>OX381576.1:32137510-33415902 GCA_947458855.1 Monopis laevigella | reverse complement strand
GAGTGATACGTTAAATCGAAAACTCATTAGAGCGGAAGACTTCGTATTGAATGACACTGTATCGAAATATGTAAATTGGTTACTATTTAAATTCATAGGTAGTTTTTATTTATCTTTCATTATTCTATTCCTTTCCACTTTGTTATTTCTCCTTTCTCATTTTGTAGTTGGTAGTATTAAGTTTATGTATGTATTTATATATGATATATTTATGTAGTGATTGTAAGTATTTATATAATATTCACTGGTTTATATACTCAGTTACTGTATTGCACCTACTTCACTACCTCACTTATTAACTGCTTTTATTGTCCCGAAGGTTTGACTGGTAGAGAATGCCTAGCGGCATTAGGTCCGCCTTTGTATTTTGTATGCAATAAATATTTAATCAATAAATAAATAAGTAAATTTTCTTAAAATACGAGTATAATATTTCCTCTTTTTACGCCTACTCAGAAGAAAAAGTCATCGATTCTGTTTGCGGTTACGACACGTGCTATTAATTTGATATAAAAGCCGTATATTGTTATTGATATTTTACTGCGGTTATTTATAACTCCCGTTCAGCTTCTATGGTAGACGCACAGAATAGATTCTCTGCGGATAATTTAAAGTTACTGCTTTGAAGTTTTAGGAGGTAAAAACAATAATTTCTGGCCCCATATAGAACTTAATGGCAGTTGCAATGATTTCTGGCATTTTTGACTAACCATGGAACTTTGTTACAGCCTATAGAAGAACAGAAGTATTATTGTAATAGTTTTAAACTAAACGTATTATGAATCTTGATCACATACACAGCCACAAGGTACCCAGCGAGGGGGGTCGTCTTTGTGATTTTTAATTTGAATGTATATACTCTTAAAGCTACAGGCATTATACCTATATAAGCGACTACATCAAATTTTGACTATTAAAATTATAGTTGTTTACATTAAATTTATTAATGGTCAAAATTTGATGTAGTCGCTTATATAGGTATAATGCCTGTAGCTTTGTAGTGACACTGTAGGACATTAATTATTAATTATATTATATCACTTGTGAACACTACTTAACTTTATTTTTGTTTAGAACGATCTAAATACTATTCTATAACTATTACATTAATTGACAGCCTTCGTAGACAGTGGTAGCGCCTTTGGCGTTGTATCCGGAGGACGTGGTTTCGATTCCCGATGGCAAAAAATATTAGTACGTTTTTATCTGTACAGTTTGTCATAGTCTGGGTATTTATAAAATATAATATGTATTATTTCGTTGCTTCTGGTACACATAGTACAAGCCTAGAGCTTAGTTTGTGACCAGAGCATATGTGTAATTTGTCCTACATATTATTATTATTTATTATGATAATCAAAATTAATTAATTAAATAAATTACCCACGATAATAAAACTCTTGCAAAATAAATTAATTGGTTTTTAATTAGAAAAATATATATTACATCTCATACGGAAATTTCATTAAAAGTTAATCCTAAAAATTGGAAATCCCGTCGGGTTTTATTTCCTAAAATATAAAACCTTATTAATAGCGTACTTTTTCCTTTCGAGGGCCATAAAAGAATCATTCTGGCGACGTTAATTAACAAAAAAAGTTGCTTTTAACATTTTTGCTGGAAAATCTGAGCCAGGGGACGATGTCAGAAGTCAATTATGAAAAAAAAAAATTGTCTGTATCAATTAGAGAGGACTATGTGAAAAATATACTTATATAAAATACTCGCTTTTATCCGTGATGCTTAAAATATTAAATATTAAAACATATAAATATATGATTTTTTATATTTAATTAGTGGAATTTTTAATCAAAATTAATATTAACTCAAGTATATCTTAAGTTTATTAAATATATTAAAATTTTTGTAATTTCCAGAAAGATTTAATGGTAGTTTTTTAAAATAATTTGTTACACATCTAACACAAATTTATTATACTGTTTTAAAACTAAAATATCTTAAGGGCCACTAATACAATAGCTCAAACTTAAACATTTATAAAATTAAATTATACAATATACAAAGGTTACAATTTTAATATTTTA
The DNA here is from genome assembly GCA_947458855.1 of Monopis laevigella. Taxonomy (NCBI): domain Eukaryota; kingdom Metazoa; phylum Arthropoda; class Insecta; order Lepidoptera; family Tineidae; genus Monopis; species Monopis laevigella. The sequence continues at coordinate 33,413,857 of OX381576.1, read as the reverse complement.
AAAGTAGAGATTGTAATCGATAATAATAAAATAGAAAAAAAAAGTTAAATTAATGAGTATAATTCCATTAATTCCTCTGGAGCCGCGCAGGTGCCGAGAACTGCAGCCGCATTGCCTCTTTGAATTTCTAGCCCTATGCGTTGGAAAAAGTAGGCTCTAGCACGTCGGTCACCTGATTTCTCTATTAATAATTTTCCCAACAGATTAGAAAATGCTAGAGCATCAGGGGACCAAGGGCCTAAAGTTTCCACTGCAAAGGCCAGAAATTCAAAGTGGTCTGCGAGCTGGGAATATTTATCGTGTTATTATACATAAATATATTTCAACCCAAAATTAAATTTTAATTATATTTAAGGCTTAGAAATAATTTGATCTAAAAGAATTCAGAGCCTTTTATAATTTTGTTACGGACGTTCCGAAACGGGAAGGCTTATTAAAATCAAAAAGAGACGCGATTTTATATAAAGAAGTTAAGTTTCTTTCATTTCAATTTTGCTACCATAAAACATTTTATACGAATTAGGCAGCTTTGAAATCAAGATAGATAATAATAGTTTTATTTTATTAAATATTTAGCTTTCTTTCCTACCAGCCAACCTTTAAGATTATTTATTAGATTTATGTGAAAGAAAATAATAATAAGCATTTATTAACACAAAAACAATAGAAGTTAACTATTTTATTTGAAATTTGTTTCTGTTTGTCGGTTTGATTGTTATTTTTTATGCATCACACAAAAGCTACCAATTTGATTCAAAATTTAACTATTGAAAAACAAGAAGCTTTATTGAGTAAACCGTTATTTCATGAAAATCGACGCACAAAATCAAAAGATGAGATTAATTTTTGAAATTGTGTTACAAACCTCATAGCGTCACGCGCCACGTCAATTCACAAGCGAAACTAATACGATGAAATTGTGGGCAAGATATTATAATAAATATAATAAGTAGTGTAATAATTTATAATGATATCACTGTGGGGTGTATTAAATAATGGATACACATAGTTACTTGTATTATAATACATTAAAAATAATAGTATATTAATGCCGCGGTCTATAAAGACTACTGGTCGCGCTGATGATGGCCGACACAGTGCGGTCAGCGTGCAGCACTTGATGGACGAGCTGAGATAAAGGCCGAGACTGTAGGTCGAGGCCTTTACAGCGAGGACAGCAAGGGCTGCAATGATGGCCAAGCTGGAAGGCCTAGAGCGTAGCTATGCAAGCTCGTGGCAATCATAGCGTGACCAGCGAAGCAGTCATAGTGGGCCAAGGCTTGTATAGTGCTTTACTGCAAGTAATTTAAATAAAATATATATTAAAACGTTGAAACGTCAAAATAGCGTCAAAGGATATATTAAAATGTCAAGGAGCGGCCGGAAAAAATTTGGCCGCTCCTTGAAACAGAACGGCAAGGTCGCCTTTGCTCAAACAAGGTTGTCAAAATAATGACCACATTACATGCATTTTTGAGTAAACTTAAATAAAATTATTGTACAGTTCATTTTAATTGACAAATCAGAATGTGACAATTAATGTCACATTACTTTTTAATATAACTTTACTTAAATTCATACCATAAATATAGGACGCGATTGCTAATAACTACAACACCCCCTCTCAATCAAGTGCCTATATACAAGGACTATTATCGATGGATCTAAAATCAAAACCTGTAGCCAAACCTTTTCTTAACATATCCATACCAATTCGACATTTAAATGTCCGAGTCGTCGGTGCCACAACTTTTAACTGTCAATAGAAGAAACATTCTTAGCTTTTCTTCTAAAATAACATCAGTTTTCATTTTATATAAGTAGTTATATTTAATTGAATCAGGCAACAATTGGAAATTATTATTCCGGAGACTACTACATCGATTTCTTGTCGAGGGTGTACTCTCCTTTCATGGTACGGTTACGAAACGGGCGATTGAATTGACGATAAAACAGCGAGGATATTAAAATAGACTCGTAATGCAAATACGCCTATTTCATAACTGCATCATTTAGCCGGCATAGTAGGAGCGATCAATATTATTAAACAACAATGTATTGATCGACCGCATTCATGGACTATGTAGATCTGCTTAACATCAGGTAGTTACAAGTTCATATTCCGTGCTCCATAAAATAATTGGTAGCCTGGCTTATTAAGCATATTTTTTTGTCATTTTAAATGAGACTCTAGTACCTATTACTGTACTGTACCTATTATGAGTAGGTAAATATAGTTATAAAAGGGTACACATAAAATATGCTAAATTTGGTAGCTCGCAAACAATAAAGGCGTATTTATAAAATATAATCTGAACAATGAGTCAATACAACTACAAAATTCATTCATTATCCAATATTTTTTTTGTTGAGAATCTATTGTTAAGGCTTATTATTGTTTATTACAAATATGAAATATGAAAATAATAATATAAAATTATTGGAAATACGACTAATTATTTAATAAGGTTGCTCATATAATATTTGAGTTCTAGTATTTTACTAGCAGCAAGAGTATGTAAATATTTAAATACAAATTGTACAGTTTGCCATGATACTTATTATGTCTTATAAACACCCAGTTATAATACACCCCGAAACTTTCCACTGCAAAACCTAGGAATTCAAAGGAGCTCATAACACTGGCGTACTTGGCCCGCTTTAAGTTTTCAGCCTGTACCGCGGCTGTCCCTGCTGATGAACAGGAGGCCTGCACGTGTGATGGCGCTTCTGTATCTATACACGTGGCGTCTTATTATTATTATATTATAAATATATTTTATGATGAACCTTAACCAGTAATAAGATTGCAAAAACCTAAAAAATATAGAATAAAACCTTAAAATAAATTCAGCAAAAAAATCTTTCAAATTCTTCTAAAATAACTTAGGAATATATGATATATAAATTTTAAGGAGCAACAAAGTTTATAAAAGTAAAATTTTAGTATTTAAAGCTAAATTTGAGTAAAGACAATATGGAGACGATATTACTCTGTCAAAATATAAAATGTTCGCAAGCGCTGAAAAAGCATTTACCATCTGCTTGAAATATGAACGAGAAAAATATTTTAAATCTTTTTGCGCTCATGGTTTAGTCATTCTTTTGAGGTTTTTTGGTTTCGTGGGTACCTACCTTCTTTTTTCGTATAATAATGTGAAATGTGAGAAAATATTACCAAAAGCGTTCTTTATTACTAGACCAATAATGAAGTATGAATTTCAAAAAATGCTTTTAAATAAATTAGTACGTATGAAGTGGGAATAAAAGGGTAACACGTAACTTGTCCTCAGGGTAAAACAGGGGAGGGGTTATTCACATCTCATTGCTTGATCCATCAAACATGCAGTCACGCTGTTTATTACTGTTTATATAGCAGTTTGATAAAATATAAAATAATATTATATTAGCGATAACGTGCGTATTGCCATCATTAGGTACTCGTTTGTTTTATAATGGTGTACTTAGAGTTATAAAAATTTATTAATTGCCACCAAATAGATAAAAAGTGAACGAATCTACCAATCGAGCAGATGGAGAGTAGATACATATTGGATTAATTTTTTGAGTTATTTTTTCATATAATTTTACTGACTCTAATTTTGTTGCTAAATTAATAGTACTATAATTATTAGAAGTGTAATACACAGTTATAAAAAAATACTAATTAATAAATAAATATCATCAATGGTAACTTATGGCAGCCTAGACGGCCTCAGGGTATCCAGTGGAGATGTTATAATCTCACCTCGCCGTAGCCGATAGTATAAGTATACCTACACCGAACAAGTGGCTAGCTCATCGCGATGTTTGGATAATAGTAAAACTGAGACCGACAGCGTGCTCTCAGAGGCACTATAGTGATATTGTCAAACCAAATATATATACCTATTGATTTTAACGTACCTCATTAGTACACAGGCTTGAACCGGGGAGACGTAAAAAAGCATTGTATTTAAGTCTATGATCTCTGTACCACGTATATTATAAATACGTATATATATATATATAGTTAAAAAAATCGTGTACCTATATAAAATCACCGGTGTGAAGTTACGGGCCCCCAAGATACCTTTTATAACCCGTCAGAATTACTAAGTAATTAAAAATTTTTGCTAACCGAGACCGAAAATTGTCTTTATTATTCGGCACATTACCAGGGCCCTACTTCTCTTAAATTCAAATACTTTTATAGAATCGTATTTGCATCATAATAAAAACACATAAATGACACAAAAACATCCAGTATAAATAGGTACACAAAATTAATAAATCTACTATAAATAGTTAACATACTAAAACAACCCATCCCAGAGTAAGTTGATTAATCGCACAATATTGTAAGGAGAACACTTAATTAAGCTGAGAGAAAAAGTGAGAGGAAAAAGGAAACTTCTCAGCCATACGTTCATAAAATATATACAGCAGTCTCTTATCTTAAAGATGCCTTTGTTCGGAACTTATCTAATGTCCACCGGTAAATCATTTGAGAGTGCAGCGATAAAATCGAAATTTTTTGAGAAAAGGTAGGGTGATATGAGGAAAAGAGTAGTTTTACCCACAGATATAATACCTTGCCGTCTGAAAAGACTGATAGAGTGTGCAAGTGAGAGCATCGCCATAAAGCATAATACCGTGCGCTAGAATGAGAAAGAAAGAAAAACATCAATACGTCAACTTCTGTCTTTGGTGTTACCTAAAGGGATTCTATAAAATTTATTACTTTTATTATAATTTATAAATATTCTTGAAATTTAACAGAAATTATTTGAAACACACAACATTTTGCCTGTGGCTTATTGAGTCCCCTCAAGTTTATAAGCTTATAGTAATATTTCCAAGAAATTCTTTGCGATATGATTTCAAAGTGGATGAGGACAGAGAATGCGCGACACGAAGAAAATATCTAGGTAGATCTTTGGAATAACCGAGTTAGTCCGAGTTTCTAGTTTGTAAAAGCAGCAGACTAGTTTAACTTAGAAAGGAAGTAATTTATTTCACAATTAAACGGGCTTGCACTTTGATGTGCTAATTAAGTAGTTAAAGTGAAAAAATCTGTGATTTATAACCTTTGATGACTTAGTTTGAGTAATCTGTATATTACCCGAATAATGTAGACCACAATGGATTTTTATCCATCTCATTATTAGCGGTAACTTATTATGGTATCAAACTTTATGTATACTATTTTATCTTTATCTACAAATTTAATAGGACGGTTTTACTTATTTTTATTACTTTATTTTACTTTGAAGTTTACGTCAAGAAAAAGATGTCTTCCAATTCTTTCGTTGTACAATGACCTCAATTACTTTTAATGAACCTTTTACCCACGAGCCGTTGCAGTATTTTTATACAAAAAAAAACAACTGTCTGGAGCCATTGTACAATGTGCATATAGCAAATAGTATGACATTTATTTATTATCACTTCTTGCGAAGTAGAATAGGGTATGTATCATCACGGGTGCCTTACGGCGCCCGAGACCACCTAGACGGCCCCAGGGTACCCAGCGGAGGGGTTTTAATCCCACCTCGTCGTAGCCGATGGTATGAGTCTACACCGAACAAGTGGCTAGCTCGTCGCGATGTTTTGAACAGACTCAATAACCCATCTATAAACAGTTTCACAAGTTGGTATAGTGAAACCGGGACCGACAGCTTAACGTGCTCTCCGAGGCACTATAGTGGTGTTGTCAGACAAATGTACATTTTTTTTTTAATTAAAAACTCATTGGTACACACCGGGATTCGAACCAGGGACCTAAGTGTTTTTAAGTCCAAGGTCTAACCAACTAGGCCACCACGTAAATAGGGTACCACGTAATAGGGTAGTTGTATAATAATATGAACATGTACCCAGGAATGAATATTTTTAAAATATTTTTACATAAAAGAGCAGTGTAAATAAATACTACCATATTTGTTCGATTTTGATAATACTCTATGGACGCTAATCTGTGGTCATGACTTATGACAGTCGGGTTTTAGAGCAATATGGAAGTCCTGAGTTAATTTATTTTTGATTCTAATATAATTTGTAAAATAGAGGTGTTTTATTCCGTAAAGTATTTTTTTGCGGCCTTCTAGATTATTAGATATAGCATTGAAATGTGTAGTGTTTCGTTCGCCATGTATTAGGCGCCTACAAATAATTATCACAGTTGTCGCGTTGTGTTGATATTCGTTGTGTTGTGTCTGAATAGTAATTACGTGGCAGTTAGTGGTTTTAATAATAATAATATATCTTTATTTGCCAGAACATGGTACAGAAGAATGGTGTTACAAATGATTTTATGATCAGCATATTCTACCCTATATATAGGTGTGCAAAATATTAATAAATACACAAAAATTTACAAAAACCCCAAAGGTGAACAAAAGCCGTATTTTACAAAGATTATACAATACAAAACAAATTAAAAAACACAATAATAATTCTAAAAAAAAATTTCTTCAAAATGTCAAAATTCTATCAAAATCCATAATTATTTCATTAAATACACAATGTCATTAGAAATAATAAGAAATTAATTCAATATTATGATGTCTTATTAATAAATTCAATGTCCAAATCCAAATATAAAATTAAAGCATAACAAACAATTACAAAAATATGTTCTAAAATGTTATCATAATATAAATTAATTCAGTCATAGATCTTATTAACACTGGAACAACTACTATTGTATTAATGCATAATGTCAGTAGGAATAATGGAGCACAAAATCAAAAATAAACAAATCACTATGTCATTAATAAATTCAATCGCAAAATTATAAACTACTAAAAATTAAACTACAATATAGGTAATTATTTTGATGTCATATTATAATATGCCATGAGCACACACAATCAATAAATTACGTAGGTATACAAAAAAAAAATATGTTTCAGTCTTACTAAATTAAAATATTAACAAACTTGTACAAATCACACATTTTTAATTTTATCACTAAGAAACTCCTTCACTGTATAATACATTTTGTTTAACAAAATTTTAGACAATTTATTCTTAAACATTCCTAATGAAAGATCTTTGATATTATCAGGGACGTGATTATAATTTTTTATAGAAATTATGTAAACATTTCTTTGAAATAGTGTAAGACGTTGGGGAGGGGTGTATACTTTATTTTGGTATCTTGTACTTCTTCCTAATGATAAAATTTCTGAATTTCTTTTATATAAATCAAAGTGTTTCTTTACAAATACACCAATACTTAAGATGTACAGACAAGGAAGGAGGTAAAATTTTTAGTTTCCTAAACAAAGGTTTACATGTATCAAGAAAACCAGCCCCAGATATTATTCTAATACATTTTTTTTGGATTTTAAATATACTTTCTGCTTCAACGGAATTGCCCCATATGATTATTGCATATTTTAATACAGAGGATATGTATCCGTGGTAAGCTAGTAGGGCAGCTTGTACCGATACCGTATCCTTTGTGCGCCTTAATACATAAATGAAACTGTCCAATTTATTGGCAATTTTTTAAATGTGTTTATACAACGAGGCTATTTCATCATAAACACTGCAACAAGCTCGCCACTTGTTAGGTGTTGCCTTTGAATACCATCGGCGAAATGAGGATGGGTTAATCCCTCCGCTGGGACCCTGAGGCCGTTTAAACGGTTCTCGGGAGCCAAATTGGCACCCGTGATGGTATTTATTTATTTTTGTATACAAGCCTATTAATTCACAATTTTAAGCAGATATTTCTATCAATGTTAATAGAAGTCACCCGGGCTGTATGTCTGTATAGATCGCACCAATCTCATAAAATATTAAACGCATGTTGTTTTTACCAATGGATCGGAATTTATCAAAGAAGGATAATTTTTTTATACATATTATTCTGGTCACAAGCAAAGCTCTATGCTTTGTGTACCATAAACAATGATATAATACACAATATATTTTATAAATACGTAGACCATGACGACCTGTACAGAAAAAAACGTACTAATATTTTTAACTCTATATACAATGCCAAACCCCTAATAACAATAAAATAATTAAAAAAAGAAAATTTATAACAAATAAATTTCTTCCAAATCGCTCTCAGATCGTAAGGTGAAATATAAAAAATATAATTTAAAATATAAAAAAAACTTATGTATTATACTTCTGATCAATAAAGTTTAGTTTATATGACCTACATGTAAAATATTTAATAAATCATTTTTAATATTTAAAATAAAAAATACAAATTTCTGTAAAGTTTGGTATAAGTCGTATTATTTAGTGTATATTGAACTGAGTTAGTCTGTGACACCCTGCGTCTTTGTGTGCCGGACATTTGGTCCAGATGTCCGGCATATGCACTAACAGTTGTTCAGTGTCCCCAGTGGCTTATGCGAACTAAATATGCACCTAACAGTATCCATCAAAATATTATTCACCTATAACAAAGGATTCTAAGATATATCCTCTTTGTTCATTCAAATTAACATTTAATAAAGCTTCTCTTATTTTGGATACTCGAATATTAATATGGATTATCGGATAATGTTTATTTAATATTTATCATATATAGTAACATACATGCTATATCTATTTCATACTTACTCACTAATTTAAACATTATATTTTATATATACAATCACAAACACTAAACTAACAACCACATACATATTTACACACAAACACTCACAAGCTTTTCCTAATCGTGTTTAATCTAATAGAATTAATTAACAACGTTAAATATACATGGTGGCCGAGTTGGTTAGACCTTGGACTTAAAAACGCTTAGGTCCCTGGTTCAAATTCCGGTGTGTACCAATGAGTTTTTAATTAAAAAAAATATTTACATTTGTTTGACAACATCACTATAGTGCCTCGGAGAGCACGTTAAGCTATCGGTCGCGGTTTCACTATTCCAACGTGTAAAACTGTTTATAGATGGGTTATTGAGTCTATTCAAAACATCGCAACGAGCTATCCACTTGTTCGGTGTAGACTTATACCAGCTACGACGAGGTGGGATTAAAACCCCTCCGCTGGGTACCTTGGGGCCGTCTAGGCGGTCTCGGGCGCCGTAAGGCACCCGTGATGATATGCTAATTAGCAACATAATTAAAATCTCATTATGGCATTCAATTCTGTAATAATGTTTATTATTTCAAATATGTATATTTAGCTGTGGATTTTTTTGTTTACATACATACATATCATCACGGGTGCCTTACGGCGCCCGAGACCGCCTAGACGGCCCCAGGGTACCCAGCGGAGGGGTTTTAATCCCACCTCATCGTAGCCGATGGTATGAGTCTACATGCACCGAACAAGTGGCTAGTTCGTCGTAATGTTTTGAACAGACTCAATAACCCATCTATAAACAGTTTCACAAGTTGGTATAGCGAAACCGGGACCGACAGCTTAACTTGTTCTCCGAGGCACTATAGTGGTGTTGTCAAACAAATGTACATATTTTTTTTAATTAAAAACTCCTTGGTACACACCGGGATTTGAACCAATTTTTTTGTTTAATTATTAAAAAAAAAATACTCGTTATTTCTACAGAGAGTACAAGCCCAGAGCTAAGTTTGTAACCAAAGCAATAAACGTCATAACATACCTAGTAGGTATAATTATTATGGCAAAGTACCCTACATGATTAAATTTTCCATTAGTCCAACAATGGGTCCCCCGTCTAACCCAACATGGACCCCCGCCTGAGTCCGTGAAAAGTAAACATTTTTCTTTTAACAATAGAAAGAAATGGAAATGGCTACTGTACTTCGCTCACTGTCCACAGAGTAAAATATTTGTACAGAGGTATCATGCTATTTTATTATTTATATTTCTGACTCTTTTTGTTCAAGCCGTGAATTTTTAATCATAAATATTTTGTAAAGATGATGCCTCGATGTGAAGTAAAACAGTTTAGATTTGTATTTGTGTAGTTAAATGTAATAAATAATTTAGTAGACTAACATTAAATATAGTGGTGTATATTCTAAGTAAATAGTTAAAAAAAAAAAAAAATTGTATATTTTTGTTGAAACCTAGTTTTAGTTTAGAGAGGCGTATATTAGTAAATTTTGAGTGACCAATTGGGGACCAATCGATGAATGCCTGCGCCGAGAAAATATCACTCCGCTTGTAACTTTTAATTGCAATAAGCATTTTTATTTTCTATGGCCTGTGCTACGAAAATATTAACCAGGGACTTTCTTTTCGCTACAAGTTTAAATTCTAATTCTTAAGAAAAAAATACTTAAGGCCACGAACTGACAGCGAATAAAATCGGAAAAACTGACCGATCGATAATTGATTAGTTACCGACTACTGAGAGTTGATGATTATTACAGCACTAATATCGCTATTAAAAATGGGGGTTGGTGGTAGAAGGGAGAAAATTAAGGGAGAAGAGGAGAAAATTATATATATATTTTAATGCCAAATCATTAAAAAAATTATATCAAAATATAAAAATATCATCAATGTATTTAATCCTTATTTATAAAAAAAAAAAGATAGATTATCTTATCCTGAAATACTTTTATTTTGTATATTTTTTTTTAATAAATGACACAACAAAGATACCTAGATATATTTAAATCATTGACCTCTGTTTATTTCTGTACATTTATCTATTCTATGACCTTAGCTCGCCTCTGCTATTAATCCAAAACACCTGTCATTTGGTCCGAGCGGGGAAAAACTCCCATTTAGGATAATTACTTGCTGGCAGGTCTAGTTAAGGCTGTGCTTAATGCATGAGTCGCTGCTTTATATTATTCCTTTGTACTGGATCTATTGCTTTGTTAATTAAAAAAAAATGTACAGTATTATCATTCTGTCTAAAGCCACGAGTGACGTACATACCGACTAAGTATGTGGAAAAAAATTGTAATGCAAGTTAAAAACATAAACATAAAATATTTCATTCATCAATTAAGCCCATATATTAATACCTACTAGTGTTCATATAAAAAATATTGAGTCCTCGGAGAACACTTTAGTTATCTATAGAAGGTTTTGTCTCTTCTTTTTAGCAACAAAAGTAAATATGGGAAAAACAGAAAAAACTAAAGTGTTCTTCAAGAACTCATTAAGTTTTTATGAGTAAGGCTATATGTATACATAATATAATACTTACTTTACATATAACACTAAAAACGTAAGAAATTAATAATAGAAGCTATAAAACCATTTTTTTTTTGGCTGTTTTCAAAATAAACCTACATATTATTTTTACGTTTATATATTTATTTAGTTAGAAACCTGTGACGGTTGTGGCGTGGTTATGTTATATATAATATGGGACACCAGCTAGTATAATAATAAAACGTATAGTGTATAACTGAATAGGCGGAATACATATTGGTTCCGACCTATGCCCACGAGGTATGCCTGTGTCGCACTCGCAGCACATTTCTGTGGTTTTAATATATTCAATGTTAGAACGAAGAAATTGCATTATTATATACATAATATTTATAATAATAAAATAGGTATTGTACTAATATATGAAACAGTCTTTCCATAACTCTGTTGAAATAGTAGATTTTTTTTAACATACTGCCATTTCATGTAAACGATATTCAGCTTTGAAAAAAAAACTTCGAAATTCCTAAAATAATTATCTAATTTTAATGACTACTTGATACTTATTATATTATAATTTAAAAATGTATGTACATATGTTTGACACCACCACTATAGTGCCTCGGAGAGCACGTTAAGCTGTCGGTCCCGTTCACTATATCAACTTATGAAACTGTTTATTGATGGTTTATTGAGTCTATTCAAAACATCGCGATGAGCTTGCCACTTGTTCGGTGTAGACTCATACCATCGGCTACGACGAGGTGGGTTTAAAAACCCCTCCGCTGGGTACCCTGGGACCGCCTAGACAGGGTCTCGGACGCCGTAAGGCACCCGTGATAACACTTGCACTAAACCTTTTTTAAAATTTAATAGTTATTAAAATAACAATAAAACTAATGATGTTGCCGCCTACTGTACTAAGGTTTATGTTTACTACGTGCATTACTTTTCTTTTTCTATTCGAATGTAAAACTCCACTCGCACAGACACTTATATATTTATGTTACTAACACTTTATTTCCTGTTTCAGGTAAAACAGAGCTGCAGTAAACATTACACAACTATATCCGCTCGATTCTCGATTCGATCAGCGAATTCGAGTGTTGTAATACAAGTGAGTTTATATAAGTGAAACAACTAAACTAGCCAGGTATAATGAAGAATAAAATATCATAACGGACCCCTTAGCGAGCTAATTTGCGCAATAATAACTCAATGGTTTTCACACATAATCAGCTGCGGGGTGAGAAGGAACTTTATTTAACACTCTCGCTTTCGTCAGTGGAATCGTTTTCGTCTTGTCTATGGCCAGAACCTGTATGAATAATATACGGAAGTGCTGTAACAGATCATGTAAATTATTAAAACTGTACCATCTTTTTTTCGATTCAACTTTAGAAAAGAGATAAATATTAATTATTCGTTTCTTTGAAGAATTTAATCGAAAATTCATCCACCTAATAACTTTGAAGATGCATTACAGCACTTCCGTATATTATTCATACTATGAACATCTATTTCTTTGTAGTAAGACTCAATTTACGTTAAAAATAAAAAAAACATATCTTGACGTTCACCATACCTTTTTAATAATAATATTATTTTTTCCGCCGTTTCTTATTGATAAATTCAATCAGTATTTTTGTAAAAATATATATGAATTTATGTTAAAGAGTTTACCCTTATTATGTATATGGGTGAGAAGGAACTTTATTTAACACTCTCGCTTTCGTCAGTGGAATCGTTTTCGTCTTGTCTATGGCCAGAACCTGTATGAATAATATACGGAAGTGCTGTAACAGATCATGTAAATTATTAAAACTGTACCATCTTTTTTTCGATTCAACTTTAGAAAAGAGATAAATATTAATTATTCGTTTCTTTGAAGAATTTAATCGAAAATTCATCCACCTAATAACTTTGAAGATGCATTACAGCACTTCCGTATATTATTCATACCATCATAATCTGACCATAGACAAGACGAAAACGATTCCACTGACGAAAGCGAAAGTGTTAAATAAAGTTCCTTCTCACCCCGCTGCTAGTTCAACATCTATGAACATCTATTTCTTTGTAGTAAGACTCAATTTACGTTAAAAATAAAAAAAAACATATCTTGACGTTCACCATACCTTTTTAATAATAATATTATTTTTTCCGCCGTTTCTTATTGATAAATTCAATCAGTATTTTTGTAAAAATATATATGAATTTATGTTAAAGAGTTTACCCTTATTATGTATATAATTCTAACATATTATGGAGTTATTTTCTTTTGTGAAAAATAAAAAAAAAAGTTAATCAAAATCGCTTTCTATCCTTCAAAAGTGGCAAGTATATAAATATATCTTTACTAAAAAATAAATTTAGGTTAACTCAGAAACAAAAAAGATTTAAATATTTCTAGTCAATGAAAATCAGCTTTTCCCACAAAAAATGGTAAATATTCCCGCCGAGATAATTGGACCACGTGTAAACAACATAATTAGCGTTCGTCCGTCCCGTATTTAATTAAGCTTAAACAGTACCCAAGTTATTTACTGATATAACACCCTTAAGTTCGTTAGCATTGGGCCTATTATAATTATTTTTGATGTTTTGGAAGTCGTTGTCAAAATTTTTGTCCATCATATTTTTTTTTACTGAAGAACTTTGTACTCGTATCTGTCTGATGTTATTAAAACATTGTTGTTTAACAGCATAAATCGTTTCCACTATGCCGGCAAAATGAGCGGCGACAAAAACGAATTTGCATTAAGAGTCTGTATAATATCCTCGCTGATTTATTGCCATATTAACTGCTCGTTTCTCAACCGCACCCTGAAAGAAGACTACCACCTCGACAAGAAATCGATGCAGCTTCCTCAAAAAAATTTAGATGTGAGATGATATTTGTCATCGAACTTTTTTTTACAAAATTTCAGTCGCAGTCAGGGGTTGACCCCTTTTGAGGATGAATTTTTAAACTTAATTTCTGAGCGCCTTGTCTGTGTCAGCCTAGATAATTTTCGCTTAAATGTGATCAATTACATTTCTTAGTGCTCAATTACGTTATAATTGTAAGGAGTTCATTCTTCTAGACTGTTTTATGCAATGCGTTGTCTCTTCGTAAGAATTTTATTAAATCTCCAAGTCACTTGAACTTTCATTTAATAAACATATAGTGCCTTTTCTTCATAGAAAATTGTTCATTCCTTACGATAATAATTTGCGTTTATTGACTTTTATTAAGTAACCAACTCTTTAGACCAACTTTAAACTTATTTATAACTACATGTAAGCAAACAAGAGCCAAGTCACTTGTTTAAGACGGAATATTAAGTGCTTAAACTATATACACACCCCGGACACTCGACTCGAAATGTATGAAGCCGACGTAAACCAATTACCCATACTCTGATATAAGCCAAGCTTATTTTGTATATATAGTTAGACACACAAGCTTAATCTGAGTTTGCACTTGTACACACACAAGCGTAAATAATCCTAGCTCATACTGACATCGCGCGCGGCTCTAAAATATCTTCGAAGTGCCGGGTATTAGGTTTAAGTTCAGGTTGGGCTAGAAGTGTTTATCCTATATAACTTCAACAGCAAAATCGTCTAAACGCGATATTTAGAAGAGTGCTTTTTTGTTGATATATTTCTCATACAAAAGGCCGTGACTACCCGTTTAAGATTCTCGAAATTTAGATTTCTTTTACCAAAATCGGTACAATCTTTTAGAAGGAATTCAGTGACATATGCACTAACAAAATAATTATATATAAAGAATAGTATAATAGTAAAATTCATGCGTTTAAATTAGTGGGTTAAATATACGCATTGTTGTATAAAAATAAAAAATACATTACGCAATAAAAAATTGGAAGAAATTTAAGAATACACCATTAATAAAATTACTTTACGCAAAAAAATATTTGTAGAGATGACGATATTGTATCGAAGATTGAAAGCAGGTTAAGCGTATGGATGGTGAAAGAAAGACTAAACAAATAAACATTTAAAAAAAATCTTAAATTTGATCTGTTTGGCCGCCCACGTAATCCTCGTACGTGGGCGGCCAAACAGATCAAATTTGAGATTAAAAAAAAAAAGGACACATAAGAAGTATGGAGAGATTATGCGAAAAGAAGTGGTTTGCATTACTCTCTGCCTACACCTTAATAGGCGTAATGGCGCGTATGTATATATTTTATATATTATAAATTTGATCACCACGAGCATTTAAATAAATACAATTAAACTAAATCGAGCTTTAGGTAGATAATATAAACAAATAAACATACATATACATATCTTCACGGGTGCCTTACGGCGCCCGAGACCGCGTAGACGGCCCTAGGGTACCCATCGGAGGGGTTTTAATCCCACCTCGTCGTAGCCGATGGTATGAGTCTGCACCGAACATGTGGCTAGCTCGTCTCGATGTTTTGAATAGACTCAATAACCCATCTATAAACAGTTTCACAAGTTGATATAGTGAAACCGGGACGGCAGCTTAACGGGCTCTCCGAGGCACTATAGTGGTTTTGTCAAACAAATGTACATTTTTTGTAAATTAAAAACCCATTGGTACACACCGGGATTCGAACCAGGGACCTAGGTGGTTTTAAATCCAAGGTCTAACCAACTCGGCCACCACGTATATTCACAATAGATATATACATATATATATATATATATATATACTCGTATATTTATTTATTTTATTTATTTATTACATTTCAGGTAAACTTACGGCTAACAAATTTATAGTTAGTTATAGTATTTTAATATAAGGCCATTAATAAGTTTACACATATAAATGTAACGTAATGCATAGTGCTGCTGTGGGGGCCTTGGATCTCCGCTGGGCACGCACGTTTGATTGTTATCATATAAAAAGCGGAGATCCCCAAAAATATTCTGCTGATAGGCCGGCGCTGGCATCAAAGAAATGTTGTGTTCTGTAATTCTGTACTTTCAATATTGTAAGATGGTATATCTGCCTTGGGGTGTTCTACGCGTGCTCTTCAGTAGGATGAGAGTATATACCACATGCTATAAGCATAGGTTTAAGTCAATGGCAGGACCATGCTCCTCCGATGATACGGTACATGTGGAACATCAGAGTTTTTTACTTGCTGGTACCTTTTTCTCCAGGGTGTCTCTGAGGCGATCGACTTGTGATCAGCGTTTGCGCCCTAAAAGATACCTTCCATCTATCTACTTGTAGGTATATTTTGATTACCTATATTAAAGTATGTATATTTGGGGCGTAGCTATGGTCTGTTGGGTTGGTCGCCTTGGTGGCACTTTTGCAGGGCAGTCAACGATTGACAGGTCAATGGAACCAGCTAACCACCTAGTCTTAAACTGGTTGGATATGTAGTGTGTGTTCGGTTGGGTTGTTTTTTTTTTTTTTTCTTCCCGCAAGGATAATAGTTTAATAGTTTACGATTTGTTTATTTTGTATTATATTCTCAACATTTGTCTGTGGGAGGAATGGCGACCTGGCCAAGTGCACACAGGACCTTATATATACTATTTTTTTTTTTTTGACTTTTCATAAATGCCTGTAAAGGTTTACATGAAATAAATATTTTTGACTTTGACTTTGACTTAATAATAGTCTTATACCAAACAAAAATATAAACAAAAAAAAAATACAAAGAAAATAATAAATAACAATAATGAAGTATATGTTACCTAAAGTACATTTCTACTAAATTTTTTATAATATTTAAGTTTTTCGTTCGTATATTTATCGTTCAAAGATAAGTATTTAAATTCTAAAACGACAGTACACTTCGTATCTCTCCCTTGGTATTCCATATATGAATGAGTCGTTCAATTTTCAAATACCTACCTACAGGCAGACAATGAGATGCTGGCATTGTACAGACGAGCATACTGCTAAACGTTTGTTCGGAACGATATGGCGGTTTGCATCCAAAGGCGTTTTGTTATCTGACAAAGCATACCAGGATTTTTTTTTGTTCTCTATTTTATTTTTTCAGTTTTTATTTTTCATTTACGTGGTGGCCGAGTTGGTTAAACCTTGGATTTAAAAACACCTAGGTCCCTGGTTCGAATCCCGGTGTGTACCAATGGGTTTTTAATTAAAAAAATATGTACATTTGTTTGACAACACCACTATAGTGCCTCGGAGAGCACGTTAAGCTGCCGGTCCCGGTTTCACTATACCGACATGTAAAACTGTTTATAGAGGGGTTATTGAGTCTATTCAAAACATCGCGACGTGCTAGCCACTTGTTCCGTGTAGACTCATACCATTGGCTACGACGAGGTGGGATTAAAACCCCTCCGCTGGGTACCCTGGGGCTATCTAGGCGGTCTCGGGCGCCGTAAGGCCCCCGTGATGATATGTATAGGTTGTGATTCTTCACGTCAGTCGTTGGGTATGCGGCTGATGAACTACGAGTATTCTGAACTTTCACGTTCGTTCTCATTCTATCAGAATCCCTCGACTGTTCCACATTACTCCGAGGAACAATGTCCTTTAATAATCTATTAATTCGCATGTCGTGCTTTCAAAGAGTTATATCTGACGATTTTATATTTATGCATTTTTTATAAATTCCTTATTAGGATAATCTTATATTAAATTTTTTAAGATAGAAATGCAATCAAAAAACTCCTGGTGGGCGGGACTCGAACCCACGAACCTCGCTATCGCGGCAAGGCGCTCAACCGCTGAGCCAACCAGGTTCCAATCACCCCTCACGAATTTTGTCATAGAAATTGATATAGAAGAACAAAAAACGTTAGGCATTTTAAACGAAGCGTGAATAGCCATCTTGAGCCGGCATAATGATGGCAACCAGCGGCGCACCTGTAGCATACTGCTTAACATCAGGTAGATGCAAGGTCACAGGTTGAGCTCTTATAAAAAAAAAAATAGTATATACAAAAAAGTGCTCTAAAAACATATAGTAAGCACGGCTGTACTATTAATTATCATAGATTATAAGTCTATTTTATCCACTCGTTCCTACTTTACTAAATTCTGTGATTTTTACTCTTAGTTTTTACTTTAATGGGTTATTTAACCGTTACCACGCATTTAGCAACTGGGGCTTACTAAAGTACGGTCGCGAAAATAAATAATTTCACACGTTAACCTATTTATCTCTGTCTCTTGCTTACTATAACAATTGATTAGTTCGCACGGCCATTTCGTGCAAGCGAGTTTATCCTATAAGAGATAAGTAATATAATAAATTTTAGTGACCCGTAGTTTTATTTTATTTTATATTCTACCCTGAATGCATTGTATAATATCGACGGTCCCTAATTAAATACGGACAACTACAAAAAGTGAATTTTACAGGGCAGCGATTTAAAGGGAAAAATATGAATATTTTTGTTCCTATTGGAGCGATTTTAATGAATCTTAGTAAAGAGGGCTAACTTACGTTGGTGCGTTATACCAAGAATGCATTTAGTAAAACATACATATTTTGGGATTTAATGTAGATCTCTTTTTAGACTTCGTTAATAATCAAATATATATATATATATATATATAATAGATTTATGTAAAAAAACATATACGTGGTGGCCGAGTTGGTTAGACCTTGGACTTAAAAACACTAAGGTCCCTGGTTCGAATCCCGGTGTGTACCAATGAGTTTTTTATTTAAAAAATTATGTACATTTGTTTGACCACACCACTATAGTGCCTCGGAGAGCACGTTAAGCTGTCGGTCCCGGTTTCACTATACCAACTTGTGAAACTGTTTATAGATGGGTTATTGAGTCTATCCAAAACATCGCGACGAGCTAGGCACTTGTTCGGTGAAG
Source organism: Monopis laevigella (assembly GCA_947458855.1). NCBI lineage: Eukaryota > Metazoa > Arthropoda > Insecta > Lepidoptera > Tineidae > Monopis > Monopis laevigella. Next base: position 33,394,984 of record OX381576.1, on the reverse strand, counting down.
ACTCATACCATCGGCTACGATGAGGTGGGATTAAAACCCCTCCGCTGGGTACCCTGGGGCCGTCTAGGCGGTCTCGGGCGCCGTAAGGCACCCGTGAAGATATATATATGTAATAAAACGTTTTTCGAAAAAAAATTGTATATCGTATCTACTTAGGCGCCGTCGATATATATTTATATTTTGAACTAAGTGACTACTATAAGGAATCAAAGGTCACCACGACACAATATAGGACTCCCATTGTGTTTAATAGGGAAATAATATTAATTATATAACTATATAAGTCTTAATATTATATAACTAGCAATGTATTGTTTTTTGTTACTATGTTATTTCTGTGACTTCAAATAAATACTTTAAATTATTGCACTATATACTTTTTCATCCGGATCGTCATTTTACATATGTTTTTTTTACATTACCAATTGAAAATATTTGCGTCATTTTAAGGTTATTTTAAATATATCGTAGATTGGCTCCATTCGTATTTCTAATAAAGTAAATAAATAATAATAGCGAAATCCTTTCAAAGATTTTTCTCATTTCTAGTGAACTTAATCTCTGAATCGGACCAGCGCCATCTACCTGATACCATTCAGGCTCGGATTTAGAAGCTTATACAATTCTGGCTCTAAATGAAGTAATCATCTTGCTCTAAACGACCTCTCAATAATGACAACTATCAAATAAACTAAGTTTAGTTTTTTAAATATAATACATTTTAATTATTTATATTTTTAATCCATTTTAAAAAAGAGTTTTTATATACGTGGTACTTTTTATATACGTGGTGGCCGAGTTGGTTAGACCTTGGACTTAAAAACACTAAGGTCCCTGGTTCGAATCCCGTTGTGTACCAATGAGTTTTTAATTAAAAAAATATGTACATTTGTTTGACAACACCACTATAGTGCCTCGGAGAGCACGTTAAGCTGACGGTCCCGGTTTCACTATACCTACTGGGGCCGTCTAGGCGGTCTCGGGCGTCGTAAGGCACCCGTGAAGATATATATACATATATTTTAAAAAAAGAGGATGTTATAAAATCTAGAACTCCGTTATTTATAAACCCATTTGGAAAATTCTTCTTTTATTAATCAAATTTGTATTATCAGGAAAAATATGTTATTCAGTGGTGTTTACAATCACTAGATAGTCCCAATGAACTGCTACCTTCTGCTTACCTTCTGGCTTTATCATCAGATGATGAATGATGATGAAATCAGAAGGTAGGCACCGGAACTCTGTAATAATACGATGTAATCTAGCCGTGTTAGGGCTCAGTCGAATTGTCATGAGTAAGATGGTCTTAATTATCAGAAGACACATTTCGTAGCTATGTTATTTCCGTTAACAATTTGTTTTCGAAATGAAGTCTGTTTAATAAAAAAACAGTCGGGCAGAAAGGGTTGAAAGACAGTTTGCGTTACAACATAGGCTGACTGCTAGTACCGTCTGCAAGCGACAAGAACGAAGAGGTCATTATTTTTACGATTGGAAAGTCCACCATTTTCACGTTTTTACATTCACATGACTGCATCCACAAGACAATTGAGTGGGAAAGGTGGCGTATTATGTTAACTGTTCCGATATAATAGACCGATCGGCTAATAACTGTTCTGCCTGCCCCAGGCAGTGTTTACACAATAGTAGAAACAGACATTACTACGGGACACCTACCTAATAATAATAATGCATCACTATTAACTTATATGTATTAATTTACCACGATAGTGATGAGACTTAGCTATCCACCGTGCGGGTGTCAGACGTGGTTGAGGCAGGGGAGTAAACTGTAGTTTTCCCGGACTTAAGACCGTGGAGCAGGGTTGAAGATCTTTCCGAATTTAACTATCCTCTTCACTGTGTCCAGTACCGTCTTTGGACAAACGAATAGTATACGATCCTACCAGCGTCATCTCCTTCTTCCAAAAGTTTCGACGGCCGATCTTAAACGCCCAAGTTCCTCAAAAGATGAAGCAAAGTTTTCTTGAAATCCTCCTGCAACAAATTCTACTCAATAAACTTGAGAATTATAACTTTTCTAAAAATTTTATTCGTGAAATCAAAGTATTTATTCTTAATGGTGTGGTTCTTTGATATTGTTTGAAGAAAAAAACTATATTAGTGTAATATAAATCATACACACCGCTTTATAGTATATTCGTGTTTCGGTTTTAGTCTGTGGGTTCACCGGTTTTCAGGAGATTACTGCATCGGTTTCTTGTCGAGGTAGTAGTCTCCTTTCAGAGTGCAGTTACGAAATGGGTAGTTGAATTGAGAATAAGGCAGCGAGTATATTAAAACATAGGTACTCGTAATGCAATTCGTTTTTGTCGGCGCCCATTTCTAATCGCATCATTTAGCCTGCATAGTGAGAGCGATCAATTTTGTTTAAGAACAATTATTGATCGACCCCATTCATTCATGGACTTTGTAGGTCTGCTCACTACCAGGTAGATACAAAGTCACATGCCGTGCTCCAATAAAAAAAACAATAGCTGTTGCTCAATACCTTTTAGCAGCTAAGGTATGATGTGGATAGATCAATAGATTCATCATTAAACATTCCAACATTGTACAACTAACTAAGTTAGAGCTTTAGAATTTGCCAAAACGGGCTTTTAACCGGACTAATCGAATTGGTCGTCCGACAAAGAAAGTTAGCACCCGCCTGCTAACTAATACTTGCTAATGTGCGGCTTTGCTGCTGAGATAAATTCAATTATTTACAACATAGGCTTTATTACACTTAGTACTCCTTACCGCCTCCGTAGACTAGTGGTTGTGCCTTTGGCGTTGTATACGGAGGTCGTGGGTTCGATTCCCACCCATGGCAAAAAAAAGATGGAGGTACATTTTTCAGTACAGTTTGTAATGGTCTGGGTGTTCATAAAATATAATATGTATTATGTCGTTGTTTCTACTACACATAGTACAAGCCAAGTTGTACTATGTGTAGTAGTACAAAACAGTTTCACAAGTTGATACAGTGAAACCGGGACCGACAGCTTAACGTGCTCTCCGAGGCACTATAGTGGTGTTGTCAAACAAATGTACATAATTTTTTTAATTAAAAACTCATTGGTACACACCGGGATTCGAACCAGGGACCTTAGTGTTTTTAAGTCCAAGGTCTAACCAACTCGGCCACCACGTATATAATTAAAAATTATTAAATAAAATTAATAATTTTTAATTATATAAAATTATTAATTATATAATTAAATTATGTGTAAATTGTCCTACATATTAATATTATTATATTATAAAGAAGATATAAATTATAGTAAATAGGGATATATTGAGGTTGTAGTTTCTATGACAAAAAATGTGTTGAACCAGTAAATTGTACTTACATGGCATTTACTGGCATGTAAAATTAAAAAGTTGATATTTTAATAAATTTTAAAATGTTTAGACGATATCATATAAACTATCGACGGCTAATGACGTACCTAGAAAACGCAAGAAAACCTCAGTGACATCATGTGACAGCAATGGTATAGGGTACGTATATCTATCTTTACCATCTCCTCCGTTTCGTGTAGTTCATATAAATATTTGTATTTTCTATCAACATAGAAACCAGGATTTATACTTTTTATAACTCTTTTATCATTCTAAACTTTAACGGACGTATCGCCCATTATCATATTATAAATATAAATATCATCGCGGGTGCATTACGGCGCCTGAGACTGCCTAGACGGCCTCAGGGTACCCAGCGAAGGGTTTTAATACCACCTCGTCGTAGCCGATGGTATAAGTCAACCTACACCGAACAAGTGGCAGGCTCGTAGCGATGTTTGGAAAGACTCAATAAACATATAATAAATCTATAAACAGATTTACAAGTTGGTATAGTAAAACGGGGATCGACAGATTAACGAGGCAAAATATAGTGCTATTGTCAAATAAAAGTTTTTTTTTATAAATTTAATATTATCTTTTAAAAGATAAAATGCAATGAAATAAATCTCGAACCCACGATCCTCGCTTTCGCCGTAATGGACACAACCACTGAGCCAACCAGGTTCAGATATACGAGTATAACTATATTTAAATTGGTAATATGTAATAAGGAATTTATAAAAATGCATAAATATAAAACACTGAAAAAGGTAAAACTTCACTCATATAGAGTTATTCGAACAATATAATGACAAAATTCATAAGGGGTGACTGGAACCTGGTTGGCTCAGTGGTTGAGTACCTTGCCGCGTAAGCGAGGATCATGGGTTCGATTCCCGCCCAGCAGGTTATTCATGGCATTTTAATCTTAAAAAAAAAAAAAACATTAATACACACCAGGGCTTGAACCACGGACCTTAAAACTGTAGTGTTTTTAAGTCTGAGGTCTAACCAACTCTGCCACCACGTATACACCTTGTATATTATTATATATTAAAGATGAGTTGTCCCTGTCAAGTGACATCAAACCTATTCGTGAGAAGGGTTCGGTAATCAAATTAAATTTAGTGCTTCCATGGACCGACAATATTAATAAATAATTCAACTTTCGGCAATGTAGGTAACAGCAAGCTAAATGGTTTTGTGTGTTTTTATGTTGATGTCGTAAAGTTGTTTTAGGTGACACGTAAAAGCTCTTTTAGGGTTTCCTGCCCGATCATTATACGACCATTATTTCATTACTCCTGTAAAAATATAAAAAGAACTTCAGTTAGTGTTATAGGTCATTGGTAATGTGTAAACGAATAAATCTATATTTATTAATAATTTAAAAAAGCGGCCCCAGCCTAGTGGTTAAGTCACTGCGCAACTGATAACAAAGTTAAGCAGACGACAACAAAGCCGGCCTAGGATGGGTGACCGCTTTATACAACGAGGCTATTTCATCATTAACACCGCAACAAGCTCGCCACTTGTTAGGTGTTGCCTCCGAATACCATCGGCGAAATGAGGATGGGTTAATCCCTCCGCTGGGACCCTGAGGCCGTTTAAAAGGTTCTCGGGAGCCAAATAGGCACCCGTGATGGTATTTATATATTTTTTTATTTATTAATAATATAATAAATAAGTTTGTTAGTAAGTTTGTTGGTAATATATGGAAACTAATACACCGATTTTGAGCAAGGATATAGACTACACAATATCATGCTATGACCTATAGGAGTAAGGCAGTAAGCAAAACATTCAACGAGGCTGTCAACTACTGCAGTGTTTTTTATGCGGTTCCTTTTAATTTTAAGGTATATATATATATATATATATATATACCTTATATACCGTAGAAAATTTAATTTATTCTACTTCCTTTAATAGATATATATATATATATATATATATATATCTATTAAAGGAAGTAGAATAAATTAAATTTTCTAAAGACTTAATTAATTGTTGCAAACAATGCGCTTTTTGCCTTTTGTATAATAAACTGCGTAATCTAAAATTAACGCGGGTGAAACCGCAGGGCACAACTTGCAATAAATTCATTAATATAATGGACTCTGCCTGCATTCCTGCCTACGTGTTGTATTCGTTTTATAACCTAGACCAGTTTAAAATAATCATTTATTGTATCTTAAGAGGAGTGTCTGATGAGGCTCTTCGATGCTCATGCTGATTCAACTGCAAAGTATTACCTATCCCCGCGCATGACGGTGAGTCGGTATCCCTTCCATACATTTATGTAAACCTTCCCCCCGACCATTAATAAGAGAAAGAGCACGTATGAGATTATACCTACAATTTAGGCAACAAAAGGACTTTCGGGCCATAACTGTTTTCTACTCCTATACTTTAATGGATTTGAAAAAAAAATTGTCTCATTTTATTAGAGAGAAAATAAGCGATGACTGTACATTTTCCTTTTTTTAATTTTCTGCCTTGATATTTTATAGGAATTATTTTAATCTGAGGATATTTTTGCAATTTTTTTCGAATTTCAGGGGTTAATATTATTTTTTCTATACCAAACTTTAAAAAAAAGAAAACGTACGAGCCTAGATATAGGTCTTATTTATAACGCTTCCATAACTCATAAAAATCAATGAATGTTTAGGTAACAGTTAGGACCAAAAGGTCGTGAATGGGAAATGTTTGATCAGACTCGGCTCTTAAGCTGATGCTTATTGTGTAACAGGTGCAAACGGTTAGTTAGGTGGCTTTTAATTGTTGATTACGTTTATTGTTGAACCTTCATACTCTTTTCCATCAGGTGGATGTGGAGTCACATGCCGTGCTCTCATAAGAACACTAGGTTGATATATGTTGATATATATTATGTCGTAAGTATATATTTACGATATGTATTTTCTTTATTTCTTTATTGCACTTAGAAGGTTTGTACAAAGGCGAGCTTAATGCCTTAGGCATTATCTACCAGCTAACCTTTAGGACAGTGAAAATTGTAATATAGGGTGCACAGATACATAATCTAAATGTATATAACTCAAAGGTCATAATCTAAATGTATATAACTCTAAGGTCATAATCTAAATGTATATAACTCAAAGGACTGACTGACTTAATATAGTGATCTATCAACGGACAGCCCAAACCACTGGACGGATCGGGCTGAAATTTGGCATGCAGGTAGATGTTATGACGTAGGCATCCGCTAAGAAAGATTTTGATAAATTCTACCACGCGGACGAAGTCGCAAGCACAGCTATTATATGTATATGTCTCAAACTAGTGTTCTACATTTGTGGAAACCTGTTTCTATATGAGAGCGGCTTATTTGAATATTGTTTTATTTTTTTGTTGTTGTTGATTTTGCTTGAAAAATAAGAATTTAAAAAGGAACTATTATCTAATATTTATTATTATTAAGTTTAGGTCTCTTTATCAAAGCCACTACAAACTCATCTTTGGATTTATCCTCTAATATGCTAGAATTGCTACTGAAGCTGCACTCAAGTTCTAATTCTTGACTCGACACCACCGAAGATGGAGCATTACTTTTAGCAGCCTTTTCTCTTAATTCTTCAGATCTTTGTTTCCGTTTTAGAGAACGTTCCTTGACCATTTCTAGTTTCTTGTCGATTGAGGTCATAATCCTCTTACGTTCTCCTCTTCGATCTACGAGAAACGCTCTGTCTTCCGCAATTTGATCAAATTCATAGCGTTTGCATGGACAATATTAAAAAGTTTGTCTAGTTCTTTTGTAAATCTTTTCTTTTTCTTTCTCTCTTTTTCTTTGTGCGTCAGAACTTCTACTTCTATTTTTTTTTTTAAAAGAGCCAGTTCTTATGGAACTTAATTAGTTTTTCAATGCAGTGATTTTGTTGTCTGGTCGGAATACTAGATTTGCTCCACACTTCTATAAGTTCTTGAATAAGTATATGCGCGGAATCTTTCACATTTTTGGATTTGTTCAATATGTAATGATAACGGAATAAAACTTGCCGAAGAGTAGTGAGTTGATTAAGTCTCATTAATGGCTCAACATCTTGAACCCCAATTAAAAAAAGAATTTTTTTCGGGTAGATGAACACATTTTATACATGTTTAATACACGAAACTGTAATAAAAAGTAAAAGTTTTACACAAAAAAAAACACTCAATTGAGCACTCCTTTCCACTTGGGCTATCTCGCTGATATTTTACTGTGTTATTACAATACACACATGTAACAAATTAACGGGGTGGCCAAATGAAAAATATAAAAAAAAGAAGTATTATTGTATATTTTATATAGTATTAATAATAAGCAGACGACATTTATTAGTAATGTATTAGGAAATTTTGATTTACACCTTTTGTACGTATTGCTCAAGAAAAAATATAATAACCTCTTCATGTCTAGTAGACAACCATAATTTTGCATCACAGTAAACTGATAAAAAACCTAAAACTTAGATAACGGCATATTTTTCAATCAAAATCAACAGCAATAAAATTTGAGGCCTAAGAATTATTGAGTCCGGACAACAGCGGCGAGTCTGCAAGGTGACATTGACAGATCTTTTTGTGTTGTAAAGAAATCAGTCAGCCTTGAGAAGTTATTGAGACTTCCCAAGAAAATATCTTAAACCTCAGAAAAAAATGTCTTTCATACTTTTCTATTTTGGTCAAATACACAAAAAACTTTTACCATTATGTTAATAAAGTCTTCTTATATGAAAACTTCATTAACATAAAATTTTCATTTCAATAGAACTTCGGGACATACTTGCTTTACTTTTTATAGAACTCAAATCATTTATTCCAGAAAACTATTTCAATTGCTAATTTAGAGTTTGCCTTTGAACACGAGTGGTGTAACTAAATAATAATAATAATATGTAGGACAAATTACACATATTGCTTTGGTCACAAACTATGCTCTAGGCTTGTACTATGTGTACCAGAAGAAACGATATAATACATATTATATTTTATAAACACCCAGACCATGACAAACTGTACAGAAAAAACGTACTAATATTTTTTGCCATGGGTGGGAATCGAACCCACGACCTGATACAACGCCAAAGGCGCAACCACTAGTCCACGGAGGCTGTCAATACACCGGTATTCATAAAAAAAACTTATTGAGACCTTGAATAACTCGATTTTGTATCTTTTTTAGCAACAATGAATGAATGAAAAAATATTTATTGCACAAATGTTTAACACATAGGTGCTTAATGCCTTAGGCATTATCTACCAGCTTTCTATCACTATCATTACTTTTAGGAGATTGATCAATAATAGGCAGAGTGCTAATTAATGCAAACATATAATATATAAAATACTAATATACAAAACAAAAATGAATATGCGTAAAAGAGACGACCTATTTTAACCAAAGTGTTATTAAATATTTGTATAATAATAATATTAAAACTTCATATTTTGCTTTGTTTATGACAAGGGCAAAATGTGTGAAATAAAATTATATACTTTGACACGATGACTTTGTAAGGTTACGGCGAAACTAGTAATGTTAAAATAACCAATTTGTATGGATAAACCATTTTTTAAATTTATTTGTGACACATGGTTCTATGGAAATGGTTATTAGATTTGATCTGTAGAGCCTCGTATGAGCCCAAAGTAGAACCTTCCCAAGTCTCTATGTATAACATATTTTATTTCATAAATATTGCCCTCAAAAAGCTTGTAAGAAAAGATGTGGGTAGATGTTTTCTTCACACAACTTTCTACATAAATATCAAATACATTTGTATTTCAGAAAATATCACACATGACATCTTGAATATTAGATAAAGAAATAGTGCACTTGGTACAGGTTTTAATGTCTGCGTCACCGACATCAACTCTGAGGCTTTAAAAATCACACTTTAAAAATACTGTACCATTTTAAATTTTGAATAAAATTTTGGTAAACCCCTCTAATGATTTAGATATTTATAAATATGGATTACTGAGTATATCTAAATACTGTGACGCACTGACCACTTGTTTGGCGTAGACTCATAATTTTATCAGTTATGACGAGGAGGGAATATAATCCTACTTCCAATTGATTGTATACTTATTTAAAAATCTGTACGTTAATTTAATTAAAAAAATATATATATAGGCTAAATATATAATAACAACGTGCTCAGATTTAAAGGATGATTGTATTTTTAGTCACTTTTTTATCTTCTGGGTTATTCTATAGCTTATTATATGTTATATATTCGGATGCAATAACTCAGCTAATAACAAATATATTATTAATTTTGATGTTTTTCACAGATTTCAGAGTACTACAATTAACTTCTTTGAGGTTTGTTGTTTTTATTGAGGTTTGTTAGTGATTTAGTATTATATATGTAAAATTAATTATTTTATATAATTGTAAAATTAATTATTTTATACAAAATATATATTTATAAAATATATATTTTTTAAGCACTTACTAAAACCCATAAATCGGTATTTTAAATTAATTATGGAGGACAAGAATGTTTTCTTTGATAGCAATAGGCCGCAAGGCTGGTATCTATATGTCTAGAAGTCATAAACAAAAATATATTTTCTTGGCTAAAACATAAATATCTCGAGAACTATCATATCTTGTTTACCCATATGTATTCAAACGGGTAAAGGTCAAATATTATTAAGAGGCTCATTTGAAAAAAGGTCTATGTCCAAACTAATAATAAAAAGTTGTGACAAATACTTCGTGTAGGGTATGAAAGCTATAACTTTTCTTTAACAACTATCTTTCTATATTTTTAATATAATAGGTTTTTAGTTATATACGTAGTGGCCGATTTCGTTCGACATAAAAACACTTAGGTCCCTGGTGTATACCAATGAGTTTTTAATCTAAAAAAATATGTAGGTACATTTGCTTAACAACACCTCTATAGTGCCTCGGAGAGCAAGTTAAGCTGTCGGTCCCGGTTTCACTATACCAACTTGTGAAACTGTTTATAGATGGATTATTGAGTCTATCCAAACATCACGATGAGCTATCCACTTGTTCGGTGTAGACTTATACCATCGGCCACGACGGGGTGGAATTAAAAACCCCTCCGCTGGGTACCCTGAAGCCGTCTAGGCGGCCGTAAGGAACCCGTGGTTATAATTTAAAAAGTCTAAGATACTTTAAATCTTCAGATTTTATCCTGATTGATTATTTTAAACTTAGGAATTGAATTATCTATACAGATTCAAAAACCGTGACCTAGTGAAGTTTCGGTTTTAGTCTATGGGTTCACCGATTTTCCGTAGACTACTGCATCGATTTCTTATCAAGGGGGTCTCCTACAGCAACAGGCAATTGATTTGGTGATAAAGCAGCAAGGATATTAAAATAAACTCGTAATACAAATACACCCATTACGTAAACACATAATTTAGCCGGCATAGTGGGAGCGATAAATATTGTTAAACAACAATGTATTGATCGACCCCATACATAGACTTTGTGCTGCTTAACACCAGGTAGAGATACAAACAAACATATCGTGCTTCATTAAAAAAAATCCAAACATGGAACATGAAATTAGATTGTCGTAAAGTTAAAGAATTTTAAGAGAACTAAACTCTTCGCCGCGAAATTCGCACTTGTCCTGTGTTTTTAAAAAAACAAAAGCTCGTCGCTCATTATGATGTCCATGAATTGACGTCGTATCCTAAAATATTGTCAAGACTAGGGTTGATTGATGAGAGCCAATTAGTTTCATAACCATGGGAGGCAAAGTGTGATTCATTTATCGGTTATTGTCGATATAAAACTCTCGGCAAATGAATCATCCGTCCATTAATAATTTTTAAACTCAAAATCGTAAAAAATCCATGAAAGTATAACTTAATATAGAAATGTTATAACATTTCTATATTAATATTTGGGATTTTAAAGTAGAAATCACAAATATTCATCTATCTCGTTCGCACTCATTGAAATCTATCAATGAAAAAGAGATATAGCTAATATAAACTTCCTTTTATTTTCGAACTATATGTTAAATATGCATTGGTAGATTTGGTGGTTATAAAAAAGTACGTGCACTTTCCTTTTACTTTGTATAGCAGGCGACCATATTTTGTTCTGCTGTTTGGAAAAATGACTTCGAATTTAGCGCACTTTCCTAATTTTTTGTTCATCCATGATAAAAACGGGTGTACATACTGGTTTATTTTTATTAGCCGATAACTGGCCAATGAGGGTTCGGTACATATTCGTATCAACCGGGCAATAAATCTGGCATCGATTGGCATCTGGCAATCGAGCTGATCCAAGCCACATTTTTGCCTATTTCATTTATGTTTCGTATAATATGCCTACTTATTTAAATAAATATAAAATATACTTGAACATGTGGTCCCAGCATAGTGGTTAAGTTACTGCGCAACTGATAACAAGTTTAAGCAGATGGAAACAAGGCCGGACCTGGGATGGGTGACCACTTAATATAACGAGTCTATACCATCATAAACACCGCAACAGGCTCGCTACTTGTTATGTGTCGCCTCCGAATACCATCGGCGAAATGAGGATGGGTTAATCCGTCCGCTGGGTAACCTGAGGCCGTTTAAACGGTTCTTGGGAGCCAAAAAGGCACTCGTGATGGTATTTATTTTTTATTTATACTTGAATTCATTTGAACGCCTCAGTCCATATAGTGGTTACGCTATTGGCGATATATCAGGAATACCTGGGTTCGATTTCCACTAAAAGCTGAGGGTGTATATAGTGGTAGACAAGTATTATTTAAAAAAAAAACTTATCTTGGATTATAGGAGTTACTTATCACTCAATTACGACCCCACTGGATGGAGCCTAATAATATTCTAAACATATTTTCCAAAATTACTATTCAGTGTTTTAGAACAAATTAACGCATTAATAGTTAGCATTAAATAATAAATTAAAATCATAATTAATCAACAAAAGATCATTTAGTTTATATACCAATTGAACACTATTGAACAGAGTTTCATTTGTCCTTTGTTAGAACAATCAGTGTTCAAATTCATTAACCAATAATTTATGAGAGAGAGACCGAGTTTGTCGAAATACCAGAGTATGTTGGACAGAAGGTTCAATACATTCAAAATACTCATTGTCGACGTAAATAGAACCTTAATACCAAGGCTTAGAGTGGATGCAAATATACTTCATCCGACTCTCGTCTGTTTAACTACTATAATAGTAATTAATCAATTGTCCTATTGTATTGCAAAACCTATGTTAACTATGTGCATAATATAACATATTTGAAACGATTATTAGAATCGATTGTGTTGTCTATGGTTGCCTGCCCACTGGCGTCTGAAGTTACTACTAGTCTAAATTCGGGTGAAATTATACCTAAACTTGTTTTTTATCCGAGAAAACAATGCCTTTCAGAATATTTAAAAAAATATTTTTTCGTATAAAAAATACTAGATTCCCAAATATATTTATATAAAAGTATATAAAAAATGACACATAGAATAACTTTTAACTAGCATTGCGACATAACAATACTTAAATCAAAATTTATTTGTATACTCTGAAATTATAGTTTTAAAATAAGAACTATTTCTTTAATTTGTTTTTAAAAGTAGAATTTATCATTATAGTTTGAGTGAAAAAGTTTTATTTTGTACGTGACTCACACAACTTGCTATTTCTATAATTTATATCACAAAAATCAGTATCACAAATATAACAATATAAATTTGTATAATCAGAAAAGAATAGATATTTATTTAGTTACAAAATTTTAATTCAATAATAATTAAACTCATACTAGGCAAGCCTGTCTCGTGGGTGTCATATAGTTATATTATCTACTAGAAATAACTGCATTTTAACATACACTTTACGTATAAATATTTTAATATAATTAAGGAATCTACAGAATTAGAAATACATTCATATAAACCATTGTAATAATTTGCTATTATTAACTTAAGTTTAACTTTATAATTTACCACTATATTAGCTTGCCACTTGTTCGGTGTAGATACGGCCTGTGACGAGGTGGGAATAAAACCCCTTAGGCAGTATCGATTTTTTTTAATTAGTATTATTTCTTTTTTTGTTTTCATTTAATAAAATTGGTTCATTACAATTAATTTGGCAAAAGATCAGCTAGCAAAAGTCAAACCGTCGAGTTTCTGCCTTCTGAAAGATTAGACCGATCTCGGGTAAATAGGATGAGCTGACAAAAACTACAAAATTAGGGCACGAAAAATAGTGAACCAAACGAGGAGGAAACACTTTTGCTAGTCACGATCGTTAATTACGATCTCCGTTACTATTACTCTCGGAGGGTTTAGTAGGCTACGTGGAGTAAACAGTAAAGTCAGAGTGTACAATAGTAAAGGATACATTGTAGACCAAGTTATGATTTTTAGTTTAAAGTTATGATTATATTAATAAAAAAGCACCTTTAATTAAACAAATGCTGTTAGCACACTTAGGACTTCGTACAACAGGAAAAAAAGAAAACAGGAAATTTTGATTTTAGGAAATTTTATTACTATCTCAGGAAACATTTGAATTACTTATATAAACAAAAACATATATTAAAACTTAAAAAAAAAATATAGGGACCTGGGGCCTTACCGGGAAGTCACATCCACAAACCAATCGACGCGTTGATGGATAAAATTGTATAGAAAATATTGTCTATGGGTAGAACTCGATCGCCGAGAAACTTCAAATCACATACATTTTATTTTTGCTTTCGATCGATCGACGTGGCGATCGGTATTTCATGTGGCTTCCCGGTAGGACCCCTGGTATGAAGATAAATAAATAAATCAATTTTATTTATTTGGAATTTCAAGTTTGGTAGTTTTTGGGTTTTATATACTAAAATATTTATTTTGTAAGAAAATAATTGAAAAACTAATAAAATTATATACTATAATAATTAATACACATACTACACATATTGCCCTGGTCACAAAATAAGCTCTAGGAACCAGAAACAATGATATTAATTTATATTATATTTCATAAACACCCAAAAACTATCTCTACAGCATAATGTACTGAGATTTGATTGCCATGGATGGGAATCGACCCCACGATCTCCGTATATAACGCCAAAGGCAAACCAATATCTACAAAATCCGTCGTTATTCCAAACATTATATATAATAAGTTCTATAACATAATAATATGTTTACTTATCTACCATACAATGTTGGGTGCCTCTGTCTACAACAAAAGGGAGAGAAGATTGATGTTTATGGATGTATGTAAAATGTATTAGCTACACATTGCTCGTAGCATTGCTACGCCAGTAAGGTGCTACGCGTCAAGAGCACGTGACGGTACAAGATTAACTATGTATTATATATACATTTCGTGATTGTACTTATATACGTGGTGGCCGAGTTGGTTAGACAGACTTTATTACTAAATCACGGCAGATTTTAGGTCGCCGATTTGTACCAATGAGTTAATAATAAAAAAAAATATGTACATTAAAAGGTCATTGGGCACAATCCGACCCAATTTGTGAAGGATTGCCTACAGAAACAAAATTACTTTTAAATTAATAAGGTATATCCCACTTTCCATTTTAAGTTTTTTTTTTTTTAAACTATGGAAATAAAATATTACAAGTGATTTAAAAGTTGAAGATATTTATTGCAAAGACTAAAATAGAATTTAAATGAAGGAATTGTATTATAAAACACCATGCGTATGAGTATTCGGTCTAACGGCATATATAATGCTATCTCTCTCGCACATTTGTCAGGTAGGAACCGGTTTCAACACGTTCAAATTCAAACGCTTTCACATGGCACGGTCGCAGTCTCTCGTCATTTGTCGTTGCGATCTGTGCGCTCTTCTATTGTTTTTATTATCAACTACTATTGCGTGTTTACTGGACTGATTGTTTGCTTTTGAATTGGATTTCGTCGATATGGAAGGACAAAATAGGTGTGTTTCTGTCTGATTCCCATTATTTATGGTAATGCGACCCATATATACGTAAACCAGAGATATATGTCGAAACATCCCACATCAATTAATTTCTGTAGGTCGTGGGTAAATTTTTCATACTTAAGTGCCCAATGACTTTTATTTGATAACAACCATATAGTCCCCAGAGAGCATGTAAAGCTGTCAGTTCCAGTTTCAGTATACCAACTTATGAATTTTGTTTATAGATGGGTTATTGAGTCTATCCAAACACTGCGATCTGACCACACGTTTGGTGTGGACTTAGAATCCCATGGGTATAAAACTCAGATGTCTAGCGGTCTCGGGCGCTGAAAGGTACCCCAGAAGGTACGTTATACATACAAAACCATTTTATTGTGTACCAAGGTAATATATAAAAACCTAAACTCATTGGCTTGAATTCTGATAAAGTGATTGATTGATATCAATATGTTTTTTTTTACAATTTTAGAAAACATTATGTTTTGAGTAAGTCAAGCTAAACTGTACCTTTAATGGAAATTTTTAGCTTAATTTAAATATATAAAAAGATGAGCTTGTAAGTGTATATGTATATATTCTTGGACTCGCTTATCCTAAGATGAGTCCAAGAATGAACAGCCAACAATCAGATAGGTGTAGAATTGTTTGTTAACTCCACTAAGATACCGGTTCACGTATCTTTTGAAGGACTCCTTGTTAGGTAGGTAATAGAAAATTCAAAGGCTGGTAGACCATCTCACTGTTTTATAACATTTATTGTATGACAGCACCACAATGGAGGGCACGTTAAGCTGTCGGTCTATGCCAACTTGTGAAACTGTTTATTAAATATCGCGACAAGCTAGCTAGTATTTAGACTGATACCATCGACTACGACAGAGTGGGATTAAATGGTTTAATCATTTAATTTTTTTTTTAATTTTAGTAATACTAGGTAAAAACATCGGGTCCTTTTCGAGATAGAGATGATCTTCCTTTTAGGAGCGGTTGCGAAACTGGCGATTGATTTAATTGTAAAGCAGTGAAGATACATCCATTTTATAACCGTAACATTTAAACATTAAAAAAAAGATCAAAGTTTCTGAAGCGAATCTTTGGGAACATGGTAAAAACATGTGTTTAGTAGTATCGTATCATAGAAATAATAATCCAATTTCTTTTAAATTAAACGGCGGGTGAAACCACGGGAAACCGTATGTCTCATAATAAATCTAGATACAAAACAAGCTTTAGAAAGTTGTTTAAACAAAATTATTAGATATCATACATTTTGGATACCTGACTTCGAATCATAAATTCAAATGTCAAAAAGTTAACGAACACACTCTGAATTCAAATTTTCTAATACAAATTTTACTATTTGGCCAATAAAGTTATAATTTATTTGGTTTCTAGTTTTCGCTTGAATTCATTTGAAAAGTTTAGGATTTTTGAATAACCAACGAGTTGCTTAAAAAGGTCAGCATTTTTGTATATAAAAATATTGCCGTACCTAAATCCAAAGACACAACACAATATTTCCGGATTTATGCACATACTAAAAGCAAAGTACAAACAAACGAAAAGTATTACTATCACGCCTACATACTAAACGGCTGGAGGAAATTGAAAAAATTGACAGCCTCCGTAGACTAGTGGTTGTGCCCTTGGCGTTAAGTCCGGAGGTCGTGGGTTCGATTCCCACCCATGGCAAAAAAAATATTAGTACGTTTTTCTGTACAGTTTGTCATGGTCTGGGTGTTTATAAAAATATAATATGTATTATATCATTGTTTTTGGTACACATAGTACAAGCCTAGAGCTTAGTTTGTGACCATAGCAATTTATGTAATTTGTCCTACATATTATTATTATTTAAATAGTCTTAACCAATGGTATTCTGAGTGTATATCTAACAAGTGGCTACCTCATCACAGTGTTTGGATATCCATCTATAAACAGTTTCACACTTGCTACAGTGAAGCTTAGTGGTGTTGTCAAACAAATTAAGAAATGTTTTTTAATTAAAAAAAAATTGGACACCTGTTGAACTGGTAACTAAAAACTGTGCGTTTAAGTTACTTATAATAAAATAAAAATAAAAATGATTTATTTCCTTTAACTTAAAATTAAAAGATTTCTTAGGGTGGGGTACACCTTTTAGGTACATAAGCACCTGTGTTAGGTGGCCCGCTCTTTATAAATATTAGGTATTAACTTAACAGTAAATAAAGAACAATTACATCTATATAAACACTTTAAAAACACAATGTTTTTTAAAGTGAGTAAGAGTTATGGTCTATTATGGCATTATTTATTTATTTTAAACAATATTCATTTAATGGATAACAAATATCAAAAAGTAGCAGTATGCAAAAGTGAACAAAACTGGAAATGTTTCAACTGTTTTGTTCAATTTTACAGACTACTATTTGTTGAAGTTAATTTAGATTTTATCAGACTTATGATAGCATTTTTGTGGTTATGTTATTTAAATGTGTTATGTTTCAGGAAGATGGTTATATGTGTGTGTGTGAATAAAAATGTAGGTGTAGGTAGAGGTGTGTGTGTATCAAAATTATCCAAACAGAACAATCAATATAATATTTCATTTCTAGTAACGATTCAACTTGAGCATAGCTTAAGGTTTTAAGCCATTTTATTATTTATTTTTTACTTATATGATGTTTAAAAGCAAATATAATCATAATAATATGTATATAAGATAGATATTAAATAATAGGTAAAAAAAATAATAGGTAAAGAAATAAATTATATAATTAATTAGGTAATAATACAGATTTAATGATTTTTATAATGTTACCATATTTATATAAACAATAAAATAAAAAAATATAAATAAGTTAATATGTAAATATGATCTAGATTAGCCTATATTAATAAATAAATAAAGTATTCGGTCTAACTAACTCGAATACCACATAATATAAGTACAATCTATACAATTAAATTAAAGAATGTCTTAAGATTGAATTAAGAAAGTTGCTACAGCGACATTTACCGCGCAATATTGTTCGTGCGGGACTTACAGTTCAATAAGATAGCTTTCAAAGTGCCGCGCGAAATGTACTGGCTCCGAAATCAAATCATAGAATGTAAACACTAGTGTTGCCAACTAACATGCCCGCGTGTTTACTGGTGAGATTTTGAACTCGATTGGGTTGCCGCCCGAATGCTGCATGCGGGTTGATGGTCTGAAAAGCACATGTTAAGGGAACTCTATACAAAATTAGCTTTTTTACTTTCAATAATACTCGATTAGTACTGTTTGTTGCAGAATTAAAATATTATTTTTGTCGGTTAATCTATTTATCTTTCCGTGTTGGGTCATTATTATTTTTTTATAAATCGTCAATCAATTTTCAAATATTATTATATAAAATTATTTTTTACTCACATCAGAAAGATTTTTTACTTACGACTTTTTACTCACAACAGAAAGATTTTTTACTTACGATTTTTTACTCACAACAGAAAGATTTTTTACTTACGATTTTTTTTTTATTGGAGCACGACATGTGACTTTGTATCTACTTGGCGGTGAGCATACCTACAAAATCCAAGAATGAGGTCAATAAATAATTATTTTTAAACAATATTGATCGCTTCCACTATGCCGGCTAAATGATGCGATTACAAAATGGGGGCAATAATGACGAATTGCATTACGAGTATATTTTAATATACTCGCTGCCTTATGTCAACGCAACTACCCATTTCGTAACCGCACTCTAAAAGGAGACTACCACCTCGACAAGAATTCAATTCAGTAGTCTCCGGTGAACCCACAGACTAAAACCGAAACATGACTAGGTCACTTAACGGTTTTTGCATCTGTATGGGTGGTGGTAACGAGACCGGTAGGTCGGCCTAACGAAGTTATAGAGACCTTCCACCCACCTAAAAACACCAAACAAACTTCGACCAACAGCCGAGTTGAAATAAATAGGTTGTCACGGTATTTCATTAATTAGTAGATTTCATGTGAGGTTTTACTTAAATAACTTTTGGATACACATCCACATTACATGTGACCTGCCAAACCTTTCAATTTAATGGAACCATTGCTCCGGTCCCGCGCTTTGATTATAAAACATGCCGCCGACTGGATATGCCATGCAGAAGTGACCCATTACATGAAAACTAAATTATATTATGATTATTATAAACAATTTAGGCTTTTTAATATATACACAGGGTGAATTGATGTACTTTGGGCTAATGTGTGGTTCTGATAATCAAATCGAATAACTTTTCCCATGGAATCATGTGTCGCAAATCAAAAAGATGTTTGGCTTCCCCATACAAAATGGTAATTTTAACATTACTAGTTTGTATGGAGAAGGCAAATTGTTTAGATATATTTCATTAGTATTTGTTATGGGTAACGCATTTTATGTAGAATTTAAATTTAGACTGGGTAACCTAAAGTTATACGGCCTCATTCACAAACACTAATTAGGGGCTTGAAAACACTTTAGCTATAAAAGGTTTTTTCTCATTTACGCACATTCATTTTTGTTGCTAATAAAAACAGACTCAACGTTCTATAACTAAAGTGTTCTTTAGGAACTCAATAAGTTTTTATGGATATCGCTGTTAGTCTTTTGCTAGTTCGACTGTTCGGCCTTGTTACCATCGCTCATACAGATACAAAAACTGTCAAATGACCATTTTTAGGTGACTATGGCACTAATTTCTTGTCGAGAGTCTTGTGGTAGCATCACTTTAGAACGCAATTACGAAACGGGCAGTTGAATTGACGATAAAGCAGCGAGTATATAAAATTAGACTCGTAATGCGAACTCATCTTTTCGCCTGCATACTGGGAGATCAACAATAATCGACCCCAATCAGGAACTTTATAGATCTGCTAATGTAGACTCATGCCGTAGGCGACGACAAGGTGAGAATAAAACTCTTCCGCTGGGTACCCTGAGGCCGATTTGGACGTCCTTGGTCGCCGCGTCGCGCCGTGTTACACATAATATGTACTTATTGTTTTTATAAATGTATTTTAAACTAGCTATATTCTATTGGTGAAATATTATACGAACAATTTAATCGTTTCTCTATATATGTATATATAAATATAAAACTATATCGTAAAGCTTACTACCCAGTTTTTTTAAATAAATTTTCGTAAAAATAATTTAATTTATTGGATCCCTACTGCATAACTCCATAATATAATACAAAGCAATGTTTAAAAGGAAATATAATATTATACTAGTTCCGTAAGACATTTAATTATGAAATGTTCGCGACTACGCTTGCTCCGAGTAGCTTTCAAGAAAATGGAATTTGAAACAAAGCTTTTGCTACTTAATTATAACAAAGTAAATTTGATAGTCATTTAATTTGTAATTATGATCAAGAATGTTTTAATGAGTTGATGTAGTCTCATTATACCAACTTGTGAAACACATGTTTTATTAAGTTTATCCAAACATCGTGACGAGCTAACCCCTTGTTCGGTGTAGGCTCATAATACTATTGGTTAATGTTAATCTAACAAGATTTTGAATAAAAAATATGTTTTTATTTAAATCATTTACTTAAAAAATATATAGAAGAATTAAAACATTAATATACATTTAAAATGTACGAAATACATTATTTGTATAAGTATAAAAAACTGTCTGCTAGAAAGCTTTAAACTCCAAAACTTTCAGTGGAGTAGTCTGAGAATAATATAATAAAATATTTTTTATGTGACATCATTTATTAATTAATATAGTACAAAATTTATTATAGGTAACAGATAAAAAAATCTTTAACATTTCTACCACCGAATTTTTCTTGATTAAAAGTATCGATTCTAAACACCAAGCACCTAATTTTTCTATTGCGAAAGGAAGGAATATATTATGATTTGAATATTTATTATGTTCTAGTTTAAAATTGCTACGAATACGTTTTTTTATTTTTTTTTATTTTAAGTTTACCTGCCTTTTTTACGGCAGAGCCTGGACAAATACTTGTAGAGTCAATTGCAGCTAAAGTATCGACACAAGTCGCTTCCCAGACCAATGACATGCCATTAGACCTAGGTATTAAACGTTATCAAATATCTAATCGCGAGTTACCTAAAATTTGTTACAAATGCTTTATCTACTAATAACATACATTATTTTTCTTTCGATCAACTCCAACAAATAAAATTTAATAAGAATTGGGCCGGCCACCTGTGGTCGTGGATAAAAATTACCACAGATTGACATTTTGATAGATTGTCTGTTGTCATATGGCTTGAAAAGATACCGCAGCTGCAACATGGGGAGATAAAGATTATTTTTTCCCCCAACTTGCCTTTTCGAAAATAATCCCGAAAATGTTTAAAGAAGGAAACACCTATATGATTAGGCTCGGATAAGTCTCAGTCTGCATCAAATATCTCGAGAAATACTAGTCCGATTTACTTAAATTTAAAACAGATATAGATGTAATTGGCACACTTATTTCTAAAAGAATGACAGTTTAAATATATTTATAAAGAGGCTTAGCTTAAAATATTAAAAAAAGTAGCGATAAATATCGGTCGATTGAGAAAATAATTCTACAAATAACTTTGCTTATTTTAAAACTTTCTAAGATTCTCCATTTTACGCATTCGTCTGTTAGTGATATTTCTTTATGTAATTGCATGTAATACATAACCATTACAGGGGGAATAATTGCAAAGTAGTTTAGAATTTTACAAACATTTAATAAACGGATTTCCACAAACTAATGTCAAACACACACGCACTAACGCAAACACGAATATACACATACATATCTAATAGCGTTTATGTATATACCTATTAATACCTATTTCCATTTATATAATAATATATTATTTTATTTATTGTATAATTTCTTAGAATATACCTTTACCTTATATCAGGAGTAGAGCACTGGCTCCTGATACAGTCTCATGACTAGTTCGGGAGTCAGGGCAGAATCTTGTTTGCAATTTGATTTTGTATTGAAATAAATATTTTAGTATTATTATTATTAATGCCCGATTCATTTAAAAATAAATATAATGCTTAAAATAATAATACAAATTAATAAACACATCTTAAGAGAGATAATAAATTAAAAAAAAGCGTAAAATATTATTAACATATATTAATTTAAAAGCTACTTCAAATTAATTATAAAGCGTATGCACGCGGAGAATAAGGTATTCAAGGAAACTGCCGAGCGCAAGCGTTCCTTACAGTCAGGTTTCCCAGGTAGATGAAATACAATGACACGCCTTTGTGGACGAGAATAATTACTTTGTTTATACCTGACGGTAAGCAGAACTACGTAGTCTAACAATAGACTATATTATTTAAGTGAACAACTAAATGGTTATGATGTTAATTTTTGTTTCGTTTTATTCAGTAGACTAACTAGAATAATATTTATTATAGAATACTATTATTTTTTATTACCACTATGGCTTGATATAAAAGTTGACTTTTTTGCCACTATATATTGTTTTATTATTATTTATTTGTCAATAACGAATAATTAAAAATAACGACTAAAATTATAATTTTGTTGTGCGCAAAAAAAAAAAGATCTTAAGAGATTATATTTAAAGATACTGTAGGTACATAAAGCGAGTAAAACAGTGTCTTTATAAAACGATGTTAAGAAAGCTAATGTCATTATAATAATAAGAATAATATATAGGACAATTTACACATATTGCCCTGGTCACATATTAAGTTCTAGGCTTGTACTATGTGTACCAGAAGCAACGATATAATATATATTATATTTTATAAGCAATTATGTATTTAGTACATTATTTACTTTAATAAAAATATATTTTATATTAGTGGGTACAAAATTAAATGTACGCAAAACAAAAATAATCACATACTTATGTTTATTTTATTTTATCAAAAACCCAGTCATTGACTTTCCTAAATTATTACAGTACAGTAAATAATCAAAATGCAAACTTCAATATAAAGAAAGGCAAATATAAACATAATTATATTTGCCAAATTACCGATTAAGCAAACGAATCGGAAACAATTCTTCGCAATTGATGGCCCCCTACCGGTTTTATGACGAATATTTTTCTCATCGAGAAACCATTTCGATATTTTCCGTAAATATCTAAGAAGCCATTTCCTGTATCGTGTGATTAAGCGGCGGCAGTCATTTGGCTATCCAAATGGAAATAAGAAATGGTAAGATAATACAAATATCTTAGCTTATGTTGTATGTTATACCTATATTATAAACAAAACAGTATCTTTGTCGATTTCGTTGGTCGATTTTGATGAAATAAATGCTAAATGCTCACAATAAAGCTTCTTATCTAATTCAAGTATTTATTTATATTTTGCGGAATTCCATTATTGAATATTTGGGGCGTAGCTATGGCACTTTTGCAGGGCAGTCAACGATTGACAGGCAATGGAACCAGCTAACCACCTAGTCTTAAACTGGTTGGTTATGTAGTGTGTGTTCGGTTGGGTTGTTTTTTTTTTTTTCTTCCCGCAAGGACAATAGTTTAATAGTTTACGATTTGTTTATTTTGTATTATATTCTCAACATTTGTCTGTGGTAGGAATGGCGACCTGGCTAAGTGCACACAGGACCTTATATATACTTTTTTTTTTTGACTTTTCATAAATGCCTGTTTTTACATGAAATAAATATTTTTGACTTTTGACTTTTTTTTTTACTATTATAATAATTATATTTACTTTATTCCACTGCTTTTTATCTTTTACCAATTTTCACAATGAGGGCGCGTTACGTAAAAGCCGCTTATTATATTCAAATCAAATCAAATTCTTTATTTGTGATCAGAGATTGTTACATAGATTTTTTTATATTTTGGAGTTTGTTGTCTTTCTTCCACCTTGCTGTATACAAATGTTGCAATCATGTTTTTAATTATAAAATTTATGCATTACATTCATAAAATTATTATTATTATTATTATTTTGCGATTTATTCGTACTAGGATTTTTTTTTCTTTTAGAATATATGTATATACAGGGTGAATGTGAAAGGATGCAGTTTGGGCTAATATGAGGTTCTGCTGATCAAATCGAACAATTTTTCCTACAGAACCATGATTCGCAAATGAAAAATTTTTCCAAAATGGTCATTTTAACATTACTAGTTTTGTATGGAGAAGGCAATATTGTCTCAAAGTCACCATGTATATTAATTATATTTTCTTAATTT
The DNA here is from genome assembly GCA_947458855.1 of Monopis laevigella. NCBI lineage: Eukaryota > Metazoa > Arthropoda > Insecta > Lepidoptera > Tineidae > Monopis > Monopis laevigella. The sequence goes on along the minus strand of OX381576.1, from coordinate 33,370,482 downwards.
TAATGTCATACGACTGAAGACGCCATGTAAGGCGAAATATATCGTAACCAAATAAAATTGTGTTTTATTTATATTATTATATAATATAAATAAAAATCCTAGTATTTATAAAATTACAAACCATAATGTCAATTTATATTAATACCTACTCTTATAATAAAATTCAATCAATATAATTGCAAGTTATTAGAATATCAAGTCATAAAACATTTCTTAAATCATATTTTATGTTAATTATTATCTTAATGATATAAATTAATAATATAATATGTCATATTAAATCAAATTTCGTAAATATTTTTTGATAATAAAATAATAAACATTAAAAACAAAAGAAAAATAAATTAGATTCAAAATCATATTACCGCAAACGAATAAACAGATCGACATTCAGACAAAACATGATTTTTTACATCCTATTACTTCTTTCTCGCGTTATTTTTAAGTAAACATAGAAATTCTATGATTATGTATATCATAATGTACATCATACAACTAACAATAGAATCAGCTTTGCCAATGTACAATTCTTAAAAAATAAAATAAATACCATCACGGGTGCCTTTTTGGCTCCCGAGAACCGTTTAAACGGCCTCAGGGTATCCAGCGGAGGGATTAACCCATCCTCATTTCGCCGATGGTATTTCGGAGGCATCACCTACTAAGTGGTGAACTTGTTGCGAATACAATTCTTACTACTCGTTTAATTTCTATATCAAATATCAATTTAAACAAAATGTATCTATGTGCTTTTGGTAAAGAATTACTTTATTATTAAAAACCTTTTTTTACTATTCATAAAATATATCTGTAAAGATTTACCTGAAATAAATAATTAGATTTTTTTAAATATTATATTCAATCCTATATGAGTATAAATCAGTAAATAGGCACTGTATTCACTGACCTGTATAGAAAATCTCTGAATTGGCTTTCTCATGATTTTCGCCATTTTGGCGCTGGTCGCAGTGTTTTGTAGTAAAATATTATGAAATTGAAAACAAATCTGTCGATAACATTTTGCTTTTCAGATAAAATGAAAATTCTTGTTTACATTTAATCTTAATAACTTCTATATTAATAAATTAAAATTTATATAATATAATTTAAAAAAAAAATTTTAGATATATTTTTGTTATATGTATATAAAAAAGCGGTCCCAGCCTTGTGGTTAAATCACTGCGAAACTAATAACAAGGTTAAGCAGATGACAAAAAGGCCGACCTGGGATGGGTGACCGCTTTATACAACTAGGCTATTTCATCATAAACACCGCAACAAGCTCGCCACTTGTTAGGTGTTGCCTCCGAATACCATCGGCGAAACGAGGGAGGGTTAATTCCTCCGCTGGGTACCCTGAGGCCGTTTAAACGGTTCTCGGGAGCCAAATAGGCACTCGTGATGGTATTTTTTATTTTATTTTTATAAACTAGCAGATGGATATTTCGTGGCTCAAGGGGATAGAGCGGTTGAGAGTAGAGTAAAAGCCGAACTTAAGACATCCGAAACTCCGATTGAATATTGTTAAGTTAATTAATAATATATAGCATCTGATGTAACAATAACATTAGCCTTGCTTGCCAGAGAATATATTTTCTATAATTTAAAAAAAGAATCACGTAAATAGAATAAATGGTTCTCGAGCTAAACGATCACAAGACAGACAGAGAGACGTTTAAATTTTATATGAATTAGAGAAAAGTTTGTCCTGAGCGACATACTCAACATCACTCAGCTGAAACTACTAAAGCTATGAATGTGATATTTTAATAGTAGTTTTTTTTGAGTTGTGTAGATATTTTTGAAGGGAATAAATAAGTTTAGTAGAGTCATAAATCGGTACTCTTCTTTGAAAATCAATGGGTTGGTGTTTTAACTATTTTTCTATTTTCGGTAAGGAACATTACTTACCCCTTCGATGGGGAATGCAATAGAGACCATTTTTTTTATATAATTCAGGTAGTTATTACTTATTTGTTTATTAATTTAAAAAATAATAGACACGTGTTTCAAACTAAAATAGGGGGGATTGGTCAATAATGGAGTATTTTTTAAAATATTATTCACTGGAAAGTAATATAAGTATATAACATAATTATTAAACCGCACCTCCCCTTAATGTAAAGATATTAAGTAATGTGCGGGTGTTTTATATTTCAGCCGGTAGGTAAAATACTGACATTAACATACATACATATCTTCACGGATTCCTTACGGCACCCGACACCGCCTAGACGGCCCCAGGGTACCCAGCGGAGGGGTATTAATCCCACCTCGTCGTAGCCGATGGTATAAGTCTACACCAAACAAGTGGCTAGCTCGTCGCGATGTTTTGAATAAACTCAATAACTCATCTATAAACAGTTTCACAAGTTGGTATAGTGAAACCGGGACCGACAGTTTAACGTGCTCTCCGAGGCACTATAGTGGTGTTGTCAAACAAATGTACATATTTTTTTTAATTAAAAACAGTAAAAATAAAAATAGTAGAAAGCTAAATAATGAGGCATATGTATATAAAATATGGCTTAAAAATTCTAATATAAATTATTCCATTGATTTATTTTACTTTTGACAGCTCGAGTAAAGTCGTGTACTAATTATTACCCATTCAATTTCTTATAGCATAGGATTTTATTTTACATATATGGCGAGGATATTTTCAAGTTTATCAATTAAATGTTACTATTTAGGCCCTTGTAGCACAAAATACGAAATTTGATGAGCGTACATTTTTTCTTGAATCATCCATATAAGAAAAATATAAACGAATTAAAGTAGTTATATTTATTAATAAAGATGTGAGGGTACTGTTATAAATTTAGAAAAAAAGTAGGTTTTATTAAATGTGTGTTCATTGTAAATGTTTTTTGAAAATTTAGTTTATTTGCCCATAACAACCATTATACAAAATATACATTAAACAAAATAAAAATAAGTCAGTGCTACGATAATGACCTACAATAAAAAAACGAATGGTAAACATCCCGACAGTTAAATCTAGACCGCGGCCATGTCGCTTCGTGCCAACTATGTAGGCTTTAATATATTACGCCAGCCGTTATTTGGAAAATTAAACTTTATGACCGAATATAAATTCTTTTAGGGTTAAGCGCCAAATTTTCTATGCCATTAATACAAAAGATTACAGCTTCCATAATAAATACGAAATATAGTCCTACTAAATCATAATGTTGAATTTATTTCGTTTGTGTTCAAGAACCAAAGAAACCATAGAAGTTCACTGTGATCTAATGATTACGCTGTAGGTGCCGTATTAGTACATGTCTGTACATTTAGCCATATTCTGAGCTTTTATTAAAGGGGTACTTTACGCCCATACAAACGTACTTCCTATATTACAACTTGGCTGTTAGTAGTGGTTCGAATTTTTTACATGTTCGTAATTGTACGCAAAAATCTTTCTGGTGTGTAATATTTTTTTTATTTTTTTTAATTTGATAAAAATTGAAATAATAACCCTACAGAGAAAGATTAATCGATTAAAAACAGTAATCGAGTATTACTGGAAGTGCGAAAGCTCATTTTGTATGGAGAACGCGGAGTTCGCGATTGCGAATGCAATGTCCTTTAATATAATATGTATTAGAATCGTTTATGTCTGGTACACTTAGTACAAACCTAAAGCTTAGATTCTGACCAGGGCAATATGCGTAAAATATCCTAAGTCTTATTATTGTTATTGCAGCACGCCATGCACGAGGCATAACATGATATATTCATTTAAAAGACACCTGGTGTGATGTTTTCAACCTCCATTAGCGAAGTGTAGCCGGGCCCTTGGCTTCCAATATCTAAAAGCCGCTGGCATCTGGTAGGTTTTGTTCTATTACCAAGACAAACACCAGGGCCTTGATTTTCTTAAATTACTTTTAGTATTGTGTCATAATCGCATCGTGTTAAAATTAAAATAGCTTAATTTGTCACATTTGATATTCTGCTAACCAATTGCCCATAGAAAACAGACAAAAGAACCTACCTAAGTAAATTTAAAAGAAATGAGGACGCAACAAGATTACTTTACGTACTTAAAGGTCGCTACAAATTGGCATTAAGTTGGCGAGCCTTACACCGTACAATGATGGAATACATAACTATTAAGGGGAGTCGCCATGTTTCTAAAACACAACTTTTATATAAACTTTAAGTATCCGTGAAATTGCAAATGCGAGGTCAAATATCGAAAACTACATATAATTTCATAATAGAGAGCAACGTACATTGCTTTCTACTAATTCTGTATGACGGTTTTATGTCATGGTGTATACATGTGTATAATGTAGAATATAATACTATAAAAAAATACCGACACTTTATCTTATTTAATAGCGCCCAGTTCTTTTCATCGAAAAATCTCTTATAATGTAATAGTTTTTTTATATAACAAAGTAACAAAGCGAATTTAAATTTGAAATATAGAAGTCTTCTTGTAGTTTAAGTAATAAAATAATAGAAAGATATTAACAAAAATATATTACAATCAATACTTTCAACTTTTGAAAGAAGGCGTTGGTTGTAAAATAATAGTGGGTACAACATCCAATCGAAGTAGCCACTCCAGAATTCAATGTAATAATTATTTTTATAACATTGTATGTAACAATTTATATATTATACTAATATGTTTTTAGCTTTCTAGATATAGAAAACTTATATGCAGTTACGACGCGTAGCTATTTGTTCTTTGTTTTTTATTGCGCAAAACATGATACGGATTTTTATACATGGTGACTTTGAAAAGTTGTACTTTGGGCTAATATAAGGTTCTACTCGAATAACTTTTTCCATGGAACCATATTGTGTCGAAAATGAAAAAAAAGTCTTTATATGAAACAAACTAAGACACATGGTTCCATGTGAAAAGTCGTTCGATTTGACTAGTAGTGCTTCATATTAGCCAGAAGTAAAACCTTTTAATAAAATGATGAAAAAAAATCCTATAAAGATCAAAGTCATAATATACTCGTATATGTAATAGTTAAAAGAAACTTTTATCGATAAGGTCTAACTGTGCGCTCGGATAAGCCGCCTTCCTTCCCACACAAGCTAACAAATGTTGTACATATAGTTTTTATTACTTTGATATTTGATATCAAATTAAACGCTTAGTGGAACGGAAACTTTTGTCTTTGTATGAAAAAATCGGTTGAACCCAATCTAAATAACCAAGTAGTGTAGTCACATAACGACTTGGTAGCTAGATGCTTCAATTGACCTGTCAATCTTTATCAGCCATGCTAAAGTGCCACCAACTTCACCGGCTATATCTACGCCCTGAATATTTGTTATGTAGGTTAAACATTAGATAATTCCTAAGGCATTAGGTTCGTTTATGTATATTTCTTCAATATGTAACTATAATAAATATTTTTTATAATAAAAGGCAAACGAAAGTCTTCAAATATCTTTAAATGAAGTAATAATATCTTAGCATATTAAACATTTTGTATTGTAAAGGCCCAGTATGAAAGTTTGTTTTATTGTCAGGAAAGTTAGTATATTGGTCATGTAGTACATACTTGACAACTGTTACATAATTATTGTACTTTGATAAATAAATAGATACTATTTTTGAAAAATCTTTTGGGTGGTTTATAATACTATTTTATTATTTATAAATACAGGCTTATCAACAGCACATTTACAAAATTAATTATATAAACAAATATAATTTATGTGATTACATAAATGCAAATATGTTATTTAAAGAATAGTACAAATTACAAAATCATAATAGTACTCACATAAAATATATGTTTTTTTATACCTTGATATATATTATAAAACTTCAAGAAAATGTGTTATTATTAATAATTAACATTTATAGGAAAAACAACTTGAAAACAATTTTATTGTTTCTTAATAATTTTTATTCCGGGGGGAGTTTTTTATATATTTTCTAAGAAATAGACAGGTATATAATTTGCAATTAGAATAATATATAGAAATTATAAGGGGTCAAAAAAACTAGTATTGATATCTTATATTAACAAAAACAACGAATAAAGAAATGAAAATACGGTACAAAAGCAAGAAACCCATTTAAATAATAGATTCTAGAGCTGATAAATTTAGTTCCATTTCAGTACATTTGATAATAATCTCTTCAGAGTAAGCAGATAATGTCGCTCTCCATATTCTACTGCTGAAATCTTGAACTACTTGGCACTTCAGCCAAGTCGCCTTACCAGTTTACAATTCACTATTTTACATTTCAAAATTTGTTTATTATATTGCATTTTCGAGAAATACAGTTACCTAACCATAAATAAAATTTTAAGATCATCCAAATGTATTCCCGTCATGTTGTAGTCAACGGTATTCCGAGCCTACACCGAAAAAGTGGCAAGTTCGTCGTGGTGTTTAGAAGACTTATAAACAGTTTCTATAGTTAGTTTAGTGACTGAGTGCAGATTAAAGAAGATATCATTAAAATTAAAATGTTATTATCTAACATTGCCTAGATAATCAAATCAAAGGTTAGTCGGTAGAACATGGCTAAGGCATAAAGCAGTCTCATGTAACATTTTGTGCAATGAATAATTTAAAAAATGTATACACTATGAATTCTTTAGAATGCCATCGATACACAAAAATGCTTGAAATTCATGTGCAACTTTTTATTCGGACTCACTCATGTTTATTAAACGAGTGTGTTCAGAAGCTTTTGATTGCTTCTTTCGTTACACTTGCACTGACTGAGCGTAGCGGGACATCCGAATTAAGGGCCCTGGAGTCGACCTGACGCCCATAAAAACGTACTTCCGATACTTGACTGTTGGTCGAAGTTTTTTTTTATATTCGTAATTTTACGCATATATTTTTCTGTTGTGGATAATAATTTCTTTTGTATTATAATTATTAAAAACATTTTTTTTTCTGATTTCAAATAAAATAAAAATAATAAGCCAAAACAGAAAGAAATGACCGATTAAAATATTATTTTAACTCTGCGACAAATAATAATCAAGTATTATTGGAAGTGCGGGAGCTAATTTTGTATGCAGAACGCGGAGTTGGCGATTACCAATGCAGTATCTTTAAGCGAGAGCCAACAATAGGGCTGCGAAAGCTGATGTCGAAAAAAATCATCTGGCGGAGCATCGGCGGATATTTTGCGATAATGCTTTCTGCATTTGTTTATTAATTATCTGATCTATTAAAAACCCCATGACAATTTAGTATTGTATAGTATGCCCATAAGGCAAAGTAGGTTGTAATAAGTACTTTTATTACCTTTAATTTAATTTGCATTCTCTATAGAAATTCGGTTTCTTAAAAGTAAGGTAACGGCTAAAATTAGTCGAGGAAAAACAAAACACATATACCGTGTGATAAAATTAAATATAAGTCCAAAATCGGGATTTTCGAGTGGCTATCGCATCTTCGTCTTTATTGTGGCAGCAACAGTTCACTTCACGCCTTCTATTTTACAAATATTCGCGGGATCCACGTCAATTTTAGTGCCGTACATCAGCATCTTGAGACGGCTAAACCCGCCTTGTTATTTCTAACGGAGACCCAGATCCACTGCCGGCCGACATATCCTACCTACAATACCCCAGATTTACCCTAGAGTCTTTCAATGGCTGATCCTAACTCGGCTACCTTGAAGGCAGCTTACAACGTGCCGCTACCAAATTGTGCAAGAAAGTATTGAAGAGTGCAAAGTCTTTTCATATCTCTCGGATCGGGCAGGAGCTGCTTGAACAACTGGCAGGTAGCCGGAAGTTTTGGTAGCTTGCTAAATCCGTTAAGGCAAATTTCTATCGTTCCTCATTGCCGCCGCTGCGATATCCTGATGGTTCGCTGGCCCATTTGGCAACTAAGAAAGCCGAACTTCTTGCTAATCTTTTTGCCTCGAACTCCAGACTCGATGATGGAGGTGCGCAACCGCCTACTATTCCCAATTGCGGTATCACAATGCATGATATTCATATGCGGCAACGTGATATGCGCGCGGCGCTACGTTCACTCGACGTTCGGAAGGCTAGTGGCCCGGATGGTGTCTCAGCGATTGTAATGTAAAACTGCTCTCTTGAGTTGTCTCCTGTTCTCACGCGCCTATACCGCCTTTCATACTCCTCTGGCATTGTCTCCGCAACTTGGAGGGAAGCGAACGTGCAACCTATTCCCAAAAAGGGAGACTGGTCAGGTCCCAATAATTACAGGCCCATCGCTATCACCTCAGTGTTGTGCAAGGTTCTAGAAACCATTATCAACGCACAAATAATGCGCCATCTAGAAGATCACTCTATTATAAATAACCATCAGTACGGCTTTCGTAGGAAGAGGTCAACGGGTGATCTTCTAGCATATATTACGCATATCTGGGGTGAGGCAATGGACCAGCATGGGGAAGCCTTGGCAGTTGATCTGGATATCTCCAAGGCTTTTGACTGGGTGTGGCTTTACTCTCTAAGTTACCAGCTTACGGATTTTCGATGCGACTTTGCGGCTGGATCTCTTCTTTCCTTTCAGACCGAGCTATTGTTTATGGTATGGCCTCGGGCCGAGAACCCATTAACGCGGGAGTACCCCAGGGATCAGTGCTGTCGCCGACGCTATTCTTGCTGCATATCAATGATATGTTGTCATTGGGCAACATTCATTGATACGCCCGTGAACGGACGATAGTACCGTTCACGGGCGATACTTGGCTCGTCAGCCTCCTAGCCGCATTGAAACAGAGGAGTATAGGAGTTTCTTGGTGAGTGAACTGGACCTAACCCTAAAGGAAGTTTCTAATTGGGGTTGTCATAATTTGGTCCATTTCAATGCACAAAAAACCCAGGCCTGCGCAATGTCTGCCTATACTAAATATTCTGGGATTGGAAATACGCTCCGACTTAAATCACTGCAATTACATCGAGAACATTGCCAAGACCGCAAGTAAAAAGCTCGGCGTTCTTAACAAGGTGCGACGATATTTCACTCCAAGGATTAGGATTTTATCTAATCTATAAAGCCCAGATCCGGCCTTGTATGGAATATTGTTCGCACCTTTGGGGTGGATCGGCCAAGTATTTGCTGCATGCCCTCGATGGTCTGCAGAAGCGTGCATCACGTATATTGATGACGAAGAGCTCACTAACACCTTAGAGCCACTGCAGCTTCGCAGAGATGTAGCGTCGTTGAGCGTATTTTACCGCCTTTACCATGCCACAGTGCTCTGAAGAACTTTTTAATCTCATTCCCCCTTCCCCTTTCTGATACAAAACCTCACGAGCAGGTAACACAATGCATTCTGTGGCAGATGTACTAACCCGCACTAAAAGATTTGGTGATTCATACATCTGTCGCACTATTAAAATGTGGAATGCTCTGCCTGCTTGCGTGTTTCCTTCATCCTATAACCTTGAGTCCTTTAAACGAAGCGTGAATAGGCATCTTAAGCCGGCATAATGGATGAAATCAGCTTATACAACACAGTTCTAAGAGCTGGTTGTATTCATTTTTGGACCTGCATACTGCTTTCGATCAGGTGGATGTGGGGTCACATTCCGAGCTCCTATATGAAAAAAAAAGGTATGAGACAAGTTATCACTGTGAACGAGTCAAACGGGGTAGAGTCGCAAAAAACATTTCATATTACCTGATATTTTCTCTCCCTACTTATTATGTAAAAATGCATTTGGAGGATAAAACGTCTGTGAAGAGCACGTAGATCCAAACAGTGTTGCATGAATGAACTTTGAATCTTATCAAACGTGCAAAATGTCAGAGCGAGTTACCTACTCGTACATTCAAAATATGAAATCCCATCGGCGAAAATTTGGGATTCAGTTCACGTATGTACCCGGAGTGATACGCGATTTGACTCCTTTGTTTTAATATCAACAGTGGCAGTCGAATAGAAACAAAATTGTGTTGAAATATTTATAATTTCGTCACATGTATGATAGTAGCTTTGCATTTCGTTTTATATTAATGGACATCTGTTTTTGATTTGTAATTTTATTTTATTAAATACCTATATATTATTTATATACGTGGTGGTCGAGTTGGACCATAGACTTAAAAACACTGAGGTCCCTAGTTTCATTAGTTTTTAATCAAAAATGTATGTATATTTGTTTAACAACAACTCTATAGTGCCTCGAAGAGCACGTTAAGCTGTCGGTCCCTGTTTCGCTATACCAACTTGTGAAGCTGTTTATAGATGTGTTATTGAGTCTATCCAAAGATCGTGACGAGCTACGACGAGGTGAAATTAAAAAAACCCTCCGCTGGGTACCCTGAAGCTGTCTAGGCGGTCTCGGGTGCCGTCATGATATATATATGTAAATAACAGGGTAATGTCAAAAGCATTTGACATTGATTTTGACTCTCCACTGGAGGGCTGTTCCAAAACTTAAAAATTATTACCCCGTTTTGGAACGCAGCCTGGATAACTTATCTTAGCCTGGCCAGTTTTGCGCGCCGCAAGGCCACCATGCCGATAAATATAATAAAGTATTTAAAAGCAGCCAAATATGCTGCTAAGGTCCATGTCGACAAAATATAAAAATAATATTTGTAATTCTTATTGTTTTGTCTCATTAAACTTAAATATTTCGGGTACGATTTCCTTTGGACCGAATAATTTAAAGCACAAAATTTTCGCCCCCATCTTTACCTCATAATTAATTATATACTTTAATAATAAATTGGTAAAATAGTTAAAATAATTAAACATAAAATTCATTGTGTATTTTCTAGAAATTAATTTTAATGTCCAACAAATAGAAAGGAATTTAAGGACATTAATTATAAAAATGAAATATTATTTTACCGACATCTGCCATCCGACACAAAGTATGATTTGTTTTCCATAACCATCCGTATTACGACTTTCCCTGTTTTCATTTAGATTTTCTCCGCAGGGGTTTCAGAGGAAATACAGCATTATGTAATGTGACAATAACAAAATATAATTGTTAAACAGCTTTTGTATATTAAAAGCGAGATTTAACTTTAATTATAAATCTACTATTTTATATTTTTGGTTTTTTTTTTTTACATGGTAATACTTTATAAGGTGAAAATTAAAAATTCATTGGACACTAAAAGCTCTAGTGTTTTTAAGTCTGATGTCTAACCAAATCGGCTACCACCTACATATAGTTGTATAATTCATACTTATAAAAAAATAATCTCTAAGATTCTACTATAGGCATGTTACCATACAAATATATATTATATTTTATAAATATATAAATACTCAGACATAGCATGCTGCATAGAAAATACAGAAAAACTTATGATAATATTTTTTTGCATCTGTGGGAATCGTACTCACGACCTCTGGATTCAACGCGAACAGGTTAAAAATAAACCATTACGGTGTCAATTGCACAATATTGCAGATATTCCACGATTTCACTTATAGTCCACGGGCCTACATATAAGGGATTTCAGTGATTAATAACAGGCTGAAAGTTTATACACAGCTTCGTTTTGACGAGACACCCAATTTTATCATTGTACCAAATTCTGTAGTGGGAGTAAAAAGCGCGATAGGGAGCGAAACACGTCGATTTGACGAGTGTCCCAAATTAAATAATAACAGTTTCTAAAAATCAATACTTCGAGAAAATACGATGGAAAACTGAGAAAAACTTGTGGCATACAAAATGAATGGTACCTTCCGAGTGACCCCCAGCTCTAACATGTCAGAATGGTGTCTTGAAAATTTTGCTGAAAAACAAGCTGATTTTTGTTTCGGGGCTTCCAAAAGAAATTGCAAATAGATAACGATTGCAAATGTTATATTTTTTGTCAAGTAGCAAAAAATAACGAGCTCCAATAACAACAATCTCGGTATAAGTACCAACAAAATTGAAAGAGAATAAAATATTTTCAAATCTCTTTTATTAAATGTTCTTTTTATTTTACAATTCGTTTAAATACATAATTCAATATTGGAACAAAACTGATGTGTTTGAATAATCTATTTTGGAAACGACCTCCCCTCATGAGCCTGGCACGAATATTAAGTAGCTGTATTATAAATGAAACATTAGGAATAGCAGATACTATATTAAAGTTCAGTCAGATATTTTTAAATTAAAATTAAATTTGACCTAGTTTCTCAAATCTTATTGAATTTTTAATATGTTACCTTTAAAGAATGATTGAAATATACTTCGATTTGCTAATATTTAATCGTCTGTGTATAAGTAGCTAACAAGCAATTACAAATTTCGTGAGGCGTGACTGGAACCTGGTTGGCTCAGTGGTTGAGTACCTTGCCGCGAAAGCGAGATTCCTGGGTTCGAGTCCCGCCCACCAGAATTTTTTCATTGCATTTTAATTTAAAAAAAATCATTTTGGTAATACAAAGGCACCCATGATGATATAAATGTATGCAAATTACTATATATAACTTATTCAACCCTTGGGTTTTTAATTTAAAGAAAACCTTTGCTCGGCAACATGTTTATACATAGATCGATCATTGAATCATTGTATAGGATTATTAGATTATTTATAAAAATCCTTAAAATTTATAAAATTGTTATTCCCATATCAACAAGGTCAAATCTTTATTATACTTATCTAAGTACCTACTAAAAAGACGAATTATTACTGTACAAAAAAAAAACTCCGGATTATTTCCGAAAGTTCGTCGAGCTCGGAAATGACGTGATTCCGTCTTCTGTTCGCTGTCCGATATTTCCTTTTTAGCTTTTTTCTTTTTAGTAGACGAGAGGGTAATTTTGTAATATCCATGGAAATTATACTTGAAGTATTAAAAAGGAGGAAGAAAATATAGTTTCCGTTATATTAAGACGGTATCTACAAAGTATCTTATTTATTTAACGAATAATTAGATATGAAAATTATGAATAAAAACGATAAATATTTGTTAAGTAGCTAGTTCAAAAATGATAGTAAACTGATCACGGATCAGTTGATGTCCCCTGTAACATAGGTCCATTATCTAGGGTTAGGATTCAACCACTTGAGGCATCCTGCTGTGCCTCGATTTTTTTCTTACCAGTCGCCTATAGAAAACTGTCTAATAAATAAGTAAGTAATTTTACTCTTAAATTTGTATTATGTACTAAATTTTTTTAATGATATTTATTTGAATGATCTTTTTGTTTTAGTGCTTTATTTTAGCTTGGTTATGATTGATTAAAGGATCTCAAAAAAATTAATACATTATTTATTTCTTACTTTTATAGCCATATTTGGACTCTTTGAAGTGTAGAAACAGTTTCAGCACATTGTCATCGAGTTTGAATAAGTATACTTTAAAACTTATAGTATAAACCTATACAAATATAATATATACAAATGTCTAGAGACGTGATGAAACAATAGTTATTATATTGCTTAACTATGAACTTCGTTTTACCTACAAAGATGATGGCTTTATGGTTGTATGGTCGAAAGGTCTTGCCTTTCCATACGCAAAATGTTCCGTGATGTACGCAAAATGTACCGTGATGTACATACTCAATTACTTTATAGTAATTTTTAGCTTTTCTTTAGCATTTTTCATATTACTTTTCTTTTGAATCTACTCCTATATTAGGTATATATCGTGACTAACAAACAGCCATTCATTTTTATATATAGAGACTAATAACAAAAGGTTTTATTGTCTGAAATCCGATGATAAAAATGTTAGCACTCATTTAAAAGATTGAAACATTCATCTTCTATTGTTGTAACCAAAAATAATGGAAAGAAAAGAAATAAATCTAAGCAATGTCTAAATAGTATTTCGCGAGATAAAAATCTTTCTAAAGAAGAAAAAATGTTTTGTTAAGTTTGGTTAGTATTAAATTCTCCGTCGCATCGCGAACAAAGATATAAGAGAGTGATTCTGTTTATCCAAAACAGAGATTCGACGTTCATATCACAAAATACGGGTTACGCAGAGTGATGATAAAAAAGATGGCAACTGCGTGGTTGCACCCAGATATATAGATCAGTCATTTAAGTACAGTAATTACATTTATCGCGTGCTGGAGGACGCAGCAGAGGCAGGCCCCACACAAGATGGACCGACGACCTGAAAAAGGTCGCGGGAAGCCGATGGATACAGGTAGCGCAGAACCGGTCGTTGTGGCGATCCTTGGGGGAGGCCGAAAGGCTGGCATGATGATGATGAATTACATTTATGTATCCCGAAGAATCACAGACTGACCACAATTTAGGTCTCTCTAGTCTACGAAGCAAGTCGTGATGCCCTGCAATCTGGCTTGATATATATACTACCCATTTAGTGCTAGGATAATACTTAAAATGTTTTTTTTTTGAATAAGCGGTATCATCTTCTAATTTTAGTTGTATTTTGCAACCTAAATAATCTCATAGCTGATAATATTTTATGGTCTTTATTGTTATTTTTAATAAATATAACACATAATATACCTCAATAATTATGAAACACTACACTGTATTATGATATTATTGTGTAATATTATGATAGTATTTACTTACGTTCAGTAAATCCCTCACTCATATAAAAAAATATTAAATTTATCCGAATTATTATTATAGATATTTCATACATATATTGCTTGACTATGGTCGATTAATACCTTACTGTTTAACAATTTTAGTCGCACTCACTATACCATCTCAATGATGCGGTTACGAAATGGGGACAACAAACGCGAATAAAATTTGCATTATGAAATATAAATTTTAATTGTACCATAGCTTTATATTCAATGCGACGCGTGAACTAATACCTCCATCCACATAAAAGTAAATCATGCATGAATTTTACTATTATTGGTTTATACTTTATACATTGATTTATATTAGTTCTTTAAATTAAGCAAGCGACTCATCTTCTTACACAATCTTAAAGGTTAGCTGGTAGATAATGCAATAGGCATTAAGTTCGCCATTGTAAATTAATTTTGTTTACTATGCAATAAAATGTTTAAATAAATAAATAAAATATATACACGGGTGCCTTACGGCGCGGCGCCGGGAACCGGTTTCTAATCCCACTTAGTCGTAGCAGTTGGTATGAGTCTACACCGAACAAGTGGCTAGCTCATCGCAATGTTTGGATAGACTCGATAACCCATCTATAAACAATTTCACAAGTCGGTATAGTGAAACTGGGACCAACAGCTTAATGGGCACTATAGTAATGTTGTTAAACAAATGTACATACATTTTTAGATAAAAACTCATTGGTACACACCGGGGTTCGAACTAGGGACCTAAGTGTTTTTAACGTCTAAGGTCTAACCAACTCGGCCACCACGTATATAAATAAATAAAATAATTAATTAGTATTTTAGATATCATTGTGACTTTTAATTCTTTGCAGTAAAATAATGTCAATTGTTTACCTATCTACATTTAGTTACGTCTATGGTCCCGATTTTATCGCGGGAATCGGGGAATCCATGAAATCGCTCCTGGGTGGGGTTGCGAAATATTGAGCGGCGAAAATGAAAGATTTACGCGACCCCGTAAAACATAACCGCGGCTATACAATACGGTACGGGTATATTTCTATTTTCAAGATCCGCTTAATTTTATTGAGATAGTAGTCAGAGAAAATAATATTTTTAGTTAAAATATTAAAACTGTAAAGTATTTTCTTTACATATAATTAATTCATAAGCCGTTTTTATAATAACAAACATTCCGTAACCGCTTTGTTTAGCTAGCATAGTGCATCACTAATGTTAAGCAGACCTATAAAGTCCATGATTGGGGTCAATTAATAAATTGTTGTGTAACAATATTGATCGCTCCCATTATGCCGGCTAAATAATGCGGTTACTAAATGGACGGAGACATAGACGTATATTCACTACGAGTCTATTTTATCGTCAAATTAATCGTGAATTTCGTAAATGTACCAAGGATAACCCCTGGACAAAAAATCTATGCAGTAGTCTCCGAAAAATCGGTAAACCCACAGACTAAAACTGAAACATGACTAGGTAACTTGAGGGTTTTTGCAGACGGTGGTAACGGGTCAGCCGGCCTAGCGAAATTAGGCTTCCTCCCACCTAAAAATATATTATCTGCTGTGTTCCTATAAACATAATAAAACACCTTTTAAAGGTCTATGAACTATGAAAGCTAATTGACGAAGTATCTAAGTCACTAATTATTATTAGTTATGGTTATTTTAATTTTAAGGCAGACTTAAAGTTAAGGTAGAATTGAATCACCTGTACCCTTTAAGATACGAACTTCGATGCGATTTAAATGCTGCTTTCGGTCACAAAAGACAGATCGCTATTACAAAATGTTTATCTTGCTTTACTTGACGAAGAAAAACTAGAAGCCCACCGACACATCTCATCTCGTCCCCGCTCCTTAATAATATGTCATTTCCACTTAAACTGTGTCCAATGAAGCTAAGCGGAGTAGAGTTAAGTTAATAATTATATTTGCCTCAAAGTCAAAATATTATTTTTTTGAAACCTTCTGAAGATATTGGATATTTTCAAAGCGTAATAGTTTCAGGTTTGTATAAAGTTAGTAGCAAGTTTTCTTTATAGATTTAATTTTGAAAAGTTTTCTATCTATATTTCCTAAAAGAATTTATGCAATAACAAAAGTCAGGCTGCCATTCTTCCCACACACACCCACGAATGATATACATCTCTTGTATTTAATTAGCCCGATATCTGATATATAGAATTAAACGCGCAGTGAAACAATAACTCGTGTCTTGGTATAAGAAAAATGTATCGTAACCAAACACGTTACATAACCAACTTGTGAAAGTCTAGGTGGTTAGCTGGTTTCACCTCCGCTAATGGTGGTGATGATTAAGAGCACGCTCTCTTAATCATTTAATATTTAGATGATGTCGCTAACTGAAAAGCCCCATTAAAGCAGAGAGGAGATCTAGGCAGAGAGGATTATTTACTTATCTAAACTCCGCTTAGCTTTAGAGGATATTGGATTTTTTCGAAGCAAAATAGTTATGTTTGTGAAGAGTTAGTAGCAAGTTTCCTTTATTAAAACGAAAAGTTACCTCCATTTTCTATCGATGTTTCCTAAAATTTCGAAGCAAATTTTTGAAGTAATAACATCTTATGGGGCCTGGAGTCGACTTGATGCCCATACAAACGTACTTCAAATATTACAGCTTGGCTGTTAGTCGAAGTTCAATTATTTTTATTTTGTTCGTAATTGTAAGCAAAAATCTTTCTGTTGTGGGTAATACATATTTTTGTATTATATATATTATTTTTTTTGATCTAAAAAAAATAAATAATAATAACAAACACAAAAAGATTAATAAATACAATGACTAACAAAAATATTATTTTAATTCTGCGACGAACAGTAATCGAGTATTACTGGAAGTGCGAAAGCTCATTTTGGAGAACGCAGACTTCGCGATTACGAATGCAGTACCTTTAAGGCACGTTGGGCACTTTTTAGGTTACGGAAAAGCTCAGTGCTTTTCCATCACGTATGCATCATGCTTAGATACAAATATATAGATGTGATAAAACCAAAAATAATATTTACAAGTTTGTGGAGCTAAAAAGTTTTCACCTCTGACGTGAAATCCTACGACTGATTCTTTGTTCTAATGTTTCTATTTATGTGAATTTTAGATTTAATTAGATTTGTAAATTCGTACCTTATTACAACAAATGAATTATATATAAACTGCAAAACAAAGTTAAGGTTAAGTTAACAGGGCAAATTATATTTACAATTTATATTACATAAATACATTTTTGTGCATTAGTCCCTTTCAAAATATATAACTTACCCCGCTGATTTTATAGAATATAATTATAAAATATCCAATTTTATTAGGTCTACCAAATTTTATCAAAATTGCGTTAGTTGTTTAGGTGTTCTGCAAACAGACAGACATACTCGCTTTCTCGTTTATAATGCTGAATCATCACAGAATAAGGCTTTATCCCGGTTAATACAATTAGTTACACCCGGAGCATTCCCCCGGCGAGTAGTTCTGGTAGGCCTTTAATATGATAACGTCCAGACACTTTGGCACTATATACAATCCTAACATGCATCTATAATTCGGTTATTCCGGCAAAATAGCTACGGAGAATCTCTACAATAACAAAACTGCAAGTGTGTTCGTTGTACAGGGTAATCTTGAAAACAAGGCATATAACCTAAATCTATGGTATACTATATAATAATTAGTTTTTTTCTATATATATTTACATAAAGTATAATAAAAAAAAAAACTTATTTAATAATTCTAGTGTGAGTCAGTTGTCGCGTCCAGAGTGCGAAGAACACTTGCTGCATCTCCCCTTTGGTTCTTTAGAGCTATTCTTTGGACAAAGAATCCCTTGGACTCTCGGCTTTCGGATATTTTGCTCAATAGCTTACCAATTTTTTTAGCGAAAGCCTTGGCATCCGGTCACCAATGGTCTCTACCGCGAATGCCAAAAACTCCAAATGGCCATTGAGGGCCGAATATTTAGCTTATAATATATGTAAATCTATGTAATATTCTATTTTTTTATCTGTAGAATGTTTACCTTTATTATTGAAGGACGGTATGTGTCTTTCTATATACCTGATGGTAATCAAATCTTCAAAGTTTATAAATGGGGCTTAATAGGGTCAACCGAATCATTATTGTTTAATAACATTGATCGCTCGAATACGGTTACGAAATGGGCGGCGACTAAGACGAATTTGCATAACCAGACTGTTTTAATATCATCGCTGCTTTACCGTGAAATCAACTATCCGTTTTGTAACCGAGACTACCATCTAGTGAACTCGCACACGACACATTGTACTAAAGCCAAAACATAGTCAGACCGAAGTTTCCAGGAGACTAATGCTTTAATTTCTTGTTGAGGTGTTAAAGAGACCCGACGGTCGGCCTAGAAAAGTCACACAGACTCCCATCTAAATCTCCACATTAAGCAGGTTAAGCATTTAGTTAGACTTATCGCGGTAAACAAAAAGTCTTTAAGTTGGCGATTGCCCTTTATTAGAGTCTTAGTGCAAACGTCAGCGAGACAGAAAGTAGGGCTTAGACGCTATGCCAGGCTTCATCGATAACTATATAAAGCTATCTCGATGAGGTCTGCCATGGGAAGGCCGCACGCGCAGCGTAGCTAACCGTTTAACGGACATCACATGAGGTTCGTTCACCAATATTGATTGTTTTGTTGCTAATGAACTACTTACTGTGCGTCAGTCACCATACGTAGACAGATGTTGTGACGGTGCTGGATTCATATTCCTTTGGTGGTCGAACGAAACCCGTCCAAGTTTAAGCCCATGTAGCACCATGGGGCCTTAAACATTTATTCTCTATAATTTTAAATTCAACTTGTTTACGAATATCTTTGATAAAAAATATATATAATATTTTAGTTACAAATAAATCACCATTTACCTTTAGACGATTCGTTACAAAAGTATAACGTTTTTATTGGATTAAGTTGTTGGCTACAAAATAAATGGTTAGTGCATGCAAATGACCACAAATGCTTTAAAAGGATTGTAGTTAAAACGTTTGTGAAAACAAAAAAAAAGACAAATCAACTACTGTAATTACACTTAAAAAAAACTACACACTTAAAGAATAGAATTATATTATAAGCTTTTGTTTTAAATTAATTGTCTTTAATAAATAATATTAGTTATATATTAAATCTAAATTAGTTAGGATGGAGGGAAAGATAAACCGCTAACAGCTAAAACCATCAAGTGAATTTGTCACGTTTTAGTTCACGAGTATTCAAAGAAATACTGCATCGATTTCTTATAGAGGTGGTATTATACTTTCAGGGTGCAGTTATGAAACGGACAGTTGATAAAGCGCGCGTATTAAGGGCTCTGTAGTCGACCAACGTATTCATCGACCTTATTGTTGGACTTTTTAGATCTGCTTTCCATCAGATAGATACAAATTCACATACCGTGATTACCGATTGTTATTAACAAAAAAAATGGTAGGTGAAACCTAGACTAGAAATATTATCATTACATATTATAAAAACAAAGTCCCCCACCGCGTCTGTGTGTCTGTATGTTATCGATGATGTCAAAAACTACGGCCTCAACCTAGTGGTTAAGTCACCGCGCAACTGATAACAAGGTTAAGCAGATGACAACAAGGCCGGCCTGGGATGGGTTATACAACGAGGCTATTTTATCATAAACACCGCAACAAGCTCGCCATTTGTTAGGTGTTGCCTTCGAATACCATCGGCGAAATTAGGAACGGTAATCCCTCCGCTATCCTGAGGCCGTTTAAACGGTTCTCGGAAGCCAAATAGGCCCGTGATGGTTTTTTTTTTAACTAGCGGCGGCCTGTCCCAGCTTTGCACGGGTAAACATATAAGTTATATCAAACATATTTTGATAAGAGATGAGTAAAACCAACAAAAAATCATTACAATCGAGTCCAATGAAATGAATGTTTGGTCGCATCCGCTGCGTAGGTAGCCGACCGCGCGATATACCGCGCGGCTACCTGTTTCATACTGTACGGATCCAAATTAAAAATAAAACATAGCCTATGCTACTCAATGATAATATAGCATTCTATTAGTGAGTCTATTCGTAAATCCATATAAAAATACAATAGGGTAGATGAAGGGAAAGCATGAGTTTTTGTACTAATAAAATTACGGGCAAAGCCAGGTCAAAGAAAGAAAAACTACAATTTAATAAAAATATTTAAAGCTACTCTAATATAGTATTATATGCTTCGTTGTACAAAAGCTGGCAAAATGTTGCAACTCTGCGAACGTTTGTGCTTTTACTCCAATCTGATTTAATTTTGGTCAACGTCCATTACAGTCACTGCAGCTTAAGTGTCTTCCTAGAGGCTTTATAATCCAATAGTAAATAAGTGGTGCATGAAATACTAATGTTTTTTTTTTAGTTTCTTATTTTTTATTTATTTATAGAAGCCTTTAAACGATTACATGGCTCGTAAATATTGGTTATATACCTATGTATATAAATAAACAAATCTATTATAAAAAAAAATATGACTTTATTTATTTATTTATTAATCTTGGATACAATAATAACTAACAAACAGGACATTACATAAATACAACAGTGTGACAAACATTATTTATTGACAATACATATTGAAAAAATAAAGAAGCAAATAAGTTTATATAAAAGTGTAATATGAGTAAACAAAACAACAAATTATTTTGGTAGAAAATCAATGTACATAAATCTCTATTAAATTCAGTTCCAGCAAACTAATTAATCATTCTCGGTAAGCCTGCTGAGTCTAATTCCAAACGAGGCCCTACTAGTATTAAAAATATCTAATTTGTTAGAGCATTTTAAGCGCTACATTATGTGAAACAATTGATTGTTAAAGACACGTTTGAATTGATTTTAACTATTATTTTACTAACTTAATATTTTAGAAAAAGTATAGAATAGAACCAAAAAAAAAACACACAAGGAATATTAATAATAATGATAAAAAAAAACATCAAATTTGATAAAGAATAATAATCATAAAATATAAAAATAAGAAGGAAAGAAATAAACATTTTATTTATTTACATTATTCCTTGTCGGAGGAATATGTAATAGACGAGTGATTGTAATAGAACGGGAAACTGTGACTGTGAAAGTTCAAAGAGCTTCCGTTAAGTTCATTATTTCCCAATGTTGTTCAATATACCTTGAGTTTGAAATTTGCTCAAATTAATATAAAAAAACATGAGCATGCAGCTACGTGAAACCAACTTTATTATGCAATAAAACAAAGTTTTTAAAGGAAGGGTGGAAAACATTGTTGGTCGGAATTTTTTCCCATTAATCATCGTTTGCTCTTTGTTTGCCGCGGAGGAGAGACTTTTAGACCAGAACGCTCGCACTTAAAGCCTTAAAGTTTTTAAACGATATAATATTAGCCAGCGATAATTTAACGACAATCATAATACCTACTTAATATTTAAAACTAAATTTAATATTTATTATTGTGGTAATTTCGTAAGGTACATTGCTTTTCTGCAGTGTCCAAATACGCCTTATAGTGAAATAAAAATAAATAAATGTGCCTTAGAGTGATAAAAAATGTCAACAAGATTCTAAGTACATTAAGTTCGCCAACAAGCTATAAACTACTATGATCCGTATTCCTTATGAAAACGTAATATATCAATAGAAGAATAAAAGACACTGACACCAAATAATTAGCTATATGAAGCTAAATTTGCATTACTTTTATATTTTCATATTTACGCTGCTTTATCATTAAAGCAAAAGCACGTTTCGTAACCTCACCCTCCTGAAATATAAAGAACAAAGGACACACAAACTAAAACTGAAACATGACCAGAGGCTCTACCATGGGTTTGCGCTTTGTAGAAACGTAACGTATTTATTGTGAGCAACAACCAATAGGATCGCTTTATTTTTGGTAACAGTATTGAATAAAGCGATCCTATTGGTTGTTGCTCACGTATACGTTAATGAATATGTTACGTTGCTACAATGCGCAAACTCATGGTAGAGCCGCAGGTCATTTGAGATTCCAGAAACCCACCTAGAACATATATATTATAAAAAGATAATTACTATGGGTTTGATGAATTACAGCCAATATTAGAACTTGTAACCAATACTGTACTTAATGAAAAAATAATGCGTAGATGTTCTTACGTATTTCGTTCACAAAAGCCTACGAAATTTTTAATTAGATAAAGCACTTTGACATAGACTTTAATTTGCTATAGTACCTATTCATGTCTTAAGTTGACTGTCTCGAAAAAGCTTTATCAAGAAAATTTAATAAATCAATCACTCCGAACGAATTAAATTGAAACCGATCGAGATAAAAATGTTATATATTTTTCGTGGATCTTTGTTAAATTACTTAATTAAACTTAAATTAATTGATTTTTTTAAGATATAAATTGTTTTTAATTGCTAGTATAGTGGGAGGCCGTATACTTAATATTATAAAGAGGTAAAGTTTGTGAGGTTGTAGGGGGTAATATATCCATCTACTGAACCGATTCAGAAAATTCTTTTAGTGTTGGATAGCTTATTTATCGAGGAAAACAAGGCATTTGTTCTTTTTGAGAGCTTCCATTGCGTGCGCTGCGGTTAAAGTTACGCAGACGAAGTTGCGTGGGTCAGCTGGTCGTGTTTAAGAACATAAATATGTTTAATTATTTCTTGGATATGTATATATATATCATCACGGGTGCCTCACGGCGCCCGAGACCGCCTAGACGGCCCCAGGGTACCCAGCGGAGGGGTTTTAATCCCACCTCGTCATAGCCTATGGTATGAGTCTACACTGAACAAGTGGCTAGTTCGTCGCGATGTTTTGAATAGACTCAATAACCCATCTATAAACAGTTTCACAAGTTGGTATAGTGAAACCGGGACCGACAGCTTAACGTGCTCTCCGAGGCACTATAGTGGTGTTGTCAAACAAATGTACATAATTTTTTTAATTAAAAACTCATTGGTACACACCGAGATTCGAACCAGGGACCTAAGTGTTTTTAAGTCCAAGGTCTAACCAACTCGGCCTATATATTTCTTGGATATTAATTAAATAATAAACCGTCTGGCGGTCTGTAGCTTGACAATTTTTTTTAAGAATAATAATATTTATTTTATAGGGTTTAATGAGTAGAAAATAATAAAAAAATAGTCTGGCACCTCTAGTCTAGACCCAACTTTTTGCCAAATCAAACTTGTTGATATTTGTTATATAAAAATAAACTTTATAAGGTATAAAAATAAATTTTGTGTAGTTTTGGCCGACTTCAAACAAAACAAAAGAAGGTTATTAATTCGGTTGTTCTTTTTTATTTGATACTTCTTTAATTTAATCACTAGAATAAATAAAATCCTAAACGGACTAAAGCACTTAATTGGCTTTTTTACTTTATAATATAAATAATATTCTTATATTAATTGGATTTTTGTAATGATTTAATAAATAAATAGCTCGGCAGTTAAAACTAAAAAAAAAAAACCATTGATCCATATTTTACACTAGCTTCACTCATAGTTTCATTTACGAGTAAAAGGAAACGGGACGAAAATAAAAGTCATCCCATGTTAGTCACTATGTAGCCGTGAATTTTAAAAATACATTTAAGTAGTAGTTTTGGGTTAATCCGAAACAAACAACCAAACAAATCTTTTCTTTTTATAATACTATATAGAAAAAAAACGACATATACGATATTGTAAACGAGATCTAAAAACGATAGCAGGTCCCAAAAGATTGTGCGATATTGTCATGAAATAGATTTTAGGGCACCGGATGCTTCCCGTTGGAGCGTGTTTGGAGGTCGGAACGATATATAGGGAAACGCAGTTATCAGATTTATCTGAAGCTATATATATGCCTAGTAGATAAAGGTATATTTCTGGATTTATTATAGCGTCGTAAAGGTTTTAATTGTATCTATATGGTTGGTACTATAATTAATGTTACTTGATTGTTAGTATATTTATGCAATAAAAAAAAAATGGAAACAATTAATCGTTTAATTTCAAATCATAATTTTTCACTTAGTAAGGCTACTTTTTTTTTGCAAAATTCGTAACTGATGATATTCTGTGTATAGACCACACAAATGGCTAGTTCGTCGTGGTGTTAGGTTAGACTTAATAATACATCTATTAATGTGAAAATGTGAGAAATGTTGTTAGGTGATTTTACTCATTTACTTAATACATAAATTTATATGTAAAGCTAAAATGTAGGAATGCTTTAATTTTGCATATACCCAATTGTTCATGCTGTAATCTCACACCTTGGGGAAACTGTTAGTGATATGTATAACCAAGAATTCAATCTTGCCATGGCTTACAGTTTTTCCGCTGTAGGATGCTATTGAATAAAATAAAAAATAAAAATAAAATAATAGCTTCATAAGTTTGCGTAGTGAAACTTGGGACGACTGCTTAACGTACTTTCCGAGACACTAAATATAGTAGTGTTGTCAAACAAAGATAAGAGAAAACTCATTAATACATATCGGGGTTTAAACCAGAGATCCAAAAATGTTACTATTTTGAAATGTAAGCTTTAACAAATTAGGCTCCGTGTATTATAGTCGGTATTTCTTAACTCATAAATATATAGCAAGGTAAACATGTCCCTTAGTCAAAACTTTACATACTGTTAAAGCTCCTATTATATAGATTCAAGGCGAGAAATTCGGCTGGAAATCAAACATCAGACCTCTGCGCCAACGCAAAGTATTCCTAAGATAAATAACTGGAATCTCATTTCAGAACCATATAAGTATTTTCATTTTCTTGACACATACAATGGATATAAAAAAATATACCATCACGGGTGCCTTTTTGGCTCCCGAGAACCGTTTAAACTCAGAGTACCCAGCGGAGGGATTAACCCATCCTCATTTCGCCGATGGTATTAGGAGGCAACACCTAACAAGTGGCGAGCTTGTTGCGGTGTTTATGATAGTATAATAGTATAGCCTTGTTGTATAAAACGGTCACTCATCCCAGGTTCATAATATTATCCCTGATGATATTCTAAAATATATCATCAGATTTATCAGAACTTGTTATATACGCGGTGAGTGCAGTTAGCGATAGCAGTTCTTCGTTTCCAGTTCAGTTCCGAAAATCCTTTGACGCGGACACAAAAGCCGATTCGGAATGGAGAACGGCAGAGGCATATGAGTACTATGGAGAGGCGCTAAAACCACCCATACTCACTTGTACATGGACTTTCATGCCCATGAGTATGTAGTCTACTTTACAAACTGCACTTAGCGCACTATAGAAGGCCTTAAAGTTAGGACAGACAACACTTATGGCGACGTGCATTGGGCTAGTTTCGTGTGTTGACGCTTTTGTACTTATCGACACCCTCTCAATATCTATACTGAACCGTTCCCATTTTACTTTTATGCCTTATTACACAGCCACTACTTTACGTGTGTTGTCTTCTTTTCAATATAAAATTCAGCAGTTTTTTAACGTTATTTACAAACGCCCTAAGGCGCCTTGTTTAATTTATCTTCTTCTTTATTGTAACATAATTTTTGTTATTGTTGTATCCGGGGGTCGTAGGTTCGATTGTGGGAATCAAGGCAAAAAACAAATATTGGTACGTTTATTCTGTACAGTTTGTCATAGTCAGGGTGTTCATAAAATATAATATGTATTAATATCGTTGCTTCAGGTACACATAGTACAAGCCTAGAGCTTAGTTTGTGATCAGAGCAAAATGTGTAAATTACTTAACATATTATTATTATTAATGTCATTTTATTAAAAATATTAAATTTTATATATAAAAATAATTAATACAGATTCGTAATTAATAACGACCTCATCAAACTTAATAGATAAACAAATCAGGGTAAAGTTAACATCACATTAAATAGTTAATTAACATACACAATGAATAATACTTCCCGAACAAATTTCACTCATAAATGTATAAGCAGTTGAAATTCATTTAGCTCTAACAATGTGCGAAGGTCTTAATAAAACAATGGGACAATAGAAATTTCACCCTTTGTGGAACAATTAGAAATATACACAATAACCCAAATTAATACCTTGACTGTAACAACACCCAAACGTGATCCCAAATACGATTCTCCAACAAAATATGCTATTATGCCAAAAAAGACACAAGTAAATAAAATACTTAACAAACTCGTTCTTGTTAGCAGTGTATTAGAGTCTAAACTTAATGCCTAAACTCAAGTTAGCTTTGATATAACAATTTGTGATTTTCCTTGAATTTTTAAGGAAACTAATATTTTGTATGCCTGGGGGAAATATCCAATGATGTAACCAATGTTTGCTAAGAAATAATATTGGTATACTTCTTATAATGGGATTGCAAATTTTATTTTTATAGAAATGGTGCGGTATCTGTTTCTACCTATCGGCAAACATATAACAAAGTATAGAGATGGGATGGTCGACCAACTCCTGTAATCTAAAGCCTTGGTAAAGCAACGGTCCTGATAAGGCGATGTATGCTCGACAGTGAAATTACGTATTTGCATCTACCTTCCTATGTTTTATCTCTGTATTGTAAGTACGGTTTCTTATGAGAGAATACAGCGTCGACTGGCAAAAGTCGCACGGAAGCAAAATGGCATTTAAATATTAATAAAATTAAAAAATTTTAAAATATGATTTAACAATCTTTTATTATTTATCATATACACTTTTATAAATAAAGAACTCATGTTAAACATTTATGGTAATGCCATAAACCCAGGACAAAGAACATTTCAGGGCTATTTTCACGATTTGTTTCTATAAAACAAACTATTTCATGTTATATTTCTGACTCAACAGTTATACCACTAATATCCTTCAGATTAAGAAAATATTATTTCTGTTCGTCTAAAAACAAAATTATTCTTGAAAAAATCAAAACTATCGACGCAATTTCTGAGCTCACATCGCCTTAACGCGCGCGGGCAACAAAAAGGTTGCCCGCTATACTTACAAGTTTTAGTTTGTTAATTGTATCATCTGTTGTTCGTTTACTATTAAAGGTGTGTCCACACGCCTTTAACGAGTAAATGAATTATTGATAAATGAACAAATGAGTAAAATTTCAAATATATATTGAGATTTAGAATACGTTCAAATAACAATAACGATGCAGTATTTGTTTATAATGTTTTATGTAAATTCTCGTAATATAAAGTGGGAAAGATAATTTATATATAAATTTCATTAAAATCGGTTCAGTATGATATTTATATGTAGACATACTATGCCTACATATAAATATTTTATTAAAAAAACTAATCATGTAAATATATAACAAAAATTGCACAGGATACAGGAATAACAGAGTATATAATGCGATTAGTACAGCAATTTGGTTCTAAAATAAGGTTACCTCGAAAATGTTCAGGGAGTTTTGAAAATGGGTATTTTTATAGATTTCGATATGCTCTTTCAGAATTTTAACTTAGCCATCTCGTTTAATTTCCGCTTGTTCAATTATTATTCATGCTTCACAACATTAGCACATAAAAGTAAAGAAGAACGGGCATAGCCCATGTATTTTCAGACCCAGGTTTAGAAGCCGCGTTCAAAAATGAAACCTATCCAGTTCTATAGAGGAAAATACATATAATAAAATTGTTAATTACATGGAAGTTTCATAAGTTGGGAGAAAAAAGTTATTCTCATTTGAATTTCAATTTGAGGTTATGTTATGACTAGTTATTAGGTTAGTATAGCGAACAATTTCGGCCCGCGAATTATTAATCCGCAAAATTATTAGTAGTGTTACCTTGTGCTGCAGCATTGACATAATAATATTATATAATCTGAACAAGACTGAATGGTTCATAGAGACCTTTGCCTTCTCTATATTTGAAAAAACCAAAAAAAAAAATTTATATAATCTGTGGATTGTATGAAAAATTTATATAATATATCGTCGCTCTTTTTTTTTAAATTATTTATTTTAACATAGCACTGGGTGCAAGTCCATCGACCTATCGTCGCTATATTTTTATTCTGTTCATGCGATAAATGGACAAAGGGCATTCAAAACTATACGGCCATTTCTTTTTCTTTCAAAATAATGTGAAATCTCCCTTTATTTTATTAAATCTCAATCCAAATAAGCAAAAATAATATTTTTAATGTATAAAGATTTTTTTTCTGTATAATGTGGACAAATATACAGAAAAGGCAGAAGAATCAGCACGTAACAAAAGTTGTCAGAACTTTTTTTTCTCAACTTCTAAAATTATTTTGTACTGGAAAATAATGCTTAAATTATGTATTATTAAGTAAGCATATCGTTGTTTGTGAACGCTACTTTTTCGGTTGGGTCCAGAATGACCATTGTCCTTTAAAATTATATGCTATATATGCTAGCTCCAATAGAAGCAAGACAATATTAGTTTACGTTTAATACAGAAAGAGCACATCGAAATAAATAAAATTCTTGTAATTTTAAGTCGAGGTAGGTACATATTGTCCGTAAACTAAAATTTTGACGATAACTTATTTGTGGCAAAGTTGTTAATAAGTCCTTAGTATCGCCATGTTAGTTAAGTATATGTGCATTGTCTTTAAATAATGTTATAAGTTATTCAGCGCTAAATAAACAGTCAGTAGTAATTATTTGACCGCCTCCGTAGACTAGTGGTTGCGCCTTTGGCATTGTATCTGGAGGTCGTGGGTTCGATTCCCACCCGTAGCAAAAAAATATTAGTACGTTCTGTACAGTTTTTCAAGGTCTGGGTGTATATAAAATATAATATTTATTACATCGTTGTTTCTGGTACACATAGTACAAGCCTAGAGCTTAGTTTGTGACTAGAGCAATATGTGTAAATTGTTCCACATATTATTATTATTCCTAACGAAAATAGTTGCATTTAATGATATTACAATTATTAGTAAATTAAAAGTTATTAATAAAATACAAAAAAATGAGTAATAAGTCAGTAGTTAGGCTTAATAGTTTGTCTTTTCTGTGATATGGTTGATTATAATAATATAATTATTAAAGGTAGGAGAAGTGAGTGATGAATGTAAGCAAGTGCGTGTATAGAAAATAATTAAAAAAAAATACACATAGATATTATTATTATTATTGATTACTTATCTTAAAACAGTAGGAAATAAAATAACGACACGCAACCCAATCGGCACACAGACCCTAGTCAACCGAACCGAAGAGTCATAAATTGAATATGGGACAGGAGGTCGGCGATCGAAGAATATGATTGTCGAAAGAGAAGGACCGATTCTCACTAGAATATTTCGGAGGTCGTGAGTTCAATTCTGGGCAAATAATATTACTTTTTTTAGGTACGTTTTCTTCTTTGGTTTCTTGCTTTTAGTATCATTGTTTTTGGTAGACTATTAGTTTTGTTTTGTCGATTGACTGTGCCTTACAGCGCCCGTGACCACCTAGACGGCCTCAGGGCACCCAGCGGAGGGGTTTTAACCCCACTTCAACGTAGCTGATGGTATGAGCCTACCTACACTTGTTGGTATAGTAAAACTGGAACCGACAGATTAACATGCTCTCCGAAGCACTATAGTGGTGTTTTCAAACAAATTTGCATACATTATTTAATTTAAAAAATATTGGTACACCGTGGTTTAAAATAGTAATCAAATATATAAAATAAAACATGTTATATTAATTCGGAAAGCTTTTATAAGCATTTTAAATCTTTATAAGAGGTCTGTAGTAGGGAAATGCATGAAAATGGTTGTAAACACATAGCCGACTTTGCATCTCTTAGTGGTTTTCAACGTTACTTAAGCAGAATACTCAGTTCCTTTGACAGTCGCGATTTGGTTCGCAAATCTCTGAGCAAAAGCGGACATAAAACTCTTATTGAGTAATGTTTTTTTTTTTTTAATTCTTCCACCATTGTGGAAAGGCAAAGGTCTTTCGACCACACAGCCATTCTTATTGAGTAATGAATTATACAAAGCTGTTTTCTTTTTTTGAGAAGGCCAAGAATTCTATAGGTATAGTTTTCTGCTAGGACCAATAATTATAGTTTTCTGTATAGTGAAGTCATTTCGATTATTGTGAATATGAAAACATATTCTAATATAGAACGATTAGTGGTTAACCTCTTATGCATTTTCAATATACTATTTAGTACATTTTACCAATAAAAAAACATATTTTTTTTCAATATAAAATTAACTATAGCAGCGAAATGACAATACGGTATACATATTAGCGGACCTGACAAACGTTGTCCGCCCGAACTTTAGCTTGCTTGTTATTAACAGATTCAGCACTACATTTTTTTATAAAATACTAAGTGTCATTTGACATTTTAATATTTTCTTAAAGCTCTTTAGCTTAAAATAAAACGAAGAACCCGGTTGCAGCGCTAATTGCGAATCTAAACCATTCTCGAATACACATAAACAAAAAAAATAACTACAAAATAATAATAATATGATATAAAGCATAAACATTTTTATTTTCCCTGTATATAAAGAAATAATTAATTACTGTAATACTACGTTTTCTAATCAAGCCAATTGCCTTGTAAATATCAAATATTAAAAGTTATGTTACTGCTGTAGATACCAAAGGACTCCTTGGGGACTTGGTTTGGGGGCCACGTGTAACTCGTATTCATTATTATTAGGGCTTTGCGGAAACTTCTGAGTTGTAGTATGTCATTACATAAGTTTGATAGCTTTTCTGTGCAGTCTCCAAGATGTCAGATATCTAAGTAATTATAAAATATGTATTTATGCAAAGGACTTGGTATGATTCCAAGAAAGTAGTACCGAGTTTTTTTTTTTAATTAGTGACATAATTATGTAGAAAATGTTGTTTAAATAATTATTTTATAAATTTAAGACACATCAATAAAAGTTTACAAACGAACTAGCTGTAACCCGTCGCCATTAAATTAAAATGAAATCCAATCGAAAATAAAATACATCCCACGTTATTTGCTTATAATGACAATTGTTGAATGAACTTTGAAAATCGGTTTAGTAGTTTTTGAATTTATTCAATCAAATCCAATTAAATCTAGTCTTTATAGTATTAGTATACACGTAGATATCACAGTTGTAGTTCACAAATAAATAAATAAATTACAATTTTAAATAAAAACATTAAATTTAATCACTCCTTCTATTATATTACCTATTATTTTTACGGAATAATCATTAGAACACTTAAGATTTTCACCCACTCCTTCCTGGTATCTGGAAGTCATAGGAATGTTGTGACTTAAATTAGGACCTTATTTATGAAATTGATGTTTAATAAAGAAAAAAAAACGTATTTATTAAATTAATATAATATTTTAATTAAAATAGTATTGATCTTTATTGTCACGTTGGTCTTTGTAATAAAAGTTCTTTGAAGTCTCTGCTATAGATCTATTGGAAACTGGAAAGATTGAACCCTTAAAAGCATGTTTACCATCTCATATGGTTTGATTTTTGTCCCTTGTAAAAATATCCAAATTCCCAAAAGAATATGGAAAACAGTTGCAGCAAGAATTGGTGAGTGGCTGGCAAAATGTCTCATTTAGTTTTGACACGACCACGACAAACATTGTCACGAAGAAGGTGTGGGCTAGAGCAATTAACAAGTCTCAATTGTTTGTCAGCGAACTTGTCCAACATCATTTGTAACTCTCAACATTATACCTCTACAGTGAGTATTTTTTGTGCCAGGTCTCAAGCTGTAATGAATAATTTCAGTTACATACCCACTATATGCTCACTAGCAACTTCTTTATTAGCAGCCTCTCATACTATGTCATTTTCGATTGTCTTATGGGATAAACTTTTCATTACATGTGACTATTCTATTCTGAATCTCCTCTCTCTATTTATATGAATGAAGGCATGTTAAGTCAAGCTTCGACGTAATTTTATTGTTGTTGTTTAGGATATTCATACGGTATCCATTTTACCTGTTTTTATATAAACTATTTAGTATCATCGTTTACTTAAAAGGCTGCTGCTAATTCCAAAGAGGTTTTGGATTAATCTGCTTCCATTGTGGATTTTAATTCTCGATCTCTTATATTTGCTATTATATTACAGTTATGAAGATTTGAACCGTAATTAAATAATATATAAAGAAGCTCCTAACAGAAGTATCTTTAAGAGATTAGTGTATAAATACTTTCTGAATGTGTGAATGTGTCTCCTTTTTATTATTCGTTTGGGCTCACTCTCTCTCTCTCTCTCTCATCTCATCCTGTGTTTCTGCTTGAAATAATTATTTGCTGTGGGTAGTGCTATATTGTGCTGTTGCTGTAATATTTGCTATTTTATTATTATGTATGTATATTATTAATATAATTTATGATATGCATGTATATGTAGTCAGCATTAGTGTGTATGTATAATATTTGTTTACTCTATTTCTTAAATGTATTTTATAGTAGTATATGTAGAGAATGCCTAGCGCCATTAAGTCCGCCTTTGTACTAAATTTGTGCAATAAAGTTTTTAAATAAATTATAAATAAATTCATGCTCGAATACTGTGAAAAAAATTATACGAAATATATATTTACGTACTCTATAGTCAATAGCGATAAGTACTTACGAAAATAAATGAGTTTCTACTGTTTAAAGGCTCGATAAGTAAAATAAATGAATTATGTCCTCGAAACGGAAATGCTGTTGAAATTTTCGCAATATTTGGCACGTCGCTGATGGCAGTCAGGTATATACGAATCGCAAGCTGACGTGTAAAGTTTCATATAGTTAGCTTTTGTTATATATTATGTTAATTAATTAGTTGAGTACGAACCTTAATTAGGTGTCGGAATTTACTAAGTGGCTTAACATGTTTGCAGCCAAAATATAACTAACTCCATACTTTATAGTTATATTACATTGTGCCTGGATTCCTCCATTTATATAGGCTTGTTAGTTTAGTCACTTATTCTTCCTGTCATTAAAGTTTCATTTTACTAATATGAAAAAAAAAAAAAACCATCACGTGCTATTTAAACGGCCTCAGGGTACCCAGCGGAGGGATTAACCCGTCCTCATTTCGCCGATGGTATTCGGAGGTAACACCTAATAAGTGGCGAGCTTGTTGCGGTGTTTATGATGAAATAGCATCGTTGTATAAAGCGGTCACCTATCTCAGGACCGGCCTTGTTGTTATCTGCTTAACCTTGTTATCAGTTGCGCGGTGACTTAACCACTAGGCTGGGGCCGCTTTTCATATGGTTATATATTGGTGTGTAATATTGTTATGTAGGGGAATAATAGTAGTTACCTACAACTTTTTTTTATTTTTTATTTTTATATACAACATACTCCAATGCTGAAAATATTACAACGTCACTGGAATAATCATACTTTTTACTATCCTACTATATCATATATTTATATATCCTACTATTCCACAAATATTTAAAAAAACGCCAAGATTTGTGAGGATAGATGTGTGGATGTTTGATATTTTACGAAAAACTACAAAACTGATTTTGATGACACTTTCAGTAATAACGTGAGAATAACGCTACATATAATACGCTACATATAATACTATAATTTAAACATTATATAAGAATATCTGAAACGAATAAAGTGTGTTAGATGTGTTTCTTATTGGGTAAAATATATAAATTTAAGTTTATTTTAAGAAAATTAGTATTTAACTTAAGGCTATTTTTTAGACAATCCAGTAGCGTTATGTATAAAGTGACAAATCCAACAATTATTAAGATACGATATGGAGCCGGCTGCCTATGAAATATTCGGTCATTTTTGTTTGATATTCTCCTCAGTTACTAGTTTTTATGGCCTCGTAAAACTTGGGGTGGGAAAAGGGAGATGTCCGAATGTCGGTGCCTTGGCAACAATTGTACAAATCAGGCTGTGATAAGTTTTACGGAGAGGGAAAAGGACAATGGCCTAAATTAACATTCCTTGCACAACTTATCAGTTTATATAATGTCTAGTTATTGCGGTATTTTTGTTTTATAATAAACTAGCTCTTCCCTGTAGCGTCACAAGCCCTTTTTAAATTAGATTAACTTTTTTTTTATCTCTATATACAGGGTGTCCCAGAAATCAACGATAAACCGAAAACGGGTGATAGGCCAAGTCATGACAGTTATTAGAAAAATATAAAAAAAAATCTTTGTCGTGTATATTTCATATTATAAATATTTTAAAAAATTTCGGAAAAACTGACATCCTGTGATGATCTTTCAAGTCCTAAGACTACAAATATTACTTTTTTGAATATTTTTTTTCTGCATTGTAGTCATGACTAACCCTTCTTTAAATAACAGTTCATATTTTAAACATACCTGCCTTAGTTTTAATAAAATGGTGTGTTTTTGCCCAACAATAAATTCAAAATAATTACTACACCCAACTTTAATCGTCTGTACTGTAAAAAAAAAATACTACCATATTTTGGCAAGTAACTTTAAAAGATGGCGCATTTAATCTGGATTCCAAAATGGTATGATACTTGTTAGATTACTTCTTAATTGAAGAAAAAAAAAATTTTTTTAACGGAACCGGGTTTCAAGCCAACTGTTTAATTATTTAAAATGTTGGAATTAAGTTGTTATGTGACGACTATGAGTGACGTCATCTTGTCTAGAGTGAGCGAGACAGATTGTGACGCTAAGTGCGAGTGCTTTTTTATCAAAGGAAAAAATGGGCATTTTTATGTCTACAATTTTCAAGTATGAATACACGATATTTTGACAATGTGAGTGATTTAGATACAGACGCCACCTTGTTCTTGTTAGCCACGGGTTATCAAGTAATTAGTTAGTTTTAGGTGCAAGTTTAAAATAAAAGTCAGTCATTGGATTTCTTCAGTTATTAATTTAATTAAATTTGCAAAGATTTACAGCAAATGTTCGAACTGTTTGCCTTCAGCTGCAATGCAAGCTCTACATCTCCTTAAAAATGATCGCGTAATAAGACGGGCGTATCTTCTTGAGTTTATGTGTTCAGCAGCTTCTGTAATTTTTTGGCGCAGCTCGGCTAAATCTTGTATTGGTTTAGAATAAACTTTTTCTTTTATCGTTCCCCAATAAAAAAAATCAATGGGGTTTAAATCAGGTGAACGGGCAGGCCACGAAATTGTACCGCCCCGCCCAATCCACCTATCAGGGTATTCTCGGTCGAGAAACTCTCGTACTGTGCGAGCGTAATGTGCTGGGCAGCCATCTTGTTGGTACCACATGCTGCCGTAAATGTTCAGCGGCACTTCTTCCAACAAATCAGGTAATTGGTTCTGTAAGAAGTCCAAATAAGCCTGGGCAGTTAAGTTCTCCGGCAGCTCAAATGGACCAATAACAGTACCGTTCAAAATCCCCGTCCACATGTTCACCTTAAACCGGTACTGCGATCTGTCCTCCCGCATCAAAAGTGGATTTTCCACGTGCCATTCGTGCAAATTGTGGAGGTTCATGAAACCATCCTTTTTGAACGTTGATTCGTCTGACCACAGAATTTTTTCAAAGAATCGCGGATCATCTCTGTGTCTCTGCAACATCGTTTGACAAAACTGCACTCTCGCTGGGTAGTCTCGGGGTAGTAGGCTTTGTACTCGTTGTACATGGTAAGGATGGAACTGGTTCTTCTGCAAAATACGATGTGCAGTACTTTTGGGTACGCTGATGCTCTCTTCAATGCCACGTACTGAGATACTTCGGTCTTCTTCGACCGCCTGGAGCACTTCTTCCTCGTAGGGCATGACAGGCCTTCCCTCGCTAGTCATTTGATTAGGGAATCGACCCTCTGAGAGTGACCGATGCACGTTAATAAATACTCGATAATCAGGATGACGCTCAGCGTTTGGGTATCTCTCACGATACATTCTAGCTGCAGCATTAGCGTTGCATAAGCATTCTCCATAAATGAGATGCATATTGGTGTATTCTTGTGCGGTGTATCGAGATGGCATGATAACACACAACAATGGAATCACACAATACGATCGAAGATACGACGATTAAAACAAGTCCAGGGTCGTCAGAAACGGGGCAGATAAATCCAAATCACAAAGCAAATCAAGTCTAATAAACAGTAGCACAGTTGTAGTACGAAGTCAATACGGATACAGAAAGATGCGCGGTAAACGAATGATCGTAACGTACTGCGGTTTTGCAAGACGTTCCTGTTCATTGCCGTGTTGTCAGGGTGGCGTCACTCTCTGTCTCACTCGCACTTAGCGTCACAATCTGTCTCGCTCACTCTAGACAAGATGACGTCACTCATAGTCGTCACATAACAACTTAATTCCAACATTTTAAATAATTAAACAGTTGGCTTGAAACCCGGTTCCGTTAAAAAAATTTTTTTTTTCTTCAATTAAGAAGTAATCTAACAAGTATCATACCATTTTGGAATCCAGATTAAATGCGCCATCTTTTAAAGTTACTTGCCAAAATATGGTAGTATTTTTTTTTTACAGTACAGACGATTAAAGTTGGGTGTAGTAATTATTTTGAATTTATTGTTGGGCAAAAACACACCATTTTATTAAAACTAAGGCAGGTATGTTTAAAATATGAACTGTTATTTAAAGAAGGGTTAGTCATGACTACAATGCAGAAAAAAAATATTCAAAAAAGTAATATTTGTAGTCTTAGGACTTGAAAGATCATCACAGGATGTCAGTTTTTCCGATATTTTTTAAAATATTTATAATATGAAATATACACGACAAAGATTTTTTTTTATATTTTTCTAATAACTGTCATGACTTGGCCTATCACCCGTTTTCGGTTTATCGTTGATTTCTGGGACACCCTGTATAAACATGAACCGGTCTTTTGTCACGCTGAAACTCAAAAACAGCTTGTCCGACTTTCTCTTTTTTAATTATTGTTTGGCTTAAAAAAGGGGAGGTTTTAAAAGAAAAATTATAGGGAAAATCCTAAAGAAAATTAAAATGTAATTTTGTATATAAGCGTTATAATATTATAATTCTGATTATTTTAGAGTAGGTATTCGCTAAGGATTGGGGTTTTACTCATATTATGTCAAGTCCCCATTATCGTCATACGAATGGACAGGCTGAAAGTGTTTATGAATTTATAAAAAAATAAAAAAATCTGGCCTAGATCCATACTTAGCTTTATTAAATCAAAGATCAACCTATAATGGTTCAATTAGTTCTTCAGCCAGTATACTTATGTGTAGGAACTTAAGAACTTAATATACCCTGGAAAATTAATATATTAAAACCTAAAATAACATATGAGAAGGATAGGGAGATAATGGATAAAGTAAATACCTATAATAAAAAATGTTGATGGAAATGCTAAAGCTAGAACCAATTTCAGTCCTAAACAAAAAGTTTAATTTAAAAAAATGCCTAATTTTAGTTGGGAGCCAGCCACAATTGGTCTTGCAAGATCACACCGACCAAAAGTCTTGAGAGAAACAAAAATCTCTCATAGATCGTAATTATGTTTATGACAAAATATTATTCTAATTTAGCGATCACATATGATAATTTATTTTTGTGTTCTGTAGACAACTGCAGTAAATCGTATATTTGTCTGGCCTCGCATCTTTCTGCACCAGCACGGTACAATGAAATCATCACTTTCTTCTTGTCGCTGGCGCCCTTAATATATGCATAAATGTAACTCTCTTTTAAACCTTTTCCAATTACGTCTCATATCGCCTTCCATTACCAAAGTCCCCTTTGTTCCTGCTATCATCGTGGACACTTAGAAACTAATCGTGATGTACAATAAACACAAATTGTTATTACTTTTGACCCCCAAATAAATATTTCGGGGTCTATAACTGTACTATCGACTGCAAGGGTTATTTCAACTATTGACTGCAACGGTTATTTCAACTATCGACTGCAACGGTTATTTCAACTATCGACTGCAACGGTTATTTCAACTATCGACTGCAACGGTTATTTCGACCCCCAAATTTATTTCGTTGCTTAGCCTGATTAATCCGACCATAAGAAAATTTTATACTTTTATGTATATAGATTAAAAAATACAAAAGCAATTTAAACGAAACACGCACCAGTCTACTTTATACCAACGTTCTGTAAGCAGCAGAACAATGCAGAAAGAAGGCTTCATTATATCGCTACTGAAGGAGAGTTCTATTGGTCAATTTTATCGAAAATATTCTTGTCACGAACGGTTCTGACGTTATGATTTGGATCCCTTCGAAAAAGTTTGCTTTTCTTCGCCTTTTTAGTCTTACTTTATTGGCTTATATACGAGAGTTTTAGGAATAAAGGAGTAACATGATGAAAATTTTGATTTTAACTTCTTACGTTTTCAGTAAAATTTCTTTTAGATTTCCGCGTGGAATTATTATATATTATTTTCTGGTTTTAAATTTTTTTTTTTTTAATTAATGCCATAACACACTTGTACTGGGATGCGATTTTTGAATATCAACGGATGACTTTAATATCACTGAAATGTTAAAATAGTCATCGATTTCAAAATTTCGTATTTTATAATCTTATCGGATGACTAAAATATCATACCTATGATATCAATACGAGTGTCCCTACCACACGAGTGATAGGAGGACTCGAAAATAAAGTCATCGATGACAGATAATAAACACAGATAATGTATGTTAAGTTCCGTTCCACCATTGAGTTTTTTATGTTTTAGCATAGACATATCAATTATTATGGGAAACAAAAATTATAAACAATATTTTATTCGTGTAACGAAACGAAAGTATAGCTCTTGTGAACGAAAAATTATTTGTAAGTTGGTAACCGCAGTTTTCAACAAAAAAAATCTTTCTTAATACTTATATAAACATTCTGTGACATTGTTATGAAATGGTTATGTAACCACAAGGACAACAAAATATTTGATATGAAATATGAAAAAATATGTTTTGTTACATAATCATTCTATGGCATTCATATGATATACGTGGTGACCGAGTTGGTTAGACCTTGGACTTAAAAATACTTAGGTCCCTGGTTCGAATCCCGGTGTGTACCAATGAGTTTTTAATAAAAAAAAATTATGTACATTTGTTTGACAACACCACTATAGTGCCTCGGAGAGCACGTTAAGCTGTCGGTCCCGGTTTCACTATACCAACTTGTGAAACTGTTTATAGATGGGTTATTGAGTCTATTCAAAATATCGCGACGAGCTAGCCACTTGTTCGGTGTAGACTCATACCATCGGCTACGACGAGGTGGGTTTAAAACCCCTCCGCTGGGTACCCTGGGGCCGTCAAGAAGGTCTCGGGTGCCGTAAGGCACCAGTGAAGATATGTATGTATGTCATATGACAATGTCATAGTATTATTATATAAGTGTCAAGAAACTCTTTTTTGTTTAAAACTGAAAACATGATTATTCTTCCAAGATGAATGGTTATCAAATGACGTCCTTGCGGTTCACAAACATGAATTCGAATTCTTCGTAGATAACCCAGTTATCAAAAAGTAATGAAAAAGTCTTCATAGATAACCGGGTTATTACACAAGGACTATTTTCCTGTTTCAATACTGGTTATCAAACTCGAATATATAAGCGGAAATACATACGTCGAGAAATATTAGAGATAAAATGTTACTGAGGAAAACTTTATAATTTTTTTGATGATAGAAATGCATTCACCCATTTTATTTATTTAATTTAAAAAGTAAATCTGTTATTGTTATGTTTTATGATTTTTATTTAGCATTACACATAATAAATAACACCAATCACATAATTTTAGAATTAAGTATAAACAATTATGTAATTGAAAATATTTATTTCAAAAATAAGATAAAAATTTACATCTTTATAATTTTAATTACTTTCCTTTCATCTGTCATTCATTTATTCCACTCTGAATAGAATTTCAACCATCTTGCCTAAATAGTAGGTAACTATGTAAATGTACAATTATTAAATAATAACATTGATTGGAAGAGATTCCTACCATTTACAATTAACAATAAAAAATGTGTGCGAATTAAAACTAAAATTAGTTTAAATTTATCAAGTCATATATTTTAAAATAGTACACAAGAAGCATTTTGATCTTTATATCACAAGCACAAGGCTTATTTACGAATGACACAGGATTGTAGAACTGGTGTTTTACGCATAGTAAATAGAAGTAGGGTTTGAATAAAAACATTATTTCTCTCCCGCGAATTCTCGCGTAACAAAACCCTTGTAATCACTCTTGCTAACCTTACTGTTCTACAATTGACAAAGAAGAGCTTATCAAATAGAACTGATTTTCTATAGAGTGGTCCGCGAAACCTCGTAATATTACTAAAAAATATGTTAAATTTATTCAATAATTTAGTGACGTAGTTGTTGCAATAAAAACGTTTTTCTTTGACTTTGTTTAGCTTGCTTGCTTATAACAGTTTCAGCAAACTTTTTTTTCGATTTTATAACTTCGATAAAATACTAAGTGATATTTGACATTTCAATCTTTTCATTTCGTCATTGATTTGCTGTTGCCCAAAGCAATGATAAAAATCAAACAAAGAGCCTGATTGCAGCACCGGTGGGTGGTGCCAGGTCCAATTGTGAATCTAAACTATTATCGAAACACACAAAACATTTCATCAAAATTGGTCTATATACTATAATATATATATATATATTATAGTATATAGACCAATTTTGCTCACACCATAACTTGAGAATGGCGTAACTGATTTAATTTATCTTTACTTTAGGTTTTATATTACTTTGTAAAAGGATTTTACGGAACGACTTGTGAAACTGTTCATTAATGTTTATGCTACACGTAGTACAAAGCCTAGAAGTCATTTTGTGATCAAGATAATATGTGTCACATTGTCCTAATAAATATGATTACTAGCTCTTGCCGACTTCTGTTTAACGTAATCAAAATGACGTCATATTTGGTACCATATATAATACATTTTGTATACGATTTGATAGTTAGTATGTGTACAAATGTAGTGATTTTGTACACAAGGGACTGCTAGTCTGTCGCTAAGACTGAAAGTATACAACTATTATAATACATTTGTTAATAAAATCAGTTAATAGTCATTTTTTTTTTTTTTTAAAGTATTTGACAATACGTTATATTCCTGCCTTTTGCCACGTCTGTTGACGCAAAGTCTTTATTCAGCAGGTGGTGTAATTACTTTTTAAAGCCACCCGCGGGCTTGGGACACTCGCTCCTTTATTCCAAATTCAAATGGGGACGCCTACAGCCACAGATCTCGAGCTCCCTTTGATGTATAAGGCACTACAATAATATTGTATTTTAGCCCAAAGCCTGGAACTGTTACATCACCCGTCAAAGTTAAAACCAGCTAAGGTTATTTACTAATACAAATATGTTTATTTCACTACGATATTAAGACTCATACCATTGGCTACGGCGAGGTGGGATTTAAAACCCCTTCGCTGGGTACCCTGGGGCCGTCTAGGCGGTCTCGGGCGCCGTAAGGCACCCGTGATGATATGTATGTATGATATTAACGTAGACCTGAATACGTTTTTTTATTTTTTTTATAGCGGGCGTCCAAATAAGGTATTTGAACTAGAATTCACTTTCGTTATACTTAACAAATATAAAGTAGGTACACGAATAATTAAGAAATATACAAATAAACCAATCAAATTTTCATAGCAAATAGAATATAATAACTATGAAAACCTAAATAGGTGATGGCATAAATTTAATCAAAATAATATCTGGGAGAATCTAAATTGTTTATTAAAATTTAATAATTAATTATTTTCAATTTAAATTAATTTATAATAAAATATAAATGTTAAATGTGTGTGCGAAGTAGAGTATCTGTGTGTTAAATTTGAGAAATATAAACTAAAAGTTATTAAAATAAACTGATAATTTACTATTACTATGGGTACATTTATTTATTTTAGGATATGTTTCGTCATTTATATTATAAATTACAACTTCGATTATTCATGATTATTCATCATTATTCATAAATATTAAACCGATATATTTAACATCAATTTACAATGTACTTGCAACCGGGCTTTAATGGAGGTTTACCGGTTGTTATTTACCTGTTATCTTACCGTGGTCTGAGTTATATTACCAATAGTATTCGTAATGA
Source organism: Monopis laevigella (assembly GCA_947458855.1). Taxonomy (NCBI): domain Eukaryota; kingdom Metazoa; phylum Arthropoda; class Insecta; order Lepidoptera; family Tineidae; genus Monopis; species Monopis laevigella. Next base: position 33,327,970 of record OX381576.1, on the reverse strand, counting down.
GGGTACTATTTTTTTAAACCCATTTTACCCTCATTAAATTTCTCAAGAAATAGGCAATATTTTAGATTGTCAATATAATGAAATCCTTTATGTATAATTGTCACCTCACGGAATGCTAAAAACTGTCAAGGCAATAGTACCTGTAATACAAGGGAATAAAGTGCATGGCTTTTTTTTATTGTTGTTGCTGATTGTTCAATGTCATTTATAAAGGATTTGATTATTTTGACAAACAAACGTTTCCGATATATATGAATGCAGGGCTTGTACTATTTGTACCAGAAACAACTATATTAATAAATATTATATTTTATAAAAATCCTGACCTTTACAAAATGTATATAAAAACGTACTGGGTAATATTTTTGTCACGTGTGGGAATCAAACCCATGACCTCCAGATACCAGAGAACTCATATGAGTTCTGTAGCTCTAATGTGGTGTGTTTCCAAAGGCGCAATGACGCCTACGAAGGCGCTCATAATGGATATATGTGATATAGACTACCTTCCCCTACATAACTTATTATAGTTAAAATAAAGAAATTAAACGCATAAAGTTAGAGATATACCTACGTGGTAGCCTAGTTGGTTAGACCTTACACTTAAAAACACTTAGGTCCCTGGTTCAAACCCCGGTGAGTACCAATGCGTTTTTAATCTAAAACTGTATACATGTACATTTGTTTAACAACACCCCTATAGTGCTTCGAGAAGCACGTCAAGCTGTCGGTCTCAGTTTCACTATACCTACTTGTGAAACTGTTTATAGATGGGTTATTAAGTATATCCAAACATCGTGAAGTGCTAGCCACTTGTTTTGAGTAGACTCATACCATCGGCTACGGCAAGGTGAGATTAAAAACCTCTCGCTGGGTACCGGCGCCGTAATGCACCCGTGATATTTAAATTTATATTTTTTAAACGCAAAGATTAAATATGAACCTATATTAGATATTTCAGTCAAGTGCAGCGATATTACACTTAAGTATTCATGAACGACCACCACAATATTGTAGAACTGGCTGAGTACATTGTGAACTGATGTGAACATAAAGGTACTTTGTTCGAGAACTAGGTCCCAATGAAACTTCCAAACTGATTAGTGTTTGAAACTAGAAACATGCATTTCTGCTACGTTGACATAATTACAAGAGAGAAACTATTAAATTGATAAGTCACTAGTTCACTATACTTGTCTCACTTTAAATAATATTTACTCACTAGTTTAATACATGTATATTATACTTTTTAATTTATTTCGGGATATTATCTTTCACTGGGTGTTTTGTTTCAATTTTTTTCTTTCATGCACACCGATTTGAAGAATATTTCATTGCAAGTCTTCCAAAACCTTTTCAAAAAGAACTAATAATTTATAATAAGTTGTATATGGGCTATTTAGTTGTAAAATAAAAGCTAAAACGGGCTTGTCACTCGTTTGGTGTAGACTCAGAATAACGCACGGCGAGATGTAATTAAAACTAGAAAAAATATTTCCAATTAAGACATACTGTATGTCTTTATTCAAAGCTGTATATTTCTGCATTAAAAAAAAGTCCTCCAAGAGAATAAATCAACCACAAGTGATTGTTAAACTCTACATACTAAGCGTCAGGTCATGTCGCGATAGCGAGGTTCGTGGGTTCGAGTCCCGCTCACTAAGAATTTTTTTCATTGAATTTTTATCTTTAAAAATTTAATATAAGATTATCCTAATAAGAAATTTATAAAAAATGCATAAATATAACCAAAAGTAGGTGCTTGCATAGATTGTTTTTTTTATATGTAGGACAATTTACACACATTGCTCTGGTCACAGACTAAGCTCTAGGCTTGTACTATGTGTACCCGAAACAACGATACTAATATATATTATATTTTAGAAACTCCCAGACCATGACAAATTGTGCCAGAAAAAGGTTTCTACTATTTTTTTTGCCATCGAACCCACGCAAGGCAAAAAACTAATAAAAATAAATATAGAAATTAAATGAGCAATATGAAAAAAGTACCAATCGAGTCAGAAAAAAGATGAGTTACACGACGGGTTAATAATATATATTATTTTGTTTCAGGGGTAGTGAAGCGTTTGAAGATGGTAAAGTTCGGAGGCTATACGCATACGAGGCTGGCCTGGGTTCTGCTGGCAATTACAGCAGCAGTTGCAGCAGCATCCCTAGAGCGTGAACGCATGGATATTGCACATCAGATTTTGACGGAAGTTCCTCTTATTGATGGGTAAATATTGTTTTTATTTACATTTGGTATTGTATTATATAATTGATTTGCCACGTGGTTCCACCCGTAGTTTAATTTAAAATAAATCGGATAACAAGGTTAAGCAGATGACAATAAGGCCGGCCTGGGATGGGTGACCGCTTTATACAACGAGGCTATTTCATCATAAACACCGCAACAAGCTTATTGGGTGTTGCCTCCGAACATCATCGGCGAAATGAGGAAGAGTTAATCCCTCCGCGGGGTACCCTGAAGCCGTTTAAAAGGTTCTCGGGAGCCAAATATATATCACGGGTGCCTTACGACACCAAGACTGTCTAAACGACCTCGTACACCGATCTATTATAGCTAGCTCGTGACAATGTTTGGTAGATATTATCCCATCTATAAATGGTTTCACAAGTTGTATTCTGTATATTAAGTGTTAAGTCCATATCACAAATATCCAGTGGAATAAAATTAGGTTTTATTAAAGTAATTGGAGCACATGTGAAGTGGATGCCTTAACTTGGGTGGTGTTTAGAAATACATGTGCTAAGTAGGTATTCCACTAATTCGTGTGTACCTGAAGTAAGCACGTCATTACATGGGTCCGCTCCCGTTTCAGGTCAAAAGGTTGACGGTAATTAATTTAGGGTAATTCTGTTTTCATAAGCATCTTGTTTATTAATATATTAGGTAGGTACATAGTAGTTTATTTTAATTAAATATAACTATTATTTTAATTTATTTAATATAATATTTAATAAAAATAAATTTTATTAAACATTTTCAGTTCATAATGATAGATTAAATTTTTAAAGATAAAAATGCAATGAAAAAAATCCTGGTGAACGGGACACGGACCCACGAACCCCGCTTTCGCGGCAAGGCGCTCTACCGCTGAGCCAACCAGGTTTCAGTCACTCCTCACGAATTTTGTCATTGCTTGTTATCTACTTACACAGACGCCCTCTGTTAGCTTTCTTCTAATAACTCTATACGAATAAATTCCTAGTTTCTAATACTAGATGGCAGAGGAGCCTGTTTTTTTATTTTACTTTTTTAACTAAATTTTACCAACAAGACCTTACATTTTACGTTATTTGTACTGCCTAGTTTACTGGATTTGTACTGCTCTGTTTCTAACGGTCATAGCATGATATATCCTATAAACCTCTTAATGTACGAGGTATCTCCTCCATACGTACAGCCTCCGTAGACTAGTAGTTGCGCCTTTGGCTTTGTATCCGGAGGTCGTAAGTTCGATTCCCACCCATGGCAAAAAAAAATAGTACATTTTTTTTCTGTACAGTTTGCCATGGTCTGGGTGTTTATAAAATATAATATGTATTATATCGTTGCTTCTGGTACACATAGTACAAGCCTAGAGCTTAGTTTGTGACCAGAGCAATTTGTGTAAATTGTCCTACATATTATTATTATTTTCTAATGCATTTTTTTTTAATTGGACCTGTATTTCCAAACATTTACTTCTATATTACAAACATACTTACAAACAACAAACTTTACAACAATAGTATTATTAGTCACGTGACATTCTTCTATCATATAATAATAGAAGAATGTCACATGTAATATCCAATTCCCGAAAATATTAATATCTTAGTATTGTCAGGATACATTCCTATATTAGAATAATACTTGTGGAAAAAAGTTTGTATGAAATAAAATGTTCTTAATAGTAAAGTATAACAAATATATTTTTTAGAACGTATAGCGTTTGCGACTCTATTATTTCGTGTCTAAATATAAAGAGCATAGTTTATAAAATTTACAAGCTAAAGCTTAGTCACCGGCGGGAGTCACAAGCGAGGCGGTAATCATCTAGAAAACAAAATTCACAAACTTTATAACATCGTGAAGGTGCACAGGATACATACTGCGCACAGAAAACTTTTTTATATTAAATAATAACTACAAAATTATAATTATTTTGACAGATATAAATGCATCAAACAACTATCACTAGCAAAGCAATTCTATACTAATCGCGGGACAATAAAAAGTGAGACCAAATTGCGCGCTCACTCTCACTTATGGGTCTTATGGAAACGCGTAGTGAACAGCGTATCAATATGACAGCCTCTGTAAACTAGTGGTTGCGCCTTTGACGTTGTATCCGTAGGTCGTGGATTCGATTCCCACCCAAAAAAAATAGTACGTTTTTTTCTGTATTGTTTGCCATGGTCTGGGTGTTAAAATATAATATGTATTATATCGTTTTTTTTTAATATATAGGACAAATTACACATATTGCTTTTAGTACACATAGTAAAACCCTAGAGCTTATTTTGTGACCAGAGCATTATATGTAATTTGTCCTAAATTTTTTTATTTTTTTATTTATAAAGTTATAGATAGTTGTTTAGATCAGTTCTAAAACGGTGTAGCAGCTGACAATTTTTGGTCACGTTTGGTTATTCAGACAGTACGTGTCTAGGTAAACAAAACTGATTATGGTGACCAAATTGGTTAATTGCGCCTATTAACATTCTTACCATGTAATAGATAACACGAAGTTTTATATTACATATATAAAAAAAACTGTATTACTCTGATCCAATATTTACTCTGTGACATAGTAGAGAAAAGTAGCATATCTTGACAAGTGAAAAGTTAGTCCGTAGAGTAGAAACATTTGGAATGTAGTACCCTCGTGAGCCGTGTCGAACTCTGCCGCCCTTAAGTTTGGGCCTCGTTGTTTTTGGGGTCAACTAAATCTTTGGGGACGGTTTTAATGATGATTAGAAGTGGGTATTGGTAAGTCTGTCTGTTAATGTGAGACGTAAATAATAATAATAATATATACGTGGTGGCCGAGTTGGTTATACATTGGGCTTAAAAACACTTAGGTCCCTGGTTCGAATCCCTGTGTGTACCAATGAGTTTTTAATAAAAAAATGTATGCACATTTGTTTGACAAGACCACTATAGTGCCTGGGAGAGCACGTTAAGCTGTCGGTCCCGGTTTCATTAAGTATACCAACTTGTGAAACTGTTTATAGATTTGAGTATATTCAAAAACATCGCGACGCGCTAGCCACTTGTTCGATGTAGACTCATGCCATCGGCTACGACGATGTGGGATTAAAACCCCTCCGCTGGTTACCCTGGGGCCGTCTAGGCGGTCTCGGGCGCCGTAAGGCACCCGTGAAGATATATATATTGTAAATATAATAACAATAATATATAATTGGTAACCTAGGGACAAAAGAGGAGGAAAGTATAGAAGATGGAAAGAGTTGGAGGAGATCTTTTCTAAACGGCACACAGATCCAGTTTCCGAAAATTTAACAAATGTATACATGATTTTTTATCTGAATTAGGGTTTATTTATTTATTCAAAAACGGCGCACGCGTATAGTGAAACCGGGACTGACAGCTTAACGTGCTCTCCCAGGCACTATAGTGGTGTTGTCAAACAAATGTACATAATTTTTTTAATAAATATTTACAATAGTTTAGTTATTTTTACCCGTTTCTGTCTTAGTTTACTTATTTTTCCCCTTTTCTGTCTATCACTGTCCCCATCCATGTTTCCCAGAAATCTCCTTTGTATATTTTTTGTGATATAGCGTTAGTTTTTTATTTTCCTTTAGTGTGTCCATTGTTATTTTTCAACCCTATCTCTTTTATTTGTTACACCATCACGTCATGCCCATTTTTTTTGTGTCATTTGCCATCAGGTACCTACACGATTTCGACGTCTGAGAGCACAAAGATGGTCTCAGGGGTATCCTGCGGTCTACACCGAACAAGTAGCCAGCTAGTCGCAGTATTTAGTTAAACTTAATAACCCATCTACAAACAGTTTCATAAATTGTTATAGTAAAGTTGGTACCGAGAGCTTAACGTAGACTCACACTCCGAGGCACTCTATTCGTGTTTAAAAAAAATTACAACATTTGAATAAAAACTCATTGGTACACACCGGGGTTCGAACCGGGATTTAACCTGTGGCCACATTCTGTTTCTTTTAAAGGCCACGTTATCCTTTAGATACAATTGTCACCACACGGAATGCTAAAAACTGTCAAAGAAAAAATACATTTAAGTACGAGTACATGCATTTTTTAGTTATTTGTTTTGCTGTTTGTTCAATGTTATTTATAAAGGATTTCCTTGTCAAAATATCAGAAATATAATTTGACCGCTGTTCTATGTCCACTACAACATGAATAAAAATATAATATAAGTGGGGGCTTAGATGTTTTATTCAGTTAATCTAAACGTCGCCATTTCCATCACGATCTGTTATTGAAACATGTAAATTGAAAAATAATAATATTTTTGAAAAACAACTTTGGAATAAATAATAATGCACAAACATTTATGTTTGCCTGTCCAATTTTTTTTGTTATAATTGAAAAAAGGAACCTTCATAAAAAGAATAATACGAATGACATTACACCCATGTTGCCCTGGTCACAAACTAAGCTCATTGTGTACTAGAAACATTTCAGGGTATGTAAATTATTTCACTTACACAAAATATTTATCTTAATTTTAAGGAAATTTCAGTGCTTTTCTATCAGTTAAACCTTTAATTTCGTATTATTTCAGACATAGCGCGCTCTGTGATTTATTTAACTGGCACGGCAGTTGTATAAAATTTTAATTAAACTACCTACGTATTTAAACTCATTAGTACATGCCGGGGCTTAATCCATAACCCAGGCTTCAGTCACTTTCAGCACTCGGCGACCACCGAATAAAATTAAACTCAAAATAAGCCGCTTACCATTCAATTAATCGTTTATTTAAATTGAACCTTATTACAGAGAAATAACAACCTACAATAATAAACTCCATTAATAACGAAACTACCAATTAATATTTGCAATGCCTTCGGCTACCGCATTTGGTTTCAAACAAATATTACCTGTAAACATATCAGATATTGATGAAAAACGATTTAACTGAAATTGCAATAGATAAAATAATTTTCATTTATTATAGTATTAAGTAGATTACTTTTTGTTATAAAATGTTATATATCCTTCTTAATAATGAAGTATAGAAGTTAGTAGATAAAAAAATAAAATATAAATAATTTGTATATTTTGTAACAAAAGCAAAATAGGTATAACTTATTGATTTATCTTTACGTCACGCCAGATAACCGAGCGCCAATTGTCTCTATATTTCACAGATCTACATTTCCTTTTGCCTCGTCCGAAATTATAACTAATATATACGATACTATGAAGAACATTCCATACACACTGCCCTGGTATGGGTACTCACAAATTAAGCTCTAGGCTTGTACTATGTGTACCATATTTGATTTTGGTTCTGTAATTATGAATAGTATACTGAATAAACACTCACATCATGACAAACTGTACAGAAAATTGTACTATTATTTTCTACCATGGATAGGATTCGAACTCACAACCAACTTTATTAGTTTACTGAGTCGGTATCTTCTCATATAAAAAAGTTTTAATTGCTCCGTCTTATAAAATATTTCCGATTTGATCATGATTCATATAAGTGCTTTGGTCTTCCTTTTACCACTATTTTTTTTTTATATTTCCTAATCAGCCGAGCAAACGCTTCCTCATGTTCCTGCCTATACTTTTTTTCAATCCCACTGGTTCTCGTATTACAACAATTCGGCCCGTTATTCGCACATTCGATCATTTTACTCAACTACATCTATGTATGTATCTATCTATGTATGTATCTATCTATGTATATATCTATATATGTATCTATGTATGTATTTATCGTCTTTATATACTGAAAAAACTAGACTCATTTTAGATGGGCAACCCTTTTTGATATAGATAGTAGGTATTTTATACGTTAATACTTCTATCTCTGTCATTCGCAGTTAAACAATTGACTTTCTCAAGTTGGTAAAATAAACCGTCTAAACGGCCTCAGGGTACCCGCGGAGGGGTTTTAATCCCACCTTGTCGTAGCCGATGGTATGAGTCTACACCGAACAAGTGCCTAGCTCGTCGCGATATTTGGATAGACTATCTCACCCATCTATAAACAGTTTCACAAGTTGGTATAGTAAAACTTAACGTGCTCTCCGAGGCACTATAGTGGTGTCGTTAAACAAATGTACATATTTTTTTAGATTAAAAACTCATTAGTACACATCGGGTTTTGAACAAGGGACTTAAGTATTTTTAAGTCTAAGGTCGAACCAACTCAGCCACCACGTATATTGTTAAAATAAAAATACAAAGCCTCCTTGCTTACTTAACAACTATTACGCATACTCAAAAAAGTTTGCTAAATAAATAAAATAAAAAAATATTTATAGGTAAATTGGATTATATTGACATCCGCTCAAACTGAAAACAAAACAGACAAATTGTATGAACAATGTATGTCACTGTTCATATTTCACGCGCCCAGGTTTATCCAATTTCCGGGGCAACATATTATGTAAAAATATTTTATCCAATGTACCGTTGTAGTGCTAAAGTATATTGAAATATCTTTATGTGTGTTATTTTGTCAAAAAAACTATTTTTATATGGTTCTATTATCGCTAATCTTTAATACCTACATATAAAATGCACGTGTATTATAATAATATTATATTCGTACTTAGAATAAATATTTAAGGTGGGGATATGGTCGGTAAAGTTGGTCATCTGGGTGGCACTAACATATATGGCAGATAATGAAATCAGCTAACCACCTAAAGTCTAACACTAATTGGTTATGTGGCGTGCGTTTTTTTTTCTCTCATAAATACACATTTTTTTATTACACTTCACTGAGAGTTTAATTTTTATATCAAATATCAAGCTAATGAAAAATATTGGATGTTCTTTTAGTGAAAAGCAAACCTAACCAAACGTACCCTAAAACCTCATTGTTAAAAAATATTTTTTTGTCTCTTCATAAATAAATTTACATGAAATATATAATTTAAAAACTTCGTACTCTTTAAAAACTTTCACTCTTCGTATTTTTGTGTGTCTATATGACCGTGTGCGTTGGCCATCTTGCTTTTGATAATCTGGGCTGGGTTACAGACATGCTTTAAGATATCCTATTTCTTTTCAGCCACAACGACCTGGCCTGGAACATCCGCAAGTTCATTCGCAACCAGATCAACGAGTTCGAGCTAGACACCGACTTGACCCAAGTCCAACCCTGGTCCATTTCCAAATTCTCCCACACTGACTTGCCGAGACTGCGCAAGGGCATGGTTGGAGCCCAGGTAAGAAAACTTAATTATGATTACATTTTTTAAATTCTATAATTAATATATAAACGTACTTAAAATTATGTTAGATTCAATCTACAATTACGTGAAGCATCAAAAGCATGTAGTACAATAAAGGGTACCGTTATTCATCAGAAGCACGTCGGTACCACATACGTATATAGGTATCAGAAGCACGTTGAACCATATATTACTTATTAAGGTGTGCACACTATACAGATGATGAATGATACTCTGTCGTGATGCTGCCGCCGCATCAGCCACTCAAATCTAGGCTGTATAGTCAATAGGCCTTTTGATTATCTCATTTGAAAAGATAAATCGACTAAAGATCAAATTAAAGTCAGATATAACGATACAAAATTACATTTGCATTACGTTACGTAAAACGTCAGAGCATCACACGACACGTAAGTCTAGTTTCATCATTTTCGTATTACATCTCTCTGATCTTTCGTAAATAAACATTCTATAGGTTTCAATGGAGAAAACATGAATATTACAAATGTGCCAAAGCGTCTAAATCGATTATTAAAAAAAAGTGTGAATAGAAGAATGCCTAAACTAAAACTAAAAGTGAAAAAAAATATTATGTCGAATCAATGCACATAATTGGAATTTTAAAAAGTCAGTTTACTTTTGTTATAGTTTTAGACTTTATTATAAAAAGAATAAGACAGTTATTATATTAAAGTCATAAAATTTGCATATAGGCACCTTTTATTTAATTTGAAACTCTAATCTAATAAGGTATAAATATAACAACTAAGGTATTAAATACCCCTCAATTTATAAAAGCATAATGAACAAAATAAATGAATAAAATGATCTACCTACACTATAAAATACAAGACCAAAGAAAATTAACCACATCAACCATTAACTTGATAAATATATAGCGATCCATAAGTAACTCTTCAGGTATAACCGTATCTAACATTTCCTAGAAAATTCTAGAACTCCATGCATAATTACGAAGGAAGTCGACTCCGAACTCCGTAATAACAATCTCTATTCCCTTAACCATCATAATATCGTCAAGATAACACGGATTAGGGAGGTAGCGCATAATTTATTCTGGGACCCTTATAATTTATGGGAAGGACCTTTGACCTCGCCGTAAGATCTTAAAACAGCGAATAGAATGTACTAACTTAGAAAAAATCTTGTTATGTCTAATTCTAAATATAAAATTTCGTAATCTATCTTATTTTAAAGTTAATAGTCAAAATCATTTATTTCATGCAAATCTTTACAGATATGAATAGTACGCCAAAGTTTAACAATGAGGCCTTAGAATGGGTTTGGTTAGGCAGCTATTAACAATAGAACGACAAATATTTATTAAACCTCGATATCAGATTTAGAACTGAAACGCGATGGAATGGAAATCTTAATATGAAAAATACTACCGAACCGAACACATACCCTATAACATACATTAGTTGAGTAAGACTAGGTGGTTAGCTGATTCCATTGACCTGTCAATCAATATTTATATTAAGTTAATGGCTTCTACGCATTGTCCGTAATTTGGTCCATGTTTTTGTTAGTGAATAAGACCATTCACTAATAAAGTGTAACGGAATAGAAAGGACTGAGAATGGCCTTGGGGCTAATTATGGAATGGCAGCATTACCATATGCAAACATACTTCTGCTAACGTCAAGTTGAATATGAAATGAAAACCCTACGGTAAAATAGGTATATATTTCTTTTGTGACCTATCTCAAAGGGTCCATATATTTTCTGGTAAAATTGATAGTTTACCAGAAAATATATGGACCCTTTGAGATAGGTCAAACATCGAGACCACCACATCTTGCACTTCTCACACTTTAGATCACTATATAATAATAATATGTAGGACAATTTACACATATTGCTCTGGTCACAAACTAAGCTCTAGGCTTGTGCTATGAGTACCAGAAGCAACGATATAATACATATTATATTTTATAAACAGCCAGACCATGACAACTTTTTATAAAAGTACTTAGCCATGGATGGGAATCGAACCCACGACCTCCGATTGCAACGCCAAAGGCGCAACCTCTAGTCTACGGAGGCGGTCACTACCCCATATCTACGAGTATATTTGGGTTATTTTATTGCACAGTTTATTTTATAGTCTAATTGAATTACATTTTATAGTTTAATAAAATTAAGAAGAACCGATAAATTATTTAATTCACTCCACGTAATAAAAAAAAATGTTGATCGGAGTTTTTTTACTCATTCCCAGTACTACATCTACTTATTTCAACCGTTAAACTTTTTTTCCAATAGTTCAACAAACTGAAAAAATTTCAACTATCAACGGAAGTTTGTTTTATTTGTTGCATGAAACAGGAATTTAATATAACACTGCATATGATAGACGTCTGAGATTCAACGCCGCATTGTATTTGGTCGCCATTCTATAATTGCTTCAAATTTAACCGCAGTTTCAATTTTCATCCTAATTTGCACTATATGTATGTTGATCCTCCCGAGTACACGGAAAATAAGCGCCACTATAATATTAATAATGGTATATTGTGATATTATACAAATTTATTTATTTATTAACAGAAATACAAAATATTTGTTTACAGTTCCCACTATAGGTTGCTATCGCTATTGCTCTTTTAAGTTACCTACATTTAAACACGTTTTCACAATATTTGTAAAAGTTTGTATATTTGATGTAAACTGTGTTGTGTATGCATATAATAATAATATAACTTTATTGACCAAAAAAAAATCACAATTTATAAGTGCTAAATTAAAACCTAGTAGTAGTGATACACTGACTCCCAAACTAGTTTAAAAAATTATTGCAGGAATCAGTGTCTTCCCAAATTTTTTACCTGTTTAACTATTTAGGACGTATCACGTAGAAGTTATTTTATCAGAATAGGTAGGTAAGATTTTAGAAAAAAATATACAAATTATAAAAAATATTTTGTATTCAAAATCATTATGTAAAAGAAGTGTTTATTTATAATGATACGATATGAGTGGTGCTTAAATTAGCAGTAAATATAATATTTGAATTTTCTTTTTGTAAAGATTGCAATATCAACAATTGACGCACAGTTGAAACCTTGCAAGACTCATATAGTAATGAAGAAGTCTGGAGTGGCTACTTTAAGAATTAGCCTTTCAGCTGCACCACCCCACATCGTAATACAATAGGAAATGACTAACTACACCAGATCCTGATAAACCTGTCTTAATATGTTGCATTGAGCAACTGCTCGAAGAGTTTTAAAAATGTAAACCAGCTTTCTAACTCTAAAGATTAAAAAAAAACTATGTGTGGAAGAAATGTAAGATTTGGGTCTTACTATATTGCATCTCTTTAATATGCCACAAACAATCAAGAATCGCTAAGCAGGAGGGATCATGTGAAGTTTCGAGTTAAAGATTGATTAGGTTGAGAAGCGTTTCTAACAGAATACGTTATAAATTGGGGTTTGTCAACGTTTAAAGTTAAAACATTAGAAGACAGACAGTATTTGACAAAATTGAAACCAAGCGGGGCAGTATTAAATACATCTTTCCAAGTATTTTCAGAGAAGAGAGCAGTATCAACTACAAACGAGATAATTTTACCTTGAGAAAGAGGTAGAGATAGTAGATCATTTATGTAAATGAGGAAGAGGGTGGTACCAAAGACACTACCCTGCGGGACTCCATAATCTACAGAGAGGTTAGAGTTTTTAAAGCTTCCTACCTTTACATATTAAGTTATATCATTAAGGTCACTCCTAAAAAGATCCAACTGAACACTCCTGACCTCCATATTATTTAGTAGTATAGGGATAATATGAGATAATATGTATATGTAAGTGTATAATTTGACATTTAATACTTTTTTGAATAATGGAAATTATTTTTCAAAATATTCTCCATTTTAACCAATATTAACAACTATGATTATTGAGAAACTACTTACTATCTCTAATTAATCTAGTATTTCAGATATTTTAAGTGGGTTTCAGAAGCGCACTCTATAAACTTTACATTTCAAGCGATTTGACCACGCTATTGATACACGCCAAGAGGGCCTCCATGGTGCAGCATTATTTCATAATAATGGGTCCTCTTGCACTGTCTAAATATTTTCAACCCATCATGGCCTCGCCTTACTCGTCCCCGTGTGTTTCGAATAAAGTTAGGCACTGGGATTATTGTTTGTAAAGGTTTTTGCCCAGATTTTGTAGCATCTATGTATTTATTGATAGTATTTTTGAATATATATTTAATACTTCGCTTGTTTGGGATCTATTTTTTACTGTTATCTCTCTAACTCGCTATCCTTTCCCTGTTGCCAGTCTGTCCATTTTTCTAGATAATTAACAATAAACAAATTAAGTATGATAGAGCTAAACAAATTTTAGGGTTTTATTAATTATTTAAAATTTTACAATGTTAATTAATATTTGAAAAAAAAAAGAATATTTTCTAAAGAAAAACAAAAACCAAGGCCGGTTAAAATGTAGTATCTAGTAGGTAGATATTAGTAATTTCTGTGTGCCAAAACGTATTCTGATTTTGAATATAAATTATTATTTCAGTAACCCATTTTTTTATTATTATTTGTTTGCATAATACCATTTTGTATTTTAAAGTTATTAACTAAAACTATTAGGTTAACTCAAACTAATAAACGTAAAATAAATGTGTTAAATAAAACCTATAATAATATAGATATATTATATTTAGTTTTAACATACCATCATAGATGGTTACTGAGATAACAAATTATTTCTGAAATACATCTGATTCCATTTGTCTTTTCGCGCTTGGTCATTTTTTATTTTAAGTAATTTTTATATTTTCAGTTAATTATTATCATATCTAATACGTTTCTTGTTTAATTAAAGATCTTTAAGCTCGATGCGGTTTAGTTAATTACAGTTTAATTAATAACAACACAATCTTAATTAATTATAAATCGGGTATGGAATATTATATATTAATAAGACACAACTCCGAAGTTTGGGGATTGAAGTTAATTAATATTATGATACGTTTTAAGATAGACATGTTTTTAAACAAACATATAGTGTTTGTCTATTCATTGCTATAGAGCAATGTTAAAATATTAAAGCATTTTACATGAAATAATCATGATTAAGTACTAAAAATTAAGATAAAATAAAATATTCTCTAAGAGTTAAGTTGCAATATGCAAGGATACGAGTTAAAAGTAAAACTAGTTAAGCCTTAACTTGCTTGCTTCAAAATTTATTTCGGAATTTTTATTCAGAATTTAGTTTCGTAAAAAAATCTAATTCTCGTCTTTTTAAAAATGGAGCAGCTTCTTAATTTAAGTGACTTTTTTGTTATTATTGTACGATCACAGGTGCCTTAAGGCGCCCGGGACGACATCAGGGTACCCAGCGGTGGAATTTTTATTCCCCACCTCTTCGTAACCGTTGGTATACTGACTCTACATTCTACTCTGAACTGAACTGACCACTTGATCGGCTCGTCGCGGTGTCTGGATAGACGCAATAATATTATACAGTTTCACAAGTTGGTATTAAAACACTTTTTCATCTATTGTGATTAAAACACTTTTTCATTAAGGCTTTATTAATATATTTTTCTGTGCTTACGGTAAACGATAAAACTGCTTTCTGCGAGGAAACTACATATTTTTTAATTTTCATTTGAGAGCAACTTTATACTATTATTTTTAATTAAAAAGTATATTAGATTTTAATTCCTCAATAGCACATTGCGAAGGAATACTAAAAGATCTACTAAATTAAACCCGTCAGGTTGAAACTTTCTATAACTCTGTGGGTTGAAGCTATGCATCAATAGATTGCAGTATTAAAATTTTATTTGAGCAAAAACACGTCGAGTGTCACATAAACATGTTTTGGTTTTAGTCTGTGGATTCACTAATTTACCGGATATTATTGCATTGATTTATTGTCGGGGTAGTAGTCTCCTTTCAGGGCGCGGTACGAAACGGGCGGTTAAATTGACGACAAAGCAGCGAGAACTTAAATAGATTCACATGCCGAGATCCAAAATAAAATAAAAAATATATACTAATAGACGTATTACAAAAGCTTGATAATATTTTTCTATAATATTATTTATTTGTTGAACTACTGAGATTGTTTTAATCGCGTGCGCATTTCTTATTACGAAACGCATTTCACATAAACACAAAATACACTTGCTAAGTTAATTTAGTTATCCTTATAGGAAAAGTGACCCAAACATCTGTCTCTTATACTTAAGAGTTGTAAAAAACACAATCAATAAATACGTTTAAACCACTTTTTTAAACACTCTTTATATTAAAACTATAGAGTACTTCACTATGAAGTATAATAATGAAAGTTATCACGAAGGTCTTAGCTAACAATCAAACATTTCCTATTCATTAACGACATTTTACCCATAAACTATCATGGAGGCGTAATACTTCGCAGTTGAATCGGCATGAGCATCGAAAAACTCATAAGACACTTAATCGACATCTGAGCCATTTGTGCAACCCAAAACAACAAAGCTGTCAATCAAATGTAATAGTGAAGTCTAAGATTATTCAATATACCGTACATAATACAGACCGAGATCTTGTGGGTGGATGCCGTGACAGCTAATCGTCTAAATGTCAATGCATTGTTTGTTATTATATATATAACTACTCTGTTAGGAATACATACATAAATACAATATATAAAATATAATAGTTTTGTTTAAAATAGCTTAATTAGACCGCCTCAATGTATATTGTTAAACTGCATTGATCCCACTATCCCGGCTAAATGATGGGGTTACAAAATGGGCGGCGAAAAGACGTTTTTCATAACGAGTCTATTTTAATATCCTCGCTGCATTAGTGTCAATTATAAACCAATATCCAATTCGTAACCGCGCCCTGAATTAGAATAGTCACGAAATGGACATCGAAGACATTTACTGCAGTAAACCGGTGAATCCACAGACTTAAACCGAATTATAACTTCATATCACTTGACGGTTTTTAATAATACTGTAAACTGGTCTATACGCGCTCAAGTAAACAAGCACAAATATTAATTTGTACTAAAAATAAAACCCCGCTTTATTCGCCAAGATAGTGAATTCGATGTGTTGACAAATACTAAAAGAAGAGATAAGACGTTGCTGTTTATTTTGTAACATACCGTGCTGGTGTCGCGGCAATTGTAGCAGCTTCTCTAGTGTATTGAATTAGAACGTCTTATCGAATTCTCTATTTCTCAATGGCTAGAATTGGACGGAAATTCTGCTGAAAAAAATGGTGGCAGATGAAGTTTGAAAACTGAACAGTTAGTTTAAATGTTAGTTAAACCTATGGCATAAAAATATTTTAATACAGAGGTTTGTTATTATATTTTTCTTATTGGTGTTTCTATATAGTCGGTCTGTGCTGGCTAATTGTTGCGGTTTTGAAAAAGGCAGGAATATTTTTCATATTTTGCTGCGCGCGCGCGTCCAAATACTATTAAGTAGATGTGTAGATATCTCTCCCGTGAATTACAATTTTCTATATGCTTTGTCTGAGGTGGAGACAAAACAGATTTACCCAAGAAATATGGAAATATATATATATATTTTAATTTTGTATTGATCGGAAGTCTATTATACTATAGTAAATATTTAATAAAATTAATATACTGTGGGTCACTAATTTACTTGGATGATAGCTCCATTTCTGTGTGCTTGACATCATATATATAGGTGGTCTGCGTCTGCCACACTAATGGCAAAGTGTGAGTAATTACCTCGGCCTGCACTGGCAATAATTTCGCTTTGATACTCTATCTAACTTATGGTTTTAGTCTATGTACACAATACATATTAATATATCAAAATCTTTACTTCTAAACATGTAATAAAATCGTATAATTTTAAAAAGATATATGCAAATAGATACTGGAAGACGCGAGAAATATGAAATAGAGAGTAAAAACTTAAATATTTGTATTCTTATTTTTGCCTGTTTGTTTGTATGAATGAAGCTTTATTTTAAGGAACTTGAGTTTATTTTTTTATATACTTTTTTTAACCAGTGTTAAACCTATATCTCTATCTTCATGGCGGATCCACTTTTTCGCAATTGGACAAGAAGTTGGCCTATTTGCGTCACAACGATTAAGTAAAATTTTAAGTTAAGTTTATGCAACAGCCTATCATATTTCAAATTTAATCTCCCTCCCGTCCATCAAGATTATACAAAATCATATTACACTACAAAATTTGTAGCTAAAATTTAATTTTGAAAATAGACCTATTACAATTAGAAAGTTGAGAGTGACGGAGTGACGTTTGCAAATTACATGTCCTCTTAGCACAATGGCTTCAAGATTTGGGGCTACTTGAGAGGGGCGAGACGAAGGGGTAAATTGTAAATCTTACCCCTGCTTGGCCTATTAGATAATCCGTTGGGTTTGTGTTTACCTCTAATTAGTGCGTGCCATGTGATTACTGGTGAATGTATTTACTTGTCGTAGCTAGTAGGTAGTATATGTAGGCATATAAATATAAAGTAGATGTTTCTACACAAGCAAAGTAGTAGCAAATGTAACCAATGCATTATAATGACGTCTACAAAACGATAATAGCGCCATTTTTTTTGTAGCGAAATATATATAAGTATTATTTAAAATACAACATTAATTATAAACATAAGTCATAAGTCGACTATTTCGTTTTATATAAACACATATTATATTTTACTAAATATAATATGTACTATATAGTAAATATATATTTATTTACTTAAATTTCGGGAATTTATAAACACTAATAAATTAAAAACATATAACACATTCTTCTGTCATATAGTATTAAAAATTAAGACCTCTATATTTACTCTAATAGACAGTTTTAAAAAAATACGCATAGGTAGAAAATAATACCAAATTTCGTGCGGGGTGACTTGTACCTGGAAGGCTTAGTTATTGAATACCTTGCGGTAAAAGCGAGGGACGGGGGTTCAGTTATCTTTATAATTTCAATATAAGAATAAAAATAATACGAGATTTTTAGAATAACAAGTGTCGTCGCGTGATCTAAACACCCCAATTTTCACAAATGGATCCTATTTTCTGTTCCACATCAGACCGATTTCCCAGCCGTTTATGAATGGCGAAGATTCGCTCATAATTTCCACCTTCAATCCACATGCCAGTCGTTCCGAACACTCGATAAATTAGGTTACTAAAATAAAGAAAATTCAACCTTAACATTGTGTTATAAGGCTTCAGTTTCATTAACAATCAGTGTTCAAATATGAAGGTAGGATACCCACCATAGACTAATCTAAATCCGATGAGCTTTTCACACTGATTTTGCCCTAACTCGTAGCGTTTTGTAATAGTTTGCGCAATTGTTTCTTAATTAGTAATAATAGCAAATTTAGCTGGTGTACGTACATAGTACTGTAACAGCCGTTTTCGTAACTGTTACAATACCTACCTAAATGGGAATAAAACTAAAACTCGATATATATATTTGGACTCATTCTATTGAATTACCATACAATGTCATTTATTATGCAGCCATTCGCTGCTTTTTTCAACCCATTTCCAACCTAACCCGAACGAATGCTAAACTATATCTTTTGTCTCCCGTCACATGTCCGCGGACCTTCAAATTATTTAAAATAGGATATAGTAATAGGAATTTTATTTAAAAGATTATGACCTGCCCTCTCCAGCCAGTACCATGGTTGCGTTCCAAATAGTTGGGGTTACAGTACCTACTATAGATAGTACCCGTGTACCTACATATACCAACAAATTACATATAATTATAGTCAAATTATTTTATTTTATTGTTAAAATTTTAAATGGTATTGGAAAACGAAAAATTGGTGGAAAGTATATACTGGCGGCATTTCCCCGCTGGATCACAATGCCAATTCTTTGCGCGAGAAATAAGCCATGGATATTCAGGGTGAATTTGAATGGGTGTACTTTGGGCTAATATGATGTTCTACTGGTCAATACGAACAACTTTTCCCATGGAACCATGTGTCGCAAATGAAAAAAATATATAGCTTCCCCATACAAATTGGTCATTTTAACTTTACTAGTTTGTATGGAGAAGGCAAATTTAGTAGAACATCATATTAGCTCAAAGTACATCCATTCAAATTCACCATGTATAAGGAGGCCATGAGACGAGGTGTTATGTCTTTAATAATTGCGCTTGTATCCAATAATTATAGTGCTTTAATCTTTTGGCTGACACAAAAATATTTTTTAATAAAACCATTTATACATATATAGTGGCAGTTTATTTTTGATTTAAGGGAGAGTAGATTTTTATTTAGATTCGGTACTTAATAAGCCAAATATATTCGCGAGCTCAAACAAAACATCTAAATATTTTTTTCAGTGACAATAAAGTTTTTTTTGGAAAATGGCATAACTACATAAAAACTAATCAAACTACTATACTAATCTATAAACTAATTATTACTTATTAGATTTTTTTTTAACCTAAGGTACTTGTGATTAATTATTGGTATATTGTATCAAAAATCTAATTATAATTGGCGAACCAAATATATATTTTGTAAAGTGATTAAATAACACTTTAAAAACTCGAAGGAAAATTTCCAATTCAGTGACAAAATTAGGAATGAATTTACCTAATTGAATTTTAAGTGAACGTCTGTGACACTCTCGCAGATAATTATATTGACGCGTCGTTTATCAAAATCCATCAAAGTTTATTGTAAAGAGTAAAGATACGTTTCAAAACCAGAGGATGTGCCTTTAGCATGCAAATAAATGAATGAATAAATGTGCCACTAGCATGCTGATAAAAAAAAACAAAATACTGTGATGATTACTGACATAATAAGTCTAGAGCTTAGTTTAAGATGACAATAATAATAAAGCTTGTGCAATGTACATAATAATCTATATAAATACTTAATATTATATAAGAGGTAAAGTTTGTGATGTTGTAGGGGGTAATATCTAGATCTTCTGGACCAATTTTGAAACGTTTTTTAGTGTTGAATAGCACCTTTATTGGGGAAGATCATATAACATCACGCTACGACCAAAAGGATCATCAATGAAATATCACAATCGGAGTATCAATGAAAAATATTGGAAAAATGGGGAAAATGTCTTCCTTTTGGGTAAAGTTTGTGAGGTTGTAGGGGGTAATCTTTGGATCTACTGCTATATTGAAAATTATTTTAGTATTGGATAGCCTATTTTTATAGGCTATATAACATCACGCTACAACCAAAACGAGCGGAGCATCAATAAAAAATGTTGGGAAAACGGGGAAAATTTCTTCCTTTTGGGTAAAGTTTGTGAGGTTGTTGGGGGTAATCTCTGGATCTACTGCTATATTAAAAATTATTTAAGTATTAGATAGCTTATTTTTATAGGTTATATAACATTACGCCACAATCAATACGAGGGGAGCATCAATGAAAAATGTTGGGAAAATGGGGAAAATTTCTTCCTTTTGGGTATAGTTTGTGAGGTTGTAGGGGATAATCTCTGGATCTACTGCTATATGGAAAACTATTTTAGTATTGGATAGCCTATTTTTATAGACTATATAACATCACGCTACAAAACAATACGAGCGGAGCATCAAGCAACAATCTAACTACTTGTTCAGTGTTGACTCATACCATGGGCTACGACGAGGTGGGATTAGAAATCCCTCCATTGGATACCCTGAGGCCGTCTAGGCGGTCTCGGGCGCCGTAAGGCACCCGTAATGATATTGATATAGCGAGCAGATTTATACGCATAAAGTATCAATCAATCGTAATGTGTTGAGCGTATTCCCTCGCTCCCCACATCTTTCCTCACCCTGTGCAAACATTATTTTAGTTATTGCGCAGTTTTTCCGCACAAACTTAATCAACAGTCTTTCATTTTCTATATTGTATTATACAGACAAACTAAATCCCCGTGACTTGGAACCATTTAAATAATAATCATATTATTTTTTACTAAAAAAAATATTACACATATATTACGTCCTTTTTTCGATCGAATGAAATAATATTAATTACGTTTTGAGTACCACACAAACAGCAATAAAATAATCTTTAAGCCTTTTATAGTATACTCGTATATTTTGTTCACTATTTAAAAAACATAATTTTCTAAATTCAATTTATTAAAAAATCGGTAAATCTGGAAACCCTTTGTTAATTTAATAAAATATTCATAATGCTGATTCGCTAATAATTCAAAAGTCAAAGTCAAAGTCAAAATCATTTATTTCATGTAAATCTTTACAGATATTTATGAATAGTCAAAAAAAAAAAAAAAGTTTAACAATGAGGTCTTAGAGTGCGTTAGGTTAGGCAGCTATTCATTAACAAAATAACGACAAATATTAATTGAACTTAGACACGATGGAATGGAAATCTTAATATGAAAATTACTACCGAACCGAACACACACTACATAACCAACTAGTGTAAGACTAGGTGGTTAGCTGATTCCATTGACCTGTCAATCATTATCTGCCATACAAGAGAGCCACCAAGGCGACCAACTTCACCGACCATATCCATGCCTTAAATATTTGTTGTAAATAAAAGCTAAGTAACCAATCACATATAAGTAAAGGTATAAGGATCGGTATTTTTAAGGGCATAAACACTAACTGTAAAGTCGATCCCCTCAGAGACACCCCGGAGAAAAAGAAACCAGCAAGTAAAAAACTCTAGTGCTTCACACAAACTAAAAGAGGGGTACAGCTATTGATTGACTTATGCTATATAGCATACATATATATAATATATATATATAGTAACATACTCAAAATGCACCCCACTGATCAGCATGCGCAGAACACCCTATGGCAGATTATTTGTTACGGTACCAATGTACATAACTACACAGTATACTATTAGTATAAATTAAGTATAAATAAATAGGTAATCATCAATGATTACCTTATCCAAAGACAAAATTTACATAATGTAATGAAAATAAATTATGTAATATAAAATTATTACAATATCGGACATTATATACCTACTAAACTAGGGTAGATTCTACATAAGCAATTTGTTTACTAGTTGCGAGACCTCAGTTGCATATCAGGACGGATCCAGACGTCTTTATCGTTAAGATAGTCTTTTACACTATAGTAAGCCTTATTGATTAATATGTGTTTTATACAATTTTTGAACTTTATTTCACTCAGATCTATAATGCTTTTAGGTAATTTATTAAATAACCTTATACTGTTAATGACGAAACATTTATTAGTTTTTTGCAGTCTAAACTTTGGTATATCGATTTTATCTATGTTTCTTAAGTTTAAATTATGTCTATCGCCATTTTTACTAAACATATTTAAGTTTTTCCTAACGTACAATAAATTTTCATAAATATATTGAGATGGTAGTGTCAGTACATCAATCATAGGAAAGATTTCTCGAAGAGAATCACGAGCTTTCATGTTATATATTGCCCGAATGGCCCTTTTCTGTAGAATAAATATAGTATCAATATCTGCCGCAGATCCCCACATTATAAGACCATAAGTCATTATACTGTGAAAATAGGCGAAGTATACTAGTCTGGCTGTTGCAACATCAGTTAACTTTCTGATTTTTCTGACTGCATATGCAGCAGAGCTCAGTCTATTGGATAAAGAAGTAAGGTGAGCTTTCCACTGTAGTTTGGAATCGACTGTGATCCCTAAAAACACAGTGGAGTCAACAAATTCCAGGTCAGTACCACCTATCTTCACTGTGGCATTGATATTAGATACATTAGGCAAAGTAAATTTCAGGCACTTAGTCTTCTTTGCATTTAAAACTAAATTATTTGCCGTGAACCATTTTGAAACCATTTCCAGAGTGTCATTTGCTGCCGATAATATATTATCCTTCCTACTAACTTTAAAAAGTAGGGATGTATCATCAGCAAATAGCACTATCTGTGCCATCTCCTGTACCATATGTGGAAGATCATTGATGTATACTAGGAACAGGAATGGGCCTAAAATTGATCCCTGGGGGACACCCATCTTTACAAGGGTTCCGTCTGATACACAACCATCAATATTAACACCTTGAGTTCTATTAGAAAGGTAGGACTTTATTAGATTTAAAGCTAAATCGCGAATGCCATAAAATTCCAGCTTATCTAACAAAGTTTGATGGTCAACACAATCAAACGCTTTAGACAAATCACAGAAAACGCCAACGAGATCCTGAGAATTTTCCCAAGCGTCAATTATTTCAGTAATCAATCTTGTACCGGCATTTGTTGTGTTTCTACCTTTTGTGAACCCGTATTGTTGTACATGTAACAATTTATGAGTATTAAAATGACTTAACAGCTGACCAAGAAGTATTTTTTCGAATATTTTACTTAAGGCTGGCAGGACAGAAACAGGGCGATAATTATTTGGATCTGTCTTACAGCCGGACTTGAATATGGGAACTATTTTACTATTTTTCATAAGGTCGGGAAAAATTCCTTCATTAACACAACCATTAAAAATATCAGCGAGTACCGGTCCTATAGTAGGAATAATTGATTCGATAGCTTTTACAGATAGCCCCCATAAATCTTCAGTTTTTTTTTTATTTAACATTTTAAAGTGTTTTAGTATATCCTCATTTGTGACATGTTTAAAATTAAAATTAGATGTAATTGGTATTTTTATATATCGTTTTAAAAATTCTTTAGCAGTACTAGCTGATGATTTAATACAGTTCGTGATTTGTAATGGAATATTAGTAAAGAATTCCTCGAATAACTCCGCAACTTGCTTTTTATCTGATAACATAACTCCGTTTTGTCTAATTGAAATGATATTTTGTCTGATAATATTTTTACCGGTTTCAGTATTAATGATTTTCCATACACACTTGGATTTATTATCTGACTGTTTGATTTTGGATCCAATGTGAATAGATTTAGCTATGATACAAACTTTCTTGAATAATTTTGAATAATTCCTAACATAATTATGGAAATTTTGGTCAGATGTATATGATCTTTTGTCATATAAATCATATAGTGTATCCCTACTTATTCTAATACCTTTAGTGGCCCAAGTAGCAAAATTTAATCTGTCAATAATTTTCTTTGTTTTAATTTTACATACTTTATTGAATTCTTGATTTATAATTTTATGTAGATTGGAGTATGTAACATTTGGTTGATTAATATTATATATGAATCTGGACATTTCACTCATTAAATTTTCATTAAAATTATTAAGTTTATTATCTGTTAAGGGTCTATACTTAATAATTTTATTTATAGGTTTAATTTGAGACTGAAAGCTAACTAACAAACCTTTATGGTCGGAGGGCACCCCGGTAATAATAGAGTTACTTAAGAGAGAACAGTTAGTAAATATATTATCAATACAAGTCCGGCTAGTTGAAGTAATCCTAGTCGGCTCCATGAATACATTATTTAAATGAAAAGAATTAAACAATGAAATAAGTTTTTGTTTGTCGCTGTTATTTATTAAGATATCTATATTAAAATCCCCACATATAAAAATTTGTTTATTTGAGTCATATATTTTTGACAAAACATCCTCTATTATATTAATAAAAGTATGTAAAGCAGAGGCGGGGGGTCTGTATATGCATAGAATAATGTAGGTATCCATCTCTGCGCATGAGATCTCACAAACACGTTCAAGTGATAGTTTTACAATATCCTTCCGCTCTTTGCATTTTAGTGTATCTTTAATTAGGATAATAGATCCACCTCCCTCACAGGAGTTTCTATTGAAAAAACTAGCAACTACAAAGTTATTTATATTGAAACACATTTTGTCTGCTTTTAGCCAGGATTCTGTAAAACACATCAAATCTAAATTATATTTTTCAATTAATAATTCAATATTGAGAACTTTGCTAGAGAGGCTTTGAATATTTTGATGTATTAAGGTAAGCTTACAATTGTCCTTCTCTATTGTCACATCTAAAAGTTTAAACATGGTTGTACCACAACATTATTAGTACTACTACTAAATGATGATGTGGAGTCAATACTTAATAATATATTATTAGCTACCAATGTAGCAATAGTTTTTTGTACCTTCATAGGTAGTTTAAAGCTATCCTGGGTCATATAAATATTTTTAACAAATTTGTTAATATCAAATAAAGTAAACAAATCATTATAACATGTCATATTATAGATACAGTTATTTAAATAATGAATATGTTTATTTTGTGAGGTGGAATATTTGTTTGAATAAAGGAATGTACATAATGTAACATTCCTTACTCCAAGTTGTGACAAAATATCCACACTGTCCAACAAGTCACCTTTGCTTGTGTTCAATCCATTTCCTACCATAATAACCACATTACTATATGAATTGTAGAATTTGGAGGAAATAGACTTTACTATATTCTTAAAACTATTATTTGGCATACAATAGTTAGTCACAGAATGATTTAAATGATAATTAAAAATTTGGCCCATTCCAACACCAATACTGTCTGTGAGGAGTAGGGTATTGTTAGTGATGGCCTTTGGATGAACCACACTGGAATATGATATTGAAGATCCTGTATCTGATAAATTAACTCGGTTTTCGCAGGAGCAACAATTTTTATTCACAAATGAGTCAAATCTCTCTGCATTATATTTGCTTAATTGAAGAATCTCATCCATATTCTTAATCTGTTCTGTAAGATCATTCTGTGACAATTGGTATTTTTCTGTCAAGTCAGAGAGACATAGATGCAAGTTATTTATTTCAGTTTTTGACTTAATTGAATCACTATCATATTGATGCTGTAAATTATTTATATATTCACTATTTTGTCTAGCTTCCAACATAAGCCTACGACAGTCTGCTTTTAATGATATATTCCTAGACCTAATATAACTGTTATTTAACTTATTTTTATATTTTTTAATAAATTTTAAAAGCTTAATGTATTTCCTATTGCTAAAATAACCACCATTGATTGAAACTACATTATTCACTTTTAAGTCTTTGTCAACCAACTCATCATATAAACATAATGTTTGTTCACACTGGCACCTCTCCTTCTCCTCTTCAAACTTTTCAATAGTCCTTAGAGCTTCATTGAGCTGCAACTCTAAATGCCGGATCCGATCTAATGCCTGCACATAGTAGTCACTGTACAGGCCAACAGCGGAGAGCTGCTCCTGTACCTGGTCCCGTTCACTACATACATCACTATACTGGGTGTGGAGTTCACTCAGCTCTTTTTTCAACTCCTTAACTTTGCCATTGATGTCCAATAACTCAGCCTCACCATCATCTCGCTCTTTCAAAAGTTGGTCACACAGTAACTTTGATTTTTTTAGTTCAACCAGAGCAGTTTTTAGTTTTTGTTCTAATTCTACCACAGTAGCTCTTCTTGTGGTAGGAGGCATGACTGATTCTGAAAACACAATTCACACCCAGTAACTGATCCTCACAAAACACATACCTAAGTACCTATTACTATAAGGGGAACATTTTGAACAACTACTTAATAATTTATTAAAATTCTTGTGATGACAATACACCACATAAAAGAAAACCTGTTTATAAAAAGATTATTATAATTTATTAGGGTGATGTGTAATGCAGTATTAGTAGTTGGGCATCTAGGCATATGGCATATTAATATACTTTTAGTATAGTTCACCATCCATCACAATAAAATACTCTTCCTTGCGGAATGCCTTTACTGTAGAGGAGGCTGTCAATGAATAACATACATATAAATACTTAAATATTATTATTAATCCAAAAGAAGAAATGTTATTAAAATTATATGGCTAAAAATATTAAAAGTTCTTGTTCAACAAACCTACCCTACCTACTTATTATAAATTTGACCTCACACTCACTCACAGTTATTAGTAATTTTCCTACATAACATGAAGAGGACAAGAAAATAGTATAGTCAATATTCACTAATACTAATAAGCTATAGGTAATATCTAACTTGAATTTTATAACGATTTCATACGAAACAGTCAATTGGAACGCCAAACATAAATACCTTGTAATGTCTCTTCTGCTAGTTTTTATAGCAAAAGTGCTATAAACTATAATTGTTTTCGTTTTATTATAACGTATATAGTGTTTTTAATATGTAATTTACATTATAAACTATTTAAATTAATTATTTAAAACTCCGAACAACAAAACCAAAATTAGAATTAAAGACTCCCGAAACTAGAAAGATATACTAATATCATATATCTTACCTACTAAATCAAAAGTGGTTAGTTAAAAGTAAGTTATCGTAGTTAAATTTATTTTAGGTAAGTACAACAGTGTGAGTTTTCTAACTATTACTTTGCGTTTGAGTTAACTAAAATTTGTATGGGAAATACTCGTAGTTCAGCGCTCCAAGCGGAAATTTCGAGAACTAAAAATGCGAGCGTGTGATTGGTCAAAATGTTAACGCAGTAGTAAAGTTAACGCGAAAGTAAATGTTAAAAAAACTCACACTAGGGCTACTGATCAACAGCGTGTATCTCGATCTATTGTGTGGTATAGGATCATTATCTATTCTATATTTTATTTGTGTATAGTGTAGTACTAATGTATGTTTGTATGTATGTATTATGATATATTGTATGTATATATACATTGAATATATATATATATATATATATATATATATATATATATATATATATATATATATATATATATATATAAATATATATATATATATATATATATATATATATTACGCACCCGATTCATCTTCGTACATAATCTTAAAGGTTAGCTGGTAGATAATGCCTAAGGCTTTAAGTTCGCCTTTACATAACTTTTGTTTACTGTGCAATAAAGTGTTTCAATAAATTAAATAAGTAAAATATTTTTAAATAGAAAAGCGTGGCTTATCTATAATCTGACATTATGGCATAACAAATAATAACGAAATTTAACAGGAAGTAGACTTGAATGACTCCCATGAAACATTTCAAACAAAAATGAGCACCTCATTTTATTACTTGTTATAGAATAAAAACACAATTGTTTTCTTTTCATTTGCCTGAAGCTTCTCGAAATTATGGTAATTTTTGCCCAAACCATTCACTGGGCCAATCAGGTTTTTCCTCTTTTCATAACTCGCTCGTGGTCTGTGAATTTATCTCAAATCGATATTGTTATTCTGTCAAATGACCGTAGTTGTATTTTTATTTTATAGTAGTAAAAATATATTTTGACTAAGAAGCGAATGACTGACTAGATGTGATCCGTATTTTCACTCGTCGTTATCCTATATATATACTTAATATACTGATACTTATTAAGGACGAGTTTCCGTAGTTTCACTCGTCGTTATCCTATATATATACTTAATATACTGATACTTATTAAGGACGAGTTTCCGTAGTTTCACTCGCCGTTATCCTATATATATACTTAATATACTGATACTTATTAAGGACGAGTTTCCGTAGTTTCACTCGTCGTTATCCTATATATATACTTAATATACTGATACTTATTAAGGACGAGTTTCCGTAGTTTCACTCGTCGTTATCCTATATATATACTTAATATACTGATACTTATTAAGGACGAGTTTCCGTAGTTTCACTCGTCGTTATCCTATATATATATATACTTATTATACTGATACTTATTAAGGACGAGTTTCCGTAGTTTCACTCGTCGTTATCCTATATATATACTTAATATACTGATACTTATTAAGGACGAGTTTCCGTAGTTTCACTCGTCGTTATCCTATATATATACTTAATATACTGATACTTATTAAGGACGAGTTTCCGTAGTTTCACTCGCCGTTATCCTATATATATACTTAATATACTGATACTTATTAAGGACGAGTTTCCGTAGTTTCACTCGTCGTTATCCTATATATATACTTAATATACTGATACTTATTAAGGACGAGTTTCCGTAGTTTCACTCGTCGTTATCCTATATATATACTTAATATACTGATACTTATTAAGGACGAGTTTCCGTAGTTTCACTCGTCGTTATCCTATATATATACTTAATATACTGATACTTATTAAGGACGAGTTTCCGTAGTTTCACTCGTCGTTATCCTATATATATACTTAATATACTGATACTTATTAAGGACGAGTTTCCGTAGTTTCACTCGTCGTTATCCTATATATATACTTAATATACTGATACTTATTAAGGACGAGTTTCCGTAGTTTCACTCGTCGTTATCCTATATATATACTTAATATACTGATACTTATTAAGGACGAGTTTCCGTAGTTTCACTCGTCGTTATCCTATATATATACTTAATATACTGATACTTATTAAGGACGAGTTTACGTTTAACTGCGCTGCAAGTTTGGGTTTTGAGTTCACTACTACAATCGCACGGCGCACAGAAACGCCTGCGGTTAGAGGAAAACGGTAACAATACCAACACTGCTTGATACTTTCAATATTACTATAATTTATATTCTACTCTACCGAGTGTTATATAATATAAGACCGATGTTGCACATTTTTAACTAAAGTAAAAAAATACCATATACTAATTATATTCCCAAAAAAATTATTATGTTTTGCAACGTTTTTCTCTCGTCATCACGTGCGTTTTATTGGAGCACGACATGTGATGTGACTCTGTTTCTACCTAATGGTTAACAAAACAACAGAGTTGTTAAACAAATAGTATTGGTCGCTCCCACTATACCGGTTTTAAGGATGAGGTTACGGAACGTGTGGTGAATAATAAAATAACGTAAATTTATTTTATCAAAGCATGTGACAGGATACAGGTGGGAAAATATGGCGTACAGGTAAAAAATAACAGAATATTATTGTTAACATGTTTTTATTGTCTTAAAATGTTGGTATCGTAAAAATACTTCATATATATTTTAATACCCCTTGAGAAATTTACAGATATTTTACCTAAAACGTATTTTTTGAGAAGTTTATTATACCTAGGCATTTAAAGATCTAAACAATGCCTACATCTAATAAGCCTCAATTATTATAATTTTGAGATTCCTGTAAAAACTCGTCAATATAATTCTTATAGTAACTTAAGGCCTCCAAGTTTTGATTTGTGTATTTTAAATCGAAAAAAAAACACGTTTTAGGTAAAAAAAAAGGCTCTAAGGTCCACAAACATTTGTTGTCAATCACCGTCCCATAGAAACATTGTTTTTAATTAAATAAAGACATGTTTTTATGGTACCGGATAAAAACTAATAATTGATAATTGTTTTCGTTTTAGTATATTTACAATAATTGGGTTTTATTTTATTGTAATTTACGGAAATTATATTATAAACCTAAATATTTATCATGCGATATTTTTTTTTTTAAATCGTACATATAAATAAACCTTCTCTTTGTTTAATTAAAACCAACGTATCGTTGTGTAAAAATACCTATTTCTTTCAACCATATCTATATGAAGCTGGTTATTATACATTACGAGTATATAGCGAGTCGTATCGAAAAGGGTACTTATCCAAAATAACAAATAATAGGAAAAGAATATGAAATAAGGAGCCTATTTAAGGAAGAATAAAAAAGGCATATCTGGCGCATCTTGTATTTCAAAATTAATATGAAAACTGAATTTAC
Source organism: Monopis laevigella (assembly GCA_947458855.1). Taxonomy (NCBI): domain Eukaryota; kingdom Metazoa; phylum Arthropoda; class Insecta; order Lepidoptera; family Tineidae; genus Monopis; species Monopis laevigella. The sequence goes on along the minus strand of OX381576.1, from coordinate 33,296,957 downwards.
TAAAGTTAAACGTTCAAAACGAGTATATAGTTGATTTTTGACAATTTTGACCAGGGCCGCTATTATGAATTTCGAAATTTATATGAAAATTGAATTAACATCCATAAAGTTAGTCTAAAACGAGTATAATATCGATTTTTTACACATTGACGAGTGCCGCCATCTTAAATTTAAAAAATGATATGAAAGTTAAATTTACAGCACTAAAGTTAGTCGGATACGAGTATAATGTGGATTTTTAACACATTGACCAGGGCCGCCATCTTGAATTTCAAAACTGATTTGAAAAATTGAATTTACAGCACTAAAGTTAGTCGGATACGAGTATAATGTGGATTTTTAACACATTGACCAGGGCCGCCATCTTGAATTTCAAAACTGATTTGAAAAATTGAATTTACAGCCCTAAAGTTAGTCGGAAACGAGTATAATGTTGATTTTTAACACATTGACCAGGGCCGCCATCTTGAATTTCAAAACTGATTTGAAAATTTAATTTACAGCCCTAAAGTTAGTCGGAAACGAGTATAATGTCGACATTAACCAGAACCGCCATCTTGAATTCAAAAATTATATGAAAATTGAATTTACAGCACTAAAGTTAGTCGAAAACGAGTATAATGTTGATTTTTGACACATTGACCAGGTCCGCCATCTTGAATATCAAAATTGATATGAAAATTGAATTTACAGCCCTAAAGTTAGTCGAAAACGAGCATAATATCGATTTTTTACACATTGACCATGACCGCCATCTTGAATTTCAAAATTGATATGAAAATTGAATTTAAAGTTAGTCGAAAACGAGTATAATGTCGAATTTTTACACATTGACCAGGGCCGCCATCTTGAATTTCAAAATTGATATGAAAATTTAATTTGCAGCCCTAAGAGCGCGATTTCACTAGTCGGGTACGCACATAATGTTAAAACTTGCACAAATATATATATATATATATTTCGCACGCCGCCACCGTCGCCGCCATTTGCCGTGCGGCGTGCGTATTGTGAATATGTGTTGTGTGTGATCGTTTTTTCGTAATATTAACTACTGGTAGAAATGACTGAGCTATTAAAAACCAAAGTGAGCAAACTCTCTGTTACTACATTTTATAACGCTAAAACTCGAAGTAGTTTTTGTTGGAAGTATTTTGGAAACTTGATCGTCGCTCGGTGATTCTCAATCGTTTCTCAATGACGATTTATATCGGCCGATGTCGCGCCATCCCGAATTTGATATAGAATTTTGATTTATGTGTAAAGAAATACTTCTTCTTTAAAAATATCAAGATCAGTTGCGTGAGTTGCGTCAAATATTTTATATAATTATACAAAATTCTTATTTGATAAACAGCGACACAGCGTCCTTCCACAACAGCGTCTCAACGCGGACTGAGTTATTTTTTAAATGCTTGCTAATAGTACAAGGACTTGGCAAATTTTATATATATTGGCTGGTTTTAGGGAGGAATAAATATTTTTTATTGATTAAGTTAATAATTTACATTTTTTTTATTGGGTTTGAAATTAACTATATATGCCATGATGCATTATTTTTAAACTAATTATAACGCCTCAAGTCATTTTGGAAATTGTACCTAAACTCAAGCATTTTCAACGTTTTCGCATGAAGAGTTCGATTAACATTGGTTTTACTACATAAAAAAAAATAAAAATAAAAATTGTCAGAATCGTAGATTAAGGTTTAAACCATCGATCTGTATCAACAACAATAAAAAAAGTTTGCTTAGAGTTCTTAAAATTGTACCAGAAATCATGTCACTATCAAACTTTTTGAATATACGCCCTTTAAAATTATAAACTTTAGAGTTTATAAGGTTGTAAGGGGTAATCTGTCGATCTACTGAACTGATAGTGATATCTTTGTGTTGGATAGCCCATTTATCGAGGAAAGCTATAGGCTATATAAGATCACGCTACTGGGAAAACTGGGAAAATTGGTTCCTTTTGAGAGTTTCCATTGCGTTCGCTGCGTAAACGGTTATAGTTACGCAGACGAGTTGCGCGAGTTAGCTACTTTAAAATAAAACTCTCTGTTAATCAGAGTTATAGGAAGCTTGGTCATATTTATAACGCCTCTTAAAATAATAAAATCTATGATTGTTTAAGGTAAGTAAAAAATTGGTAACTGGTAACTGTATGGGAAATATTTGATCAGACGCTCCTCTTAAAAAAGTATCCAGACCTAGAGGTCTATTTTGGAAGGGCACATATTTGCTTTCCAAAATTCGCCAATTTCCAAAATTTTCCAAAGCTTCGGAACCATTTGTCTCCACAGCAAACGGAATAATTTATCATCTAATTTAAAAAAAATGATATTTAGAATGTATTAATTTGCCTGCTGTTTCAGTGGCCGCCTCAGATGAAACCATAGAGGCTGGAAGGTATGATGCCGCAAATGAATCAACGCAAGTGACATCTGGGAAAACTACGCCCTCTTCCTCTTTGCCACAGCACCAGCTTTAATCCATCTGGGTGTTTCCATCTACTCTACTTAGCCCGTGGGGTACAAGAATACTAGGAATGTTCGCAGAAGTTAGATCTCGGCGAATAATGTCATTAAGAGCTCTGTAGTCGACTTGACGCCAATACAAACATACTTCCAATATTACAACTTAGCTGTTAGTCAAAGTTTAATTATTATTTTAATTTTAGTAATTGCACGCGAAAATCTTTCTGTTGTGAGTAATACATATTTTTGTATAGGTAATTATTTTTGGTATTTATTCATTAATGTTAACTTATAGTTTAAAATAAACAATTTTAATTTATACAATATTTACATAAAATAATTACCTACTTAAATAAGAACTACACATTTAGAAAATCGTCCAAATCACTGTCCATTGATGGCATGGTACCCAATACGCTGGCAGCATTTCCTCTCTGTATTAATATGCTCAATTTTTGAGCGAAAAAGCTGCCAGCTCTATTGTCCCCAGAGATGTCGATCAGCTTTGGTGCTATTTCATTATATATTATGAATGATTTTTTGTATTGTTATAAAAGTTTTATATAATAAAAAACAGAAAAATACCCAATACAGAAAGATTAATTAATACAATGACCGACAAAAAATATATTTTAATTCTTGCGACAATAGTCGAGTAATACTGAAGAGCGAAAGCTCTTTTTGTATGGAGAAAGCAGACTTCGCGATTTCGAATGCAGTATCCTTAAGGTTAAGGTGCCGAGACAATCTCCCTGCACTAGATCACATATCTGTCGGGTAATATCATAATGCAAATTTAGGCATAGCCTTAGTTTAACGATAGATATTTACATATACTGGTAGTGGGGGATGCAATCTCGTTCGTGATTTCGTTTGTGCTTTTTTAGTGTACCCCATTAGTGATTAGAATAAAACCCCTTCCCTGGGTACACTAAGGTTAACTGGTCTAATGTCGCTGTGATAGTTGGTACAAATGTATATACGTGGTGACTTTGAAAGGATGTACTTTGGGCTAATATGAGGTTCTACTGATCAATACGAAAAACTTTTCCTATGGAACCATGTGCAAATGAAAAAAAAATGCCTTCTCCATACAAACTAGTAATGTTAAAATGACCAATTTGTATGGGGAAGCCAAATATATTTTTTTCATTTGCGACGCATGGTTTCATGGGAAAAGTTGTTCAATTTGATCAGAAGAACCTCCTATTAGCCCAAAGTATATCCTTTCAAATTCACCCTGTTCAAGGCTAGTGAAAGACCCAATATCATCATAATAGCTCAAAAAGTCGGCTCAAGTGGCAGGACAGCTCATAGTTTTAACTTAAGAACTATCAAATATTTGTCGTTCTTTTGTTAAAGCAAACGCTCTCTAAGGCCTCATTGTTAAACTTTTTTTTTTGACTATTCATAAAATTCTATACAGATTTACATGAAATAAATGATTTGACTTTAAAATCATTAGAATTTGGTTTACATCTTAATGCATGTATAGTGTTGTAAACTGAATTGAAAAATTACTTTCGGAATGTATTTGGACATAGTTCAATAAAAAAGCGGTAAAATTTGTTGACTTCAATAACAATCATGTTAAATTGTAAATAAATTTAACATGATTCCTTTAAATTAGTTTTTAAATATAATCATTATAATATAAAAAAGTTTCTAAACTAATTTATTTCTTATTTCCTTCATTCGGAAATTACAAAAATACTTTCACGTTTTTTTCCAATTACTGAAGAAGTACGAAAGTTATGTTGAGAACAAAAATAAGTTCGGAAAAGTTTTATGAAAATTTAATTCTATTTCAGCCGCCTTCGAGTAGTACCTTAAGGTCGCAATATTAAACGTAGACAAAGCCTAAAACTTTTGATGATTCGATATTCAATAATATCTACTTAAGTAGGTACTCGAATAACTTTATTTTGACTTTTAAAAAGTATAAATAAGTCAAAATAATACAGATATGTATGAGTAAAGTAAATAGGTAAATATTAAAAAACGATGGCGTCCGAAACTGCCTGATCAGTCTCAGGGTACTCAGCGGAGGGGTTTTATCCCACCTCGTCATAGCCGATAATATTCTAAGTCTACATCGAACAAATGGCTAGCGGTGCTTTGTGGTTGGTTTTTACATGTTGGTATAGGAAACTGGAACCAATCATCTTAACCTGTGCTGACAGGTACTATAATTGCATTGTCAAAGAAATATAATATATATATTTTTAATTAATAACTTATTGGTACACACCGGGGTTTCAACCTTTAACTTAAGTATTTTTAAGTCTATGATCTAACCAACTAGGTCACCAAGTATATAACAAAATATTTTTTCGTGAAAGAAAAGGTAATATACCTTCAAAACACAGTTATGAAGGTATAGCGGAAAGGCTGACCTAAATCTCAATTCAAATCGTAAGCCAAAAATTGGAATTCTGGATCAAAAAACTAGTTCCGAATGGACTTTGACAATATTACTTTGAACCGGGTGCACTATTAATCTGACCGTTGCGATCTGAAAAGAAAAGATGATCCGAGATGAAAAGTTTAAAAACTTGGCTTTTCAAGAACCTTTTTAGAGTGATTAGAAATACTGAAAATAAAAACGAATTAAGAATGGAACACAAGATCATGCTTGTCATCTTAAAGATTATTATACTTATTGACTCTTTTGAATTTCTTCCTTTCGCTGTTGAAACCTTAGGATCGTGGTCTCAGAAGGTTTAACAACACCATTATAGTGCCTCGGAGAGCACGTAAAGCTGTCGGTCCCAGTTTCACTATATAAACTTGCAAAACTGTTTATAGATTGGTTCCATACATCTAAACATCGCAACGAGCTAGCCACTTTTTCGGTGTAGACTCATCCTATCGGCTACGACGAGGTGGGATTAAAAACCTCTCCCTTTTGGGTACCCTGAGGCCGTCTTGGCGGTCTCGGTAGCCGTAAGGTACCCGTGATTTATTATATCACCACGGGTACCTTACGGCTACCGAGACCGCCAAGACGGCCATTAGTTTTCGGGTATATATATATATATATATATATATACTACGAAAACTAATGGCTATGCATTCTGATAATATAAGGAAGATATAAGATCTACATACATACATATCATCACGGGTGCCTTACGGCGCCCGAGACCGCCTAGACGGCCCCAGGGTACCCAGCGGAGGGGTTTTAATCCCACCTCGACGTAGCCGATGGTATGAGTCTACACCGAACAAGTGGCTAGCTCGTCGCGATCTTTTGAATAGACTCAACAACCCATATTCTATAAACAGTTTCATAAGTTTGTATAGTGAAACTGGGACCGACAGCTTAACGTGCTCTCCGAGGCACTATAGTGGTATTGTCAAACAAATGCATGTAACCAACTCGGCCACCACGTATAATTATATGATCTAAAACTATTATAACATATATTGTAGCATATTTGAGCAAATAAAGATTATTATTATTTTATTGGTGATGCGGGTATAATAAATGCGAGATTATTAAACGGTTATACTAAAGGGTCATACTTACAAGGTATTGCTGAACGATGCGTTATTAATAAATTCCTAGGGCGGGGTTACATGGAGAAATAAAAAAATCCCTCCTAAGAATATTGTTCCAATGTTTTACACAAAACGAAGGTACATCTTAATTCCTCAGGCATAGAGGGGCGGCCTTGTATGTAGCTTTCGTCGTCACGGCAAAATGAATTATTCATAGTCGAGTAACGAACGTGTAGGGCCTTTTTCAAACCTTATATTCTGTACACGTTATCGATTTTATTATTTTAAATAAAATACTTAAAGAAGTTATAATTTACAGGATGCAGTTACGAACGGTGGTTGATTTGATGATAAAGATATTATTAAAATAGACTCGTAATCCAATGTTTTCCTTGCTTCCGCCCATTTCGTAACCGCATAGCCAGCATAGTGGGAGAAATACTGTTAAACAACAATTTATTGATCCATTTCTGGACATTTTATTATGTATCCTTAACAACCTGCTCAGCTTAACATCAGGTAGATACAAGGTCGCAGTTATGGAACTTTAAAATCTAGGGTATAGATAATCTAGTGCCTAATTATTATTTACAAATATATAAAAAACATATTTTTTAAATGCTGAAAAATAATATATAGCCCCAGAATATAGAATATAAATAATCTAGTTTATTTGTGGCTTATATGGACCGCACATCACTGCAAGGTCACACCTAGACGGCCTCAGGGTACCCAGCCGAGGGGTTTTTAATCCCACCTCGTCGTAGTCGATTGTATGAGTCTGCACCGAACAAGTTGCTAGCTCGTCGCGATGTTTGGATAGATTCCAAAAACCCATCGATGAACAGTTTCACAAGTAGGAGTCGTGAAACTGGGACCGACAGCTTAACGTGCTCTCTGAGGCACTATAGATGGTGTTGTTAAACAAATGTACATAATGTTTTAGATTAAAAACTCATTGGTATACCGGGGTTTGAACCAGGGACATTTTAATTCTAAGGTCTAACCAACTCGGCCACCACATATATACAGCCAAATACAATGAAAATATATTGCGTAGTAAAAGAACTAATATAAGTATACATATATTATAAGTACAAAGTACTAATTTACATTTGGTCCTAAAATTATATCTTATAACTTCTATAACCATTCATAGTTTTTAGTCATTATTAAATTATGTATAATCGGCCAATGTAATGTTAGAAATTGAAAAATCTACGAAGGTCCTCGCGCGTAGTTTCCTAAAATAATTTTCCGCGGTAAGCTGTACAGAATATAAGTTATCTACCTGTGGAAGCGCTCGTGTTTGGGTTCACACTGGATTACCGCGCGATTCTCTGAACTCCACAGCGGTTAATACAGGATTTTATAACGCGAAATGATGTCGTTAATTATTTATAGAAGGTACCTAAATAGGTACTACTATACTACTTATCTACTCATTTATTATGTTATATTGGTAGGTTCTATTAGATTGGTTATCGAAAATTTACAATCGAACTAATAGATTATTTACCCATTATAGATCTTTTTAACGTTTAGTATGTGGAAAACACTAAAACTTAGGATAGGGTTTTTTTTTGGAGCACGACATGTGACTTTGTACCCTACCTGAAGAAGGTTAGCAGTCCTACAAAGTCCATGAATGAAGTCAATCAATTTTTCTTATACAATATTGATCGCTCCCACTATGCCGGCTAAATGATGCGATTACGAAATGGGGGGCGACAATGGCGAATTGTATTACAAGTATATTTTAATATAATGGCTGCCTTATCGTCAATACCGCAGTCTCCTTTCAGGGTACGGTTACGAAATGGGTAGTTCCATTTCGTAACCGTACCCTGAAAGGAGACTTACCACCTCGACAAGAAATTGATGCAGTAGTCTCCTAAAAACCGGCGATCCCGCAGACTAAAACCAAAACATGACTAGTTCACTTGACGGTTTTTGCATCAGTATGGGCGGTGTTAAAAAAATACTAAGAAAACCTAATTATGAAAAGATTGTTTGTTTTCATTAATAATTTTTAAATTTGTAGGATTCAAAAATAAAGTTCTAAAAAGGAAATAATAAAACATTTATACACATAATTGTTTTATATAATTAAAATTATTCAATTTTATTCCTAATTTTTATCAGATTAAATGTCATTTTAAAAATTAAGATATTATTATTTTAACACGAAAGAAAACTAATACATTAAACAAATTATTCTATAATCAGAATTAGCTATAGGCACGATTGTAATAATAATAAATTCTAGAAAATTTGCGTTTTAAGTCAAACTTTTCGTTTCGATTAAAAGACCTAAAGATTCACAAAGTTAAATACCAAGTTAGCAATGCAGTAAAATTAATTTACCTAATTAAATTTTGATTCAAAACGAATTAAAATTCCGACATATTGAATTCCCTGAAATTTATGCTACAGTGAAATATTACGAGTATTCGTCTTTCTGGACTGTATAATTCTATTCCGACCATTAACTGGGACCGCCTTTCTCTCATTAATGTATTCCCTGAAATTTATGCTACAGTGAAATATTACGAGTATTCGTCTTTCTGGACTGTATAATTCTATTCCGACCATTAACTGGGACCGCCTTTCTCTCATTAATGTAGATCAGGAATCCTATCAAGTTATAGCAGGGGTGACACTTTTCTACTATTATTATTTTTTATCTAGAAATTATAAAGATAAAATTGCACTTAAAAATGTCATAGTGGTGGGATTCAAACTTTTGCGGGAAGGCATCCAGGTACAAGTCACCCCTTATGGAATTTGTCATTGCTTTTTACCTATTTTTATTTACGCACTCATACTGTTTATCAATCACGTATATGATACTGAATTTTATTTGCATAATGGCGTCAGCAATGGGTGATTATGCGCACTCCGCTAAGATAAACTTTAATCGATATGATGCAAATCTGACGACGTAATGGAAACGGTGACATTGAAAATTGTCAGACTACAGTTAAATTTTAGCTTAACGTTGTACGGCGTAATAGGCCTTTTAAAATAAGACTTCGTTTCATTTCTAATATGTAGAATTTAATTTCTTCCCCGCCCGTACTTTACACGCCTTTCCTCATGACATGTATTATATGAGCTATGTGTTACACAATACGCTTGTAAGGCGTCTAATATAATGGTTATAACGTAACAGTCAACAAAATTATGGTCTATCGTTCTAATTTTATACTAAACTAGCTGACCCGCGCAAATTCGTCTGCATAACTTTAACCGTTTACACAACGAAAGCTCTCAAAATATATATTATAAATATATATTGCTGTTTTCGCAACATTTTTCATTGATGCCCGCTCCTATTGGTCGTAGCGTGATGTTATGTACTCTATAGCCTTCCTCAATAAATGGGCTATCCAACACTAAAATATTTTTTTAATTTGGAATAGTAGTTCCTGAGATTAGCGCTTCAACCAAACAAACAAACAAATAAACTCTTCAGCTTTATAATAATAGTATAGATAAATTATACTATAGATAGTATAGATAAATTATACTGTGTGTTGTTCACTTTACTTACCTATACTACTTAAGTTTTGTTAAGTCTCAATGTGTAAAACTCTGCACAGATCCTCGCGGCGTATAAAAGAGAGGTGTATACGGCGAAAGACAGCTTTTTGACACGTCGACGACTGTATGACTGCATCTGCCCACACGACTCTTTCCTTGTTCTCTATTGAGTTGTACGCCTTTAGAAGTCATTGTTTTTGTAATGTTTTTGCATACAGTAAGTATAGAACAAAAGCAACAATGTTTTACCCGCTCGCTACCTCTAAGCGATAATGCAAAAGTCTCCGGGGCAAAGTTAACTCCGGTTCGTTAGAGATTATGAATAATGCAGAGTCATTGTGACGAACAATACAGTCGAGTGCACTACACGTACAGAATTATGGATTTATACCTGTGCAAAATACAGTTTATTTTTTATTTGCTACACATGTATCCATGGAAAAGGTTTTGATCAGTAGAGCCTCATTCTAGCCCAAAGTACAATTTTTTTATTAACTTTATTATTCCGATCATGACTTATTCGTGCAATTCCTAGTTTGAATAATGTCATTCAAATGGCTACATAATACGGAAAATAGTTTTTCTATTTTTAATTCGTTCATTTATTACATTAATTATAAAGTTGTCTCTAGTAGCCTGAGAGTTAAAATTTACAATTTACCATTAAGAAAAACTTCTTACAAATAAAAAATATTATTCAAACTCATAAATTTATAATTTTTGTAACATTTTCAAAAAGGTAAAATTATTAATAAACATTTTCAGCTGAAATTTTGGAATGCAATAGTGCTTTATTCACTACAGTTTCAAGTAGGTATACGTTGAAAAATTAATTTGATTTCAAATACAAATAAAAGTTTAAATAAAAAATTGCTTATAATAATTGTTGAAATTTATATAAAGTACACGGTTTAATCGTTTAAATGAACAAAAACAATAATATTTATAACTCCTGAAAATGTTTATGCAGTTATAATAAATGTAAATTACCGCTAACCACTTTAATTATTTTATTTCAGTCCTCGGTTAAAGGACTATGGCTGAACTGAAGGTAAATGAAAATCCCAGGTTGGCAAAGTATTCCACTTTTTTTTGGCTAACGACTACCACTGAAATTTATTCGTCCGTAAATATCCTTTTGATTTTATTTGTTTAGTGTAGACTAACTGAAAACCATTCGTTAAAAATTGAAACATTTTATATTTGGATATTGAGAAAGCTATTTTATCAAATATATAAAAATACATCTAGTTTGTTTTTTCGGTGTAGACTCATACCATCGGCTACGACGAGGTGGGTTTAAAACCCCTTCGCTGGGTACCCTGGGGCCGTCTAGGCGGTCTCGGGCGCCGTAAGGCACCCGTAAAGATATATATATATATATTTATAAACTGGTAGAGTTCTTACGTCCTGCGCCAAAAATCTCTATCTCTAATCTCTCTTGCGTCCGCATATCGGACGCAAGATTATTTCCACTTGAAATCAGTACCAATCGATGCCTATAGGTACTTCGTGCCTATAGTAAAAAAATAGCGTGGAAGTAATTTTACCTCTAGATCGTCTGGATTAGTATAATTTAATGCGTCGATTCGTCACGCGTGGCGCTGCAGTTTTGTATATTATTTCAATGTATATTGTTTCCCATTTCACCGATAATCTTACATCCACGACGATTTTGTGCGGGGTTGCCGTTCTTCATTTTGCGAAGAGTACACTGAGCATGCGACGTTGCCGCTTAGTGTTGCTTAATAATTTTAAAATATTGTTTTCTTATAATTACTTCTAGTTGAAATCGCGACCGCACGGACGCATAAGTGCGCTTTATACGGTTTTGAAGTTTATCAAGAATTAAGACTTACCTACATGATGGAAAGAAATATAAGAAGTCGACGGATACTTAATTTGGCATTAAATAAAAGTACTTACCTATTTCTTTTCTGGTACCTATTTTATTATTATTAATCAACTTGTACATATTAGAAAACTGCTACACTTTATATTTAATTTACAAGCTTGTATGCAAAGTACACACGTGTTATGCTACGAGTGTGATAAAACGGTGAAAGGGAAGGTTAGTTGCCACTTTAATGGAAACAAATTAACTAAATAAATAATTAAATCCATAGAGTGCGCGTAGGTAGGTATCTATAGTATATAAGAAAGTATTACTACCTAACGAACGGTACTTTATTAATTAATAATAACGATACTTATTTCAAGAGGGGGCAAACCACCAATCTATGTATCATCACGGGTGCCTACGGCGCCCGAGACCGCCTAGACGGCGTCAGGGTACCTTGCGGTGAGGTTTTGTTCCCGCCTTGTAACCGATGGTCAAGTGGTCAGCTCGTCGTCTATAAATAATTTCATAAGTTGGTATAGTGAAACTGGGACCGACAGCTTAACGTGCTCTCCGAGGCATTATAGTGGTGTTGTTAAACCAATATACCTACATAACTTTTAAATTAAAAAGTCATTGGTACACACCGGGAACCTAAAAACTGTAGTGTTTTTACGTATAAGGTCTAACAAACTCGGCCACCACGTATAGGTATCTAGATCTCTCATTATGAGATTACCTCAAAGCTTAGAAATATATTTAATAATACAAGATATTTAGAAGTGACTGGCTTTTAAGAAACGTAAACGTATATTTCCTAATATATTGACATTTATATTAAGAATTTAATAATTATTTTGTTTTGACATTTCAAGTGTTTATTTATTTGTAGAATTATAATAGTGGAAAGTGGAATGAGATTTTTTTACTATATTTAAACTGTAAAGTATTTTGCTTCATTCAATAGCAATCGGTTTGAAAGATCTTTAAGCCAAATGACCGCAGAGTAGCTTTTAAGGAATTTTATCTACTGTAATTTAATTTATACTCTAAATAATTATAACTTATATTTTTTATCATATTAACATACTTATTGTAAGTTAGCTCAAAGTATAAAATTGTTTCACATTTTTTTTCGGTTTTTCTACTATATTTTTTTAAGTAATATTTAGAGCAAATTGCAATTGCATTTCCCGCAAACTTAGGTTTTAAGTCATTGAATTGTGACATTAATTTTTGTAATATTTTATTTTTAAATATATTTACGTGGTTTCTTTTTGTATTAATAAAATTATTCGCTAAGCTGTAAGTCTTCCAAAGTCACTTTTTGAAAAATAAATTGGAAAATAATATTTTTAGTTATGTAATATTTAGAGCAAATTATAATTGCATTTCCCACAAACTTAGGTTTTGAATTATTGAATTGTGTCATTATTTTTTGTAATAAATATTAAAAAATATATATATTTACGTTGTTTTTTTTTTGTATTGATAAAGTTCAAAAAATTATTCGCCAAGCTGTAAGTCTCAGTATGAAAGACTAACTACTTTTGTAAAGGAGGGACAGCTCAAGGACAGAGCATCAGACTGGAAAATATTCATGGATACCTACTTTCATAATACATTACAAAATTCCAGACAGACTAGCAGTTTTAGCCTATAGTTCAGACATACTGGTATACTCTCGCTGCTTAAAGAAAGTAATACTTGTAGAACCGTTCCGTGGAAAACAAACATTCCTAAGGACCACACCATCAAGTCTAACCAATTTTTGATCTCCCAAATGAAATTACTAGAAACGGTTTCCAAGGACGGCCGTCGAAGCTTTTATGGAACGTGTTTCCAAGATGTCGCTAACAGAATCGTAAAGTATTTGGTTGAGAGGAGAGGGTAGTAAACACAGTGCAGGCGAGAGTTAAAAAGGCCTTCAACCCTACTTCGCGGTCTCAAGTCCGGGAACATTGGAGTTCATTCCCCTGCCTACCAACCACGCGATGAACCCGGTACCCGCACGGAGAATCCATGGATAGCTAAGAACATTGTCTCTGATACAGAAAAGAGATCTACTGTTCGTTACTTACCTTGCCTTCAATGCGCATTCCGTAGTAGATTCCGAACTCAAATAAACCAGTCTTCTTAACCACAGTAGAAATAAATCTGTCCTATTGGTAGGATCCTAAATGTTAAGGATCGCTGGTGAGATTTTCTACAGTTAGGATCCCACCAATAGGTCAGGTTTTTTTGTAATGTTTATAAAAATGGGGATGGTGTACAGTTAGAATTCCACCAATGGGACAGATTTATTTTTACTATTTACAAAAATAAAGCGCTCTATTGGTGATGATATCTAATAGTTCGTAATTGATCGTAGTGACAGTAAAAATACAGTAAGGCTACAGTAGGTAAAAATTAATCTGTTAATTAAGTCCGCCCTTTTGTAATAGGTAAATAAAGAGTTGTGTAAGTAAATAAAAAGAAAAAGTATGTTTAATAAATTTAAATATTTTTTATTTATTTATTCCGCATTTGGGATATACAAGATGACTAAGAATGGTCTTACTTTGGGCTAATATGATGTTCGCCTGATAAAGAGGAACAACTTTCCACAAGAAACCATATCTCTAAAATGACAAAAAATATTTGCTTCTCCATACAAATTGGTAGTATTAAAATAGCCAATTCGTATGGGGAAGCCAAAAAATTTTCTCATTTCCGACATATGGTTTCTTGGGGAAAGTTGTTCCTTTTGATCAGGCGAACATCATATTAGCCCAAAGTAAGACCATTAAAAGTCACCTGGTTTTTATAATTGAAAATTGATGATAAAAAGTTTATGTATATAAATATAGGTAAAAAGCAATGATATTTTTCGTAAGGGTTTCTTGAATCCTCAGTGACACAGTATTTTTTTTTTTCACCAATCATGCCTTGTGTAACGTAATTTTAATTATCGAATGATTTGATCAACGTTCTAGAAACTGGGGATAGGCGCAGATCCGAGGGTTAATAATATTAATTAACTACGTAAACTATGGTAGGCATTAATTGTTGTTTTTTTTCGACTGGAATATTTCTCTCCTAGGATGTCAAATTAATATCAGAATGTAGTTTTGAGATAAGGTATATATTAAGGACACAACAATAACCTAAGTTTATAATTGCGCAAGAAGTCTACTAATGTAGTCAAAAATATACAAAAAATATACTCCGGACGTGAAAATGTACGTGGCGCAATAAGGACACTAGGATGTATGAAATTTGAAGAAGTTTGAATATTCACAGTTATGATCATATTAAAAATCTTTGTTGATTTTGATTTAGACGTGATATATAGAAGTAAGTATTCGCTGTAACATTGGCGATTTAACCAGTAGAAGTGATGGACGCTATAAGTCGTTTTCCTGTCCTGGACGCAACAACTATATCAGGATCTATATATATATATTTTTTTAATTAGTTCTGCTACAAACTAGATGTATATATATATATATACATCTAGTTTGTAGCAGACCTATTTTAAAAAAACTCATCAACAATAAGTATTAATCGATCCTGTTAATATATTTTGTAGGGCTCCTTGCAAATAATAAAATGGATAATAATAGTACATTGTTCACCGAGGGGAGAAAGTCACCGATTACTAACGAGGGCGAAGTTTGAGGCCCGACGCGAAGCGGAGGGCCTTAATTCGCTCGAGTTAGGAATCGCACTTTCTCGCCGAGTGATACATAGTGCTTTATACTACACCTACGAGGAAAATAAAAAATAAAATCTCTATTAATTAAAGTTTATATTAAAATTATTACAGTTGTTAAAACTTAATTTAATATTTTTGCTAGGGAGATTAATGTTGGTTTCGGACTTCTGAGACAACATTGGAGAGGTAGTTGGCTGTGTTATTGGTACTGCGCTAGAGCTAGGCTGTGGTGTCAAAAGGTTTACCGGCTGTTGAGGTGCCACTGGCGATACCGATTTCGAACTTGTAAAAAAAAACTAGGCTGTATGGCTTTGAACCCTCGCCTTTCCTAATTTGGAAGAATAGAAGAAAAAAAATTTTAAAAAAACTAGCACGTTAACAATGAATTTTCATATACTTTTTCCTCCCGCTTAAGCACGTTAACAATGGATTTTCATACACTTATTCCTCCCGCATATTTGTACGACTACAAAGACGTACTTTCTGACCTATTCTTACGCAAGTAAGAACCTACTTTCCGAGCAGGTGTAGTATAAAAAATATTACTCACCTTATCATAGATTTCTATTTTCTTTTTATTATAGCCGAAGAACTAAGTGGGAGAAGCAACATCGAGGCAACTGCAATAATTATTAAAATAAGTCAGGGCTAGGTCAAGCCGCGTCTGAAACCCCTCGTTAGAATAATAATGAGGGACCTATAGTGTTGATGTCACAAACCATTTCACAGCTATTACTATTATGAATATTCAACAGCTATTTACAACTCTGACAAATTTCATGACAGTTTAGTTATGAAAATTATTTTAAACCTGACTTAGGTTAAAGTTAAAATTGTGTTGTTTCTAAATTAATATACGAGTAAGTACTAATATTAAAAAAATAAACATAGATATATGTAAAATATAGTAACCTTACTTAAATATAAAAACCGTTAAGTAACCTAGTAATTTACCGTTATTATACTGTGGGTTTACCAGTTTTCAGAGGCTTACTACTACTACTTCCATGGGGCGGTTAAGAAACGGAAAGTTAAAATCACCGTGGATAAAAAAAATAAACTCGTAATGCAAAATCGTCTTTGTCAGCGCCCATATTGTAAGGCCGTCGTTTAGCCGGCACAGTGGGAGCTACTCGTACCAAGAAATGTATTGAGCGATTCCAATCATGGACTTTGTAGGTCTGCTACCATCAAGAATAGTATATATCTTGCTCCAATAAAAAATACACATATCTAAAGTCTAATTTATAAATTTATAAACTGTAATTTCTATTATAAATGAAAATTGAGCCAAATTCCTTAAGGTATAAGGTTGAAATTACTAAATTACCCAAAAAAATTGGGACCCTAGGGCGATTTATTTGGCGACGTAGTTGGGGAAAGAGAATAACATTCACAAGTTGCGACCTATCTTGTTTTTGAAAGCCACGCAATAAATACTCCGGCTATGCCACTATAAAATTATAACCAGTCATTCAATTATTTTTTATTTATTAACAGTCGTAGCTTGGGAATAGAAAAGTGTAAATATGATTAAACAATTACAAGGCTTAAAATTATTTAAGCCTTTGTAACAAAATGGTTTAGTTAGAGAGAATTTTTCTTGTTGGAGTGAATTTATGAATGAATTTCATTTGTTCAGTTTTTACTGTTTTTAATTAAATACTTATTGCAATTTACGCATGTATGTAATTATTATATGTAGGACATATTGCCCTTATCAGAAACTAGGCTCACAGACCAATGTCATACGACCGAGAACGTTAATTATATTATTAAAAATAATAATTACCTTATTTATATATATATATATCTTCACGGGTGCCTTACGGCGCCCGAGACCGCCTAGACGGCCCCACGGTACCCAGCGGAGGGGTTTTAATCCCACCTCGTCGTAGCCGATGGTATGAGTCTACACCGAACAAGTGGCTAGCTCGTCGCGATGTTTTGAATAGACTCAATAACCCATCTATAAACAGTTTCACAAGTTGGTATAGTGAAACCGGGACCGACAGCTTAACGTGCTCTCCGAGGCACTATAGTGGTGTTGTCAAACAAATGTACATAATTTTTTTAATTAAAAACTCATTGGTACACACCGGGATTCGAACCAGGGACCTTAGTGTTTTTAAGTCCAAGGTCTAACCAACTCGGCCACCACGTATACAACCTTATTTAATTACCTTATTTAAGCTTTAATTTACAGTTTATACTTAGGTTGTAACTACATAAAACTTCCCCTATCGTGGTTATTTTTTAACTTTTTTTATTTGAGCTCGGCATAATATTATTATGACAAAAAAAAAACTACTTATAATTGTATAAGAGATGCAATACAATTAATTAAGTTTAATGAAAATATTTGATATTAAATTCTATTAAAATGGCAAGGCAAAAAATAATTTTAATATTCGTGTGACCTTCTCAGATCTGTTATTTTTTATTATCTAATCGACGTTAAAATATCTACACAATAAGAAATATAGGACACAACTATAAAATTATAACTACACTGCTATTTTCCATTTCCGTAGCCGCACCTTGACAAGAAGCATTTTTTTTTTTAATACAGAAGCTTTCTGAAAAGCGGTAAACCTAAAAATATATTGAGGCTACAAATTAAAATTTATTAATAAACAATAACAATAGCTAATGTAGCATTTTACATTTTACAAATAAGCAAGAAATCATTCTTATTCCCATTCTAACTTCTCCACTTCCAACAAAAGCTTTGCACTAATAATATTGATAGGTAATAAAATAATTACATTTCCATTAGGTATAATTATGGGAATTTCTTTGTTATACATCTCATTCCATGTTCTTCAAACTCCTTATTTGTTATCCAAATCTGGTGGGAATCAGCCATACTTGCGAAGGTGGCTCCACCTAGCCAAGATAACACATAAGGCTCAGGTGAAGAAATCAATCTAACCGAGCGATTAGCAGCATTTCGAATTTCTTTTAACAGTCTATCATTAAATCCAGGCAGAGTAGAGATCCCACCACATGTTACAATATTATTATATAAATCTTCTCTTATTTCTGCATCACATTTTAAACATGATGACACAATAGACTCCTGAATAGATAATATCCTCTCTAATTCTCTGTTGATTTTAATATTATATGTGTCAGCTACAGTTTTCGGCTGAAACAGCAATTCAGCTACGGTAAATGCTTCTTCGCTTACATCAATTTCTTCACCAGAAGGTAATCTATACTTTCGTTCATAATCTTTTTTCTTTCTTGAAATAGAAGCATCTGTTGTGACATAACATATATTTTTTATTATATCTTCAATTATTGTATCATTATATATGCCTAAATCTATATTTTTTCTTTGGAGTTGTGTTTTAACAAAATTCATTATTTGCTCAGCTGCTATTCCAGTTTGCGTGCTAGCGTAACTAATAGACCCTCCTTCATAGATCGGGATTATGTCTACAGTATCAAACCCTAGGTCTACACTCAACCCGGTAGCTAGCCCTTCGCCGTATAACGCCAGTACACTCTGGGATTGTAGACAAAGAGCCGGAACGTTTAGTGTTTCAAACATCACCTCACAACATTTGTATCTGAAATGTTAATTAAATTTTATTTACAATATCAAGTTACTAAGAAACCTGTTAAACATTTTGAGTTAGGAAGATTCGTTTAATTTCTAATTGATTAATTAATTTTGTAATTTACTTGTTTAGAGTTGGAGGGTAGAATTAAATAAATGTTATAATTAAAATGACGTAAGTTTAATAATTTTGAGAAAAATTTAAAATATAATTGATTTTTTCAAAATATATAATATACGTGGTTGCCTAGTTGGTTAGACCTTGGACTTAAAAACACTTAGATCCCTGGTTCGAATCCAATACCAATACGAGTTTTTAATTTAAAAAAAATATGTACATTTGTTTGACAACACCACTATAGTGCCTCGGAGAGCACGTTAAGCTGTCGGTCCCGGTTTCACTATACCAACTTGTAAAACTGTTTATAGACGGGTTATTGAGTCTAATCATAAACATCGCGACGAGCTAGCCACTTGTTCGGTGTAGACTCAAACCATCGGCTACGACGAGGTGGGATTGAAACCCCTCCGCTGGGTACCCTGGGGCCGTCTAGGCGGTCTCAGGCGCCGTAAGGCACCCGTGAAGATATATATACGAGTAAATATATATATATATATATATAGATTTTCTCGAGATGATATATCTCACTCAGCTGGCAGCTGGTTATAATTAAACAATCGTCCATCAGCCCGACGAAAGGATTGTTGATATTTCATATAAAAATTGTTCATTATAGGGTAATTAATTTAAAGGAGATTCATTTTCTAATTGCGGATATTGATGAGTAGTTAAAAATCTGGAAATTATTCTTGAGGTACTTAAGGCATTCTGTTTTTGCATGATATCAATTTTAATGTTATTGCTTATTTTTTCACAGTATCTTTTTAAATTAAAGGTTATAACTCCAGTACATCCCACTATTATTGGAATTATTGATATATTATATTTATATAGTCTTATCATTTCTCTTTTTAAGGGTTCGTATTTAATACATTTTTCAATTTCTTTATTTCGAATATTATAATCTGATGGTACTGATATATCTATTAAATAGGTGTGTTTCGCAATTTTGTCTGTGTATGCTATATCTGGTCGATTGTGAGGAATTATTGTATCTGTTTGTATTGTTGTCTCCCATAAAATTTTAGCTTCCATCTACAAAGGCATAATAAATAAAGGTGGTTTATTCCCACCAATTTTACACCGAACAAGTTCCCAGCTCGTGGCGGTATTTGTATAGACTTAATAATAAATAGGATTTATATATATATATATATAAATCCTATTAATTTATAATAACATAACGTAAGTTTCATTTAGTTAAAAATAAAAAGCCAATTTGTTTGATAACACCACTATCGCCTCTGTAGACTAGTGGTTACTCCATGGCGTTGTATCCGGAGGTCGTGGGTTCAATTCCCAACTTTGGCAAAAAAAAACATATTTGTACGTTTTTCTGTACAGTTTGTCATGGTCTGGGTTAAAAAATATAATATGTATTATATCTTTGTTTCTGGTACACATAGTCTGGTGCACAAACTTAGTTTATGACTAGAGCAATATGTGTAAATTGTCCTACAATTATTATTATTATATTATAGTGCCTCGGTGAGAACGTTAAGCTTTCTGTCCCAATTTCTCTACACGAACTTGTAAAACTATTTATTATTAAGTCTATACCGCCACGAGCTAGGAACTTGTTCGGTGTAAAATTGGTGGGAATAAACCACCCCTAGGCCGCCTTAGTAGATTTGGGTGCCGCAAGATATTCGCCTTGGTACAAATTATAAAAACTTTATAAAAAACATTTAAAGATGAAATACATCTTTCTATACCCCACTAAGCCACTTTAGGTTCAACATTACAAACATGTACGTTTTTATTATGATATTATACTTATATGTTTTTTTTAAAGATAAAGATGCAATGAAAAAAATCCCGGTGGGCGGGACTCGAACCCACGCACTTATTAGGAGAATCTAAGATTGAAATGTCTAAATATAAAAATACTGAAAAAAAAAAGTAAAAACAAAAAACAGTCTCCTCTGCCATCTAGTATTAGAAACTAGGACTTCTAACTTCACTCATATAGAGTTATTATAAGAAAGCTAATAGAAGGCGTCTGTGTATAAGTAGATAAGAGAACAATGACAAAATTCGTGAGGGGTGACTGGAACCTGGTTGGCTCGGCGGTTGAGTGCATTAGGAGAATCTAAGATTGAAATGTCTATATATAAAAATACTGAAAAAAAAGTGTAAATAAAAAATAGACTCCTCTGCCATCTAGTATTAGAAACTAGGATTTATAACTTCACTCATATAGAGTTATTATAAGAAAGCTAATAGAGGGCGTCTGTGTATAAGTAGATAAGAGAACAATGACAAAATTCGTGAGGGGTGACTGGAACCTGGTTGGCTCGGCGGTTGAGTGCCTTGCTGCGAAAGCGAGGATCGTTGGTTCGAGTCCCGCCCACCAGGATTATTTTCATTGCATTTTTATCTTTAAAAACTTAATATAAGATTATCCTAAGAAGAAATTTATAAAAATGCATAAATATTATGACTTACTTTTCTTTAATAGAGATATGCGGTGATATTGCCATTATTAGAGATCGATCTTCCGGAGCAACCTTGAGTTCTTTATAAAAAATATTAAACCATACTCTTTCCATATTATCCCAATTTAATATTTTTCCATTTTCTACAGGATAATCCAAGTCTAAACTATCCATTTGCTGTACTGCTTCCTCTCCAATTAATACATCATAATAGTTTTTGCCAACTTTACCATTTAAATATTTGGGACGGCCTACTACATTTCGAAATATTGACACTGGATGATTATCACATGAAAATCCCGCTTTTATGTAACGGCTGCCATTATCAATCACCACAAGTGGCTTATCAAAAGCCATTTTGTGAGTAAAAAATTGTACTTTTGTATAAAAATTGTTTATGAAGCTGTCAAAAACCATAAGGATGTTTGTGTCAGAATATAACATTATGGCATTTATAACATTATGACATATTGTTTTATAGGCAAAGGTATAGAGTATAATTGGCAAAGGCATACATTTCATGACATGCAAAAACGTTATTTGTATCCAAAAATATTCGCTCTTCGTACCACATTTACCTTAGTCGTTCAATTGCTATAAAATATAAAAGGATTTTCTTAACAAGTCTATTAGGTAGCTAGCTGGTATCTACTTTAGTAGGAACTCGTATATATTTACGTGGTGGCCGAGATGGATAGACCTTACATTTAAAAACATTACAGTTTTTATGTCCCCGGGTTTAAATACCGGTTTGTACCAATGTATTTTTAAATTAAAAAAAAAACATTTGTTTGCCTCTAATATAATGCCTTGGAGTACACTGTAAGTATTGGGCTAACTTACAAAACTGCAGGCAGGCCAGAGAGGCGGTCACCAAACCTAGCCCACGACTAGCTCGGAACCTGCTCAATCTCATCAGAGGTAACCTTCGTAAGGTGGTGGGACACTTTACATTAAACAGGCACCTTACAAATTTAGGTATCACCAACAGCCCTCTATGTAGAGGTTGCATAAAAACTGGAAAAACACCCCACCCATGTGCTGCTTCATTGCACCAGGGTGGCTTTACTACGGGCGAAAATCATTGGAACACCGAGGTCGCTATTTGAGGCCTGTGGAAGATCCGGACTTCTTGTCGCCTTCTGGAAGGAGCTGGGCTGGCTAGAATAGTCAGCCTAATCTATTGGCTAATTGCGGAAAACGCGATGAACATGAACATGCCTCGGAGTGCACAATATGCTGTCGCGGTCCGCCCCACTTTTGCTATACCAACTTGTGTAGCTATAGAGGCGTTTATTGAGTTTATCCAAACCCTGCTGGCCACGTTCGGTTTAGACTCAGATACATCTGCTAGAACGAGGTGGATAACCCCTACCATAGGATACCCTTAGGCCGACGAAGCGGACTTGGAAATCGTAAGGCTCCCGTGTGGTACAAGTATATAATACCACACCAGGATATCAGGAGCGTAGAGAACTGTTATTCACACCTCGTCTTAAGGGGTCTACACTAAACAAGTGGCAATCTCATCGTGGTGCTTATATAAATTTATAAACCGTTAACTAATTAAACTATGAGTACCTATATAAATAGTGTGGTGTAAAAAAAAACAACTGAATAATTTGTAATGTATTCATATTATAGCATATCATATTATAGGTAATGAATTGGTTAGAGATAGGAAAATTTCAAATATATTGAAACTTTTAAATATTAATTTTCAATGAAAATCCCGGAGAGAAGGATCCGAACCTATCCCTCTTCTGCAGCAACGTAGAGTACCTTGATCACTGAGCTAACAAGATACAAGTCAACTATTATAACATGTATCATTGCTTTATACATTATTTATACACAAACATATTCTTCTAATTACTCTATTATTATCGTTATAAGTGCTAGTTTTGTATACTAGATGACAGAGATATTAACTATTTTTAGTATTTACATAGAAAACATAAAATACATAGAAGGCCTATGTGTATAAATAGCGTAAAAAGTAATAACATATTTCATGAGGGGTGCATTGTACCTGGTTGGCTTAGTGGTTGGGTACCTTGCCGCGAAAGTGAGGGTCATGGGTTCATGTTCCACCCACCAGAAAAACTTTCATTGCAATTTATTATTATTATTAGTTTTAAATATTTGTTCAGGTATTCTACAAAAAGTAATCCTCTAGGAAAAATAGTTATGAACTATTTTTGAACCCGACTCTTCATATTGGTGGTTTGTGATCCATGAATATTTAAATGATGACAAAGATCCAACAACAGATCCTCCTTGCCACGCAGAAAACTGTCCAGTTGATAAATGATCCACGTTAATTTTAATATCCGGATGACCTTTAGTTTTAATTTGTAACTCTTTTTGCAACCTATTTCTTAGATTTCGAAACATAGTATTTCCTCCTCCTATTACTATATTTTCATAAAACATTGGCTTCAATTCCATTTCACTGTGTTCAATGCTTGATATAATCGTATCTACAATGTTTGGGCAGGTTAAGCCCTCAAGGTCAGGTTTAAAATAAACTTCTGGGCACTGAAATCTCTCTTGGCCGATTAAAATTTGCTGCCCGTCTGGCAAATTGTAATTTATATTCGATTCTGAACTTAGAGAAGTCATTAACTCTTCCTGGTGATCGCTCGCTACGTAACACACGTTTTCCTGAAACAAAGTTTAAGTTGGAGTTAAAATCTACCGTTTGTTAAAACGGCATTTGCCCGCTGTGATATGCGATCGTGTTAGCCACATTATTTGTGGAGAACAAACTCGGTAGCAACTTCTATGCCAACTTCGTACAACTAGAACTAAACTGCAAGACACTTAATGAAACTTTGTTAAATACTTTTTAGATAAAATTAAATAAAAGAACGTAACCTTTTTTATAGGTTAACTTCATTAATGTACTTATTTGTTTTAGTATACGACGCCACTAAAGTTGACTGGAAACACTTTTACACTCGAGCTTCTATCTCAAGAAGATGACACATGAATATAATGTTATTATGTATACTCTTGCGGATTTAAAGGATGATAATGAACATTCATTGCGGTTTCATCTATTTGTGGGCTTCTATTAATATAATAAAATGGTTTTTTTTTTTAAATAGATGAATTATCTAATAATATACAAACCTTAATCTTATTAACAATGTCAATATCCAAAGCAGTGGTAAAAGAATATCCTTTACGAGACAACATATTTTGTAAAGTTGTTGTAAAAAATTCTCCAGTTAATACTGATTTCTTTATTCCGTGGTACAAGGGAAAACCTTCACATATAGGTGTGGCAGACGCTGACGAAGCTCCTGATTCCCAAACCAACCCTGATGTCCTCCCAGAAGCGTGAAGTACAAGAGTTGGCGTGTTCTTTAGATGCAGGCCCTTTACGTTGAAGGACTCGAATAAAATTTCTGCAATCATTTCCCTGTCAAGTAATTTAATATATAAAGTTTATTCAAGAAAATAATAATAATACGTAGGACAAATTACACATATTGCTCTGGTCACAAACTAAGCTCTAGGCTTCTACTACGTGTACCAGAAGCAACGATATAATACATATTCTATTTTATAAACACCCAGACCATGACAAACAGTACAGAAAAAACGTATTTTTTGCCATGGGTGGGAATCGAACCCACGACCACCGGATTAGTGCGGATACAACGCCAAAGGCGCAACCACTAGTCTACGGAGACTGTCATCGCTGTAAATAATCAAGTACTCTTCGGAACTGAATCTACGAGTGTTACGATTTTACAAAAAAAATCTCGTATATAATTTGAATTTTAGGAGTTACCTTAAAACTATTAAGTTCCCATCATTAGATCATGACGAAATATAATAGTCCAGCCGTAGAACTTCTTCTATTTCTATTAAAGAAAATAATATTTATCAAAATTGATATCCACCAATTATCAGCGTAAACGTTTAACAAAAATACATAAAACAGTATGCAGTTATGCCTGAATACACATTAATCAAGCTTTAAAAGTCAGTTAAAAATAAATAATTATGGATCACTAAAGTGTTTCGGTAAAACATGATGATTCGCACTATGTGTTATCCCAAACACTTTAGTGATAGTCATTCCGACTTTTGAAGAAACAGTTTTATTCGTGAAAAATCGTTCAGATACACAAAATATCTTCGGCGTGAAATATTTTATCCTGAATTAATTGGATTGTGTTTTTATTTTATAAAATTTTCAATAAAATAATTAATAACTAATTATAAATAATAACTATAAAATAATTAAAAATTAAAAATACTTACCTATAAATTAAAATTGTCTTCCAAATCACTGTCTGTTAGTGGCATGGTATCCAATACGCTGGCTGCATTTCTCTTTGAATTATTATACTCAGTTTTTGTATGAAATAGCTGCCAGCTTTATTGTTTCCCGAAACATTTTATTTTATTGTTTTTTTTTGTTTTATATATTGTTTTTGTTAAATCATATATGTAACGTTTTTGCATTTTAATAATTCCAAATTATGCTGGAGACTTAATCTTAGGGGTACGTTTACAGAGGCGCAAACTTAGGGAAACGTGACGAGACATAATAATATGGATATGTCGATACCTACTTATTGGGCAAGTAAAATAAAATACAGTATGTTGGTGCCCCTACAGCAAAAACCTTCAAGTGAACTAGTCGTGTTTCGGTTTTAGTCTATGGGTTCACCGGTTTTCAGGAGACTACTGCATCGATTTCTTATTGGTAGTAGTCGCTTTTCAGGGTGCGGCTACGAATTGGATAGTTGAATTGACGATAAGGCAGCCAGTATATTAAAATATACTCATAATGCAATTCAACTCTGTCGCCGCCCATTTCCTACTCGCTAACATTTAATTAATTTAGCCGGTATAGTGGAAGTTATCAATATTGTTTAACAACAAGTTCCCATTCATAGACTTTGTAAGACTGCTCACCATTAGGTAGGTATATTTAAATGTAAGAATATTGCTCTATGAATAGTTATTTTTAAAACTCGATTGAACGTTCTCACCTCTCATCTAGTCATATTTTCACCAGTCACCAGTCGCAATTTTAATAAGTAGAATAAAATAATTAATAAAAAAAATATTAAAACAGAATTAACTAACTAACTGAAAACATTTTTTAAATTCCAAGTTTATGCAAAATAAATAAATGATTTACTTATGCTTGGTCGGTGCTAAAGCGTGTACTGAATGCATAATTTTATACTCCTCGGGTGCCGCATAAAGTTCTCTGTAAAATGCGTGGTGCCAGATTTTCTCCAAGTCATCCCAATTGTTCACACTGGCATCCCGTATCGGCCAACTGAGTGTGGAAATTCCGCGATTCCTAATAGCATCTTCACCGCAATAGATCTCAGGAAATCCATCTACTAAATTGCTTTTGCGGAATCTGGAACCGAAGGAGTTGTGTGATCAGAATTTGTGTTCGCCAGGAATCGCCCATTATTACTGTGAACTATTCGTTAAATATTTTAGTATTTATATTTAGTTTATTTAAGACTAGCTGTACTCGTGACTTCGTCCGCGTGGAATTAAACAAAAAGTTATTTCTTTATTATTTATTTATATTAATAAAAGTAGATATAAAATTTCCAAAATAAAAGTAGGTTAAGTTACTTCTTATTACATCAGCTATCTGCCAGTGAAAGTCCCGTCTAAATCGGTCCAGCCGTTTCAGAGATTAGCCGGAACAAAAGAACAAAATTTGAAAAAAATAAATGTATATGTACCGTGTATAAAGCGACCCCAGCCTAGCGGTTAAGTCACTGCGCAACTGTAACAAGATTAAGCAGATGACAACAAGGCCAGCCTGGGATGGGTGACCGCTTTATACAACGAGGCTATTTTATCATAAACACTTCAACAAGCTCGCCACATGTTAGGTGATGCCTCCGAATACCATCGGCGAAATGAGGACGGGTTAATCCCTCCGCTGGGTACCCTGAGGCCGTTTCAACGGTTCTCGGGAGCCAAATAGGCACCCGTGATGGTATTTATTTATTATTATTATTGCCGTGTATACATCTATATTTAGTAAAAAGCGGTTATTTTAATATTACAAGCAGACACTCCAATTTTATTATTTTATTTCATTGTATAGATTGTATACATAGGTATAATCTTAAGGGTTTTATGTCACTGGTTCAAACTCAATGTCTATTTATTTGGCAACACTATTAACGTGGCTCGGTGAGCACATTAAGCTGTCGATCCTAGTTTCACTATACCAACTGAAATCTGATACGAAGTAGGTGGGGAATAAAACTCTACTGCGGTCGTAATAAATGGTTGGATTAATAGTCGTTGCTTAGCCTGAGCCCACCCTGAGCCATTGCTTGGAACTATCAAAATTGAGTTTTTTTCATATGCAGTTTGACAGTTCGAAGCATCGGCAAAGCATTAGCAATTGCTTTGCAACGACTATTAATCCGACTATAAGAGATCTAAGGCGGGTGATGGTAAACATACATAGGTATGCATTTTTTTTTATTGGAGCACGACATGTGAATCTACCTGGTGGTGAGCAAAACAACAAACAAAGTCCATGAATGGGGTCAATTAATAATTGTTCTTAAACAATATTGATTGCTCCCACTATGCCGGTTAAATGATACGATTACGAAATAGAAGGCTATAATGACGAATTGCATTAAGAGTATATTTTAATATACTCGCTGCCTTATCGTCAATTCAACTACCCATTTCGTAACCGCACCTTGAAGGTGACCACCTCAACAAGAAACCGATGCATTAGTCTCCTGAAAACCACAGACTAAAACCGAAACATAACTAGATCACTCGACGGTTTTTGTATCTGTATTTGTTGCAATACTGTGATTATGTACGCGTGGTGCAAAATGTAAATATACTTGAATGCCCTATTGTAGCTGTACACTAAACAGTCGCAATGCATGTGTGGTGTCTATTGTTTTATTACCGGCTTTTATGACTATCAAGAATGTGATAACTGAAACAATTACCCTGCAATATCTAATGTGTTATAATTTATTACTCCTGTTTGGAAAATTAAAATAAATAAATAAAAAAATACCATCACGGTGCCTATTTGGCTCCCGAGAACCGTTTAAACGGCCTCAGGGTCCCAGCGGAGGGATTAACCCATCCTCATTTCGCCGATGGTATTCGGAGGCAACACCTAACAAGTGGCGAGCTTGTTGCGGTGTTTATGATGAAAAAGCCTCGTTGTATAAAGCGGTCACCCATCCCAGGCCGGCTTTGTTGTCATCTGCTTAACCTTGTTATCAGTTGCGCAGTGACTTAACCACTAGGCTGGGGCCGCTTTTTTGTTTGGAAAATTATTTACGTTTATTGCGGTTGGAATTAACTATAAAATTAATAAGTACTTAATTTTATAAATACGTATATATTCAGCAGGTAGAATACAAATCCAATTGCAAAAGTTTACAAATTGCAAAGGTGTATATTTTCCACAGGTTTTCCTTTAAATAACATAAATCTAGCTGTCTGCTTCACCCGGAATCGTTCTAAGATCGATTAACTAGAAGAAACTACCAGGTGATTTATCCACTACTTTGGGACGTCTTTTTCTAATAAATGAAGCGAAAACTCAAAGGTAAAATCAAGGTGTAAAATGCTTTCTTTCTACGGTGGAAGACAAACGCTGCTCGACATTTTCGTACCTACGATTCGAATGTATATAGAGTAAGGTATTATGCAACACCGTACCTATTTTTGTTAATAAAATTCGCGCTTGGTAAAATAATACAGCTATTAAAGTATCTTTAAATAGATAATTTATTCCCCTAAAAAGATCAGAAAATTATATATTTTTTTTAAATAAAAAAAAAACAGTATTCCTGAAAAGCGACTACTACCAATAAGAAATCTATAAATCTATTATATAAAAAGCTCTCATGGAATAGGTGATAAATCTTCTGTGTTAGGCGGATCTGCGTCTGAGTCCTCTTGCTCATTTTCCTAAGAACTAGTTGATTCCGGTAGTTTCATAAAATAATAATAATAATAATAATATGTAGAACAATTTACACATATTGCTCTGGTCACAAACTAAGCTTTAGGCTTGTACTATGTATACCAGAAGCAACGATATAATACATATTATATTTTATAAACACCCAGACCATGACAAACTGTACTGAAAAAGCGTACTAATATTTTGTTGCCATGGGTGGGAATCGAACCCACGACCTCCTTATACAACGCCAAAGATGCAACCACTAGTCTACGGATGGGAGCCATAATCTAAAAATAAATATAAACTCGCGGTTAATATGGAATACCATATCTTATTACATTCATAGTACTACTCCATACCCATTTACCTAATTTTCCGAGTTAAAAAATAATTAAAAAAAAAAATCATACTAAATTTATAATTACGAATGATTTTAACTATTAATTTACGTATTCTAAGAAGGTTAATTACCTTCTTTATTTAAAAGTTTTAAATTTACTCACCAATAAATTTATAATAATCTGTTTAAAAAATAATCTAATTGCTCCCGTTACACAAATGGTCACTCTCGTGCTATCGCAGTAACAAAGCTAATGATCACGCTGATATAATCTGTAGTTCATATAATTATTAACTTTATAATGGCTTAACTAGGAGTTATGTCCATATTACCCGCATATACCATATTTACTAAGTAATGTATAATACTTAATTAAGTATGTGAAGTCTCTTAATACATGTTTTACTTAGGGAGGATCTAAAAAAAAATATTTTATAAAACATCTAATTAAATATTTAATAGAAAAACTCGTATAATTATGACAAAACAAACATGCAACTAATGTTTGACCCTTTTTTCCCCTATTAAAATAAAAAAATAATACTACACTACGGTGTTGTTGATAAATTACATAATAAAACATTAAGGGCCATTTTAATAAGTAATTATAAAAAGGGATTAAGCAATGGGTTTAAAACTAATTCCTGTTCTGGCACTATCACTCTCAAGACGTTTGACAAAAGAACACAAGAGATAATACACTAATTATATTTATGTTTATAAATCAGGGTAAAGATTCATAAAAAAATTAAATACTTGACTCTTGGGAATTTGTTAATACATACATACATACATACCATCACGCCTGTATCCCTGTTATAGGGTAGGCAGAGAGCAATGTACGCCACTTCGTACGATCCCTACATACTTCACTAGCTTCCTCAACATTCATACATCTTTTCATGCAGGCGCGTCTATTTCGGAGACTGCGAATTTGTCCCTTTCTCAGAATATCTCCTATTTGATCGAGATAAACGTTAATGTGTGAAAAAAATAATAAAAAATAAAATTGCCATGGGTTGTTATTGCTTACTATGTATATATATCGTACTAGCTGTGCTCGCGACTTGGTCCGCGTGGAATAGTTATTTTTTTATCATATAAACTTTTATCCCCTATTTTATCCCCTTGGGGGTAGAATTTATCAAAATCCTTTCTTAGCGGATGCCTACGTCATAACATCTACCTGCATGCCAAATTTCAGCCCGATCCGTCTAGTGGTTTGGGCTGTGCGTTGATAGATCACTATGTCAGTCAGTCACCTTTGAGTTATATATATTTAGATTATTCTTTAATACATATTTTTTGTGTATCTTGAACCGTTTTCACGGCGCACGCAACGGAAGGCTTCAAAGATGAAATAATTTCTCCCGTTTTTTATACATTTACCACTATATCTTTGCTCCTATTGGTCGTAGCGTGATGTTATATAGCCTAAAGCCTTCCTAGATAACTGGACTATCCAACACAAAAAGAATTATTCAATTCGAACCAGTAGTTTCGGAGATTAGCGCGTTCAAACAAACAAACAAACAAACAAACTCTTCAGCTTTATAATATTAGTATAGATATAGATTAGCCGAGCTGGTTAAACCGCAGATTTGAAACATTTAGGTTACGAATTCAAACCCTGGTTTACCAATAGTATCCAGCATTGGGATATTACTATAGTTAAATTCTTAAGATTTCTATATTCTCTCTGATTATTTTGATTTAACTGTGAATTCAGGACCACCGATCCGACACCGTGAGTTCTCGTTCGAGTTGAGATCAAAAATGACGTCATTTCATACAAAACATATTTACAAACTTCATAATATTATATATATTTGTTTGTAATTAATTAGGTACTCGAACTAGTTATGCAGTGGTTAATTCAAATAACGATGTTTCTCTTTTCGTAGTACTAAAAACATCGTTCTCGATCTCAACTCGAACAAGATCTCATGGTATCGGAGTCGGTGGTTACCCTGCTGGTTTTACATTATTTTATTTTATTATAGAAACACCTGTTGTAAATCCATAGACCTATTTTACAAATTTCAATTTTGAAGTTGGAAATACGAACGAGGTTTAATAAAAGCTGATATAGCGCTCTTGTTTGAGTTTTTTGAATAAAAATTTTCAAATTACATTTTCAACAAGTGGTGCCAGCCAAGGCTTTTGTAGGTACTAGCTATAAAAGTTGTTGATGTTTTTTAGCAATATACCAAATGGCCAACGCGTATGCGGCACCAGATATTTTAAATTTTTATTTTGATGTGGTAACTTTCATTGATTTCAAATTTCATTTCAGGATGTTGTTTTTGTCAGTTGTTCCAAATTTTTTTTCATTTATTTATTTCAGCAATACAAATAAGATTAACCAGTGCTGTCTCTCGGGGAAAATAATATTTTAATTTTGGAACAGTCTCTGGAAAGAAAATAAGAAATCGAAATCTCCAATAATATATACCTATCTATATCAAAATTAAACAAATGTAATGAAAAACATATCTAATTAATAATACAAGATGGAAAAGACAGTATTTAGTAGTATTTTTCAAAAACGTAGTAATAATTTTTTTTCCAATAGGAGAAAAAATCGCAAAGTTACGTCTATTTTTATCGATATTAAACTATTACTTCAACACAGCCTAATGTTTTATAAGTTACTTATCTGTAAGTATAAAACTTGGACCAACAATTTTTATAATTCATTATACTTTAATAAATTATGTTTTTCTTCTTACTCGCACGCGTCACAGGCATCTTGTGTTTCAATTACAACTTAGTTGAATGAATTAAATTGCCAATCTAGATTAGTTGGATTAACAAATGTTTGAACAATACTCAAGCGACCGCACGGACTTATACTTTGAAACATTCTGACTTTGTACAAGAGGTACAACTTCCTGGGTATTGGATATTGATGTAGCCAATCAATCTAATCTGGTATTCTACTACAAAATAAACCAGCCAACCAATACAATTGTGACCGGGGAAATATGTGTAAAAATGTCCTAAATATTACTATTATTATTCTACTAGGAACAAGTTCATATTTGTAAAATAAACACGAATATCTATACTAATACAAATTTATATACTTTAGTATACGCATATTTCTTTTAATGTCAATAACACAAAAGCTTTAAAGATAAGTCCACGAATATTTACTGCAGCGGCCATATTCTGTGTTAGATTGTCAAAATAACGAAATCCTACTTATGTACATTTGCAACTTATGTACTTTTAGTACATTTGCCATCACACGAATTGCTAAAAACTGTGAAAGCAAGAGCACCTGTAATACAGGGCGATAACGTTGTTGCTGATTATTCAATGTTATTTATAAAAGATTTCGTTATTTTCATAAACTAACGTTTCCGTTATAAGGAAGAGATTTGGCCGCTGAATCCTTATTAATCCGATGCAATTATAATATATATTTTTAAAGAAAATATCTACGGTCTCGGCCTTTATATATATAATATTATATGGTGACCTTGACTAACTGGGTCAACCACACATACAGTCTCAGTCACCACCCAGTAGTGGGACCCATATATATATATACATTGTAAAAATATATGTACAAATGTACATATTTTTATATATATATGTAACAAATGTACATAATTTTTTAGATTAGTAACTCATTGGTATACACCAGGGACCTAAGTGTTTTTTTAAGTCTACGGTCTCGGCCTTTATATATATAATATTATATGGTGACCTTGAATAATGACCATGGTGTCACAAATGAAATAAAAATGCTTTTACTTACAAACTAGTAATGTTAATTTTTTATTTTTTTATCTACATATCGTTTCATAAGAAAAGTTATTGTGTTTATTTTATCAGTAAAGCCCAAAGTGCAACTTTTTAAGCACACTAATATATCAATTGTATATTAAAATTATACCACAAAAGAAATTATATTAAAAAGTACCAAATAAAACAAAGGACCTACTAATAAAAATAAATTTACTAAAAACTGAAAGGTCAAACTAACTCAACCACCAATTACATAATATTATAATTTTTCTCTTACTTGTTTATACGAAATCGCCTTTTCTCTCGAAATTGAACTAAAAACTGATAACACATACATACCTACCTGCCAACAACAGACGAAAATACAGCTCTTGGAAGACAATCGCCGGAAAAGCCAGCTTTCGTAAACGCTGATCCTACATCTAGAACAATTGTCGGATATTCGCTTATACTCGAAGTTGACATGGTAGAGTCAAAATATTATGGTAGCCGCTGACTAAATCACTCCAAATATGCAGGCATGACCTACTGGATATTTTTTTTTATTTAAAGGTAAGCTACTATCCAAAGACCGCTTATATAAAAAATAATGGTGGAAGGACAGTCTCTATAACTTCACTAAGCCGAAAGGTTTTGTTCCCAGTACTAGGTTTAGTTTTGGAATTCACTGGTTTTCAGGTGACTATTGCGAGGTGATAGTCTCTCCTTACAGGGTGCGGTTACGATATTGGCGGTTGATTTGACTATAAAGCAACTAGGACATTAAACTAGAATCGTAATCCAAATTAGTCTTTAACGCCGCTAATATAGTAACCTAATTATTTAGCCAGCATAGTTGGAGCGATCAATACTGTTCAACATCAATGCATTGATCGACCTCATCCTAGATTTTGCATGCATGCTAACCATCAGGTAGAAACAAAGTCACATGCCATGCTCCAATAAAAAGGCTAAATATAATATAAAATACGAATAGAAAGTCTGTTTTATATTATTTAGGATCACTGGCTAAGATAATGTTTAAATAAAATCACTCCTGAGTACCCTGAGGCCGTCTACGCGGTCTCGGGCGCCGTAAGGCACCCGTGATTATATGTATGTATTATACATACATATACCAATACTTACGTTATAATACATATACATAATAATAAAATAGCAAAAATTACAGCATTTAGGTAGAAATATGAGAAGGAATAAAAAGAGTCGAGTTAAAGCCAGAACGAAGGATTTTGTCGTGACGTGAGCTGAGGGATGTAAAACTATCCTCGAGGTATTTGGGAGTGTCAGGTTCGTCCAACAAGGAGTAAAGCAGGCAGATAATCCTGCTTTTCTCCTAACTATAACCATTAAAGCTTGTCTCGATAAAGGTATGACATGATCGTACTTGCGCAAGCAGAAAATAAATCTGATGCCACCATAATCAAAGAAAGGACAGTAAAGACTGAAACAAGGGTAACTTTAGCTAAAAGGCAAAAATAAACAGTTTATTGAGAGGCGTATTGTTGCTCCAGGCTTACATGAGAATTGAATGATGACATTCTTCGTGTCCATTTTATCGTGTATGTATTTACCCAAGTTTTTGCTATTCTCATTACTAAATAAAAATATTTTCTTCCTTTCAATTGGTAATATTTTTTATTATTTTAACTACTACCTATAATTCATCTCTAAAGTTATATATATATCACAAAAAATATTCATATCCTATATCACCATTTTTAGAATTTACGCCATAAATAGAAATATTCCAATTATTACAAAAGATAATAATTATTATCCTTCAATCATCTGATTGTAAGTGCCAGTAAATAGTCCAACAATATTTCCAATCAAGAATAGCAATGATGGTACATTAGGTTAAACCCACTATGCCTCCACACAACTTTGCCCAATGGTACCCGTATTATATTTCATTTAATAAATCCAATCGATGAAAACAAAAAACCCTTCGATTTCAGCTTTCTATATTCACGCTTAGCCACCGAAGTAAGTTCGAAAATAGAATATGCTCCGAAGAAGTTTGAACAAACTTTAGCCTCGGATTTTGCATTCGAATGTCATTGAGAGGCATGGAGTTTACAATCAAAGTTTTTGCATCATTTATGAAGCTACTCGTAACTAAAAGGAAGAAAGGAACGAGAATAAACCGTACTTATTTTATACTTTCACATGTATTAGCCTGCATATTAATAACCTATATATTCTTCTAAACTGCGAAGACGTGGACTCTTCGAGGAATCGAGAAACAGAAAATATATAACTTTATATTTTATTCTAATTTATGCTAAGCCACTACATATTTCTTTGGTACATATTTTTTTCACATTTCATCTCAATGAGTCCACCAAGTTGGGTGGGATACGATATTGTTTTTATTTTTTATATATTTTTTTTAAATCCTGAAGCCTTACGTTTATTTTTATATATAAATACTAAATTAATTAATTAACACCTAATACCTTGTACCTAGATGGCTCAGCGGTTGAGTTCTTTGTTGCTAAAGCGAAGATCATGTATTGTAATCCCACCGTCCAGAATTTTTATCATTGAAATTTTATCTTAATAATT
The DNA here is from genome assembly GCA_947458855.1 of Monopis laevigella. Classification (NCBI taxonomy): domain Eukaryota; kingdom Metazoa; phylum Arthropoda; class Insecta; order Lepidoptera; family Tineidae; genus Monopis; species Monopis laevigella. The sequence continues at coordinate 33,261,131 of OX381576.1, read as the reverse complement.
TCAGTATGATACCATATACTTAGATATTGTAGTGACCTAACAATTTAGTAGCGGTGTCCAAGCACTCCATATTCATTTAGCTGATGGCCGTGGGGAAATGGTAAGCATTCATTCTTAGTCACCTTGGATAAAGCCCCTCCATCAATTACACGACAAACCGTATAGCATGATTTAAATATATGTATATGGACCCTCACGACTGCCTAAGAGCACGTCTAGACGCCCTCAGGGTATCTAGCGGTGGTTTTTTTCCGATCTTATGGCCCACGGCCTTAATAAATAAGGTCACATCAAAATAATCATTAGTTTTTAGTATATGCTTGTCTCTCTGATGTATAAAAAGTGTATACGTCGATTTTTACAATGAGTGTAATTATTCAACATAGAAGTTCACGCGAGCAAGTGTTTTTGATTGGTACAAACCATTCAAAGAGGGTCGAGAACGCGTTGACGACGAACCACGTCCACGGCCATCAACATCAACTGATGATCAACACGTCAATAAAATCAAGGAATTGGTGATTGACTTTAACAACTGTTTAGGATTCGAAAAAACGTTGGCGCAAGTGTATTGTGGCCGGGGGTGATTACTTTGAGGGGGGCGAAATAGATTTGGAAGAATAAATAAATAATTTTAAAATTATGAACAAAGTCTTACTATTTATTGCCCACGGTAGTAATTCGTTTATTTCTTATAAAAAACAGTTGTACCTATAATAAATAATAATAAAAATTAAAAAAATACGTTTAGGCATCAATGTGCAAAGTGAAAACTAAAAAAAAATACATAAGTTTAATTGTTTTATAGAACTCATTATAAGGAATTTTGTTTGGATAAAAAAATGTGTGGAGTCACATAAAGATTTTTTAAATACTTTTTTATTTCTTATAACTTCAGTAATATTAGACAGACATGGAAAATCTTTGAAGCAAAGCAATAAAGCAAAGGTTCTTTAAATAAAAGGCTTTTGAAAGACGAGACCGATGCATTCAACTTCTTGCATTGTTTATCGGACAAAGCCGACAGTGCAAAAACTTGCTCACCGAACGTTTTTTTGTAAATATTACGTTTCGGTAATAATAAATATATTTATGAACTTAGAATATAAGTGGTTGGGAAAGTCGTAATTTTTTGGTAAATTTTGCGTAAGCGAAAAAAATTGCATAACGTAAATAAAAATAATACAAATACAAATAACTTTATTGCATTAAGTGTGGTACATTAGATGTTGTAATAATAATTGATCTTACAAATAGTCAACTTTGACACACAATATTAAGGGTGGAAGTTAGTACTACCTTCTTTTTACATTTCGAATGTTTTTTAATGTTTTATAGAAACATATAAAAAAGTTAATCAACATTCATAGAGTTATATTGTGGATAAATAGTTGTATCGTCTGACTGAAGAAGAGGTAGAGGCTCGAGGAGGCTGTATCAAGGTTTGATCCTTGATAATACTTGATAGCAATCAGTTTAGCAAGAAGATTAACATGCACTGAAGAGCACGTTAAGCTGTCGTATCCCATTTGAAGTATTCTTCATTATAGGTACAAAGGTTCCAATAATGGAGAATATTATCATCGTTAGTACTTTGTCTTCTGCATCCAGCGTTGATAACGCACAACCTAACTGATACAATCTACAATCCTATAAAATACTAGTATAAAACAACTTTAACATTAATAAATTAAAAAATGTAGTCTAACTATAATAGGTACCAATTGTGGTAGATCCAGGTTTCCATGATTGCCCTCAAACAATGGCAACTTGATTGTAAATCTTCTTAAACTATTATTTATATATCCGTTGACTTTGAATTAGACCTATGGATAGTCAAATAAATACAATACGTCATTTTAGAATAATTTCTATAATTGTAATAACAAAATACTCTAAAAACTTGATATAAGGCCCGAGGACCCCAACCCGATATGAAGTCCTGGACTACCAGGTTCCAAGGTAACATCTCACAGCAACCCTTCTCCTACGGCATCAAATCCGTCCTCGAACATTGCAGAGCCTGGATCAGCAAATATGTTAAAACTACTATAAATTCATTTTAAAAGCTTAACTAAAGGAAAAATCTAATAACATAAGCGTGGAAATATCGCATGAAAACCCTACTTAAATATAATGATAAATAATGTCAATGTTCTAAGTAATAAATTTCTTTGTCCACAGTTCTGGTCAGCCTTCGTGCCTTGTGGAGCGCAAAACAAGGACGCCGTGCAGCTGACACTGGAACAAATCGACATAATTCGTCGGTTAGTCGACAAGTATCCGCACCAGCTCCAGTTTGCTAAATCAGTGACAGGTAACATTTAAACCAATTGTGTGCACAAATACTAAGTGCACTACGAATTTTATACCAATAATAGACAGGACAAAAACGAAAGCGATATAAATTAATTTGATTGGACTTAGAGATACCGCCAACCGTGATCTAGTTGTCTTTAGATTTGTATCCGGAAGTCGTGGGTTTAATTCCCACTCAATGAGATATCGATAATCGAATCTCGGTGTGTACCAATGAGTTTTTAATTAAAAAATGTATGTACATTTGTTTGACAACACCACTATAGTGCCTCGGAGGGCACGTTAAGCTGTCGGTCCCGGTTTCACTATACCAACTTGTGAAACTGTTTATAGATGGGTTATTGAGTCTATTCAAAACATCGCGACGAGATAGCCACTTGTTTGGTGTAGACTCATACCATCGGCTACGACGAGGTGGGATTAAAACCCTTCCGCTGGGTACCCTGGGTCCGTCTAGGCGGTCTCGGGCGCCGTAAAACCCTTCCGCTGGGTACCCTGGGTCCGTCTAGGCGGTCTCGGGCGCCGTAAGGCACCCGTGATGATATGTATATGTGTGTATATATATTATCTCTGCATTCTATATATGTCTATTATTTTTATAAGAAGAGTCAACGTATCTACATATATTATCGCCATTCATGAGATATAGAACACAATACACTTCTAGCCAATATTATATTATTGGTCTAACTCCTTTTGTTACCGAGACTTAAACTTTCGTGAAATTAAATACCTCTTTTTGCGTTAAGATTCGAATAAAAAAAAAATGTGGGTCTCTAAATTATAAAAGAAAGCTACTTTCCAAATTTTATATTCACAGCATCAGTAGTCGGCTGGGGAGGTCAGTCAGGACATCGTATTTTATAGCAAGTGGTTGTAGCGTGTGCCAATAAGCCAGCTACATATATATATATATATATATATAACCTTTCTTAATAAACAGCCTATTTGACTTAATTATTTTTTTCAAATTTGAAAAGATATTCACTACTGCTTGTAATATTCAATACAATACATTTTTACCTATTTATAATATTAGTATTGTAGACATTTTGTTTAATTAACAAAACCTCTATTCGCACAGGAGTAGAACGTTAATCCAACAGTACTTACAGTGTGAGTACTGCTAATGCAGTAGTGTATATTGTATAATTGTATTATTTTTTATATGTAGGACAATTTACACATATTGTTTTGGTTACAAACTAAGTTCTAGAGCTTAGGTTCTAAGCCTAGGCTTGTATAATGTGTACCAGAAACAGTGATATAATGTTATGTGTATTTTATAAACACCCAGATCATGACAAACTTTACAGAAAAACGTATAACGGACGTGGGAATCAAACCCACGACCTTCGGATACAACGCCAAAGGTGCCAGTCTCCGTAAACTAGTGTCTATACGGATGCGGTTATCATTATATTTATTATAATATTTTTTTATGATGCAAAGAAAATCTCTTTGTAACAATAATACATTTTATACTTTCCTAAAATGTTAAATTAAATTAGAAGCGTAGAAATACTCTAGAAAATACGTGATCAAATTTTAAACTACAAAACAATGCTTGAACAATTGCCAAGATCCACTTTACTGTTATCCTTGGCTTACAGAGTTTTCTTTCTTTTGTTAATTCAACCTGTTTTTTTTCGCAGATATTTTGGAAGCCCACAGCGCCAGGCCTCGTCGCATCGCTTCATTGATTGGCATTGAGGGAGGCCATTCCATTGCTAATTCTCTCGCCGTACTTCGGAGCTATTACGTTCTAGGTGTTAGGTACATGACCCTTACTCACACCTGTAACACTCTCTGGTGAGTATACGAGACTTTTCTTTTCTTTTCTTGGCTATTCTTTTACTATTTTAACTTCTACTTTGGCTTGCTTTCTCTTCTTGTACGAAATTTTACTCGCTGCCGTGATGTTTTTAAAAAAATGAGTTTCAATTTACTATAATTATAAATATATAAGTAGACTGATACTGTAATAAATAGCTCACTAAACACTAGACTATTCAAACTAAGATGTAAATGTTTCAACAAGCAAAGCATATTGGTTTCAAAGCTAAAAAATCGAATTCACAAAAAAGGTAGATCATTAGGTAGGATCAGTATTATCACAGAATTTGTGCGTATTTTGTAACTTGAAGTCGAATTGTATAAACTTTACTAGACTGACAAAAACAGTACGACAAAAACAATTGCCATTATAAGTTATTGACTTGTCATTCATTAGATGCAATGGGTCGATTCTATCGTTCGCTGTGATTCAGTGTTTGACAGTTCGCAAATGTATAATATAAGACAAAAACTTCAATAACAAACTTCAACTACACACAACTTAAATTCATTAAAGTATCTATAAAAACGTTTTTTCCCGCAATTGCACTAATAATAAAGTTTGTAAAAAACATTACATTTACACAGTTAGAGATGAAAATAAATAGTTATAACACCCAAACTATTTATTTTCATCTCTAACTTTGTCTTCTGATGTCATATCAAGATACAATATGTGCATCTGGATTGAGAGATCTTATCAAAACCAAACAAAATGACTATGTTGGCATTTCGTAGCATAATGTAGAAACTTATATATGAAATATTTTAATTTGTAAAGGCGAGGAAAAAAAGTTAGCGTCCAAAAATAGGAGCTCTCAATCCTGACGTTTTTGAAAAAATATAAAAAAATATTTTTAGAAGTATTTACTCTATGTTATATTTTTTTGTACTAACATTCAGTACACACATCGTAAGAAATAATCAGAAGAATTCAAAATATTTGGAGGTAAAATGAAGAAGATATAAGGCAAAACATGGATCTCTCAATCCAGATGTTTTAGATTGAGTGATCCTTTGAAACACCATGTTAGGCTGAGTAGAAGCAAAAGTTGATTATCCCAGCATTTAATAGTACTTCTCGACATTATCGCAAAAAATAAATAAATATCCAAATGATAACCGTTAAAAAGTTATAGCAACTTCGTCATTTTTAAAGCATCAGGACTGAGTGATCTATATTTTCACATATATTTACTTTTACTTTCATCGCACAGAAAATCTAAAATTCTACGAATAATTAAAAAATCATCTTCTAAATCCTGGCATTTAAACTATTTGTGTAAAGATTGCAATTTATTATATTTTTAGATTTCAATTTTACCCATACAGCAAGTCGTGTAGGGTGACCATGTTTTTTTTTTGTTGGCACTCGGTATGAATACATGCCAAACTATACAAATTCAGATTGATTCCGAAACAAATTTTAGTGTTTATATCCATAGACAATGTTAAAAAACGGTAAACCCACAGATTGATGCCTTAAAAATAAATCTGGATACCGTTATAATTACGACTCAAATTTTCGAGCTACCTGAAAACGGTACCTAAACTCAGACTAATCCCGTAACATAACCGTCGAATCTCCTGAAAACCCGTAAACACTAATAATGTGTTTAAAAAAATATTTTTTTAAACCACATACATTTAAAACCTAGTCATTTTAAATTTCTTTAAAACGTGTGTGTTTAAAAAAAAAAAGATCTTATAAATACCAGGAAGTACTCTAAGCCCCAAAATAGCCTGTCTAAAAATGAAAACACAATATAGCCACCCGCGACACAAAGTCAATACAAAAAAAATACAAGTGCGAAAACTCGCCCGCGGAGTGTTCCGAAGGTAGCGGAGGGGTTTTATTTCCACCTCGTAGCAAATTGTGAGTCTACACTACACTGAACAAGTGGTAAACTCATAGCGGTATTTGTTTAGACTTAATCACCCATCGGTAAACAGTTTCACAAGTTTATATAGTGAAACTAAGACCGACAGCCTAACGTATATATATATATATATATATTATATATATACCACAAATTTCAAGTATATCCGACCAGCGGTTCTCGAGATATTCATGCCGACAGACAGACACCTAAGAGTTCTTTTTTTGAAAAAATAAATAATATCGGAACCCTAATGAGAACACAAGTGATTATAACCATTCAATGCTCAAAAAGGTGATAATCCAAAATGGATTACTGGACACAGAGAAACGTTTAACAAGTAATTTGTACTTTGTGAAAATTATTACAGTATTTCCTTGATATTTATACTTCCATAGTACCTTCACACAATATAGTATTCCAGTACTCTGTGCTTAAATAAACGTCAAAACGAAATATATTAATATCTAAGTTACTTCGCCTCTCAGGGGAGCGGCGTCATCAGTAATTTGTAGTGATGAAATAATAGGCAAATCAAATGGTTTATTATGTATTTTTTTAGCATTGATTTACACACAACTTGAAATTTTACTGCATTAAAATGAAAGTTAAACTATACATATTTACAGAATAATATGCCATGCTTCATAAAAATTAAAAACAAAATATGGTCACCCTACACGACTGCTGTATGGGTAAATTTGGAATCTATAAATCTAATAAAGTGCAACCTTTACACAAATTGTTTAAATGCCAGGATTTAGAAGATGTTTTTTTAATAATTCGTAGAATTTTAGATTTTCCGTGCGATAAAAGTAAAAGTAGATATATGTGAAAATATAGATCACTCAGTCCTGATGCTTTAAAAATGATGAAGTTGCTATAACTTTTTAACGGTTATCATTTGGATATCTATTTATTTTTTGCGATAATGTCGAGAAGTACTATTAAATGCTGGGATAATCAACTTTTGCTTCTACTCAGCCTAACATGGTGTTTCAAAGGATCACTCAATCTAAAACATCTGGATTGAGAGATCCATGTTTTGCCTTATATCTTCTTCATTTTACCTCCAAATATTTTGAATTCTTATAATTATTTCTTACGATGTGTGTACTGAATGGTAGTACAAAAAAATATAACATAGAGTAAATACTTCTAAAAATATTTTTTTATATTTTTCAAAAACGTCAGGATTGAGAGCTCCTATTTTTGGACGCTAACTTTTTTTCCTCGCCTTTACAAATTAAAATATTTCATATATAAGTTTCTACATTATGCTACGAAATGCCAACATAGCCATTTTGTTTGGTTTTGATAAGATCTCTCAATCCAGATGCACATAGATACAATTCATATGTTAATCATAATTTATCGCCATACCAAATTTCATCGAAAACTGTTAAGTAGTTTAAAAGTTTACTTTTCCCAAAAGACAATTCGTTTACTGTCGCATGAAATATATATTAAGGATATGAAGTAAAATGTATATATTCATTTTATTAGGTACAATAAATATTTTAACTATGTCAGTTTTGCTGGGTATACATTCACTAAAGTTATTTGTTGGAAGGCTTTAGAGGGAGAGAATACGAGGACGTAATATATTTCTGTAGTAAATTGAAACTTTGCGAAGGTTGTATATTGATTGTTTTACGGTCATTGCGTGAGGTTCTTTTTAGTATTTTATTCCTGAATATTTGAATTATTTTGTAGATTTGATTGTTTTGTTTATTCCGGATAAACTGAAAAACTACTGAACTGATTTTTACTACCTAAAGTCCTACACCAATAGAAAGGTTTTTATTAAACTAAAAGGCGGGTGAAACGGCAGAGCACAACTAGTCCGAAATAATTTAGAAACCACATGCCGCGCTTATCAGTTAGTTACCCATCCACTTTCACTTCAACGCAAGTTTATAGGTGTATATTGCAAAAGATTCACTCTACTTTATTTTATGAACAAAAACACTTATAAAAAGATTTAATAGCATATATTATAGCATAATATAATTAATTGAAGAAAGGAACATTCATGGTCTCTCACTATGGGCCTCATTAGCAAGCTCAAAATAACACAACGAGCTATGGAGAGGGCTATGCTCGTAGTTTCTCTGCGAGGTCGAATCAGAAATGAGGAGATCCGTAGACAAACCAAAGTTACCGATATAGCCCAGCGAATCAGCAAGTTGAAATGGCAGTGGATAGGGCAGATACACGCAGAACTGATGAACGATGGAGCCGTCAAGTTCTCGAATGGAGACCACGCACCGGCAAGGGTCCACCCACAAGGTGGGCCGACAAACTTAATAAGACCACAGGGACTTGCTGGTGCAAGCCGTATCCAACCGGTCTTTTTTCAGGAACCTATAGAAGAGGCTTATGTCCAGCAGTGGACGTCCTATGGCTGATTATTATGATGATGAGAAACAATAACCTTGAAAGTAAGGTGCTGAGAAGCTACCCATAATACGCTGGTGCCGAACTGAATCGCTATGGATATATTTGACTTTGGTTCTCTCGTTACGTTTTTTTTCATACTACATTTTTGTTAGGTATTTATCATTTTGGCAAGGGCAAAGAAGTTAACCACTATATATATATTTTTATATATAAGTACAGCCATTATTTCAAAATATTTGGCTACAATTTACTAGCAAGATAATGCCACCGGTACGAGCCAACTTTACCGCAGTTAATGTTTGATTTGCAACATTACCGTCCTTCAGTCGGTGACTGATGCCAGACCTAATTCTCTCTCCGGCATATAACTAAGTATAATCGGAATAGTATATTACTGATGTTCATTATAAGTACATACGGATTAATCACTTACTGCGATTGGTTAATGTATTGTTTAGATGTTTCTAGGGGTTGCGAATTTTAAACGAGACTAAAAAATCGACAAAAAAAATTGTTGTACCAAGCTTAACAATATTGGTACGGTTTTTTTTGTAAGATCAATTTTAATACTACGCGCGATGTCAATGGGAGCCATGGATGTGAATAAAAATAAATAAATATCATCACGAGCAGAGATAATTTTTAATCCCACCTCGTCGTAGCCGATGGTAAGAGTCTACACCCAACAAGTGGCTAGCTCGTCGCGATGTTTTGAATAGACTCAATAACCCATCTATAAACAGTTTTACAAGTTGGTATAGTGAAACCAGGTCTCTTCGAGGTGGTCACCACTATAGTGGTGTTGTCAAACAAATGTATTTTTTTTAAATTAAAAACTCATTGGTATACACCGGTATTCGAACCAGGGACCTAAGTGTTTCCAAGGTCTAACCCAACTCGGCCACCACGTATATTACATTAGAATGCGTTTGTACACTTATGTGTATGTACAAACAAAGCTTACGCTTTTGTGTGTACATGTACAAAGTCAGGTCCAAGTATAGGTAGTTAGTTAAGTTAGCTTCATACATTTTGAGTCGAGTGTCTGGGATTCTATTTTTGTACATTACTGTAAAATGCAATAGAAAAACTTACTAGGAAACAAAACTGTGACTTTCAATTAAAAATATTATTTCCAACAAACAGGTTTTATAATAAAATAACCCAGAAGTTTTGTTCAAAACAAGATCTTTTTCCAAATAAAGCCAAGATTTTCTATCTCATAAGAACAGACATTCAATAAACCGAAAGCAAACAAGCTGACAATTTTATCCAGATCCTATCTTAACCAATTTGTTCATTACTTTAATGCTTACGACATTAATATCCCATTATGACTTTTATTTCTTGGGGGATAAGCTTCAGTTTCGTTTGGTGAAAGAAATAACTTTGGCAGCACAATATTACATAACACGACATAATAAACCTTGGACAGGGCTGTGACTACTGCTATAGCAATCACATACAATAACTGTTTTTTTTCGGACCGTTGTTTTTTCGTATCACTCTTAGTGTTTGTTTAACTACTGGGACTTTTATCACACTAGTTCAACTGACTGCATTTTTATTTTAAGTATGACTATTCTTCCTAAATCAAAATAGATTTTGTCTTTTTTGTCTTATCACTGTATATTACATGCTGATTTTTTAACTTTAAAAGTATTTTTTTAAGTATTTTTCTATATTACCATTTACACTCTCCTAAAGGTTAGCCGGTAGATAATGTCTAAGGCATTAAGCTCGCCTTTGTACAAACCTTTTAGTGCACTTATTTTTTTTAAGTGTTAATATTGTAGTTAGTGTTATGTTCAATAAGTATCTACAGCAGTACACTTGGTTTTACGATACCATTAATGAATGAATGAATGAATGAAAAATTCTTTATTGCACAAAAGCTTAACACTGTTGTACATAGGAGAGCTTAATGCCTTAGGCATTATCTACCAGCTAACCTTTGGGAGATTGATCAAAAAAACAGGCAGAGTGCTATTTAAAGCAATATATAATATAAAATACAAGGTATAGATAAATTATTAGGTAATATAACAATACATACTGGTATTATAACATATAACATGTATACATAAACTTACATAAATAATAATTTATAGACATACATAAATAAGTAGATATATATACATACATAAATAAATAATTACGCATACTTACAGTAAAACAAAAAAAATAAAATAACGGTTTTGATTATTAAGGAGAAAAAAGTGAAGATGGGTTTTAAATGAAGCTGTAGTAACTTTTGTTCGTATTGACAGGGGAAGATTGTTCCAGAGTGATGCTGCGGTTACTGTAAAAGCAAATTAATTAATGCAAATTAAAAAAGATATTTTATTTTTAAACTACAAAATCGTAATGGAATGGCTCCGAAGGCTTACATACAGGCCTAGTTAGTGACGAATGCAATATGTACTCGTATTTAAAAACTTTATTGCACAAAAAGATTACAAAGGCGGACTTAATGCCGCTAGGTATCCTCTACCAGTCAAACCTTCGGGTCAAAGAAACAGTAAGTAGACAATAAACAATATGTTTTAATTGTCCTATATATATATAAACTACATATAGACTTAAAAATACCTAGGCCCCTGGTTCAAACCCCATGTGTGTACCAGTGAGTTTTTAATCTAAAAAAATATGGACATTAGTGCCTCGGAGTGCACGTTAAGTAACTGAAACACGTTAAGTAAGTGTATAAACAGTTTCACTTACTTAACGTGTTTCAGTTAGATGGGTTATTGAGTCTATCCAAAAATCGCGACAAGCTAGCCACTTGTTCTGCGTTGACTCATCTATCGGCTACGACAAAGTGGGATTGAAAACCCCTCCGCTGGGTACACTGAGGCTGTCTAGGCGGTCTCGGGCCTTAAGGCCCTGAGATTGATTATATGTATATATGTCCTCATATTATTTATTATTATTAGAAACTACATTACACACAAAAACAAACCTTTTGTATTGTAATTATTAAAAGCTTTTATTTAATTTGGTGTTACTTATATATATAGGTATAAATATATGTAATTTTCCGTTTTCAAAAAAATATAAGTCTTTTTTATGTATAGCAATTTTCTATTCCCATATTTTTTTATAGGTAATCCAATAAGATACATAAACAAAACACAATAAACTAATAATACTAGCTTGTTATATTTCACCTTATTAGGTTACGACGTTAAGACGCCCTAATAAGGCGAAATATAACAAGCTAGTATTATTAGTATATTGTGTTTTATTTATCTATTTTATTGGATGACCTATTAAAAATAATAAAGCATCCATTCCCATTAGCAACAGTGATAAGGCCCATGTAATATAAAAGCTCAAGCATTGTCTAAAATATTAGCCAAGTTTACTATCAAGTAAATAAAATCTACCTCACATTCTGTACCAGAATTAACCAAAACAGTGTTAGCATTACAATTTCATCGCAACCGTTAGTTTAGATTATAGCAGACTCCTCCGTAGACTAGTGGTTGCGCATTTGGCGTTATATCCGGAGGTCGTGGGTTCGATTCCCACCCATGGCAAAAAATATTAGTATGATTTTTCTGTACAGTTTGTCATGGTCTGGGTGTTTATAAAATATAATATGTATTATATCGTTGCTTCTGGTACACATAGTACAAGCCTAGAGCTTAGTTTGTGACCAGAGCAATATGTGTAATTTGTCCGACATATTAAAAAAAAAAAAAAAGACTGGCAGTAATGGAGACGCATTAGTTACAAGTTCTTTCCAAATTAAGGCAGACTCGTTCATTGATTTTCTTTCATATTATTTGTTCTGTGTCGACATATCGGATTTCTGACATTGTAGCAATATTTTCTCTGTAATATTTCACTGGAATTCGTAATTTCTTTGTTTCTTTAATTTGAAATATTTCTTTGACAAAAACGCTGACTTTTATTGGTTAATATTTATTAAATAACTTTTTATTACCGTACGAGTATAATCTATAAATGCACAATTATATTTAAATGACATTGTATATTTGCACAATTAATGCGAAATGTAAAAAGTAGGACTAAATAGTAGAACTAATTTCCACTTTTAATATTTTTTGTCAAAATTGAATTGAATTTTATCTAATGTATCACACTTAATGCAATAAAAATGCTGCAGATATTGGAGTCCATCTTAATTTACTAGCACCACAATAATATTACTAAAGATACTGTTAAAGGCTACAAATGAAATCAAGAAACGCATTCGGTCTTCCATTCTGTCCATCGCTCGCAAGTCGGACAAGGGTAAACGGACCGAGAAAGCTTAAATGTAAATCGTTTTTCCCAATACCAATCATTAACCTTTATTACATACAAATTTGCACCCTATAACTTAAATTTAGGGTCCAAAATATATGATTCCGGAAATGTTTTGGAATAAGTAGAAAAAATCGCACGTATTTCTTTGAGATCGCTAAATTGGAAAGTCATGAGTATTAACGTTTTGCACTCTCTTATCCTAAAGGATACGGATTGAAAGGAAAAGGGGTTATAAGCAGATACCTGCTTTATCGGTAAATGTTTATATACATTAAAGTTATATAATACTTTGTTCCCCATTAAATCTTGAATTTAAAATCAGATCGTAATAGATTCGGAAGTCGTAAACTGGTAAAACAGTTCTATATCGTTTTACTCAAATGTTTATTTGGCTTTAAAGTCCTATATTAAACTATGTAGTTCTCTGTAACTTTGGTTATTTCTTTGTATATTCAATATGTTTAGCTTAATTAACCGGAATAATATAAATAATAAATATTTTAAAAATTATTGTTAGTAGCTACGATTATAAATAGTATCCTAGTTGTTCTTAGTACACAGAATACTTGTACTAGGCTCTAGGCCTAGTACTACGTCTTTTCTATGACAAATATGCGTAAGTTGGATACCGCGCATATGACTTTCAAATACGACATTTGATAAATCGTGATATGCCAGTCATCGGTGATATTTTTCATAGATGATATCAAAGTCATCGCTGACATTCAAAAATCACACCCCTGGTCCTCACCTCACTAAGCTAAGCTTGTAATATATATAATAAACAACCATGCTAATTTATATTATACAAGTACATTATAAACACGCAGACTGAAAATGGCAGACTGAACATGTCAAACTGAACATGGCAAACTGAACAGAAAAACGTACTAGCTAATAAATTTTAAGTTATAAGTAGGAATCGAACCCACTACCTCCTCATACAACGCCATAGGCACCACCACTACACCACAGAAGCGGAACATTATTATTATTAATTAAAAGACATTTTTAAGACAACCATTTTCATGGGTTATTATTCCGAGGTTATACGTATATTTTGAGGGCAGTAAAACCGCTTGTTGGTTTTGTCTTTTATAATTAACTCCGGTGATAAGAACTCAAGTTAACTAAATATTTATGTTTAAAATAGCATAAAAAATATAACAAAACACTTTTATATTTCAATTTAAATAGTAAACTGATTCTATTGTTTTCCTCTTTTCGATTTCATTTAAATTACAAAGTATTGTTTTGTATTTTATAAGTAATGTATTAATTTGCCCTGAAGTAACAGCTACGCGAACAATGCTAGTCGATGGGGGTTTCTAGAGAGTGGACCATCTTTTATCTTCATTCTTCCCTTTTTTCAGTTTCCTTTGTTACTTCGTGCTACATTTATTTGTATTGTTGTGTTCTTTTAGGGCTGACTCGTCGAATGAGACTCCTGCTGCCAATGGACTTACGGAATTCGGGAAGGTAAATATTTGCGATTTTCATACTTATCCATTAAACTTTTAGAGTTCAATTTACGATGGGAGTTTATTTTTTAATACACTGCCTAATTGTACCGTTTATTTCTTTATTTTATATAACTGGGACTTATAACTGAATTAAAGGATACGTTATTTTTTTGTGAAATAAAAATATCGGAGCACTCGTAGTACATCATAGCACTCGTAGGACATCGTAGCACTCGTAGTACATCGTAGCACTTGTAGACTTCGTAGCACCTGTAGTACTTTAAGAAGTACTACGTTTGTTAAGACACTCATAGTACTTTAAAGCGGTCGTAGTATTTGTAGTATTTCGTAACACCCGTAGTACTTAGTAGCACAGTCGTAGTTACACACTGAAAAATACTTATTTTACTTTTACCTTTAATTTGTTTAAAACTTCACAGTAAGCACTTAATTAATATATTAATTAAATCAAAGAGTAACCATTATTATTAGTGTATCATTTGTTTAATTTTGTGTGTAATATAAACTAAGATCTAAAAATTATAAAAGAGTAGACTTGAGTTAATAAAGTAAGGGTGGTTCCAAATATGGGTTATTCCGAAAGTTGAGAATATCTGCTAAATACAATTACTTTCTTCTAATTACCAACACTAGTCTTTAGACCATTTTAACTTTACCTTCGTCGTATAAGTGTTAATAACAAATATATTATTATTTATTTAACAATGTTATTTAAAGAAAATAATATCACCGGAGCTAAGGAATTATCATTAACAAAATCATGATATTTTTTTTATGTACAGTAAATTTCCTATGATTTTTTTTATTAACAGTTAAAAAAAAACAATATTTCGTTAAATATCCTGTATTAGTTATTCATTAATTAGAAAAAAATCATATACCATTTTATTTATAAAATTAAAGAATCCAAGTTTTTTTTAAGAAACTATTATTTTTTATAATTACTTTATTTCAAATCATAGAAATTCATTTTGGAATTACCCCACTCACCTACAAAATAGAATCAATGTACTATGCTTACAATGATAATAGAGGTGATAAAGTTAATTTGTTTTATAAAAAATACCTAAGAGCTGGGCTAACTTAAGCGAAATTATTTCTGGGCGTATTTTTTATATTTACAACAGGATTTTTTTTTTACAAATATATTTCTTACTTGCCACTAGGTGCAAGAAACTGGCAAACATAAACAATGACAAGTTAAATTAGCGAGTGAAGATACAAAAAAAAATACAAAATTCTATACTAAAGTCCTCTTTTGATATATACCCTGTTAAATAAAATGTAAATGACTTTTTTAATATTTTTTTTATGTATGACAAATTACATATATTGCTCTGGTAACAAACTAAGCTTTAGGCTTGTACTATGTGTACCAGAAGCAACTGTATAATACATTAATTCTATTTTATAAACACACAGACCATGACAAACTGTAGAGAAAAAACGTACTAATATTTTTTTGCCATGGGTGGGAATCGAATCCACGACCTGTGCCAACGGCACCACTTATAAATGTTTACTTATAAAATTAAAAAAACAAAAAGGAAGTTTGCTTTCCGTTTTAATGCTGCACATTTAGAAACACATTATTTAGCCCCAGTCTCCTTGCGTAACGTGCGCGTCTGCCGCTCACAGTAAACTCCACTAAAAGCCTTTTTAAAATATGACTGGGCAATTTATGATTCTTATGCATAAATATCTCGTTACTGTGAATGACCCGTGTTACCTAGCCGTAAATTATAATAATACTGCCTTAAAAAGGTATGGAATTAAATGTAAAAAATACATATTTCTGTACTTTTATAATGTTTTGTTTATTCTCTTATATCTTTAATGGGTTTATTATTAAGATTAGAAACAGTCAATTTGACAATATCAGACAGTTTATTAGTGAAAACTTAAACTTACTTTATATAAGTAATTTTGGGCAAATAATCAAATGTATAGTATTAAGTTATTATAGGTAATAGATTCAGGGTGCAGTAGTATTTATGCTAATCCGAATTTTCATAACCGCATTCTGATACTTTTTTTATAGGAGCACATCATGTGACCTTGTATACACCTGAAGTTAGGCAGACCTACAAAGTCCATGAATGGGGCGATCAATAAATTGTTGTTTAACAATACTGGCTAAACGATGGGCAGCATCAAGGACGAATTTGCATTACAAGTCTATTTTAATAATATGCTCGCTGCATTATCAGCATATCCTGAAAGGAGACTACGACGAGAAAACGATGCAGTAGTCTCCTGAAAACCGGTGAACCCAAAGAAACCAAAACATACTAGTAACAATATTATGTCCTTAAACGACACTTATTTTTATTGGTTGTGTTGTCTTGTGATATAATTCTTTGTGGACTTAAGGATTTATTTTCTATTTAACAGAAAGTAGTTCGTGAAATGAACCGTCTGGGTATGATCATTGATCTGTCCCACGTTGGAGACAATACCACTCGTGCTGCTATGAAGCTGTCGAAGGCTCCCATAGTCTTCAGCCATTCTTCTGCCTACAGCCTCTGCGCTCACAACCGAAATGTTCCTGATGATATTATAAAATCCCTTGTAAGTACAGTTATCACAGGAATTATTAAAAAATATTGCATCCCTCAAGAACACTTTAGTTAAAATGTGATTTGTTTTTAGCACCAAAAATAAATATGCGTAAAGATATCCTAGTGAAGATAAATGGTTCTTCAAGGACTCAATAGATTTTATGAATAAGGCCAATAGAATGTTCAGCAGATAATATAGTTATTAATATTATAGTTAAATTGAAATAAATAAATAAAAATATTTTTTATTTAGATACGATATATTTCGCCTTATATGGCGTCTTCAGTCGTATGACATTATTTTTTTTAAATTATAATAAAATAAACAAATATTATTATTTAATAGGCTAAGGTAATGAGTATGTACGTTTCTGTTAGTGTTGGTGTGTGCGTTTTGTGTTTGTGTTTATATAAATGTGCGTGAATTTAAATAAACATTCACGCGAGAAATAACACTAACACCAGATTTTAATTTTTAAATTGAAACGCATAATCCATATCATACTTTTTTTAACAGAAAGAAAATGGTGGAATAATAATGGTTAACTTCTTCTCGGACTTCGTCAAGTGCCCCGGAAATGCGACCATAACTGATGTTGCAGGTATGTAAAAATAAATATTTATGAATCCTAGCTAAGTAAAATATTACATTTAACGTAAATATATGTCATAAATAATATATTTTAAATGTAAATAATGTATATAAAAGTCCAATCTAAGCACCAAAAAATATTGTTTATAAATTTTAATACAAACTACATAAATGTACAAGTTAAATTGTATAGAAACAAGCTTAGACTAAGCCGTAAGTCATGCAAAAATATACTTTATGACTAGTTTTCTTAAAGCTCTATTCTCTCTGCAAATCATGTTCAAAATATCGATCGATCGGTCGCTGAGAGTAACCGAAATTTCGCAGCATCATTTTGGGATATCCCCTGGCCCAGTGGCTAAGGCTCTACTCTCTTCTCCTATGGAAAAGAGAGTGTGAGTTCGAATCCGCGTGGGACAACCATGGGATGTCCTTTATGTTTTTTTTTTATATATTTTTTTACTACCGGGTTCGTACCTATGTATTTCTATAAAAAAAAAACAATTTTAATTAATAACTTTTTGAAATAAACTCATAATAAGTTATAAGATTTTTTATAATGATTAATTAATTAACAATACTTCATAATTTTATATCAAATTAGCTTCTAATCAATTTATTTCTCTAGTATTAAAGCGAAATGTTTAGTACCTGCATTTGCCACGAGCGCTTTGTGCAGAATAAATGACAACGATTTAAATGCGGCTTAAGTAAAACATCTTCAAAATAACTGTTCTAAATTAAACCTATTTTTAACATACTATTTAAAAAAAAAAAACTAAAAAAGTGTACAAATAAAGCTTATATATTAAGTAGATCATAAAGTCAAGTAAAAGTATATTTTATGTCTAGTCTCCATAGGGTTGTATTTTCTCCCACTACAAACGGAAATTATCGATCGGTCGTTGATACTAAGCAAATTTTCGTAACCTCTCTACGGACATCCCGTAGCCCTGTGACACAGACCGATGGTCCTCTCATCCTTCTATAGGAGACAAAGGGCCTAGCGCTAAGTCTAATAACAGGGCTGTGGTTTGGGATGGTCCTTTTTACTTTTTTTTCATTTTTTTTTTCATTACTTTGATATCTATTATAGAATAAGTAGTTTTTATTTTTTATGTTTTAATATCAAATTTTTATTTTAAATAGTTTTATTTTTAAAGAAATTAAATTTATATTGATATTATATGATAATAAAATGATAAAATAACTTTTTTCCTTTATATGTCATTTGTTAAAATATATTTACGAATAGATGTTTAAAGACATTTGTTTATGGCTAGTTTTATAATTATGATTAAATAAAAGATCACTGTAATATATAAACATAATAAGTAGATATGAATGAGAAATTCAGAAAGTATATAGTGCCCGAAGTCCGTGGCTGTGGCCTAAAAAGACACTAATATTATACTTTATTGGTATAGAGATAGGAATAATTGACTAACTAATAAAAACTGTTTTAAAAAGTATTAAAATATTATAAATAGAGGTAAATTCATCAGACAATTAGTAACGAAAACTGTAACGCAACAGCAGCGCCCTCTGTATCCACCACGCAGTAGATTTGCGCACGCATACTCCATTAGACTATTTTTCATTTGTTGGTGTGTATTTTATTTATTATAATTACAATAATATTAATAATAATAATATCCCACATATTAATTATATATTACACATATTGCTCTGGTCACAAACTAAGCTTTAGGCTTGTACTATGTGTACCAGAAGCAACGATATAATACATATTATATTTTTATTAACACCCAGACCATGACAAACTGTACAGAAAAACGTACTAATATTCTATGGCATGGGTGGGAATCGAACCCACGACCTACGGATACAACGCCAAAGGCGCAACCACTAGTCTAAACACACACATACACATACATATCATCACGGGTGCCTTACGACGCCGACGCCCGAGACCGCCTAGACGGCCTCAGGGTACCCAGCGGAGGGGTTTTTAATCCCACCTCGTCGTAGCCGAGGGTATGAGTCTACACCGAACAAGTGTCTAGCTCGTCGCGATATTTTAAATAGACTCAATAACCCATCTAAAACAGTTTCACAAGTTGGTATTGTGAAACCAGGACCGACAGCTTAACGTGCTTTCCGAGGCACTATAGTGGTGTAGTCGAACAAATGTACATAAATAATATAATATTTATAATTATAAATGTAAAAAAAATTTTTTTTAAGGGTTTAATTTTCTTAAGTCCGCTACAAGCTTGCCACTGGTTTGGTGTAGACTCGGTATACATCGACGACGATGATGTAGGAATAAAACCTCTCACTGGGTTTATAACCGTCTACTTAAACGGTAAATGTTTTTTGTTGTATTACTTTGGGAATAGAGCTACGACCAAAAGCTGTGAAAAGCCTATATTATTCTTGCGGATAATGTTTAGTTTCTGGTTTTTATATTTAATTTTTACTCTAACCGAATACATATTTATATTTAGAACTTTTAACCTACTTGTTTTTGAAATATGTGTTCCAACAAGTTCAGCTATTGTAAATGCCGTACCGAGTGTATGTGAAAAATATAAGTTAAATATGCAATATTATCCTTCTGTGCTATTATTTGGTTCAATCTGCAAAACACGCATATCTCAACCGTAACCGTTACAATAATATGTAATGCGACTAAATTTATTATTTGATTTTTATTCGCACAATGTATGCTTCTTACATAGTATTTTTACTTTTCCAGTTTATACGACACGGCACGGCACGATTAAATTTATTGTCTAAGACGAAACCATTTTCTTTGTCGTTAACAGTGCTATTTCGCAATCTGTGTTCACAAGTCGTTAATTTTAAAGGTTATTTATTTTTTAAGCTACAATAAAATTTCTTATATCGTTTTTATAATATACCCACATAGTGGTCGAGTTGGTTAGACCGAATACTTAGGTCCTAGTTCACAGGTTTAAAACCGGTGTGTAGTATTTATTTTTTGGTTAACAAAATGTTCATAATATGATATATCAGTCCTCGATTCTTCATTGTACTTGTTTGGTGCAGTAGACTCAAGAACTAACGGCTACGTCGAGGCTCCGCTGGGCACTCTGAAGCTGTAAATACATTACCTATAAGTGTAGTGTCTACTAAATTTTACTGTACTTTTTACAAGAACAACTGATTAAACTACTGAGCTTTCCAGGTTCAAGTTGTAGTTTACATTTTTTTTAAATATATTTAACAAAACGATAAATGGTATTATAATTTATATAAGATGAAAGAAAAACAAAAAAGTATTTCTATATCTAGAAAGTAAATATTAGAAATTTACTAAATTGTTATCTTATTATTGAAGATAAATGTATTCACAGACTTTTTTGCATAAAAAAACACTTCAAACAATAATTGTGTTATTGTTAAAATGTATGAAATTATTTGAGTTTCTGATATAACACGAAAAAAGGTTTTCTTTTGGTTCAATTCCCGGTTTCCTAAACCAAATTCGCAGGATTTGAAAAATCTGTACTTTTTTTAGCAAAATAAAAATTACTACATACAAAGTACTTTTATTTTATCAGACAGTTTTTTTCACCCTTTAGGTATATCTAAGTAGTCTTCCAAGGGTATCAGAAGTATTTTAAGCTAGCCATAGGGTTCACACGTTTGCAGATGATTGCCAATTATTCCCATTCAGTCACATAGACTGATTGCTAATTAATCCCCTCAGTCACAACGACTGATTGTCTCTCACGTTCGTTTGCTGAACCAATCTGTGAACTTTTGAATAAGTTGCTAATTCGAAATCTTTTAGCAAAAGCTGATTGATTCCCGCAGGTTTTTTAATTATAAAGTCATGTAATAAAAACTGACTGCATATATATATACTATACAAATATAATAAAGCTGAAGGGTTTGTTTGTTAGTATGAACGGTAATGCGCTAATCTCTGGAACTAGCAGGCAGATATAAATTCTTTTTGTATTTCATAGATCACTTCTTGAGGAAGGTTAACATAATACTACGGCTCTGAGGAACAGAGCGATAAATTAAACGGTAGATGAAATTAGTTATAAGTTAAAATGTATTTATGTATTTCATTAATATGTTATTCAAAATATAATATGATAGTAAGTTACTACCATAGTCTATACCCCAAACGGCACAAAAATATAATTGTATGTTTGTTTCTAATAAGTTTATTTGTATATTGATTGGTAATCATCTTTTAATAATCTGTCGTTCATCAACACACCATTGATCAGATTCTTTGGTTAATACGGCTAAAAGACGGGCGCTTTCTATATACTTACTTATATTACAAAAATATAAATTGATCAGATTCTTTGGTTGTTACGGCTAAAAGACGAGCGCTTTCTATATACTTATTTATATTACAATAATATATTCTAATTGATCAGATTCTTTGGTTGATACGGCTAAAAGACGGGCGCTTTCTATATACTTATATTACAATAATATATTCTAATTGACCAGATTCTTTGGTTGTTACGGCTAAAAGACGGGCACTTTCTATATACTTACTTATATTACAATAATATATTCTATTTGATCAGATTCTTTGGTTGTTACGGCTAATAGACGGGCGCTTTCTATATACTTACTTATATTACAATAATATATTGTAATTTATCAGATTCTTTGGTTGATACGGCTAAAAGACGGGCGCTTTCTATATACTTACTTATATTACAATAATATATTGTAATTGATCAGATTCTTTGGTTGATACGGCTAAAAGACGGGCGCTTTCTATATACTTACTTATATTACAATAATATATTCTAATTGATCAGATTCTTTGGTTGTTACGGCTAAAAGACGGGCGCTTTCTATATACTTACTTATATTACAATAATATATTGTAATTGATCAGATTCTTTGGTTGATACGGCTAAAAGACGGGCGCTTTTTATATACTTACTTATATTACAATAATATATTCTAATTGATCAGATTTTTTGGTTGATACGGCTAAAAGACGCGCGCTTTCTATATACTTACTTATATTACAATAATATATTCTAATTGATCAGATTCTTTGGTTGATACGGATAAAAGACGGGCGCTTTCTATATACTTACTTATATTACAATAATATATTGTAATTGATCAGATTCTTTGGTTGATACGGCTAAAAGACGAGCGCTTTCTATATACTTACTTATATTACAATAATATATTCTAATTGATCAGATTCTTTGGTTGATACGGCTAAAAGACGGGCGCTTTCTATATACTTACTTATATTACAATAATATATTCTAATTGATCAGATTCTTTGATTGTTACGGCTAAAAGACGGGCGCTTTTTATATACTTACTTATATTACAATACTATATTCTAATTGATCAGATTCTTTGGTTGATACGGCTAAAAGACGGGCGCTTTCTATATACTTACTTATATTACAATAATATATTGTAATTGATCAGATTCTTTGGTTGATACTGCTAAAAGACGGGCGCTTTCTATATATTTACTTATATTACAATAATATATTCTAATTGATCAGATTCTTTGGTTGATACGGCTATAAGACGGGCGCTTTCTATATACTTACTTATATTACAATAATATATTCTAATTGATCAGATTCTTTTGTTGATACGGCTAAAAGACGGGCGCTTTCTATATACTTACTTATATTACAATAATATATTCTAATTGATCAGATTCTTTGATTGTTACGGCTAAAAGACGGGCGCTTTCTATATACTTACTTATATTACAATAATATATTCTAATTGATCAGATTCTTTGGTTGATACGGCTAAAAGACGGGCGCTTTCTATATACTTACTTATATTACAATAATATATTCTAATTGATCAGATTCTTTGGTTGATACGGCTAAA
The DNA here is from genome assembly GCA_947458855.1 of Monopis laevigella. Taxonomy (NCBI): domain Eukaryota; kingdom Metazoa; phylum Arthropoda; class Insecta; order Lepidoptera; family Tineidae; genus Monopis; species Monopis laevigella. The sequence goes on along the minus strand of OX381576.1, from coordinate 33,237,928 downwards.
AGACGGGCGCTTTCTATATACTTACTTATATTACAATAATATATTCTAATTGATTAGATTCTTTGGTTGATACGGCTAAAAGACGGGCGCTTTCTATATACTTACTTATATTACAATAATATATTCTAATTGATCAGATTCTTTGGTTGATACTGCTAAAAGACGGGCGCTTTCTATATACTTACTTATATTACAATAATATATTCTAATTGATCAGATTCTTTGGTTGATACTGCTAAAAGACGGGCGCTTTCTATATACTTACCTATATTACAATAATATATTCTAATTGATCAGATTCTTTGGTTGATACTGCTAAAAGACGGGCGCTTTCTATATACTTACTTATATTACAATAATATATTCTAATTGATCAGATTCTTTGGTTGATACTGCTAAAAGACGGGCGCTTTCTATATACTTACTTATATTACAATAATATATTCTAATTGATCAGATTCTTTGGTTGATACGGCTAAAAGACGCGCGCTTTCTATATACTTACTTATATTACAATAATATATTCTAATTGATCAGATTCTTTGGTTGATACTGCTAAAAGACGGGCGCTTTCTATATACTTACTTATATTACAATAATATATTTTAATAGATCAGATTCTTTGGTTGATACTGCTAAAAGACGGGCGGTTTCTATATACTTACTTATATTACAATAATATATTCTAATTGATCAGATTCTTTGGTTGATACGGCTAAAAGACGGGCTTTTCTATATACTTACTTATATTACAATAATATATTCTATTTAATAATCATTTATTTATAAAACTTTACAAAATATATAATAATAATATACACCTAGAAAATATAAAACTAAAGGTCATTGGGCACAATCCGACCCAATTTGTGAAGGTTTGCCTACAGAAACAAAATTACTTTTAATTAATAAGGTATATTCCACTTTCCATTTTAAGTTTTTTTTTTAAGCGCCCAACCTTTAAATTTAAACTAATAAGAAAAAACACTATATGAGGCGCCACTTGGTAGGGTACCTAATACGCTAGCAGCATTGCGTCTTTGTATGGCATTATGGTTTTTTGTTTTAAATATGCGTAGCATTTGGGATCTCCATATTCCAAAAGACTCGTTTTCCGAGGTTTCGGATAAAACCGCGAGTCTCGGTTTCTAAGGTTCCAGAAGTTTCGACCCCAAATGCTACGAAATGATAATAATATTCTAATTGATTTAAAAATCAATATAATACGGTGGTGGGTACTTTAGACTTAAAACATTACAGTTTCATGTCCTCGGTTAAAGTCCCGTGTAGCAAGGCCACGTCTAATGTATGTCAGAGAGGCAACTGAATAATCACTTATATGTTATATCAAAATGTAGGTAGATATTTTTATATTAAAATCTTATTATGTACAACTGGCTTTAAATTTGTCACCTAAAATCTGTATTTGATCTAACATCACACGCAGGTCACTAGCACGGCATCTTCTAAACTACGCAGTGTATTTTGATGCGGTTTTTTCCATTTAGGTAATTTCTTCCGTTTAACGGTAGATACTCCAGTTTTACCAATTTATTAATTAAGTTTTATCTGTGAGAACGATACTTTTAAATACGAAGGCTGCGTTCCAAAACGTGGTAACCATTAACCTGTGCGATCTCTCGTGAAAAAAAAAGACGGAGGTATATTTTGACAGCCTCCGTAGACTGGCATCCGGAGGTCGTGGGTTCGATACCCACCCATGGCAAATATTAGTAAGTTTTTTCCGACAGTTTGTCATGGTCTGGGTGTTTATAAAATATAATATGTATTATATCGTTGCTTCTGGTATACATAGTACAAGCCTAGAGCTTAGTTGATGACCAAAGCAATATGTGTAAATTGTCCTACATATTATACAAATTGTGTATATTCCATCGCTTTCTTTTCCCCGAGAGATCGCACATTGTAAGCTTAAACATTTGTTTAGGCTTATATAAATTATACCGCTACGTCAAAATAACAATACGCCAAATAACATACACTTATTTTACTAAAAAAAAGTGGGATTATATTTTGATGACTCCAAATATTTTTTAACAGAATTATAGTATACTATTAGTTCAAAATTTTCAACCTTATTTCTTAGCACTATTTCGGATCAGAATACCTGCCGTTAAATATGTAATAAATAGTACTGGGAACATATGGTAGTAAAATGTAAGTAACCGTGGCGTCGCTAGTTAAATTATAAAAAGGTTCCTAATAAAATAAAATAGAATAACATAGACATATGTAGGTTGAAATAAGTATCTTATCTTCATGGACGACTAATTAAAAATGTAAGTGAAAACCTAAAACCTCTGTGGTGAAAACACAGTGAATAGAGAGTTTGAATGGACCACTAGTTAGTGTAAAAGGCGTGCGGGCTTAATTGGGAGAAATAACCTGCAACTACTAACTACTGGTGCAAGCTTTCAAACCTGAGCTTTCATTCGTGAATTTTATTTGCTTCCATTCTGTCGATTTTATTTCCGAAGTCGGTAGTGTCGAATCAGTAGTTTATTACTTGATTAGAAATTTATCGGGATTGTAGGTAAGAATTATGGAAACATTTCCCTGAAGAATTATTTTAGCGTTTAAATTTTTCTCTCAAAAAAATAAATCCATTTTTTTATGAGTGGTGCACAGACCAGCATAAGGGGTTCTAAAGAAATAGGAATACAAGAGTTAGTATACTCTCGGTGCTTGAAGAAAATAATACTTGTTGACGGTTTCGTGGGTAACAAGTGTGTGTGATGGACGGAGTAACCAAAAAGAAATCAAGGATTTCCTGAAAAACCACAACACTAATTTCGTTGCCGCGTTTATTAGCTTTGGATACTTTTTGTCCCAAAAGTAATCCTGACTTTGGATCTTCAATCACTCCAGTCTTTTACCTACAGAAATAACAAAACGTTTTGCTTTCTTGGATCAAGGACCCATCGTCTCAACTATAAAAGTAAATTTTGTTATGTGTGTGGGTAAAAGACCTAGAAGAGTGACCGGGGACTCAAAATCAGTATTTCTTGTAGGACAAAAAGTATCCATGGCTATCCAACGCGGAAACGCAGCTTTTTACATATTTTTTCAAGAAATCACTTGATTAATTTTGGTCATTCCTTTCCATCTTTGCCAAAAGATTATATTATTAAAAATCTTATATATATATTTTTAAAACTTTATCCCGTTAATATTATTGTTAATAAATCTTATAATTTTTTTTTTTATATTCTGTATTATATAGTTACCAATTAAATAACAAAATCAAACTTTTATTTAATTATATTTATGTTATTTTTTATGATATTAAAAATATAAATTTATAATTGCAATGAAAAATTTACTGTTTTTGGTGAGACTCGAATCTTGGATGGCTCAGCCGTGGATTAATTTGTCCGAATCCATGTGACTTTCGCAAAAAGTTACTCCGCCGCTTATCCAGGTCACAGACCTAGGATCTTGTTGAATCCATGTGGCTTTTGCGATAAGGTACTCCAACACCGAGCCATATAGCTTTCGCAACAAGGTACTCTGCCGCTAAGGTAAAAAACCTAGGATCTTGTCAAATCCATGTAGCTTTCGCAACAAGATACTCCACCGCTAAGCCATCCAGGTCACAAAACTAGGATCTTGTCAAATCCATGTAGCTTTCGAAACAAGGTACTCTATCGCTAAGCTATCCAGGTCACAAACCTAGGATCTTGTCGAATTCATGTAGCTTTCGTAACAAGGTACTTCACCGCTAAGCCATCCAGGTCACAAACTTAGGATCTTGTCGAATTCATGTAGCTTTCGTAACAAGGCTCTCCACCGCTATGCCATCCAGGTAACAGACCTATGATCTTGACATATCCATGTGGCTTTCGCAACAAGGTACTCCACCGCTAAGCCATCCAGGTCACAAACTTAGGATCTTGTCGAATTCATGTAGCTTTCGTAACAAGGCACTCCACCGCTAAGCCATCCAGGTCACAGACCTAGGATCTTGACATATCCATGTGGCTTTCGCAACAAGGTACTCCATTGCTAAGCCATCCAGGTCACAAACTTAGGATCTAGTAGAATTCATGTAGCTTTCATAACAAGGTACTTCACCGCTAAGCCTTCCAGGTCACAAACTTAGGTTCTTGTAGAATTCATGGAGCTTTCGCAACAAGGTTCTCCACCGCTAAGCCATGCAGGTCACAAACCTAGGATCTTGTCAAATCCATGTGGCTTTTGCAACAAGATACTCCACCGCTAAGCCATCCAGGTCACAAACCTAGGACCTTGTCAAATCCATGTAGCTTTCGAAAGAAGGTACTCTATCGCTAAGCTATCCAGGTCACAAACCTAGGATCTTGTCGAATTCATGTAGCTTTCGTAACAAGGTACTCCACCGCTAAGCCATCCAGGTCACAAACTTAGGATCTTGTCGAATTTATGTAGCTTTCGTAACAAGGCTCTCCACCGCTAAGCCATCCAGGTAACAGATTTATGATCTTGACATATCCATGTGGCTTTCCTAACATGGTACTCTATCGCTAAGCCATCCAGGTCACAAACTTAGGATCTTGTCGAATTCATGTAGCTTTCGTAACAAGGCACTCCACCGCTAAGCTATCCAGGTCACAGACCTAGGATCTTGACATATCCATGTGGCTTTCGCAACAAGGTACTCCACTGCTAAGCCATCAAGGTCACAAACTTAGGATCTTGTAGAATTCATGGAGCTTTCATAACAAGGTACTCCACTGCTAAGCCTTCCAGGTCACAAACTTAGGTTCTTGTAGAAATTATGGAGCTATCGCAACAAGGTTCTCCACCGCTTAGCCATCCAGGTCACAAACCTAGGATCTTGTCAAATCCATGTAGCTTTCGCAACAAGGTACTCCACCGCTAAGCCATCCAGGTCATAAACTTAGGATCTAGTAGAATTCATGTAGCTTTCATAACAAGGTACTCCACCGCTAAGCCATCCAGGTCACAAACTTAGGATCTTGTCGAATTCATGTAGCTTTCGTAACAAGGTTCTCCACCGCTAAGCCATCCAGTTCACAGACCTAGGATCTTGACATATCCATGTGGCTTTCGAAACAAATACTCCACCGACTTTCGCAACTAGGTACTCCAACGCTAAGTCATCCAGGTCACAAACTTAGGATCTTGTCAAATCCACGTGGCTTACTCAACTAAGTACTCCACCGCCAAACCACTCAGGCCATAAACCTAGGACCATGTCGAATCCATGTGGCTTTCGCAAAATGGTTTTCCCTAAGACATCCGCTGCTTTCACGACAAGATACTCCACCGTTGAGCTATCAGGTCACAAATCTACGATCTTGTCGCCTATCCAGTAAATAAATTAGTCATTACTATTTACACTAATCTTTATATTAATCTTTTTTTTATTATATAAAAATATTACAATAATACAAACCAAGATCTAATAATAATAATTTCCTAAAAATTAAATCCTCACAGTGTTCGCGCGGCAAAGTGCCCAGAACTCTGGCTACATTTTCTCTTAGTTAGGCTCTTTGTGAGAGGAAAGCGCCAGCCCTTAACCAATTTTAATGCAATTTATATTTATTTTGCTCAGGTGTCCCAATTTTTATTACATACTCATTAATAATAATAAATAATATTGGAAGTCCTAATTTTAAACACTCGTAGATGACACAGGAATATGTCATTTCTTTTACTAATATTAATGTTAATACTACTTTTTGTAGTATTTATATATAATTAGTTAATCCCTCCGCAGGGTACCCTGAGTCCGTTTAAACGGTTCTAGGGAGCCAAATTTGTAAATATAATTACTAAATTTTTATTTATTTGTTTTTGTTAGAGCATCTTCATCACATTAAGAAGTTGGTGGGATCCGAGTACGTCGGCATCGGAGGCGACTACGATGGTGTCAACAGGTAGATATAAAGTTTAATCCACTACAAATTAATTTTCGGCTAAGAGATAGACTGCTACGCCACAGAGATGCGACAAAGCCCCACATTTTATCGCTAGTCTAAAGGTCAGATAAACGATTCTTTAGAAACCCGTATACTGTAAGAAAAACCATTTAGAGTACGAAATTGTGTGAATACTGCAAAAACACTCGGGTTTCGCCAGCCTCAGTGTCAGCGAGTATTGCTAATCTCTGAAGCTTTACTATAAGCTTTAAAGCAGTTTTTCCGCATCGGCATTGGTAGCGAAAGTCAAGCGAGAATGTATAAATAAAGCATGATAAAGTTATTGATACCAATGAGTTTTTAATATGTGTTAACATCATCATCATTATGGAAATAAATTGAAAATTAAATATAATAACTTCTTCGAGGGAATCGGTTGCCGCCTCTAGAGTTCCGAGAACGCTAGCTGCATTGCCCCTCTGGACCTCCAATGCTATGCGTTGCACAAATGTTTAAACTGTCAAGTAAAATTCTCTAATTTATAAATACAAAATCCATGATTGTATTAAACAATTATATATTTCCATAATGTCATTCTATAGGTGTGGCAAGCATACCTCAATATTCGACATTTTATGAAAGAATATTCAATTAAAAATTGTTCTCATATAGTTGGATGCTCCGTAACAATTTCATATAAAGTTGATTAACCCGGGGGACTTCGCGCCCTTAAACATTACGCGAGCACTCGCGCATTCACTATATTTTTATTATTCAGCAGCTTGAAGTGTACTTTTAACTTTGCCTTTTAATTATAATAGTTATTTAAGGAAAATCAATCACAAGTATTGTAATTTTAATAACAACCATAGTAACTTTATCCCATTCTTTTTAAGAGGCCTGAAAACACAAATCAACAGAACTAAAAAAAAAAGTTAAATATGCACTTCATACTTATAATAACAATAGAATATAAACCAATTAAATAATTGTATTATAAAAATATGTTATGAAAAAAAGGTATTTAAGTTAACAATCGCGCAATGAGCAAATTACCGTGAAACCTACACCGGGCCTAGCACACAATAACACCCATGGTCCGTTTTAATAGATACTAGGAACGTATAAAACTTAGCTACTAAGTGAACAAGACTTCTTGGAATGGTTTACACAAAACAACGCGAGTTTTTTTAATTTGCTGTGAGCAAAATGCTCATAGTGCGGGAGCTAGCGGGTTAAAGGAAAACCTATTTATTGAAAGAATCTTGGATTAAAATTTCTAGTTAAAAGTTTTATCGATAGCTTTAAAACTACTTAATTATTGTTTTTTATTTATTCACGTGTAGGGCATTTTCATCTTCGATCAAGAATTTCAACTAGATACATATAGGTCAATACAAAAAATGGAAAGGTAAAGCTACTTACTATAAATATATTAACCATAAATATGTTTGTAGAATATTCAGAGGTCGTATAAAGGAAAATAAAACAGGTGAAATAAAAGATGACTCTTACAAAGCGTGCGAGTGAGAAACAAAAAAATATATCGCGCAGAATTCTTGAAAATAATAATTTTATATTAACTTAATAATGTTTTTTGCTATAACTTTTATAATATTTTCTATTTTACAAAAACGCTAGGCCAAGCACTAGATCTTACATAAACATATGACTTTATATTGATAGTTATTATATAGATATATAGAAGTTATAGGAAATATCGATAAAAAATGGAGAATGAACTTTGCTATAGTTTTCTATTTCAATAATTTCTTCTGGTTTTATAATTCCTGATATGCTTTATGCGCTATCAGAGTAGATATTTTTCGTAGTAAATTAAAATTGTAATCAACCTGTTTATAGGAACAGTTTATAGGAACCGTAGAATGAACCGATTTGTTGTTAAGTACAGTTATAATAGAGAACCATATGGCTGTAGGAATCCTCCATAACTTCTCTGGAATCTTTCCTGCTCCTTCCGGGCAGTAAGAGCTTGAATTCCGGAAGATACCCGAGATAAGATATCTAAAAAAAGGGTACCATATGTGAGTAGGCATAGTCTACCTGGCATTGTTTCTTAATCCCAAACTGATTTCTGCAACACGCTTTAAAAATATGGAAGTTTTAAAAATATGAAGGGTTTTAGAATTGTAGAAAATTCTTTCAATTATTACTCTCATAAATATCAAAGTGTCAAGTAGGGAAATCATCAAATAGGGAATTTTGAAATGATTCGTCTTCGGTCAAATAATAATTTATCTGTCACTGCTACCTACTATCTATATTTGGCGGTTTTTTAGCATGTGATATGGCTACATCATCATACGTCCATGGCATCTAAGCGTAATACTATCTTAACTTAGGATTGATTGGATTTCTGTAGCTTTACAGATTAAAGCTTTAATCAGTCTAGTAGATGAAACTTAAATGACTTTGGTAAGCTCCAACCCAAGCTTTTAATCACGGATTATTAATTGAACTACATCCCCTCGGTAGAAAAGTTTTTTTTTCACATATTTTTTCGGGGTAGTAAAATTCAATTGCCCGCAAAGTAACTTTTAGTTTTTAATTTCGAAAACTACTTAAACTAATGGTCCGGTATAACCATAAAGTTCGTAATGTTCTGAAGTTAAAGATGTAAATTCTCAAGTTTCAAGGAATAATTTGTCAATCGAATTGGTATTACTTATTTTGGAACATTTGCGATGCCAATTTATCGTATTTCAAATATATAAAATATTTTTTTATAAATATAATGACCGAAAAAAAAATCGTTGTATTTTTTTTAGTTGACTTATTACCTACAATTTTTATTTAATAATATATATATAAAAATAACATTTGGTAATATATATATATATATATTACAAAATTTAAATGTTTTTTTTTTAAATATATTATTTGTATTTATATTAGATATATATTGATTATTATTATTTTATTCAGTATATTATGTAGCTTTTTTGTAATACAAAATTGTTAAAAAAGTTCTATTATTTTTCATTTTATCTATATTGTATTGAGTAGGATCTACTTTTATTTAACCTTTTATAAAATTTAATAACAACTTTATAAGTTTAATATTTCGCTTTTGTAATAATAGCCACGAGTACTTAACACAGAATGTATTTTGTATTTATTAAGTAGATTTTTCTTTTTTTCATACAAAACTTTTATTTATTTGCTCTAAACATAATAAATAATATAGTCTGAGATAACGGGAACGCTTAGTTACCCCAAAATAGAGAAGCAAAGTGATCGACATGTTCTGGAAGTCAATTAAGCTGCTCTCTAGTTTGCCTTTCAATCTCAATTATTTATTAGTCGGCCAACATCGCTAATGGCTACCAATTTTCTGAGATGCTTTGGAAAGTGCATATAATATTATACCTAACAAGTATTACACAGTTGTGTAATACTTGTTAAATTATTTACATTTTACTCTGATAAAGTTGCAGTGAAAAATTTCCTGTTGAGTAGGACTCGAACGCACACTTTTGCGGCATGGAGCACAACCGCTGAGCTATCCAAGTACAAGTCACTCTTCACATGATTGCTTTTTACGAGTTTGTCTGCATACCAAAATTCTCCAAAATCGATGAAAAGTGACAGACAGAGAGACGTTTAGTCAGAGTTCTTTAGCATTTATAATATTGCTTGCCACCTAGACTAGTGGTTGTGCATTTGGCGTTATATCAGGAGGTCATGGGTTCGATTCCTATCCATTGCAAAAAAATATATAGTACGTTGTTCAGTACAGTTTGTCATGGTCTTGGTGTTTATACAATATAATATGAATTATATCGTTGTATAAGTTGTATGGCTCGTACTATGTATACTCTGGTATACATAGTACAAGCCAAAGGTTAGTTTGTGACCAGAACATATGTGTAAATATTCCTACATATTATTATCATATTAGTATGGATATATTTGGCATTTTTTAATGGAAATATTTTCCATTTACGTCATATTGTTTTAATTTTTCCCTATTCAAAGGACAAATTTTATACAATCTCCACTAAGTAAGCTTATCTTGAGCACTGCGGAATTCAGGACTAATCTCTTACTTCCTTCATTCAGGGTGCCCCGAGGTCTGGAGGATGTATCCCGTTACCCTGAACTCTTTGCTGAACTGCTGCGAAGTGGCCAATGGAATGTCCAGGAGCTGAAGAACTTGGCTGGCCTTAATATGCTGCGTGTTATGCGTCAAGTCGAAAAGGTAAGAAATTCAAACAAAAACAGCAGTAAAAAATAGAAAAGTTCCCATTATGATTCGATTATTAACTTTATATAATAAATGTATTAGTATCATTGTTGTTGGTACGCATACTACAAGCCTAGAGCATAGCTTGTGACCAGAGCAATATGTGTAAAATGTCCTAAATATTATATTTACTATTATACTTAGGGTCGTATTAATAGTCGGTGCTTAGCTATTGCTTGGAACTGACAAAATTTTGTTTTTTTCATATGCAGTTTGACAGTTCGAAGCTTTGGCTTAGCATTAGCAATTGCTTAGCAACGACTATTAGTCCGGTTTTTTTAATGTCATCCATGCTTACTTTCTTATTTATAAAGAGATTAACTTATAACGGTTTTAGTTAAAATTGTGTCATAACTTTTCTGTAAAAAATATTTTCAGTGCTAAGAAAGAGATAACACCATTTTAGCTAAAAGAGAGATAACTGTAGTTCGTTCAGTAGATACTCATACACTGACCACACTATTAATTTAATTATTTTAGTACAAAGGTTTTTTTTTTTTGTACAGGTACGTGATGACATGCGTACCAGTGGCGTACTCCCGGAAGAACATTCGGACACTCCTTACGACAATGGAAACTGCACCAGCTACGCGTTCCACACTGAACAATCTTAATTCCCTACGTCTTGAAACACTGTTCGTAAATCAATATTGAATATTAAAACATTTTAATAACAACAGTCAATAAAAAAGTTTCATTTTATGTATTGAGTTTATCATATTGCATACATGCTTATTACATAGCAATAATTTAAAAACGAAAAGCAAAATTTTGTTAATCCACATTTCTTTCAACGTATTTGTTTACCTATCAAAAGTCCCTCCAAATAGCCGTAATCACGAGGAGGTGGATCCACCTAAAAAAATATGGTACATATAATTTAATTTCCTTATTTATGTATTTTAGTGGACGAAAAAATTAATTATTTTCGATTAAAAATACAAACTCACGTCATTTAGGATAAAACTGTGGCTTAATTGCGTTTACGGGGTTTGTATTTAATTAATATGATTAAATCATTTTAACTTAGTATTTAATTAAACTTTTGTGTTTGTTTAAAAACAAGCCCTTTATAAACTATTTTTTTTACGAACAGTGATCATTGATAAATATTTAAAGCATATATGAAAAAATGAAAAGAAGATTTAAAAATAAAATACAATTAATAAGCAAGAAAAAGAAAAAAAAAACATTTGCTGACAATTATTTAAAAAAAAAAACTAATTTACTCCATGTTATTTAATACAATCTTAACCATTAGTTTAATAGAATATTTACTATTTTATTGGCGGGTTAATACCCAACGGCTTAAGAGACTTGGAAGGACCAACTTTCAGGCAATTTCAAGTTGGTGAAGCAATTACGGTTAAGAGTCCAACGTGTCTTGATACTTTAAACGCAACATTGTCTTCATTTGTAGCCTCTTTAGTGCCTACTCATTCTCCAAACACTATAAAACCATAGCATAAAACAGTGCTGTCAACGTATTTATCGCTCACCGAAGCCGTTACTAGGAATAATAGAACGGCCTATGTCAATGATTCTGTCAAATAGCCGCCAATAAAATAGTAATGTAGGTGTTGTGTATTGCATGTTAATGTGGTTTTAAAATATTTAACCGAGCACGTCTTTTAGGTATCTAACTTAAATAGTCTTTTATTATTCTAATAACTTCTGTGGCAATGGCTTCGTGGAAAGGTTTAATGACACAATGAATATGAATGCAGTTTTCAAAAACAATTTAATTGTGAACACGAAAAATGTATTCATAAATGTGTCATGTAAAGTAGTTAGTAGAATAAATGAACTTTTATATCATTTTAAAATTATTAAAATATACCTAGATGATATGATAAAAAAAGAGAAGAGAGAAGAGTGGTGGGTAAAAGGTAAAATGATGTGCTTATTTACAAAATTTGTAAAAAATGCGTAAAACTTAAGATTGTAGCTAGGGATATAAATTGCAAATTAAAAAATGTCTATTTAAATAATAAATATATAATGTTTTCAGAACTCGAGTCTTCCGATTGTTTAATAAATGGAAGATATATTGTAAAAACATCATTGTAAAATAATTTTAAATATATTAATAATCGGGATTTAACTTGTTGGGATATAAAATTGGAGAGAATTGAAGAAGCCAATTGCTACTACCTTAATACTAGAAATTTTTCTATAAACCTATATATTATGTTAATGTAAGATTTTGTATCTTCTTGTAAACCTTTTACGCATACTTATTTCTTACGAAATTCTCTAAACTGTAGTCTAATTAGAACCATTATACGTACGTAACTATTAAAAAAGTAAATAGAGTCAATATTTAAAATTATTAAAGTAGAGAATACAACTACAAATTTAAGAATATAATATATATTTTTTAACAGATTAATTTAAGAAACTATCCAATGTCATATTATTTAAATATGATACGATAGTGGATGTACTATCGGAACTATAGAATGGCTAACTAAATTAAAGACTATCCAGTCAGCTCATAGAAATTCCTGTCGTATAATTACTCCAAATACATACGCTTTCCTAATAAAAAAATAAAATGTAAAAGCTTACGCGAATGTACAATAAAGGAATAAATTGCTCTTAATAATAGCTGATTATGCACTGCAGTTCATTGTTGACTCATTTTCCGATCAAATTGAGGTTGATTGAATTGATTAGCACGCTGACTGCGCAGACCTATAGCGTAGACAATCAAAGTCCCGGGAACCTCAATTAGAGTGCTTTGATTTGGTACTCTCGTATTCACAAGTAATTGGTACGTAGGTAATTAGTACATTTAGTTTATTTATTAAATTAAAGTTTATAGAATTTCGTACAATAATAACTATTCTCTACTGTATATAATCTGGGAACTTAAAAGTTGTAATTTAACTTTAAAAAGTCCAAAGTATAACAAAAATTCTTGCTAGAATTAAATCCCTGTTATCACATTATGGTCTGAAAAAATATAAAAATGTATGTTTGTTTTTAATTAATATTGCGCTGTGAACTATTATTATGCATAAGGCCTAGTCTTCTAAGAAAAGCTTATTAGTACTTTCCACATTTTTTTAAACGTATGTTTATATAATATATGTGGCACTAAAAATAGTGGACTAGAGCCTTTAACTCTGTTACTTATATACTATTTCTTAAAAATAACGACTGAATATATTTTGGAAGTCTATATTGTCCCTGCTAAGTAGGTACCTATCTCTATCTTGTATTAACAATGTTATCCTATACTTACTCTTTTCTATTTAATGTTTACGACCTGTCTGAAGTGTCCAACTTTTATACTATATTATACTATATTAGGAACAACGTTTCTTTGCGTATTTTTTAAAGGTAAAAATGTTAATTGTTTGAAAAGTTTAAAAAGCACTTCAGACAAACTTTCAAACGAAAACATCGTAGATAATGACGAGGAACGTTCAAATAGAAGTAAGAGGGAGTATGACATATTTATATTCGTTTAATTTTGATTGTCTACCTCATCGCTGGTATCATCACAGCATCAGGTTAATTAAGGCATTGTTTTTTTTTCTACTTTTATATCCAAAAAGTTCTTGCACTGCAACGTCTACTAGTGCAACACTTCCTTCACTATCTGTCCTTTCAGATATTTTTAAATTTTGGAAATAGGTACAGAATACTTAGTGCGAGTACTGGTGTCATAATGTAGTGATGATGCTCAAGTAATCCAGCTTCTTGGGTAACAGCCATCTCAAATCTGAATTATTCTAATGAATGACTACAACTTTTGCAAGTTTTTCTCTGTTTCTTGTGTATTTTAATGTTCCTTCCACATAGTACAAGCCTAGAGCTTAGTTTGACTAGAGCTAGACTATGAAGGGAACTGTTCTACATATTATTGTTATAGTTTTACTTTTCTTACTTTTATTTGGACGTCCCTCATATGTAGATGTATATGTCGTATTATTTGTTAGTTTTCTCAATAATTTTATAAAAATTAATATCCCTACGATTTTTATCTGTGAAAATGAAATAATATGTTTAAATTGATTTGTATATCTTATAAAATTTATAAAATTTCCAATTTCCGTTAGATCTACGATGTTTTTTATAATATACTTTGTCGCTTTGTAAGTTCCACTTATACCTATTGATGTAACTGTTCATAATAAATGACTTTTATTGAATTATTGTTTATATTACTTACCCTTACTTATCTATCTTTATTTAATAAAAAAACTATTTTGAATCTCTTTTGGAATCACTTAGTCCGTCTGCCTATCTAGACCGATATCTCCAAAATGGTTGTTGTTCAACGGTGCATTTTTTATATCTACCTGGTGGTTAGCAGACCTACAAAGTCCATGAATGGGGTCAATCAATAGTTGTTATTAAACAATCTTGATCGCTCCCACTATGCCGGCTTAATGATGCGCTTACGAAATGAGGGGCGAAAATGACAAATTGCATTATGAGTATACCTATTTCGTAATCGCACCCTGAAAGGAGACTACCACCTCGACAAGAAATCGATGCAGCAATCTCCTGAAAACCGGTGAACACACAGAATAAAACCGAAACATGGTACGGTTTTTGCATCTGTATGTTGTAACGAGAGCGGTCGGTCGGCCTAACGAAGTTATAGAGACCTTCCTTCCACCTAAAAAATAAAAGGTGATAAAAGTCTGATCACAGAATTCTTCCTGTTTGGTGACTAGAAAAGTAATTTATGATAACGGTATACAATATATAATTAAGTTAATAATATTAATATCGGTTAGTAAGTTACTACAAGATACATCTGCAAGAAAATTCGGTGACGAGTGAACACCGTGAAAGCGCTCGAAGGCCTAAAAGCGACTGTTATATAATTAATAATATAATATTTGGGTTGTATAATGATATTGCATTTCTACCAACTCCTTGGCCACAGTTAATCATTAGTATAAGAACTAATGTTTATACATTGCCTTTCCAAACATGAGGCCTATTCTACTAAATGAATTGGATATCAAAATAAAGGAAGTTTTTAAAGCCTTATTCTACTAAATCAATAGGCTATTTGACTACTTTTTGAAACTCGGTTTATATGATCCTTCATTACATAATAAGCACACTACATTTATATTTTCGGGATGTCTGCTATATTATTAATAAAAATCAATGTTAAAGTTTGAATTTCCACAATGGCGCTAAAAACGCTGTGTCGGTAATGGCGCAAAGTGAGACGTCACACGTAAGTAAACAAACAAGCATCATGGGATTTAAATCATGTAATATAAAAGCTCAAGCATTGCTTAAAATATAAAAATCTGCCTCACATTCTGTACTAGAATTAACCAAAACAAATTGTTAGCATCACAATTTCATCGCAACCGTTAGTTTTGATTATAGCAGACTGGCAGTAATGGAGACGCATTTGTTACAAGTTCTTTCCAAATTATGGCAGGCTCGTTCATTGATTTTCTTTCATATTATTTGTTCTGTGTCGACATATCGGATTTCTGATATTGTAGCAATATTTTCCCTATAATAGTGAAATATTAGAATTCGTCATTTCTTTGTTTTTTTAATTTTAAATATATCTTTTTTATATTTTAATATTTACTAATTATTTTTTTATTATCGTACGAGTATAATCTATAAGTAGGTAGTACTAACATACACTTTTAATATTGTGTCTCAAAATTGACTATTTGTGAGATCAATTATTATTATTACAACATCTAATATATCACACTTAATGCAATAAAAAAAGACTGCAGATATTGGAGTCCATCTTAATTTACTAGCACCACAATAATATTACCAAAGATACTGTTAAAGGCCACAAATGAAATCAAGAAACGCATTAGGTCTTCCATTCTGTCCATCGCTCGCAAGTCGGACAAGGGTAAACGGACCGAAAAAGCTTAAATGTAAATCGTTTTTCCCAATACCAATCATTAACCTTTATTACATACAAATTGGCACCCTATAACTGTAATTTAGGGTCCAAAATATATGATTCCGGAAATGTTTTGGAATAAGTAGAAAAAATCGCACGTATTTTTTTGAGATCGCTGTATTAAACTATGTAGTTCTCTGTAACTTTAGTTATTTCTTTGTATATTCAATATGTTTAGCTTAATTAACCGGAATAATATAAATAATAAATATTTAAAAAAATGTTAGTATCTACGATTATAAATAGTATCCTAGTTGTTCTTAGTACACAGAATGTCATGTACTAGAGCCTAGTACATGACCAGGTTAATATATGTAAAATATCCCACATATTAAAAATAAAATATAGGACATTTTTTACACATATTGTCCTGAGGTGCGATTTTTGAATATAATCGGGTGACTAAAATATCATACCTATGATATCAATACCCCTACCACTCGTAAATAAAGGCACCGATGACAGTTGTTTGTTTGTTATAAAATGTAACGAGAAACAAGAACGGCAAGCAATATTTTCTTTGGTTAACGTACTTACGTCTTTTCTATGACAAATATGCGTAAGTCGGATACCGTGCATATGACTTTCAAATACGACATTAGATAAACCGTGATATGCTAGTCATCGGTGATATTTTTCATAGATGATATCAAAGTCAATGCTAACATTCAAAAATCACACCCCTGGTCCACAAACTAAGCTAAGCTTGTAATATATATAATATACAACGATTCTAATACATATTATACAAGTACATTATAAACGCGCAGACTGAACATGGCAAACTGAACAGAAAAACGTAGTAGCTAATAAATTATAAGCCATAAGTAGGAATCGAACCCACTACCTCCTCATACAACGCCAAAGGCACCACCACTACACCACAGAAGCGGAACATTATTATCATTAATTAAAATACATTTTTAAGACAACCATTTTCATGGGTTATTATTCCTAAGTTATACGTATATTTTGAGGGCAGTAAAACCGCTTGTTGGTTTTGTCTTTAGGAGCTTTGACGAAACCGTTCAACTACCGTCGTTAGCTAGAGTAGGTCTTTATCACAATCCGCTTTGAACCTGCGACTTATAATTAACTCCGGTGATAAGAACTCAAGTTAACTAAATATTTATGTTAAGATAGCATACATATTATTTTATGAAAAAAAAAATTGTGGACGAATTCAAAAATTTTGGTTAATACCCCGGATATTGATATAAATATCATGTAATTTAAGTCACAGTTATAAGTCAAGAAAATGTTTAGGTCAATAAAAAACTAACAAGTTTTATTCAAGATAAATCTGTTTTTTCATTCATAAAAAAAAAGTTTTAGGTACCTATATATATATATAAATAGATTTTGGTCGAAATAAAATAAGGTAAAAACATCTATAGGGCAATAATATTATAAATATAAAATAAAAATGCGTAAAAAATATAACAAAACACTTTTATATTTCAATTTAAATAGTAAACTGATTCTTTTGTTTTCCTCTTTTCGATTTCATTTAAATTATAGACTATTGTTTTGTATTTTATAAGTAATGTATTAATTCGCCCAGAAGTAACAGCAACGCGAACAATGCTAGTCTATGGGGGTTTTCTAGAGAGTGGACCATCTTTTATCTTCCATTCTTCCCTTTTTTCAGATTCCTTTGTTACTTCGTGCTACATTTATTTGTATTGTTGTGTTCTTTTAGGGCTGACTCGTCGAATGAGACTCCTGCT
Organism: Monopis laevigella; assembly: GCA_947458855.1. Classification (NCBI taxonomy): domain Eukaryota; kingdom Metazoa; phylum Arthropoda; class Insecta; order Lepidoptera; family Tineidae; genus Monopis; species Monopis laevigella. The sequence goes on along the minus strand of OX381576.1, from coordinate 33,220,120 downwards.
GCTAATGGACTTACGGAATTCGGGAAGGTAAATATTTGCGATTTTCATACTTATTTTATTAAACTTTAGAGTTCAATTTACGATGGGAGTTTATTTTTTAATACACTGCCTAATTGTACCGTTTATTTCTTTATTTTATATAACTGGGACTCATAACTGAATTAAAGGATACGTTATTTTTTTGTGAAATAAAAATATCGTAGCACTCGTAGTACATCGTAGCACTTGTAGACTTCGTAGCACCCGTAGTACTTTAAGAAGTACTGCGAGGGTTAAGACACTTATAGTACTTTGAAGCGGTCGTAGCACGTCGTAGTATTCGTAGTATTTCGTAACACCCGTAGTACTTAGTAGCACAATCGTAGCTACACACTGAAAAATACTCGATTTTAGTTTTACCTTTAATTTGTTTAAAGTTTCACATTAAGCACTTAATTAATATATTAATTAAATCAAAGAGTAACCATTATTATTAGCGTATCATTTGTTTAATTTTGTGAGTAATATAAACAGAGATCTAAAAATTAAAAAAATATAAAAAAAGAGTTAATAAAGTAAGGGTGGTTCCAAATATGGGCATTCCGAAAGTTGAGAATATCTGCTAAATACAATTACTTTCTTCTAATTACCAACACTAGTTTTTAGACCCTTTTAACTTAACCTTGTCGTATAAGTGTTATTAATAAATATATTATTATTGATTTAACAATGTTATTTAAAGAAAATAATATCACCGGCGCTAAGGAACTATCATTAACAAAATTATGATATTTTATGTACAGTAAATTTCCTATAATTTTTTTTTATTAACAGTTAAAAAAAACAATATTTCGTTACATATCCTGTATTAGTTATTCATTAATTAGAAAAAAACCATATACCATTTTATTTATAAACTTTTTTTAAGAAAGGAACAAATGCGTTTACTATTGTTTTGGAACCACCTCTTTAGAAGAAATTCGTTCAATTAATGAAAATTTACAACTATTATTATCGGATATTAAATGTTTAGACTTTAAAAACCTCTATTTACTCGACTGTCCCATATCGAACGAGGCCCTGCCTTCCTTGATAGATGACAAAGTGGATAATTTTTCATTTTTGGTTATCTACAACAAATCCAGCCCCACATAGCGTTGTTTTTATTACGGCATTGCCTATTTATCCCCGGACTGATTTTCTATATCCGTTCGTGCCCATTCTGGAGGTATGAATCATTGTTAAACAAATTTGATGACATAAGCAAAATTTGTTTTGAGAATTTTTTTTATATTAAGTTAGATCATAATTCGTGGATTCAAACCACTTTACCCGTAAAATTTGGTGGACTGGGTATTTGACGCCTATTGTTGTAATCGATTATATTATTAAGTTAACCAATGCCTATAAATGTACAAATGTTTAAAAGTAAAAAATAAATGTCACTTCCGCTTGAGAGTCCGGTCATTTCATTTGTGTCCTTTACTTATTTATATTTTAGTTTAAATTATAAACCCTAGACAGCACATGGCGCAGTTTGTATTAAGTTTTTAATAAAAAAGTGTCAAGAACCGTAAAATCATAAATGGATGAAAATCAACCCATGGCGGTTTCAACGGGGGTCACAAAATAAAATTATGCCAATGTGCGCTTGCCGCCCACCGAGTTAAACTGGCAAGGCAATATGGCGGAAAACTGGAAGTTTTTTTACCAAAAATTTGAGATATATTTAGTGGCAACCAAAAATTGTGCCGGGAAAGATGAGTACAGGATTGCACTCTTGCTAAGTGTTATTGGCGACAGGGCATTAAAGTTATTTAATACTTTTGGGACAGAAGATAAAAATTCCGAAACCATTTTGAACCCGAAAAAAATACAACATACGAGCGGTATAAATTTTTCAAGAGGGATCAAAGGCAAGGGGAATCATACGAGGAGTATGTTATAGAGTTGCGCGATTTAAGTTCCACATGTGCATTTGGCGCGTTAACAGAAAGTTTATTAATGGATAGATTAATATTGTGGAATAAAAGATGTTGCGATCACCGACCGATTATTAAGAATAAAAGACCTTAACCTAGGAAAAGCAGTGGAAATTTGCCGCACCTCCCAAGACACCAAAATCCACCTAGAAGAAATTTGCAATGAATCAAACATGGCGGATAACAAAATTGAAATTATCAACAAAAAGATGTCAAACGCAAACAGAGCAATGCAAAAACAACATGACAGGGGGAGCCATTATAACAGATCCCAAGATTGTGGGGATCGCTACGAGGACACCTGTACCTAGGGCCTTCACATTACCTAGGAGCAACATTCCCAAAACATCGGCACCAAGCAACAAATCAATTGATCCCGAAATGTCGAAGATGGGGTCAGCCAAACACAAACCCCTTGTCAGGGTCACCACAGCTGGGGAAAACTTTACCTGGGGGTGTTGATTCAATATATTTTTTAAAACTATTGCCGTAGCAGTGATGCTCGGACTGGAAACCGAAAACGGGGAGAATGTAAAAGTGGTGTTACCAATCTAGTTCTCAATTTTGATATTACCAACTCCCCGATCAGAATCCCGGTGAGAATTCAAAGCTAGGCATAGGCCATTCGCTAACCAAGCCGAAACAATACAACCCTGGGCATCCGAATCTAAAAGGACACGAACAACCAAATAGTTGCCCTTAAGGCCCCAAACACAAACATAGGTAAAATTACAGTCTCTGGCTGGATGGCGGATGGTGAGCGGGCAGCAAATACCTATTTCTCATGAACCGGACGTACGGGAACATTCGGGTTCGGGATCTACTGGTAATTATGGATCTCATGTGATCGGTCCCATGGCATTGGCTCGACAACATGAGGATGTCGTCCTGAAGGTCTTCTCTGGTAACGAGACCTTACAGCAGGTAGCTGCGCTGCACACCGGTTACGACCCATGGGAGCAAAGCGAGGGGGCGAAGCATTGGACCATGAGGGGGGTGCGGCCACCAAACCTGGGGGTGAACTCCTAACATGGGGGGGTGGCCTCCGAACATGGGGAAGGTGAACTCCGAACATGAGGGGCGAGGAGCGCCGGTGAGTAATGACAAAACCTCGGCGATCGTACCTCCCTAGCACCCTGGGGTACATAGTGAACAGGTTGGCGGCCTTCCATATTTAAATTGGCACACAAAACAAGATGATGGCGGCCACTGCGAACACTGACGCGATTCACGGCAATCCCTTTGGTGGTGCTTGCCCGAGCACACATAACACCATTGCCTCTGTCGGGCCATGGCACGTCGGGCCTGGACCCGCAAGTTACAAAATTGTGGGCAATGCGGCACCAAATGTCCAGGGTCCCTACAAAATAAACAATTTTGCGCTTCAACAGCGGCCACAGCAAACCGATTCCTGGGACGCTGGCCAGTGTGACCAGGTGATTGAACAGGGGGCCGGACCATCTGATGGTCAACAAATCTTGGCCGCCCTGCACAGGCAGAGTTATCCACTATTCGGCACTCTTCCTCCAAAAAGTTCAACAAATCTGAGATCAATGCTAGGTAATCAATGCTGTTTCCACCATACCTATGTTCAAAGCGCAGCTTAAGTTCGGGGGACATTATCAAAATCGAACACTTTGGTTGATACGGCTAAAAGACGAGCGCTTTCTATATACTTACTTATACTACAATAATAAACTCTAATTATAAATCAGTATAATATATAATACGCGGTGGGTGAGTTGGGAACTTGGGTCTTAAAACATTACAGTTTCATGTTCCCAGTTAAAATCCCGTGTAGTTAAAGCAATGGCACCTCCAATGTATGTCGGAGATGCAATCGGATGGCGAATGGTAATCTGGGCCTTGGAGAAGTACAGAGCCTTCTCTTATTGGCCGAATTGACCCCAAGTGGACTGAGGCGGTGATATGGGGGTGGAGATGATTTTTTTTTAAATTAACCAGACGCTGAAACACGCAGACCGTTTTAGCCCTTATGAATGAAACAAAAAAAGTTGTAAAACAACGGCATCAAAATTGGTCACATGGACCAAACGTTGGAAAAATATCCATACGAACCAGACGGGCAGTTTCGAAGAATCAGCCCGTCAAAGTCGCGAAGAATCAAAATTTTCAACAATAATTTTAAAAAAATACAGTAAAACTTGTTTAAGTCGGTGACCAAGGCCATCCGATTTTAATTAAATTCACCCCAACTTCGTTTGACGTGCCATTGCCTTGAATAACATAAATCTTAACGTGCTTTCCGAATCACCTTTTAAACGGCTTCAGCGGAAGGATTAACCCATCCTCATTTCGTCGAGGGTATTCGAAGGCAACACCTAACAAGTAGCGAGCTTGTTCTGGTGTTTATGATAGTAAAGCCTCGTTATATAAAGCGGTCACCCATACCAGATCCGGCCTTTTTGTCATCTGTTTAACCTTGTTACCAGTGGCGCAGTGACAGAACCGTTAGGCTGGGCCACTTTTTAGGTAGTTTTTTTTATATAAATTTGTCACCTAAAATCTGTATTTGGTCTAAGGTCAAACGCAGGTATCTTAACTATGTGATATTTATCAGGTAACTATCACGGCCGTAATTCGTTTTCCGCGTCTGTCTATTTGTCTGTACGCATACATCTTCTAAACTAAGCAATGTATTTTCATGCGGTTTTCTCCATTATGTAGGTAATTTCTTCCGTTTAACCGTGGACATTCCAGTTTTACCAATTTATTAATTAAGTTTTATCTGTGAGAACGATACTTTTAAATACGAAGGCTGCGTTCCAAAACGTGGTAACCATTAACCTGTGCGATCTCTCGTAAAAAGAAAAAAAAAAGGTATTTTGACAGCCTTTGTAGACTGGCATCCGGAGTACGTTTTTTCTGTACAGTTTGTTGCGGTTTGGGTGTTTATAAAATATAATATGTATTATATCGTTGCTTCTCGTATACATTGTACAAGCCTAGAGCTTAGTTGATGACCAAAGCAATATGTGGAAATTATTTTATTATTATATAAATTTTGTATATCCCATCGCTTTCGTTTCCCCAAAAGATCGCACATTGTAAGCTTAAACATTTGTTTAGGCTTATATAAATTATACCGCTACGTCAAAATAACAATACGCCAAATAACATACACTTATTTTACAAAAAAAAGTGGGAGTATATTTTATTTTAATGACTCCAAATTTTTTTTAATCAGAATTATAGTTAAATATTGAGCCGCGGCGGTCTCCTTAGTTTAAAATTTTCAACCTTATTCCTTAGCACTATTTCGGATCAGAATACCTGCCGTTAAATATATAATAAATAGTACTGGGAACATATGGTAGTAAAATGTAAGTAACCGTGGCGTCGCTAGTAAAATTATAAAAAAGGATCCTAATAAAATAAAATAACATAGACATATGTAGTATCTTATCTTCATGGACGACTAATTAAAAATGTAAGTGAAAACCTCTGTGGTGAAAACACAGTGAATAGAGAGTTTGAATGGACCACTAGTTAGTGTAAAAGGCGCGCGGGCTTAATTGGGAGAAATAACCTGCCCGACTACTGGTGCAAGCTTTTAAACCTGAGCTTTCATTCGTGAATTTTATTTGCTTCCATTCTGTCGATTTCATTTCCGGAGTCGGTAGTGTCGAATCAGTAGTTTATTACTTGATTAGAAATTTATCGGGATTGTAGGTAAGAACTATGGAAACATTTCCCTAAAGAATTCTTTTAGCGTTTAGATTTTTCTCTCAAAAACAAAGCAAACCAGCATAAGGGGGTCGGAAGAAATAGGAATACGAGAGTTAATATACTCTCGGTGCTTGAAGAAAATAATACTTGTTGAACTCACGGTTTTGTGGGTAACAAACATTCCTAAGGACCACACCATCAAGTCAAATAGATACTTTAATCTCATGATAAAGAATAAATTAATTAGGTAGTTACCTGCGATTGAAAAATTAAGTTCATTGTATTATAATTGGTTTATGTTAAATACTTTTAATTTCCTCATCTAAAAGTTTAGTTGATAAAGTATTAGAAATCCTTTATTAATCTAAAACATTCTAAAAGTTTTCAAATAAACAAAATTATAGCTTTATTTTGATACCCCACATACTACCTATTTTTCTCAACTTTACCAATATAGAAAATTCTTTATCACTTTTCCACATTCCTGAATTCATTATAACTCACAAAAGTAATTACTTCAAGAACAAAATTAACAACTATAACAAGGTGGCGAGTAACCAAACGTAAATTATATACAATAGCACAATCATCACGCAAGCCTATGCCAAGCTATAGGCAGCCGTATGTGTTAAGTTATAAGACTCAAATTACTTGACTAAGTGTTGTTGAAAGTGCTACGTGTATCGAAGCAACTTTGAAACTTCAACAATTTGATGGAGCCTTTGTTTGCAATATCGTTGTTCTATGTGGTTGAAAATTACTTCTATAGCAGTCCCCAGTCCTTTAAACTGATCAAATTTAATTTAGGAATCGGGTATCTATGAAACCTATTTATTTTATCTGGATATGAAGTGAATATGACATAATTATATTATATATATATATATATATTCATTGTTTTATACTACCTATTACCTAATTATTGGTATTTTTTATTATTTTATTTATCTAGTTGTAGCTGTATTTTTTTTTTTAATAAATAAATAAAATAATTAAAGGAGAAACAAAAAAGAAATCAAGGATTTCTTGAAAAACCACAGCACTAATTTCGTTGCCGCGTTTTGTAGCTTTGGATACTTTTTGTCCCAAAAGTAATCCTGACTTTGGATCTTCAATCACTCCTTGAAGTCTTTTACCTAAAGAAATAACAAAACGTTTTGCTTTCTTGGATCAAGGACCCATCGTCTCAACTATAAAAGTAACTTTTGTTATGTGTGTGGGTAAAAGACCTAGAAGAGTGACCAGTATCAAAATCAGTATTTCTTGTAGGACAAAATGTATCCATGGCTATCCAACGCGGAAACGCAGCTTTTTACGTATTTTTTCAAGAAATCACTTGATTGATTTTGGTCATTCCTTTCATTATCTTTGCCAATAGATTATATTATTAAAATTTATGTATATATATATATATATATTTTAAACTTTATCCTGTTAATATTATTGTTAATAAATCTTATAATTTAGATATATTTTTAATATTCTGTATTATATAGTTACCAATTAAATAACAAAATCAAACTCAAATAATTTTTTTTATTTTTTTTTCAAATTATATTTATGTTATTTTTTATGATATTAAAAATATAAATATATAATTGGAATGAAAAATTTACTGTTTTTGGTGAGACTCGAATCTTGGATGGCTCAGCGGTGGATTACTTTGTCGGAATCCATGTGGCTTTCGCAAAAAGTTACTCCGCCGCCTATCCAGGTCACAGACCTAGGATCTTGTTGAATCCATGTGGCTTTTGCGATAAGGTACTCCAACACCGAGCCATATAGCTTTCGCAACAAGGTACTCCGCCGCTAAGGTCAAAAACCTAGGATCTTGTCAAATCCATGTAGCTTTCGTAACAAGGTACTCCACCGCTAAGCCATCCAGATCACACACTTAGGATCTTGTCGAATTCATGTAGCTTTCGTAACAAGACACTCCACCGCTAAGCCATCCAGGTCACAAACTTAGGATCTAGTAGAATTCATGTAGCTTTCATAACAAGGTACTCCACCGCTAAGCCATCCAGGTCACAAACCTAGGATCTTGACAAATCCATGTAGCTTTGGCAACAAGGTACTCCACCGCTAAGCCATCCAGGTCACAAACTTAGGATCTAGTAGAATTCATGTAGCTTTCTTAACAAGGTACTCCAACGCTAAGCCATCCAGGTCACAGACCTAGGATCTTAACATATCCATGTGGCTTTCGCAACAAAATACTCCGCCGACTTTCGCAACTAGGTACTCCAACGCTAAGTCATCCAGGTCACAAACTTAAGTTCTTGTCGAATCCACGTGGCTTACTCAACAAGGTACTCCACCGCTAAACCAGGCCATAAACCTAGGACCATGTCGAATCCATGTGGCTTTCGCAAAATGGTTTTCCCTAAGACATCCGCTGCTTTCACGACAAGATACTCCACCGCTGAGCTATCAGGTCACAGATCTACGATCTTGTCGCCTATCCAGTAAATAAATTATTATTTACAGTAGTGTTTAGTCATTACTATTTACACTATCTATATATTAATCTTTTTTTTATTATATAAATATATTATAATAATACAAACCAAGAACTAATAATAATAATTTCCTAAAAATTAAATCCTCACAGTGTTCGCGCGGCAAAGTGCCCAGAACTCTGGCTACATTTTCTTTGAAGTTAGGCTCTTTGTGAGAGGAAAGCGCCAGCCCTTAACCATTTTTAATGCAATTTCTTTATATTTATTTTGCTCGGGTGCCCCAATTTTTATTACCTACTCTTTAATAGAGTGATATTGGAAGTCCTAATTTTAAACACTCGTAGATGACACAGACATTCTTTTACTAATAATAATGTTAATACTACTTTTTGTAGTATTTAAATATAATTAGTTAATCCCTCCGCAGGGTACCCTGAGTCCGTTTAAACGGTTCTAGGGAGCCAAATTTGTAAATATAATTACTAAATTTTTATTTATTTGTTTTTGTTAGAGCATCTTCATCACATCAAGAAGTTGGTGGGATCCGAGTACGTCGGCATCGGAGGCGACACACGATGGTGTCAACAGGTAGATATAAAGTTTAATCCAATTAATAAATTAATTTTCACTACGCCACAGAGATGCGACAAAGCCCCACATTTTATCGCTAGTCTAAAAGTCAGATAAACGATTCTTTAGAAACCCGTATACTGTAAGGAAAACCATTTAGAGTACGAAATTGTGTGAATACTGCAAAAACACTCGGGTTTCGCCAGCCTCAGTATCAGCGAGTATTGCTAATCTCTGAAGCTTTTACTAGCTTTAAAGCAGTTTTTCCGCATCGGCATGGGTAGCGAAAGTCAAGAATGTATAAATAAAGCATAATGAAGTTATTGATACCAATGAGTTTTTAATATGTGTTATCATCATTATCCCAGCCTTTTTCAGGTCGTCGGTCCATCTTGTGGGGGGCCTACCTATGCATATGTGTTATAATATATGTAAAATACCAATTGTCAAATAATTAAAACATAAATAAATAAATTGAAAATTAAATATAATATACTTCTTCGAGGGCGTCGGTTGCCGCTTCTAGAGTTCCGAGAACGCTAGCTGCATTGCCCCTCTGGACCTCCAATGCTATGCGTTGCACAAATTTTTAAACTGTCAAGTAAAATTTTCTTAATTTATAAATTTATTAATTTAAAAATTACAAAATCCATGATTGTATGAAACAATTATGTATTTCCATAATGTCATTCTATAGGTGTGGCAAGCATACCTTAATATTCGACATTTTATGAATATTCAATTAAAAATTGTTCTCATATAGTTGGATGCTCCGTAACAATTTCATATAAAGTTGGACTTCGCGCCCTTAAACATTACGCGAGCACTCGCGCATACTCTATATTTTTATTATTCAGCAGCTTGAAGTGTACTTTTAACTTTGCCTTTTAATTATAATAGTTATTTAAGGAAAATCAATCACAAGTATTGTAATTTTAATAACAACCATATTAACTTTATCCCAGTCTTTTTAAGAGGCCTGAAAACAGAACTAAAAAAAAGTTAAATAATCACTTCATACTTATAATAACAATAGAATATAAACCCATTAAATAACTGTATTATAAGAATATGTTATGAGAAAAAGGTATTTAAGTTGACAATCGCGCAATGAGCAAATTACCGTGCAACCTACACCGCGGGTGCTCGTATATGTATACCACCTAATCACTTGCATTAGGTGGCGCACAATAACACCCATGGTCCGTTTTAATGGGTACGAGGAACGTATAAAACCCAGCTACTGAGTGAACAAGAATTCTTGGAATGGTTTACACAAAACAACGCGAGTTTTTTAATTTGCTAGCACCCACACTATGAGCAAAATGCTCATAGTGTGGGTGCTAGCGGGTTAAAGGAATGCCCAACCTATTTGTTGAAAGAATCGTGGCTTAAAGTCTCTAGTTAAAAGTACTATCGATAGCTTTAAAACTACTTTTTTTTTTTTATTCACGTGTCGGGTATTTTTATATTCGATGAAGAATTTCAACTAGATACATATAGGTCAGAAAAAAATGGAAAGATAAAGCTACTAACTATAAATATATCAACTATAAATACGTTTGTAGTATATTCAGAGGTCGTGTAAAGGCAAATAAAAAAGATGAAATAAAAGATGACTCTTACAAAGCGTGCGAGTGAGAAACAAAATGAAAGTCCCGGACAGATTTCTTGAAAAAAATAATTTAATATTATTTGTTATTAATAAAATACTTTAATTGCAATTAAGTATTTAAAATATTATACTAAAACCCCGACGAACAGTGTAAATTAATGACCAGAAATTTCCCTAGCTAGAAGTTTAAAACAATTAAACGCTGTGTAAAACCAATTAATTTTGCAATAATGCACAATCGTGACATCATTCTAGATCAAGATTTTTAGCGACTATAAACAAAATATCTGAACCTGACAAAAAGTGCCATCAACTGTGATTCAATGCTTATGTGTCTTAATAAGAATACAAGAAACAAAGAGTGCATAGTGACTGAAACATATGTAAATTGGTATTCATTATTATTTTGCTTGGAAAGTTGACTAAAACAGTTTGTTTCTAGCGTACTTCAATAGCAGGATTTAAATTGCATAGGTACGCAGAAATCTCTGAAGTTCAACAAATTAGAGGGTTTCTTCTAACTAGTCTTTACCATCCCACTACTTAATAAGAATTTTGTGTCGAAATCGAGTAGTATAAAAGACAAAAAGAAGAGGGGACATTCTGAGTAACAGCATAGAAGAAATTATAATGCAGGTAGTAATAGTTATACCTATCCGTTGACAAATAGCTGAAACAATTTGACCGCTATAACGACGAGTCAAACAAAAGAATTTTTAAACACTTAAATTGTACTGTTATCAATTAGTTGAATATCTTGATTTGTTTAAGCTGAATGCTAAAAAAAAACAATTAGAAAGTAAAGCGACGAGAAAATTTAAATGGTTTACTGAAATTATACTGCTATTAAAGCGCCAACCGTTACTAATTTGCTGAACCACTCCATCAATCGAACTGAAGACTAAAGAACTTAATCTTAGTAAATATTTTAATAAACAAAACCCGAGTTATTACAAAAACTACATAGAAGAAATATAACTGAAGAGATTTTCTTTTTTATCTAAACACCGAGGGAACCCATCTTGAGTAACGTCTATGAATAAAGTTTCAGCTTATTATTATTATTTTCAGCGCACTATCTACTGAATAAGGAAATGCAATGACAAAAAATAATTAATGAATAAATCCCGAAATAATTACCAAAAATCAACCACAAATTGAAATTCTACTGCTATAAAAGCGCCATCTGTATCCAATTTTCTGAACCGCTTGACCAATCAAACAAAAGACTCGACGTTTTGCACATCGCTCGTTTCTAACCGTTTCGCACATCCGTAATTCGAGTCGTCCTGCGAAGCGGCCGCGTAACGTGTAGTTAGCCCTCTGGGTACAGAAAAGTTATTGGCAAGTCAGTTTATGTACCTCGATGATTTTTCCCGATTTCCCGAAAAATTCAAAAAACATCGGTAAAAAAAATTGTCATTTTCCTGAAAATAAAATTATATCGGATTTTTCGCTATCTGTCACCGTTTTTGAGAAAAAATTTAAAAAAAAAATCAGGAAAAAAACTGATACAGGATTCCTGAAAAAAAAAATTTTTTTTTGTCCTGCTTCATACGAACATTGCCGTGTATGGAGACCCCCATGCTAATTCGTACTTTCTTTAAGAAAAAAAAATCCTGAAAATAAAAGTTTCAGTTTTATGCAATGAACGCACTAACTACTGAATAAGGAAATGCAATGACATAAATAAATAATTATTAAATCACAAAATAAATTAACATTGCAATCATAAATTGTAATTCAACTGCTATTAAAGCGCCATCTGTTATCAATTTGCTGAATCACTTGACCGATTAAACTGAAGACTAAAGAAATGTAGCGAACGCAATAAACTACAGAATAAGGAAGTGCAATGACATAAAAAAATTATGAATAAATCCCGAAATAATTACAAACATAGTGAAGGAATGAACCTTACCTAACTTGAGTGACATCTGTAAATATTTCAGCTTAAATCTACATTGTTTTTTTTTATTTTTTTTTGACATGATGATGTTTGTTTAAATTTTGTCGTAGAACTGTCTTGGGACACCTAACTACTGGAAATAATGGGAACTGCATAACGCACATATTTTAAAGGTTAGCTTAGTGATCTTAGTGCTCTGTATTTGCATTCGTAAAATCTTAATAAATATTTTATAGTCAATAAACATTTATAACTTTAAAATAGTACAAAGTTATTAAATTTATATATTAAATACTTCCTGGTTAAATATTAATAAAAAAAAAAATAAAAAAATAAAAAAAAAATTAAAGACAAAAAAAAAAAAAAATTCAATCCTACACCCTGATGGAAAATATGGGATGTTATTGTATTTAGTAATTGTGATGCGTGTAATTACTGTTAAATTGGTGCCAGTGTTAAGGTGTCAAAAGACAGCATCTAACCAAAAACCCGTGTTTATACTGTAACCAAACTGAGTACCTACCTACTTAAGGACTGCTTTTATTATTATTTGATCTTAATTTATTGTTATTACTTTTTTCTTCTCATAGCAAAGTGCTGAGCATAGGCCTCCTTCAGCGACCCGTCGCGGTTTTCTGCTTCCTCTATCCTGACTACTTTTAAAATATTTTTTATCTACTAATATAAAAATAGTACACAATGGAAAAGTCAATAGCAGGAATTGCAGCTACATTAAATCAAATAAAGGACGATATGTCGGAGCAGAGAAATAGAATGGTAGAAATGGAAAGAAATATATATGAGAGTATAAATAAAATCAACAACAATATCAATGAGAAGTTTAAACAAATAGAAGCTATAAATGAAGAAATTGAAAAGAAACAGGAAGAAGAAGGAAGGAGATTACACTATATAGGAAAGGAATTAAGGAAAAAGAATATAGTAATATTTGGGGTTTCGGAAACAGAAGTAGTTTTAGTTTTTTCGACTTACAGAAAATGGTACTGTAAACGGTAAATAAATCTGTTATGGTCCAGTGCAACGACTTTGACATAAGTGACGTTCGAAGAATAGGTAATAAAGAAAATAAAAATAGACCCATCGTTGTTGCACTAAACAGCATGGCAAAGAAAATTGAAATTTTAAAGAACAAAAAATCTTTAGAGAATACTTCATACTACATCAAGGAAGATTACCCAAGAATATTTTAGAACAAAGAAGATCCTTGCAAGTAGAAATTAATAGACTAAAAGAAGAAGGTATCAAAGCTACGATTAGATACGATAAACTTAAGGAATAAGGAAGAAAACAAGCAACTAAAGCGCAAGAGACAGATGTCAAACTCACCTGAACCAAGTTCAATAAATAACAACAATAAATTCCAACCTATTAGACAATCAAATAAAAACAACAAAGTAGATATAACCTCGTATATGAAGCAACTGGACAGAGACAAACCTACGTCAGCATGTCAGAATATCCAAGAATGACGGCCGAAACCTCCTCCCTCTACCCCTCCCAAGCCGGCTGGTCCCCGTGGGAGTTGCAGACCAAAACCCTAAGAAAAATGAAACAAAAGAACTGAAAAAGACAGTAGAAAAGAACTTAAAACATAATAGAGAAAATATAAAAAAATAAAATAAATCGAATTTATATATATGTACATACAACATAAGATCACTGGTAACAGAACCAAGACAATTAGAATTAGAACATGCGATAAGGGGCTTGAAATGGGATATTTTAGGAATTTCCGAGGTAAAGAAACAAATTACGAAGAAGAAAAGGATGAATATACTCTTTTGTATAATGGCAATATAAATGGGAGAAATGGTGTTGGATTCATGGTGAAAAATAAATATAAAAGGAATATCACCAATTTTAATGCAATTTCAGATCGAGTAGCAAGATTGGATTCGATTTGAAAATGGAGTTGCCTTTAATTTTGTACAGGTCTGCGCTCCGACGGAAAAGGCAAGTATGGAAGAATTAATAGGCTTTTACGAAGATGTATTGTGTATATGTGATGTATTATGTAGCTTTGGCTAACACTACAAATAATATCGTAGTTATGGGAGACTTTAATGCAAAAATTGGTTATCCGAACCCTGAAGACCAACGGACCATGGGGCCTTTTGTATGTGGTAAGAGAAACAAAAAAGGGGAAAAACTCCTAGAATTTTGCCTGGAAAATCAGTTCAAGGTAATAAATACGTATTTCAAAAAGAAAGATAAGCTTAAATGGACATGGAACTCTCCAGACGAAAAAACATACAACGAAATAGATTTTATCATAATGCATACGAATACTAAGAACATTACTAAAAACATTGAAGTTATTAATACCACACATCCAACAGACCACAGAATGGTCAGGGCGACAATATCTATGCAAAACGCTACACAAAAAAAGTCTCGCAAAGCTTTTAGAAGACATAACCAGCAACCATAACACCAATATAACAAGAATCTCTTAAAAACATATTTAGAAAAAAAACCCTAAATTTCGATGTTAAAATTTACGACGTACGGGATACACTAAATTGATACACATCATACAAGAGACTATAAACATGCTGCCGCCTAGTACAAAAAAGTGTGCAACTAATAGAAATGTATATCATAAGATGTAAAACAATTAATTTTGGAACGAAACTACTTAAAATATAAAACATTCAAAACAAAATAGAAATAGGATATATACTGAAATTCTAATTCTAATTAACTAATTAATTGAAATATATATAATTATATTCTATAATTATATAATATACTATTATTACTATTATAAATACTCATATATATTTTTTTTAGTGTTATAGCTTTTTATTCTTTTTCTTACACCATGTAAAATAATTTACCTATAATGTAACTAATAAATAATTTTGGAAATAAAGGCTTATTTATTTATTAATAAAATAATAAAAAATATATAATCATGTGTATTGAAATAAAAAAGAATAATATAGTATATTAATTTAATAATGTTTTTTGCTATAACTTTCATAATATTTTGAATTTTACAAAAACGCTAGACTATGCACTAGATCTTATACATTTATATAACTTACTAAACATATGACTTTATAATATATTGAAGTTATAGGAAATATCGATAAAAAATGGAGGTAACTTTGCTATAGTTTTCTATCGAGGAAACTTTATGCTATTACGTTTTTCAAAAAGCCAGTTACTTCTAAATTTTGTGTATTATTACCATGTTTTTTTATATATTTTTTTGGGTTTGACTAATTCTTATAATCGGAGATCTAAATTTGTGATATGCTTTATGCGCCCTCTTTATAAGAAAAAGAAATGTGTAGCACATGAGCACGTGTGTAGAGATCAGAGTAGATATTTTTTCGTAGTAAATTAAAATTTTAATCAACCTGGGACAGTTTGTAGGAACCGTAGAGGGTCATATTCAAAATTTTTGTACATTTTTACATCTCAAAACGTCCTTGTGAATAGCGTTGAAATGGATAATATTTTTTAAATAAGATTTATATATTTTAAATATAGGTTTTCCAAATTAATACCTCTAGTATTCATAAACAAAGAAATTATACCGGTAAGTATTTAAAAAACTGTTTTGCTATATACACATCGTACTTGGTTCATACAAATAATTATGTCTCCAGTCACACGTGTGTTACAAAAAAGTAATTTAAAAAAAATATATATTTAATTTTTGATAATTCTAAATTTATTTAACTGAATTATGATTATTACCACGTAATTCTTATAAAATCAATAAAATTAACACAGAGATAAATTAATTATTTACAATTTAACACGTGTCCACATTATTTTTCATTTTGGTTATTCCCTTTTGTAACATTAATTTTAGCAGATTTCTAAATTTTTGGGCTTGCAATATTTTAATATAAGGACGACCAATAGCATTCGTCTTGCGGCCGCAGTCAGCCATTTTGATGGCGTGAAATGGTTGTGCGACACGTGTGTTTTTTTACGTGTTCATTTATTTAAACAAATATATATTCCTTTTTCTTGTTTAGCCTGTATATGTTACGATAAGTAAATGATAAACTATTACTATACTGTGTAAAATACTGTTTATAATACATTTGAAACTGATTATTATTTTAATCTTAGAAGTTTATTTGTATCTTTATCGCTAAGGGTTATATTTTAAACATGTAATTTGTTTTCCTTTTTGTAGCAAATCGTTACGTTTTTTTGTTACGGTACAAAAATGATGTAACCAAAATGAAATAAAGGCTATTTCACATTAGATTAATGAACGTAAAAAATAATATTAATTTTACAAGATTAATATTTTTATGGCTATTTAAAATAGCATTGTTTTTTAAATATTTTATAAGATTTTAAATATCTATGACTAAAACAAAATGATCCAAAAAAAATTGAAGAAATTCGACTGATAAATTTAACGGATTAAGAGTAAATATACCTATTAAAATTGCAAAATTATCGGAAAGTCAGAAAAATAGTATACGTTGGGAGCAACAACCAATAGGGCCGCTTTATTCAATTCTGTTACCAAAAATAAAGCGGCCATATTGGTTGTTGCTCAGGTATATAAATACGTCATATTTCTACAATGCGCAAGCCCATGGCAGAGCCTCAGAAGTGAATACCGTGAAATGCTGCCCACTATACTAAAAATTATACTGAAATTGATTACCTACCTGTTTTAAGATTACTAAAATCGAACTTGTTATTGATATTACTGAAGATTATTTTATCTTATTATTAAGTGATAACAAAAATATTATTGAAGTTGATTATTTCTTATTAATAAGAAAAAAATATTATTGATATCTTAGTGCAAATATTAATTTTAACACAATGATCTGCAACACGACTATGATTAGTAATAACTCCAAAAGTGCTTTAAATTAGATAAATTTTGGGGTAATAAAAGTTAAGCTACATTAAACTGTAATGATACATGTTACCATGTATCATTACAGTTTAATGTAGCTTAACTTTTATTACTTGGCATTTTTGTTTTGAATTTTTACGCTCTTTTAGAAAAGATTATTAATTTTGCTATTTCTATACTTTCTGAGTAATTAATATTAAATAATGTTAAATATTTTTTTATTTAATTACCATAGTGTGAAGAAACCCTTACAATTCCTTTTTGTTACTTTTTTGTAACATTATTCATATTTGTAACGTTATTCATATTTGTTTCTTTTTTGTTACTGTACAATAATTTTGATTTTGACCCTAGAATGAACCGATTTGTTTAAGTTAAGTACAGTTATAATAGAGTACCATATGGCTGTAGGAATCCTCCATAACTTCTCTGGAATCTTTCCTGCTCCTCCCGGGCAGTAAGAGGGTTAGGTTAGGTTACGGAAGATACCCGATAAGATACCTAAAAAAAAGGGTACCATATAAGTAGGTAAGTAGGCATAGTTTAACTGCCATTGTTTCTTAATCCCAAACTTATTTCTGCAACACGCTTTAAAAATATGACAAAATATGCAAGGTTTTAGAATTGAAGGAAATTCTTTCAATTATTACCCTCATAAATATCAAATTATCAATTAGGAAAATCATCAAATAGGGAATTTTGAAATGATTCGTCTTCGGTCAATATATTTTCGGTCATAATAATTTATCTGTCACTGCTACCTACCATCTATATTTGGCGGTTTTTTAGCATGTGATACCATGGCTACATCATCATACGTCCATGGCATCTAAGCGTAATACTATCTTAACTTAGGATCGATTGGCTTTCTGTAGCTTTACAGATTGAAGCTTTAATCAGTCTAGTAGATGAAACTCAAATGACTTTGGAAAGCTCCAACCCAAGCTTTTAATCACGGATTATTAATTGAACTACATCCCTCCGGTAGAAAAGTTTTTTTTTCACATATTTTTCCGGGGTAGTAAAATTTGCCCGCAAAGTAACTTTTAGTTCTTAATTTCGAAAACTACTTAAACTTTTAGTCCGGTATAACTATAAAGTTCGTAATGATCTGAAGTTAAAGAGGTAAATTCTCAAGTTTCAAGGAATAATAATATCAATCGAATCGCTATTACTTAATTGCCATACGATGCCAATTTATCGTATTTCAAATATATAAAATATTTTTTTATAAATATAATGACCGAAAAAAAAATCGTTGTATTTTTTTTAGTTGACCCATTATCTACACTTTTTATTTAATAATATATATATATATTGTAACGTTCGCCCCCGAACCCCCTAAGCATCTCTGCATACTGTATACTAAATATACCGAATACTACCCCTGCGCACCTGTACTACCCTTACTTCTTACTACGTACTACGAACTACGTCGTAGATGTGAGATAATCATAGAATCTTATATCTAATAATATTTAAGCCATGTAATCGTCTAGTGTAACCCTTTTACGTTGTGTATTTTTTTTCCTATTTCAGTAACCCTTAGTTCTTTTAGAGGTAGAATTGATATTACGATTGGTAAATGTTATAGTTAATGAGTCAAACATACTCGTAGTAGAGTAAATCGTATCAAATATAGTAGAGTTTAATGTTCCATATATATATATATGGAGTTTAATGTTTTAAATATAGTAATTTATCTTCCCCGATATACTTATTTATATGGGAGCGAAAAAGGGGAAGAGGGAAATAGGCCCCATCCAAACGCCCTTTCCTGTGAGAACCCACACATCTTAGATGTTCCCTCCGTATCTCTTCCTCTTTTTTCTTTATTTTTTTATTATTATTATTTTATTTTAATTATTACTGTTTAATAAACAATAAGTAAATTCATTTAAGAATATGTTGTATATACTTTATTTTTTTATCATTTGTAGTATATATTTAATTGATCATATAAATCATTGAATGTATATTACATTAAATTTATGTATTAAGTATAATTTTTCACAACCCAAAGGTTAAATTTATCATTTATAAAATCATTTATTCACATAAAAATATACTTAAGTATATACATCAGTAAGCATTGTTTTCATAATATTATTAAATGCTACTTCACTGTGTATCACTAGAAATAGGTATATTAAATAATATAGAATGTGATTAATGAAGATAAATATGGTAATGTAGTTATTCATTATATTATATATTAATAATATATATGGTGAAGTTTAATTAAATCCAATGCCAAAAGATCCAAGTAAAATGTATTGAACATTAATAATCACATTGGATACCAATAGAGTAAACATGGAATCGATGGTATTTTATAGTAGATATGATTTGTTAACTGTTAAATTAAATCGATGAGGTATGTAGGTATTCAGGATAGTTATGCACTTGCTAGTATAAAAAATATATAATTAGAACATCAAAAGGCGATTACTACTTCTTAAAGTATTCAATATAGTGTAGGCAGTATAGAGTACAAGAATGTAGAATCCAAAATGGCCCGATGTCTAAAATAACAGCCGATACTAGTCAAGGTCACCAGTCCGTGAATCCTTAACTTGGTAGAACATAAAATAACTAGTCAACTCGTCAGATAATCAATTAATGATTTATTATAATAAAGTCATAATTAAATGACAACCATCTCAATCCTATAAAAGAGTAGGCGTATTGGTGATATAAAATTAATGTAGCAATTGATTGGTAAATCTTATCATATGGCAAAATTATTGGTAAATTCTCTAGAAGGACAATAATAATATAGTAGGGTTTAAGGTAACTACCCCTGTAGTTTTAATAACAAAGAGTTACATAGGTAAATTTTTGACAAACGTCGAATAAATTCTGTAATAAGTAATATGCCAATAATATAGCAATACTGTATTGAGATAATTGAATAAATGACTAGTTATAAAGTCATTAATTTGAGTAGTGGAATAAGATGTAATATTAACCCATTATAAGGTAAGTAGTCTGGTATTTACGAATAATGTGTATTCGCTAGAGTAAAAGGCTCATATGTGAACATTGACGATGAAATCAATTTCTGTACAACACAGTACGAATATCAGTACAATCAAAAGGTATCAGAAAAGCATAAAATCCCAAAGGATAAAATAAAGTTCAACAGCCAAGTCTAGCCCAACTCACACCTTCATAATCCGGATATTTAAAGGTTTTAATAATATTGTTTATCGGAAGAATCACAAGAATAACTATAATCAACTAGTTATTCTATAATAGATTGATCAACTAGATAATCGTCATAGATGTATGTTATTTTAACACCTTTACAGGTGAATATATTAAGATAAATAAACATAATTAAGTATTAGATAATTCATAGCATGTTAAGTAGTTATTGGTAAACATTTAACGGCGAGTTACAAAAATGTAATTATAAGTGAAAATTATTAAGTTAATTCTAGTTGTTTTAATAAATATCCATGTATGAGAAATATTCCCTATAATGATAAGTTGCTTAAGAAAATAAATATGCCTATTTTTCAAACCTAGGAAATCTTACTCTATTAAAATATTGATACCTACAATAACGATAGTCTGTAAGAAGAGCCCTATTAAAACATTTAACCTGAAAACTTAATAAATAATACCTAGCAACTAACTAGTATAATATAGGAGAAGTTTAAATAAATGCATAATAAAACCTACCTTTGCACGATGACCTATAAAACGTGTTTAACAATAAAACATGAGATACAATTAATTTCAAAATCTACAATATGTTATAAAATAAATTGTGAAGAAATAAATTTATAATATAAAACGTAGAATCATCACGCCGTGTGTACAAAAACTTAGTTATATCAAAGTTAAACTAAAATCACCCAAGTCTAACAGAGACCACTAAATTTACAGCTTCCACTGAATTTAAAATTATCAATCATTAATTCCTTTAGTTAGTAGTGTACTTATTGAATTTCAATATGCAAGTCCCCTAATTAGTCGCCCGCTTTAGTTTTAATACCTGCCTTTGCGCTTGTATCCGTTGTATCCGCCCATCTCTACTAAACGCCCCAAGAAATACGAAAAGTTCCGATTGTTCCCGAAGCCCGGCGAAGTCCTTCCTAACTAATCCGATCCCTTTTCTCTCTTTCGCTACATACTTCTTGAAATATTTTATATAGAAAAGTTTCATTAATAAAAATACGAGGGGTATGTGGATGAACAGTTACAAGTGGACCATCTTTTATCTTCCATTCTTCCCTTTTTTCAGTTTCCCTTGTTACTTCGTGCTACATTTATTTGTATTGTTGTGTTCTTTTAGGGCTGACTCGTCGAATGAGACTCCTGCTGCCAATGGACTTACGGAATTCGGGAAGGCAAATATTTACGATTTTCATACTTATCAATTAAACTTTAGAGTTCAATTTACGATGGGAGTTTATTTTTTAATACACTGCCTAATTGTACCGTTGATTTCTTAATTTTATATAACTGGGACTCATAACTGAATTAAAGGATACGTTATTTTTTTTGTGAAATAAAAGCATCGTAGCACTCGTAGTACTACGTAGCACTTGTAGTACTTCGTAGCACCCGTAGTACTTCTTAAAGTACGGGTGTTAAGACACTCATAGTACTTTGAAGCGGTCGTAGCACGTTGTTGTATTCGTAGTATTTCGTAACACCCGTAGTACTTAGTAGCACAATCGTAGTTACACACTGAAAAATACTCGATTTTACTTTTACCTTTAATTTGTTTAAAGCTTCACTGTAAGCACTTAATTAATATATTAATTAAATCAAAGAGTAACCATTATTATTAGTATCGTTTGTTTATTTTTTTGTGTAAAAATCGATATTATTGAAATAAAATACTTTATAAAAAATTATAAACGATATATTTCGCCACAGGCTTCTTCAGTCGTTCGACATATTATTTTATAATAAATAATTATCTTACATCTATTTTTTTAAATTATAAATAAATATGAAAAAAAAAATTTTTTTTTTACCACTTATACCTAAATATTTTCTTATAAAAAAAAAAAAAAAACAAAAGCGTTGTGCAGCATTAAAACTAAAGTTTTAATGCTGCACATTTAGAAACACATTATTTAGCCAGTCTCCTTGCGTAACGTGCGCTTCTGCCGCTTCACAGTAAAATCCACTAAAAGCCTTTTTAAAATACCTATGACTGGGCAATTTATGATTGTTATGCATAAATATCTCGTTAATACTGTGAATGACCCGTGTTACCTAGCCGTAAATTATAATAATACTGCCTTAAAAAGGTATGGAATTAAATGTAAAAAAATACATATTTCTGTACTTTTATAATGTTTTGTTTATTCTCTTATATCTTTAATGGGTTTATTATTAAGATAAGAAACAGTCAATTTGACAATATCAGACAGTTTATTAGTGAGAACTTACTTTATATAAGTAATTTTGGCCAAATAATCAAATGTATAGTATTAAGATACTGTAGGTAATATAATCAGGGTGCAGTAGTATTTATGCTAATCTGAATTTTCATAACCGCATTCTGATACTTTTTTTATACCTTGTCAATCTACCTAATGTTAAGCAGGCCTACAAAGACCATAAATAGAGCGATCAATAAATTGTTGTTTAACAATATTGATTGCTCCCACTATGCTAACGATGGGCAGCATCAAGGACGATTTTGCATTACAAGTCTAATTTTGTAATATCCTCGCTACATTATCATCAAATCAACCGCCCGTTTCGCAGCCTGAAAGACTACAACGAGAAAATTATGTAATAGTCTCCTAAAAACCGGTGAACCCAAAGAATAAAACCAAAACATACTATTGGTTTTCTTCATTATTGAGCATAGTGGGAAGGTCTCTATAACTTCGTTAGGCCGATCAACCGCTCATACTAGATGCAAAAACCGTCAACTGACCTAGTCATTTTTCGATTTTAGTCTGTAGGTTCACCGGTTTTTAGGAGACTACTGCATCGATTTCTTCTTGAGGTGGTATTCTCCTTTCAGGGTGCGGTTACGAAATAGGTAGTTGAATTGACAATAGGGCAGCGAGTATATTAAAATATACTCGTAATGCAATTCGTCATTGTCGCTCCCCATTTCGTAATCGCATCATTTAGCCGGCATAGTGGGAGCGATCAATTTTGTTAAGGAACAATTATTGATTGATTGACCTTATTCATGAACATTGTAGGTCTACTCACCACCAGGTAGATACAAAGTCACATGTCATGCTACAATAAAAAAAAAATACGACTTTTAGAGTTGCCTGTTACCATAAGATGTCAGTCAATCTCTAAAATAAGGAATAATCTTTGTGATATAATTATATATTGACTTAAGGATTTCGTTTCTATTTAACAGAAAGTAGTTCGTGAAATGAACCGTCTGGGTATGATCATTGATCTGTCCCACGTTGGAGACAATACCACTCGTGCTGCCATGAAGCTGTCGAAGGCTCCCATAGTCTTCCGCCATTCTTCTGCCTACAGCCTCTGCGCTCACAACCGAAATGTTCCTGATGATATTATAAAATCCCTTGTAAGTACAGTTATTACAGGAATTATTACAAAATATTGCATCCCTGAAGAACACTTTACTTAAAATGTGATTTGTTTTTTTAGCACCAAAAATAAATATGCGTAAAGATATCCTAGTGAAGATTAATTGTTCTTCAAGGACTCAATAGATATTATGAATAAGGCCAATAGAATGTTCAGCAGACAATATAGTTATTATGATTATAGTTACTATAGATAATATAGTTAAAAGTATTATAATTATAGTAAGTATAATTTATCAAATTTAAGTAACACAACAAAAATGTAGGCATAATTGAATTTAAATCATCTCTGTTACTACACTTGAGTGATGTCAATGCTAAACACAAAGGACTTATAAATTACCGAATAATGTATATTTTAGTAAACTTCTACCGTGATTATAAATATATTTCAAAATAGAAATACTCGTATAAATAAAATTATTAAAACTGACATTTAAAAATGCATAGAGTTAAATGGAAATAAAAGATAAATTTCATTAAGTCATAATTATTCATTGTGCAGTGCAGAAAATCAGTTCTTCACATTGGTATTCGAATTCAATTAATATTCAATATAATTCAGAATAAGTTTTTAATTCGTTATTATATTTTATTGAACATATTAATTTATAATAACGTACTTCAGAAATCAGGGGTTACAAATATTTTCCGACTTCCAACTAGGACATAATAGAAAGGTAACCATTGGACCTTGATTGAAGACCGCGTCTCAGAGCAATTAGAGTGGTTGTAAGTGGCCTAGCTTCTATGCAGAAAATCAGACAGAAATCGTAGCACGTCATAGGTTTATTTTTAGCTGTGGATTTCTTCAGGCTAATGATGATCATGTTCAAGTTATACATACATGTATTTGAATAGCACTAAGCCTATTTAAAGATAGAGTAGTAGCATATTTGCCTGAACGATTACTGAAAATTAATTTAATTCACCTTTCTATAAAATTTATTAATAAGAAGTTTTATTTCTATAATATTTTATTTATTATTATATGGGATTTAAAAAATCTAAGTATCATGGAAATTCTATGTCTTAAATAATAATAATAATAACAAATATAAGAATTTACTCATATTTCTCTGGTCACAAACTAAGTTTCAGCCTTATACTATGTCTACCAGAAACAACGATATAACACTTATTATATTTTATAAATACCCAGTCTACTATTATCTATTTGCCATGGGTGGGAATCGAACACACTACCTCAGGATACAACACCAAAGGCGCAACTAATAGCCTACGGAAGCGCTCTATAATGCTCGCTATAGATCCAAATCATAAACGAAAGCTATGCTCTGAAAGTTAGTCGCAGGCTGAAATAAGGGCTGAAACCACCCCCCCCCCCCCCCCCCTGAAATGTTAGGAAATAGATAAATTTGTATGGGGGAGCAGTTAGGAGTAGGCGTTGGTTGTGTGTTTGTAGGTTGAAACCCACTCGAAGATTGAAGAATTGCTCACAAAATAAATCAGCAACAAAATTATTAAAATAGTAAGAAGTTCAAACCCCCCGATACAAAATCCTGGCTACGCCCATGCGTGAAACAAATATACTAAATCCCGATTTTCATTTTTAAATTGAAACGCATAATCCATATGATACTTTTTTTAACAGAAAGAAAATGGTGGAATAATCATGGTTAATTTCTTCTCGGACTTCGTCAAGTGCCCCGGAAATGCGACCATAGCTGATGTTGCAGGTATGTAAAACTAAATATTTATGATAAAATATATGTCATAAATAATATATTTTAAATGTAAATAATGTATATAAAAGTCCAAACTAAGCACCAAAAAATATTGTTTATAAATTTTACATTTTAATACAAACTACATAAATGTACAAGTTAAGTTGTATAGAAACAAGCTTAGACTAAGCCGTTAGTCATGCAAAAATATACTTTATGTCTAGTTTTCTTAAAGCTCTATTCTCTCTGCAAATCGTGTTCAAAATATCGATCGATCGGTCGCTGAGAGTAACCGAGATTTTGCAGCATCATTTTGGGATATCCCCTGGCCCCGTGGCTAAGGCTCTACTCTTCTACTCTTCTCCTATGGAAAAGAGTGTGAGTTCGAATCCGCGTGGGACAACCATGGGATGTCCTTTTTGTTTTTTTTTTATATATAATTTTTTACTACCAGGTTCGTACCTATGTATTATATTTCTATTTAAAAAAAAAACAATTTTAATTGATAACTTTTTGAAATAAACTGATATTAAGTCATAACATTTATTATAATGATTAATTAATTAACAATACTTCATATTTTTTTATCAAATTAGCTTCTAATCAATTTATTTCTCTAGTATTAAATCGAAATGTTTAGTACCTGCATTTGCCACGAGCGCTTTGTGCAGAATAAATACCTGACAACGATTTAAATGCGGCTTTAGTAAAACATCTTCAAAATAACTGTTCTCAATAAAACCTATTTTAAACATACTATTAAAAAAAAACTA
Source organism: Monopis laevigella (assembly GCA_947458855.1). Classification (NCBI taxonomy): domain Eukaryota; kingdom Metazoa; phylum Arthropoda; class Insecta; order Lepidoptera; family Tineidae; genus Monopis; species Monopis laevigella. Next base: position 33,194,022 of record OX381576.1, on the reverse strand, counting down.
AAAACAGTGTACAAATAAAGCTTATATATTAAGTAGATCATAAAGTCAAGCAAAAGTATATTTTATGTCTAGTCTCCATAGGGTTGTATTTTCTCCCACTACAAACGGAAATTATCGATCGGTCGTTGATACTAAGCGAATTTTCGCAACCTCTCTACGGACATCCCGTAGCCCTGTGACACAGACCGATGGTCCTCTCATCCTTCTATAGGAGACAAAGGGCCTAGCGCTAAGTCTAATAACAGGGCTGTGGTTTGGGATGGTCCTTTTTACTTTTTTTTCATTTTTTTTTTCATTACTTTCATATCTATTATAGAATAAGTAGTTTTTATTTTTTATGTTTTAATATCTAATTTTTATTTTAAATAGTTTTATTTTTAAAGAAATTAAATTTATATTGATATTATATGATAATAAAATGATAAAATAAGTTTTTTCCTTTATATGGCATTTGGTAAAATATATTTACGAATAGATGTTTAAAGACATTTGTATATGGCTAGTCGTCTAGCTAAATATACTTATTATAATCAATAAATAGTTTTATAATTATTAAATAAAAGGTCATCATAATATATAAACATAATAAGTATGAATAAGAAATTCAGAAAGTATATTGTCCCGAAGTCCGTGGCTGTGGCCTAAAAAGACTAATATTATACTTTATTGGTATAGAGATAGGAATAATTGACTAACTAATAAAAACTGTTTTAAAAAGTATTAATATAAATAGAGGTAAATTCTTCAGACTAGTAACGAAAACTGTAACGCAGCGCCCTCTGTCTCCACCACGCAGTTGATTTGCGCACGCATACTCCATTAGACTATTTTTAATTTGTTAGTGTATATTTTATTTATTATAATTACAATAATATTAATAATAATAATATGTAGGACAAATTACACATATTGCTCTGGTCACAAACTAAGCTCTACGCTTGTACTATGTGTACCAGAAGCAACGACATAATACATATTATATTTTTATAAACACCCAGACCATGACAAACTGTACAGAAAAGCGTACTAATATTCTATGGCATGGGTGGGAATCGAACCCACGACCTACGGATACAACGCCAAAGGCGCAACCACTAGTCCACACACACACATACACATACATATCATCACGGGTGCCTTACGAGGCCGATGCCCGAGACCGCCTAGACGGCCTCAAGGTACCCAGCGGAGGGGTTTTTAATCCCACCTCGTCGTAGCCGATGGTATGAGTCTACACCGAACAAGTGTCTAGCTCGTCGCGATATTTTGAATAGACTCAATAACCCATCTAAAACAGTTTCACAAGTTGGTATAGTGAAACCAGGACCGACAGCTTAACGTGCTCTCCGAGGCACTATAGTGGTGTAGTCGAACAAATCTACATAAATAATATAATATTTATAATTATAAATGTTAAATAATTTAAATTTTTTTAAGGCTTTAATTTTCTTAAGTCCGCTACAAGCTTGCCACTGGTTCGGTGTAGACTCGGTATGCATCGACGACGATGATGTAGGAATAAAACCTCTCACTGGGTTTATAACCGTCTACTTAAACGGTAAATGTTTTTTATTGTATTACTTTGGGAATAGAGCTACGACCAAAAGCTGTGAAAAGGCTATATTATACTTGCGAATATTTTTTCTGGTTTTTATATTTAATTTTTACTCTAACCGAATACATATTTATATTTAGAACCTTTTAACCTACTTGTTTTTGAAATATGTGTTCCAACAAGTTCAGCTATTGTAAATGCCGTACCGAGTGTATGTGAAAAATATAAGTTAAATATGCAATATTATCCTTCTATACTTTTAATTGGTTCAATCTGCAAAACACGCATATCTCAACCGTAACCGTTACAATAATATGTAATGCGACTAAATTTATTATTTGATTTTTATTCGCACAATGTATGCTTCTTACATAGTATTTTTACTTTTCCAGTTTATACGACACGGCACGGCACGATTAAATTTATTGTCTAAGACGAAACCATTTTCTTTGTCGTTAACAGTTATTTCGCAATCTGTGTTCACAAGTCGTTAATTTTAAAGGTTATTTATTTTTTAAGCTACAATAAAATTTCTTATATTTTTTCTAATATACCCACATAGTGATCGAGTTGGTTAGACCGAAAACTTAGGTCCTAGTTCACAGGTTTAAAACCGGTGTGTAGTATTTATTTTTTGGTTAACAAAATGTACATAATATGATATATCAGTCCTCGATTGTTCACTGTACCAACTTGTTTGGTGCAGTAGACTCAAGAACTAACGGCTACGTCGAGGTTCGTCTACGTACTCCGCTGGGCACTCTGAAGCTGTAAATACATTACCTATAAGTGTAGTGTCTACTAAATGTACATAATATGATATATCAGTCCTCGATTGTTCACTGTACCAACTTGTTTGGTGCAGTAGACTCAAGAACTAACGGCTACGTCGAGGTTCGTCTACGTACTCCGCTGGGCACTCTGAAGCTGTAAATACATTACCTATAAGTGTAGTGTCTACTAAATGTACATAATATGATATATCAGTCCTCGACTGTTCACTGTACCAACTTGTTTGGTGCAGTAGACTCAATAACTAACGGCTACGTCGAGGTTCGTCTACATACTCCGCTGGGCACTCTGAAGCTGTAAATACATTATCTATAAGTGTAGTGTCTACTAAATGTACATAATATGATATATCAGTCCTCGATTGTTCACTGTACCAACTTGTTTGGTGCAGTAGACTCAAGAACTAACGGCTACGTCGAGGTTCGTCTACGTACTCCGCTGGGCACTCTGAAGCTGTAAATACATTACCTATAAGTGTAGTGTCTACTAAATGTACATAATATGATATATCAGTCCTCGACTGTTCACTGTACCAACTTGTTTGGTGCAGTAGACTCAAGAACTAACGGCTACGTCGAGTTTCGTCTACGTACTCCGCTGGTCACTCTGAAGCTGTAAATACATTACCGATAAGTGTAGTGTCTACTAAATGTACATAATATGATATATCAGTCCTCGATTGTTCACTGTACCAACTTGTTTGGTGCAGTAGACTCAAGAACTAACGGCTACGTCGAGTTTCGTCTACGTACTCCGCTGGTCACTCTGAAGCTGTAAATACATTACCGATAAGTGTAGTGTCTACTAAATGTACATAATATGATATATCAGTCCTCGATTGTTCACTGTACCAACTTGTTGGTGCAGTAGACTCAAGAACTAACGGTTACGTCTAGGTTCGTCTACGTACTCCGCTGGGCACTCTGAAGCTGTAAATACATTACCTATAAGTGTAGTGTCTACTAAATGTACATAATATGATATATCAGTCCTCGATTGTTCACTGTACCAACTTGTTTGGTGCAGTAGACTCAAGAACTAACGGTTACGTCGAGGTTCGTCTACGTACTCCGCTGGGCACTCTGAAGCTGTAAATACATTACCTATAAGTGTAGTGTCTACTAAATGTACATAATATGATATATCAGTCCTCGATTGTTCACTGTACCAACTTGTTTGGTGCAGTAGACTCAAGAACTAACGGCTACGTCGAGTTTCGTCTACGTACTCCGCTGGTCACTCTGAAGCTGTAAATACATTACCGATAAGTGTAGTGTCTATTAAATGTACATAATATGATATATCAGTCCTCGATTGTACACTGTACCAACTTGTTGGTGCAGTAGACTCAAGAACTAACGGTTACGTCGAGGTTCGTCTACGTACTCCGCTGGGCACTCTAAAGCTGTAAATACATTACCTATAAGTGTAGTGTCTAATAAATGTACATAATATGATATATCAGTCGTCGATTGTTCACTGTACCAACTTGTTTGGTGCAGTAGACTCAAGAACCAAAGGCTACGTCGAGGTTCGTCTGCGTACTCCGCTGGGCACTCTGAAGCTGTAAATACATTACCTATAAGTGTAGTGTCTACTAAATGTACATAATATGATATATCAGTCCTCGATTGTTCACTGTACCAACTTGTTTGGTGCAGTAGACTCAAGAACTTACGGCTACGTCGAGGTTCGTCTACGTACTCCGCTGGGCACTCTGAAGCTGTAAATATATTACCTATAAGTGTAGTGTCTACTAAATGTACATAATATGATATAACAGTCCTCGACTGTTCACTGTACCAACTTGTTTGATGCAGTAGACTCAAGAACTAACGGCTACGTCGAGGTTCGTCTACGTACTCCGCTGGGCACTCTGAAGCTGTAAATACATTATCTATAAGTGTAGTGTCTACTAAATGTACATAATATGATATATCAGTACTCGATTGTTCACTGTACCAACTTGTTTGGTGCAATAGACTCAAGAACTAACGGCTACGTCGAGATTCGTCTACGTACTCCGCTGGGCACTCTGAAGCTGTAAATACATTACCTATAAGTGTAGTGTCTACTAAATGTACATAATATGATATATCAGTCCTCGATTGTTCACTGTACCAACTTGTTTGGTGCAGTAGACTCAAGAACTAACGGCTACGTCGAGGTTCGTCTACGTACTCCGCTGGGCACTCTTAGGCTGTAAATACATTACCTATAAGTGTGGTGTCTACGAAATGTACATAATATGATATATCAGTCCTCGATTGTTCACTGTACCAACTTGTTTGTTGCAGTAGACTCAAGAACTAACGGCTACGTCGAGGTTCGTCTACATACTCCGCTGGGCACTCTGAAGCTGTAAATACATTATCTATAAGTGTAGTGTCTACTAAATGTACATAATATGATATATCAGTCCTCGATTGTTCACTGTACCAACTTGTTTGGTGCAGTAGACTCAAGAACTAACGGCTACGTCGAGGTTCGTCTACGTACTCCGCTGGGCACTCTGAAGCTGTAAATACATTACCTATAAGTGTAGTGTCTACTAAATGTACATAATATGATATATCAGTCCTCGATTGTTCACTGTACCAACTTGTTTGGTGCAGTAGACTCAAGAACTAACGGCTACGTCGAGTTTCGTCTACGTACTCCGCTGGGCACTCTGAAGCTGTAAATACATTACCGATAAGTGTAGTGTCTACTAAATGTACATAATATGATATATCAGTCCTCGATTGTTCACTGTACCAACTTGTTTGGTGCAGTAGACTCAAGAACTAACGGTTACGTCGAGGTTCGTCTACGTACTCCGCTGGGCACTCTGAAGCTGTAAATACATTACCTATAAGTGTAGTGTCTACTAAATGTACATAATATGATATATCAGTCCTCGATTGTTCACTGTACCAACTTGTTTGGTGCAGTAGACTCAAGAACTAACGGCTACGTCGAGGTTCGTCTACGTACTCCGCTGGGCACTCTGAAGCTGTAAATACATTACCTATCGATTGTTCACTGTACCAACTTGTTTGGAGCAGTAGACTCAAGAACGGCTACGTCGAGGTTCGTCTACGTACTCCGCTGGGCACTCTGAAGCTGTAAATACATTACCTATAAGTTACATTATATATCAGTCCTCGATTGTTCACTGTACCAACTTGTTTGGTGCAGTAGACTCAAGAACTAACGGCTATGTCGAGGTTCGTCTACGTACTCCGCTGGGCGCTCTGAAGCTGTAAATACATTACCTATAAGTGTTGTGTCTACTAAATGTATATAATATGATATATCAGTCCTCGATTGTTCACTGTACCAACTTGTTTGGTGCAGTAGACTCAAGAACTAACGGCTACGTCGAGGTTCGTCTACGTACTCCGCTGGGCACTCTGAAGCTGTAAATACATTACCTATAAGTTACATTATATATCAGTCCTTGATTGTTCACTGTACCAACTTGTTTGGTGCAGTAGACTCAAGAACTAACGGCTACGTCGAGGTTCGTCTACGTACTCCGCTGGGCACTCTGTTCACTGTACCAACTTGTTTGGTGCAGTAGACTCAAGAACTAACGGCTACGTCGAGGTTCGTCTACGTACTCCGCTGGGCACTCTGAAGCTGTAAATACATTACCTATAAGTTACATTATATATCAGTCCTCGATTGTTCACTGTACCAACTTGTTTGGTGCAGTAGACTCAATAACTAACGGCTACGTCGAGGTTCGTCTACGTACTCCGCTGGGCACTCTGAAGCTGTAAATTCATTACCTATAAGTTACATTATATATCAGTCCTCGATTGTTCACTGTACCAACTTGTTTGGTGCAGTAGACTCAAGAACGGCTACGTCGAGGTTCATCGACGTACTCCGCTGGGCACTCTGAAGCTGTAAATACATTACCTATAAGTTACATAATATATCAGTCCTCGATTGTTCACTGTACCAACTTGTTTGGTGCAGTAGACTCAAGAACTAACGGCTACGTCGAGGTTCGTCTTCGTACTCCGCTGGGCACTCTGAAGCTGTAAATACATTACCTATAAGTGTAGTGTCTATAAATGTACATAATATGATATATCAGTCCTCGATTGTTCACTGTACCAACTTGTTTGGTGCAGTAGACTCAAGAACTAACGGCTACGTCGAGGTTCGTCTACGTACTCCGCTGGGCACTCTGAAGCTGTAAATACATTACCTATAAGTGTAGTGTCTACTAAATGTACATAATATGATATATCAGTCCTCGATTCTTCACTGTACCAACTTGTTTGGTGCAGTAGACTCAAGAACTAACGGCTACGTCGAGGTTCGTCTACGTACTCCGCTGGGCACTCTGAAGCTGTAAATATATTGCCTATAAGTTACATTATATATCAGTCCTCGATTGTTCACTGTACCAACTTGTTTGGTGCAGTAGACTCAAGAACTAACGGCTACGTCGAGGTTCGTCTACGTACTCCGCTGGGCACTCTGTTCACTGTACCAACTTGTTTGGTGCAGTAGACTCAAGAACTAACGGCTACGTCGAGGTTCGTCTTCGTACTCCGCTGGGCACTCTGAAGCTGTAAATACATTACCTATAAGTGTAGTGTCTACTAAATGTACATAATATGATATATCAGTCCTCGATTGTTCACTGTACCAACTTGTTTGGTGCAGTAGACTCAAGAACTAACGGCTACGTCGAGGTTCGTCTACGTACTCCGCTGGGCACTCTGAAGCTGTAAATACATTACCTATAAGTGTAGTGTCTACTAAATGTACATAATATGATATATCAGTCCTCGATTCTTCACTGTACCAACTTGTTTGGTGCAGTAGACTCAAGAACTAACGGCTACGTCGAGGTTCGTCTACGTACTCCGCTGGGCACTCTGAAGCTGTAAATATATTGCCTATAAGTTACATTATATATCAGTCCTCGATTGTTCACTGTACCAACTTGTTTGGTGCAGTAGACTCAAGAACTAACGGCTACGTCGAGGTTCGTCTACGTACTCCGCTGGGCACTCTGAAGCTGTAAATACATTACCTATAAGTATAGTGTCTACAAAATGTACATAATATGATATATCAGTCCTCGATTGTTCACTGTACCAACTTGTTTGGTGCAGTAGACTCAAGAACTAACGGCTACGTCGAGGTTCGTCTACGTACTCCGCTGGGCACTCTGAAGCTGTAAATACATTACCTATAAGTGTAGTGTCTACTAAATGTACATAATATGATATATCAGTCCTCGATTGTTCACTGTACCAACTTGTTTGGTGCAGTAGACTCAAGAACTAACGGCTACGTCGAGGTTCGTCTACGTACTCCGCTGGGCACTCTGAAGCTGTAAATACATTACCTATAAGTGTAGTGTCTACTAAATGTACATAATATGATATATCAGTCCTCGATTGTTCACTGTACCAACTTGTTTGGTGCAGTAGACTCAAGAACTAACGGCTACGTCGAGGTTCGTCTACGTACTCCGCTGGGCACTTTGAAGCTGTAAATACATTACCGATAAGTGTAGTGTCTACTAAATGTACATAATATGATATATCAGTCCTCGATTGTACACTGTACCAACTTGTTGGTGCAGTAGACTCAAGAACTAACGGTTACGTCGAGGTTCGTCTACGTACTCCGCTGGGCACTCTAAAGCTGTAAATACATTACCTATAAGTGTAGTGTCTACTAAATGTACATAATATGATATATCAGTCGTCGATTGTTCACTGTACCAACTTGTTTGGTGCAGTAGACTCAAGAACCAAAGGCTACGTCGAGGTTCGTCTGCGTACTCCGCTGGGCACTCTGAAGCTGTAAATACATTACCTATAAGTGTAGTGTCTACTAAATGTACATAATATGATATATCAGTCCTCGATTGTTCACTGTACCAACTTGTTTGGTGCAGTAGACTCAAGAACTTACGGCTACGTCGAGGTTCGTCTACGTACTCCGCTGGGCACTCTGAAGCTGTAAATATATTACCTATAAGTGTAGTGTCTACTAAATGTACATAATATGATATATCAGTCCTCGACTGTTCACTGTACCAACTTGTTTGATGCAGTAGACTCAAGAACTAACGGTTACGTCGAGGTTCGTCTACGTACTCCGCTGGGCACTCTGAAGCTGTAAATACATTATCTATAAGTGTAGTGTCTACTAAATGTACATAATATGATATATCAGTCCTCGATTGTTCACTGTACCAACTTGTTTGGTGCAATAGACTCAAGAACTAACGGCTACGTCGAGATTCGTCTACGTACTCCGCTGGGCACTCTGAAGCTGTAAATACATTACCTATAAGTGTAGTGTCTACTAAATGTACATAATATGATATATCAGTCCTCGATTGTTCACTGTACCAACTTGTTTGGTGCAGTAGACTCAAGAACTAACGGCTACGTCGAGGTTCGTCTACGTACTCCGCTGGGCACTCTGAAGCTGTAAATATATTACCTATAAGTGTGGTGTCTACGAAATGTACATAATATGATATATCAGTCCTCGATTGTTCACTGTACCAACTTGTTTGTTGCAGTAGACTCAAGAACTAACGGCTACGTCGAGGTTCGTCTACATACTCCGCTGGGCACTCTGAAGCTGTAAATACATTATCTATAAGTGTAGTGTCTACTAAATGTACATAATATGATATATCAGTCCTCGATTGTTCACTGTACCAACTTGTTTGGTGCAGTAGACTCAAGAACTAACGGCTACGTCGAGGTTCGTCTACGTACTCCGCTGGGCACTCTGAAGCTGTAAATACATTACCTATAAGTGTAGTGTCTACTAAATGTACATAATATGATATATCAGTCCTCGATTGTTCACTGTACCAACTTGTTTGGTGCAGTAGACTCAAGAACTAACGGCTACGTCGAGTTTCGTCTACGTACTCCGCTGGGCACTCTGAAGCTGTAAATACATTACCGATAAGTCTAGTGTCTACTAAATGTACATAATATGATATATCAGTCCTCGATTGTTCACTGTACCAACTTGTTTGGTGCAGTAGACTCAAGAACTAACGGTTACGTCGAGGTTCGTCTACGTACTCCGCTGGGCACTCTGAAGCTGTAAATACATTACCTATAAGTGTAGTGTCTACTAAATGTACATAATATGATATATCAGTCCTCGATTGTTCACTGTACCAACTTGTTTGGTGCAGTAGACTCAAGAACTAACGGCTACGTCGAGGTTCGTCTACGTACTCCGCTGGGCACTCTGAAGCTGTAAATACATTACCTATCGATTGTTCACTGTACCAACTTGTTTGGAGCAGTAGACTCAAGAACGGCTACGTCGAGGTTCGTCTACGTACTCCGCTGGGCACTCTGAAGCTGTAAATACATTACCTATAAGTTACATTATATATCAGTCCTCGATTGTTCACTGTACCAACTTGTTTGGTGCAGTAGACTCAAGAACTAACGGCTATGTCGAGGTTCGTCTACGTACTCCGCTGGGCGCTCTGAAGCTGTAAATACATTACCTATAAGTGTTGTGTCTACTAAATGTATATAATATGATATATCAGTCCTCGATTGTTCACTGTACCAACTTGTTTGGTGCAGTAGACTCAAGAACTAACGGCTACGTCGAGGTTCGTCTACGTACTCCGCTGGGCACTCTGAAGCTGTAAATACATTACCTATAAGTTACATTATATATCAGTCCTTGATTGTTCACTGTACCAACTTGTTTGGTGCAGTAGACTCAAGAACTAACGGCTACGTCGAGGTTCGTCTACGTACTCCGCTGGGCACTCTGTTCACTGTACCAACTTGTTTGGTGCAGTAGACTCAAGAACTAACGGCTACGTCGAGGTTCGTCTACGTACTCCGCTGGGCACTCTGAAGCTGTAAATACATTACCTATAAGTTACATTATATATCAGTCCTCGATTGTTCACTGTACCAACTTGTTTGGTGCAGTAGACTCAATAACTAACGGCTACGTCGAGGTTCGTCTACGTACTCCGCTGGGCACTCTGAAGCTGTAAATATATTACCTATAAGTGTAGTGTCTACTAAATGTACATAATATGATATATCAGTCCTCGATTGTTCACTGTACCAACTTGTTTGGTGCAGTAGACTCAAGAACTAACGGCTACGTGGAGGTTCGTCTACGTACTCCGCTGGGCACTCTGAAGCTGTAAATACATTACCTATAAGTTACATTATATATCAGTCCTCGATTGTTCACTGTACCAACTTGTTTGGTGCAGTAGACTCAAGAACTAACGGCTACGTCGAGGTACATCTACGTACTCCGCTGGGCACTCTGTTCACTGTACCAACTTGTTTGGTGCAGTAGACTCAAGAACTAACGGCTACGTCGAGGTTCGTCTACGTACTCCGCTGGGCACTCTGAAGCTGTAAATTCATTACCTATAAGTTACATTATATATCAGTCCTCGATTGTTCACTGTACCAACTTGTTTGGTGCAGTAGACTCAAGAACGGCTACGTCGAGGTTCATCGACGTACTCCGCTGGGCACTCTGAAGCTGTAAATACATTACCTATAAGTTACATAATATATCAGTCCTCGATTGTTCACTGTACCAACTTGTTTGGTGCAGTAGACTCAAGAACTAACGGCTACGTCGAGGTTCGTCTTCGTACTCCGCTGGGCACTCTGAAGCTGTAAATACATTACCTATAAGTGTAGTGTCTATAAATGTACATAATATGATATATCAGTCCTCGATTGTTCACTGTACCAACTTGTTTGGTGCAGTAGACTCAAGAACTAACGGCTACGTCGAGGTTCGTCTACGTACTCCGCTGGGCACTCTGAAGCTGTAAATACATTACCTATAAGTGTAGTGTCTACTAAATGTACATAATATGATATATCAGTCCTCGATTGTTCACTGTACCAACTTGTTTGGTGCAGTAGACTCAAGAACTTACGGCTACGTCGAGGTTCGTCTACGTACTCCGCTGGGCACTCTGAAGCTGTAAATATATTACCTATAAGTGTAGTGTCTACTAAATGTACATAATATGATATAACAGTCCTCGACTGTTCACTGTACCAACTTGTTTGATGCAGTAGACTCAAGAACTAACGGCTACGTCGAGGTTCGTCTACGTACTCCGCTGGGCACTCTGAAGCTGTAAATACATTATCTATAAGTGTAGTGTCTACTAAATGTACATAATATGATATATCAGTCCTCGATTGTTCACTGTACCAACTTGTTTGGTGCAATAGACTCAAGAACTAACGGCTACGTCGAGATTCGTCTACGTACTCCGCTGGGCACTCTGAAGCTGTAAATACATTACCTATAAGTGTAGTGTCTACTAAATGTACATAATATGATATATCAGTCCTCGATTGTTCACTGTACCAACTTGTTTGGTGCAGTAGACTCAAGAACTAACGGCTACGTCGAGGTTCGTCTACGTACTCCGCTGGGCACTCTTAGGCTGTAAATACATTACCTATAAGTGTGGTGTCTACGAAATGTACATAATATGATATATCAGTCCTCGATTGTTCACTGTACCAACTTGTTTGTTGCAGTAGACTCAAGAACTAACGGCTACGTCGAGGTTCGTCTACATACTCCGCTGGGCACTCTGAAGCTGTAAATACATTATCTATAAGTGTAGTGTCTACTAAATGTACATAATATGATATATCAGTCCTCGATTGTTCACTGTACCAACTTGTTTGGTGCAGTAGACTCAAGAACTAACGGCTACGTCGAGGTTCGTCTACGTACTCCGCTGGGCACTCTGAAGCTGTAAATACATTACCTATAAGTGTAGTGTCTACTAAATGTACATAATATGATATATCAGTCCTCGATTGTTCACTGTACCAACTTGTTTGGTGCAGTAGACTCAAGAACTAACGGCTACGTCGAGTTTCGTCTACGTACTCCGCTGGGCACTCTGAAGCTGTAAATACATTACCGATAAGTGTAGTGTCTACTAAATGTACATAATATGATATATCAGTCCTCGATTGTTCACTGTACCAACTTGTTTGGTGCAGTAGACTCAAGAACTAACGGTTACGTCGAGGTTCGTCTACGTACTCCGCTGGGCACTCTGAAGCTGTAAATACATTACCTATAAGTGTAGTGTCTACTAAATGTACATAATATGATATATCAGTCCTCGATTGTTCACTGTACCAACTTGTTTGGTGCAGTAGACTCAAGAACTAACGGCTACGTCGAGGTTCGTCTACGTACTCCGCTGGGCACTCTGAAGCTGTAAATACATTACCTATCGATTGTTCACTGTACCAACTTGTTTGGAGCAGTAGACTCAAGAACGGCTACGTCGAGGTTCGTCTACGTACTCCGCTGGGCACTCTGAAGCTGTAAATACATTACCTATAAGTTACATTATATATCAGTCCTCGATTGTTCACTGTACCAACTTGTTTGGTGCAGTAGACTCAAGAACTAACGGCTATGTCGAGGTTCGTCTACGTACTCCGCTGGGCGCTCTGAAGCTGTAAATACATTACCTATAAGTGTTGTGTCTACTAAATGTATATAATATGATATATCAGTCCTCGATTGTTCACTGTACCAACTTGTTTGGTGCAGTAGACTCAAGAACTAACGGCTACGTCGAGGTTCGTCTACGTACTCCGCTGGGCACTCTGAAGCTGTAAATACATTACCTATAAGTTACATTATATATCAGTCCTTGATTGTTCACTGTACCAACTTGTTTGGTGCAGTAGACTCAAGAACTAACGGCTACGTCGAGGTTCGTCTACGTACTCCGCTGGGCACTCTGTTCACTGTACCAACTTGTTTGGTGCAGTAGACTCAAGAACTAACGGCTACGTCGAGGTTCGTCTACGTACTCCGCTGGGCACTCTGAAGCTGTAAATACATTACCTATAAGTTACATTATATATCAGTCCTCGATTGTTCACTGTACCAACTTGTTTGGTGCAGTAGACTCAATAACTAACGGCTACGTCGAGGTTCGTCTACGTACTCCGCTGGGCACTCTGAAGCTGTAAATTCATTACCTATAAGTTACATTATATATCAGTCCTCGATTGTTCACTGTACCAACTTGTTTGGTGCAGTAGACTCAAGAACGGCTACGTCGAGGTTCATCGACGTACTCCGCTGGGCACTCTGAAGCTGTAAATACATTACCTATAAGTTACATAATATATCAGTCCTCGATTGTTCACTGTACCAACTTGTTTGGTGCAGTAGACTCAAGAACTAACGGCTACGTCGAGGTTCGTCTTCGTACTCCGCTGGGCACTCTGAAGCTGTAAATACATTACCTATAAGTGTAGTGTCTATAAATGTACATAATATGATATATCAGTCCTCGATTGTTCACTGTACCAACTTGTTTGGTGCAGTAGACTCAAGAACTAACGGCTACGTCGAGGTTCGTCTACGTACTCCGCTGGGCACTCTGAAGCTGTAAATACATTACCTATAAGTGTAGTGTCTACTAAATGTACATAATATGATATATCAGTCCTCGATTCTTCACTGTACCAACTTGTTTGGTGCAGTAGACTCAAGAACTAACGGCTACGTCGAGGTTCGTCTACGTACTCCGCTGGGCACTCTGAAGCTGTAAATATATTGCCTATAAGTTACATTATATATCAGTCCTCGATTGTTCACTGTACCAACTTGTTTGGTGCAGTAGACTCAAGAACTAACGGCTACGTCGAGGTTCGTCTACGTACTCCGCTGGGCACTCTGTTCACTGTACCAACTTGTTTGGTGCAGTAGACTCAAGAACTAACGGCTACGTCGAGGTTCGTCTTCGTACTCCGCTGGGCACTCTGAAGCTGTAAATACATTACCTATAAGTGTAGTGTCTACTAAATGTACATAATATGATATATCAGTCCTCGATTGTTCACTGTACCAACTTGTTTGGTGCAGTAGACTCAAGAACTAACGGCTACGTCGAGGTTCGTCTACGTACTCCGCTGGGCACTCTGAAGCTGTAAATACATTACCTATAAGTGTAGTGTCTACTAAATGTACATAATATGATATATCAGTCCTCGATTCTTCACTGTACCAACTTGTTTGGTGCAGTAGACTCAAGAACTAACGGCTACGTCGAGGTTCGTCTACGTACTCCGCTGGGCACTCTGAAGCTGTAAATATATTGCCTATAAGTTACATTATATATCAGTCCTCGATTGTTCACTGTACCAACTTGTTTGGTGCAGTAGACTCAAGAACTAACGGCTACGTCGAGGTTCGTCTACGTACTCCGCTGGGCACTCTGAAGCTGTAAATACATTACCTATAAGTATAGTGTCTACAAAATGTACATAATATGATATATCAGTCCTCGATTGTTCACTGTACCAACTTGTTTGGTGCAGTAGACTCAAGAACTAACGGCTACGTCGAGGTTCGTCTACGTACTCCGCTGGGCACTCTGAAGCTGTAAATACATTACCTATAAGTGTAGTGTCTACTAAATGTACATAATATGATATATCAGTCCTCGATTGTTCACTGTACCAACTTGTTTGGTGCAGTAGACTCAAGAACTAACGGCTACGTCGAGGTTCGTCTACGTACTCCGCTGGGCACTCTGAAGCTGTAAATACATTACCTATAAGTGTAGTGTCTACTAAATGTACATAATATGATATATCAGTCCTCGATTGTTCACTGTACCAACTTGTTTGGTGCAGTAGACTCAAGAACTAACGGCTACGTCGAGGTTCGTCTACGTACTCCGCTGGGCACTTTGAAGCTGTAAATACATTACCGATAAGTGTAGTGTCTACTAAATGTACATAATATGATATATCAGTCCTCGATTGTACACTGTACCAACTTGTTGGTGCAGTAGACTCAAGAACTAACGGTTACGTCGAGGTTCGTCTACGTACTCCGCTGGGCACTCTAAAGCTGTAAATACATTACCTATAAGTGTAGTGTCTACTAAATGTACATAATATGATATATCAGTCGTCGATTGTTCACTGTACCAACTTGTTTGGTGCAGTAGACTCAAGAACCAAAGGCTACGTCGAGGTTCGTCTGCGTACTCCGCTGGGCACTCTGAAGCTGTAAATACATTACCTATAAGTGTAGTGTCTACTAAATGTACATAATATGATATATCAGTCCTCGATTGTTCACTGTACCAACTTGTTTGGTGCAGTAGACTCAAGAACTTACGGCTACGTCGAGGTTCGTCTACGTACTCCGCTGGGCACTCTGAAGCTGTAAATATATTACCTATAAGTGTAGTGTCTACTAAATGTACATAATATGATATATCAGTCCTCGACTGTTCACTGTACCAACTTGTTTGATGCAGTAGACTCAAGAACTAACGGTTACGTCGAGGTTCGTCTACGTACTCCGCTGGGCACTCTGAAGCTGTAAATACATTATCTATAAGTGTAGTGTCTACTAAATGTACATAATATGATATATCAGTCCTCGATTGTTCACTGTACCAACTTGTTTGGTGCAATAGACTCAAGAACTAACGGCTACGTCGAGATTCGTCTACGTACTCCGCTGGGCACTCTGAAGCTGTAAATACATTACCTATAAGTGTAGTGTCTACTAAATGTACATAATATGATATATCAGTCCTCGATTGTTCACTGTACCAACTTGTTTGGTGCAGTAGACTCAAGAACTAACGGCTACGTCGAGGTTCGTCTACGTACTCCGCTGGGCACTCTGAAGCTGTAAATACATTACCTATAAGTGTGGTGTCTACGAAATGTACATAATATGATATATCAGTCCTCGATTGTTCACTGTACCAACTTGTTTGTTGCAGTAGACTCAAGAACTAACGGCTACGTCGAGGTTCGTCTACATACTCCGCTGGGCACTCTGAAGCTGTAAATACATTATCTATAAGTGTAGTGTCTACTAAATGTACATAATATGATATATCAGTCCTCGATTGTTCACTGTACCAACTTGTTTGGTGCAGTAGACTCAAGAACTAACGGCTACGTCGAGGTTCGTCTACGTACTCCGCTGGGCACTCTGAAGCTGTAAATACATTACCTATAAGTGTAGTGTCTACTAAATGTACATAATATGATATATCAGTCCTCGATTGTTCACTGTACCAACTTGTTTGGTGCAGTAGACTCAAGAACTAACGGCTACGTCGAGTTTCGTCTACGTACTCCGCTGGGCACTCTGAAGCTGTAAATACATTACCGATAAGTGTAGTGTCTACTAAATGTACATAATATGATATATCAGTCCTCGATTGTTCACTGTACCAACTTGTTTGGTGCAGTAGACTCAAGAACTAACGGTTACGTCGAGGTTCGTCTACGTACTCCGCTGGGCACTCTGAAGCTGTAAATACATTACCTATAAGTGTAGTGTCTACTAAATGTACATAATATGATATATCAGTCCTCGATTGTTCACTGTACCAACTTGTTTGGTGCAGTAGACTCAAGAACTAACGGCTACGTCGAGGTTCGTCTACGTACTCCGCTGGGCACTCTGAAGCTGTAAATACATTACCTATCGATTGTTCACTGTACCAACTTGTTTGGAGCAGTAGACTCAAGAACGGCTACGTCGAGGTTCGTCTACGTACTCCGCTGGGCACTCTGAAGCTGTAAATACATTACCTATAAGTATAGTGTCTACAAAATGTACATAATATGATATATCAGTCCTCGATTGTTCACTGTACCAACTTGTTTGGTGCAGTAGACTCAAGAACTAACGGCTACGTCGAGGTTCGTCTACGTACTCCGCTGGGCACTCTGAAGCTGTAAATACATTACCTATAAGTGTAGTGTCTACTAAATGTACATAATATGATATATCAGTCCTCGATTGTTCACTGTACCAACTTGTTTGGTGCAGTAGACTCAAGAACTAACGGCTACGTCGAGGTTCGTCTACGTACTCCGCTGGGCACTCTGAAGCTGTAAATACATTACCTATAAGTGTAGTGTCTACTAAATGTACATAATATGATATATCAGTCCTCGATTGTTCACTGTACCAACTTGTTTGGTGCAGTAGACTCAAGAACTAACGGCTACGTCGAGGTTCGTCTACGTACTCCGCTGGGCACTTTGAAGCTGTAAATACATTACCGATAAGTGTAGTGTCTACTAAATGTACATAATATGATATATCAGTCCTCGATTGTACACTGTACCAACTTGTTGGTGCAGTAGACTCAAGAACTAACGGTTACGTCGAGGTTCGTCTACGTACTCCGCTGGGCACTCTAAAGCTGTAAATACATTACCTATAAGTGTAGTGTCTACTAAATGTACATAATATGATATATCAGTCGTCGATTGTTCACTGTACCAACTTGTTTGGTGCAGTAGACTCAAGAACCAAAGGCTACGTCGAGGTTCGTCTGCGTACTCCGCTGGGCACTCTGAAGCTGTAAATACATTACCTATAAGTGTAGTGTCTACTAAATGTACATAATATGATATATCAGTCCTCGATTGTTCACTGTACCAACTTGTTTGGTGCAGTAGACTCAAGAACTTACGGCTACGTCGAGGTTCGTCTACGTACTCCGCTGGGCACTCTGAAGCTGTAAATATATTACCTATAAGTGTAGTGTCTACTAAATGTACATAATATGATATATCAGTCCTCGACTGTTCACTGTACCAACTTGTTTGATGCAGTAGACTCAAGAACTAACGGTTACGTCGAGGTTCGTCTACGTACTCCGCTGGGCACTCTGAAGCTGTAAATACATTATCTATAAGTGTAGTGTCTACTAAATGTACATA
The DNA here is from genome assembly GCA_947458855.1 of Monopis laevigella. NCBI lineage: Eukaryota > Metazoa > Arthropoda > Insecta > Lepidoptera > Tineidae > Monopis > Monopis laevigella. The sequence goes on along the minus strand of OX381576.1, from coordinate 33,175,893 downwards.
ATATGATATATCAGTCCTCGATTGTTCACTGTACCAACTTGTTTGGTGCAATAGACTCAAGAACTAACGGCTACGTCGAGATTCGTCTACGTACTCCGCTGGGCACTCTGAAGCTGTAAATACATTACCTATAAGTGTAGTGTCTACTAAATGTACATAATATGATATATCAGTCCTCGATTGTTCACTGTACCAACTTGTTTGGTGCAGTAGACTCAAGAACTAACGGCTACGTCGAGGTTCGTCTACGTACTCCGCTGGGCACTCTGAAGCTGTAAATACATTACCTATAAGTGTGGTGTCTACGAAATGTACATAATATGATATATCAGTCCTCGATTGTTCACTGTACCAACTTGTTTGTTGCAGTAGACTCAAGAACTAACGGCTACGTCGAGGTTCGTCTACATACTCCGCTGGGCACTCTGAAGCTGTAAATACATTATCTATAAGTGTAGTGTCTACTAAATGTACATAATATGATATATCAGTCCTCGATTGTTCACTGTACCAACTTGTTTGGTGCAGTAGACTCAAGAACTAACGGCTACGTCGAGGTTCGTCTACGTACTCCGCTGGGCACTCTGAAGCTGTAAATACATTACCTATAAGTGTAGTGTCTACTAAATGTACATAATATGATATATCAGTCCTCGATTGTTCACTGTACCAACTTGTTTGGTGCAGTAGACTCAAGAACTAACGGCTACGTCGAGTTTCGTCTACGTACTCCGCTGGGCACTCTGAAGCTGTAAATACATTACCGATAAGTGTAGTGTCTACTAAATGTACATAATATGATATATCAGTCCTCGATTGTTCACTGTACCAACTTGTTTGGTGCAGTAGACTCAAGAACTAACGGTTACGTCGAGGTTCGTCTACGTACTCCGCTGGGCACTCTGAAGCTGTAAATACATTACCTATAAGTGTAGTGTCTACTAAATGTACATAATATGATATATCAGTCCTCGATTGTTCACTGTACCAACTTGTTTGGTGCAGTAGACTCAAGAACTAACGGCTACGTCGAGGTTCGTCTACGTACTCCGCTGGGCACTCTGAAGCTGTAAATACATTACCTATCGATTGTTCACTGTACCAACTTGTTTGGAGCAGTAGACTCAAGAACGGCTACGTCGAGGTTCGTCTACGTACTCCGCTGGGCACTCTGAAGCTGTAAATACATTACCTATAAGTTACATTATATATCAGTCCTCGATTGTTCACTGTACCAACTTGTTTGGTGCAGTAGACTCAAGAACTAACGGCTATGTCGAGGTTCGTCTACGTACTCCGCTGGGCGCTCTGAAGCTGTAAATACATTACCTATAAGTGTTGTGTCTACTAAATGTATATAATATGATATATCAGTCCTCGATTGTTCACTGTACCAACTTGTTTGGTGCAGTAGACTCAAGAACTAACGGCTACGTCGAGGTTCGTCTACGTACTCCGCTGGGCACTCTGAAGCTGTAAATACATTACCTATAAGTTACATTATATATCAGTCCTTGATTGTTCACTGTACCAACTTGTTTGGTGCAGTAGACTCAAGAACTAACGGCTACGTCGAGGTTCGTCTACGTACTCCGCTGGGCACTCTGTTCACTGTACCAACTTGTTTGGTGCAGTAGACTCAAGAACTAACGGCTACGTCGAGGTTCGTCTACGTACTCCGCTGGGCACTCTGAAGCTGTAAATACATTACCTATAAGTTACATTATATATCAGTCCTCGATTTTTCACTGTACCAACTTGTTTGGTGCAGTAGACTCAATAACTAACGGCTACGTCGAGGTTCGTCTACGTACTCCGCTGGGCACTCTGAAGCTGTAAATATATTACCTATAAGTGTAGTGTCTACTAAATGTACATAATATGATATATCAGTCCTCGATTGTTCACTGTACCAACTTGTTTGGTGCAGTAGACTCAAGAACTAACGGCTACGTGGAGGTTCGTCTACGTACTCCGCTGGGCACTCTGAAGCTGTAAATACATTACCTATAAGTTACATTATATATCAGTCCTCGATTGTTCACTGTACCAACTTGTTTGGTGCAGTAGACTCAAGAACTAACGGCTACGTCGAGGTTCATCTACGTACTCCGCTGGGCACTCTGTTCACTGTACCAACTTGTTTGGTGCAGTAGACTCAAGAACTAACGGCTACGTCGAGGTTCGTCTACGTACTCCGCTGGGCACTCTGAAGCTGTAAATTCATTACCTATAAGTTACATTATATATCAGTCCTCGATTGTTCACTGTACCAACTTGTTTGGTGCAGTAGACTCAAGAACGGCTACGTCGAGGTTCATCGACGTACTCCGCTGGGCACTCTGAAGCTGTAAATACATTACCTATAAGTTACATAATATATCAGTCCTCGATTGTTCACTGTACCAACTTGTTTGGTGCAGTAGACTCAAGAACTAACGGCTACGTCGAGGTTCGTCTTCGTACTCCGCTGGGCACTCTGAAGCTGTAAATACATTACCTATAAGTGTAGTGTCTATAAATGTACATAATATGATATATCAGTCCTCGATTGTTCACTGTACCAACTTGTTTGGTGCAGTAGACTCAAGAACTAACGGCTACGTCGAGGTTCGTCTACGTACTCCGCTGGGCACTCTGAAGCTGTAAATACATTACCTATAAGTGTAGTGTCTACTAAATGTACATAATATGATATATCAGTCCTCGATTCTTCACTGTACCAACTTGTTTGGTGCAGTAGACTCAAGAACTAACGGCTACGTCGAGGTTCGTCTACGTACTCCGCTGGGCACTCTGAAGCTGTAAATATATTGCCTATAAGTTACATTATATATCAGTCCTCGATTGTTCACTGTACCAACTTGTTTGGTGCAGTAGACTCAAGAACTAACGGCTACGTCGAGGTTCGTCTACGTACTCCGCTGGGCACTCTGTTCACTGTACCAACTTGTTTGGTGCAGTAGACTCAAGAACTAACGGCTACGTCGAGGTTCGTCTTCGTACCCCGCTGGGCACTCTGTTCACTGTACCAACTTGTTTGGTGCAGTAGACTCAAGAACTAACGGCTACGTCGAGGTTCGTCTTCGTACTCCGCTGGGCACTCTGAAGCTGTAAATACATTACCTATAAGTGTAGTGTCTACTAAATGTACATAATATGATATATCAGTCCTCGATTGTTCACTGTACCAACTTGTTTGGTGCAGTAGACTCAAGAACTAACGGCTACGTCGAGGTTCGTCTACGTACTCCGCTGGGCACTCTGAAGCTGTAAATATATTGCCTATAAGTTACATTATATATCAGTCCTCGATTGTTCACTGTACCAACTTGTTTGGTGCAGTAGACTCAAGAACTAACGGCTACGTCGAGGTTCGTCTACGTACTCCGCTGGGCACTCTGAAGCTGTAAATACATTACCTATAAGTATAGTGTCTACAAAATGTACATAATATGATATATCAGTCCTCGATTGTTCACTGTACCAACTTGTTTGGTGCAGTAGACTCAAGAACTAACGGCTACGTCGAGGTTCGTCTACGTACTCCGCTGGGCACTCTGAAGCTGTAAATACATTACCTATAAGTGTAGTGTCTACTAAATGTACATAATATGATATATCAGTCCTCGATTGTTCACTGTACCAACTTGTTTGGTGCAGTAGACTCAAGAACTAACGGCTACGTCGAGGTTCGTCTACGTACTCCGCTGGGCACTCTGAAGCTGTAAATACATTACCTATAAGTGTAGTGTCTACTAAATGTACATAATATGATATATCAGTCCTCGATTGTTCACTGTACCAACTTGTTTGGTGCAGTAGACTCAAGAACTAACGGCTACGTCGTGGTTTGTCTACGTACTCCGCTGGGCACTCTGAAGCTGTAAATACATTACTTATAAGTGTAGTGTCTACTAAATGTACATAATATGATATATCAGTCCTCGATTGTTCACTGTACCAACTTGTTTGGTGCAGTAGACTCAAGAACTAACGGCTACGTCGTGGTTCGTCTACGTACTCCACTGGGCACTCTGAAGCTGTAAATACATTTCTTATAAGTGTAGTGTCTACTAAATGTACATAATATGATATATCAGTCCTCGATTGTTCACTGTACCAACTTGTTTAGTGCAGTAGACTCAAGAACTAACGGCTACGTCGAGGTTCGTCTTCGTACTCCGCTGGGCACTCTGAAGCTGTAAATACATTACCTATAAGTGTAGTGTCTACTAAATGTACATAATATGATATATCAGTCCTCGATTGTTCACTGTACCAACTTGTTTGGTGCAGTAGACTCAAGAACTAACGGCTACGTCGAGGTTCGTCTACGTACTCCGCTGGGCACTCTGAAGCTGTAAATATATTGCCTATAAGTTACATTATATATCAGTCCTCGATTGTTCACTGTACCAACTTGTTTGGTGCAGTAGACTCAAGAACTAACGGCTACGTCGAGGTTCGTCTACGTACTCCGCTGGGCACTCTGAAGCTGTAAATACATTACCTATAAGTATAGTGTCTACAAAATGTACATAATATGATATATCAGTCCTCGATTGTTCACTGTACCAACTTGTTTGGTGCAGTAGACTCAAGAACTAACGGCTACGTCGAGGTTCGTCTACGTACTCCGCTGGGCACTCTGAAGCTGTAAATACATTACCTATAAGTGTAGTGTCTACTAAATGTACATAATATGATATATCAGTCCTCGATTGTTCACTGTACCAACTTGTTTGGTGCAGTAGACTCAAGAACTAACGGCTACGTCGAGGTTCGTCTACGTACTCCGCTGGGCACTCTGAAGCTGTAAATACATTACCTATAAGTGTAGTGTCTACTAAATGTACATAATATGATATATCAGTCCTCGATTGTTCACTGTACCAACTTGTTTGGTGCAGTAGACTCAAGAACTAACGGCTACGTCGTGGTTTGTCTACGTACTCCGCTGGGCACTCTGAAGCTGTAAATACATTACTTATAAGTGTAGTGTCTACTAAATGTACATAATATGATATATCAGTCCTCGATTGTTCACTGTACCAACTTGTTTGGTGCAGTAGACTCAAGAACTAACGGCTACGTCGAGGTTCGTCTACGTACTCCGCTGGGCACTCTGAAGCTGTAAATATATTGCCTATAAGTATAGTGTCTACAAAATGTACATAATATGATATATCAGTCCTCGATTGTTCACTGTACCAACTTGTTTGGTGCAGTAGACTCAAGAACTAACGGCTACGTCGAGGTTCGTCTACGTACTCCGCTGGGCACTCTGAAGCTGTAAATACATTACCTATAAGTGTAGTGTCTACTAAATGTACATAATATGATATATCAGTCCTCGATTGTTCACTGTACCAACTTGTTTGGTGCAGTAGACTCAAGAACTAACGGCTACGTCGAGGTTCGTCTACGTACTCCGCTGGGCACTCTGAAGCTGTAAATACATTACCTATAAGTGTAGTGTCTACTAAATGTACATAATATGATATATCAGTCCTCGATTGTTCACTGTACCAACTTGTTTGGTGCAGTAGACTCAAGAACTAACGGCTACGTCGTGGTTTGTCTACGTACTCCGCTGGGCACTCTGAAGCTGTAAATACATTACTTATAAGTGTAGTGTCTACTAAATGTACATAATATGATATATCAGTCCTCGATTGTTCACTGTACCAACTTGTTTGGTGCAGTAGACTCAAGAACTAACGGCTACGTCGTGGTTCGTCTACGTACTCCACTGGGCACTCTGAAGCTGTAAATACATTACCTATAAGTGTAGTGTCTACTAAATGTACATAATATGATATATCAGTCCTCGATTGTTCACTGTACCAACTTGTTTGGTGCAGTAGACTCAAGAACTAACGGCTACGTCGTGGTTTGTCTACGTACTCCGCTGGGCACTCTGAAGCTGTAAATACATTACTTATAAGTGTAGTGTCTACTAAATGTACATAATATGATATATCAGTCCTCGATTGTTCACTGTACCAACTTGTTTGGTGCAGTAGACTCAAGAACTAACGGCTACGTCGTGGTTCGTCTACGTACTCCACTGGGCACTCTGAAGCTGTAAATACATTTCTTATAAGTGTAGTGTCTACTAAATGTACATAATATGATATATCAGTCCTCGATTGTTCACTGTACCAACTTGTTTAGTGCAGTAGACTCAAGAACTAACGGCTACGTCGAGGTTCGTCTTCGTACTCCGCTGGGCACTCTGAAGCTGTAAATACATTACCTATAAGTGTAGTGTCTACTAAATGTACATAATATGATATATCAGTCCTCGATTGTTCACTGTACCAACTTGTTTGGTGCAGTAGACTCAAGAACTAACGGCTACGTCGAGGTTCGTCTACGTACTCCGCTGGGCACTCTGAAGCTGTAAATACATTACTTATAAGTGTAGTGTCTACTAAATGTACATAATATGATATATCAGTCCTCGATTGTTCACTGTACCAACTTGTATATTATACTTAAGGCTGGCAGGACAGAAACATGACGATAATTATTTGGATCTGTCTTACAGCCGGACTTGAATATGGGAACTATTTTACTATTCTTCATAAGGTCGGGAAAAATTCCTTCATTAACACACCCATTAAAAGTATCAGCGAGTACCGGTCCTATAGTATGAATGATTGCTTCGATAGCTTTGACAGATAGCCCCCATAAATCTTCAGTTTTCTTTTTATTTAACATTTTAAAGTGTATTAGTATATCCTCATTAGTGACATATTTAAAATTAAAATTAGATATAATTGGTATTTTAATATATCGTTTTAAAAAATCATTAGCAGTACTAGCTGATGATTTAATATAGTTCGTAATTTGTAATGGGATATTAGTAAAGAATTCCTCGAATAACTCAGCAACTTGTTTTTTATCTGATAACATAACTCCGTTTTGTCTAATTGAAATTGTATTTTGCCTGATTATATTTTTACTGGTTTCAGTATTTATCATTTTCCATACACACTTGGATGTATTATCTGACTGTTTGATTTTGGATCCAATGTGAATAGATTTAGCTGTAATACAAACTTTCTTAAACAATTTTGAATAATTCCTAACATAATTATGGAAATTTTGGTCAGAAGTATATGATCTTTTGTCATATAGATCATATAGTGTATCCCTACTTATTCTAATGCCTTTAGTTGCCCAAGTAGCAAAATTTAATTTGTCAGTAATTTTCTTTGTTTTTATTTGACATCCTTTCATTTTTTATTATTTTAGGTAGATTGTAGTATGTGATATTAGGTTGATTAATATTATATATGAAGCTAGACATTTCACTTATTATATTTTCATTAAAATTATTAAGTTTATTATCTGTTAAGGGCCTATACCTAATAATTTTATTTATGGGTTTAGTTTGTGACTGAAAGCTAACTAACAAACATTTATGGTCAAATGGCACCCCAGTAATAACAGAGTTACTTAAGAGAGAACAGTTAGTAAATACATTATCAATACAAGTCCGGCTAGTTGAAGTAATCCTAGTTGGTTCCATGAATACATTATTTAAGTTAAAAGAGTTAAACAATGAAATAAGTTTTTGTTTGTCGCTGTTATTTATTAAAATATCTATATTGAAATCCCCACATATAAAAATTTGTTTATTTAAGTCAAAAATTTTTGACAAAACATCCTCCATTATATTAATAAAAGTATGTAAAGCAAAAGCGGGGGGTCTGTATATGCATAGAATAATATAAGTATCCATGGTTGTACCACAACATTATTAGTACTACTAAATGTTGATGTGGAGTCAATACTTAATAATATATTATTAGCTACCAATGTAGCAGTACTTTTTTGTACCTTCATAGGTAGTTTAAAGCTATCCTGGGTCATATAAATATTTTTAACAAATTTGTTAATATCAAATAAAGTAAACAAATTATTATAACATGTCATATTATAGATACAATTATTTAAATAATGTATATTTTTATTCTGAGATGTGGAATATTTGTTTGAATAAAGGAATGTACACAATGTAACATTCCTTACTCCAAGTTGTGACAAAATATCCACACTGTCTAACAAGTCACCCTTGCTTGTGTTCAATCGATTTCCTACCATAATAACTACATTACTATATGAATTATAAAATTTTGAGGAAATGGATTTTACTATATTCTTAAAACTATTACTTGGCATACTATTCGTTGCTCACGTATACGTAAACAAATACGTTACGTTGCTTCAATGCGCAAACCCATGGTAGAGCCTCAGTTGTCATCCAATCAAAGATGTTTTAGTCATAGATAAAATTGTAAAAAATATTGAATATTATTTCGTGTAATCTACAAAAAATATACATATTTTAGTTTAAATTAAAGTGAAATTTATTTTTTTACGTCTTTGTCTGACAGGATGGCCACAATTTATAGTATATTTTTAATGTAGGCAAATAGCCTATTGTGTATCATCGTCGTATGAAAGTTAAAATTTGACACATTTTGTATGGGATTTATGTAAAATTTTAATTTTGACATGCAGCTGCTGACACCTAATCCCAAACAAATATTGAGAACAAAAACTATTATAAGCAATCAATGCGCTAGGAATGAGAACAACGAACATGTTTAAAAATATCTTCGAATCGTTTCACAGTTCAGACCTTATTCTTATATATTTAAGTCAAAATTACATAAAAATAAAATATAAATGCTTTAGTAAGTACCTGATTTTATATATACCTACTCGTATATAACAAAACCAGTTTGAAAACCACTTGTTTTCTTGTTTACATTAAATTTTTCTATCGTGAATAGGGTATAGAGGTGTAAATATTACTTACTCGATCTTAATTAGTCTTTATAAAAAAATAAATTTAAAATTACAATTATTATTTAATTTATGATTATTAAAATATTACTTTAGCTGTAATTTCATAACTTAACAGATTCTTTATAAATAAATTCTATACCAACATATCTACACCTTCATGTTCTTATTTTATTCAGCAAAACAAAAACCACTGAAAACAACATTTAGACGTTTTTAGACGATTGAGCTTGCTATATTGCATTTCCTGATTTCTTAAGGGGCTATTTTTTTTGTTCGTTTTAGCACGGCATATGACTTTGCATCTACCTGCTGGTGAGCAGACCTACAAAGTCCATGAATGGGATCAATCAATAATTACAACAACATTACGAAATGGCCGGGGACAAAGAATTTCATAAGCTCACCCTGAAACGAAACCAGCAAATGGACAAGAAATCGATGCATGAAAACTCCTGAAAATCGGTGAACTCACCGACTACAACCCCGGAACATGACTAGGTCACTTGACAGTTTTTGAATCTGTATGGTAACGAGACCGGTCGGTCGGCCTAACGAAGTTATAAAGACCTTCCTCCCACCTAAAAAATAATTCATCATTATTATTCATTATGTGGTATTTGTAACCTTAACCACGCCTCACATTCAACTTTTTACAACCCTCTGGGGAAGACCATCATGAACCCCGATATGGATATTATTACCCTAAACATATACCTACAATTTACCTGTAACACCTGTTTGACGGATTAAACCCGTACACCATTTCCTACTATGGGTCACATGGTTTTTGGTTTGTACCAAGGTAACGTTAAAACGTGAGGAACCACCAATAGGATCACTTTATTCAATTGCATTACCTAAAATAAAGCGGCCCTATTGGTTGTTGCTCAAGTATTAACGTTACGTTGCTAGAAAGTAAAAACCCATGGTAGAGCCTCAGTCCTTTGTTTTTTTTTACAATATGTAAGAGAAAATGTTCTGCTTTGATGATGGGTCCCCTAAAATTTGAATTAGTGTTTTGGTGGTTCGAGGTCCTGTCAACTTCGGGTACCGCTACTGACAGGCGATAAGACAAATTAAACCATTTTGAAATATGATAGTTGCTTACATATTTTGTATTTAATTTAATATCTTAAAATTGGATGAAATTTGGGAGTAGTAACTATCTGCTAAAAAAAACATTATCAGACAGAAAAGTATTTTTAAATCATTTCTTAATGATCCGTTCGATTCCGTAACCTTTAAAAAAGTTGTGTCTACGTTGAATTAATCACCGATTCGCCGACAGAACGTTTCCGCTATTAACGATTCGCCGACGAAACTTTTCATTTACAACTTTTGGAGAAAAGTTCAACCAGCGGAGGAATATTTCGGTTTAAAAATATATATATATATACATTGGGTTACAGTGGCGGATTTACAGATTTTCCGCCAGTAGGCTTTTAATATTTTGCAGCCCCTATGGGCTCACGTTACTTAGCGAACGGCCATCCCGCAAATTGTTATAATTGGCTTATGCCCACACAAACAATTATCTAGATATTATAAATATGAATATTTTTAATTTCTGTAAGATCTAAAAAAAAATGAGCCCAAATTGAAGTTTGCAGTTGAATCTTGCAGTCCAAAAAATATGAGTTTTGTAGTTGAATTAGAATGTCTCTCCTTGCCCACATGTGTATGTATGGTAGTGTTACACCCCGACCCCCAATAAAAAAAGGTATGAGAATGCAAAACGACGTTCGGCCATAGCTGTTTTCTATGCTTAAACTCTAATGGATTTAATAAAAATGTCTTATAACGTGATCGTTAGATTGTCAGGAGACAGCTCTAATACAATTCAACGCTCACGTAAGAAACAGAATATTACCGATGCAGTTGTGTTCACTCATACAAACGTACCTACTTTAGTATTATAACTTGGCCGTTAGTCGTAGTTCAAACATACTTTTTATAGTGGTAACTAAAATTTGTATTGGAAATGGCTCAGCGCTCCAAGCGGAAAATTTAGAACTAAAAATGCGAGCGTGTGTTTGGTCAAAATGTTAACGCTAGTAAAGTTAACGCGAAAGTAAATGTTAAACAAACTCACACTATGGCTACTGTACGAAAAAATCTTTTAGTTATGATCCTGGAAATACCTTATCCCAAATTTTCCCGCGAGGAATAAGGTGACTGATTCGAAAACCGCTTACTAGAGCTATGAGAAAATACTTTCAGCAGTTGCGCATCTGCTTGACCTGGGGAAATTCGAAAACTATACCCAGGCAGCTACTTGAGGCAACATTTATAATGAGTTTTTCATGCCCAGAAGACAGTTTATTTAACATCCAGTGAATCATATATACAGCACTCTCTATAGGTATTGCGACAGTCGCAACAGAGTTATGCATCGCCGTGTTACAAGTCTAGAGTTTAGTCAGCGTATGCGTGACCAGCAGGACCTGATTTCGATTTTGATTATGCCAGTTCTTTTGCATAAATTAGTTTTTGATTTTGTGCGATTAACGATGACAACAAAATGACAATAAATGACTAACACAAACGAACAAATTACGTACTAAACCTGGCATAATCAAAATCGAAATCACACGTGGTGATCCTGCTGGTGTCACGCATACTTAATCAGCGGCCATATATTGTCAAACTAAAACTAGTTCCTTTATGTTCAATTGTCACCTCACGAAGTGCTGAAAACTGTCAAAGCAATAGCACCTCTAACACAAAGGAATAAAGTGCTTGCCTTAGTTACTACTGTTGTTGCTGATGTTCATTTTTAAAGGATTTCCTTATTTTGACAATCTAAAGTTTCCGTTATACCTAATAGAATTTTGCCGCCGTGGTATTATTCTACTAAATCCAATGTGTATCAATGTCGTATGAAAGTTAATGCATTTTGTATGGGAAATATGTACAGTATTATATTTAATTTGATATCCAATTCATTCCCCAATACCCAATATAGTCCACGGTGCACGGTGCCCAATATAGTCTGGCCATCGAATGCTGATACTAGGAATTTTCTATTTTTAAACTTTATTTATGAGAAAGAACGAGATAGAAATTAGATTCCTGGGGTCAACATTCAATAGCCAGACTGTAGCGTGATAAAATAGTACAGTAGCGTGATAAAGTAGTCAAAATGTTGTATTGAAAACAACATCATTTTCGTTGTCAAAAGTAATTTATAATATAAATGATCAGGCTGGGCAATGTGTGAAAAATCCTGCATACCTAGTATTATATAAATTTATATTTAAAGCACATCAATCCAAAACTCATTTAGGCCAAATAATCAGGGTAAATAAAATAAAATAAATATATTATTAAAAAAAAACAAATTGTTGGATAAGAAATCATTTTATTCCATTACATTTTGTGTATGTAGTAAACAATCTAAATATCTTTGGGCATATTTACCTAATAAGAAATTAGCTAAAAGTGATAAATTGAGCATTGAGAGAAGCGAAACTAAAATGCACGAACAATAATTATTAATTCATTATTATTTAATAATAAAAAATACATTTAAAATAATAGTCAATAAAATAAAACATTCTCGGTCTTACTACAAAAATCTCGACAAGTGCGAAAAAACGCCTGCAGAGGGTTCCTTAGTTTAACCACAGACTGTAGATTTTTTTTTTGGTTTAGTTCAACAGGTTGGTTTAGTTAAAATTGTTCTTTAGTACAGGAAAATCTAGCACGGCGCCTATCTGTTGTGTTATTTTTTTTGTAGTAAGACCGTCTGAATCTCTGAAAGAACTGAAAGAAGAAACATTATGTATATAACTCAAATTGAGGCCATTTTGGAATACACTGCATAGTTGCTGTAAAATACATAGTGTCTTTGAGAGGTTATACTTTGGGATAATTTGAGGTTATACTGATGAAATGATCAACTGTTCCAAAGAAACCATATGTGTCGCAAATGATAACAAATTTTCCATACAAATTGGTTATTTTACCTTAATAGTTTGTATGGAGAAACATGTTTTTTTTGGATGGAATTTTAGAAGCTTTTCGATTTGATCAGCAGAACCTCATATTAGCAAAAAGTACAAACTTCAAAAGATACCATGCCTAATACTAAAACAATAATTTAACTTTGTGTGTTGTAAAAAAAAAAATATCATTAGACCGTTGGATGAATCGACCAGTGAAAAACTCCACAAACACCAAAGGTCTTTCAGACATACTATATATAAACATACATATTTTTAATTGAGACAATTATATATAAATGCAAATAAAAAGTCCAGTAGAGTATTCACATGCCTTTGAACAATACAACATTAACATTTAAACACCAATTTCTACTATTAAGATTACAAGTATTAATAAGAAATCTAAATGTTCAGAGCTTCGGAAAGGTACATTCTAACGCATAATAATTTCGGCTTCTACTCTACGACCAATCGTGTTACATTGATATAGACATAGATAAATAGACAATTATTTTCTACTTTTTTTTTCGTCAATTTAATTGTATATTAAAGTACCTAGTACAGAGGTACACAAAAATCAATAAAAACATTATAGAATAAAATTAAATCATATTAATAAATACATTTCGAATTTATTTTTCCACGTCTAAATATTTTTTGAAAGTAACTTTACCGACACAAGTATCAAAATTAATCATTATATGAAAAATAATTAGTAACTGTATACAGGGTGACTAGAAACAGATTTGTCAATAATCTGTTTACTCTGACCCATAAAATTAAACTAAAATCTAAATTATAGTACAAAGATATTTATACAAGTAAGAAATGTCAACAGATGTATAGATAGCGGCAAACAACTTGTACACAGTCGGTCGTAATAGAGGTATGATTGCGCAGACAACAAAATTTTATGTAATTGTTACAAAAATAGTTTTTGCATAGTAACGTGCAATGTTCAAGAAGTTTGCCGGGAATTATACAATAGTATTTCTAATTACCGTTAAAATTGATATTTCTTAAATGCCAAATATTATTGGAACAAACAGAGTGTATGCAATATATTTGTATAAATTATAATCTTACGCAATAATAATAATTAGATATAACCTTAAATTCTAATATTAACACAAATTCAATAATTAAAAAAGACTAGCATACATCAGTTTGATCCTTAAACAATACCAAATAATTTCATGGAATATAATAATATGCTAACTTATACAAGTCCAAATAAGGACACAAATCGTGGTTGATCACATTTGGAAATGATAAACATACCAAATTTGGTGCGAGTGCTAAAAAACATAAAAACTTAGTTGAGCATATTCCAATATAATAATATATATTATATCATCAAAAGCCGTATCACAGTACGCTAACTTAAATTGTAATTCTATTAACCTAAGTCATTTAAAAATACTAGAAGCAGAATTAAATAAGTATAAATGTCGTTCAATAGAAAACCATAATTAAATTTAATTGTTAAAAAAATTTAAAAATATAAAATAATGCATATTAAATAAACATATATAATAAAATATTTCGTAATAACAATGAGAAGTATAAGGAAATCCTTGCACGACAGTTATTAGAAAAAAACGTCGTGAACTAATATGTTAGACAACAACTAGAAACAACTATTTAGATATTAATATTCGATTAATATACGTATATCGATAGACACAGATAATAATTAGTTAAAAGACTTTTTTTTTTACTATATCTTCCTATTACTAAGCAATGCGCAATATTGTATTGATTGTAGCAATTTTTAGCCTAAAAGGGAGCAAAATTTTAAACGAGAGTATTTTCATGTATATCAATGAAATATACTTGTATTAATGTGCTGAACTGGAGGAATAGCGACATCAAATATTCTAAGTGAAATCTAACTGACAAAATTAAAAACAAATTTAATTATTTGGAGTACGTTCCAAATTAGAGGAAACCTGATTTGGAACGAAACATAACCTGTCCAATAGGTCTGGAATAATAAAGAGTTCAAAATATGCCATTTGGCTATATCCTATATCTTACTTTTCACTGAAATTTCGGATTCAGTTACAAATTCGCGTTTGATTAGGTTATATTTCCACAAAATGCTTTAAACCTAATACATTGCTTGTTTGATTACAATACCCACAAAATGACATTATGGAAGACATTCAATGTACAAGATTTTGTGGCGTTTTGGGAAAAATAACAACCAAATCGAATAAATCTTGTATATTCCAGTTAGATAAAATAAGTGAAGTCAGAAGTCATCATAAATATTTCAACCTTATATACAGCTACAATTCCGGTCTATAGGCGACCCCATACAAATAAATACACTCCAATCTCCTTTCTTTGCTGCCAAAATTAAATTTCGAAGAAATACTTAATTGATAAATAAAGTCATCAATTAATAAATAGAGAATAAACATTATGTACATACATTTCGTTCCATTCAATTCACTTCTCAAGGCAATATATATCAAAAGTCATTATTTTAATTAAGCAGATTTAATGTAATGTAAATTACAAATTTTGGTTAAAATCATATTTGTCATTTTATATATAATATATATTATAAAAACCAATCATATCGATATTTTATGTCGATGTAAATTAGACAGTTTGATCACAAAGGGAATCCTACACTAATAATTATTTAAAAAAAACATCAAAACCGGAATGTTATTAACAAACATAGTATTTTGGTTTCATGTTCTCTGTAGTTAAGCAATTGCTAAACACATTAACTTCCTGATTATTTATATTTAATATAAGTATAATTAGATTTGATTTTAGTGATTTATCAAGTAAAATTTGTGAAATGTCATTATTATGTTAAGTTAATCATTTTATTTTATGAGCGACAAATAAAATAATTGTTACATCGAAAAATATGTATTCCGTTGCAAAAGGCAAAAATAATCCGCCAAAAATTAAGAGAAGCTTGACTTTTAATTATTTATAATACTTTGGTTCCCAATTTTAGTTAATCACACCCTAGGAATACATTTCTCAAAAATACATACATTTTTACAATATTATTTTATATCGTAAAAATTGTTGATTATTTTTTTTACAATTAGCAAGTTCTTTAAGTTTTACAATAAGCCTCTAAATTGTTTTATTCGACTAAATTTTCGTCGATTAACAGAATTTTACATGTAAAATAAAATAGGTAATTTATGGCAAATATATATTAAATTGAAGTCCATACTTTTGTGTAAATTTGTTCCACAAATGTACGAACATTTCGTAATGCCAATGTTCGTGATATTGCATCAGAACAAGTCCTATAATTTAATTTTGTTAAGAGGTTGACAGTTCCTATATCATACGTGAGCATTCCCTACAATTTCAATCATTCAGTCTTTTATCCTTGAGAACTTTCCACCGAACTATGAGGCTGTAAACTCTTTTGATAGAGGGTTCTTTTTCTTGCGACAGCACTTAATTTAAGTCTTTTTTGTAATTAAATTTCAAACAAATACCAACAAGTAAGACATGTTATAAATTTCAAACAAATACCTACGCAAGACATGTTATAAATTTTAAACAAATACCTACAAGTAAGGCATGTTATAATTTTTTAACAAATACCTACAAGTAAGACATGTTATAAATTTCAAACAAATACCTATAAGTAAGACATGTTATAAATTTCAAACAAATACCTACAAGTAAGACATGTTTTTAATTTGAAACAAATACCTACAAGTAAAACATGTTATAAATTTTAAACAAATACCTACAAGTAAGACATGTTATAAATTTCAAACAAATACCAACAAGTAAGACATGTTATAAATTGTAAACAAATACCTACAAGTAAGACATGTTGTAAATTTCAAAGAAATACCAACAAGTAAGACATGTTATAAATTGTAAACAAATACCTACAAGTAAGGCATGTTTTTAATTTGAAACAAATACCTACAAGTAAAACATGTTATAAATTTTAAACAAATACCTACAAGTAAGACATGTTATAAATTTCAAACAAATACCAACAAGTAAGACATGTTATAAATTGTAAACAAATACCTACAAGACATGTTGTAAATTTCAAACAAATACCTACAAGTAAGACATGTTATAAATTTCAAACAAATACCTACAAGACATGTTATAAATTTCGAAACAAATACCTACTTATTTCAAATTAATGATAAGTTTATCGCAAGTGGCGCCCTCTATTGTAAGTTCACACGTTAATCCTCATTCCATCTCACTTTTCCGAATACCTTTCCTCGAAATGCATTTAATCTCTTAATCACAGAAGAATTATAGATTCGGTTTCAAATATTTGGCTTCAGCAAAACCATAAAATATTTTACGCCATATGATTAATAGTCCACTAAATATCGCCATCAACGTAAGCGTTATAAATTCATAACAAGTTTTCTACAATTACAATGCTTACAGCAAACTACTGAATAAATACACTATAGTTTATAATTCAAAACGGTGTTGGCACTATACAAAGAGACATCTACGTTAAACAAATACTAAGGGTAAACGCTCTGTAACTGGCCACTTCTGCTTGTGTTTCATGCGGTTGGGTTAATTCCCACTCAAGGCAAAACAATAAAGCCTAGATCTTAGTTTATAAAAAAAAAATGCAGTAATTCATTTCTATTTCAAAAAAAATCATTTAACGACAAACAGTCATGAACGATCCAAAACTTGAAACAAAACAAAGAAATTATAAATAAACCATCAGGTCTAACTAATTTTAAGTAGGTATTTTATTTGAAAAAATTCAAATTTACAATAACATGTACATGATTTGATATATTTTTTTGTTTTAGATATATCAGTACAAGATATTGATTGAAGCCAGTTACTGAGCATTGATTCTATTTAATGATTATGTAATTTTCATTTTGTATTTTAACTATATTTGATTCTCCCAATCTTCCGACGTTCATCGTTCACCTACAAGCCCCTTTAATAACAAACGGTGGACTTGGTCAAATCTCTGGTACCAAATATGTAATAAATTTTGGGCCAATAATGTTTATTCAGGGCCGCACATAAATGGATTTAGAAAGCCGTATAACTTTGAAAATCAGTTTGGTCAAATAAGATTATTAGTTAGGTATATAAAAACATAAAATTGCAACTTTAGGCAATTCCGCTGTCAAACTAACTGTAAATACAATTAGGTAAGTCAAAAATGTTATAAAATACAAACGCTTTGGCATGAAGTTAAATTAATTCCTAACCAAAACTGAAAACCGGCCTAAGATATAATTGTACTGAAAATAAAAAGGGCAATTAATTACATGAGATGTTAATCATAAAAAAATAATAAATAAGAAATTATGCACATAAATTAAAATTGCAAATGTGTTTGCTTTGTACATTAAATTATCACCTAACGAAAATATATTAAAATGGCCGAACCTATATTTATTATTTGTTGTTTTTTTATTATCATAATTATTATGTATTTATTTCAATTCTACTTAAAATTGTTTACTTCTTTTGTAAGTAGTTTTTTATCATTGCATTACGACAAATTTTATTATGTTATCAATATAAAAACTGGTAGGTAGATATAATATTTTACGTATTTTATCTCCTTTACATTTTTTAAATAACATTTAAAATGTTACATGATATTTTATTAGCAGACCATTTTAAGTAGATTTGAAAAATAAAAAATATACAACTTAGTGCCTTATTAAACTTAAATAAAATTTGTTTTAAATACTATTTAAGCAACTAAAACTAGTAGCAATTAAATAATAATAAATGTATACACTAGAATGACCTGTTTGTCCGTAATAAATCCTTGAAATCAATTTTAAATTAAGTATCTTTTATACTGATTTTCACATTTGTTTATACTTCACGGCCCAGATTGCCGATCACATCGTCGAGATTTCAGGGCATTGAATTCATAGGAATTTATCTGAAAAAAGAAAAAAAAATGAAAATCAAGAAATAATTTATATTAAAAACACCCAGACCATAGAAAACTGTACAGACTAATAAATAACGTACTAATATTTTTTTGTCATGGGTGGGAATCGAACCCACAACCTCCGGATAACCGTTTAAACGACCTCAGGGTACCCAGCGGAGGGATTAACCCGTCCTCAATTCGCCGATGGTATTCGGGGGCAACACCTAACAAGTGGCGAGCTTGTTGCGGTGTTTATGATGAAATAGCCTCGTTGTATAAAGCGGTCACCCATCTCAGGCCGGCCTTGTTGTCACCTTGTAATCAGTTACTTAACCACTAGGCTGGGGCCACACAAAGAGTTTCAAAAATACGACTTTTAATAATTTAATTTTCCTAGTCCATAGTGATATTTTTCTCACTTGTGATATAAAAGTCATCGCTGACATTCAAAAATCGCACCCCTGATCCCTACTAAAATTATTTTATTTTTGAAGTAAAAGAAAATACTCACCGGTGAACAATCTGCGACAACTCTCTGAGAGTGGTAATCACACTATCTCCCAACTCCACATGAGAGCCTGGGGTCTTGAAGGCCCTAGCCTCGGCATCCAACCGGGATGCGGCCGAACGAAGCTGCAGTCTCAGATACGGCGGCGCCTTGGATGAGGCTACGACACACGCGGAACACACCGCGACTAGACGTTCGGACGTTTGGAGACGCCATAATGATGTGTTGTTTGGGAGACAGTTAGCCTTTCGAGACTGAAAACATTTAATTTTTTTATAAAACAAACAGTTTGAATGAAACTTGTAGAACAGACTTTAAAATGGCGGACACTTTTTCACTGTTTAAATAAATAAATATACATGTTATAAAATTACGTTTTTTTTTTATAAAAAGGGTGAATTTTTCAATTTAAAAACCTAATAACGTAGTTTTAGTTTTTATCAAAATCGGCCCTGAGACTCCTTTGAGCATTTTTTGCTATACCTTGTAATTTATGATTTAGCCTTGAAGGCACACTTCATAAATTCACCCTGTATTAATTTAAAAACTTATCAAGCCCTAATATTAAGACAGAGAGCATATGGAAGCGTAAAATGGCAGGCGCAGTGGCACTAAATGGTTAATGAACTTAGATCAAAATTACTACCTAAAAGTATAAATCAGATGAATATCTCACCTCAATAGAGTACCATTCCAAGGTACATCTGAGCGCCGCGATCCAATCATCCTCATTGGCATCTCCGTCGGGGATGGGCACGGGGGTCGCGTAGATACCCGTCTTGGTCGGCTTACACTTCACCAGCGGCTTGTTCGGCACCGCCGGCTTGTCTTCCGGACGACGCTTGTGTCCGTAGTTCATGCTGGAACTACGACTGATGCAACTGGCACCGTCTTCCGGAGACTTCTCCTCTATCTTAGGCTTGCTTAACAGCTTAGGGCTCAACTGGCTGCAGGCCCCTTCAGATTCCTTGCTTTCCCAAATCTTTTTCAAGCTACTGATACTTCCAGTGCTGCGACGCTTATCTTCGTCTTCTTCTTTGCCGCTCACCTCCAAGCTGCTTTCAGAATGCTTCTGCTCAGACTCCGCGCTACGATTAAGTCTATCTTTTCGACGAGCGTCTCTCTCCTCCCTCTCCTCGTCTCGTTCGACTCTCTTAAACGCGCCGTTAGTGGACGGCATGGAGCCGTCGACCTTCCGTAATCTGGCTTTAAAGTCAATGATGGACGAACCGGATTCATCCACGTGGTGACGGCTGGAACAACCAGCTTTGCTTGTGTCAACTTTCTTTAGTTGCGATTTGTACATTTCGCTCGCATTTGTGTCCACGTCAGTGGATTTCGGTTTGTGCTGATGGAAACTCAGAGCCGGGGCGTTGTAGGAAGTCTTCCTCAGACTAGCCTTTAGGTCTACTGGGGAAATCGTTTCGGCCGCAGCAGCTGCGGACGCGGCGGCGGATGCCTGCGCTTCTCTACGTTCCCTCTTTTCTTTCTTCTCCTTTCGCAAGGCTTCCATGTTGAGACTCTCCGACAATTCGGAAACCAATCTGCTAGCGGGGTCACAGAAGGACGTGTTTCCCTCATAGGCGTGGGCGCCGGAGGGCGAAGCCTCTTTCAGGCTGTGCTTATGTTTCTTTCGGTCTGCCCTGTCCTTCTTCTCGGCCTTTTTGTCGGCCCGCTCGTGCATCTCTGCCATTTCCTTGATTTCGGTGCAGAGCTTGAACTCGAGCATCTCCTTGAGGTGGTTGTCGGCGGAGAGCCTGTCGCGCAGACAGGGCTCGGGCGGCGGCGGCGGCAGGTCGGGCGGCGGCGGCGGGAACTCGAGGTCGGGCAGGCGCGGGCGCGGGCGCGGGCTGTGCGTGCGGTCGGCGCGGAAGGAGCGCAGCGGCTGCGCGCGGGCGGCGCGCGGGGAGTGCGTGACGCCGCCGGAAGAGTTGGAGCGCGTCATGTGCGGCTGGCGCGCGCTGCGGGGCGACAGGCTGCGCGCGGCCGCCTCGCTCTCCCGGACCGGCTCCTGTTGAATACCACTCTGTCTTAGAGACTCTAAGTAAGCCCCTATTCTTGCTCCCTTGGGAAGGGTTCCGTATCTGCTGATCGCGCGCTTAACGTTTTGGACTTCGAGTGCCGCCACTTGGACCCCTTGCGGTTGCTGCGATTGCTGTTGATTGATAACGTATTTTGTTTAGAATTTTTGCATTAAGGCTCGCGCTTGTGTACGAGTAATGAACGGTGATGTGTTAAGAATTAAGTGTTAATGAGAAACAAAGAAGCACAGAGTGCCTGGTGCATACCAGAAAGTTAAAGTGTGATTTTTGATGTTATAATATGTAACAAAAACCTTTTTTTTTGCTTGTCAACAAGTTAACAGGTTGTGGTTGCCGATAAATCGTTTTTAGATAATATTTTTGCACATAATTATATTGTATTTAAAGATTTTTTTCCACAAATCATTTCTATTTGTCATATTTTTTTAGATAACGCTAATTCTGCATTTGTTTATTATACCGATATTATACTTACACTCATTTTTATAGATAAATAATGTGTATTTAAGTAAAGATAAAATCGGATTTTTGTTACAATTTGTATTAAAGTAAATGTGTTATTTATTTTTTATATTTGTATAATATTTGATTCAACAGGATACTTTGTATTATTTATAAGAAGCAATCAGCAAGCAAGTGGTTATATACAACATGAAGAAGAGTGTTAGTTTTGAGGCAAACCCCGGGTTTATATGTGCTGCCCCGCAAGGGGTCCTATTATAACGATACAGAAATACTACTGAGACCGTAATATTACAGAAACCGTTAAACATTGGTGCAAACAAACATATAATATCAAAGATACTCTATATCAAAATATAGGTGCCTCAATATAACTTTCTTAAAACAAAATACTTTTCTATAAAACATCTTTGAATATTATGTACGAGTATACCACTCTTACTCTACATTCACACTAAAACATACGCATCTGGTATTTGACAAATATGGAACTTACTAAAACTGCACGTGATTTGGTACAATACAATACACATTCACATTCGACAATGAGTTAATATTAGTAACTATTTTGGCAACAATGAAGTGCCAGAAGCATAAACTGATTAGTTTATAGAACAATCATTTATTAGTGAGTGTTTTCTGTAACGTTTACTTTCGACTTAACTATACTACTGCGTTAACTTTTTACCCATCACACGCCCGCATTTTTAGTTTTCAAAATTTCCGCTTGAGGTGCGATGTTATTTTCTATACTAGTTTTAGTTAACTCAATCGTAGTATAATAGTTAGAAAACTAAAAATTAATAAAAATAAACGTTTAAAGCGTAATTTTTCGTATGCTAATGCTTTAGTGTGAAACGCAGATATTAATAAAATAACTGTTTTATATCTTTTTGTAGGACAAGTTATAAATAAACAGTTATTTTTCACATCC
This sequence comes from Monopis laevigella, assembly GCA_947458855.1. Lineage (NCBI taxonomy): Eukaryota > Metazoa > Arthropoda > Insecta > Lepidoptera > Tineidae > Monopis > Monopis laevigella. The sequence goes on along the minus strand of OX381576.1, from coordinate 33,153,260 downwards.
AATTATAATGTCAATTTACTATGACTCAAAAAAAATAACACCAAATACGAAACACAATTTGACACTGGTCTATCGATCTTATCAAATTTTGTATAACCATAGATTAACTTAAAATTTATGGTCAACATTTTTCAAAATGGCTATTAATTAATAATTTAATAATAAAAATAAAAAAATTCAGCGTTTTACAAACTATATTAAAACTCCAGCTTTCCAGAATGTCTAATGTTTGTAAAGCGTTGAGTGCAGTAGCGATTCATAAATAAGATGGCCGGATTAAATAAGATGGCCGGATTAAATAAGATGGCCGGATTAAATAAGATGGCCGGATTAAATAAGATGGCCGGATTAAATAAGATGGCCGGTGTAAATAAATGGTTTACAGTAATCCGTCACTGAAAAGTATTGGTTATTAAAGTCACAATAAATTTAAAAATTACTACATTTAATGTTAATTGAAGACGTGAGGATAAAGAAATGCAACAAAAATTTATAAACTTCAACATTTAATATTGGTGTTTACTTTTGCAACACGAAGAATAACGTAAGAAGATTTTTAACGTAAAAATAAAATATTGGTAGATATTTAAAAAAAAAGTGATATAACACATATGTTTATAAAAAATATGTTTAGCTTCAACCATTTGGACCAAATTTTATATTTAGATAAGGGTTTGTTTTTTTAAGTTTATCTATATATAGGTCTTTCATGAAAAAAACTAGATTTCACACTCAATCATTGAATAGCGTAATTTTTTGAGGTACCTACTTGCATTGTTGCTATAGGATGTAAATCTACTGGTACCTCTATTTTTTTTTCTTTTCAAATTAAATTGATTGTTGAGAGGCAAGGATCATTCGATCATACAACCTTAATTTTAGTGACAGTTATATCTGTCATCTGTCACTACTTAGATTTGAAATTGTAGTCGCTTAGACCACAAATTCCCGTAGAACTGGCTTTTGCGATGCCCATAAATAAATCACAAGGCCAGTCGTTGGAAGTTTGTGAAATCTTAGAGTTTCCCTGTTTCGCGCACGGACAACTATATGTCATGCGTTCGCGCATCGGAAAGCCATCATCTTCACCTTCATTCCTGATACGAAGTCACGAGGTCAGCTAGTTTCTATATAAATAAGGCTATCTTATGGCCAGACATAGTCTTTTTATACAATCACCAGTTCAATACTAAATAAACGCATTTATCATATGGACTTGTCTATGCCTTTTTTGTAGATTTGAAACAGCCAACGAGTCTTATGGACTTTTCTAAAATATTAAAAAAAACCGTAAAACTTTCATATAAAACTCACGTCTTCAATTATATGGCAATAACAGAAAATACATTTTATTATTATTAACATCAATTAGGATTAGTAACAATATATTAATTTTGACAATTTTACAATTCATATGCACAGTAATTACAATTAAAAAATAATATCTATACATTTGAAACCACATCCCAACCAGACCCACATAATATTTACAAAACAGCATTTTTTTTGTTTCCTCGCAAGTCCCAGCATTTCATTGCTCAGTCAGTATTTCCGACCCAACGTACTATAATTGGCACAACATTGATATATACAAGGTACTACTTATTAAGTCAAAAGATTTATGTATATGATTATTGACCTTTAATTTAAAATTTAATTAAGGTCCGATTCGACCAAGAGAGGGTTCTCTTGGGATAATAATGTAAAATTTCATACAAATATTTATTCATAGATTAAATATTAATGCTCAGTATAATTATTTGTATGTGATTTGATGTTACTAATCTTGGTATAAATTATGCCTTCTTTTGGTCGAATCGGCCCTTAGTATATTAGGATGTAAAGTTAACAATAATAAAAGTTATAAATAAATATAAATATACCATCACGGGTGCCTATTTGGCTTCAAAGAACCGTTTAAACGTTCTCAGGGTACCCAGCAGAGAGGTTAACCCGTCCTCATTACGCCGATAGTATTCGGAGGCAACACCTAACAAGTGGCGAGCTTTTTGCGGTGTTTATAATGAAATTGCCTCGTTGTCATCTGCTTAACCTTGTTATTTGTTGCGCAGTGACTTAACCACTAGGCTGGGGACGCTTTTTAATAAAAGTTAGCAGTAAAAAAAAATAAAAAAACCGCCTACTACTGTTAAAACCAACTTGAACCAAGCGTATGGTAACACGAAAACAGTGGTTCAGTCCAAAAATAAAGACTTTTATGAAGAAACTAAGGACTTACGAGGAAAAATGGAAGATTATGATTACTTACTCCTCGGTGTACCTTTTCGTGACCATGATGCTGGTGTTGACGACGGCTGCGACCTCTGTGCGGCTCACTAACCGATTCGTCCGTATCTGGCGTACCTTCCGCCAAAGATCCCTCGGAAGAAGGCTCTCTCCCGTGATGGCCGGTGCGCGTGCCCCCGCCTTAAGCATATGTTATATTAATCTGTGAAACTAGTGACCACCTCCGTAGATGAGTGGTTGTCGTGGGTTCTATTCCTGACCATTGCAAAAAAATATTAGTACGTTTTTTTCTGTACAGTTTGTCATGGTCTGGGTGTTTATAAAATATATTATATATTATATCGTTGCTTCTGGTACACATAGAACAGCCTAGAGCCTAGTTTGTGACCAAAGCAATATGTGTAATTTGTCCTACATATTAAAACATAATTTAGTGTATGGGGTTTTATAATGATGGGAAGGTCGAAGAAGAACACAGAAGATGACAGGAAATTCAGGTTTTACATATTGCATATTGTATATAATAAAACATTAGGTATAATACTCAAAATCTGTAGTTAAAATTTTTAAAGGAAATGCCTCTTGCATTTTCTTTAAAAATATCTTTAAAATGTTGATTTTATTTAATAGGGATTTGAATTAATTCATTATTCTAATATTTTATTATCTAATTAATTATATTCTTCACTACACTATAATTCACTAAAATATTATTTTAATAATTTACATAGTCATGCCTTTAAATGGCAATACTAAAATTGAAATGTAAATCTAACTACCATTCTATAGAATAGAAATAAGTCATTACAATCAAATTATTTGTTTTTTCTATATAATAACTTCAGTATGTTTTCTATTTACTTACAACACCGGCGATACCTAAACTATAGGCCTGAGTAAGCGGGTAAAAACACAAAATATATAAATATCTACACAAAATATTAGTTTTGCCTAAGATATCTTTATTCTTATACTAACTAGTATATAACTAGTTATACTATATTGACTTTAAAATATTGAACAAATATGAGTATACACTTTGTAATGTATATATAATGTAAGACTAACATTGTAATATATATATATATATATATAATATAAGTGAAATGCGTACAATTAAACTATTTATGAATCTACATTCATTTGGGTTCTGATTCTACAAAATAAATTGTATATCAACTGGAATTTGTCATTTTACTCATACAAAAATGTCAAATTTGTAATTTTCTCATAGAAAATGTATGATAGCAAATTATAAGCGGAACTTTACATAATATTTAATGTAATTAAATTTTAATATTTTGTTATTTTATATAACACTTTTTTTTAATGAACCGTCTGCAAAAATTACGCCTGACTCACCTAGTAAAATAAGCTTAAAATATATTTAAAAAGTAAGGTTATACTAATAAATATGTCGGACGATTTATATTTTTATATCGCCGCATACAACATAATTTTTAAAAAACCCCTAAAAAGGGCAAAAAGCATTTTCCTGGAAAATAGGTGCAAGATTTAGCTAAAAAGAAGAACTAAAAAAGACGTGCCCCGGATATTGTTTGATACCAATTTAACAGAAACCCATTGATAAGGTCAGTGTTATGCTTTCTATACCTTGCCTGAAATCAAAACTAAACTTTCATTTTGTTTTTTTTTTGTTTATTACTTTATAATATGCTCACCATTAAAGTTCCCGGCCGCCTCGTCCTGGGTTCCCTGCGAGTCTTCAGCCGCATATTGAGACTCGCGGAATGAACTGCATGAAGATAACAGACTGAAAAAATATATACATATATTATATATCTCTACTGAGAAGCTCTCTCATGAGAATATAAAATAGTTTTATTCCACCAACATTATTAACTCTTTAAATTTTTTATAAAATCTAGATTTAATAAAAAAATTAAAATCATAATTAATTAATGAACGGCACCAAAAAAAACAACTGTCGAATCAGACCGTTCATATTATAAAACTTTAATTATAATTTTAAATCACAATGATAAATGTAGGTAATATTGATAATTTCAATAGCGTGAGAAAATTATTTTACATTTTTCTCTTATGCCAATGAAATCTCAAAACAAATAAAATAATGGATTATGTTTTGTTAATACTCATTATGTAATTTGATATTATTTTATAAACCATAAAATTATAATGTAATCTCCAAAAAATACAATGAGAATTTCTATGATAGATTTACTTAGATAGGTAACTTCACAGGGCCTGTTTTTTTTAACTAAGTATATATATGTGACATAATAATGTCTCAATATAAAAACAAATATTCGTTTTAATTGTTTTTGAGATTAATATTTGTTTATTGTTAAAATATTGAAAAATATTTAACTAGACAATAGGTTACTAGAAAATTTTGAACTGGTTTTTAATTTTTAAATTTCAGTTGTAGAAGTAGAATATCATACGATAGCAGCTCACTTCTTATCTCTGTCATTCGCATACTAAAATATATTCATCAAGACAGAGATGGTAAGTGAACTAAATTTGTCCTTACCGCGTCCTAGGTAAACTTATGGTTATATTTTGATAGTCAATCTAGAAGAAATGTAATCCTTTGTTTACAATGCATTTGCTATAAAAAAATATTAAAAAATAAATACTTAGAAATTATGCAGTCAAATATTTTACTATTAAGTCTAACAATAGTCTAGTGACTAGTGACGCTAACACTTTTGCGTCGAATGTACCAGCTTTATATTGAAAGTCGAATGACATCTGGTACATTCGACGCCATTTTTAACTTTAATCTTTACAATTACTTTATCGGACAACTGGAGCTAAGTGTTAACGTCACTAGTCACTAGACTATTGTTAGATGTAATAATGGTGAATTTTTAGTTAATGTAATTATAGAAATTTCAAAAAAAAAATTTAACGCTAATAGTTAGCGTAGCTCGTAATTGTTGGTTGCATTTGTTCTTGGACCTTCTTACTGCTTTCCATCATCGTGCTGAGCTTTTAGAAAAAAAAACACATACCTAGTACGCTTAGGCGGCGTAGGAGCCTGTTTGCCACGGCGGTTGGTGGGTCGTCGCAACTGCACCTTGCTAAACGCACCCATGCGTTGGCCCTCGTGGAGGTCAATGGCCTTTTTAAGGTGCAGGAACTGAGAAGTGCCTACAAGTGGCCCTTCTTGCAGCTGCCTTTCCACCTCTGAAAATATTTAATAATACCAAAAAATATAGAAAATTCAGAGAATAGCTCGATTATTTAGGATTTACCAAATACTCTTGAAATTAATATATATTTCAAAAACTACTTTTTTATTTTTATTTTAATTAATGTTACTTCTTCTTAATAATTATAAATCAATAACATATCTAACCGCCTTAAGAATTCAAATCCATAAATTTTATTTTAGGCAACACTGTCGAAATGCATTCATATCTTTTAAACACATTACTTAACCCATTCATATAAGTTTTATTCATACAAAATATCACTTTCAATAAGAGTTTCACAAGACTCACCCTCCGTAATGGAGTTGTCCTGAAACATATGCTCCAAGGCATGATGGATCTCCCGGAAGCTAGGCCTGTCGCCAGGGTTCCACTGCCAGCATCCCCTCATCAGTTCATACACGGGGCTCGGGCACCCAGTAGGACATTCCATACGATAATTCTGAAAATTGTAAAACATTCTTTCAATAAAGATGACCCTTGAAACTGTTATAATATATTTATATACATGAAGTTAAATTATTAAAAATACTGCATTACGCTAAACTAAATCATTTATATAACTCTTACTGCCTGCATCCAGGTTTCACCATACCAACTTGTGAAACTGTTTATAGATGGGTTATTGAGTCTATTCAAAACATCGCAACGAGCTAGCCACTTGTTCGGTGTAGACTCAAAAAACCATCGGCTACGACGAGGTGGGATTAAAACCCCTCCGCTGGGTACCCTGGGGCCGACTAGGCGGTCTCGGACGCCGTAAGATACTCATATACGAGTATATATTATAGACTTAGGTTTCTTTTTATGTAGGTTTTAATTACTTATTTTAAATTGTTTCATTTATTAAGCATTAATACACATAATAAAATCGTAGACCTTCGATTATATTATTATTAACAAAGAACTGAAAGTAACCAAATTTTATTTACCATTAGCGTTTATTTCCAAATCGAGCTTAATTTGAAGCAAAAACGACATTAATTTTAACCAAAATCGACCTAACGAATCATTTTCTTTTAATTGAGTTGTAAATACAGTTTAGTATGAAATTAAATAACCTTAAATTTACACTATTATTTAACGCTACAATAAATAAATTTACGAAAGTATCATTGTAACTTCTTTTTATTTCCATTAATAATTATAATATTGATTAGTTTTCAGTATTCAAAAGTAACGGAATGTGCATAACAAGGTATAATTTTATTTATTAAACACATCAATAATAAATATTTGTTGATATAAATAATATAAATGGTGTTCCTATTATTTATCTGCAAAATTTTTTTCCCATATGTGATACTATAACAATTTAATAAATAGGTCCTTAAGATACTGTTAGTGTGCGGTTGTCGTGACGCGTTTAAATTCAAATTCAAAAGTATTTATTTCATATAAATCTTTACAGATATTTATGTATGAAAAAGAACTTAACAACCAACAACAACTTGTTGTTATTTTATATAATTAATTACTTTTGATATAAGTAGGTATGGACTCTGGTCATCTATCTTATACTACTAGACTTGTATAATGAAATGTTTCTTTCGTACTTATTTGTATTCTGTGTTGGCTTTTATTTAAAACAATAAACGTTATTATTATTATTATTAATAACCTCAACCGAACCTTTTATATAGTCTGTGAAATTAAAAAAGCGCCCGGGTCAGCTGCCAACGACTTCAGGCCAATTAAGTTATGAAATACGCCAGACAACATATCATACTTTATTTAATCATTGTCCGTCTTTCTCTGGTCCTGTATAAATCTGATAATTGTCCTAGGGGATTAGGTTTGATAAAATATAACCTATTTCAAAAAGTTGTTTGAAAAATAAATTTACTTTATTCTTTAAATTGTTTATTTGATGCATTAAGTGTTCGTTTCCACCAATCACTATTATTTTAATTTAAAAAAAAAATACTAAATAAAGGTTATATAAAAGGTTGGCACCATATATAAATTATAAACAATTATCAAAAATTAAAAGTCTATAAAATAAACACAAATAGATGATTGTTTTACCATAAACAATATTTTAACATTCATCTGATTCCACGAGATTTGACTTATTGAAGCTAAAAACTTTAAATATAAACATAATTATTATGCAAGAGCTTTCCCAACACTTTTACGATTATATTTTGTATCGTTTAGTTTAATAAGAAATATAAAAGTTTTAAGCAAACTAATAAAAAAAAAAACTTAGTAGAACACAAAAGAAGAACACGCTGTATATTAAATGTAGCAGCTAAAATAACGAACATTTTGCATTGTTACAAAATTAAACAAATAACAATTGTTAGGTGCCAGTATAAACTGGCTACAAAGTGGCACATTAGTTATTCTGTTCTCAGAGCCTGAGGAAGTGCGACAAAATGATGGCTAGAAAAAATACTTTAGTATATTTACTGTTAATATCCGCCACAGTTTTAGGTATATATAGTGATATTTATTATGAAGAATAAAATAAAATAAATTTGTTATATGCAGGGTGAATTTGAAAAGATATACTTTGGGCCAATATGAGGTCCAGCTGATCAAATCGAACAACTTTTCCCATGTGTCGCATAAGAAAAAAAAATTGGTTTGCCATACAAATTGGTAATTTTAACATTACAGTTTGTATGGAGAAGGCAATATTTTTTTCGATCAAATCAGCCGGACCTTATATTAGCCCAAAGTACATCCTTTCAAAGTCACCATGTATAACAAATATTTTATGTATAAATAATATAATTACAGGCAAACAGAAAAAAGCGAAACTGAAGAAATATTTATCCCAAAATACTAAAGGAATCCAGTGTTACAATTGTTTGTCATTTGATCACCCCGGGTGCTGGGATCCCGAACACCCAGATTACGCCAATATTACGGTAAATATAAATATCTTTCCGTTTAACTAAATATTATATACAAAGGAGCATTGAAACATTTAAAATATCTGCTAAATGCAAAGATTAAGTCGCTGATATAAATAAATAAATATCATCACGAGTGGTACCCAACCGAGGGGTTTTAATCCCACCTCGTTATATCCGTATGGTATGGCTACCTACACCAAACAAGTGGCTAGCTCGTCGAGATGTTTAAATTGGTTAACCCATCTATAAACAGTTTCACAAGTTGGAATAGTGATTATGCAATCTCGACAAATTTAAAATCGTTGTGATTTTAAACCATGTTTGTGCGCTATGAATATTGCTGTGATATAACAAATTAAACAAATCGTAGCCGCTGTTAAAACAATATTTATAACTTGGAAAACTTGTTAAATCAAGCTTAAATGTCGCTATTCTCCATATAACTATAATCAAAACAATTTTATATATAGGCCAGGGGCCTATTTCACAAACGTAAAAAATGTAAATTTATAGTTACTAATTATGTGTATCACAGTACAATGTATTATACATATAAACCTACCGGAAGAGATTATCTAAATAAAGGTGAAAACCGCGTCAAAATCCGTCGCGTAGCTTAGACGATATATGCGTACAGACGGGGGAAGCGAATTCGTCAACAAAATTTTAAGTATTACTTAACTATAATTGATTGAACTACATAAAGCGAAAGAATTTATAAAGAAGTTAATATTATAATGTTATATTATTTAATTCTCAAATATTACTAACAGTTCTTAATAAAATCCTCTATTTTTAATTATTTATTAGTTTAAGTAAACCAGATTGAATTTTGAACAAACAAATTAAGCAACGTATCAATCATATAGTCATTGTGAATTACAATTGACACGTTTATAAAATAAAAAAGCTCCTGGTCTAAGCCATAACAGCAAGTAAATATTAATTCTGATTTTCTGTATTTTTTCCCATTTTAGGTGCCTAATATTGATTGTTATATCCCTGGGATGTCATTCGTTTGCATCGTCATAACTTCGCAATCAGCTAAACTAGGTAAATATTTTTTTCTATATTTATTCTTCATTTATAGAAATCAAAATAAAATAAAAATAGAAAACGATTTCGATATACAGTAACAATAACTATTACTGTATATTAGAATAAACTATATGAACAGTATTGAAAGTCAAATAGAAAACGAAATAACGCGGGCGGTGTAATTTATGATACGAAATATATTCAGTCACTGCTATTAACATTTTATTAAATAGCAGTGGCGTTATTAAATAACCTAAAACATATAAAGCTATTAATCGAGACAAAATCCTCGAAAATATTTCTCACAGACTGATACTATAACATGGTTAATTTACTGAGCATTCATATTACAAGTTATTCCATTATAATTTTAGTTCGTAATTCAATTTAAAGTTTAATTTACATTTTGTTAATTTATAAAGAGTTTATTTATTTTCAGTGGAGACAGGGCAAGAGATAGGTCCTGTACGCGCAAGATCATGCGTGCCAGAAAAAGATTTTTCCAAAAAATCTGTCTCATATTCCATGTGTAGCAAAACATCGAAAGAATTAGCGGCTTCGGAGCTATTTTCTAAGATTGCAGTTACCAGACCACAATGCAGTTTATGTCGTAAACATTTATGTACGGAACCAAGTTATTGTTAGTTAACTCTCTCTTGTTTGACTAGCGCATAGATGTTAATTTTGTTATTATTATGTTATTTTTAATATCTAGAAAAAGTTATTTATTTTATTGAACTGTATATTTTTTAAAAGCCCCGTAGCACAATATATTTTAATCGTTTATTATAATGTAAATTAATAACACTATTTTATTATTATTATAGGCAACAATAAGGCATAAGATATAACTGCACCAAAATATAGAAACAAAAACCTAAACCACGCTATGTTAAATTTTATTATAATTAATTTATTTATAAGAATAAATAATTTTATTTAGTTTTTAACAAATATTTTTTATTAATTTAATATCCTTATTAAATTACTATTTTATATAATTATATAAATATTTTATTTTAAAATAATAATTTTATATTTGTACATTACAAATAAAAAAGACCTTTAGTCACTGTCACTGATGACGCCGCTCCAAAAAGAGGCGAAATATTTGGCAATAAAATTTTATAGCTTCAATTTATATATAGAAAATTAAACAATTCAATGTTTACTTTCTGCTCAAGTTAATTCTTAAACAAGAGCAAAATAAACAAAACGGTAATATGCAACTCGTTTACACTTAACCAGGAAGATGTTTTGAAAACAACGCTTTAACGCGAAACGCAATACTATTTCGTAACTTAATTATTAATACTTGGAAATCAAATAAGATTTATAGGAAAATAATTCGTTGGTTTTATATTTAATAAATTTACCGATTGTTAAATTACGGTTTACTGGGGGCTACTGCATCGATTTATTGACGAGGTGGCAGTCTCCTTTCTTGGTGCGGTTACGAAACGGGCGACTGATTTAACGATAAAGCAGCGAGGATAATAAAATAGACTCTTAATGCAAATACGGCTTTCTCGCTGCCCATTTCGTAACCGCATGACAGATGACCTTATTAACGTTGACAGATGATCTTATTAAGACCACAGGAACACATGCAAGCTGCTTCCAACTGGAAATCCATAGGAGAGACCTATCTCAAACAGTGGACGTCCTTCAGCAGACGATGATGTATAAAACATTTACCGCCTCATTTTTTTTATTGGAGCACGGCATGTTTCTCTTTATCTACCTAATGGTAATCAGACCTATAAAAAACAAAAGGCAAATTCCTATTACGAGTTTATGAATATGACGATTAGTCTATAGACGTACCCAATCCCAGTAGGCGTATTACACCGTACAACGTTAAGCTAAACTTTAACCAATATGACGTAGTTGTCTGTCATTTCAATGTCAACGGGTTGGCATTATCAGAATTTAATCATTTCAATTAAAGTTTAGCTTAGCGTTGTGGCTTTATGATCCCGCAGGGGGTTACTGCGCAATATTTTATAGAGATTTGTTATATTTTATTGTCATTTTTCTGGTATCTATACCTTCCGAGCTGCTACTAGTATGGTTAAGTATGGACTTTTTGTCGATTTGTTTCTACCGGTAGAAATAATTACACATTTCGATTCCACTATTCTCTACTGCTGGACATGTACATTTAAATCATTTAAAAAACAACTTGTATTAAATGAACATTTATTTTCACAATATACAAATATATATTGTGTATTATAATATATACAAAATGTAATAAAAAATATCCTGGTGAACGGGATTGGAACCCACGACCTTCGCTTTCGCGGCATGGCACTCAACCACTGAGCCAACCAGGTTTCAGATACCCTTTGCCAATTTTTTATTCCTTTTTATTTTACATACAGTGATTTTATACGGTTATTCTTTGGGCTAAAATATGACTTTACTCATCCAATTGAACAACTTTTCCCATGGAAACAAGTGTCGCAGAAGCAAAGGTCGTGGGTTCGAGTCGTTTTTATCTTCAAATTTCAGTATAAGGATATCTCAAAAATGTATTTATAAAAAAAAAACAATTAACGCAATAATAAACGAGGGAGATATACTAGTTACCTTTTCCAACATATGATAGACATCGGCCAAGTCGACGCCTGGGTATGGAGACATGCCATACGTAGCTATCTCCCACAGCAGTATTCCGAAGGCCCACACGTCGGACTTGGTGCTGAAGGTGTTGTACGCCAACCCCTCGGGTGCGGTCCACTTGATGGGAAACTTGGCCCCGGCGTGAGCAGTGTAAGTGTCGTCCCTCATCAGCCGAGCTAAGCCGAAGTCGGCCACCTTGACCAGGTGGTTTTCGCCGACTAAACAGTTCCTGGCCGCTAAATCTCTGCAAGGTAAAGGAATTAGTTATTTCTAATAATGGAGCACTGCAAGAGACATTGTATCTGCAGATCTATAAAGTTGTTGGGGTCTATCAATATTTATTTAAAAACTTTATTGCACAAAGAACAAAGGCGGACTTAACGCCGCTAGCATTCTCTACCAGTCAAACCTTTGGGACAATTTGATAGCTAGGTAAGGTAGATGTGCAATTACAGTAAATATAAAATATAGTAAAAAGAATGTATGTGATATGTAAATAGAATAATGAATAATCAATATATTGTTGTTTCAACAATATTAATCGCTTGCACTATGCCGGCTAAATGATGCGGATATGAAATGGGCGACGACATGGATTTGTTTGAATTAGGAGTCTGTTTTAATTTTCTCGCTGCTTTAGCGTCAAATTAATCGCCAGTTTTAATTAAACGTACCATGAAAAGAGTTTAACCCTTCGACAAAAAACCTACTAAAACCTAAAAAAACGACTAAAACTGAAACATGACTAGGTAACTTGACGGTTTTTGCATCTATATAGGCGGTGGTAACGAGGCCGGTCAGTCAGGTCTGGGGGTTCGCCGGTTTTAAGGGGAGTACTGCATCGATTTATTTTTGAGATAGTGGTCTCAAACCGGTGAATGCAAAGACTAAAACCGAAACATGGCTAGTTCACGGTTTTTGCATCTGTATGGCTGGGCGGTAGTAACAAGTCCGGTCGGTAGGTCTTACAAAGTTATAGAGACCTTCCTCCCACCTAAATGTAACACCTTAAATATGTATTTCCGTATTTTTTTATTATTTAAGTATCTACTTGTAAGGAATGATTGTTTATTTATACATTTTACTTAACTTCAGAGATATTATTTTATTTTGTTGCTTTTAATACATATTGAAATCCAGCTTACTCCAGCACGGACTTACCTAGTGCAGTGCGCGGTTGCAACTTACTGTGATCAAACTTTAACTTGTATCTTTTATATAACTTATATCTAATATGTTTTATATAACTTATATATAAGTATATATAACTTGTACTAAAATAAAATAAATAAACCTAATAAATACAAACCTATGAATGAAATTCCTGGTCTCCAGGTAGCTCATTCCGCTTGCAATCTGAGTAGCCATGTACATTAAGACTACAGCAGTAATTAAATCCTTATTCCCGGTCCTCAGATAGTCCAGCAGGTTGCCCCGACTCATGAACTCGGTGATGATGTAGAAGGGTGGCTCCCTGGTGCAGACTCCCAGAAGCTGGACCAGGTTAGGGTGACGCATCTCCTTCATGATGGAAGCTTCTTCGAGGAAATCTTTGAGCGCCATTGTATCATCTTTCAATGTCTTAACTGCCACCTGTAATTAAATAAAAATAGACTGTGTTTAAAAAAACATATTTAGTTATATACAACTGCCTAATAAAGAGTAGTGGTTGAATCCGAAGGGACATGGGATCAATTTCCACTCAAGGTAAAACAATATAATTATCGTTGTTTCTGGTACACATAGTACAAGCCGAGCTTAGTTTGTGACCTTGGCAATATCAAAGTCAAAAATATTTATTTCATGTAAAACTTTACAGTCATTTATGAAAAGTCAAAAAAAAATTATATATAAGACCCAAGTGTGCACTTGGCTAGGTCGCCATTCCTCCCACAGACAAATGTTGAAAATATAATAAAAAATAAACAGATAGTGAACTATTAAACTATTGTCCTTGCGGAATAAAAAAAAACAACCCAACCGAACACTCGCTACATAACCAACCTGTGGTAGTCTCTGTGTTGACATAAAGTTGAACGTATCTATATCACGAAAATTAGTATCGTAACTTTTAGACCGAGATATATTACAATGAATATTAATAATAATTATATTCATTCAAAGAATCAGATTCTCTGGATGACGAAATACTATTACCAGAATAAGTTCCAAATGAAACTTGTTACGAGTATGATTACCTTATAGCAATGGAGTAATTACTGGCAACACTGTTAAAGTTCTACAAAAATAAGTGTCAAAACGGAGTAATAATTAACTTGTGAGATCTCTCGGGAAAAAGACAAGACGGAGATATGTAATTTTTGTATATTTCATCTCATTCATTTCCTCGAGAGATCGCATGAGTTATAATATTAGAATTTAGAAAAAATACTCACCGTCATATTGCATCTTTTCCAGGTAGCCTCATACACGTCCCCATACTGGCCGCCCCCTAGTTTATGTTTCATGATAATATCAGTTCTATCGATCTCCCATTCATCTGGTGGGCTAAGAGGAAACACCGTGGGTTTGTCACGCTTAGGCGCTGGGTACAAAAGCTGAGTTATCAACCCGTCCCCAAGCATCGAATGATGATGAACCAATTCCGCCAAAGTGCCAAACTTTGACTCTGATGTTACATATACCTGTAAGAAAATTAATTGAAAAATAAAATAATTAACTTTTTTTTTTGACATTTATCAAGCAAACTAGCTAACAGTTATTTATGGAAGATGCATATTTACTCAAATAGAAGTTATACATAAAGTTTTATTTATAATCCTTTGCATTAAGAAGCCAGGAAATGGATACTTGAACTCAAACGACTAAAAACGCCTAAATGTTGTTTTTTGAGATTAAAGTTTTTTTTTTTAAATAACGTGGAGGTGTAAATATTACTTACTCGATCCTAATTATATAGTCTCTTTATAAAACATATATTAACTTTTGAAATAATAACAAAAGTTTGTTTTATAATTCAAAAAATATTACTTTAGTTGTCATTTCAAAACTTAAGACTTTTTTTTATTAAGAAATTATGTACTTATATGATTGAGTAAGTAAATTCTACACCTCCATGTTCTTTTTATTTAAAAAATAACTTATCACTGAAAACAAAATTTAGATATTTTTTGACGTTCAGTTCCCGAATCCATTTACTGTGCACTTAAATTGACAGTTTAAACAAGAAATTAATATTTAAATCAAGAAATGAAGGTGGTGAAAGTCATGGATTTTAAAATAATAGGGGTTTAATATAGTAAAGTTATAGACACATAAAATAACTTTAGTATGTGAGCTTAATTTTATATCTTACTTTGGCTCACACACCAACTGTGTTTTCAGTTTATCAAATCATTTTATACCATTTTTTATTCCTACAGTATAATATTAATATAATGATGCATGAACATGTACAAAATAAAAACAATATTTATAATCCAATCATTCATCAAATTAAAAGTCGTGCATTTTATGTATAAAAAAAATCAAACACAAAATAATTGTATTATGCGAGTGAAAACATTAATTTTCAAGTCAAGATTATATGAGAATGTGTGGGTAAGCTGCTGAAAATAATTAGACTGAATTAGGCGTGAACATGTAAGTGCAATAATCAAGAACGAACGGTACGTACACGACGACCCTTCTTAAAAATTGACAACTGCAAATAAAAAGAAAATAAGTTTATAATAACTTTTGCAAATGGCCATGAACAATGATTGGTGTAAATTTTAATTATTATATTATTTTAAAAAAAGCTTGTGTAGATTTCTTCCTACGTTAATTCCACGAATCTATGTAAATACCAAGTTATTTTATATTGGTGTTTTATGTGTTCATTTCAAAGTACTTAGATTATGTATTTTTTATGTAACTTTCTGAAAATATACGTAATGTAAATTTCTGTGATATTTTTACGTCGTCAATTTATTTTTAACCCATATTTAATTAAATAATATAAATAACTAAAAGTCATTTAAATAAATGAAATGTATATTTATTTAATTATATAGTTCTTAATTAAATTAAATTATATTATAATTTAACATTACTAGTTTGTATGGAGAAGGTATATTTTTTTTTCATTTGCGACACATGGTACCTGTCACACAAAAAGTAAATAACATTTGTTTATGGTTCATTATTAACCTATACCATCGACAACTGTCATTGTAACACTTCTTTGAATTATCGCACGGCTCGGTGTCGACGCATTAAAAACCCTCACTTGGTGGCAGTGGTGGGATGAAAAAAGTGGTTCGATTTGATCAGTAGAGCCTCATATTAGCCCTAAGTACAACTTTTTAAAGTCACCTGTATAATATCACCATAATCACATAATATAGAAAAAATACAAGCGCCATCTGTTAGCACCATATGTGTAGTTTTACTATTAATTTAAACATACCACGCTTTAAAATATTAGCGCCATCTAGTAGCTACATTTAAGACTGCTTTCTTTTACAAAAAGCAAAATAGTTTCAAGAATTGCCGCAACTTTAAAAAACAGTCGTTTATTAAAATCGTCTATTTTATAAGTAGTATTCAGAATAATACCTAAATAAACAAAACGAATATTTTTGGAAATTCTTAAAATGATAAATGACAAATAATAGCTTTCTATACTTACGCCATTTATTTTTGTAAATTGAACAGTAGTAATAAGTACAGCGTCAGTATATAGAGAACGTGAACGTGTGTATTCACAAGACGAAAATATATTGAAAAACAAAACTCAATTAAAAGTTCTAGATAAGTAAAATTATGATTGCTAATTATACTAAATAAGTATAAGTGTACCTTAAATATAGAAATATATTTATTATGAGATATTTATAAAATATATAGTTGGTGTATCTTACCTTTCCCTCGGTATCCTCATTGATTCTGTAATGGTAGACCCTTCCTTCATATCGAAGAGAAATGCTCCGTTGGCCAGGACTGGACTCCGATTCTCTGACCTGCAACAATATTTAGATTTTATTAGATATTTTATTTATCATGTATTTTATTTAAATTCTTCATAACACAAACGCCGGAATAATGGCCGCTTTACAAGACGATTCCTCGTACATATTTATAGTACATAGTACATATTTTTTAATAGAGATTGCCATGTGACTTATATCTTTCTGGTGGTAAATAAACCTACAGAGTCTATGAATGGGTTGGATTAATAAGTGCTGTTATACAACATTTATCGCTCCCACTATACTGGCTAAATGATACGATTGTCAATTCAAGCACCGGTTTCGTAACCCTGAAAGGAGACTACCAACTTGTCAAGAAATCGACTAACATTTTGGCATATTTAAAAATAAGTTAAATTATATATTTCTATGGACCCTTACACGACCTATTTGACGCAACTTTTCTTTTTACTTATTTAAAATAAATTGTTTTATCAAAGTTTTGTTTTACAGTATTATTTTTAAAAAAAATTACGAGATATTGCGAGTGGAAGATCACAAGCCGATAATGAAAATATAATATGTAGGACATTACCCCCATATTGCTCTGGTCCCAAACTAAGCTAAAGGCTTGTACTATGTGTACCAGAAGCAACGATATAATTCCTATTATATTTATTTTCATAAACACCCAGACCATAACAAAATGTACAGAAAAACGTACTATTTTTTTTTTGCCATGAGTGGGAATGGAACCCACTACCTCTGGATACAATACCAAACGCGCAACTACTAGTCTACGGAGGCGGTCAAATTATTGTACAAATTATATAAATAATATTAATTGGTAGTATAAAAGCTATTGCGATCTCCGAGTCTAGTCATCTCATTTATAAATTGTTAATTTAAATTCTTTAATACAGAAATGTTTATTGATAAATGTATAGAAAAGTTATTATTGCATATTAAACATATTTACATATTTTTTTATTAAAACTTACTAACGAAGCATGTGCTTCGTTAGTAAGGATTATAATATATAGAAAACGTAATATTATATAATATTAATAATTAATGCCTTCATTATTTCCCTATAGTGATACAACATACGTTCCTATACATAGAAACAGCTTGTATTTAAACCTAACGCGTCCCATACATGTAACGACTTAATAGTATAACATAAATCACACAAACATTATCGCTAAAGGTAAATATATTGTAAAAATAAAAATCACCAAAAATATATAAGAAAAACTTGTGGCTAAAACAGAAGTGATATAAACAACTTTTAACACTAATTTGTATTATATATTTAATAATTTACTATTATACAGTATATAGCTCATAACAATTTTTTTATTAAACTACAAAAATGCCCAATGAACTTATTTAAAGTCCGGGTTAATTTAGTCACAGGCCTAGAAATTGGAAATTAATGATTCATTAATCAAATGTCCAAACAGCCCTACCTCTAGCTAAAAAAATCTTCAAATATTCTATAAACAATTATTTTACGTCACGTTTATCTCCTACCAATCAACAACCTAATTTTAAAAATAGAATAATAATATTCAAAAAATAACAGATATAATAAACGTTTTCCTAACTAGTGTTTAATACTTAAATAGGTTTCAAATATATCCACGAGTAAAAATATATCGGTACGTCATTTTATCGTTCCGTGTATGAAGGCCATAATCTCTCCATTAAGCCAAAGCTTGCCTGTCCTTAATCCGATTTAATACGATTGCGAATGCATCGGGGATTGTGAATAGGCTACGGCTTACAAACCGGGCTATTGATGGTCAAATACGACATCATATAATACTACATTTGCTTTTGTGAGTTAACAGACTATCCATAAACCACAGAGCACAGTGGAGATTGGAAATACGTCTGCTTAAACTATGGATGTTTATGCTGACCGCAGACCAGACTCAGTTGCTTACTACTTATTTGTAGCTGAAGCGGCTATTACACCGTCAGTCTCGATTAGTGTTGCCAGACGTCCCGTATTGTGGGCGTAATTGTAAAAGACTAACTTTGTCCCGTATTTCAACCGTGCTCCATTTGTTTGTTATTGCCAAGTCAAACATGCTACGGCTGACAAATACTTATACGCAACGTTCGTAATTTGCGTATATACTAGTATTACACATGGCGTAATTTCTAGAAAAAATTTGGTGCATATGTATGTATGGATGTTTAAGTGGGCGGCAGGCCTTCCATGGCTTTATCAGATGTACGCCTAAAAATAGTCATCTTTTAGCCGCGTGCGAGCCCGTGTAAAATTACTTAAAGACAATCAATACTCAAATTAATATTTTTTAATATTTAACATACTTTGGAAAAATTAAAAAAAAAACATAATCAAAAACGACCAGTAACATTTTTGTTGGATTTAACATATTTAAGAAAAAATATAATTATAATCCAATAAAAATATGTTTTTGTTAATCGTTTATCTTTTATTCGACCGTATTTTTTGTCAATTTAAGCATTTGTCTCTTATAGACTGAAAAATCTAGCAACCCTAGTCCCGATTGCCATGTAGGGAAGGCTGATTCTGGCAGGTTTAAATTGGATAGTGATTTTAAATATTTGAGAAAAAAATTGAGATCTCCATAGAATACTATAAATTTCGCTTGAACATTTTAATTATTATAATATTTGACCATACATACAATCCATACACACCGTTAAACTTTAATTTTACATCTTTATATGTATCATCACGGGTGCCTTACGGCGCCCGTGACCGCCTAGACGGCCCCAGGGTAACCAGCGGAGGGGTTTTAATCCCACCTCGTCGTAGCCGATGGTATGAGTCTACACCGAACAAGTGGCTAGCTCGTTGCGATGTTTTGAATAGACTCAATAACCCATCTATAAACAGTTTCACTGGACCCACAGCTTAACGTGCTCTCCGAGGCACTATAGTGGTGTTGTCAAACAAATGTACATATATTTTTTAATTAAAAACTCATTGGTACACACCGGGATTCAAACCAGGGACCTAAGTGTTTTTAAGTCCAAGGTCTAACTAACTCGGCCACCACATCTTTAACATGTTATTTAACAGCAATAAAGTCAGTGACTGACACCTAATTATTGACAAACTAATTATTCCCTAAGTGAATATACACCTACATATAAAATTTTCAGCGTGGAGAAACTACATAACTAATTTAAACGATCCAGCCCATAAATTAAAATATTACATAACTACCCACCCTGCCGTCCAAAGTTGAACGTCAGCTAGTAACTTCATTTAACAAGTTTAATCGAATTTTCTCTTCAAATACGTCACTAGATATAGTGACACTTTTCGCTTAAAAAAAAGAGGAAGTGCCGGCAGTATATTTAAAACCTTATATTGTTTTATAAAATGTTAGAAAAAAACAAGATGTAACAGAAATGTACGTAAGTCCATTAATGGACAAAAAATATAATAAAAAAACCTCTATGTAATTAATTATATATGGGTTAAAGACTGAATCTAATGTGATGAAATGTACATACAAATCCTTTAGATGCCTTAAGGCGCCTGAGACATTGACGGGCTTAGGGTGTTACATGCGTTGCATGCAAGTGTACGTAGAAGCTTTGAAGAATGAACTTCTTTATTTATTCTTAGTTTTTTAGAAAAACAAATTTACCTTAAAAACAATTAATTAGGACATAGCTCAGAGAATGTATTTCCTGTCCGATTCAGAGTCTATTTTGGGATACATACGATATTAAGGCTCATACATACATACATATCATCACGGGTGCCTTACGGCGCTCGAGACCGCCTACTTGAAACTTAAACATCCATACATATGCACCAAAATATTTCTATAAATTACGCCATGTGTAATAGTAGTATATACGCAAATTACAAATCAACTATATTATTTTAAAACACAAAATTAATCTCACTTAGAATCATTGCTAATGAACTTGTCCATGCTATAATTGTGCAACGAAATCATTATGTAAATGAGATGCTATTTTCCCTTTTGTTAAAGTTTTAAATTCTCTTCCAGGTTCTGTTTGTTTTCCCTCGTTTACATTCATTAAAGATGTCCGGGATGTTTATTGCAGAGTCTTCCTAATTGACAAACAGACCAAGAAGTCAAAGAGCTAAAGTCTTGAATTTAATATACCCTAACACTAAAAGGGAAAAGGAAAATGGCGTCCCTTTGACGACTTTCATCTATAATAACTCTCTACGTATTATTTAATTATTTTTTACTTTTCTTATTCATATATATTTTTTTGTAAATAAACAATTATTGTCACGGGTGCTTAGATGGCCTCAGAGTCAACCCCACCTCGTCGTATAGTTAAACAAATGAAAATTTGTTTTTAGATTAAAAACTCATTGGTAAACATCGGGGTTTAAACCAGGGACCATTGGTGTTTTTAAGTCTAAGGTCTAACCAAGTCGGCTACCACGTTATTTTTTTGTGTAACGTATAAATAATATAATACAAAAGTCCTAAACCTAACACAAAATAAACTAGGAGTTTGAAGACTAAATAATAAAATTAGCATTACAGAAAATTGCAATACAAAATAAACGATGATTTACAGTAAAAAAATACAGAGTCCTTTAATAAAATCGACTCCCTATACTATTTGCGCTGTAGCATGGTGCGGGTGACAGTTTCAGTAACGTTTCGTTTCAGTCTTGAAAGTTGCCGCCATTTACAAATTATGACTTAGTAATACAGCTGTACCACATTCGTAATATATTAAACCATTAATAACTGTAGTCAATAAAATTAAACCCAGCCAGAATGTTCTAGTCTATAAATAAAATCAAATTGAAAGAAAAATTAAGCAAAGTGATATGCGTATAACGTAATGCCAAGACGTATTTAGTGATGGGATGTACTGCTACGATGAATAGTCGATGTTTTTATAATAAAAAACGTATATTATGCGTAGTTAATTTTTTATTGTTAAAAATGCTATTAATAAATAAAACAACAAAACATATACGGTAAGGTTGCTTAAAAGCTCGCTAAGAAAAAATACCTAATGTTTTTCGCTGAACTATATTGTGTGTTATTGTACCTATACTACCTACCTAATATTGTATAGTTTTTTTTTATTGTTTCTGATTTTGTTTATTTGTACCTAATTTGCTTTTATTAACTATTTATTTTATTATTGATTGTGTCCTTTTTTCCATTTTATTTAATAATATTATAATTTCACATACCATAATTGGTAGAATATGCGATTTAAAAAATAATTTTAACATCATTTGTGTACCCTATTCCGTGAATAAAATATTTCATTTCATTTCATTTCTTCTAAACTTAAATCAGAGTCAGGAAAATCTGAATTGTAACTAAATTCATCATCTGAATCTGTGATGGATATTATTAACGATGACTATATTAAACTAGTTCTATTTATGCTGCGAGTAGCGTTAGCTATAACAAATAATTGCATAACGTCACATCCCTAGTCATGTGGTACTGACAGATGTCAACGTGATACAGGCAACTGTCACCCGCACCATGCTACAGCGCAAAGACAGTAAATGCTTTTACTGACTGTCAAAATCATAAACATAATTTATATAATTATTTACCTAAATTAGCATTTTTCATATATTACTACTAAAACTGTTTCTTAGCAGTTTTAGTTAGTTTTAGTTTTAATTAAGCCAGGAAAAGGATTCGCGATCTCGAACATCTAAAAATGTGTAAATGTTCTTTTCAGTGATATCAAAGTTTTTTTTAATGAATAAAGACCGTAGGTGTGAATAAGACTTACTCGATCCTAATTAGTCTTTTTATAAAAAAAATCTACTAGCTTTTGAAAAAAAAAAAAAAATTCATGATTCTAATAATATTACTTTACTTGTCATTTGAATACTTAACATATTTTTTATGAAGAAATTATTTAATTATGATCGAGTAAATAAAATCTACACTCCATGTTCTGTTTTTTTCTCCATGTTATTTTTTGACATTCGTTCGCGAATCCTTTTCCTGTGTTTTATTTTTTCCGATGCATCTGAAATATTAATTGCTTTAAATCAGGCGCCAAATTGACGTATGGATATCCGACTTCTCTATTATAGCCTAGTGTTTATAACTGCGCGACGTAACAGGTACAAATGGCGAATGAAAATCGACAATTTTGACCAGACTGTAATTTATAACGGAATTTTACAGTCGTAGTTTCTCCCTGCACTGCGGAGAACTGACTACAATTAGTTAGTTTAACGAGGTTTTCCGATAGCTCGACCCATCTGCTCGAACGACGATCACATCTGAACGTTTCAATTAATTTGTAAAGGCATCGATGTCGTTCATATGTCAGGTAAGAGATATTTTTTAATGAGAGCATTGCGTGTGATATACAGTTAGTGCAATTGAAAACGACAAGGCTTAAAGTTTTATCCGATGTAAAAATAGCAGGGATTTCAGTTCAATTTGTATCGTACTTCCATTTTTTGCATTTGATTTTGTAATTAAAATGGGCATTTTGTTATTAAGCAAGTCTTTAGTTGTTAATTTGTTACTAAATTAAATAGATATTAATCATAATTTATTTGCATAAAAGAAGTCCATAATGTATTTGAGTGAGCATAATTATATACAAAATCTGTGGTGCATACAATCATCATCATCACCATCATGCCAGTTTTTCGCGCGTCCACTGCTGGACATAGGCCTCCCTCAAGGATCGCCACAACGACCGGTTCTTCGCTGCCTGTATCCATCGGCTTCCCGCGACCTTTTTCAGGTCGTCGGTCCATTTTGTGGGGGGCCTGCCTCTGCTGCGTCCTCCAGCACGCGGTCGCCACTCGAGAAGCTTAATGCCCCAACGGCCGTCCGTTCTGCGAGCTATGTGGCCTGCCCACTGCCACTTAAGTTTGGCGATTCTGGAGGCTATGTCGGTTACTTTGGTCCTTTTGCGGATCTCATCATTTCGAATACGATCCCGCAAGGAAACGCCGAGCATAGCGCGCTCCATCGCCCTTTGTGTGGTTGTGAGCTTTTTCATGAGGTTCACGACCACGTCTCTGATCCGTAAGTCATCACTGGCAACACACACTGCTCGAACACCTTGGTTTTTAAGCACTGCGGTATTTGGGACAAGAAGATATTACGTAGCCTCCCGAATGCTGCCCAGCCGAGTTGGATTCGACGAGAAATCTCTTTCTCGAAGTTGGATTGTTTGGTGCATACAATACAACATTTTAAATAGAATAATATAATAATAGAACACCACTATAGTACCTCGGAGAGCACGTTAAGCTGTCGGTCCCGGTTTCACTATACCAACTTGTGAAACTGTTTATAGATGGGTTATTGAGTCTATTCAAAACATCGCGACAAGCTAGCCACTTGTTCGGTGTAGACTCATACCATCGGCTACGACGGTGTTGGGATTAAAACCCCTCCGCTGGGTACCCTGGGGCCGTCTAGACGGTCTCGGGCGCCGTATAATAATAGAATCAAGTAAATAGAATAACCTCGTAAGCCACAGACAACAAAATTGGTTCACCGCGTTTGAGTTTAATACATTTATTTGTTTTTTATGAATAATCGAAGCAGCCATTTATTGAGTATTGTAACATTATAAAATAAATTAAATGTACATAATCTTAAATAAATTATTACATAGTAATAGTTGCTCATTTTAGACACTAATTTCTCTTACAAACGATTTAATGGCTATCGCTTTCGGCAACTTAGCCTTAGTCGTACTACTATTTTTAAACGCTACAACAAATGCGCGTTGGTAAAACGCAAACCGACGATGATTCTATTTTTCCTAAAATGGGCGGCGACAAAGACGTATTTGCATTACGAGTCTATTTTAATATCCTCGCTTTATTGTCAAAAAAGCCGCCCGTTTCGTAACCACACCAAGAAAGGAGACTGCCACCTCGATAATAAATCGATGCAGTAGTCCCCGGTAAACCGGTGGACCCACAGACTAAAACCGAAACATGACTAGGTCACTTGATAGTTTTTGCATCTGTATGGGCGGCGGTAACGAGACCGGTCGGTCTGCCTAGCAGAGTTATGGAGACCTTCCTACCATCTAAAAATCATCCATACCAACTTGACTAAAATGAATGGAATTACTGTTTTTTTTTGAAAAGTTGTTCCTATTAATAAATCCGTATCCGCCTCCGTATGTCAGTGGTTGCGCCTTTGGCGTTGTATCCGGAAGTCGTGGGTGCGATTCCCTCCCATGGCAAAAAAATATTAGTACGTATTTCTGTACAGTATGTCATTGTCTGGGTGTTGATAAAATATAATATGCATTTATATCGTGGTAATCTGGTACACATAGTACAAGCCTAGTGGTTAGTTTGTGACCAGAGCAATTTGTGTAATTTGTCCTACATATTATTATTATTACATTGATGTATTATCACGGGTGCCTTACGGCGCCCGAGACCGCCTAGACGGCCTCAGGGTACCCAGCGAGTGGTTTTTAATCCCATCTCGTCGTAGCCGATGTTATGAGTCTACACCGAACAAGTGGCTAACTCGTCGCGATGTTAGACTCAATAACCCATTTGTATACAGTTTCACAAGTTGGTATAGTGAAACTGGGACCGACAGGTTATCGTGCTCTCCGAGGCACTATAGTGGTGATGGTAAACAATTGTACATATTTTTTTAAGATTAAAAACTCATTGGTGCACACCGGGGTTTGAACCAGGGACCTAGGTGTTTTTAAATCTAGGGTCTAAACAACACGTTCACCACGTATATTATTATATTTAATGTATATAAAAGGTTGTATTCCATTCGCGTATGTGTAAAGATAAACGATTTGCAACTGACAATATTGTATCAAATCAAAATGTGTAACTACTAAAGTAGCACTAATTTAATTCGGAAATTGGGCTTTATTAATTACTGTAATTGCGAGTAGAACTTGATTTCCAATTTGTGAATAAAGCTAATTTGATTTTGACGAAATTTGAGGCACGTATTTATGAAATTTTGCGTTCGGATGATGACATGTACGCAGTTTGTGAAACGTTTAATGTGTAACATTTGGAACTCGATTAGTTTTATAACCGCTAATTAATTACACATACATATTTTGTTTTTATTTTTTTATATGAAAGTTAATATATACCTATTTTAGACTCGAAGAAAAACTAAGGCATAAAATTAAATTGTATACATAAATAATTATAGATACCTAGTTTCACTATTAGTAGAAAATTCAAAAATTTTATGAAGCCTTTATTGTTTTTCAAGGGACGTATAATTGTATTAACAACGCCCTAATAGTGTAAGTCACAATTGATTTAGTTTCGGGCGACCACTTAGGTTAGGCTTACTTACTGTTTTATTAAATAATAATACCTAAAAGTACCATAGGATGAGGGTAAATATAAATAATTATTAAATAAAAAATTAACAATCTGTTATGTAAACGCAGCAATTATTTATTATATATCTCAGAAATAGTTCTTAATTCAAATTCGAGTAGATTTTAGTTTTTATCCCATCTCTGAACAACAGTACTGCGTACAGATTGCGTTGATAAATATCTAATAAATAATACAAAAGTATTTTTTTTTAGACCTATTGGCGTTGTAGGAAGATGCGTTAGGTTGTTAGTGGACTGTTGTAAATATATAAATACCGCAATTAATCTTCACACTTTTATTAAATTAAAACTACAATGATAATTATGTAAAAGTACAAACAAGAATCTTGAATAGAAATTGATAGAATAAAAACAAAAGAAAAACGCAAGCCTACTAGATCAATATTATACTTTTTTATACATATTATTGTGTGCCAGCATTTTATTATAAAAATATTAATTCTATGTTTCTAACCTATTTGGTACATATATCTTTGTAATTTTATCGTTATATTAGTTCTAAAGCACCAGATCGGTTATGTTGTTGTGTAAATGTATCTGGTCCAGCTTCTGATAACAATTGTAGAGGACGTGCCGTATCTTCCCATTCTTGTTTTAATCTAAGACTATGATACAGAAAATAAATAGTAATCCTTGCAAAGCCGGATCGCTAATTATTTATATTTATTTAATATATCATTTTGTGTTTACTCAATGACTAATAACATTTATTTAATAAAATATATATGATGTTTATTAGATTTTGCTAATTGCCAATTAGTATATCCTTCTTATCAATATCAAATAGATCAAACATATTATTTTGGTAATAAATGACGTAGAATCTTTTACCATTCCTATGGTAACATCATAAAAAGAATAAACTAATATATTTTAACATTATTAGAAACGTGGGCGCAGGCACTAAAACCAATTTCAGTCAAAAAAAAAAGATCGAATAATATTTTTCTACTTAAATATTATGGTATTTGGGGTATAAGTAAAATCTAGTTATTTACTTCACCTAGATAAGATCTATTCAATATAATGGACGTAGGTCTTGTCTTCAGCATCTTTAGCTTGCCTTTTACTATAAGAGCTCTAATTAGGCTTATCGCACACAGGCCAATCGCTATGGTATAGTAATTTAGAAATGACGTCAAAACTGCATTTTTTTATATACGCGGTGACCGAGTTGACTAGACCTTAGGTTTAAAATCACTACCGCTTTTAGATGCGATTTGTACCAATGATCCTGGTGATTACCACTGAGTTTTTATTAGAAAAAATCTATATATTTATTTGACAATACTACTATTATAGTACCAACTTGTAATACGTTTTTTTTTTTATTAAGTCTATCCAAACACCGCGACGAGCAGGACAGTTGTTTGGTGTAGATTCAGAATACCATCAGCTACGACGAGGTCAGGGCACCGTCGAAAAATATAACACAACCACCTAAATACTAAAAAAAAACTTACAAGAAAGCTTCCATTAATCCCAGAGCTCAGGAGGTATTCAGCTGCGTTCCTGGAGATGGGTCCATGGTACCAGGAATGCTTCTCCAGCGAGTTGACAGGAGTGACATAGTTCGACGGAACCCATCCCATCTTGTTGCTCAGGGTGTGAGCCTCGCACCATTCTCCGCTCTTGTTGTAACTGACGATGCGAACTTGTTCTCCTGAAACAATTATCAATTGTTTAGATCAGCGGTACTCAACTTTTTTTTATAGATTGATTGACCGCCTCCGTTGACTAATGGTTGCGCCTTTGGCGTTGCATCCGGAGGTCGTGGGTTCGATTCCCACCAGTCGCAAAAAAATATTAGTAAGTTTTTTTCTGTACAGTTTATCATGGTCTGGGTGTTTATAATATATAATAAGTATTATATCGTTGCTTCTGGTACACATAGTACAAGCCTAGAGCTTAGTTTGTGACCAGGGCAATATGTTTGTAAATATATTATTATTATTTATAGTTTCGTATTTGTTAAGTTTTTAAAAAACGTAATATTTAGGTAATTAAGAACGTGTTTTGTTGAAATTTGTTTCTGAATTCATTATTTGTGTACCAATTATTTATTTTGTTTAATTTTTTCACGATAATGAAAATTCGCAAAAGTAAGATGTAGATCCAAACAAAGTTATTATTATTATTATCTTTTATATGAATGGCCTCTACGCGTGCGCGTAATTTGTTAGTATATAGTGAAAATGGGATAATAGGAGGGAAAAGAATAGAGAAAGGACTAGGTTAGAATTAGGAATGGCCACATGACCGTATGCATACATACAGTATAGTGATGCCAGTGTCAAGTGAAGGAGGAAAATATCGACAGTAAAATGGGTACCGCCATTTTACTGAAGATAAGGCGATTCGTTGATATAGCTCAAACACTAAGATCACTGCGTAAATGCTATACTTCTCACACTTAAGATCACAACGAAATGTTTATTCTACAAAATTGGTACATTTTTGCACAATAATATCGTATAAACTTAACTATGAAAAATATATTAGATACCCACGACTACAGTCTTCGGGCTACCCTCAATTCTAAACAAAGTTAATAAATTTTCTTTCACTGTTAATAGAGCTCACTTTTTATGTCTGCGAAAAATGTTTGACAACTTGACTGCTATACTTGTTGGGCCACTCACAAAGGCTCGGCGGGCCGCAGGTTGAGTATCGCTGGTTTAGATATGTATACAGCACGTACACGCTTAGCCTAAATTTGTGCCGTGTACGCAAACCATAGAGAATAAACCTTTTTGTTTGTGAATAAATCTACAATAGAGTTCAAATAAATACCATCACGGGTGCCTTTTTGTCTCCCAAGAACCGTTTAAACGGCCTCAGGGTACCCAGCGGAGGGATTAACCCATCCTCATTTCATTGATAGTATTTAGTTACAAATGGCAAACTTGTTGCTGTGTTTATGATGGTATAGCCTCGTTGTATAAAGCGATCACCCATCCCAGGACCGGTCTTGTTGTCATTGCTTACTTTACAATGTTGTTGAAATAATTCGGATGGCTTGTGTTTTATTTACAGTATAAGAGTACAAATATATATTTATATTTAAAAGTATTTATTTACATTGTCGTTATTTTATATATGTATTATTTAGATATTTATCAATTCTATAATATTATCCATTCTTACATATAAGTATTATATACGTGGTGGCCGAGTTGGTTAGACCTTAGACATAAAATCACTTGTACACAAATGAGTTTTTAATCTAAAAATTAAATTTATGTACATTTGTTCACACACCGTTGAACACCACTAAAGTGCCTCGGAGAGCACGTTAAGCTGTCGGTCCCAGTTACACTATACCAACTTGTGAAACTGTGTATAGATGGGTTATTGAGTCTATCCAAACATCGCGACGAGCTAACCGCTTGTTCGGTGTGAAGTCATACCATCGACTACGGCGAGGTGGGATTAAAAACCCCTTTGCTGGGTACCCTAAAGCCGTCTAGGCAGTCTCGGGCGCCGTAGGACACCCGTGATGATATGTATGTATATATAAGTAGATATATACATATTTACCACCTCGTTAGTCTAGTGGTTACGACACTGGTGTTGTATCCGGTGGACATTGGTTCGATTCCCACTCATGGCAAAGCTAATATTAGTATGTATTTTGTAACCATAGTCTGGGTGTTAATAAAATATTGTATGTATTATATATGATTTCACATAATACAAGCGTAGTGTTTAATTTGGACCCAGTAGTGCAACATGTTTGAAATGTTCTACATATTATTATTAATAGAATTATCATTGAGTTTGATGTGTTTAGGTAGTCAAATATGTGAGGGGCATTGTTAGCCAAATCAGAAGTATGACAGGTTATTGTACAAAAATATTTCTGTTCCGACGCCTTTATTATATAATTAAATTAAATTTTAATTATTTTTACTTGTTGTGTTCATTACTCTGTGCGTGTTATATTAACTTAGGCAAACAGTGTTTATATTTTTTTTCTACACACTGTTTTATTATTTTGACTGTCACTGATGACGACGCTCCAAAGAGAGTGAAAATATTTGGCAATAAAATTTTATAGCTTCAATTCATATATTTTACCTTATAAGAAACACATCTAACACACTTTATTTGTTTTAGATAATTATTATTATTTTCGTAATTTAAATCGACACTGAACAACAGGAGCCGTTTTAATGAGACAGCCGCCCCGCAGTCAGTGCGCGCTTCTTTATCATTAGCTGGACGTATTCAATAGTTGACTTATTAACTATACCTTTATAATTAACTCTGCCCGTCTGCGTCGAATTTTGAATTTGATATTCATAGTATTATATACATAGACTGATTTATATATGTATATCCTTGAGAACCTTATAACGAGATATATAGTAGCTTTATATGTCCAACAGACATACCCTAGCTGTGTACAAAATTTTATAAAAATCTATTTTATTTTCATCTATTTTGGTAGCATCTTTGGCAAAGAAGCTACCATAAGCTACTTTATATCTCGTTAACTACCTTACATCTAAATGGTTTACACTTATAATATTGGAACAGTTTCTCTAAATACCCCTCCAGCGATATAGCTTGGTCGTAAGAAATATACTACTGTTGAGGTATTTAAAGAAAGAAATAAAAAACATTTTAATAATAAAATATTTATTTATTCAATATACAAGCTAAACAATAAACTTCCTATTAAACCCTGTGTTCATTACCCACAAATAGAGCAAACTAATGCATTAACTCTCGCAATAGTGTTTCTATAAATTGTACTCTGTTTATATTCCATTCACCGGAGCTACGTCTGCAAAGTTTCTACCATTGTAGCAGATAAAGAACTGATAACTAAAATCAATATTTCAATCGGAGTGAATGAACATATATTTATGCAAGTTTCAAAACTCATTACCGGTTTTAACAAAAGCCTCTTTATATAACTCATTCAATCCAATAAATTTAAATTATACTGTGTTTCAATTATAAGTATATTGCATAGTAACATTAAACAGTTGTTATTTTTAAATGTAGATATTATTAAGCTACAAGTAACTTTTCAAAATAGTTGACACAGGTGACATATCACGTATATACTCCTAGAACAGAACGAACTATCCTAGAATAGAACTAATTCATAAAGTGGGATAGCATTACACGAATTATTGAATTGTGTTCAGGGATTGGAATACAAACCGAATGCCCAATCTGAAATAGACTGGCTTCTCAGAAATGCATTGAAGCACTGTCGTCGCCCTAGCTAGTCAGACTGCCTATAGTGACCCCACTGACAATCGACGAATCCGGCTTAAATTTGGCCTTTGTTGGTGAAACAACGCTGAGGTATTTAAATTTTGATAGCTACTGTGGCTGAAACTAAATTGCAATTCCGAATACGCGGCTATTTTACTGTAACCAAATAAACCAATTTCGCTGGTAACTATATTTGCGAAACTGTGATTTTCCTACTTGTAAATTAGTTTGGCTTTTCGCATCAATTGAATTTGACCAATAGATTTAGTAAATATACCTTCAAACAAGTGGTTACCTATGTACATACCAAACATTCGATCTCCAATATTAATTAATAGAGAAACATATTTTTCAATACAGTTGCTCGAAAAGGTGTACTTTCGATGGCAGTACATATGCCTCGAAAGTTGATTATTAAGCACGCCGTGCGATTTTGTTTACAGTTCTTTCCATATGCCTCGAAAGTTGATTTTACCGCACGCCGTGCGATTTGTTTACAGTTTTGTTTTTAATTTCTATTTCAACAATTAGTTAGTCAATTTTAATATAGTTATTACATTTCTTATTGTCAAAAAAAAAAAAAAAAATTGGTTTCGCTTAGTTTCTTTTATTTAAGTATCTATTTTCTCGCAAATGTATTGAAAAACATCGTATGGTACACGTTTGGTAAGGTTTTTACAAACTCGTGCCGATTATAAACCCTCGTCTCCGGCTCGGGCTTACAAGACGTCAACTCGTTTGAAAAAACCTACTTAACAACCTCGTATCATAATGTACTAATAACAGTTGTTTTAAACAATTTTTTTTATTTAAAATTCTTTATTGCACATAATACAATGTACATAGGCGAGCTTAATGCCTTAGGCATTATCTACCAGCTAACATTTGACCGCCTCCGTAGACTAGTGGTTGCTCCTTTGGCGTTGTATCCGGAGGTCTGGGTTCAATTCCCACCTATGAAAAATTTTTTTTTTTTTTCTGAACAGTTTGTTCAGGCCTAGGTGTTTATAAAATATAATATGTATTATATTGTTGTTTCTGGTACACATAGTTCAAGCCTAGAGCTTAGTTTGTGACCAGAGCAATATGTGTAAATTGTCCTTTATATTTCAATTGTTCTGAAATTTCTAATGCTACCAAAATAAAAGAGTATTTGTATTAAACGTCTATATTGAAGTTTATAATCCTACAGAATTTGTCGGTTGCAACGGTTAGTCCAGTTTCAACCGACAAATTCTGGACAGAGAGTTCCACAAAAACTTAAGTGTGGAGTGTAATTACACCTGTCAAAGATGGAACTTCCCCAGACAACGGAGATCGAAGCCCGGAATATTAAATCGTTTGGAACTCGACAATGGTTCGTTCGGACGAGTCGCACCGCCCAATGATAAGTTGTTGAACTCCCATCTGCAACTACGACAACTTTATCGTGTTCATCGCAAACTAACGCTAAACTTCCGTGTTTGAGATGAATATTATTGGTAAGAGTTTTTTAACTGCAAAAATGACTAGGGTAAAAGTTTAATAAAGAAATAACGAGTGAACTAATCGAGTAGTGAGTAAAACTTCTACTTACATATTTATCAAAGATTTTGTTACCATATTTTTTTAAATAAAATATTTCATTATAGTTTATTATGTTTTATTTGTATTTAAATATAATAAATACAAAACTTTCCATACGTAATACCATTCAACAAGTCCTTACCTTTCTTGAGGCTAAGTTGGTTTTCCCCACCCGCTGGAAAATCGTAGAGAGCCACGAAGAGTTGAGGATCATCGTCATCATGGTGAGCCAGCAGATTTTCCTTTGAAGTCCATCTAAATAAAACATAACATATGATTTATTACAGAGTATATATATATAGGTGGCAGAGTTGGTTAAACCGTAGTCTTAAAAACACCTAGGCCCCTGGTTCAAACCACGGTGTGTACCAATGAGTTAATCTAAAAACACCACTATAGTGACAGATAACTCGGAGAACTCATTAAGCTGGCTGACCAACTTGTGAAACTGTTGGTGATTATTGAGAATAAGCAAACATCGCGATGAGCTAGCCACTTGTTCTGTGTAGACTCATACCATTGGTTACGACGAGGTGGGATTAAAAATCCCCTCAAAATTATTAACATAACCATAAATAAAGGTCTCTTTAAGAAACAAACGGTGACTTACATTGAAGAAGGTGAGGATATATTAAGAAAAGTTTCTTAGACCTATAAAACAGCGTGTGCCATTATTATGTATAAAATTATTTTGTGTACTTTAAAAGATAGTTAAATGTTATTTTAATTCTACTACAAAGACAAATAGATAAAATCATGAAATACGATGAAACATTTTAGATGGAAAGCACAGAGTTTGCGCTTACGAATTTAGTGTTCCTAATGTAACTATGTACCTGCCTTATGTTAGTCTATAAAATCCATAATCCTGGACGAAAGTTTAAGTTAAATACAACAATGTATTGGTCGGTCGTAAGCCGACTTAAAGAATTCTAAAGAGATAGTCCAGACATTATTAAAGCGAAAACTCTTCCAGACTTATCGTCGAGAATTGATTTAAGCCTAAAAGATTATGAATCTTGGGGCAGGTTGTGCTTTAGAACAAATTGGATTTAAGGCGCTTTCCTTCCGCCTATTTCAGCAAAATTGCAACTTCTGTTAATCCGTGTACTTAATTGATGCTTAAGTGTTAAATCAGGTATTTCATAATTAGTTTGAAAAAATTGCAGACTAACTATATACCGTATATTAATCCTTTCGAAATGTTAGAATACACCCTGGACTATTCCAAATGTTCAAACCACAGCGTGCACCAAATTTGCGGTCAGAGCGACTGCGACATACTAGATCCTCATTAATGCAATGAATTATTATTTATATACCGAATTATTCTACAATACGTACAACTAATTGCTGACCACATTATGGCGAAATGCTATTTTTTTGCAGTACGTGCTTTATTAAAATATATTATGATCCGTGGTTATTTTTTTTAAGTTTACTATCGCTCCAATCGTTAACTTCAAAAGAATCGCTTTCTTTTTCTAAAGCTATGTTTTCTATGCACAATAGACATCTATAGAAATCCGCCTTTAATCAATTATTGCCTGGACTAGTTACAATATTTTAGGTTACCTGTTAGCAGAGTCTAAGGGAATAGGTGGCCCGGCAACGGTAGGGGCGCTGCTGCTCTCGCCGTTGGGCAAGTCTGGAATGTGTGGCAGAGGCCGACTTTGGAGCAGAGCTTCTGTAACAAAGGACCACATTTTAATAGTGAAATATATAAGTTTACATATAACTTTATAGAAAATAAACTCCAGGCGGCATCCGATGAAGATAATCTGCACTTAATGATCTATTCAAGAGCAGATGAGCTTTATCAACTTCTTTGTAAACTTTCATCCCTTATCCTATCATCACTTTTAACATCCTAAAGGTGTTAAGAGTTGGAATTTGAAATTTACTTTCTTAGTCTTCATCATTATTATTATTATTTCATACTCATTGCTATTAAACGAACTCCTAAACAAAATTTAAACTTTCATCAAGTTTAGGCTGTGCGTTGTACATCAGGCTGTGCGTTGTACATCAGGCTGTGCGTTGTACATCAGGCTGTGCGTTGTACATCAGGCTGTGCGTTGTACATCAGTCTGTGCTAAAGTTATATGAAGAATATTACTAAAACCTTAATATATTTTCACAGCTTTAATGGAATATATAACGAACTCTGTAACGCTGAATTTATTTCAGAATTTAAGAAATTAATTCTCTATTCTGATATTTTTAATTAACGTAATACTTACAAATTAATTACTTTGTTAATAAATAAATTAAATTACGAGGTATTAAGCCCCACTGGGTGCCCTGAGGCCGTCTAGAACCATAAGACGCCCGTAATGATAAATACAAATCAATTACTTTCTTTTGTACTCTAGCTTTAGTTTCCTTTGCTTAATTTTCTTTTATACCGTTTTTAAAATATAGATAAAAAACTACTAAATTGTTTTTACTATCGTTATGTGCATACTTTTAAATTAAATATACTTAGAATGTTATATACGTGGTGGCCGAGTTGGACCTTGGACTTAAAAACACTTAGGTCCCTGGTTTGAATCCCGGTGTGTACCAATGAGTTTTTAATTTTAAAAAAATATGTACATTTGTTTGACAACACCACTATAGTGCCTTAGGGAGCACGTTAAGCTGTGGGTCCCGGTTTCACTATACCAACTTGTGAAACTGTTTATAGATGGTTTATTAAGTATTCAAAACATCGGGACAAGCTAGCCACTTGTTCGGTGTAGACTCATACCATCAGCTACGACGAGGTTGGATTAAAACCCCTCCGCTGGTGACCCTGAGGCCGTCTAGGCGGTCTCGGGCGCCGTAAGGCACCCGTGACTATATGTGTGTATGTTTTTTGTTACTAAGTCTACTTAGACACCGCGATAAGCTTGACATTTGCTGTAAACTGAGAATACCATCGAGCTATGTCGACGTCGGAATAAAACCATAACTCTCATAATTAAACTCGTGGCGTTACAAATTTGATAGACGTTTTTCTAGCATTAACAAGACAGCGGTAATATTATACAATAGTAGATAAGAGAACTCCAACGAGGTATTTTAACTAGCCCAAGACAAAGACAACTTTATTACCAGGAGAAAATTATACTTTTGACTTTTGCTTTACCTTTAATTTATATTTATATACTTTTTATTTACATTTAATTTATATACTGATAGTTAAATAAAAATAATAATATGTAGGACAATTTACACATATTGCTTTGATCACCTCTAGGCTTGTAACTATGTGTACCAGAAACCACGATAATACATTTATACTTTATAAACACCCAGTCCATGACAAAGTGTACATAAAAACGTACTATTTTTTATTGCCATGGGTGGGAATCAAACCTCCAGATAATGCCAAAGGCGCAACCACCAGTCCACGGAGGCCAGCAAATGTACAGATATACATAGGTTAATTATTGTCTGTAAACTATTTAATATACTATTATGTACGACAGAATAAGTATCAAGTACAGTGTACAGTGTACAGTGAGTTACACAGTAATTGTTTATAATGTTCCATCAGTTAATCAATTTATTTATTACATGAAAATCTTCACAGATTTATGAATAGGCAAAGAAAAATATAACAATTAGGAGATTGAGAAAGTGCCACAAATACCCCAGAATATAGAGTATAAATAATTTAGAAGCTATATATTATTATTTTTAAGCATTAAAAAATATGATTTTAATATATTTATAAATAATAATCAGGCATTAGATTATTTATACCCTAGATTTTAGGATTTCTATGGCTTTTTGGCTTATATGGACGACACTGTGACACCTAGTCGACCGACCTCACCAACCATATCCACGCTATTCCTCACCAATAAGTTCATTATATACTTAGTTACTGTATTGCACCTACCTCACTTATTAACTGCTTTGATTGTCCTGAAGGTTTGGCTGGTAGAGAATACCTAGCGGCAGTAAGTCCGCCTTTGTATTTTGTATGCAATTAGGTTTTAAATTAATAAGTATATTGATTGTAGAAATGAAATCCGGTCTATTTCGGTCCGGTAAAACCTGCTCTATTTCCGGGAGGGCGACCAATCGTCTCAAGGTGGTATCGGGTTCATCGTCACAGGTCTCTCGTGAACAACGTTGTTAAAATCGAGAGTGTGTCGACAGGAGTGGCTTACCTTATACTCAGAATAACCAAACGATATTCGCTGAAGGTCATACAGGTATACGCCCCGACATCGACACACCCCGACGACAAGGTAGAAGCCATGTATGAGGACATCAGTAGAGCCATGCGTAGCTTCAAATCTCATTACACTGTTGTCATGGGAGACTTTAACGCGAAGATAGGCAAACGAAGCGAAACCGAACTGAGAGTGGGGCAATTTGGTACAGGCAGTAGAAATCCACGAGGTCAGATGCTTGCGAACTTCATGGAAAAGGAGAGACTGTATTTGATGAACCCCTTTTTCAAGAAAAAACCACAACGCAAGTGGACTTGGATAGCCACAAAAAATGAGATAGATTTCATCTTGTAGACCAGAAAGCAAATATCATCAATGATGTCCCAGTGATCAATGAGGTGAAAACCGGGAGCGATCACCGTTTGGTAGGAGGCACATTGAATATCAATACAAAGCTTGAAAGGTCACGATTAATGAAGTCTACGCTCCGGCCGGCACCTATTAACACCCAAAAACCCCAAGCGCTTTCAGCTGGAATTAAAAAAACCGCTTCTAATGCCTATGCGAGTACACAGATGTGGACGAATATAATGACAGGGTTGTGGACACTGTCCACCAGGTCGGATCGAAGTTTTTTAAGATCCGACCTAACAAAGGAGCTAGAAAGATCTTCGACCATACTTTAAAGCTCATGGAAAGAGACGCGGAATGACCAAGCAGTCTTCGTCTGACGCTTCTAAAATAAGATTTCTCAACAGACAGATCTCAAAGTCCTTGACTCGTGAAATACGGCAATTTAATACAGATCGTATTAAAGATGCCATTGAGCAAAACAAAGGCTCTAAAGTATTCGCAAGAGATCTGTCTATCAGCCAGAGTCAATTAACGAAGCTGAAGACCGAGGACGGCAGAGTTGTCGCCTCCAAACCAGAGATTATGGCGGAGATCGAAAGGTTCTATGGACAGTTGTACACAACAACACGGCCTCCTGTCAAAAACCTGGAAAATAATCCAAGAGCCAGGTTAACCCGACACTATACCGAAGATATCCCGGAAGTCAGCCTGTATGAGATTAGGATGGCTCTCAAACAGTTAAAAAACAACAAGGCACCGGGTGATGACGGAATCACGTCTGAGCTCCTTAAAGCTGGTGGCAAACCTTTGCTGATGGCTCTCCAGAAGCTGTTTAATTCCGTCATCCTCGAGGACAAAACACCTAAGCATGGAACAGAAGCGTGGTGGTACTCTTCTTCAACAAGGGTGACAAAACCCTTTTGAAGAACTACAGACCCATCTCGCTTCTGAGCCATGTCTATAAACTGTTTTCGAAAGTCATCACGAATAGTCTCTCAAGTAGGCTTCCGGACTCCCGAACAAGCCGGATTCCGAAAAGGCTATAGTACCATAGACCACATCCACACATTGAGGCAGATTATACAAAAAACCGATGAATATAATCAGCTCCTGTGTCTAGCTTTCGTGGACTATAAAAAAGCCTTCGATTCGATAGAAACATGGGCGATGCTTCAGTCACTCCGGCGATGCTTCAGTCACTCCAGCGGTGCCAAATTGACTACCGCTATATCGAAGTATTAAAGTGTTTGTACAAAAACGTCACCATGTCAGTTCTCCTCCAAGACCAGACCTCAAGACCCATCCAGCTACAGCAAGGAATGAGACAGGGAGACGTAATCTCCCCGAAACTTTTTACTGCGGCATTGGAGGATGTCTTCAAACTCTTGGACTGGCGAAGATTTGACATCAACATTAATGGCGAGTACATCACTAACCTTCGATTTGCCGACGATATCGTAGTCATGGCTGAAACCCTGGATGACCTCGGCATAATGCTCAATGATCTCAGTGAGGCTTCTAAAAAAGTGGGCCTAAACATGAACATGGATAAGACCAAAGTCATGTCGAACGCACATGTTATACCCACTCCTATAAAAATAGGAAGCTCTGCACTCGAAGTTGTTGACAATTATATATACCTAGGACAGTCAATCCAAACAGGTAAATCCAACTTCGAGAAAGAGATCTCTCGTCGAATCCAACTCGGCTGGGCAGCATTCGGGAGGCTACGTAATATCTTCTCGTCCCAAATACCGCAGTGTTTAAAAACCAAGGTGTTCGAGCAGTGTGTGTTGCCAGTGATGACTTACGGATCAGAGACGTGGTCGCTTACTATGGGCCTCATGAAAAAGCTCACAGTCACACAAAGGGCGATGGAGCGCGCTATGCTCGGCGTTTCCTTGCGGGATCTTATTCGAAACGATGAGATCCGCAAAAGGACTAAAGTAACCGACATAGCCTCCAGAATCGCCAAACTTAAGTGGCAGTGGGCAGGCCACATAGCTCGCAGAACGGATGGCCGTTGGGGCATTAAGGTTCTCGAGTGGCGACCGCGTGCTGGAGGACGCAGCAGAGGCAGGCCCCCCACAAGATGGATCGACGACGTGAAAAAGGGAAGCCGATGGATACAGGCAGCGCAGAACCGGTCGTTGTGGCGATCCTTGGGGGAGGCCTATGTCCAGCAGTGGACGCGCGAAAGGCTGGCATGATGTTGATGATTTATTGTAGGTATATGTATTGTGGTGTGTACATAGTAAGTACTCTAGTTATTTTATATATTTCTAGCTAATTTTGTGACGCTAAAGGTTTATGTAGTCGACTTGACGCCTATACAAACGTACTTGCTATATTACAACATTCAGAAGTTCAATTATGACAGTTGTGTTTTTTTTTATAAAAAAAAATATTAAAAAAAAAATACCAATATAGAAAGATTAATAAATACTATGACCGACAAAAATATTATTTTAATTCTGCGTCAAATTGTAATTGAGTATTACTGTAAATGCGAAAGCTCATTTTGTATAGAGAACGCAGACTTAGCAATTACGAATACAGTGTCCTTAAGCTTTATAATAACACTGAACTAAACTGAGCTACTAATCAAAAAGCTGTTATTTTACCACTAATATATGAATTACTGGCTTTTCTTCGCGGCTTCTCAAGCATAAAACTAGCTTTTACCCGGCATGCGTTGTAATGTATTTTTTTATATGTTTGAAGTACAAAGCAAAAACACATGTACCCCAAAAGAGGCAAATAAATCATCCATACACTACATGCTCTTAAAAAGATACAAAAAAAAAACGCGAGCGCACGCACATGAACTGTACGAAGTTTCAACTCAATCGGATTGTAAGTAGTGTAACATGAATTCATAAAAGAAATTTACTATTTTATATATTAGAAAGATTTGCATTATATATTTTTTAACTTAACATTTAGCATATATGATTAAAACTGTGAAAGTTTTAAACACACTTAAACTAAATAATTGGCTAACAACTTTGAATAATACTCAGTATAACATTATTATAGCCCAGCTAAACCCTGAGGCTATAAGACTAACTTTACGTTAGATTCACATAAAATACAATTATACAACAAGTAGTTTGTGAGCATTTCATTAGCATAGCAAATGCAAAATAAAAAAGGTCTCTGTAACTTCACTAGACCGACCGTTCTCGTCGTCCATCGCCCATATAATTAATGAAATATCGTTTTTGTCGCCGCCTATTTCGTAACCGCATCATTTAGCCGTCAATGCTGAAAAAACTACAATGTTGATCGACCACTTTCATAGGTATGGTGCGTAGCTCACGCACAGCAAGACGACTTCTTTGGTCAGAGCAATGCCGTAGCATTCGTATTTGACGTACGTAGAAAGGTTTTGTTTACGACAATAATGTCATCTTGGGGTCATTCGTCATCACCAGCCTACTGACGTCCATTACTTTGCATTACGCAAGCCTTTACTTTATCTAGCTGTAGAATAGTCTATCTCCCAATTTAGTTCTAATTTATGACGCATATGTTGAAAAAACAGCGTGATTAATTTAGTGATTAATAAAAATGCTTACTATCTTTACCTGACCACCTGTGCCTGTCATTATTATCTTTCCATTTAGCTGCAAATGTTGAGATTCAATTTCACATTTTCCATCATGACTTAATTTGTAGTTTATTTTTCTGTGTGTGTCCGACATTCATAATTTCTGCAGGCTGCATGCTCCTAGCTATGTGATAATAGTCATAATTTATTTGTCATTGGAAACCTATATTTCAGATATGAAAAAAATGATCGCATTGAAATTCAAAAGCAAAGCAAGTAATACATTTAAAAAAATGTTTCAGTTTTGAACCCTAACTATATAAATACAAAGTAACAAAATAAATGATTTAAATACTGAAAACACATTGTAAATAAAAGTTAATAGTCAAAAGCGTAAAAGTCAAGATATGAAAGCATAAAAATAAAAGAAAACGGCAAACAACTTTGTGGTTCAAAATGAGATATGAATTCATATATTATATAAAATATAAAAGTGAATACGGAAACAGGTTCAGCGTAGCGGAAGTCTCGATCAAATACAGTACTAAGCATACTCCTAGTTTAATATAAAATGCAGTCTGAATTTCATGAATAAAATTGAGGCCGATATGAGAAATTATTTTCCTATTTAATAAAAGATTAAAAATGAAAACATCAAACTACATATAACTATTGTTAATTAATGAAATGAACAAGTTAAAATTGTTGAAAACAAAGTTTACCCCAACGTTTATTAAATTGTAAAACAATTTTTAATTTAAAGGGCGTCCTATTAATTTTATGCCTCTCGTGTAACATAATCTTTATTGCGGGTATAATTTCAGGCAGTTTGTATTTTGAAACTACACGTAGGTTGCACCTATTATGGAGAGTATAAAATATAACCTCGTAGGTGGGCGAAGTTTGGAAGCCCATTATAAGACAAAAGATATTGGGTGCATACAAGGGCATTTTGGAGGGCTCTAGAGAAATCTATTGGCCGGTACAAAACGCCTAAAGTTTGTACAAGCTCAAGCTTATACAAAATTTATATGTCCAACCAGATTCTGTTTATATATGTTCCATCGAAATATTATGTAAGAAGAGGCTAAATACAAATTAACTGAGAAATAGAATTGTATGAAAACAACTCTTAGTTAAACCATTTTATCCCCTTACCCTTATGAGCTAAATTTCGATTCAAACAATTTAATTCGATGCATTGAAAGAACCAATGGCAAAATCCCATATATTATTGTTCTTGAAAACAAATGAATGTGTCTATTAATCACACACAACTAGTTGATTCTTCATTAGTTTCTGAGTATTTGTAAAAAAATTCGCTATTCATATACATAGAGATCAGGGGGGTAACAATCGATTTCGATACCATGAGATTTTGAAAATTCATATTATTATATTATTTTTTTCGTAATTAATTATGTAGTCGAACTAGTTATGCAGTGGCCACTTCAAACAAAGATTTTTCACTTTTCGTAGTACCAAATACATCGTTCTCGATCTTAAAAGACCTCACGGTATAGGCATAGTTCATGCGTTTAACTTTGGGTAAAGGTTTCTACCCTTTTTAAAAGAAGCAGCAATTCTTAACTAGCCTTATTTATTTAAAATATGTTACCTACAAATATATGTATATGTTACATGGGTGCGTACTATATTTTATTTAGATACGTTTGATAACTGATTTTTACCTTTCAAAAGTTATTACAGCATTTCCTTGGAGGAGGTTCTCAATTCGTCGCGTATTATTTTTTTATGTTACCTCACTCTATTAAATCTTAACCTATTTTTTTTATATACCTATTATTTATATTAAGCTGGGGACTAGAACTTCGCAAATGTGAACCGATTTTTGTCATCGTTAGTTTATTTAAAATCGTGGATAACCAAGTTGGTTCTATATAAATTTGAGAAGATTGGAAAAAGGGCCTCGGAACTGGGTGGTGGAACCCTCAAAATGAAAGAGTTCATGTTTTCTACAAATATTTGTGAAATCTGAACTAATTTAAGGATTCCTGTTATATTTTAAAGAATGTATTGTATTTTATATTAATTTAGTTAGTTAGAAGAAAAACTGAGAGCTTTAATAATAAAAACATAAATTCAAAATGTGAAGTTTGTCACAAAAATTTCTAACTACAATGAAAATAATGTATTTTATGTCAAAGTATCGGAAGACCTTTGGCGGTTAACAGCATAAGTATAGTACGGTGGCAAAAACTTACCATTATTTTCTTACTATTTATTTGTTTAAAATCATGTCATCCTATCAAGCTAAAAATACTGCTTCAACAATACTAAAAAGTATAAAATAAGTACCGACCGAAAGGTAGGTTTCGGTGAGTTTCGGCCAAAAAATGCCCGAAAACGAATAAGTGTAATACTTATTCGTTTTCGGGCATTTTTTGACCGAAACTAGATTTCTTGGCCGAAGTTTTTTATGAAGTCAGCACCAAGCTATCAATGATCAATAGGTGTGATTTTTGAATTAAGTCCACTGCAATTAAGTATCATATAAGAAATTAAAATATCTTGTTAATACCCACAATAAATGAGAATCCAAGCGTGGGTTTCTTCAGATTTACTGTATAGTAATAAATATTTAATAAAAGCTTATATTTCCCCAACCTTTGAGCACAAAATTGTTTTGTATATACTTTACTAAAATAATAAAACAAAATATATCGCTTATTTATAAGGAAAAGTTTTCTTAGTCACTGTTTAGCAAACACATTTCGCTATCAGCTTCAAGACGGACTATTTTCCGAACACGAAGTCTTCTAAAGCCGATCAAACTTTTATTTATTTTATTTCCTACCGGAAGTCCGCCTCAACTCCAGGAGGTTACAAACTCTTTAAAAGAACCGGAAAAATGTTCCTGTATCTGTATATTTCTCCAACCTGAGATAAAGTTATTAGAAATATATAGTTTTTAATAATAATATTTTCTAGCCAACGTACTCGTAGCTTTAAAATATGAGTATCGGTCCCTCAGGGTACCCCAGTGGAGGGATTAACCCATCTAA
The DNA here is from genome assembly GCA_947458855.1 of Monopis laevigella. Classification (NCBI taxonomy): domain Eukaryota; kingdom Metazoa; phylum Arthropoda; class Insecta; order Lepidoptera; family Tineidae; genus Monopis; species Monopis laevigella. The sequence continues at coordinate 33,109,074 of OX381576.1, read as the reverse complement.
ATTTCGCCGACTGTATTTGTAGCCGTTTAAAATTTTTCTCGGAAGCCAAAAAAGCTTTCATGATGGAATTATTATTATGAAATATAAAAATACTCTGGTATAAATATTTTATAGCTACGTGGGCTAGAAAAGAATAATGTAACGTAATATCATACTTGGAAGCCGAGTAGTTAAGATAACACAAAAACTGATCCCAGCCACGTGCACTAATGAGTAAGTACGTGGTCAGAGAGCGAATAATTAAACCACGGTTTTTAATTTCACAAATCCAAACTTGTATAACAATATGTACTTTACGGCGTCCGAGACCACCTAGCCGGCAAGCGGTGGGATTGTATTCCCACCTTGTTGCAACCAAGGGTATTTTGAGTCTACATCGACCAAGTGGCAAGCACGGCCATATTCATAGAAGAATATATAACCATCAAGAATTCATAAAGAACATTTAGTTAAAGCCAATAAATAATATTCGGAGGAAACTGCTTTCTGTAATACAGGAGAGAATTACGGAGGCACTCACATATTATAAGTCATAGAAATTTAACATAGTATCCTTTTTTTATTTAACATATTATTCATTTATGTTTATTGGGGGGGGAGGGGGTTATGCAAAAATCGATGTCGATGTAAGCATTTATTTATTATTTTTGTTTTTAGGTAGGAACTTTAAAGTTGTTATTAAGAAAATCATGGTTTACGGTTTTTGAATTGACACGACCCCGGTGGCAGTTATATGATTAGCTGTATTATACATAAACAAAGGGCGTGCCACAGTTATGCTACACGAAGAGGAAGAAATTTAAATATTGAATTAAGACATTTTACTGATAAAAACTCCATTTCATTTTTAAAGAACCCTACTAGGTTATTCAGATTTATGAAAATACCTGGCTGAATCGGGAATGGAACCCAGCAAAATCTGAAAGAAAAACATGCTGTATTTTTGTTTGTAATCGGAAGGGTCTATTGTAAGGATTAATTATTCTTATGTAACAGTGTAACTTAATTTAAAAAGACACCATACAATTTCATATTCAAGTTTGAAAGGCCCAAAAATCTATTTTTTTCAATATTTCAAGTACTTTCCCAAGCCAGTACCACGGCTATGCGACATAGAATTATATGAATATTTCTATCTAATCACTAAACAATAAAATAGATGAACAGAATTGGTATGTTGGTCTCCAAATCCGATTTCGCGGAACATACTGACCTATTTTAGTGTTATTAAATCGAATTCCCATTTGAAAATTAATCATCAAATCTCATCAAATGCTAAACGAATTTCAGCTTAGCGCTGATTAGTTAGGACACATAATTGGTTTGTTCATTGATGCATAAAGCGCGTCACATATGTTTGAAACATGACTCGATCGCTCCGGGGGAGATGTTGGGATTATTTAAATAGTTATTAAAAGTATCTAGTCCATTTTTAATTTAGATTTTTTGTGTAAAATTTTAAGATTTAGGCCGATTACGAACCACGATAATAGTAAATATTTCCGCCAAAATAAAAATAATAAAACTTGTAAAAAACCCCAAGCTACTTTCGATTTCATAGATTTTGTAAAAAATATAATAGATAAAAATCGTAAGGAATTAAGGTTTCATGTAAATCATTGTCTAATCTAAAAACATAAAGACAGACTTTTCATAACGTTTTTATAAAGAGGCGTCCTTTGTCGACCGCCACCATAGACTACAGACTTCGCCTTTGACGTTGTATCCGGAGGTAGTGGGTTTGAGTCCCACCGACGCGATGGCAATATTAGTACGTATTTCTGAAGAGTTTATTATTGTCCATGTGTTTATAAAATAGAATAGTAGGTATGCATTAGTATCGTTGTTTCTGCCAAAGCCTAGAACTAAGTATGTGACCACGCAATATATGTGTGATGTCGTTCATTTTATTATTTTTGATGGAACAGGAAATTTTCAGTCGCAAGTTGCTCTAAGCTATCGTATAAAAAACTAATGACCCCGTCTTATCTTTATCAATTCTTGTCACAAGTTAATCGGTATATATACATTGGTAATAAGTTACCTAAATTTAAACCATGTCAGCAAATAAACCCATTAGATGTACTGTATCAAGGAATACGGAATGTTTTAGGAAAATGTTCTTGTATTTTTTAGTAAAAGTCTACCTACATCTACAGACTTTGATTCACCTCAAAGAGTATTCGATGCAAAGTGAGGAAGAGTCAGTCCGGTCGACATGATAAATAAATAAATACTATCACGGATGCAATTTTAGGCTCCCGAGAACCGTTTAAACGGCCTAAGTTACGTTAAAAATGGGATTAACCTGTTCTCATTTCGCCTATAGTATTAGGAGGCAACGCCTAATAAGTGACGAGCTTGTTGCGGTGTTTATGATGGAATAGCCTAGTTGTATAAAGCGGTCACCAAACCCAGGACCAGCCTTGTTGTCATCTGCTTAACCTTGTTATCAGTTGCACAGTGGCCACTAGGCTTTGGCCGCTTATTAAAAAACAAAAAACTCATGAGTGAAGATACTAATAGCCTTATTAGGTTTTACGAGGTTACTTAGCGAATTTTACAGGTGCTGCTCCAGATTATACTTAATCCGCTAAGATCGGATTTCACAAAACTCGTAAAGTTTATTCTAAGATAAGCCATACAACTATTTAGACTAGGATTTTACATTTATATCTGGGAAAAGTTTATCCGAGTTTGTTCGACTTGAACCTAAGACGAACACTTTATTGAAAAAATACTGAATTATTATCTTAACAATTTAATGGTGATTTGTTTTTTAATAATATAGTTAAGGTCACTGCCTTCGTAATCGCCAAGTCTGCGTAGACCATACAAAATAAACTTTCGGACTTCGAGTAACTACTCGACTATTTATCGCATAATTAAAATAATATTTGTTCCGGCCCAATTAAATAGTCTGTGTTTGCTATTTATTTATTTTTTAAATCAGAAAAAAACTTTTTAAATATTATACATTTTGGGTAATACAAAAATATGTATTACCCAAAACTGAAAGATTTTTGCATACAATACGAACTTCGACTAACGGCCGTCAAGATTACTATAGAGCCCTTAACCTAGTTTTTTTTTAATCATTTTGAATGCGCAAATTTATCACCGGACCACAGACAAGGGGTCTTTAAGTAAATTGGGTCGTTCGCAAGTATAAAATATAAAGGCACTATATTGCATTACGCGCATGACAACATAATGCGGCAACCGACAATACATAAAATATATTTACAGCAAATATATAAAATACTTTTCTACTTTCAGACAAAGTTAACCCGCTACCATACGAAAGTAAAATTTAATATGAAATTTCACTATTGTAACCAAAAATAGTTTTTAATACTTTGCGCCCGCGACTTTTTTTTGTGTTTACGTGGTGGCCGAGGTTACGTGGTGGCCGAGTTGGTTGGACCTTGGACTTAAAAACGCTTAGGTCCTTGGTTCGAATTCCGGTGTGTACCAATGAGTTTTTAATTAAAAATTATGTACATTTGTTTGACAACACCACTATAGTGCCTCGGAGAGCACGTTAAGCTGTCGGTCCCGGTTTCACTATACCAACTTGTGAAACTGTTTATAGATGGGTTATTGAGTCTATTCAAAACATCGCGACGAGCTAGCCACTTGTTCGGTTCTCATACCATCGGCTACGACGAGGTGGGATTAAAACCCCTCCGCTGGGTACCCTGGGGCCGACTAGGCGGTCTCGGGCGCCGTAAGGCACCCGTGATGATATGTATATGTACTTTTTTTTGTAGGAATTTTAAAAATCATATTACGGTAAAAACTACTTTAGACTTTTATTATATAAATAGATTAATGTGTGTACGTGTATCATTCCATTATCACGGGTGCCTTGTGTGGGTTAAGACCGTCTGCAAGTGTTTATTGACACTTTGACGTCGCTATGGTATTCCGAATTATGTATTTGTTCGGTAAAAAGTGGCGAGCTCATCAGGTGATTATTCAGTTGGTGATTATGATGAAAAATCTTGATTCCTTTGGTGATTTTGATGAAATAAATGTTAATGTTACTTACAATAAAGCTATTTATCTTTCCATTTTAAATACAATGAGTGGCTTTTAAGTGATGGCACACAAACAAATTTAAAATATGTATTTTTTAAGTTCTATTATTACTTATTTCCCGCGCCTTCTAATACGTGTTTTCCAAAAATCTTTAAGGTACAGAAAGTTTACGATTTATTATAAGATTTAATTAGGACATTTGATCATATTGCTTTAGTCCTAAATTAATAACAATAATAATACATATTGCACATCGATATATAAACCAACACACCTGTCTCCCTGTTAAAGGGTAGGCAGAGAGCAATGTGCGCCACCTCACACGATCTCTACATACATCTCTGGCTTCCTCAACATCCCTATATCTACATGCGCGTCTATTACGAAATCTATTTGTTTGTCCGCTTTAAGTAAATAATTTATTCATACAGATTCAATAATACATATTGAATCTGTATAAACACTGATTCCGCAAAAAAAAATGTATTTATGTACACAAAGTAAGAATCAAACCCAAGACCTATTATAGTGCCAAATAACAACCAATAAACAACGGAGGCGAAAAGATACAACATTTAATAGATAGATACTCCATAACAGGATACAATAATAAACTGACAGAGGACATTGACTTTCAGAGATAACTAAAGTGACAAAATAGTTTTTTTAATTATCAATACGTTTTTTTTTATTTCTTGAATCAACTTTATAAGATTTATTTTATTTTATTGTATTTATATTACAAATGTATATAATTATAAGTTCGTTATTAAAAAAAATACATATAATTTAGTTTTTCGGTCGAAACTCGAATTTTTGCACGCCATAATTTCTTTGGCCATATCCCGGCGTCAGCGTCAATCCTCTTGAACCATAGAGGTTAAAATAAAAAAATAAAAATAACATTTATTTTGACAAACAATTTACAGTGGGAAATAATTAAATATTATATAAAGATTTGCACCTAAAAATGGACGTTTGTATCCCTGGTTCCTAAGCCAGGTTTCCCTGTGTTACAGTTGTTTTACATTTTGTTTTTATATACAGTCATAACTTTTTGTAACGTAAATATTATATTGTGTATTCTGCACCCACAGCCTGACTTGCAGAGAAACCTTCCAACAGTGGATACTACCAAGGATTCACCGGCCATACACGCCAACAATAATTAAGGGGGCACATCTCGTCTAGGAATCGTCTAGCTGACGCCGATGCGACGTTCGGGGTACCCAGCTATTGTTCCGAATTAGTATCGAGAATATCATCATGTGTATAGACTCACTAAACAAGTATAGCAACAGCCTAGTGGTTAAGTCACTGCGCAACTGATGATAACAGGGTTAAGCAGATGACAACCAGGTCAGACCTGGGATGGGTGACCGTTTTATAGAACGAGTTTATACCATCATAAACACCGCAACAAGCTCGCCACTTGTTATGTGTCTCCGAATACCATCGGCGAAATGAGGACGGTTTAATCTCTCCTGATGCCGTTTAAACGGTTCTAGGGAGCTGAAAAGGCACCCGTGATAGTATTTATTTTAAGTATTAAACTAATCTGCTTAAAAAAATGCTTTGTGGGTTTCATTCCCATATAAAAAAAATATATTAGTACCATTTTCTATAAAACTTTATAGAAAAAGGTACTAATATATATTTTATGCCGTGGTCCCAGACTTTTTATAAAATGTAATAAGTATCGTTCTATCTGCTTCAGTACGTCTAGAGCTTAGTTTGTGACCAATCCAATCAATAAATGTAACAAAAAGATGAAGCATGTAAAATGTCTAACATATTAATATTTTAGTTCTGGAATAAGCAAGCCTATTTTTCTCAACAATTTATTATTATTTTAATGTTACATTACTTAGAACCCTTTCCACCTGAACCCGTAAAAAAAACCTATTACACATTTCGTCCTATTGCGATTGTGTATAAAATACATTTTCTATTCAATCAACTAATGGCTTGCCAGTTGCCGTCCAAAGTAAAATAATAAAAGACGCTTTAAAACACATTAGGCAAAGTAATTAAAAGTACGATCAACTTGCATTAGCCGGGCAAATGGCAAACTATATCGTGCGACATTTCTAGGAGTAGGTCCGGTCCTACTTAGGAGATTTAAAAGCTTACACTTCTATAAAAATATCATGGGCGAATTTATTTCTTTTTAATCTTTATGTCGGAGTTCATGTGAGATAGATGTTGTGCTTTTAATGTCTATGGAAAATGTATTCGGACACTTATAAAAGTTGCAATGAGACATTGCGTTTTTATAAACTACTTACCATTTAACTATAGTAAATTGACACGCCGCGCCGTAATCATAGTTTTCGAATGCGCGTGAATACTTTGTGTACCTTATAAATATTACACCTTTAATCCCTAAATAATGTCGGTCCTCAGAAATCCCTGGAAGAATATCTCTATAATTTCGCTAGTTCACCGCCCATATGCAAAAAACGTGAAGTGACCTAGTCATGTTTCGGTTTTACGACTGTGGGCTCACCAGTTTTCAGGAGACTACTACATCGATTTCTTGTCGAGGTGGAAGTCTCCTTTCCGGGTGCTATAAAAAACGAGCAAATCAGTAGCAAGATATTACAATAGACCGTGATGACCGCATCATTTAGTCGGCAAAGTGGGAGCGAAGAACATTGTTAAACAACAATATATTGATTGACTCCAATCATGGACTTTGTAGGTCTGCTTATCAACAAGAAGATACAAAGTCACATACCGTGCTCCAATAAAGAAAAAACATGGCTAAATTCATTGCTGAAATATTGGACATCACTTTCGTTGTAACCAGCATTAGTGAAAACTAAATCAAATTCATACATTACTTTCTGAGATCACACAAATTCACTATAGTGAATACTTAAAGCTTCCGAACACCTCCACTATGATAGTTTACTTAAATAATATGACAGTAATTGCATTCCAAACAAGTTGCAGGCAAAGTGGAGGCGCGCGTCTTCGATAACCCGACTGATTCGAGAAACATACTCCAGTACAGTTGGCAAAATCTTCCACTAAAATATATTAAATATCCATTCTTAAATACTTCTCTGTTGCAATAAAAACCAAATTCAAACTACGAAACCTCTACGTAAAACTTTATGAATGTTAAAATGACAATTTCACGACAGTAGTTTCAATACGTTCCACTCGAAATTAGTTTCGTGAAATCGTTAGTATCGCTGAAATCATAGAACTGGTAGCATTAAAGCTTTAAAATCTTAGGATTCATAAAAACCATGAAGGTAAAAACCATATAACGAAAACAATTTCGGAACCAACTCGGCGCAGGCTTCATCGCCAGAAATATTTCAAGTCGCATTTACATAATGAAACTACTTATAGCACGAGTAGTGACACTATAAAATTATCTACCATTTATTATAAAACTAAACTCATGTAACTTTAATAACTCATGTCACTAGTTACGTTATGCAAATTAGCGACTTTAGCGACATAATAAAACTGTATTTTTTGAGAATTTGTGACCTTCAATTGTCGCTCTATGGCCAGGCGCTTTTTTTTTCATTCAATAATATACTAATAACGGGAGTGAAACTTAGGCGCGGGATGGACTTTCTGTTAGATTCTTGTCGGCTGTTTACGACTTAAACTGATAACTTTCTAAATGAGAAACATCTCTTTTTAATAACTAATAATCTCGGTCAATGTATTATTTAACTTAAACATAGTAAAAACATTAAACGAAGTGAAAAACTTTTAAAAGTTATTTCTATTAATATTGTCGCCAGAATATTCTGCCGACGTTACATAGTTTTGGTAAGTGTGGCGCTACTCTGCCAATATGAGACGAAGTTATCCAAGCGATATAGTAATATGACGAGCAGTCAAGCGATATTCGTAAGCGTGTAACGATGCGATTAAGTTTAAACTAGCTCTTATATTATAATAATGACTTGTTAACTTTACAATGCATACTAATAAATGGTAAGATTTATGAAGAACCTTAAAGCAGTCATGAAAAACTTTAAACTGTATTTATTATTAACAAAATACTACATTATACGTGGTGGCCGAGTTGGTTGTTGTCCATAGACTTAAAAACACTTACGAGTAGGTCCCAGTTTTTACTCTAAAAATTAGTGTGTGTAACAACACTATTATAGTGCCTTGGAAAGCACGTTGCTGTCGGTCACAGTTTCACTATACCAACTTGTTAAACTATTTATAAATAGGTTAATGAGTCTATCCAAACATCGCGACGAGCTAGCCACTTGTTCGGTCTAGACTCATACCATCGGTTAGAACGAGGTGGGATCAAAAACCCCTCCGCTGGGTACATTAAGGCCGTCTAGGCGTACTCGGATTTACGCGCTTTTTTTGGATGAAATATAGTTACGAGCTCAAATCATGGGACAAAGTAAAAAAAAAGTAGTACAAATCTAAGTAGATAAAGAAAATTCTTATAAAATAATATTTATATAAAATGAGCACCAAAAAGTTTCTTCCAATAAATGGAGAATAAAAATGAAGAGAAAGCCATCGAGCGTGTTATCTCATCTAGCTAAACGTGGTTACAAAAGCGACACGCTGACGTGCTGCCAACATGTCGCTTTCGTAACTACTTAGCTTCTAAAAATGCATGAAATTTTAGGAAATTCCCTAAAACAAAACCAACTGGTGTCAAGGTGTGGACTGTGAATAGCGCTGAATTTGCTCCTCAAATTTTTGTTAAATCTCTAAAATAAAAACATTATATTTTTTTCAAACCAAGAAGATTTTTTTCAATATAACATCTCGGTTATGGAAGGAAATTCATGGGAAGTTACAACATGGTGTGTTGTTTTTATACTATCATGGAAATTAAATAGACAGGTATTTAATATTTAATTGTGAGATGTTATATATAATAATATGTCGGATTAATCCTGGTCAAACTACTTTTGATTATATTGATAAAGACAGACATTTACAGCTGTATATTTTGCACTAAATCCTGTAGAAAAAATACATGTAAAGTACGAATAAAACCGAATGTAACACCAATAGTAAGTAGAGCATAAATTATTTATCATATTTTATTTAAATACATTCTTGAATATAACAAAAGTTATAATGAGGAACAAACTTTCGTAAGAAGATTATTTTGTTCTACAATGTTTTCACAACCGCTAAGTTTATTTGAAAAGTGTACTTATAGACTGAGGCTATTTACGTCGTCGTTTCAAGACGCTCTTATACAACTATTATGAAATATTATGAATCAATTAGTTTTTTTTATTTTATTGGAGCACGGCATATGACTTTGTATCTACCTGGTGCTGAGCCATGAATAGGGTCAATCAATAACTGAACTTTTAAACAAGAAATCGATGCAGTAATCTCCTGAAAACCGGTAAACTCACAGACTTAAACCGAAACATGACTAGGTCACTTGACGGTTTTTGCATCTGTAGGGGCGGTCGGTCGGCCTAACGAAGTTATAGAGACTTATTATATATATATATATATATATATATATATATATATATATATATATATATACTACGATTCAAAATAAAATGTATATAGTTATTAAAGTATTTTAAAAGGCAAGCGAAGATTTTATAGACGGTTTCAAAAAGTTATATTATGAATACTAAACCGCATTCAATTCAATTTAAAAGATTTAAATATTTCACTGGAGCTGTTGGAAGGACGAAAGTTCTCTCAGCCGCGCACAAGTACCTGTAAGCGAAGAATAAGAATGTGAAATACTTTTGAAAATTTATTGCCGTTGCATCGAAATTTAAAATACATTTAAAGTACTGAAAATTTTATGAAAAGTAATTTCCACCTTATGTAATATGTATTTGAGTATAAAAGGGTTGGATTTAAAGATATCAGATTTTTGTGTAAAAATATTTTGCGAAAGCACTCAAGGCTTTACTACCTGTATAGTAAAGCATAGAAATCGCCGCAGTATTGAAATCGAGTTCCATTTTACTCCATTAGTAAATTATATTATTTAAATCCAGGAGTACCGTCGGGGAAATTGTTTTCTTTTAGTAGTGCTACATAGTTCTACTTATACGTCCCACGTACTGTAAATTTTTAATGGTCATTTAAAAATATTCTTAGGATATTATCCATTGGATGCACTATATACGTTTTCCATTTTCAAAATAATTGTATAAATAAAATAGTGAAAAGAAATACTAAAAGTATAATATAAACACAATTTCTATGAAAAAAAATGTATTAATTTAAAAATTAAAATTACCAAATAAAAAGTAAGGATTAATGTAAACATTAAAAAAAAACGAGGATTGTATTTTTTGAAAAATATTTGGTAAAGTATGATTTGATGTCACCAATCTTACTTAATTTGTTTTTTAGCGATATTTTCAGTTCGTTTTTTTTTATATACTTACTTGTTAATTAATAATAAAATATTGGAGTTAAAATAAAAATAAAAGTCCTTCAACCGTTGTGTAATTTTATTTAAAAGATAATAGGGCAAGTCAATATTATTTATTTGAATAACTATCTGTTCATCACTACCAGATCAATGGTTTTTTTTTGTGAGTAAAATAAAAAAGGATGTAGTACAAAAGTAAATAAATCAAAAGATAAAAATAATAAAAGATAAATAAAATATAGTGTTTTGGAAAACGATTTTTTATATATTAACCGAATTAAAAATATTGTAAGGGTATCCCGGACACACTGTATAAAGTCAAGAAGTCAAGAGTTTGCGAATCCATTTACTGTGTAGGATCTCTGGCTCTTTTGTCGACTTTCTAAAACCGTTATTTAGCACGTAGTTGACCAAGCGTCTTTCTCAGTCGGTTTCAGAAATAAAAAGAGTTAAATGATTTTCTGTAAAAATTCACCGACAACGACTAAGGAAAAAATATCTTATGTTTATATTATATATAATCGATATAAAAAAAATAAGTTCGGATTAGTAGTAAATTATCTCAACCGTTTAAATTAAAGCCATCATATGTATGTATCTCTCCTTTCATTCATGCCAAGGCCTGTATCACATCACCGAGAGGGAAAGAGATAGCGTGCAGTGTGGTACAACTCCGCTACGAAACAGTAGTAAGTACCGTGCGCCTACGATTCGCGTAGCGTAATCTCATGCGAGCAAAGTTAAGCACTTTCTTGGAAACTTCGATTCAAGAGAATAAAATCAGTCAACTGCTTGAAATTGCGTGTGAAACATACGGAAACCATACTAATGTGGGCAATGACATAGTTTTTAACGGACGGTATAGTTGGCAAAACCGCGTGGAATAGAGATGGTTCTATGACTAAATCTACTCGTATTGTTTGAACAGTCTATTTGCTATTTTATTCCACGTATTATATAATTGAAAAGTCATGGCGAGACTCGAGCGGTTCCACTGCTTTAGATCCGCGGAGGGTGCTAACGGCCTAAGGGTTTTTATATATTTCGTAATGATAAAAATTATAGTTAATATAACAAAGATATACCATGTCGAGTTGGTAGTATTCTTGGTTACAAACGGTTTTGACGCACGTAAAACAGTGAGGGTATTAAATTAGATTGTACTGCAAATTTGTGTTTGTCGCAGACCATTTCGTAACAGCATCATTCCGATCAATGCTGTTTAAAACAACAATGTATTGATCGACTCCGTTCATGAAATTGATAGGTCTGATTACCATCAGGTAGATACAAACTCACTTGCCGTGATCCAATAATAAAAAAAATACCTTTGATGCAGACATTATCCAAACTTAGTGATTTTATTTTTATTTCTATAAATATCAATAAATTTAGGACTTCTAATATTTTTTTTTAGTGTGAATTTTAAAAATAATTTTCCAGATAGTATTCAAACCATTCAAAGCTCAGATATCATAAATAAATTTAATTAATATACTTACTTGTTAAATTTAATATACTTATCCCCAATATTTATTATTAGAAAAAAAAATCTTACTATTTTAGGTACGCCTTTGTATGAAGATGGTATACCACTATTATTAAATTCTAAATTAGATTTTATTTCGAGAAAGTCTTAAAATATACTCAAAATGGAACCTAATATTACGTTTTATATTTTGCGTTTTTCTCTTTTTATTCCACATCTTATGTATTTTTTACAGTACTGTCTTATTTAGAAATTTCTTCTTTTATTGTCTTTTTTGATACTAATTAAAAAAAAAATTTAGAATATCAATGGGCTTACGTCTAGGGATACAGTTATGCGACCCCATCAATGCCCGTGCGGACGAGACGTGGACCGATCCGGTGTCCATGTTGGGCTCTCATGTCAACAAAGTGCTGGCAGAATGTACAACGCAGTGCTTTGAACAAGCTATTTCGGCGAGCTATACCAACTGTGCCTATACATTCTATTTTGGAGCCGCCCGGTATTTGTCGCGATGATGGAAAGAGGCCGGATGGCGCCACAGTTGTGCTGTGGAACCTCGGTCAGAGCTAGGTGTGGGATGCGACCTGTGGGACACATTGGCAGCACCCCAAATCCGTAATACTTCATAGAGGGTCGGAACGGCTTTTCAATCAATCCCTCAAACAACGTAAATATAGTACATTGATAGACAATTATATATTTGTGGCGTTTGCATTGGAGACCTTGGGCCCGTGGTCATCGGATACAATATTATTTGAATAAAATAAGATATCGGCAAAAGACCGGTCCTCGCCTCGAGTATCCTTAGAGCGGCTGCAAGAGGAAACGCCACCAGTGTCCTGGGCACTACGAGTATACCGCAAGGAAATGATTTAGACCGTATTTTTCTTTTATAACTTGTGTGCATACTTTTTATTTATAAGTTTATTTAATATTAGTTTTTATATATGTAATAATGAGGTAATGTAATTCTTATCTTATTAAATTTTGTCTATTTTATTTTTGTTAAACAATAAAAAATAAAATAATAATAAAAAAGCAGCCCCAGCCTAGTGGTTAAGTCACTGCGCAACTGATAACAAGGTTAAGCAGGTGACAACAAGGCCGGCCTGGGATGGGTGACCGCTTTATACAACGAGGCTATTTCATCATAAACAGCGCAACAAGCTCGCCACTTGTTAGGTGTTGCCTCCGAATACCATCGGCGACATGAGGACGCGTTAATCCCTCCGCTGGGTACCCTGAGGCCGTTTAAACGGTTCTCGGGAGCCAAATAGGCACCCGTGATGGTATTAATAAATGATAATGATAAATAATAACTGATTCAGTTAATAAATTGTAGAAAGTAATATGGGTATTCAAAAAAGGTGTAGTAAGAAAACTCTAAAATCACTAAAAATATGAATATAATAGTTTCATTATGCACACCTGACATAAGCACATAGTTATAGGTTGAGCTAACAAAAGCCGTAAATTCTGTTTGATCCTGTGTGCAGCGTTTGCACCAAAGCAAACACGGGGTATTGTGTGCACAAATCTATATAATTTGTGTAAACTTACAAGAGCAAATGTTATGTTAAATTATGTTGTTTAGCCGAGGCTAAGATATTCTTAGTAATTCTTGCGTAGATAATTATTACAAGACGTTAACAGGGTGGTTATCCAAAAATCACGTTAAACGATCCTTATTTAACGAGCAAACTGAATAATTCGTTAGGGTTTATTTGATGTATTGATAAAAGAAAAATACAAATAATCGGTTAAGTGATTCTCTAATAATAAACACAGAAATGTGAACACAGAGAGAGAAGATGTTGACTGTTGAAATAAAAACAATCTGTACCCCTAACATATCACAATCAAAATTCTCCTTTTTTGTCGACAAAACCATATGTGGATTGGAGATATATGACTGCCCAAACTGGGAACAACACTGTTTCAAATCCAATCGTAGTCGAAATTGCCATAGAGTCGCGGCCAAATAAAACCAATTTGGTAGAAGCCCTTTTTTTACAAAAAATGTTGTTGGAACGTGTAACGTACCAGGTACAGATTAGATGATGAAATACAGTAATTTTTTGTAGGGAAATTTAAAAAATATGGTCTTTTATTACAGAAAAAACACATCATATAACTAATATAATAATACGTTCCGTGGAAAACAAATATTCCTAACCTAACATCAAATCCAACAAATATTTTGATCCCACAAACGAAATTACTAGAAACGGATTTAAAACTCAACTTTATGCAGTTCCAGCATCAAAATTCTCCTTTTTTGTCGACAAAACCATATGTGGATTGGAGATATATGACTGCCCAAACTGGGAACAACACTGTTTCAAATCCAATCGTAGTCGAAATTGCCATAGAGTCGCGGCCAAATAAAACCAATTTGGTAGAAGCCCTTTTTTTACAAAAAATGTTGTTGGAACGTGTAACGTACCAGGTACAGATTAGATGATGAAATACAGTAATTTTTTGTAGGGAAATTTAAAAAATATGGTCTTTTATTACAGAAAAAACACATCATATAACTAATATAATAATACGTTCCGTGGAAAACAAATATTCCTAACCTAACATCAAATCCAACAAATATTTTGATCCCACAAACGAAATTACTAGAAACGGATTTAAAACTCAACTTTATGCAGTTCCAGCAAAGTCTTTCCATCGTCTATTGAAGAATCTTGGCCTTCCGAGATCAGCAGTCGGAACTTTTATGAAGCGTGTTTCCAAGATGGCGCTAACAAGATCATATAGTATTTATTTGAGTAGAGAGGGTAGTGAACACAGTGCAGAGTTCAAAGGGCCTTTTTAACCTACTTCGCGGTCTCGAGTCCGGGAACGCTGCAGTTCATTCTACTGCCTTCCAACCACGCGATGGACCCAGCACCCGCACAGTGAATCCTAATATCCCAATGTAATAAAGCTGAAGAGTTTTTTTTTTTGTTTGAACGCGCAAATCTCTAGAACTACAATTTGGAATTGTTTTTTTTTCATGTTTATGAATTTAATAGCACAATATTTGAGGCTTATAGGCTTTTAACATTACGCTAATATCCTTAGAAGCTGAACAACAAGAAAAAAGTCTAAACGAAAACTAAGTAATCATACGATTTATATTAAATTAAACGGCGAGTAACGTGCGGCACAGTACCTTTATATCAGCTAAAAATTATAATTACACTTTTGTTTTAGCTTTATTAATTTTAACCAAGCGATATTAAAATTTTACAACGTACTTTTAGCATGAATTTTTAATGAAAAGCTTTGTTTGATCGAAAACATGTCGTTGTCATGTTTAACAAATTAATAAATCCATTGCGACGAAACTACATAAACAAAATAATCGTATACAACCCAACTCGGCCACATCCAACGCTTAACATAAATTGATTGTTCATTTATAAAGTAAAATTCAGAATGTTGTTTTTTTTTTTTTTTTTTTTCAAATTAAATGGAACTTCTGTCATAACATTGTGATATTAAAACGAGTATTACAATAAATTCACGGGAAAATAATGGATAATTCTGTTTTCGACATTTTATTATTTACCTTAATACGAGATATTCAGTTCAAAACCACTCTTTGTGGCGCAGCACCCGAGTTAATTTACTGTTGAGTAGACTGTCAAAATTTTTAATATGTTAATATAAATTACAAAGTTAATTGAATTATAATTGAAAAAATGTATTGTATATAAACATTATACATTTGTAATTACTATTTCTGTGAACACTAAATATATTTTACTCTACTTACTTTCTTTTTAGTTGAAAGAAAATGCTTTAATTAAACTCGCCTATGTACAACTCTGTGCAATAAAATAAAACACTAGAAATATTTCTACCTACTCTATTATGAAATATAAAATTTTCATGACAAATGCCAAAACAATAAACTGAATCTGGTTTGTACATTTTATTTTTCTATAATGTGAAGGAAGACATTGCTAGTGACAGGGTAATATTTGAAATAAATTCTAAAGGTAAGAAAAATCTCAAGGATTTCATCTCAATATATATTATAAAAATGTATTAAAGTTACGTTATCAGCTCCGAGTAGTTGAATACCTTTTTGAACAGCGAATATATAGAATCGAGTTGAAAAGCTTTTGTTAGTTTCAAATAGAAAAATGAGTTTCATAATTTTTTTAATAAACTAGGTTAAAAGCATTCACAAATTTTGTGCAAGATCGCATAAGTGAGGTTCGTGGGTTTGAGTCTGACTGTATTCAGAGTCCACATTTTATCTTTACAGTTTCAATATATTTATAACAATAAATATATTTAAGATATATAAAACTTCATGAATATTTGTACTTATACAGGCCTCAGGGTATATCCAACCGAGAGCTTTTATTCCCGCCTCGTCGCCGCCGATTTTATTCGGAGTCTACCGACCGTATGTGTAACGAATTTCAAATCTGTAGTAGATACCTACCGTTGCCGAGATATTCAGCTTCCTGAAAATTCAATCCCTCTTCAGCCCCTTAGGATTAGAATTCTTGGTAGATTCCTACAATACGAAGGGAAGCCACTGTCCAAAATACAGATATCTATCTTCAATATGAGTGATGGAGGAGTAAGACAATCAGTCAGAGCAAGCCCTATTATAATTAGATCAATTTTCATAGAGAATTTTGGTAATAGGTAATTTTTACCGACACTGTAATTTAATTTGAACCTGAAGTAATCCTATACATTAAGTTTCGTTGTTTTGAGTGGAAATTGTTCCAGGATTAATGGTAGCGGAGGTAATGAATTGTGTAGCGGAAAATTGAAGGAAAATGCATTTACTAGACAAACACAAGTTTGTGTAGGTGGTAAATACACCCAATGTGCTTTCCTGAGCTCACAAACTATACAATAATGGTTTGGGAACTCGCCCGGAAGGGAGATTTTGGTTTTGTGTTGTTAATCGATTTTCGATTTTAATTAAAATGTAATTGAAAACGGAAGTTTTCAATGTTCAGTAGAGAAAATACATTTAAATGTCTGCAGCGTTGTTTGGTTGGAGTGAATACATCTTGTAAGTCACTATCGACATCGGACACCTTTAAAATTGATTGTTTTGTTAGTTTATATTATACTTACTTTGCCCTGCAGTTTCGTTGTCGTTTAATTTAAAAGAAATCGGATCGTTTCTTTGTTTTTGTTTAGCGTTCTTCCTGACTTTTATTTTACTCGGCAATATAATAATTTATGAATCCGTAAGTGCAGTCTGACTAAAAATGGGCCTTTTGATACATACATAAGTTGTAATAAATATAACCTTTACAGTACAGAGTTAAGTAAAAAAAGTTAAGTTTGTGGTGGTCGAGTTGGTTAAACCTTGGAATTAAAAACACTTAGGTCCCTGGTTCCAATCTCGGTGTCTAACAATGAGTTTTTAATTTGGGATTAAAACCCCTCTGCTGGGTACCCTGAGGCCGTCTAGGCGGTCTCGGGCGCCGTATGGCACCCGTGAAGATATGAATGTATGTGGGTATGTGTACCTATTGGTTTTAGAACTTTTAGAGTACCAAGCTGATGGGTTTTATTCCCACTGGTATAGATTATAATAGTACAGATTATAGGTTCAAATGTCTACGGACTCTAAACGAAAACTTTTAGAATGTTCTATGTACTTTTTGTTGATATAAGTGTTTTTCACAAGTTCACAAGAAGTGTTCTAAAAACTTACCTCAATAAAAAGCAGATTAAAGGTACAAACGGATACATGCCAGTCAAGAACCAGCTAGGGTTATTCCTGTTGCCGAGGAAGAGCTCCGAATGGCACTTGTTGAATTCCGGCAAATCGTAAACGACAGGTTGCCGGAAAGTAGAGTTTATTGATATGGGGTTTGGGAGAGACAGCTGCCGCCGAAAAGATCTCTCAGCGAAGGTCTGCTACGGAGACGCCGCGCGCGCATAGTGCTCATGTGATCTGTTGTCGGCCCGGTGCTACATTCGAAGAACTCCTCAACAGGTTTTACTTTTACGTAGTCGTTGAGGGTTTGGTTGCCATACGCAAAGAGATGTTCTGCTTGCGCTGGAGACATGTTCTGTTTGTGGCCGACAGAAGTTGTTTGCCAGGGCTGGGGACGGATAAGCTTTTACCTTGACCAATGGTACTTTTTTTAAATTTAGTTTTAAAACAGTCAGTTTGCAGTTACGTCAACTGACACTTAAAGGTAAAACAAAACTCCATAAAACTTTGTTAATATTACACAAACAAAATAATAACCGTCCTTTTACAACTTTAATAGTTTTAATTTATCGTTCAAAAATGTGTTAAAACTCTAACCGAAGTTGGGTTTGCAAGAAAACTTTTCTACAACAAGAACATGACTTCAATGGCGAATTCCCAACACGAAGCGCTGAAATAAACTTCAACGCCGACTGTAAACTGTTATACAAATGATTCAGTAACAGTGTTCAGAAGAATATGTTCAACACCAAGCAAGTTTGTTTGGGTACCGTCGCCAGAGATACTGGGACGTTGTTGGTAGAAGCTTGCGTAAACTGGAGACGCCGCAGCCAATGTTTTACCTGGACCAATTCCGGCAGAAAACACCGGTTGTGAACTTTCTATAAATGAAACATTTAAAACGTTTATTTTATAGGTAATATTAATTTGTGGATAATAAGAAATGCTCGAGTATTTTAAAAAATGCGCAGAATTATTTTTGATATAGTTTTAAAGCGTTCTAAAAAATTTTATTATTATTTTATCAATGTTTGAACTAATTAATAAAAATAAATAACCGAGCGTTAGTCTTGCAAAAACTCGAAAATGGCTCGATCGATTTTTTTTCTTGCCTAAATACGGAAAGCTAGTATAAATTATAAATTAAAATATAATCTTTTAAATTCGGCGGGTAAATACATTTCATTATCTATCAAATCAAACGCAGCTGACAATTATATTAAAAAATGATTAAAATACCAATGTATTCCTAAATATGTTCCAATACATTTCTACCAATTTTAAAATAAAATAGCTAACCGGTAAAGCAATTTATTGATTGCGCTAAAAACTTTATCAACACTAAAAATGTTCATTTGAAATTGTCAATTATTAAACAAAAAAAAAGAGTATGGTGTTATTTCATGAAAGCTCAAACGTTATTTCCTGAATCCGAATTCCAATTTGAATTTAGATGAATAAAAGTCCAATGATTTTTTGCTAAAATAAATACTAGTGTGACTTCTGTGAAAACCCAATATCTGATATAGGAATTTATAGCTATTTCAATTTATGACTCTAAAAAAACTTATTTGTTCAAAAAAATCTACGTAGTAATGTTTATTGAAAAATTACTTAAGTTAGAAAATTTACTTTTTATTTAATTATATTTTGCGAACATCGGTGAATGAATTCCATAAAATGTCAGCTGCTAAAGAAAGAACCACAGAACAGTCTTAATCCTAGAAGGAATTAATAGAAATGTCGAAGGCGAAAATTGCGGCTATTAATACTTAATGTACCTAATGTAGGCTGTTTAAAAAACAACTATTCGACCTATTTTATTTTAATATAAGTGCATAAAATTATTTTTGCCTTCTACAAAATAAAATTTAAAGCTTAAAATTACGAGCAAAATATTTTACTACTTGAATTTTTGTTCAAACATTGTACAAACACGTTGACACATTTTTTTATCACCAAAAAATATATTGTATGCATATTACTTTTGGGTGTATTATTTGAAATACAATTTCTTATTGACACACTCACCTAGTTCAAATAAAAAAGGGTTTTCCCCTTTTGGGTTTGGAAGTCATCTGGCCCAATTCACATCAATATAAAATAAATACTACAAGCATTGCATTGTAGAGGTGGTTGTTTATTTTAGGGTTTTAGTTTTTGTAAATGAATTTGTTAAAACATCCCTAAATAATAGCTAGTCCGAATCCAGTAACGAAAATACTTTGCAATGTTGTTTATATAAATACTAGCAACAAATGTAGTCGAACAAATTTAATTAAAATATGAGCCAATCTATAGATGTTGGTCTGTGAAGGCAACGATAGGTAGGTAGTAATTCCACTTTCAGTCTAAGTGAAGACGTCACCTCTTTCAGGCAGCTAATTTCACGACACGCCGTCGCCAGAGATAATGTAGAGGTGTTCGCGGCTCGCCTCGGGCCTGAGTGCTAAGCTAATTGAGAACGAACAGTGACGGCAAAACCCCTTTTAAATAAGAAAAAAATGATGAAAACTGCAATAAGTCGGGTCTCCATCGAGCAAACTAAAGTCTTAGGTTTTTTATTGGTTTTCTGTTTGAGGAAACCAGTTCCGTTAAAAAAACTGTAAAGTAAAATATGATAATAATATTCAATAAGAACTGTAAAAGACAGTGATTTAAAAATGAATTAGTACCTAAAACTAAAATTGATTAGTAGCTAAAACTTTGCTTCAACCCACTCAAAATCTAAGAAAGAAGTAATTAACCAATACATTAATTTTACCAATAGTTTTCTCGTTTTTACCTCATTTGGTGAAATACTGAATAATGATTGTGTAATAATTATTCAGAAACTAGAATTAAATTATACTGGAATAATTATTTTAGCTGTCGTTTAATTCTTCTTCCATTGGATAAAATCCATTTGAAACTAAAAATATCATAACCTATGTAATGTAAGCGTTATAATAAGGAATACTTTATAACGTATCATTAGCTTCTTTTAACGTGCTTTATATAATGTTATATAACTTGACCGTATACCAGGTTATATAACAGCAGTTCGCTCGTAAGCTACTGCTGTTAGATAGAAAATTTTATTTATGAGCTCAGAACAGAAGATTATAAAGTCGTTAGGTCCACTTTACTTCCTGAAACCTGAAAATTAAAACGAGGAGAAAATAACTCCGTTGGATTTATACCCTTTTAAAATGGCTTAAAAATGATTTTATAATAATAAAGGATGCAGCGGTGGTAGCACACCTAGCTTTCTAGTTAGCTTATTTTATGTTGGTAGCTAGTAACGACAATTTTATCTCCGCGCGTTTGACAGTTCGAATTTGATGACTGTGAGCTGTTTTTTTTTTTTTTGATAAATAATAAATATAAATTTAGTTAGGAACATTACTGCAATAATTTATAGTCGAAATTATTTTATTGTCATTCTATTTGATCTCACTTTATTCATTAGAAGCCGGATCGGGTGGCTAGTATTCCATAAAATATTTTCTGTAGTTAAAAAAGAAAAGGTCTTAACTTAATGCAGCTGTGCATTTTAAAAGCCAGCAAGTTCAGCGCAGTTCAAAATGTATAGACGTAGTACCAGGAAACGTGTTTAATATATTTTATTCCTTTCTACTGTAAGACTTTTATTACTCTGTTCGCACTAAAACTTCGTGGGAAAAGAACGAGGTCTTTCATTTTAAAAGATTGCAGTAAAGAAAAGTGTTAAAAATATGGAGCTTGTTATATTTTTAAAATTGCCTTTTTCTCGTCAACATTTTTCTGGTTTAAACTAGACAGAATTTCATATAAGGAAAATGTCAGGGAAATTAATGACATGCGTTGTTGACAATTCATACAATAGTTGTCGCTGAAAATGGATTCTGCAACTCGTTTTGTGCTTTCACCGTGTATTCTTTAGATTATTTCCATAGCGTAAATATATTGTATTTTGTATTCATAAGACTATATTTCACGGACGCAAAACCACATAGACTCTAGTGTAAAATAAGGAAAACTGATTTTTTAAAAGGATTTACAATAGAAGGTTCTGTTTTTTTTATTATTAACGAAATTCTTATAGAACTGATTCTATCCATCTGCGTAAGGTTAAAAGTTTGTATAGAAATAATGTTTAGTCTCTCCGTCATTTACCTATAATATATATATACTCGTATATATATTACTGTAATTTTTTTGAGCAAAAAGTTTTTTATTTGACAGACTGTAATATAAATTAGTTAATTGCTAATAAATAGACAGAAACAAAATATTACTTAAGCCAAATTTTTGTATACGCTATGTTTATTACGTTTGTATAGAGGGACTTTAAACGCACATGGTACAAATCAATTATTATATAAATAAAATTCCTGGATAAATCACACATTTTAGAATATCAACCAAATTTATTTATTTGCTGGATATTTTAATCGCCAAATCAAAATTTTCCGCCCACCTATATAAACTTATTCAATCAACTCAACGTAAGACATTTCGTTGTTAAGATGCTTCGTTGAGATGAAACACGTGTCGACCAAAGTGTTCGCTTGTGATATTTATTTGCATATAATATTATTTGGAAATATTCCGCTCATCATGTTTTGTTTGTGTACCAATTTATGTATTCAGCAATAACACATAATTTGGTAATATAAGCGGAATAATTCTGCAAAATAACGCCTGATTAAATTAAATGTACTGTTAACTCCTTGCTAGCACCTAAACCTAAACGCATACACGATAATTTGATCGCAAAGGCAAATATGTATAAAGAGTTAGCTACGACGAAATAGAAAATATCATGTAACAAAATAAAGCAGAATGCAAAGCAAAGGTCATAAAAAATTGCGTCCGCTCTTAGTCCTCGCCGTGAAACTAATTTGACACGAAAATATATGAAGTCAATTCTAAACCATTATTAGTCATAATATATAAAGAAATCTAATCGAATATAATGATCTAACGAATGCTCTAAATAGTCGACCTGATACTTTGAGAGATATTTTGGAAGCTCTTAGCAGGGAGACAATTGCATGTCGTCTGGATATATTCGAATGAAACTGACAGTTATCTAAGGAGATCATAGAGTTTCACTCGAATATGTCTGACCGACAAGTTGAAAGCGCCAATATTAAGGGAATTATTATTTAATAAAGCCATCTCTTTCGAAACCTTAAAATCTCACGATGTGCAATTTAATTCACTACGTACTTTTTATGTAAGTAATTCTGGTTATAAATCGGTTACTTATTTTAAATTTTGGTTCTATAAAGTGAATACTAAGTATATTTGAATTTAGTTATTATCTCCAATAATTTATTTAAAAGCTTGAGAACTTTAAGTAAGCTTGTTATGTTGAAATGAGATTGTCGGGAACTCAGTGCGCTCCAAGAATGTTTTGAGACGCGCGCCGGCGTCTAGCGTTGCCATAACTATTGTCATGATAATACAGCTAACGTAAGTAAGAAAAATATGAGAAGAGTAAATATGAATATTAAATTTTACTAGGTAAAAAAGGTCATATGAGAAATGCTCTTAAGAAGCCAGTAAAAGGTTTCGCGATCTCGAACGTCTAAAAACGGGTAAATGTTGTTTTCAGTAATATCAAAGTTTATTTCTACAGTAAAAGAACGTAGAGGTGTAAATATTACTTACTCGATCCTAATTAGATAGTATTTTTATAAAAAAATATATTAACTTTTGAAAAGACACCCAAAGATTGATTTATGATTTTAGTTCTCATTTTAAAAGTAAACAGATTTTTTATAAAGAAATTATGTAATTAGGATCGAGTAAATAAAATCTACACCGCCATGTTATTTTTTTCCAAAAAAAAAAACTTTATTATAACTGAAAACAAGATTTAGATGTTTTTTGACGCTCTAGTTCGCAAATCCTTTTCCTGCCCACTTAAGGGGTCTGTAGTCTACTTGACGACCATACAAACGTACTACAACTTGGCTGTTAGTCGGAGGTCAATTATTATTAACATGATCATAATTGTGTACAAATATCTTTTTGTTGTCGGTAATAAATATTTTTGTATTATAATATTTAAAAACATAAATATAGTGACCGACAAAAATATTATTTAAATTCTGCGACAAACAGTAATCGAGTATTACTGGAAGTGTGAAAGCTCATTTTGTATAAAGAACGCGGAGTTCGCGATTACGAATGCAGTGTCCTTAAAAGATAACTTGTTGATGCTGAAATGGTCCCTGAGGTCATTTTAAAATCTGAAAAATATCTATTACTTTTTTGGTCTACTTGTTGCAGGGTTGCATGACTTTAAAACAATTAAGCTATTAACTTAAACAGGAAACTGAAATTTTACTGAAAAACGATTATTAAAATTCTCGCTTGCGCTCGTTTAAACTTGAAAACTGTAATAAATTAGTTTAAACTGTTTTCAACGTTGTAGTGAATAGCGAAATTATTACTAAGAATTAATTAAAAATTGTTTCCGTTTTACTAACATTATCGTAAGACCACCTAGACGACCTAAGAAAGCCGTACCCAGTGGAGGGGTGATGTTCCCATAGTTGTACCCGACGGTATTCTAAATCTACACAAAGCTCGTCGGGGTGTTTGTATACTTAAACAGCTTTATTAGTTGGTATAGTGAAACTGAGACTAACAGCTTAACGTGCTCTACGAGGTACTATATAGTGGTTTAGTCAACCAAATGTTTTACTCTAAAAACTCATTGGTGATACCGGGGTTTTAACTAGTGATCTAAAACCAGTATTATTTTAAGTCTACGGATTTATGGAGTCGGTACCACGTATTATTAAGGATGTAACCTGAAATATTTTTTCGGAGATATAGCTGTCGGACCCAGTCTCACTTTACCAACTTGAGAAACCTTTTATAGATGGGTTATTGCAACACTGCGACGAGCTGACCACTTGTTTGGTGAAGACTCCGAATACTATCAGTTACGACGAGGTGGGAATACAACTCTACTGCTGAAACACTACTACTGCTCTTACCTTGAAGATATCTAACTAAACGGTCTCGGGCGCTGTAAAGCACCCGTAATGTTAGATATTATATAACTTGAAATATTTCATTAGAAAAAAAAATAACTACACTATTTTAACTATTTCGATACAAAATAATAAAAATAAAATGACGACCAAATTAAAAAATATTCATATTTATTATTAAAAGAGTATATTTATTTTGGTTCGTTATAT
This sequence comes from Monopis laevigella, assembly GCA_947458855.1. NCBI lineage: Eukaryota > Metazoa > Arthropoda > Insecta > Lepidoptera > Tineidae > Monopis > Monopis laevigella. The sequence goes on along the minus strand of OX381576.1, from coordinate 33,084,271 downwards.
TCTGGTATAACGTGTAATAAAAATTTTACTCTATATCTACTAAAATTAATTAAATAAATCTCTTCCAATTAATAAAGATCACATTAATGCAATGGCGTACAAACTAGTAGTACGTAGTACTAAACCAAAAAACACGTACTAGAAACTGGCGTAATAAAAAGAAAAATCGTAAAAAGAATAACAATGTATCCAAGGAGAATTTTTCTCTTCTCGACTCGTGGATGTTTCATGTCTTATTTAACTTGCTTCAACGTTTTTCACACGAGTTCTTACTCAACATTTCAAACAAAGTATTTGCAAACTTTTAAAACGGATTACATAAGTTTATGGGAAGTTTTATTTTATTATCGGGGCACGGCCACCTGGCGGTATCTACCTGAAGCATACCTACAGAGTTCAGTTGAATACATTGTTATTTAACACCATTATGGCCTAGTTGGTTAGATCTTGGACTTAAAAACATTTAGGTCCCTGGTTCGAATCCCGGTGTGTACCAATGAGTTTTTAATTAAAAAAATTATGTACATTTGTTTGACAACACCACTATAGTGCCTCGGAGAGCACGTTAAGCTGTCGGTCCCGGTTTCATTATACCAACTTGTGAAACTGTTTATACAGATGGGTTATTGAGTCTATTCAAAACATCGCGACGATCTAGCCACTTGTTCGGTGTAGACTCATACCATCGGCTACCACGAGGTGGGATTAAAACCCCTCCGCTGGATACCCTGGGGCCGTCTAAGCGGTCTCGGGCGCCGTAAGGCACCCGTGATGATACATAGTCGACTATTATTTTTTTCTATTTATTTCAATTCAAGGCTACAAGCATATAAAGATAACATCATACTACGACCAAAAGGAGCAATGATAAAGAGATTATGCAATGATAAAGAGTTCATACACTTAAGTTATTTAATCGTCTTAGAAAAACTTAATCGATAGTTAACTTGTTTGAAGAGCATTAAGAGTAAATTTTACAATTCTAGCATATGACACAATATAATAAGAGTTATCTACATATATTCACCTAACTTCCATCACCGGCAGTAACCATGATTAATGATTAGTTTAAAAGTTGTAATTGTTCTTGTATTAGATTTTTTTTTTATTATTTTATATACCTAATTAATAATATTGTTATTATGGTATATAAACATATATCAGTTTTTTATTTTATTTTTTATATTTTGTTGTTTCCTTATTAATAATTTGTTGGTTAACTTTTTTATTAAACTGTTTATATACTAACACTTTACTTTTTATTTTCTAGAGACTGTAGGTGTTTACGAATACTTTTTGTTGTTGCTTATTTTGTGTTCATTTTCGGTTGAATTGTGTTATTTATTTATTATCTTATTTCATATTAAGTTGTTCTAGTATCGAAACTGTAATATATGCCTAAATATTAAATTGTTAATTCGTAGGCCGTTTACTTGAAACTAGAAAGAGACTAGTCACCACAACACAGGGAACCCTAGTGCAGTGACTAGGGTTCTATATCAACAAAACTAATACTTATATAACTATGTATATTTTAACACGAAATATATTCTTAAATGGTCAAATAAAGTTATCTGTTGAAAGCTTTATCAGACGATTGAATAGTTCGCCCTAAGGTTTTGTTTTTGGATGTGTTGCAGATGGAGCACGGCATAGGACTGTGTATCTAACTAATGTTAAGCAGACCTACAAATAAGAATGATCAATACATTGTTGTTTAACAATATTGATAGCACTCACTATGCTGGCTAAATGATGCGGTTACGGAATGGGCTTATAGCGGTATATTAACAAATTAAAATAGACTCATAATGCATTAAAATAGACATATATATATATATATATATATATATATATATATATATATATATATATATATATATATATATATATATTATATACATATATATATATGTATATTTTAATGTCCTCGCTGCTCTATCGTCAAACCAATCGCCCGTTTCGTAACCGTACCATGACCCTACGATTTAGTTTAGTTAGTAAATTAATATCCCAAATATCCTACCTTTTGAATGTTACAAAGTCAAGCTTACCGAAGCTTTTTGAATATTTGATTCACTCTTGCGAAAATACCAAAAGTTTAAAGCCAATAACCCGATGCTCGACTTATATTCGAGGAAATTTACGCGAGTTCTAAAATATTTCATATTTCAAAAGTAGTTTTCCAATATCTCACAGATCATTGTGCAATAAAGTCTAGAAGGAACCGACATGAAGGATTCTGTGGCCGCGTCGCAGCTTCGTGGGTAGTTTATTATCGATGGACTTTTATGACAACCTACTGAGACAATAAAATAACAAAATAACTGTTTCCAATAAAGAACGAAGTAGAGTATATATTCGTTAATTATACGATATTTATGCATTTTTATAAATTCCTTTTTATAGGATAATCTTATATTAACTTTTTAAAGATAAAAATGCAATGAAAAAATTCCTGGTGGCGGGACTCGAACCCACGAACCTCGCTATCGCGGCAAGGCGCTCAACCGCTGAGCCAACCAGGTTCCAGTCAGCCCTCACGAATTTTGTCATTGCTTGTTATCTACTTATACACAGACGCCCTCTATTAGCTTTCTTTTAATAACTCTTATACGAGTGATGTTAAAAGTCCTAGCTTTTGATACTAGATGGCAGAGGAGTCTGTTTTTTGTTTTTACTTTTTTCAGTATTTTATATTTATGCATTTTTATAAATTCCTTTTTATAGGATAATCTTATATTAAATTTTTAAAGATAAAAATGCAATGAAAAAATTCCTGGTGGCGGGACTCGAACCCACGAACCTCGCTATCGCGGCAAGGCGCTCAACCGCTGAGCCAACCAGGTTCCAGTCAGCCCTCACGAATTTTGTCATTGCTTGTTATCTACTTATACACAGACGCCCTCTATTAGCTTTCTTTTAATTACTCTTATACGAGTGATGTTAAAAGTCCTAGCTTTTGATACTAGATGGCAGAGGAGTCTGTTTTTTGTTTTTACTTTTTTCAGTATTTTATATTTATGCATTTTTATAAATTCCTTTTTATAGGATAATCTTATATTAAATTTTTAAAGATAAAAATGCAATGAAAAAATTCCTGGTGGCGGGACTCGAACCCACGAACCTCGCTATCGCGGCAAGGCGCTCAACCGCTGAGCCAACCAGGTTCCAGTCAGCCCTCACGAATTTTGTCATTGCTTGTTATCTACTTATACACAGACGCCCTCTATTAGCTTTCTTTTAATAACTCTTATACGAGTGATGTTAAAAGTCCTAGCTTTTGATACTAGATGGCAGAGGAGTCTGTTTTTTGTTTTTACTTTTTTCAGTATTTTATATTTATGCATTTTTATAAATTCCTTTTTATAGGATAATCTTATATTAAATTTTTAAAGATAAAAATGCAATGAAAAAAAAGCCAACCAGGTTCCAGTCAGCCCTCACGAATTTTGTCATTGCTTGTTATCTACTTATACACAGACGCCCTCTATTAGCTTTCTTTTAATAACTCTTATACGAGTTATTAAAAAGCTAATAGAGGGCGTCTGTGTATAAGTAGATAACAAGCAATGACAAAATTCGTGAGGGCTGACTGGAACCTGGTTGGCTCAGCGGTTGAGCGCCTTGCCGCGATAGCGAGGTTCGTGGGTTCGAGTCCCGCCACCAGGAATTTTTTCATTGCATTTTTATCTTTAAAAATTTAATTATACGATACTAAGATTTAAATACTGGTGTCCGTTAACCACGTGATAGCCGAGTTATTAAGTGATATCTTAGTACTTTGACCGCAGATAATATGCTTCTCCTAAACTCTTTGATGCACATTACCCAATTTCTTTAGGTGGCAATACTGGTTCCTCTTCATAAACATTATATTATTTTGGTTATATTATTTACTAGGGGTTGCCCGCAGCTTAGAACGCATTAATAAGTCTTTCAAAAACTATTACTCTTTGCTTTTATATTCTAAATAAGCTTCCCTCCGCGCCAAACCGCCTTCCAACATGGACCGTGGCCCGTTGATAAAAGTTAAATAACTATTATTTCCACTACTAAACTTTAAAAAAAAAAAATATGTAGGTAAATTTTGAAGAAACAAACCTTGAATCCAATGAGAGGCCTTTACGTCAAACAAACAAATAAAAATCATAAATTTGTTTTTTACGTTGTATAACTTATTTTATTGTATGTAATATTTTTTATTACGTGTTGAGTTTAATTACGGTAAAAAAAACTCAAATTTGGGGTATTTGAATTTTACCGTAATTAGACTCCAATATTACTTGGCTCATAGTGCTTTTTAACCCATTAGTTTTAAGTTTATTTAAATCTGAGACAACTACGTCAAAATAAGAATATGTAAAATAAAAATAGTTATTTTATTACTAAAAATTGCGATAATATTTTTTTAATTGCTCCATATATTTTTTAAATCATAATAATAGTAAAATACCTATAGAGGCGATTTTGAACCTTATTTGTTAGCACTAATTCGGTCCGAAATGATATTAGGCTTAATGTTTGATGGAAATCATTTTTTTATTTCGTAACCAATGTCCATACAGAGCCGCGTTCGGTAACTAACACTGCGTAGGGTTTTTAACACCGAGTAGCGACATTGGCCGTTCGTAAACATCAAAAACCATTATTTGTAAATGGCAGTGTCGGCCGATGACGTCAGAACTCCACGCGGTCGGTGTCGCAAAAACGAACGCGCCTCAAGTTACAAAAACCGTCAAAATAATGAGGAGTTGATTTGACGATAGAGCAGCTAATGTATAAAATAAACATATAATAGAAATTCGTATTTGTCGCCGCTCATTTCGTAACCCCATCTTTTAACAGGTATAGTTTTATTTCTATATACAACTCATCTACATTCATTACTCTTCTCATACATGCACACAGATATCTCCCCAATATCATGTAGCTAGTCATAAAGTAACGGCCGCGTTAATATATACAAACGAATGCGACTTCAAATCTTCTTTTCTTCACAAAGCATAAATTTTTTTTTATTTTTTTATTTTAGAGATTTAACTAAAAAGAAGATCAGCCAGTATACTGCGTTAATTGGTATTATACAATATAGTATTAACAAAAAATAAATATATAAAAAAACCTTACCTTTAGTATCCAGATATATCAGTAGTATTTACTATAACGCAGCGAAGCTTTCCCTGAATGACGCCAATTTGACGCTGTACCTAGTGTTCCGAGATATTGCGCAGTCAGTTATATTAAACGCTCTCCCAAGAGTATTATTATATTATTTGCAATTCTGAAATCTTAGAATCCTTCCCGAGTTTTATTTCATTTTATTAAACAATATTTTTTCGGGAATATTTATTTATTTTTTAGAAAAGGTACTTATAACATAAGTTTGATGTGAATAACTAAGTTTTCTTTCAAAAGCTTCCAAAGTATTTATTTTCTTTTAGGTAAATCAAGACAAAAGAAAAACGTTAAAACAAATCTTATAAACTTTTGATAAAAATATATACTTTTTTAGAAAAGCTACATGAAAAGAAATAAATAATCTTTTATAAAATTCTTGTAAGAAATATTAATAACACTAAGAAGGCTTTGAAATACAAAGCTTTGAAAACCGCTTTTAAAAAAAAACTATTGAGACATATTTTCCAATATGTATTTAAAGCTTTCTACAAATGTAAAGCTTATAGTCTTAAAAATAGGGCCTAAAATAGTGAGTTGGTATAACGAAGAATGTTGGTCTGTATATTAAATACAGTGTTATAGTTTGTGGATAAAATAATAGTTGTTTTTGCGTCAAGTTTTGTCGCTGAAACCTGTCCGATTGGGTCGGGAACGCGGCGTGGCAGACATAACGAACCAACCACAGAAAAATAAAATAGGCCAGAAAAGGGAAGTGGATCCGACGTGTATGGCATACCACGACTGCTCATTCAGTCAAGCAAACATTAGTATTTTCTTTGTGATGCTGAACAAATGCATTTGAACAAAGGAATTTCTTTATTTTTTCAATTGGTGATAATAGACGAGATTCAAATAAAATAATAATCTAAATCTAACAGGCATTTATTTTCTCATGATCCTCGTGGAAATATTGTGTAATATGTTTATTTATTTTGTGTATTGGATTTCTATATCGTATTTAGGTAAACTACCTAAATTCGAGTTTAAGCAGCTAGCATGTTAAGCTGTCGGTATCACTTTCACTACACCAACTTTTTAAACTGTCTATAGATCGGTTGTTGAGTATATATAAATATTAATAATATATTATTATTATTGTACACTCTTTGTTCCAAAATGTTAACAGAGAGCATTGTGATCCTAAGCGACAGCCCAGTGGGAAGAAGCCGTGACAGCTACCGGTCGACGAATCTTTGCTTTAAGCGAGCTCAATATTCTTATTAAAAAGATAAATCTCAATGTCACCGCAGACTCCCACCCGCCACCCCGCCTTGGACTTAAAGCAATAAAGAAGCCACAATTTCTATTCAAAATAAACCCGCTTATCGACAGTATCACGTCTATGGGCAAAACCGTCATTGTCCACCGAACACAATATAATAACGCGTGGATGGAACTCTATTAACTTTTATCAGAATAATATCCACACCGATAAAAGCACAAAATATTCTATTTCTAATAAATCATGTTTAATAAAATGAATGCTAAAAATTATGAAGTAACATCCAGACACTTAAGGTAAACTGTACAGAAAAACGTACCTACTAAAATTGTTTTGCCTTGGGTGAGAATAGAACCCACGACATATAGGCAGCCGTAACCATGAAAGCTGTAAAAATAAATAATATATCTTTTCGACAACCTGTTGAACGTTCATAATTTCATACTACATATTGAACAACGTTATGACACAGAATATACTATTCACGATAATTCAATTAGGTGACCCTAGCTGGCCTATAAAATATACATCGTGCACACCTACAGTTTGTCAAGCTGATTTCATTAGTTCACGCAACCTGACAAACAAATCCAATAAAGTAGTTATTAGCTATCGGATATGAAAGTCAATTAGGTAAATTTGATCACAGGAGTGTTTTGATGAGAGCGAATTACACTATTTGTGTTTTTATTTATCTAGGTCTTTAACATGCTTTATTAAATGACAAATTATCATCACCTTAAAAAAGTCTTTCTACTCAAACATTTATTTATAAATGTATTTATGTATTTTTTTTTTTGTTGTATTTTAATGCTTTTAAGCCTATCTTTGGACATGAATATCTCGACATCTACGGACCAGATTTACTTACAATTTTAAATAGTTATAGTTGATAATCTCTTTTATCGTGATGGTAGCTAAATTATATACGTCAAAATTCCTAATAAATTATAATGAAATAGTACATTACTGCTGCGGTCTATAATGACTACTTTGCTGGTCGCACTGATGATGGCCGACAGCGCAGCGTAGCGCAGCGTAGCGCAGGTCCAGGCCGACAGGCGCGGTCAGCGTGCAGCACTTGATGGACGAGCTGAGATAAAGGCCGAGACTGTAGGTCGAGACCTTTACAGCGAGGACAGCAAGGACTGCAATGATAGCCAAGCTGGAAGGCCTAGAGCGTAGCTAGGCTAGCTCGAGGCAATCATAGCGTGACCGGCGAAGCAGTCATAGTGGGCCAAGGCTTGTATAGTGCTTTACTCAAAAAAGCAAGTAACTAATCTAAATAAAACCAGCAATTAATTTAAATAATGTACTATTGAAACGTTGAAACTTCAAAATAGCGGCCGGCAATGTATGGCCGGCCAGTTAGAGCGACCAGCAAAACTTTGCCGGCCGCTCCTTGAAACAGAACGGCAAGGTCGACTTTGCTCAAACAAGGTTGTCAAAATAATGGTGGTCATTAGATTTTACATGCATTTTTGAGTAAAAGAATATAATTTAAAAATTATTTAGAATAATGAGTCTAATAGCGTAATGAAGTAATAATTTAGTTAATTAAAAAAAAATGCTTCTTAATTATAATCGAAAATATTAGAAAAAAAAATATCCTCCGGTTTTGTAATTGGAAAAAAAATCGCTCGAAATTCCTTGCGCAGAAGTTTTCCGTTAGTTTTATCTTGTCTTATTTTTAAAAGAATTCCCTGAACATGGGATGCCTCCATTTATTATTTATTTCTGAAATTCTATCTTATATCCTCTCGGTATTTCGTAGAGACATTTATTAAATATCTTGAAGAAAAGAGACCACATAGCAAAATAAAAATGTTCTGGTACGATATGAAATTAGATGTCCAAGCACAATAAGTTTTTTAATTAAATTTATAATAATAGAAAAATATAAATAAATGTTTAATTGTGTTGATGTGTCTATAAATGAGCACAACCAATTAATTTACTATTAAAAAAGAAAAATGTTTATGAATCTTGTATCCCATACCTCAAAAAGACTTTACGTAAAAATATGTATGATCATATATAGTCTCATGATAATTATACATGCCATTTCACATTTCCCTAATCAATAACTATGCTTTAGACTTTTACTATGTTTACCAGAAACAACGATCGGTAAATATTGTTTATTTATGTGTTGGATTTTGTTTAACTTTATTGTAGTAATTCTTGATTTATTGTATTCTTACTAAACTACTTCTACTATTGCCTCCGTAGACTAGTGGGTGCGCCTTTGGTGTAGTATCCGGAGGTCGTGAGTTCGACTCGCACCCATGGCAAAAAAAAAAAGTACTTTTACATATTTACAGTTATGTGTCATGGTCTGTTTATAAAATATAATGTGTATTATATCGTTGTTTCTGGTACACATAGTACAAGCCTAGAGCTTAATTTGTGACTGGAGCAATGTGTAAATTATCCTACATATTATTATTATATTATTTCTTCTGTGACTAAACTAATATACTTGGTGGCCGAGTTGGTTAGACATTGGACTTAAAAATGCCCAAACATTAAAATTTCCCTGGTTCGAATCCCGGTGTGTACCAATGAGTTTTTAATTAAATTACATTTTGTATGTACATTTGTTTGACAACACCAATAGTGCCTCGTTGAGCACGTTAAGCTGGCGATCCCGGTTTCACTATACCAACTTGTAAAACTGTTTATAGATGGGTTATTGAGTCTAATCAAAACATCGCGACGAGCTAGCCACTTGTTCATGTGGTATTAAAAACCGCTCCGCTGGGTACCCTAAGGGGAGCCGTATGGCACGCGTGATTATATGTATTATGTAACTAAACAAAAATTAAATTATAATTTATTATTGTAACTTAAGCTGTAAATCTTTTGGATTAAGTAAAACCACAAGATACAATAAACAAACAAGCAGCTATAAACCATAATAGCTATACAATGACAAAATCCGTTGCACGTCATCAATTTATTGGCCACCGAAGTATAGAGTTACACTGAAGCCTGATTAACAGGCTTCGATAACCGAAACCCAGCCAAAGCCGCCTGTGTTCTCACGCCCATCAATTTGTTAGACGCTCACTATTAACCTGAAATCTAATAGAGAGGAAGCGCCTCAAGTATTTTGTAAATTTGAAACATAAATATGTATCTGTTTCACTTGCACAGATTCAAACTCCATATGGAAAACAAAAGCTACTTTTTGTTTCATCAAATTAATTTTAACGAAATGTTACAATTAAACGAGTCCTAAATCCTAACCTGAAATCTAATAGAAAGGAAGCGCTCCAAGATTTTGTAAATTTGAAACATAAATATGTATATCTTTCACTTGCACTGATTCAAAACTCCATGTAGAAAACAACAGCTACTTTTTGTTTCATTAAATTAATTTAAACGGAATGTTTAATTAAAAGAGTCCGATCTCTCATTTTTCAGCTCTCACTTCTGGAGCATTAATCGGTTTATCATATATTTAATTTATTTATTATAATAACTTGTATGGAGAAATAAATTTGAGAGTTCTTCGTACAAGTAACTATAATAATAATAATAATATGTAGGACAATTTACACATATTGCTCTGGCCACAAACTAAGCTCTAGGCTTGTACTATATAATATAAACACCCAGACCATGACAAAGTGTACAGAAAAAACGTACTAATTTTTTTTGCCATGGGTGGGAATCGAACCAACGACCTCCGGATACCGCCAAAGGCGCATCCATTAATCTACGGAGGTTATAATGTTTGTACTAGCTTTTTGTTTTGGGTTTGTGTGACAGCCATCTACTGTTCCAACTTCATAGCAGGTAATTTTAGGCCTTTAGATACTTCCCTATTAAAGATACTTCCGTGCAAATCACTTTGAAGTACGCTAGTTGATTCGCCTACGCTATTGTTTGTGATTATTACATATACCGGGCATGTAACAGAATATGCCTGAGTTAGCATGTAGCAGTCCATGAATCAGTCAGTTGTGTCAATCATCACCAAAGTCAGTTGTTAACAGTTACCAGAGGCTTTATTGGACTAAAATAATTGGATATCAACTAGATATCAAAGGCGGCATTTGAATGTAAATGTCAAATTTGTTATGCAGTTGATATGTTATTCATTTATATAATCAGGCGACTGGTTGTAGTGCCAACTATGCCAGTTTTTTTAGTGCTATTACGCTTTGTTTGAAGAATCTAGGTTTATAAAAGGCATAAAGCGGTAAGTGATACACGTAAGTAATAGAAGGTAACAAAATATTTTTTGACGGTTTGTTTGTTTATTTGTGCGCATGATGCAAAAGTCACTAATTGGATCCAAACTCGAATAACTAAAAGATAAAATGCCTTATTCGGAGCTTTATTCGATCAAAATCTACCTACAGAATCTTCTAAAATTTTGTTAGAACCCTCATAAAACCATGCGTCGCGTACACAGTATTTTTTTATAAATTAAACGCACACGAAATTGCCAGCACCAGTTAGTTTTTAAATATGTTCTACAACCTAATATTTCACTGTCTAAATTTCTGTTTATCTATGTACAATATTCTACCAAATACATGCACAATATAATGTAGCAACAAAGTTGTAAACTCTAAATTGTAACTAACTACCCTTAGTTCCGAGAGTGTCCTCTAATCCATCTTTAAGACATTAAGGTTAACCACAACTTAAACGTTTTATGGCCAGTCTAGAGTTTAGTAGAAGTGCATAAAATTTCGAATGACGTTGTTTGAACAAAGTGCTTCAAACAAGATATAGAAAAGATATCTTAAAATAATACTTTCTTTTATCATATTTTATTTTTATATTTAAGCACGGCATTTGACTTTGTATCAACATGATGGTTAGCAAATCTACAAAAGCGAACAATGCTTTGTAAAAACAATGAATGCTCGGCTAAATTATGCAGTTACGAAATAGTCTTAATTTACATTACGAGTTTACATTAATATCTTTTTTGTCTATAAACCGGCTGTTTTATTTAGCATCTCGACAAGAAATCGACGCAGTCTAAAGCCTCACAGATATAAACTGAACCGTGGCTAGATCAGGCAGTCTGAAATTTATAGATGGGTGGTGGTAACAAAACTGGTAGGGAAATGAAAGACCCTATATGAATGACAGATACAAAATTACAGAAGGCTTTAGTAGAGTCCAGCAAACCGGTCTGTCTCTTATTTTGTCATTAAATTATTATGCAATTAGTAATAGTGAATTACATAGAGAGCAAATGCCATCTTGGTCTTAGGTTTTTTTTTTGTTTGGCAATCGTACACTTTTAATAATTTATGTTACGGTCAATACATGACTACCATCTGAAACATGAATCTACATAAATATGTATTTCGGGTCCCGGGGGTTGACCACATTTTATTACACTATATATTTTTCATAATTTAATGCTCTATTGCTAAACTGATAAAAATATTTAAAGGGTGTTTGTGCTCATAGTCAAATTAATAAACTCGACTTTACTATATTTTAAATACGATTCGTATTTCGTGTACGATTAAAAAAAAAACGACGTGGGACATCTGGCAAATGTAAAACATCTAAATTAAAAATAAATAAATACCATCACGGGTGCCAATTTGAATCCTGAGAACCGTTTAAACGGCCTCAGGATCCCAGCGGAGGGACTAACCCATCCTCATTTCGCCGATGGTATTCGGAGGCAACACCTAACAAGTGGCGAGCTTGTTGCGGTGTTTATGTTGAAATAGCCTCGTTGTATAAAGCGGTCACCCATCCCAGGCCGGTCTTGTTGTCATCTGCTTAACCTTGTTATCAGTTGCGCAGTGACTTAACCATGTTTTGAGCGCCTCCCTAGATCAATACGTCTTTGTCGTTGTATCCGGAGTTCGTGAGTTCGATTCCCACCCATATAAATAAAAAGTTCATTTTTCTGTACAATTTATCATGGTGTAGGTGTTTATAAAATATAAACACATATATGTAATGATATCGTAGTGTCGAGCTTAGTTTGTGGCCAGAGCAATATGATTTATTGCCCTTTATATTATTATTAAACTATTGACACAAACATGTTGCCATCCTGTATGCGACACGTGCCGCTACTGTTGCTTCACTAAGTGATGCACTTACTCATAGCCCGAAGCCGACCACGTGTCGTCTCGGCCTTGCGCTACTTAAAGCTGCTCTCCATTATTGGCTTCCAATAACAACGTTAGCCGAACGCCCTTACGTGCATCTAGAAAATTGTTTCCTTAACTAGATCTTTCCCGGAATTTGAAGTAAAGTTTTAGAGTGTATACTTTGTGAAATAAATAATGGTTTGTTTGCTTTTATAATTCTGTTATTACTTAAATTGTAATAACTAAAAATTTTGTGGTAATATTTATATTTTTAAGTGGCATCTATAAAAGTATACTATAGTTATATGTGGTGGCCGAGTTTGAGACCTTAGACATATAAACACTTAGACCCCTGGTTCAAACCCAATAAATTTATTTAATAACACCACTATAGTGCCTCGGAGAGCAAGTTAAGCTGTCGGACCCAGTTTCACTATACCAACTTGTGATACTGTTTATAGATGGGTTATTGAGTCTATCCAAACATCGCGACGAGCGAGCTAGCCACTTGTTTGGTGTAGACTCATACCAACAGCTACGACGAGGTGAGATTAAAAACCCCTACATACATAAAATTAGTGATATACCTAACTGTTAAGTCAGAAACGTAAAATAAAATAGTTTGTACGATAGATATAATGAAAATAGCTCTGAAATTTTCTTTTTTGGTATTTTATAACATTACTATAAATGTTTAACATATATTTTTTTAAAGATTTTAAGATTGTTAATTCATATTTTACATTTCTTATGTAGTTTTTCTAAATTTAAAATTTAAACGCATTGTGACTTACGACAAATGTTTCCGTGCGACTTTTTGTAGTCCACGCTGCTTACTCTCATCAGAAACCGTACTCATATCGCTGAGATAAAACATAGGAAAGTAGATACAAATACGTAATTTCACTGACGAGCTTACCTCGCCTTAAATATAAACAAAATATAGAAATGTAAACAAGACTTTTAATTTTGTAACATCAATGTTTACTACTCTTTCGTTTCTTTGACTACAAATGCAAGCTTTAATCAAGATAAAAGCAAACTTAGTCGGTCTCTCAATCGCGTAGATTTTTGCGGTCCATGAAGGATTGCGTTTTCACCTGCAATTCTCAAGTATTTATTTTTGCTTTTCTAAAATAAATATCTCTCTCTTTGGTTGCTGAATAAATATGGCTTTGATTTCAGCTTTGTTTTTTTTTGCTGTTTATTTATTTTATTTACTTAATATTTTTATCCCATAGACTATACTATACGTGGTGCCCGAGCTGGTTAGACCTTAGACTTAAAAACACTTAGGTCCCTGGTTCAAACTCCGCTGTGTACCAAAGAGTTTTTAATATAAAAATGTATGCACATTTGACAAGAAATAAAAGTAGAAAGAATATGGTTTGTTACAAAAAATAACAACACCACTATAGTGCCTCGGAGAGCACGTTAAGCTGTCGGTCCCAGTTTCACTATACCAACTTGTGAAACTGTTTATAGATATGACATCCCGCCGAGCTAACCACTGGTTCGGTGTAGATTCATACCATCGGCTACGACGAGGTGAGATTAAAAACCCCTCGCTGGGTACCCTAAGGCCGTCAAGGCGGGCGCCGTAAGGCACCCGCGATGATGTTCATTATAGATTATACTAAATGTATATAAATCTAATTAGCACGTATATACCATCACGGGTGCCTTACGGTGGTCGAAACCACATAGACGGCCTCAGGGAATACAGCTGTGGGATCATATTTCTACCTTGTCGTAGCCGATGCTACACCGAACCAGTGACCTTCTTGTCGCAATATCTGTGTAAACTATGTAAGCTGTTGCTACACCGTAGCCGATACTACACCGAACAAGTGACCTTCTTGTCGCAATATCTGTGTAAACTATGTAAGCTGTTTCACAAGTTGGTATAGTAAAATAATGCCTAAGAAAACCAGCCTTTAGAAAATACACTGTTTGGACCTTCCTAAACTCTACAATAACAATATTGTTTTTTTTGTTTTTCTTAAGTAAAGAAACAAATTTATTACAATCCTAGTGTAAGTTCTAAACTTCTACACCCTGAGTATGTCAGACAAAGGTTAGCTGGAGTAAAGCGAAAAAAATATACATTATAAATTATACATATATAACCGAACTTAATGACTAAGGCATTAAGAATATAGCGCAATTACGATTTTTTAACCGACCGGCTTTATTACCACCGCCTATATTTTTGTAAAAACCGCCAACTGACCTAGTCTGGTTTCGGTTATAATCTATAGGTACACCGGTATTCTCCGGTATGCATCGATTTCTTGCCGGGCGGTAACGCAGCATGAATACTAAAATAGACTGGCAATGTAAATTCTTTGTCGTATTCGACGTCGGCAGTTTCGTAACCGCATCAGTTAGCCAGCATAATGGGAGCGAACAATGCTGTTAAACACATTCGTAGACTTTCCAGTACAGTTTACCATTAGATAGATACAAAGTGACATGCCATACTCCAATAATATATGCATATAATTTACTAATTGAATCTTTATAATAAATAAATACTATCACGGGTGCCAATTTGGCTCCCGAGAACCGTTTAAACGACCTCAGGGTCCCAGCGGAGGGATTAACCCATCCTCATTTCGCCGATGGTATTCGGAGGCAACACCTAACAAGTGTCGAGCTTGTTGCGGTGTTTATGATGAAATAGCCTCGTTGTATAAAGCGGTCACCCATCCCAGGCCGGTCTTGTTGTCATCTGCTTAACCTTGTTATCAGTTGCGCAGTGACTTAACCACTAGGCTGGGGCCGCTTTTTATAGTTTTTATAGAATCTTTATAGTTGTGTATAATTAATTGAACGTACATAGTATTTCTACAAATATAGGTTTAAGCTCTACCCGAGCTGTCACAAGATCTAAAATAATATATTTAAAAAACGCGAGGACGTGCTCACCCATCGATTGCCAGTTTTTGGATCTAAATTTGACCTTCATCTCAAAATAGCAGCTATGTATGATAAACGCAAATACGTAGCATACGAGTGTTTTCAACATTGTGCCTATTATTCACTACTTTATCTCTGGTAATCAGAAAAAGTAAGTATTTTTATTAATATATTTTATTTTGTAAAAGATAGACGCTCTTGTACTATTTCGACTGAAAACCAGTAATGTTTTTAATCATATCAAAATACGTGGTGTCTTTGAAAAGATTGTATTTTTCCCGTGGAACCAAGTGTCGCAAATGTGAAAAAAAATTGCTTCTTTATACAAACTTGTAATATTAAAATACCCAATTTGTATGAAGAAATACTTTTTTTAATTTGCAATACATGTTCCATGGGAAAGTTGTTCGATTTGTTCACCCTAATGCACAGTTTGCAAAAGTGATTGAAAAAATTCGTAATGTAATAAATTGAGCTAACGATATAAAAAAAATATCCAGATTTGAAAGCCATTTAATATATAGCCAAGTAATTACTTAGTCATTATGCCTTAGTCATTAAGTTCGGTTATATATGTATAATTTATAATGTTTATTTTTTTCGCTTTACTCCAGCTAACCTTTGTCTGACATACTCAGGGTGTAGAAGTTTAGAACTTACACTAGGATTGTAATAAATTTGTTTCTTCGCTTAAGAAAAACAAAAGAAAATCAATATTGTTATTGTAGAGTTCTGGAAGGTCCAAACAGTGTATTTTCTAAAGGCTGGTCTTCTTAGGCATTATTTTACTATACCAACTTAAGTATGTCTTGCTATTTCTAGGAAAAATATTATATTAGATTTGGTTTTTGGACACGTATTTTTCATCACGTCAGAAACCTTACGTGATAGACGGAAATTAAAGTAGTTTTCGTGTCTGTAACATCTCATCTCATTCACGGCAAGATAATAAAATAACTTTTCACGTTCGTACGCGCTGTGAATTATTTAAAAACACAAATTCAGTAGGTACGTTATAAACTTTTCGTCGCAACAATGTCTGTTTATATCCCATTCATGGACTTTGTAGGTCTGCTAACCATCAAATATACAAAGTCACATGTCGTGCTTCAATAAAATATAGAATAAATATTCAAATGAAAAATAAAAACATTTTAAAATGTTTAATATATTTTAAAAGTCGATGATTTTTGTTTTATTACAAAAAATGTATTCGAATTTGTATAATTAAAACGGTGCAAACATTTTACATAAAATATATTATTGGTAACACAATTTGATAAATAATTTTATTTATGAATGGAAAATTAATTGAATTTATAAATGGAACATCAGACTGAAAGAAAACATTGAATGCTGAATAATTTATATTATATTTATCATTAACTGGTCCTGCGGTTTCATCCGTGTCGTTTAATTTAAAAGAAAACTGATCGAAATAAAGTAGTAAATGTTACTTGCTGATAATAGAGCTTTTATTAGTGAGAGAATACTTAAAATCGGAATTTGTTTGTTTAACAATCAAATCTTTTCTCTTTACAATATCAGTATAGATATAATTTATAAAGTTCTAGACGGCCCCAGGGTACCCAGCGGAGGGGTTTTTAATCCCACCTCGTCGTAGCCGATGGTATGAGTCTACACCGAACAAGTGGCTAGCTCGTCGCGATGTTTTGAATATACTTAATAACTATCTATAAACAGTTTCATAAGTTGGTATAGCGAAACCGGGACCGACAGCTTAACGTGCTCTCCGACGCACTATAGTGTTGTCAAACAAATGTACATAAATTTTTATTAATTAAAAACTCATTGGTACACACCGGGATTCGAACGGCCACCTTAATAGAACATACATTTTAAGATTATAACATAAAGATTGAAGTAGGGAAATTACTTAAACTTATTTGTTATCAATTTACGTGTTCATACGGGAGGAACAGGGGTTAATGAACATTGCTTGTGAATAGGATCACGCAGGCTTTGCGCCGTCTGCGGCAAACATGATCGAACGCCGCTATCTGGCAATATTGTCACGCTCCTTGCCACGCTTCAACCTAATACTGCATGATCTACTTGTACACGTATGTATTTATACTCGTATAACACCGTACCATGATTTCATATAATAATCTTTGGTAAGTTTGGAAGATTGTACTTTCGGCACTAAAGATTAAATAGAATTAAAAATAAATTTATCTTTGTCGTTTTAAAAAATATACTGTTAAGAAGCATTTAAACACTAAACACCATTTTAACTAATACGTTTAATAAAGTTTTTATTAATAAGGGGATAAAACTTTAAAATAAAGCAAATAAACGGAAAAGTTTTGGTAATAAGTCTAGACGGCATTTAAGTCCAAACTTAAAAAAACAAATATGTTAAAGACTTATTTAACTTTAACAAACTATCAATAGATTGTCCAAGAACGTTCAAAATCATCGACTGAACGTATGCTTGTATAGGTGGAAACATTTTTTTTTCAGGTTGTCGGAATTCGTTTGAGTATTCAATTTCCTATATCGAGTAGATACTACAAATATTTGGTAACACTATCTCAATGTAAAAGCCGAACGTTAGGGATGTATTTTTAGCTGGTGTATTTTTTCCGTATCAATAAAGCTTTTGTATTAAAAAATACATTGATATAATTTAACAATAGAAGCTATTCTAGACGACCCTGCTAGCTTAGCACGCCGAAGTTCAGTTAATAATAAATACCATCACAAGTGCCTATTTGATTTGGCTCCCAAGAACCGTTTAAGCGGCCTCAGGGTACCCATCGCCGATGGTATGTGGAGGCAACACCTAACAAGTGGGGAACTTGTTGCGGTGTTTATGATGAAATAGCCTCGTTGTATAAAGCGGTCACCCATCCCATGTCAGTCCTTGTTGTCATCTGCTTAACCTTGTTATCAGTTGCGCCGTGACTTAAGCACTAGGCTGGGGCCGCTTTTTTGTTAATAAAAAATATATAATTCTGTGACCGGGTAAAATTTTACCCCTGGTCAAACATTTGAAATAAAGTATTGTACCTTTAATATAAAGATATACAATATAAGGAAATATATTATTAAAAAATATTTTATATTATTAGAAAATATATAATGTAAGGACTGTAATAATTTGGAATGGACGCGCTGGGGTCAGCGGTCAAGAATCTAGCCACACACCCGACGACAAGGTCCGAGGGAAATTTGTAGGCTTGAGTCGAAACTATAATTTTAGGATATAAATAAAAAAATCTCCATATTTTATATACTATATTATTATTTTATATATTCTTATAATTGATCTCATTTATAGCACACAAAATGTTGTCAAATCATTAAGTTAAGATTTAAGGTTCATATTCATAGACTAGGTTAAATGTAGTTTAATAATTATTTAATTTTTAGGAGTACAAACATTCAGTACATAAAATTGTAAAAATGTTTCTGAAGTTGGTTCAACTCAGTACCAGAATAGCAAGCACTCGTTTAAAAATAGATAAAAGAAAACGAGGAAAGGGTGGATTTTTCCATAAATTACAGGCTATGTGCATTCTGAACGCTATGAAATAGAAAAAGAAGTCGTGGAAAAAAACCCTAATGACTCGGTAGACTGGAATAATTAACCCGTCGAATATGTCAGGTCACTTTTCTACGTTCCGACTTTTTTATTTTATCAAGCATAAATATTATTTAAGAGCATTTAACACAATTATATTTAATATTTAATTTTCATCGACGTAATATCTGGAACAATTTAAAATAATAAAACTCTTTTTCTTAAATTTACTATTGGGGCGACAGTTTGTTATTTTTTGTTGGTCGGTCGCGTAGCAATATGTTCATATTAGAACAGGTCATGCATGCTTAAATAATAGTAGATATTGCTACGAGGCGACCGATCGTGCGCGTAACATTATTTCAGTGTTGCGTTTCGAAAATGAGTATTGTTTAGTTTAGTACAAGTACCTATATCTCAATCAAGACGTACGGACGAAGCTAGACCAAACTCAAACAATAATATACTGGCAGCAATACCATTCTTTCGAATTGAATGGTTACACGCGTAAACATACAAACTCTATCATAAACAAACACAATATCCGAAGCAAAAGCCAAACACCGTTGAAAAATATTATTTGCCAGCCCGTCTGAAAATTCTTAACTGAACTTCAATATTTTCACCTTCGACAAATACCAATGCAAACTTTAAATTCCAATACAAGTAATAAAAAATCAACTCTCAATATATTTGTGGAGAAACACTTATTTATTCTCGAATATTGGCGCCCTGGAATTTATTTACGTTTTTTATATAACTGTTTTTTTTATATTGTGAAGTATGTAGAATATTGAAAAAGATAGAGCGCTAGAAAAAAAAAATAGAAAGATTATGACTCTGTCAGTCAAAAGTCGGGCAAAGATAACCCGTCAAGACAAGTGTGAGCACTAAAAAGCCGACATAGCAGACTCCGCCACCAGCGTCGCGTCTGAGAATTTAACTATATCTTACTATCTGTAAGATATAGTTAAATTCTCAATATTTACTATATTATATTACTATCTGTAAGATATAGTTAAATTCTCAATATTTACTATATTATATTACTATCTGTAAGATATAGTTAAATTCTCAGACGCGACGCTGGTGGCGGAGTCTGCTATGTCGGCTTTTTAGTGCTCACACTTGGCTTGACGGGTTATCTTTGCCCGACTTTTTATAAAGATAATTATATTGTTACGTAAAGAAATTGGTTACCGGAGATCGAATAGCTGAGGGGATGAATAACTTCGATTACAGTACTGACTCGACTAACTGTATAAATCCACGCATGAATCACCATTATACACTATAAAACTATGCATTCACTTATACCCACAAATATTTAGGTATACAAATAAAAATACAAACTAGCACATTTCACACCCCCAATCTCACACACCTCACAAAATCACATACACTACATACAAGCACACACACCACATACACATATACAATTAATGTAATAAACAATAACTTATTATGTTACCAATTTAATTCATTTAATGACAGCTTAACGTGCTCTCCGAGGCACTATAGTGGTGTTGTCAAACAAATGTACATATTTTTTTTTATTAAAAACTCATTGGTACACACCGCGATTCGAACCAGGGACCTAATTTATTTATTAATTATCATAAGCGGAATAATTGCAAAGTAATATTATAATTATACTGTCATTTAAATAATGAACTTCCGCAAAATAACGCCTGATTCAATTAAATAATTCAATTAATAGGCAGTTGATATCCCATTCATTTAGTAGAATATATATATATAGCATCTGATTGCAGGTTCTCGGTAACTTGAGAAGTTTTTCAATATTCAACCCAATTTTATTGCGACATATTTTTTACTTCACTCTCAAGTTTGTTTACCTGCCTCCAGTTAGTCTTGAGAGATAGGAACTATCTATATATAAATATCTTAAACTCAGAATCGGTTTATTGTGTGAGGGTGAATGTAGGATGTGAATGAAGGCATGTGTAATGTGAGTGTTTTGTGTATGGTGCGTGCATACGGGTGTGGGTTATGTGTGAGACTGTGAATGTGTGTGCGTGTGTATGTGGGTGGGTGTGTGCGGGGGTGTTTGTGTGTGTGTGTGTGTATATATGTTTTAATTTTAGTAAGAATGATAAACAGAGTAGTTAGTCATATTATATATTTTAGCAGATCTTCAGTTTCATAGTAGCTTAAAGTTTTTAGCCATTATCCAAATTTTTGTTTACATTTACGAAATATTTAAGTCAATCGATCTATTCTACATACAAAACACTCACATTACACATACGATAATATTTATATATTTCCATCTGAAATCACATAACAGGTACAGTTTTTGTCATATGTAGGAACAAAGTAAACCCTAGACGTGTCTTCCACAAAATGACATGACGCGGTATAAAGTGCGATTTCGTTTGACCCGTCACTCAATCGTTGTTTGGTCAGTGTATTAAGTGTTTGATTTACAAAAGGGACGCGGAAAAATCCAACGCAGTACATTTGAGTATAGATTGTTTTTTTTTATTGTCGGTTAAAATAAATAAAAAATTTTGAATATGCAAAATTTCTATTGTTAAAAAAATTGGGAGCAAATTTGGGAAGAGTAGTAGAGTACGAAGCTAGAAGAGAATCCAGAGATAGATACATGTTTACGTTGCAAACTTATCTCAAAACATACATAGCGACGTATTCAACAACAAAAAAAAACTGTTTTTAGTTCAATAACCAGTACGGAAACAGGAAAATAATTTTTGATATATAATCTGATTATCGAAGAAACAGAAAAAAAACTTTTTTTATAGTTATTAACTCAGTTATCAAAAAAGAATGAAATAATATTCATAGATAACCAGGTTATCAAACAAGAATTATTCTTGTTACAATACTGGTTATCTACGCGGCTGAAGCGAGAATAAATTGGTTAGAAAAACGCAAATTCATTTTATTTCTCTCTACTTTACATAAATTTACTTTAACTTTATTTCAGCATTTCAATTCAATTTATAATTTTAGTTTATTTTAATAACGATATAGTATGACTAGTAGAACTGCAAAAAAAAAAGTCAGTTGTAAGTGGAAAAAGTCCCAATAGTTCAATAAACAATAAGCAATTGAACGAATTTTCAGAAAAACAAAGATAATTTCATTACGGGTAATTTTCTACTATGTTCTGTAGCTTACTAGTAGAAGATCTAAGTATAAGATATGACCTACTTCGAGGGGTAAGTAGGTACACACTACCATAATGTATGCCAACAGCAAACTATGTCACGTAAATTACATTACCTACGCTTCTACGCATTGCATTTAGCTCGACACTAGGACGCAAATTGAATCAATGAACTTATAGCTACCTTGTTCAATATAAGCCAATAAATTGAACTTAAAGTTTTACCCCATATGGAATACAACTAGTATTACAACTTATATGGTATATCAATATATTGGTACATTTTTCTACAGTTTGCCATATAATGTGGGTGTTTATTTTTAAAAATATAAGATGTAGGTATTAGTAATATTGTTTCTGGTACATAGTACAAGCCTAAAGCTTAGTTTACTACCAAGGCAATATGTGTAAAGTGTATTACATATTAATATAATTATTAAACACACTATATACTTATATAATTTTATTTGAGACATTTTCATTGTTTAATCAATTTACAAAAAAAAACTACAAGGTATATCCTTGTAGTTTAAAACTAGTGGGTTTAAAATAGCATATGCTTATACATAATGCTAGTTCCTAGCTATGTTCTATAGTACAGACGCGAAAGAGAAGATCTTTCGGTCGATGACAGCTCACTTTCTATCCTTGTCACTCGCGTACTAAATAGGATTAAATTGCTCGCGCGAGAGAGGCGACAGTATATTTGTACGCCATTTAAATTCGTAGCGAAAAGAAATACTTTTTATTTCATATAGCTTTGTATATGGCATTCTATCAGGGATTACGCAACTGCTATCAACAATAAAAAATACTCTTTCTAGCTTAACCTCTATGAATGAGCGGTCCCTGCACAAACCCCACTTTTTTATAGACAATAAAATTATTATTAACTTTTGATCATTGTTTTACTCAAATCACGAAAAATAATTCGATCTATAGTCCAATAACAAGCCAGCCCAGCTTTAAAACGAGCGGTTATTTTGCATCCTACGACGTTATGACGCATAAAGAAGTCTTTCCCTATTCAACCTAGCTTTTTAACATTTCTGACAGACGTTTTCGTTTGTAAATGAACGGTCGTTTTATAAGCGCTCTGTCCCATCCCACCGTCCAAACACGGTCGATATTCGTGTCGGCTTTCAGTAGCGAAATCCGATGAATCCGGTTGCGATATTCCTGGGCGCTTTGATAATCGCCCAGTTGCAAAACTTCTAGTATATATTCCGTTACCAACAAAGTCAGCGCATATCGCTCTTAATTGAACAAAATCGAATGAAGTTACATTTACATACATATAATCACGGGTGCCTTACGCGCCCGAGACCGCTTTGACGGCCCCAGGGTACCCGGCGGAGGGGTTTTAATCCCACCTCGTCGTAGCCTATGGTATAAGTCTACACCGAACAAGTGGCTAGCTCGTCGCAATGTTTGTATAGACTCAAAACCCACCTATAAACAGTTTTACAAACCGGGTCCGACAGTTAACGTTCTCTCCGAGGCACTACAGTGGTGTTGTCAAAGAAATGTACATATTTTTTTTAATTAAAAACTCATTGGGATTCGAACAAGGGACCTAAGTGTTTTTAAGTCCAACTCGGCCACCAAGTTACATTTAGTTTGTAAATAACATAGTTAAACATAACAATGTAAAATAAACTCTTGCTGTAATTAGTTTAGTGAGCTGAACAAAACCGTTTACATATTTTTTAATTTTCCGCTGAATAATTTTTCCGCACAGTAAAGTTTTCTGGACTTGGAATATCAAACGTCAACTTAAGAGCAGTAAATGAATTGAATTATTTAGCACTTCACATTTCCGAAACGTGTTCCCTGAGGATAAGCTACACTGTTAGTTTCAGTTCTCTAGAAATTCTAAATGTTTTTATAATATTTTTACCGTCACTTTTGACATTATAAAAGTTTTTTTTTAATTTAAAATTACTATATTTTTAATTAAATTTTAATACAAAAAGTTAAACAAGCATGGTACCACTTGAAACAACCGCTTGAATGTACAAACTCTCGCAATTATAATATTCTGATGTAAACTAATAATGAACTTATTTTAAAAAAGTAGTTTTTGTTAATAATTATGAAAATATATATTTACTACTATAATGACTTTTTAATTTTATATTGCTAACTGATCTAAAGAATATGTGATTAATTCCTTATTTAAAACCATTAATATTATATTTATTTATTCAATATTAAAGGTTAAACAAATATTATCAAACTGTAAATACAGCTAAGATTTACGTTTAATGACATTCCTTTGACATTTAAAAACTCAAACTTTTGTGAACTATGTTTCCTAAGCTACAACTTAATCTTTAAACCTAAACATCAATACGGACCTAATAAAAACCTTGTTGCACTGTACCAAAAACCTTGTTGCACTGTACCAAAAAATAAAGCCTATTAAATTATACCTAAATGAAATTTTAAAAAAACTATTATTAAAAGCCTAATTTAATTTTTATAATTTAATATACGTGGTGGACGAGTTGGTTAGACCTTGGACTTAAAAACACTTAGGTCCCTGGTTCGATCCCGGTGTGTACCAATGAGTTTTTTGTTTAAAAAATTACGTACATTTGTTTGACAACACCACTATAGTGCCTCGGAGATCACGTTAAGCTGTCGGTCCCGGTTTCACTATACCATTTATACGTTTGTGAAATTGTTTATAGATGGGTTATTGAGTCTATTCAAAACATCGCGACGAGCTAGCCACGTGTAGACTCATACCATCGGCTACGACGAGGTGGGATTAAAATCCCTCCGCTGGGTACCCTGGGGCCGTCTAGGCGGTCTCCGCCGCCGTAAGGCACCCGTGATTATATATAATTTAATTTTATATCATTTGCCCTTTATTATAGAAAGTAGCTCGAACCGACGCCGCATTTCAATTCACTGTTTGAAAATTTTCCAAATATTATTGAACCTCAAACATAATTAAAATTGTGCGGCTACGTCAAACACATGGGCACTGGCTCATGCCATTTTCTGGACCGACCAAGTTTAATTAAATAATTTAGCGAAGGGATTACAGTTGATCGTTGAATGTTCAACAGTTGATAGCGAAATTCTGTACATATATTATTGAAAGTATATTTTATTTATTAACATTACAAAACTAGCGTGATAGATATTATACGAGTATCAAATTATAAATGAAATTTATGTAGGGACATGAAAAGATCTGAGGAGATATTTTTGGATAACGCAAATTTTTACGTTATAAAATCATCAAAAATCTAAAATAGCATGTTAAAAAATTTACGTTGCCATATCTTAATAGTAGTTCTTTTGTAAGTCTAATAATAAATCCGCGATGAGGTTGCCACTTGTTCGGTGTAGCCTCAGAATACGAATAGCTATAATGAGCAGGAAATAAATGCCCCCAGACGCGCCATAAGGCACTAGTGATGCTACAACACAGTACCAACATAAAAACAAAAACATACATACATAGGTACATACATATCATCACGGGTGCCTTACGGCGCCCGAGACCGCCTAGACGGCCTCAGGGTACCCAGCGGAGGGGTTTTTAATCCCACCTCGTCGTAGCCGATGGTATGAATCTACACCGAACAAGTGATTAGCTCGTCGCGTACACCGAACAAGTGGTTAGCTCGTCGTTTTGAATAGACTCAATAACTCATCTATGTTTCAGTTTCACAAGTCGGTATAGTGAAACCGGGACCGACAGCTTAACGTGCTCTCCGAGGCACTATAGTGGTGTTGTCAAACAAATGTACATATTTTTTTTAATTAAAAACTCATTGGTACACACCAGGATTCGAACCAGGGACCTAAGTGTTTTTAAGTTCAAAGTCTAACCAACTCGGCCACCACGTATATGTATAAAAACAAAAACAATATTGTGAAATACTAAATTAAAATTTATTACAAAAGTTATGAAAGTCGAAGGAATCATAAATCAAAAGTACCTAGATACAAGACCTACTTGAACAGGAGTATAATTAAGAAATCTTCAGATAATAAAATTACTTACAACAGCGCCCGAGGCGAATCCTAATTAAAATTAATACAATTCCTACATCGACCTAGATAGCGGCTAAGTAATTGCAAGAGACTATCACCACTCCGTACACTTCCCAGAATAGCAATGGAAATACTTAAATAACATTGGAATTGCTAATACTTTCATTATTAAATGGTTTTACTTTAATTTAATTTAAACATGGACATTTATTTATAGCCTCTAATTAATTAAACTAAAACATCCTACTTTAATACTAGAACAAATTAAAAGAAGGACATATGCGAATTTCAGGATTTACAAATTCTCTACAAAATTCGTTCTGTGGAACAGTAACAAGTAGTACAATTTATTTCTTCAATGGTGAAAACAGTTATCTCGCTACATCAGCGCTGCAACTACTACGGCGTAGCTACAAGTTCCTATTTACAGACCAGATTGCCGGGTGTTTTAAAACCATTGGGATTTTTTTTTCTTATGCACCCGAAATATAAAGTCAGTTTTTTTTTCCTTGAAAAAATAAAATAAAAGTTTTCCGTTTATTAACTTTTTTTAGTGGTCTATACTATGGGCTTTATTTACTCAATTTATTGAATGACTTTGACGGTAAACGCAAGCTTAAAAAAACATATGTTTCAATATTTTCTAGATAGTGACAACAATAATTATTTTAAAGATATTTCATGCATATCTTCACCCAAATCACAAACTAAAATGATTTTGACATTTTATAAATACCCAGACTATGCCACAAAGTTAAAATAGAATATTATAAATTCAAAAATATTATTATATCAGAAGATGACATAATGTTATTGCCAAAATCTTGCTTTTCTTGGAAGTGCTTTAAATTCCTACCAAATAAATATGTTATGAGCGCTGAATTGGAGCGTAAACACGTATTATTATGGAATATATTATGTTAACAAAAATACCTTAAAGATATTAATAAATAATATTAAGTCATTGTATCTAAGGGAGCAGAGAAAAAATAATACCTGTTCAGTTGGACAGAGAGAGAGTGACTAAATACTGGATCGAGTACGAGAAAAAAGGCAATTACTGTAGACTAATGAAGAGAGAAGGAGAAGGATCAAAAGTCAAAAAAGTTAAAATGCTATCTTAATTCGTATTAATATAAATAAATAATATGATAACTAACTTACCTTGCGCTGCCATCTATACATCATCAGCCATATGTAGTCCACTGCTGGACATATACTTACCGTCTACAGTCTAAATCAAACTGATTTGTACCATCCATTCGGCTCATCCAGATTCTTCAGGGTCCATAGGATCTCGTCACTCCAAAAATGTTGAACCGTTCAAAAATTGGCTTATGTTTTTATTGAACCCTATTCCAAAAGTTTTAGATTTATCCTTCATAAAATATTTTTTTTTATTGGAAAAAAATAACTTTAGGGATAATCTGATTTCGGTCATTGGGTCAGAGAAATTTCGATCGTTAACTTGTTACGAAAATTTATGCTAATTTTGTCCTGGATGCATCTATTACTAGGCGACTGTAGTAAGTTTATCGGCCAGCTTGAAGCTTGCAAACCAATATAGGTAGCTGATTTATTATTCATTGTTATGTAAACGACATTGTTTTTTTCTTTTAATATATTTTATGGCATTATTTTTAAAATGAATTAAGCATAGCCATGATACACGAGAAAACAATGTTATACTATTTTCTGTACAAAACACGCTTTGATAAATTTTATAGATAGAAATTAGGACAAAAATAGTGAGGCCGAAATAACAGCATTATAAATACATAATTACCTGAAACAAAAAAACACCAATAATTAATAACATGTTTATAAAATAAAATAATTAAGTATTTCATTTATTTGGAGCATCAAAAATAAATAAAACCTAAACTAAACTTTGTTTAAATAATGAAATGAAAATAATTATTTTCTTTAACAAATTATAAATTTACATAAGATTAATAAAAGGTAGAGGTCACCTATTAAGTATAAGGATACTTGAGTTAGGCGACCTATCTCTTTCCTAACTAGAAAAAATGTAAATAATTGGTACAGTAATAACCAATTATAATATTACAGAGTTATTTTAGTTAATTATATATTTAAAAAAAAAATATATATGTATATGTTAATATGTGCGTGTTCATGAGTGTGTGTACCTATGTGTATGTACCTATGTGTATGTACCTATGTGTATGGATCGGTGAATGTGTTCATTGGTCGTAGGTATTTATAAGTTCTTGTATGTTTGTATTGCCTTTGTTTTTGTGATATATAAATATGAATATATGAAATAGTTTATTGAATATGTGAATTGTGAAATATTTTTTTAAGATCACTTTAAAAACATACCACTCAGATAAAAATATGTTTATTTTCTGATTATACCATCATCTAACATTACCGAAGCTCAGGCAACATCATAAAGCTTTATAGGTAACCCATAATATTGTTTTAGGAACACAACCTTTAAAAGAAAATGTTTAGTCAAACTAAAAACTATAGTATTTTTTTTAGGGTTTGGTTGTCAAAATTAAATAGCCTAAACATAAAAGGTTATAATATGTAAAAAACACAACATAGTAAAGCAAATATAGGATTATAAATGGTTCTTAACGAAAAGAGTGGGTAAAAACAATTTTAACAGCGACTTATTAATAGAATAGTTTAATATTGACATCAGATAAACGTTAAAGATGTAGATCAATGAATGACTTATCTACACAGGAATTGGCCAGCATATAAAATGAACACATTTATAATACCCCTTTATTTTTCTATATGTTTCATCGAAATCCATTTCATCAAACATTCATTACTATTCTACATTTTTTTTATCATACGAATAAGTTTTTTAAATGCGAATAGAAAAAGAAAACATATCTTATATCTTTCCCAATACCATCTACACATAAATTGGACAGCAAAGTAAACCTCCTATGAAACTCGTTAGAAATGTTTGATTGAAATCCATTCGATGCAGCTGTTTATTCAACAAAGTATTTATTTACACCGACTATCGATATCAGTAAACTCGCATCCGTACATTGTTCAAAATGCATTGTTCCAACAAAGAAAAGTTTACCAACATGTATGTTTTAGTAGATATAGATATAGTGACACCCTTTACTATTAATTTAGGTGGAAAGAAGGTCTTTAGCAGCGAGGATATTAAAATAGACTCGTAATGCAAATTCGTCTTTGTCGCCGCCCATTTTGTTATTCGGCCGGCATAGTGGAAGCGATCAATATTGTTTTACAACAATGTATTGATTCACCCCATTCATGTAAATTGTAGATTTCCAATAAAAACAAACAATTTAAATCCTAGTTTTATAAATTCTCTATATGTTTTCCATAAGATGTCATTCAGGCTGGCAGGACCACCTAACTTCAAAGAGTTCTCACATACCTAGGCAGATAACAAATTATATGTGACAGCATTCAATCAAGGTATCTTGACGAATACTTTTATTAAAAAACATTAAAATTTAAGCTTTTAGAGCACATCAGATCTCAGCTCCCGTAGTGTTTTACGAGTCCATTTATTAACAAAAGTTTAGACGCGATATGTGACAGCATCCAAAGTAATTCCATCTATTTTAATGCAATACTTTTTGAGAAATTTTAAAAAAACGTGACAACTCGTTTTTTTTTTTAATTTCACTAATTATCAAGTTTGTCTTATGGTTTTGGATAAAAGTTTAGTGATGGAGATTAAACAGATAAACCTTCATTACGCATGCGTTTACCAGTTATTGGTTCAGCTAAAAAAGTACCGGCTGGCTGGACCATCATATCTACCACTTCCAGGTGTATATCACCGTTGGAAATGAATTAAATCGTTAGTGACGCCGATAGAGAATGTGACGGCTGTAAATGGTTGCAATCAGAAGTTATAAGCATTTTCATTTTCATAAATTGGTGAAGTGGGGTGACCATACTTTACCTTGTTAATAGGAAATACTATAGTATCCTATACTATAGTTGAAAATAAGGACTAAATATCTAATCCTTTATGAAGGTTGCTTTTTAGGATTGTCTAAATAGATATTTACATAATAATAATAATAATAATAAATAATAATAATAAAACGTTTATTTGCCAGAATATGGTATAAATAAGATGACACAAAAAAAAAATATTAAGCTCAACATATTCTACCAACCAGTGGTGTGCAAAGTATTTTGTACATTTTCCATAATATAAGTTATCACATTCAAACAAAATTGTATTTACCTATGCTACCAATATGCTACACAAATGTCACAATTAATAATTGGCACAACGGAAAACTACATTATCAGAATTAAAACAAAAAATGTCATAAAATTGCAAAAGAATTTACAAAATGATTAAAAATTAAAAATAATTAAAATATAAAATGTCATAAGTAAAACAATTAATTAAAAATCACTTATTATTGTTAGTTTAAATAAATTAAACATAAAATGCATATCCAGTATATAAAGAAGACAGTATACAAATTAAACAAAATTGAACAAAGCACATAGATATAAATATCGTCAATGACAAAGCATCAAAACAATGTTACACTACCAATTAACAACATTAAACTTTAAATCTAACAATCATTTACATTTACTACCAATATTTTGTACATTTTCCAAAATATAAGTTATCACATTTAAATAAAATTATATTTACCTATATAATTGGCAAAACTATATTTACCTATATAATTGGCAAAACAGAAAACTACATTATTAGAATTATATACAAATAAAACAAAATACAATTAAATACAAATAAAATAAAATTGAACAAAGCACCAAAAATTTCAATGACATATAAATAAATAATATATATAAATATCGCCAATAACAAAGCATCAAAACAATGTTACACTACAAATTAACAATATTAAACCTTAAATCTATCAATCATCAAAACATATAAATTGGAATAAATTATCATCTGAAAATCATACAGTCCTATCATTAAAAAAATCATTAACAGAGTAGTATAGTTTATTTAAGAGAAACATTGATAATTGTTTTTTAAATAGTTTAAATGGTAGTTCTTTTATATTATCTGGAATGTGATTATAAATTTTTATAGACATTATAAAGACATTTTTTTGATATAGTGTAAGACGCTGTGGAGGAGTGTATAATTTATGAGCGTATCTATTTGATCTTAAAGATAATATGTCTGAATTTTTCTTATACAATTCACTATGTTTCTTAACAAATATACATACCTCTAAAATATACTGGCAAGGCAGTGGCAGAATTCTTAGGTCTTTAAAAATCGGTTTGCAGGTGTCGTAGTAGCCTGCACCTGATATGATCCTAATACACTTCTTTTGAATTTTAAATATTCTTATTGCTTCCACGGAGTTACCCCATAGAATAATGCCGTATCTCATAGTTGACGATACGTAGCCGTGGTAAGCTAGGAGTGCAGCCTGTGTAGATATAATGTCCTTAGTTCGGCTCAACACATACATAAAACTATCCAATTTACCACTAACCCTTTCTATATGTTGCTTCCAATTGCAATTTTCATCAATTATAATTCCAAGAAACATTGACGAATTAATTTGTTCTATTTTGCTATTATTTAACTTAACGTCAAGTATTGTATTCTTTTTTGTGTGAGTCTTAAATAATATTAGTTTTGTTTTATTAATGTTAATGCTTAGGTTATTATTCTCAAGCCAATACATTATATCTTTCATTGTATGAGTTATATCATTTACTATAGACTTGTAGTCCCTATTTTTAAAAATAAAAGTGGCGTCATCAGCGTATAAAATACATTGATTTTTTGTTATGTCTGGTAAATCATTTATATAAGTCAAAAAAAGCAGCGGGCCTAAAAGTACGTACGTTTACGTAATTAAAGGTTTATGTAGCAAGTAAAGGATAATAATTAAAAAAAAGGAGAAGTCAAAGTCATCTAAAAATTATTTATTTTGTATCTTTTTTAAATTTTATTATAATACCCTGATCAACATATTTTTTTTAGTAATATAATAAGCGAAGAAATCTACATACGAAATATATATGAATTCACTTTATTTCAGCTTCATGTATATATTAAAATTTTGACATGATCTAGCATATTTTGCACGCAATATTTTGATTTCAAAATACCAGAGGTTTAAAAGGAGAGTTTTTCGGAGCTTTAACAAGTTACCAGAAGAATAATATAACAATTGTGAAATGTTCTAAAGGATGCCGCTGACCAAGTTTCAATTTTAGTAAACGGCATTTATACATTTTTACACTAACCCATACGTATATATGTTTTAATACAAATATTCAGCGGCAAAGCGGCGAAGGGTACCGCCATCCATCAAGCATGGCCCAAAGAGGCGGAAAGAGGACAGACGAGTGCCGCATGGGCACTTGGAATGTGAGAGGACGAATAAATGAAAAGATGAACGAATTGTTGGAGGTGATGGATAAAATGAGATTGGATGGGATGTGTGTTACTGAAACTAAGCGCAAGGGTAGCGAAATGATTGACTTACCCGGAGGCGGCGTAGTGCTCTAGTCGGGAGTAACCGACAACGACCATGGCTGCCAGGGAGTCGGAATCTTGCTTTCAGAGGGTTTGGTTTATTGTATGAAAGATTATACCATGGTGAGCTTGTTATGTATTGTTATGGATCCGACTCAAAATGGGGTTGAGGAAAATTCTCCTGATTGCAGTGTATGCGCCGGTGAGTTCCACGCCCCAGCAAGAATTAGAGCAGTTTTGAGATAGTGTCAGAGACGTTCTAGACTTGGCAGAAGAAAACGAGAGTATTATAATGTGTGGTGACTTGAATGGATGGGTTGGGACACGCAGAGTAGGTTACGACCCGGTCCCCGGGAAGTATGGTGATAGTAGGGTGATGTATGCCTAGAAAACAACACTCTGTTTGCTCACAAGGCCATTCACATGTATACGAGAGTGATGAATGATGAGAGAAGTACAAAATTTTATGATTGTAGGCGATCGTCTCCGGTCCCATATTACAGACACACGTGCAAACTGCGGGCCAGAATTGGAAACTGACCACTATCTGGTCGTTACCAGATTTAATGGTATTTTTAATGGTTGGCTGTGTAAACGTTGTAATGGGACTTTGGAGCAATTCGAAAGAATAAAATGCGAAAAATTGCGTGACGAAAGTGTGAAAGCAGAGTATGGAAGTTGCATTAAATATAAGCTTGCCAACCTTGAAGATGTGAGTGGTGATGTGGATAAATGTTGGAAACTTCTAAGAGACAGTATGGTAGAATCAGCAAATAAGGTGTGTGGTGTAACGAAAAAGCGAACTACGAAAGGAGACGCATGGTGGGATACAGAAGTTCAAATTTCTGTAGAGAAAAAGAAGAAAGCATGGTTGAGCTATATAGCTTCGCTGAGTCTAACTGAAAGTATTAGAAGAAAGAAAATAAAGACATACCTAACTGTAAGAGTGACACCAAAGCTTTAGTAAAAGAGAAGCAATAAAGGTGCAGAGCGATTGGTGTAGAGACGCTGTCGAACAACTTCAAGGAAAAATCGAAGCTTTTTTAGAGGGAAGTGAGAACTTTTCGAAGTTGTTCGACAACCTCTAGAATGGATAAAATAAGATCAAAGCATGGTGGCACTCTTACAAACACTGATGAAGTGTTAAAGCGTTGGAGTAAGTATTTTGGTGAGATGTATAAAATCAGCATCCCCGACATCACTTTTGGGACCCCTCCAGAGATACCTGAACTGACGTCTGAGGCATGGGATGAAATTAGTGTGTCTGAGATTGTAAGAGCGATAAGAAGTTTAAACTGAATAAAGTTTGAACTGATAAGGTACTTCCTGAAATGATCAAATATGGAGGGCATAAAGTCTGGAGCGTTTCTTATTTGTTATGCAACTTATGCTGGCAAATGGGAAAAGTTCCCGAGGACTGGACGGGCGCAGCCATCGTCCCATTGTATAAAGGCAAGGGGTCTAGATTAGACTGCGTCAATTACAGAGCCATCAGTTTGGGAAACAAAGTGTATGGAAAGATTCTCACGAGAAGAATGAAAATGATGACTGAAGGAATACTTTGGGAGGCTCAAAGAGGCTTTAGATCTGATAGAGGATGCACAGATCAGATCTTCTCCCTCCATAATATCACAGAGAAGTTCCTGGCCTTAAAACAGAAGGTTTTTTGTGCTTTTATGAATTTGGAGAAGGCGTTTGACGGGGTAGTAAGAAAGGAGCTGTGGGGCATTCTGCCTAATTAGGCTATCGATGGCAGTCTCATGCTGACTGTACTCACAAAATAAGAATTGAAACATGTAAAATATCTAATGTAAGAATTAAAAGGTTAAAATCTGGATAATAAAAAGATGTCCTAAAATAAATTTGGGCGCCAATGGTCTTAGAACTTAATTTAAATTTTCTAAATAGCTGTACCTACTCGGCCCTTAAGTTTGGCTAACCCTCTTTCAAACAACCTGTATAGACAAACTGAGATAACTTTACATCTTTTTTTCAGATCAATCTATTGAAAAATGAAACTTTCAGTACAATTTTCAAAGTGAGAATTAAGCTTCTATCCATGTACTCTAATCCTATTTTATACTAGCAACAGAATTCTGTCAAATTTTATTGAAGCCAATATGGGGGGTTAACATTCAATCAAAAGTTTTGAACGACGCGGCGTAAGCTGTCACAAACAATATTGTTTCAAAGCCCCTAAATTAAACTGTCATCTGTCCAAAGGACTAACTGGTCATCTATGCTATAAAGTAATCACTAAACAATTTAAGGCAACTGTTATTTGGAGTGATAAGTTTTTAATTAAAAAATCAATTAAACCCACTATGCCTCAGAGAGCACGATAAGTTGTTAGTCCCAACTTCACTATAAGTGTAAACCTGTTTAAAAATAGGTTTATAGCCACTTATTCAGTGTATACTCAAATTCCATAGCCTTGCTAAAACGTGGTGGGAATTCAAACACCACCGCCCGCTCTGGGTACATATAAGTTTTAAAGGTGTTTAATAATACCACTTAACTATACTGCCTCAGAGAACACGTTACTTTGTCGGCCCAGTTTCACCATACCACTCTGTGAAACTGTTTATAGATGTCATTGAGTCTTTTCAAACACCGCGATGAGCTCGCTACTTCTTCGTTGCAGATTATGAAAGCCATCGGCTTAACGTGGCAGGGCACACTCTGACCCCATCTAGGTGGTCTTAAGCCACCCATTATGGTACTTACATATTATTCGATAGGTATTTAAAACACCTATTTCGTTAAAACAGTAAAATAATTAGGATTTCTTTATTATGAATATAATAAGTACCTACCTGTCTATTAGATATTAGAAACACAAACAATTTGTATAAAATAATTTTTGTTTTACTAGAGCATGACATGTGACTCAACACCCACCTGATGGTAAGTCCAAGTATGAAAACAACTACCTAATAGTCAAAATGAAATAATATGGCTGTTGGCTTGAAAAGCCGATTCACGCTCATTTTAAAAGCGTTAAAAGTAAAAAGTGGTAAAAAGAACAAAAAACACAGGCTGGTAGAGGATTCCATTTTTTTATTGTGCCACAGATGTATGAATTGCCTAAACGTTTAGTACGAGAAGGTACATCTGTCACAGTGTGCAGATGCATTTATCCACCAGCTCGCGACGTTCTGTGTCTAAAAGGGGAAGAGGGGAAGGAAGAATAACGTTGAAAAGCTCTTCAGAGCACTTCCCATCATGGGCAGTGCGGTAATAGACGGTAAAAAACGCTAAACTAAGCCACGTCCCTGCGAAGCTTCAACGGCTCTAAGCATCTGCAGAGCATTAAGCAAATATTTAGCTGATCCGGTGCTTGTTCCTACATTAATGTATGGAAGTTAATGCTAGGTGTGGCAGAAGAAGCATGAAAGTAGGATTAATGCTGTAGAAATGCGGTCTTTAAGGAATGCATGTGGAGAGACAATTGCGGATAGAGTGAAGAACACAACTGTGCGTGAGATGTGTCATTTGAAAGAAGATGTAGTGATAAGGATTAAAAAGGGAATGTTATGGTGGTTTGGGCCCATTGAGAGGATGAATGAAAAGAGTATTATAAATCAGAGGCGAATGAAAGGATAGGGCGGAGATGACCTAGAAGAATGTTCTGTGACCAAATCGGGGACATTCTCAAAAAAGCTGGGATCTGCAGTGCCTATAACCGTAGAGCTTGTATGAAGAGTGTTGTTGGTGTGAAGGAAGCGAGAGAGTTATGTCAGGATCGTTGTAGGTGGCGCTCCCTTGTCTCTACCTATCCCCGTAGAAAAAAAACTAACTATTTTAGTTTAGTTAGTTTAATTTTAGTTGTCCCATCCCAAATGTGTAAAAGTTTTTGAAGTTACACGCGTTAATAACAATAAACAATGTTAATATAAAGTTATTTCTAAAGACAACACAAATTGACAGCTGGTATCAATTTAACTAGCGTCGGGGTTTGCAACTTTTCTATTTGCACTTCGTATTGTCAGTTAATATGTCACTTAGGGTTAATGTTAGAAATTGCTTTTCAATTGGTTAATGCGATGTCTGAAGACGAGACAATGCATTCTCTTCAGAAGCATAATCTGTTTACTACTACAAATTGTCTTCAATCTATTGAATTATAGATTTAGGGAGCAATAGAGACATCTATTACTTCTGCTTGGGTTTGCTTCCCTGAAAATGAAACTCAAACACTTCTAGAAATATATTTATTTTAGGAACAATTTTGGTTTAGATTGCAATTCGATTATTATTATATTTGCCAATTGATTGACAGTATAAACAGTTTCTACGCAACGTATATTATTTTATTAGTATTTTATGTGGCCTGTAGGCTATCCTGAACAACTTTGCTACTTCATTTCTTCAACTAAACTTCATTTTGTCAAAAAAAAACATCCAAGAACAACATAGTAAAATTTAATATTATATATTTAATTTTTCATAGGTCTTCCAATTATATACATAAGTAAAAACCCAATATATAAATAATAATTTTCTATATTTCGCCTTATTAGGGCGTTATCAGGCAAATTATTATTAATTTTGTGAATATTGTTGTCTGAAGACGCCCTAATAAGGCGAAATGTACCAAGTTATTATTTATATAATGTGTTTTTATTTTTGTATATAATTGGATAACATATAAAAAACAATAAAGCAGCTACTGCTAATGAAAAATATATATAATAATTATTATATATTTTAGAATCATAATGGATATTTATTATTATCGAGTAATAAAAGTTATTAAAACTCGCTTACCCTATATAAGAGCGATTAGCGAGAGATCGGAGAGTGCATACTAAACCCAATCTGAATTATTCAAAATACAAACCTAAGTTTTTTTATAATTATTAGAGCACGGCAAAGACTTTGTATCTGATGGTTAGCATGGTTATTAACTATATAGGGTATATATATATATATATATATATATATATATATATATAATATATATCATCACGGGTGGCCTTAAGGCGAGACAGAAAGACGGCCCCAGGGTACCCAGCGGAGGGGTTTTTAATCCCACCTCGTCGTAGCCGATGGTATGAGTCTACACCGAACAAGTGGTTAGCTCGTCGCGATGTTTTGAATAGACTCAATCACTCATCTGTAAACAGCTTCACAAGTTGGTATAGTGAAACCGGGACCGACAGCATAACGTACTCTCCGAGGCACTATAGTGGTGTTGTCAAACAAATGGACATAATTTTTTTAATTAAAAACTCATTGGTACACACCGGGATTCGAACCAGGGACCTAAGTGTTTTTAAGTCCAAGGTCTAACCAAGTAGGCCACCACGTATACACTAGGCCACCACGTATACGTATAACAAATAAGTTTAAGTAATTTCCCTACTTTAATCTTTATGTTATAATCTTAAAATGTATGTTCTATTAAGTGATATGTAAGTAAATGGATAGTCATTTATATTAAATAACAATCGGTCAATATTGTTTATCAGCATTAATTAAAAAAAAAATGCGACGTGTTTAAAGGAAAATAATGATGAGTTACTTCCAAATAATAATGTTATGATTTTACGATTTAAATGACAAAATGTACAATTAGAATCTCCGTGCACGAGACTTACTCAAAGCCATATTATATGAGCAGAAGTTAGACGTCCGACAAACTTACACCAGCAGCGCCCACAAACTGAAAAGCGATTAGCTAGTTCAAAGCTGCCAACATGCCTGACCGCTCCAACATACTCACACAACTTTCCAAACAGATTGCACCACGTTTACATAAATAAAAGCAGTCATATAAAAATATTAATTAAAAAACTAAACGTATTTAAAAATAAAGTAAATAAAAAATAATTTACGAAGTTTTTTAAGATTTTTCAAAAAGTCACAATAAAAAACGTATATTATTATGTTGAATACACGCAGTAAACTCCTAAATACCGGTGAACACACTGACCTAAACAGAATAGATCATTTGACGTTTTTTGCGCATAACATTGGAAATGGTAGAAAATCTTTAACTTATAGACATACGGACAAACGTGCAAATAAATAGAATATTAATATATCTACCTATCACAAAACAAAAGACTGCTCGCCCATAGCAAATAGCGACAAAATCGAAAATTATTGATTTTACATTAGCTAGGTGACTAACTAAATATTTCAATGCAAACAGCATGAACAAGTCAAATTAAGGGTATTTCCTGAAAACATATATAATTCAATAGAAGCTTTAATTAATTTTTAACGAAGTAAAATATAGTTGAAGATACAACTTCGTACAACTTCGATACTACCGCAGAAATCAAAGAAATATATCGTTCGATGTTTTTTTTAAATAAATTTGGATGTTATATAGGATCCATGGGTGAAAACTAGCAAATAACCCCGAAAAATGTGTTGGTACATATGCTTCATACCCGTATATATAAATAATAACATATTTTATTAACACCCAGACCATGGCGGAAAACGTACTGACTGTTTTCAATGAGTGGAAATTGAAACTACAACCTCTGGATACACTACCAAAGGCGCAACCACTAGACGATGCAGGAGGCATATGATATAAATTATTATTTTCAAGGATCTACTGCACAAGTTTTTACCAAAGGCTTGAAAAATTACTTGGCAAGACATAAAAAATATTTTTAGACTTACAACTATAAACCTTTTAACCTGAAGTCAAGTTTTATATAATACTAAATATGAAGTATTACTTGTTTTGAAGACTATTTGAAAATCAACAAACGCAGTTTCTTGAACTGCCGTTAACGAACCTTTCTATAAATCCATTGTAATTTAAAATAACTAGTCCTTATACAAACAGCATTTGTATTCTAAAAACAAACTGAAAACAGCAATTGCGTTCTTGTTTAAATAAACAAATAGTAAAATGAATTTACATCGGAGACGAGGACCATTAGCACCGACAACTTCTTTGAAATAGAGGATTTTATTAAAGGAAAGGAACACCTGAGAAAATTTGCATTTTCACGAGAGCTTTAAACAATTAGTTTATAATTCATCAGCTAATAAAAGAAATCCTACAAACTCCTAAAAAGAGCGAAGACTGTATTAATTTAAAGTGAAACCAAAAACAAAATATTAAATTCGTATCTAACTACATAATATTATTACAAGGATTATTTTTACCCTTTTAAGTAGGAGTTCTTAAAACTTCTACTTAAAAGGGTAAAAATAATTTTAAGACATTTTTTTAAGAATTCGGCTACTGTAATAAGATTAAGTCAAATGAGCTGTTTTCAAAACATTTTTTTTTATTTAACAGGCAATTATATTACGTCCTCTTAGCGTTATGCTACGAGGCGAATCAATTAAATTCAGACCTACACATTTTAAGTATTTTTGGAAACCGTAGAAAACAATTTTGTTTTATTTAAAAATAACAATAAAGCAATTAAGCTCTTATGAAACTAGCAATTTTACATAATGTCTAATAATAACATAGAATCTAATAATAACATAGAATCTAATAGCAATGTGTTTACTCAATTGATAGCTGGATGAAAATTATAATATATACCAACCAGACATGATACAATAGAGTTTGCGGC
Organism: Monopis laevigella; assembly: GCA_947458855.1. NCBI lineage: Eukaryota > Metazoa > Arthropoda > Insecta > Lepidoptera > Tineidae > Monopis > Monopis laevigella. Next base: position 33,044,087 of record OX381576.1, on the reverse strand, counting down.
AGTTTTAGTTTTAGAGCTTAAAAATATATGAACAGTATAGAAAACACAAAATGTCATCATTAAAATTATTTATTTATTTTTATAACAAATTGTTGACAAAATTGATTAATTAAACCTTATTAATTAATCAATTTTGTCAACAATTTTTTACATTTCAATATTTTAAAGTGTTTTTAAAAATTCATAAGGTAATATAAAATAGTAAATAGTGGTCATTTTGATTTTTACAATTAAGTTTTTAGTCAATAAATATTATATTAGGAGATTAAACGTGTTCGTTTGATGATATATTAAAATGGAGGTTTTTAATCCAGATATATTTTTTCTACAAACATGAATCCCCAATTTGTAGAACTAGTCAAATTGAAATATGATTAGAATAACCTAACAAAGGACATGATTGGTGTAATATCACGTCATGTAAATTTTCCACCAATCATAACAATAAAACAATGATGGCTTCTGTGTGCCAATGAATAATACCAAAGAAAAAATGTGCGCGCGCGATCAATGTGTGGAGTCGGGCATGCAGTTGAATGTATGCATGCGTGCAGTGTGTATGACAAATAAACTTAAGATTAAAATTGATCAAAATAATTATATATTTCGGTCTCTATATTTAATATAACCTTTAGCCATTTTAATATGTTCACACGCGAAGTGGCCATACAATAGAGTTTAATCCCCACGGGCCCGGAATCTTATTGTGTGCAAATACCCCTTCCGTTAATAAAACCTCTTTGCCAAGTGAAGATACTTTGATATTGAAAGTAATAGTGTTTCACGGTTCTTAAACCTGTCTTGTCTTACTTTATTTATTGTAGCTTTAAGAACTGAAAACCTATTACGGTTCCTTTGTTTATATACCTCTTAAAGAGACAAGATACGTATATAAAAATAAACGTGGTGGCCGAGTTGGTTAGACCTAGTTTTTAGGTCACGGCTTTAAGCCCCAGTGTGTACCAATGAGCTTTTAATAAAATATGTACCTTTGACAACACCACTATACTATTAAGCTGTCGGTCCCAGTTTCAAATAAACCAACTTGTGAAACTCTTTATATATAGATCATTGAGTGTATCCAAACATCGCGCCGGACTGGCCACTTGTTCGGCGTAGTCTCAGAATATGATATATTCAATTTTAATTAGATTTAATTTAAATATGAAAAAGCTCTTCAGTAATAGTAAATGATGCACTAACCAAAACATATTATATACCATACATTTACGATTCAGAGCGAATTTCCTTTCATGTCAAATTCTTCGAACACAAGACAGAGGGGCCTAATCTATCATTCTTACTGTTCTATAAAACACCAAACGATAACGTTTGAAAACGTGCACTAAAAGCTCGTATTATGCAACGTGCTCGTACATAAATAAGGAATCGTGTGATTTTCAGCACATGCAACCGTCCGATATAGTGCTTTGTTGTTAATGGTACACATAGTAAATGCTTATAGCCTGGTTTGTGATCAAGGCAGTATACGTGTAATGTCTTACATATTAACATATGATTATATAACATAGCATTGCCCTGTGGTTTCACTCGCGATAAATTTCAACCTGCCTAACTAAAACATTAATGCCCGATTTCACCAACGATCCCTAATTCTAAAGGAGCCCCTTAATAAGAATTTTGATATATTTGCTATGAAACAACTGCCATTAATCTAATGCAAATCGGTGAAATGTAACTAAATTAAAGAATTTAGTTACATTTCACCGATTTGTATTAGATTTGCCCGATTTCACCATCTCTAAGGGAACCCCTTAGAGATGGTGAAATCGGGCATAAGTTTGGCATCTTTCCCTTAGAAATCCTTATGCCTGTCTAGGCCTATATATTAATATTAAACTATATCATTTACAGCGTCACTCTTCAGTGAGTAAAGTGAAAAAAACACATCAACTCGCTCGGTAACGCCGCGGCTGATAAACTGGCGAAAAGAGGTTTGGCTACAACATCGTTAAGGGGTTTGTACCGATATCTTTTAACCAGGTAAAAAGTTAGCTGTGGTTACCTTTAACCACCACTGTAAGTTATAGATTAACTTACAGAAATGCAGATAGGCCAGAGAGGCGGTCACCAAACCTAGCCCACGTAAAGCTCGGAACCTGCGCCAGATTTGATTATTCGAATGGTCACAAACCATCAAATTTAACTCAGAATAAATTTATAAATCAGTACTCGAATGATCAAAAACCATCATTTGAATGCTGAATCAAATCAAAGGTCATCATTAGAATGATTTAAATTTTTTACTTTTTTTTACTAGAGCGCAACATGTGACTTTGATTCTACGTGATGGTAAGCAGACCTATAAAGTCCATGAATGGGGTCACTCTATACAATGCTTTCACAGCATTAACCGTCCTCGTTAATCCGGATAATGCGGATCCCTATTTGAATTATCAAAAACCATAGTTTAAATGCTTAAATAATTCAAAAATTATTATTGAAATGATCAAAACCAGCAACTAAATGCTTAATGATTTAATAAATTAATTTCAAACTATGAATGGTTGACCTGGATATTAGGTTATGAACTAATTTATTACTGATAGCCAAATATGTAATAAAAAGTTTTTGAAAATAAATTTTATTTGTATTAATTGTATAATTGCTAGCTTAAGACGTATAAGACACATCTTTCTCGAAAACGAACTCAAAAATAAACAATTCAAATATTTATTGGACATATTATATCCCAACATTTTAGGGTACCCTAACCCGGGTCACCCGAATGCGGGAAAAAATCGTACAAATAAATTCTAGACAGATCGGAAGATTCCAACCTATTTGGAATTTATTTAAACGAATGCTTTTGTGCACGTGTGTGACCCGGGTTAGCTCTACCTCTCTTCACTTTTCCAGTATTATCTATCTAGTATAAAATGTAGAATTTTTATGTCACAAAGAAAAGATAAAAATGAAGATTTAAAACAACAAATGGCATTAAGTATAAAATTGCATTAAACTTCAGAAAACAACATTCATAACACAATTTGTTTAACACACAAAGAAAATGCTGAGCGCATTTCACAAAACATATTACGTTGTGAAATATAACATTATAGCGAGGAAAGTAAATTACTTATCGTTTTATGCGACGACACAGAATGACAATGAGGCAAACTTCGTTGCATTCAGGATAAATCGGGGACGACAAAGTCGAGCTATTTGTCCTCCAGACCTCATTATCGTTGAATAAATAAAGAATTTTGCAGAAGAAAAGACGTCTATTATTGAAAGAAATTCTTAATAATATATTTAATATTAGTTTGAGTAATTGAATAAGTTTAAGCTGTATATCTAAATAAGTAATAGTTTACTGTATATAGGAGGCCGATGTCTTAAAACACTATTTATAACTTTTAGAAAATTACACATTTTTATATCTTCTCTTTGATAAATTGGAAGTTATATTTTCATGGTACCATAAATAAATAGGAAGCCTTAATTTAGAAAACCAAAAAGTACAGTAGTTTGGAACTTGAGTTAAAATTTGTTCTACATTTAACAAATGTACAGTAGTACTTAAAACATTTATTTTAGAACAAAATATTATTACTGTACATTTGTTATTAGCAAAATTATTTTAAATACTAGATGTTTAAAAAACTAGAAATTGAGAGAACCTGTTAACAAAATTGTACAAATGTTAAACTCCACATGAAGCTCTTTAGAAATGAGGAAGTCTTCTTAAGCATGTGTGATGCCATCCTTCACAAACGACGACCTAGAAGGTTTTCCACTTACTTTGAGCTCGCTAACTCAGAGACATGTAAAAACAATGAATTATACAACTTCTGTCTTGTTTATAAATATAAGTCCTTAATTAATTAAATAATAAAAAACATTCATAATACGTTTACGACAGTCAAAATTGTTTTTTTTAGCAGATAAATAATGTATAAAAAAAATATTCATCAAGTTTTTTTTTAAATGTCCTCATTACGCCGATGGTATTCGGAGAAAACACCTAACAAGTGGCGGTGTTTATGATGGTATAGCCTTGTTGTATAAAGCGCAATGACTTATCCACTAGGCTGGGACCGCTTCTAAAAGTGCTAAATATCTAAAAATTAAATGGTCTTATTTATAAAAATAATAACTTATTTATAACGATAAAATGTATCAATTTTTATTACATTTTATGCGTAGGTAAATTCAACATACACAATTTTTTTATATAAGTTTAAAACTTAAGTTAATAATCGTTTTTTTTTATCTTAAAGAGATCAACAGAACTTACGATGTTTACCGATACAACTTCAACTTTATATTATTGGATATGTTCAAACCAATATCATCGATGTACGGCAAACATGACAGGACATGTCAAACCATTTCGTATATTGGGTACCATGCGAAGCTGGCAGCAAAATGTGCAGAGGCTTTGTGTGTCACAGACTTGGATAAAATGACATAAGGGTATATTGAGTTTTCCGAAGTGCATGGTTATTCCGCCCCTACTGTAGTGATATGCTAACAGTATCTATTTTCGTTTTATTTAGGAAAATCCTAACAGTTGTTTGCAAGGCGTTAGAAATAACGAATTTTTCACCTGGGGAAGAAGAGACCTAGGACCTTAATACACACAAGTTAGTAACAATATATTTTTAAACACATTTTTAAGATGCTCGTCGTAGCCGATGGTATTCTAAATCTACACCAAACAAGTGGCCAGCTCGTCCCAGTTTTGGATAGACTCAAACCATCTATAGACATACAATATAGTATAGTGAAACTGGAATCGGTTGCGTAACTTGCTCTTTAGAGGGACTACAGTACTGTTGGCAAAAAAAAAAAAGTTTCTTAATTAAATACTCATTGGTACATATCGGGGTTTGAACCGGGGACCTAATACCGTAAAGTTTTAAGTTCTGATCAACTCGATCACCAATATATCTATGTACCGGCAATCTGTATAATCCTGTAACAATTTGTACCTAGGTATTCTATAGAATTACTAATTAATTATCTTACTATGGGCCTCATGAAAAAGCTCACAGTCACACAAAGGGCGATGGAGCGCGCTATGCTCGGCGTTTCCTTGCGGGATCGTATTCGAAACGATGAGATCTGCAAAAGGACCAAAGTAACCGACATAGCCTCCAGAATCGCCAAACTTAAGTGGCAGTGGACGGCCGTTGGGGCATTAAGGCTCTCGAGTGGCGACCGCGTGCTGGAGGACGCAGCAGAGGCAGGGCCCCCACAAGATGGACCGACGACCTGAAAAAGATCGCGGGAAGCCGATGGATACAGGCAGCGCAGAACCGATCATTGTGGCGATCCTTGGGGGAGGCCTATGTCCAGCAGTTGACGCGCGAAAGGCTGGCATGATTATTCTATAGAATACTAAAACGTTCAGGTAATGTATGGAATATAATATTTCATACTTTACCTAGGGATTGTATACAATACCGAAAGCACGTTAGGTAATATAAAAGACAAGACGGGAAGGGAAAAAATGCATCATATCATAGTTTATACATTATTATATTATATTGTGTACAATACCTAGGTAAAGTATGTAATAGGGCAAGATATTCATAATGTTTCATACATTGCCTGAACGAACGTATTGTTTACATAGCCTAGGTATTGTATAGAATACCCGAATTATTTACATTGCCGTTAACATATATATAGTACCTATATAAACTTATTTATTTTATATGATTCCTCATAACTGGTAACTTAGAAGCCAATTTTGAACAACATAAACTAACCTCGTCTAGACAGCACACCTATATTTTAATAGTACTGACTCGTATAAACCACGTGAAGTAATATTGAATTTCATAAGTCATAAAAGTTATATTTTTGATACCTACCCACTAAAAAGTTTACGATTTTATTAACCACATGTGAAATTTTAGTGCGAGTGAGGAGTGAACCATGTCTTTTACTTTATTAAGAAATATCATGAAATACATTTTTCTAGCCATCTCGCGAAAACATCTTTGACTAAAGAATGTGAAAAGCCTAATGATAAAAATTCTACATATATATATTAATACCATCACAGGTGCTGTTATGGCTCCCGAGAACAGTTTGAGAGCATTTATACTCTGTATTATAATTGAAGTATGTGCTACAGGTAACGACCAGCCTTCTAACGTCTATTAATTTTAAAGGTATTTTATGAAATAATTGTTTGGCACGTGCCGAACGTTTCCGACGTTCATTCCAATAGCATTTTTTTTATTATTAGGTCGTTATACTCCTGCCGCTTGGAGAATTCAGCATGTTTTACTGAACCAGCATTGTCCTTCGTTCCTGAAAGATTGAACTCAGCCATACCACAATTATTTTCAATCTGAATTTCTTGTAAATAAGGTAAAATTGCGTGTTATGTTATCTAAATAAATATACTTGAAGGATTAATAAAGACGCAATTATTAATGGCATAGTTAAATTATTTGAAAACTACTACAATACAGAAATAGTTATACCATTTGCCCTCCAAGATAAATTGGCTAGGTCCATGCCCTGTACACGAAAATAAACCCTTTCTAGAGATAGAAAACGATTTACTCCGCAGGCAAGGCAGGTAATAGAAAATGCTTAGGTACTATTCCTAGAATTTAATATAAAATTTTCTGCAAATAAAACTTAATAGCGGCTACGATAAAGAATAAAACCCCACCTTAAGTGTACCTGGATACCCTGAGGCCGTCTAGACGGTCTCGGACACCCGATCTTGGTAGATACATATACAGGGTGAATTTTTCAAGTGTTCCTAAACTACAAGGAATAACGAAGGCCAAATCCTAAACTACAAGGAATAACGAAAAATGCTTAAAGGATTTTGATCAAAACTATCACTGCGTCATTAGATTTTTGAAAAATTTATTCTTCTAGCCGGGAATCGAACCGGTTGATTTTGAAAAAAAAATCCTGTATTATTGCACCAGCTGATAGTGTTGCTCATAGGTAAGATTTTTATAAAGGCGAGGTGAGTTCAGAGATTGCGTTCCCATTTTTTTAAGAAAGTGACAGTCGACCAGACGAACTTTTTTTTTCTTAATCTGGAGGATATTAATGATATAAATGTTAAATCAGAAATGTAAAATAAAATATTTTGTCCAATAGAAATAAATCGTGAAAATAGCTCTAAAATTTTCTTTTTTTCGGATTTTATGACATTACTATATATGTTTAACATGATTTTTTTGTTTATAAAAGTGTATATGATAAATAAAAAGAAGACTGTTAATTCATATTTTACATTTTTTAAGTAGTTTTTCTTAATATATATACTTAATAATAAATTTAAACGCATTCTGGCTTTGTTTTCGTGCTACTTTTGCTAGTCCACGCTGCTTACTCTCATCAGAAACCGTACTTATAACGCTGAGATAAAACATAGGAAAGTAGATACAGATACTTAATTTCACTGACGAACATACCTCGCCTTAAGTATTAGTTTACGTATCAAAATCCCAACTTTAACCAATATTATGTAAGAGCATTTAATATTCATAAGGGCATAAGATCAGAACCTTGACTCAAAAGATAAGAAAATCACAAATAAACCATTCAATAATATCGCATCGCACAAATCTCTCACAGAGGGCTTCTGTTCTCCGAGCAATCAGCTTTCTGAATTGAATCACGCAGGCAATATCAGGAATTATTTGCTTCGTCTGAAGATACCAATTAGATACTCATCTGAGGACAATTGTGCACGGACACAGGACAATGCACGCTTTTCAAAATCACGCAATTTAAAATCGAAATACTGAAATATTAAAAGCTTTATTGTGCGTCACCAAAATCTACCTATGTACAGTTTTTTTTTTATTAGTTAGAAACCTCATAGCGTAACGATTTTTTTAAATATAATAAAAAACACGTACATACGTAAATCTTAGGATCGTGGTCTTCGGAGGCCAAGAAGTATGCAAAGTCAATTGGCAAAGTACGGTGATTATCAAAAATACGGTGACCGTCGAGCTAAGTCATTTTTTCTACAGAAGATTAGCTTAGAGATACAAAGGGGTAATGCAGCGAGCATACTCGGTACTATTGGTAACACTGCAGCGTTGGAAGGAATTTACATTTCATATATTTTTTCTGTATTTATTTATTTATTTATTTATTTATTTAAATCTTTATTGCATACAAAATACAAAGGCGGACTTAATGCCGCTAGGCATTCTCTACCAGTCAAACCTTCGGGACAGTAAAAGCAGTTAATAAGTGAGGTATCTTCTCTTTTTAATAAATATATATAAATACACGTACACTTTATTTAAAGAAATAAATATGACATTTTACCCTAAAATTGAAGCCAAACGTACGTCCAATATAACAACTTGGCTGTTAGTCGGAGGTCAATTATTTATTTTATGATCGTAATTGGACGTAAATATCAGTTTTTTGTGGGTAATAAATATGTTTGTATTATAATATTAAAAAAGTGTTATTTTTAATTAGAAAACTATAAAAATAATAACCCAAACAGAAAGATTTATAAATACAATGACCGACAAAAATATTATTTTAATTCTGCGTCAAATAGTAATCGAGTATTACTGCAAGTGCAATAGGTCATTTTGTATGGAGAACGCGGATTTCGCGATTACGAATGCAGTGTCTTTAAGAATGGATTCGCGAACGCCTTTCAGTAAATACACAATCCTAATTACATAGGTCTCTTTATAAAAAATCTATTAACTTTTGGAAATAAAATCTACACCGACACCTTTTTTTTTTTTACAAAAAAAAACTTGAAATGTCACTAAACACAACGTTTAGAATTTTAGATGTTATTTGACGTTCTAGTTCGAGAACACATTTCCTGTAGTCTTAAGTATTTTTTGAACACACCAAAATGCTAATCGCAGTTGTCTTAGACTTAGCTTCTCTCGTCTGAAATTAGCATAGACAAACGAATTTAAATTAGTAAGGGAGGAGGACATTAGTGTGACATACCATCTACACTGCTCACCAGGCTACTGAATTAAGCCTGTGAAGCCCTATTATGTGTCTATTGTCGATATTTAATAGCGTTACTTTGTTAATTATCAGATGCGTCCATCAAAATGACAAATTAATAATTAACTGACATGGGATAGCAACACAATCACATAAGATTAATATGATTATGAGATGAATGCAAAGTGCATTCATTATCAAGTAAATTATTTATTTGTTTGCCTATTACAAACTAATCTTAGCTAAGTTTTAGGGTAAATTGTATTTAGTCAATAGAAGAGCATTTTCGACTTTATTGAATGTATGACATCGATCTTTTTTCTTAAAAGAAATCGGATCGAAAATAAAATACTACAGGGTATAGTATTTTATTTTCGCTGTGGTCTGCAGCCCATGTTACTCGCTGACAAATTAGTAGATAGATATATGTATATTTGTCATTTACTTTATTTTATATTTATAGTTGTCTGAAGACGCCTTAGGATATTGCTCTGGTCACAAACTAAGCTCTAGGCTTGTACTATGTGTACCAGAAGCAACGATGAGACCAGACCATGACAAACTGTACAGAAAAAACGTACTAATATTCTTTATTGTATGTATTCTTTAATATATTGTTATTGCACAAATTACTATCAAAATGTATCTTTATCTATACTAATATTATAAAGCTGAAGAGTTTGTTTGTTTGTTTGTTTGAACGCGCTAATCTCAGAAACTACTGGTTCGAATTAAAAAAATATTTTCGTGTTGGGTAATCCATTTATCGAGGAAGGCTTTAGGCTATATAACATCACGCTACGACTAATAGGAGCGGAGTAACAAAGAAAAATGTTGCAAAAACGGGGAAAAAATATTCCTTTTGAGAGCGTACGCTGCGTAAACGGTTAAATTTAAACGCGCAGACAAAGTTGCGGGGGTCAGCTAGTTTGCTATAAAAATCGGTTTTATCTTAGGTCAAAATTAAATTTTATTTAAAATACTTATTTTGGTTATTTTCAAATCAACTAATAGATAAGCTTTTAGAAAAATGTTTTAAACACAAAGGGCTGTCAATTAAACAACGCATATGTGACGTTAGTTGCTATTTTCAGAAAATGAAATATTTTCCCATCAAAAAATTTGTATAATAAAAGTGCATTGAACGTGGGCTAACGAAGTAAATGGACTATGATGACAGTTTGAAAGGTACTTCATCCATTTGGAATTTTGCATTTAAAAAATATTCCGAGTAATATTAACATTGGCATGATAGAATACAATATTACTTTGTAATATTGTATTCTATCATGCCAATTAACGATTCGAGTGTTTTTCTATATGCCATATTTTGGATATCGAATTTTTATTTTTATTGATAAATATAATTTCAGTTTTTCTGTAGTACTTAATAAATAGACTATTTTTTTCCTGAAATTCATAAATTCTGGGTCTCAATTCCCTTAAATTAACTTACTCCAATACTTGCATCATAATCAAACCATATTCGCTTTTTTTTCTATAGGCGTTTGATTAGCATAATACGAAATGTGGTTTTAGTCTGTGGGTTCACCGGTTTTCAGAAGACTACTGCATCGATTTTTTGTCGAGGTAGTCCTTTCAGGGTGTGGTTACGAAATGGATAATAATAATAATAGGATTGACGTAATGCAATTCATCATTGTCGCCCTCTCACGAAATGTAATCGCTTCATTTATCCGGCATAGTGGAAGCGATCAATATTGTTTAAGAACAATTATTAATTGACGCCATTCAAGGACTTTGTAGGTCTGCTCACCACCAGGTAGATACAAAGTCACATGTCGTGCTCCAATAAAAAATAAAGCTAATGTTATAATATTACAATGCGTTTATGACAACATTTTCATCCTTGTTTGACTGTTTAAACTAGGATAGCTATACGATAGAATATACATACATTAGGAATGTATAATAATATGCAGACATTAGGAATGTATCCAGACACTCAAGTTATCTGACCACGGCGACCAATGCGGCAACTACTCGGCGGCATGATCCTATACGTAGTAGTTAGTTGCTACAACCACCGGTCTAATAAACCTAGTTATATCTTACAATATGCATAACATATACCAACAATCAGTATATGTAAGTGAATGCTTGCAAATATTACTATTTACTTGGCGTGGCCCTTGGTCATCAATACATCAAAACTAAGTATTATATACAAATAATATAATATACGTGGTGGTAGAGTTGGTTAGACCTTGGAGTTAAAAACACTAAGGTCCCTGGTTCGATCCCCGGTGTGACCAATGAGTTTTTAATCTAAAAATGTATGTACATTTGTTTAATAATACCACTATAGTGCCTCGGAGAGCAAGTTAATGTCGGTCCCAGTTTCACTATACCAACTTGTGAATCTGTTTATAGATGGGTTATTGAGTCTACCCAAACATCGCGACGAGCTAGCGACTTGTTCGGTGTAGACTACGACGAGGTGAGATTAAAAACGCCTCCGCTGGGTACCCTGGGGGCGTCTAGGCGTTCTCGGGCGCAGTAAGGCACCCGTGATGATACACATACACACAACTTGTGAATCTCTTTATAGGTGGGTTATTGAGTCTACCCAAACATCGCGACGAGCTAGCCACTTGTTCGGTGTAGACTCATACCATCGGCTATGACGAGGTGAGATTAAAAACCCCTCCGCTGGGTACTCTGAAGCCGTCTAGGCGGTCTCGGGCGCGGTAATAACCCGTGATGATATGATTATATATTTATTTTTATATACAAATAAATTCTAATTATATATATTTTTTAATTCCCTACCTATAACAAGAACCGAGCATATTTTAATTACTAACATAATTATAAGTATTATTATGAATAATATCATAAACACCCAGACCATCGCAAACTGTACAAAATAATAGTTATAATGCCATGAGGGGAAATCGAACCCACGACCTCCGTTTACAACGTCAACGCCATAACCACTTGACTACGAAGGCGGTTTTTTAAGTATATCGATAGTTGCGATTGGATAGATTGCCGCGTACCGTTATCTATAGTATTATTTTACTCTCTTCGGTTAATACTCGTAGATAGAATATTTTATTTTCCTCAGTTGCCAAATTCATTCAACTGCCATTCAATTGTACCTGCTACACGAAATGTATGCACTTGAAAAGAGAATATTTCGACGTGCCCTACGAAGAACTCTCTATCTACAAAATGACAATTTTACAGGAGAAAAATTACTAAAATTTTTACATCATACTATAATATTAGAACGTCTTCAAGATCAAATTATTGTTTTATTTTATTACCTTATTATTTTCGAGAAAATGTAGATAGCGGGTTTTCACATGACATTTTTTATATATTTTATTCGCTATAGCTACCACGTAGTGTCATTTACTGTTCAACATTTGTTTTGTAATAATAATTTGTATGAAATGAATATGAATTCAAGTTGAATAGACATCATCAGGCTAACAGAATAAACTTATTAAAACCAAACACCCGCGCACTAAAATTAACTTATGTTAAAAATTTAATAATCTTTTATTAATACTTTATTGAGACTTTTTCGTCGCATCTGAGTGTATACATCGTCTAAACCGAACAAGTGGGCGGCTCGTCGCGGTACTTTGGTAAGAGTCAATTACCCATCTATATTATAAACAGTTTTACGAGTTGGGTAAAACTGGGACCAACACAGTTTAAGCTGGTCTCCAAGACTCATTAGTTAACAAAGGGATTTAAAAAAATACTTAAGTGCTTTAAAGTCATAGCTCTAGCCAACTTGTGATAGCTCTAGCCAACTAGTCATAGCTCTAGCCAACTAGTCATAGCTCTAGCCATCTAGTCATAGCTCTAGCCAACTAGTCATAGCTCTAGCCAACTAGTCATAGCTCTAGCCAACTAGTCATAGCTTCTAGCCAACTAGTCATAGCTATAGCCAACTAGGCTAGCTCTAGCCAACTAGTCATACCTCTAGCCAACTAGTCATAGCTCTAGCCAACTAGACCTAATTTGTAGGTATATATTGTGAATATAATATAAATATATATTTTAAGTCCCAACAAAACTAAGCATAGTTCTTTGAGTCATAAAATTGAAGAAATCTTTCGATTTCCATTAAATTTCTATTTATTCTGTACCCAAAAGAATTAGGTTAACAATATAACTTCTTAATTTAATTAACTATTAATTGTTATGTTTGAAGAAACATACATACACGTATACATATCATCACGGCCCCAGGGTACCCAGCGGAGGGGTTTTTAATCCCACCTCGTCGTAGCCGATGGTATGAGTCTACACCGAACAAGTGGCTAGCTCGTCGCGATGTTTTGAATAGACTCAATAACCCATCTATAAACAGATTCACAAGTTGGTATAGTGAAACTGGGACCGACATTAACGTGCTCTCCGAGGCACTATAGTGGTATTGTTAAACAAATGTACATAATGTTTTAAATTAAAAACTCATTGGTACAAACCGGGATTCGAACCAGGGACCCAAGTGTTTTTAAGTCCGAGGTCTAACCAACTCGGCCACCACGTATATAGAAATCACGTTTGAAGAAACAATTAATAGTAATCATAGACTAGCATTTATGAGTAAATTAAGTTGACCTAGTAACTAACGATCCTTTGAGAATTCAGCTCTCGAAATAGCCTCTCGTGGTTCACATGAAACCAGGCCCGAACCTCACGTTAAGAGGTCTATTACAGTCGTTAAACTGGAATGCTTTGAAAATTTGAGACTACCAATCAAAATATTACGAATAGTTACCCGTATCCGGAATTTTCAATGCTTAAAGCGCAATTTTGTTAATTTGTTTCCATTATAAAACTGAATAGATGTTGAAAGCAACGTAGAATAGAATAGAATATGTACTTATTCAATAAAAAATATCATAAAACTTATGCTAACTTACAATAATATAATAAAACAATTACGCCTTCAACTCTAGATATTGAAAGGTAGGTAGCTATTCAATTATCCAAGTAAATATAAGTCTTCCAAAGTAAAACCTTACCTTGAACAAAATACATACTTAAGTATATTTATCATTGTTAACATTTTTATCGGAAGAGAAATAGAATTCATTCTTAAAAATAAAATCTAAATAGAAGGTCAAGATAAAATCAACAAGGGCGTGCAAAAACCAACACTATCTAATCATGAATAGAGCTCACTAAATAATTTGTACATTACTTGCAAAGGCATGTTTGAAAAACTAATAATAATATGTGGAAATTTAACAAATATAGGTCTGGTCACTAACTAAGCTTTAGGCTTGTATATATGTATACTAAAAATAAATATACTATTGCATATTATTTTTTTATAAACTCCCAGACAAAATGTATAGAAAAACTTAAGGGCATTCCCGACTGGCTTTATGGGTTTAAATAAATACAATCACGGGTGCCTACTTGGCTCCCGAGAACCGTATAAACAGCCTCAGGGTACCCAGCGGAGGGATTAACCCATCCTCATTTCGCCGATGGTATTCGGAGGCAACACCTAACAAGTAGCGAGCTTGTTGCGGTGTTTATGATGAAATAGCCTCGTTGTAAAAAGCGGTCACCCATCCCAGGCTGGCCTTGTTGTCATTTGCTTAACCTTGTTGTATCAGTTGCGCAGTGACTTAACCACTAGGCTGGGGCCGCTTTTATGGGTTTCATTCAAACAAAATTGAACTTTAAGAGGCTGACTCTAGGGCAGTCTGTCGAAGCGCATAACAGCAGACTAATTCTGATGCTGACGCACGAAAATTCAACAAAACACGAATAATTATCAAAAAAAAAAAAAAAAAAACAATGAAGTGATTCGTTTTTTAATTCCCTTTCTACCAGTGTAATGATGAATAGTTTAGTATGATGAAGATGCAGCAGTAAAATTGAAACAAATGCCGTTAAGAGGGGACCGGGGACATGAGATCCCATACAAACGATGTTTATATCTTTTTAAGTAATATTTTGTACTAGCTACAAGGCGAGTAAGTTAATATGTAAGTTCATAACTGGGTTTCTTAAAACTTAATTAGCAGTTATGAATATATACATAGTTAGAACTTTAATTTATGTATGTATCATCACGGGTGCCTTACGGCGCCCGAGACCGCCTAGACGGCCCCAGGGTACCCAGCGGAGGGGTTTTAATCCCACCTCGTCGTAGCCGATGGTATGAGTCTACACCGAACAAGTGGCTAGCTCGTTGCGATGTTTTGAATAGACTCAATTGCCCATCTATAAACAGTTTCACAAGTTGGTATAGTGAAACCTGGACCGACAGCTTAACGTGCTCTCCGAGGCACTATAGTGGTGTTGTCAAAACAAATGTACATAATTTTTTTAATTAAAAACTCATTGGTACACACCGGGATTCGAACCAGGGACCTAAGTGTTTTTAAGTCCAAGGTCTAACCAACTAGGCCACCACGTATATAATTAACTATAATTTATTACATGTTTAACCATAAATACCTTTAATTAATCCACATTCACGCAGTACAATACTTAAACATAGATAAGTCCCTTAACATATATTGAAATATCTGTATCTCTTACCTATTCCAGCCCCGCTTTGTAGAGTACGTACGAGCAACATCTTAACCACCGTAGTGTGCGTGCTATAGGTCTCTCTATATACTCGCCCAATCTCATTCTGAACGAAACATACTAGAGCGGATTCTCACAGCCGAGTTTGCCGCGGCGTGGCTTAGAAATGCAAAAATTGTGTTTTTTTTTTACTTTTTTATAAAATAATGCGTCTATACTTGACGAACGCCTACTTAGTTTTGTATGTCAACTTCTCCAATAATAAATACATATTAGGAATATTGACATATTTATTTTACTGTCTGGTTTAGATTCATAAGAAACGACTCTATACATTTCAAAATAATAAAACATCGACAAAGATTAGATTAACGAAATAACATTTTATTCTCTTTGTTATCAAAGGTTTTGGTTCGTAGCAATGACTGTTATTTCGTGTATTTCGAGCTCATTTCTGGAACTTTGTTTGAAAACGGGCATTATAGCTTCGACAGCCCTTTGTGTAAAATACAACTGCATTTACTCTTTAGCATAAACAAGATAGGCATGTCTGCGCTAGGGTGTCTAGCTTTTATAACACATTTTCGGGACTTTAAAAAAAACATATTATACTACAGTCATAAAATATTGGAAAGCCACAATAATATCGATAGCAATATATTAAGATTTATGTTATTGGAGCACGGCATGTGACTTTATATCTACCTGATAGTAAGCAGGTCTACAAAGTCCATGAGTGGGGTCGATCAAAGTATTGTTGTTTAACAGCATTGATCGCTTCCACAACGCCGTCTAATTAATGCGGTTACGAATTTGCATTACGAGTCTACTTTAATATCCTCGCTGTTTTATCGTCAAGTCAACTGCTCTTTTCGTAACCGCAACCCGAAAGGAGACTACAACCTCGATAATAAATGTACGTAATAGTCGAGGTAAGAATAAAATGTAGGTGTTTTTATATTACTGTACAATAAGGTTATATATAATTGTATTTGTATACAGTTTTGTTATTACTAAGGATTATTTTACCGGCGGTGAACAAAGCGATAAAATTCCGAACACACATTAAGTGTAAAACATAAAACCATTAAGAAATAATTGAGAGTACGATGTAACAAATAAACCACCTTAACACAAAAACAACGAAGCTTCAATTAAATTAGTTGTAACTCCAGCTCGAAACGTGTTACAAATTGAAACGATAACCACTAAGTAAGGAAACTTTAAAGTGTATTGCAACGCAAACTTCGCTGAAGTTGCAATGCTTTAGGGATTGTTAAGTAGTTGAGGGAACAAATTAAGATTGCGGGAACTCTTTTTTTTAGACACTTCCCAGCGAAGATTGGCAATCATCAGAGCAATTTGAAATCTCTCGAGCCGAGATCACAGATTGCTTTACAAAGTTTCTTATTTCTTATTTGATTCTTTAATTTACACTTGTAATTATTTTTATATTACACCATATATATATTCTTAATTACACTATTATAGGATTATTTGATTCTTTTATATATAATAAAAATTATCAAGGAGATTATACATATTTTAATTTAATCAAAAAATATATAACGTAAAGGTACCATTTCATTTAATTGTATAATTTTGTTACTAATTGGTATTATTTATAATAAATGTAGGAATTTCATTGTCTTTTAACCTTTAATTTATAAATTAACTATTATATATTAAATATTAATCAATTTACACAATCTGAAAAGCTTTATATAGCCGTACATTTGGGATTATAATATTGTATATTTTGTTATTTTGCAATACTAATATAAAAGCTCTTGAAATATGTCTTTATAACATTACTAGTGTATTAAATATACTTACATATTTCAAAATATTAGGCCACCCCTTTTTGCCTAGAGAGCGTATTCCAATTACAAACACTCCACTTAGGGGTACAATGTGCATTTGTCAAAACCAGGCAAGATTTTATTTTTACATTTTCCCACTTAATTTTTTTTTTTTTTTTTTTTTTTTTTTTTTTAATAATAATAAGTTTATTCACAGAAATTTAATAGCCTATACATATAAAATTAAGTGCGCAGTTCAGACTGTTTTGCAAGAAATATATACTAGTAGGATATTTTAATTAAAAGAAAAAGATTTCGTGTTAGAAGACAAAGGCTGGCGGAGCATTTCACTTATTTATAGTAACACGACATATTAAATAAGATTCTCCAAATTTTGGGCTTGTCTTACACTGTATATGGATGAACTTTAGCGCCAGTACGTGTGGTACGGAAACGGGATGGCGATGATATCGAAAAGTTGTTCAGAGCGCCGGATGCGACGCGGATATGGAGGCGGTAGAATAAGCTCACCCAAGCTACCTCTGTGACTTTACCTGATCTTGTAACTTTACCTGATGGTAAGCAGAAAATACAAAGTCTATGAATGGAGTCGATCGTACATTGTGACGGTGACAAAGACGAATTTGCATTACGAGCCTAATAGGAAATATGCATGTTTTTTTTTTATTTCATTAGTTGATAGAGTAACTACATTAGTCCCTAAAAACAATAATTAAACATTTTTTAAAGGGTAATAACACAAAAATAAAAGGGTCTAGACTTTACTTGCCACTACCGCAGTAAGAAACGGTACACCACTAGCCGCCATTCTGTGACATCATTCGTGCTCAAAAAGCATATTAGTTTAATGTTATTGCACCTCAAAAGTTAGTTAAAAGGTTTGCTTATCACAAATTATCGTAATAAAGGACAATAAATATCCGAGAAAACAAGAAACTGTAGACTACAGAACACACGTTGACATTTGTTTTGATGACGTCATATGCAGTGTGTGCTAATGTCCGAGCGTTTAGAAATGCGTTCCGTTTCTACAAAAAAATGGATTTTTAAAATCGTATTTATAAAAAAAATAGCTAATCAAAATAAAATAGATTACTGTAAATATGTTCAAAGACATAAAAGGAACATTATATTAAAATAATAATAAATGGCGTTACATGCATATTCCCTATTTAATAGCTTTAACGTTAAAATTAACTGCCTGGTTCAAATAAAGTAAAAATCGGCGACTTGACCAGTTTGATTTTTCAAGTAGTCAGTCATCTCGCTCATATATTTTTTTCGGACCAGTAGACGCCTACTAGTTTTTAAAAGTGGTCAACTCCTTCGTGGACTACTTTTTTAGCGGATCAATTGACAACTAAGATTTTTTATGGACCATCCACAAAGCCTGTAAAGGTTATCTTGTATGTCGTATATATATGTCGAGTGTTATTAACTTTTGACTTCGAACCTATGATCAAAGATAATCAAGCCCAATTAAAAATAATATATATAATTTCGTAGTATTTTTTTCTTTACAAAGTGATTTTGGTCGATGATTGATATTAGCTGGTGTTCGAACTTTGTGTGGGAGTTATTTTCGCTCGGGATTCGACGCGTGATTTTCTAACTTACGAGTAGTATCCAAAAATAAACAAATTATATTTTTTTAAACACATTTTGATTCTCTTGGTCGATTCTATTATGCTATTTACAATAAGGCTTCCCTTATCTTCTTGTAATTTGATGTTGTGATGAATGCAATGAGTGGCTTTTTCGTGATGCGCGAACAAACGAATAAATAAAACGACAAACATACAAACGTTATTATATGTATAGATTCTATTGTTAACATAAAAACGTATTATTTTTGTAGCCACATTTGCACGTAAATCGCAGCTCTACTAGTTTTTGCGGCTTTTAAGCGTAGATCACGGAATCTTTGAATTCGTTTGAAATGTACATTTTTCGTAGGTAGTCTAAACATTTTTGCTCGAAAAATAAAGTTAGGAGTTACAGCCTTTGCTTTGGCGATTTTACAGGCGCTGCGCTGTAATAATATCTTCCGGGTTAAATTATTTTTATGATTCTGAACAATATATTTTCATTTAAAGAAAATCGGCATAGGCTCACCCAGACTAACATAATGATTACACTTCCTTGAACAAATTATCCTTACTATTGAACAAAATCGTAGTGTGAGCTCAACTCAGTATGATAACTGTATGTTATTAATAATAATGACAAAGATATATGCGTTGGTCATGGCAAAATTAATTGTGACTTGTAAGGGATATTGAGTAACATACTAATATGCATGTCGAGTGCAACTACTCTACATGTCAGAGTAAATTTTAAATTTATCTCTACATCTGGACTGATCTAATAATGAATTTGATGAAAGAAGAAAAATGAATATATAAATGTTTTTAATAATTTCCTATGTTCCAATTTACCGACATTACGTAACACTTATAAAAAGGGCGTATATTTTGTTTGCCCATCGACTTTATTGTACCCAATCTCTAAGTACCTGTACTTATTAACAATATAGAAATATTCTATGATCTCGATAAATTTAAAATAAGCTAGTTTTTTGAGCTAAACAAGCTATGAAAGACAAAAACCAAACATCGACACAAAATTCGTTTTACAAAATTCCGAATTCCTAAACAAAATAAATAATAGAAAAGTGTGTAGCAATCTAGAGAGAAGTGGACCCATGAAGTCGATGCCACAGTGAGAAATGTTTGGACGACTTGCGCTCAGGGCGATGTCTGGACATTTAAGACATTTTACAGTAAGAAATTGAAACATGAAATGAAATAATCAATTGGCTGAAATATACGGTCTTCTGAAAAGCTATGTCGGAAAGTACCGAAATAGTGTGTGATTTTTTTAAGTTGCAGGTATTCGGTTAGGTTTAAGTTTAAATATTTTTAATAGATTTTCTAGTAGGAAAACTTTAAATAATTTACAGTGAGGGCCGGGTATTCGATGCTTCCTTAACTTTAAGTCCGACTTAAAATTGTTAAAATAACAATAAATAATTACGCTTATAAAGGGCAAATAATAGTTTATGACAAATATAGATGTAAAGACATATTTGAAAAAAAAAAAATTAACTTCCATAGGCCTCGCAAGCGTTTTAAAATTTTCGTTTTCAATTCAAAAACGGCCAGTGCATTTAATGTGTTGTTCATTTAATATTATTGTGTAGTAAAACACATTAGTTTAATAATTATATTTATTTATGTCAGTAGGTCTTCCACTAGTTTTTGCCAACAGTTTCTACTATAGTCGCTAGTTACTATAGATAGGGATGAACCAATAGGATCGCTTTATTTTTCAAATAAACCTCACTTATTGATAATTTCTATCTATAGTTATTAGCTACTATTGTAAAAATTGTTTGGAAAAACTTGTGGTAAACCTACTGATTCCTATATATTAACCTATAATGTTCATTTATAAATAATTACCTTAAACTACCTACTTTTATCGATGTATTTGATATAAAATACAAAAAAATGGGAAAACAAAAAATAAGACGGTCAAAAGAATGTGTGATGTCATATTGAACTTGACATTACAAGGATGTCTGCTTTCTGTTATAAATTAATTTATTATATTCGTTTGGGAGCGCTGTCCTTTTGTGCCGCTGCGCAGGATTCACTAAATTATATAAGTATAGGTATAGTACTTTTATACTTTGATTTAGAATATTTAGTGTATATTTATCTAAATATTTTCTTTTATTTAAGAATTTTAAGAAAGGCAAATCATGTAAAAAAACCTTCGTCAAATATTTAAAATATAATAGTATAATACCACTATTTTTTTTTGTAACGAGTTAAATTTCGTGTTTTTCGAATTAATAAAAAAAAATTCACGTTCATAACATCATATTATTATCATAAAGTTTATAGGATATTGTGCTAAAATTTACTATTTTTGTAAAAAACCATTCGTCTGAGAAGTGTAGAGCAGTGTTTGTGTATACATATCGTATCTCAATAAATGCGGTACCTATTTTCCCGTGATTTTTTTTTTCCTTCTTTTACTCGACATTGACAGAAATACCGTATTTGCAACGGTCACGTTGCCATTCCTTAGCCCCACCTAGTCCTTTCCCAATTTCTTTTAATCATCAAATGACGTAGAAGAGACCAACTATTATTTTTCATATTCTTTAAAAAATAGCATAATTAATGCTATTATCTTAGTATCCAATGACCATACTGGTTTACTCTTTGAAACATTCTGCCGAGTACTTATTTACAGACATTTTTTATATAATAATAAACATTTATTCTCTCACAAAAAAAACACAACTTAGGTACAAGTTTGATACTTTTATTCAATAAATTAAATCAAAACAACAAAATATAACTACTTAACAAATAATACCTAACAATAAAAAACCTATGTAAAACCTATAAATTAAAATGTCATCTAAATTAATGTCGTGCGGCATAGTGCCCAAGACACTGGCGGCGTTTCCCCTCTGGATAGTTAAACTAATTTTCTGAGAGAAAAACGTCGCCGCTCTTGGGTCGCTCGAGACGTGAACTAATTTTGCGTCAATCTCCTTAAAAACTTAGTTTGATACTTACGTTAAATAATTTTACAAGTTATAAATACGACACTACGTTACAAATTTCAACCATTAAGTACTACGAAACCTGGGGCCTAAGAGAAAAAGCAGGCGAGGCGACATGTCGCGTCGCCTCAGTCAAAAAGTATGGATTTTGACACTGACAGTAGATGTGAGGCACGCTGTCAAAGTCTAAACAGTTTTGATTGAAGGCGATACGACACGTCGCCTCGCCTGATTTTTCTCTAAGGTCCTGTAGCTTTAAGTAGACAGAGCCTATCTCTCAGGATCCTAGGCCTTCACCTATTATACTATTTTACTGATCTTATCTTTAAGTTTTTGGGGCTGACATCAGTCAGGACACCCAGTGGGATCTTTTGTGTATTCCCCAGTCCTTTACTCCTCACTCCTCGATCCTTTCCATCCTCGAATATGCTGCAGACATATTTGAGGACGTCCTCTAGTTTGAGGAGTCTGTAGCTTTCCGGTTCCGGGTAAGCCTGTTGTAGGTATTTCAATCTGTATGTGGCCTTTGCATCGCACTGGCACAGTAGATGCTGCATTGATTCTAGCTCATCAGAGCAATGTATACAGATGTTTATATGTCGTGTAATGTCCCGAGAAGACTCCCACCAGTAGCCTTATTTGTGTTCTGTTAAACTTCCAGATCTTTTCCAGACCAATTGCCCTTGTACCAATGAATTTCTTGGAGTGTGTTAGGCTTTGTTGAGTTGACCACCAAGTTGTATGTTTCTCATTGGCAAACTCCTTTAGTGCATTGTTTATTGTTTTACTAAGTATGCCAATAAATGGTTCAGGTCCCATAAAAGGGGTTTCTGATCCCTTTCTAGCCAGTTCGTCTGCCCTTTATTTTACTGATACTTCTTTATTAATACCTTCATGAGTAGATTCAGAATACCATCAACGACAGCATTTATTTGGAGCATAATTAAGTTCTTTCTTTTTACATCCATTTGTATTGGTTTAAAGTCACGGACGAATTCGGCCACCACGTAAACTATACTAGGCCACAACGTATGTATAAACTGGGCTACTGCGTATATAAACTAGGCTACCCTGTAAATATATGGGCACCATGTATATATACTAGGCTGCCATGTGTATACTGGGCCACCCCGCATATACTTGGCCACCACGTATTATTTTATTGGACGAAAGTCAAAAAAAACTATTTAAATTTGCTTAATAGTAGTGATGTGAAGTGTTTACTTTACGCCACTACTATAGAGCAAATTGAAAAGGTTTTTTTTTACTCTTTGACTAGGTCACTATGGGTACACAGTATTTCTTTTTTTTCATGGAACCCACCCATGAGAAAAAAAACGATTGAACACACGACCATAATGTCGGATATAACGTCAAATGTGCAACCACTAGATGGTGGATGGTATGATGTTCATACCTATATAATTTATATGTATAAATTATCTTTGTTGCTTAAGTCTTATCAAGATATTATTATTATTATATCCTATCTTGACCTCTCTGTTACAATTTATATAATGAGTCTACATTAAAATCTAGCTAATCTATCAATAAAACCAAGTGTTAATAGTTTGTAAGGGCAATAGTATCATGGTTAAATATTTAAAACAAAGTAAACAACTCCCTTTATTTTATAATGCCACTAGTGTTTACAATAAGTATTTTAATATAGTCAATCAGTTACACTTAAGGGTTCCCTATAAATAATCAGGATATATAACTAAATGTCACCCTTAAGGACTCTGTAGTTGTCTTGGCATCCATACATACAATTTTCTATATTACACCTTGGCTGTTAGTCCAAATTTAAATATTATCTTTATGTTGGTAATTGTATGTAAAAACCTTTGTTGCAATAATATTTTTTGATGTAAAATAGAATGCCAACACAGAAAGATTAATAAATACAATGACCGTCAAAAATATTATTATTTTAATTCAGCGACAAATCTTATAGTAAGTACTAGTAACTAAGTAGTACTGGAAGAGAGGAAACTTATTTTTTATGGGGAAAGCAATCGCGATCGCAACTGACGTGTTCTTTAGTAAGTCTTCCTGCATTATCTTCCGCTCTTACTAAAAAGCTGACAAAACTATCATTTTTTACAAAAACCTGTCTTTTCCTGAACAATGTACAAAAAACTGACTTTATCTGATTTAACTGATCAGTTTCGACCCCTGCCTCTTATATTTATTTTCTTTATTCATTTAAACACTATTTTAAGTAGTTTCCTCTTTGAAAGTCTCTGCTCAAGTACTTTCCGGGCACACAGGTACTGACAATTTTTCTAACTCCACCTTTCATTTTTTATTAAAGCTATGCTTCTTACGCCGCCGAGCCATATGCCCATTTGTGTCTCAACCTAATTCGCCAAAAACGATGTTATATGAAGTGATCCCAACTTCACAACTTTTAATTTCATATTGTTATTTGATGCCATATAAATATAATCTCAGTATAATATAAGATTTTATTAAAGTGTGGCATTTCTCACTCTTGTACTTATTACTGTTGTAAAAAGAATAAAAAATATAAGACACTAACCTCCAGTTTCAAGTTAGAATAGAATAATGATCAAAATCATCTATGACTAGCGGCCCGTCCCGGCTTCGCACAGGTTTGTATAACTTTAACTATATGCTCAGCGCACGCCACGGAAGGCCTCAGAAACGATACTTTTCCCCCGTTTTTAAAACATTTTTGGTTACTGCTCCACAACTATAGGACCTAGCGTGATATTATATAGCCTATGTTACTTCTGAATAATGCAGCTTTCTAATGGTGAAAAAATTATTGCAATCGGTCCAGTAGTTTTTGAGTTTATTCATTACAAACATACAAAAATACAAATCTTTCCTCTTTATTATATTAGTATAGATTAAAATTAGTTAACAAGACAAGTGATATAGAATAATGATCAAAATCATCTATGATTAAAATTAGTTAACAAGACAAGAGATATGGGCATCACCATTTTTTTAAATTTAAAAATCAGGGGGTCAATAAAATACTAAATTCTTTTATTAAACAATATTATTTATCAGTAAAGAAATAAGTTTAACTTTGAACATTGACATTTATTATAAAACTAGCAGACAATAATTCAGATTTTTTAGAATTTCTTAATAGGGGAATGTGTTTTTATAATGGGCAAAGCCAAGTGATCAAAAGCTAGTTAGCACTAAGTAATAAACCATTAACAGCATATCTAGTCAAAACGGGGGATAAAGAGGGAGGCAGGGAACCAGACATCGGCAAAGGGGAGGCTTGAGGTGTTGGGAATTATAAGCCGTGTTTGTAATTTGTTCTACCTACCTAATTTAATTTTCCTAACACCTAATTATAAATTTAGTGCTAAATTCTTTCAAGTAGGTATTGGTTTAAATACTTAAAATACTGTATTTTTTTATTTTTTATTTTTATCCATCTGTATTCATAAAAACTTGTTGAGCCCTTGAAAACACTTTGGTTAATATAGGTTTTCTCTTTATTTTAGGAACAAAAAAAAATATGTGTAAAGGAAACAAAACCTATTTTCTAAAGTGTTCTTAATGGACTCAATATGTTTTTATGAATAAGGCCATAAGTATAAAGAGGTTTATTTACAATATTTAAAACGTTGTTTTACAAAATATAGTTAAATCTAATATATTTTAATTATATAATGGTAAAAGATACTGATACTGTAGAAGTAAATTCATTTAGCCAATAATTATCAAAACCCATAACTAGGTATAGTTGATATGGATTAAAAATTTTGTATATAATATTTCTCCATAGAAGTAGATCTACCTTTAATTTCAGTTTGAAATACCTAAGAATACTAAAAATCCTACACTTGCCATTACATTAATGATTACAAATAATAAACTAACCAAAAAGTTACTTCCAAGTTGACACAAAAAGTTTTTAACTGTGACACTCAATGAATACAGTTATCAAATTTAGATTATCTGTAATATATCTCTATAGTCCTTCACAATAACATGTTGATAGGGAAGAGTAATTTGTTGCTGCTACACGACGTGTTTACTATTAAATAAGTACGTACAATAAAACGTATACAAACTTTTAGTTGCAGACACTTGGTAAAATTGCTCGGCGCACTGCTGACTTCTGTTGATAAATAAGAGTCGAGACAAAAAATAGTTTTGTACTTACCATTATGCTCGGTGAAAATGTTTGAGCCAAGAATGCGGGGGTCTTTGGGAACTCTCGGCTTGTTTCGCGAAGAACGCATAGACGCGCCGCTGGCAGAACCACGTTCTTTAGTTTGTTGGGCCCCCATAATTAAATTTAGGCAAGAAAAAACTTTATCGAACTCCCACAATAATAAAAACCCCGACGTGCAATGTCTTAGATATTAAAACACAAGTGGATCCCGCACTCTCCACATCTTGAAACTGCAAAGTTTTCAATAAAATTGACGCAAATAAATATTGTTTTTAACACTGAATTAAATAAATTAAAAATATCTATTCATTGTAAATTTTACAAATCTCGACTTTAATAGAAGTATCTCCGAAATTACTTGCTCACGAGAGACAACGTAGCCAGCGCCATTATACGAGATACTGACATGTTTGACGTCGATTTATTCGTATATGTTCGTTCCGACATTGGCCGCACATGCGCAGTTGCAGTTAATAAAAAGATCACTTTACAACATACGTTTGTTCGACCAAAATAATAATTAAATTATGGAATACTTATAGAAAGAAAAAATTATATCATATTAGCACAGTTATGTAGAGGTTAATATATTTATTCAGAAAAACAAAACAATACAAACGCCAAAATTTTATTTTTTTTAAATTGGGTTAGTTGGCAATATTATGAAATGTATGAAATACATTTTTGACTGCGGCAACTAATCGATTGAACCTTGGGCCTGACCAAAGAACACGATCGCCAATCGAATCGCCGCATCGATCGATAAAAATGTATAGGAATTTTGCTCTATGGGTAGAGCCTGATCGATTGGAAACGTCAAATCCCATATATTTGGCTTTCGATCGGTATTTCGATTCGATTATCGATTGGCTCTTTGGTAAGGCCCCTTGGCGCCATCATAATATGTTTCTCTTTCGTTTTTTAGTACTTAGATGAGTCGGGATCACGGTACCATGGATATATATATATAAATATATAGGGAACCGCCCGAAGGCGGTTCGCCTTTCCAAACATGAGAACAGAGTAAACTAATTATAAAATAACGAACGCGTAGTTATGTGACCACAGAGAATGTGACATGTGTTGGTAATTTAGAGCCCGTTCGTTTTGGGAATGAAAGATGATCATAATGACATTATGCGAACTTGCGTTTTTTTTTGTTAGTTTCACTCACAATGCCACAATTACCACTATCCAAATCGAACAATTGCGTTCGCGTTTATCACTAATCTGTCAACTGTCACTTGTCAAGTAAAATATAGGTTAAATCGTACAATCCACTAATTTTATTTGTGAAATCTTTCTAAAATAATTTCGATTTAAAATACAATAAATTTGATCCTAAAAATATAAGACGGCTGCGACGTTTAAAACAAGTCACAATCACAGATGTCAAAATATGTTCATAACGTATCATCTATCGACTTGGGTCTTTGTGATCAGTTCACGGTAGCATCACAACGCCACTTTTGCCACCGAACTTTTGCCACCGAAATCTCAAAAAAAAACGCATAAATATACATCGTGATCGTTGTGAACATGTTTCTGTCCCAAAACGAACGCGCACTTAGAATGTCATCGCACTTATTTCCAATGCAATTAAGGCTATGTCCGTTCCGAATACAAAAATCGCGATGGCGATCTGTCAACATTTCGTTTCATAAGCAGGGAGCGTTGATAACACAATATGACGGCACGAATATGTTTGACATTTTGTTTTGTAGGTGATTTAGGCCTTGGGGCGGTTCTATATATTATTCTTACTTTCGTGGACGGGACCTATACAGGGGCCTGACCAAAGAGCACGATCGCCAATCGAATCGCCGCATCGATCGATAAAAATGTATAGGAATTTTACTCTATGGGTAGAGCCTGATCGATGAGAAACGTCAAATCCCATACATTTGGCTTTCGATGGGTATTTCGATTTGATTATCGATTGGCTCTTTGGTAAGGCCCCTGGACCTAATCACTGAACAATAGCTTAATTATAAAAGTGCGAATACAATAGCGATCTGTCAATGCGTTGGTAATTTCAATTATCTTCGCTCCTTTTTTTAATGCTATAAAGGCTACGACAGTTTTAACTACAATCGATCGCGATAGAGATCTCTCAAAATTTCATTTTACAATAACTCTTTGGCGATTTTTGAACAAGTCCCCTAAAACAATAATAAGCGGTATTTGATGTGTGTATATGAAAATCGAGGAATGTTTTGAGTATTAATGGTCGGTTTAATAGTCGTTGCTAAGCAATTGCTGATGCTTAACCAATGCTTCGGACTGTCAAAAGTTTCAACAATGACTCAAGCTAAGCAACGACTATTAATCCGACCATTAGTATCATCAACTGTGCGAGTCTTCGATTATCTATTTATTTTAAAGTTATGAATATAAAGTTAGAAAAATATTTAGAAGCTTTATTTCCTTAACTTATTTTAAACTAATAATATCAAATGTTGAAAGTTGCGATGTTAAATACATATATTTTATACTTGTAAGTCTTTATTATATTTACTAGATGTTCTTACTAGTATTTGTAATTAATTATCATTTTTTAAGGGATTGTAAATAAGCATTACCGGTGTGAAATATGTTTTATTTCATAGTTATTTATTTTATCATTTATAAAGGGTTCAAGATTTATTTTTTCTACAGCTTACTCTAGTTATGTTATTTTACTCTATGATAAATATCAGAAATATCTATTTAAACCCTAGCGTTGTCTACTCTATGAGATATATCTTTTTAAACCCTAGCGTTATACAAATAAAGACAAGTTTTCGTTAACATGTTCGAATCATGAATAAATATCGACGGTCTTTTTAAACCACACGACATTTAACAAATTATTATTATGGATGAATATTACTTTTGTTGTATTTAATCATTGATATTTATCAATGTATACAAAAGGGTTTTTCACAGCTGCTTACTTGGCAAAGAACGTTGGCAGAATCCCATATACTTACTTAAGTTGTAGACAAATAATTGAGTCGACTATTAATCACAAAAAATATACACGATTTTTTATTAGTTTTTGAGTTAAAATGTGTAACAATTTTCGCTTTTGAAAGCAGGGAACTCACTCATCTGAACTCATCTCATTACGAGCTGGGGCCTCATCATAAGCTGCTTCTCATACGACAATAAGACGTTAACTAAAAAATAAATATCAGTTCTATTCATATTAACTCTTTTACTATCGGTTAACTCTTTAACTATAGAACTTATATTTCTATATTTAAAGTTTACTCATTGTCCTGTCATCGAACAATGTGGTCCAATTTGCGCTTACGTTGAATGCGTATTCTGTATGCGCTTTAAACACTGTAACTAATTCAAGGTGCTCTTATATTCGAATATATTTCAAGTGACGTCACTCGCGTCGCGTATAGTGCCATCTTGAAATACACAAATTCTTCGCCAGTTTGAAAATGTTTAGAGCATTGCAATTTCAACTTAATAATTAACAGTATAAAACTTATATATCCATATTTAAAGTTTACTCAATGTTCTGTCATTGAACAAGGTGGTCCAATTTGCGCTTACGTTGAATATGTATTCCGTATAGGCTGTAAACACCGTGAACTGCTTAAATTTGAATATATTTCAAATGACGTCACACGCAACGCGTATATTATTGTCTTTGGATTTGACGTCTGCACTTCTGTGTGCAGACTATTCGACCTAAAGACAACAGCAAACAGCCCCTTTAGCCAAGAGCATGCTCGCTTTTTACGCTCGAACGTCGCAGAAGCGTGAAAGAGAGGGAGATAACAAATCTATTATCCTATTGGTGTATCTATATTGTTGTCTCGTTTTGGTTTTTCTGCAACGAAAAAGGCGAAAGTGACGTCATCATCAAATGTCATTTTCGTACAAAAGTTTTGTTAGCGTTATTTACGTCTGCACTCTTGGCTAGGGGGGCAGGTAGAGCACTGTATTCGGCTGTCAATAGGGTTGACAGATGTCCTTTAATTTAAATGACTTAAATTATATATATATATATTTTAATTTTGTATATATCTAAGTACTTATATATTATTTTAAAGTTTTATTCAACTAATTATTGTTATTCTTTTTTACAATTTTTTATTTGCTTTACATACTCGTAGTAAGTTTTTATATAGTGAATAGGTGTAACAACATTGTGTAAAGTTACAATTTAAACATTCATAATTTTAAACCGTAGTTTTCTTTAAGTAAATAAATAAAGTAATTATGTATCACCCTTGTAACCATATTTTTGCAAAATAAAGATTATTTATTAAATAAATATCTCTGTTGACACAATTACAGAACGCTTAAATTAAAACATATCTTGTCTCTTATTTTCATCTTTAGTTCTTTATTTTCTCCTAAAAATCCTCTTTAAAATAAAACTGGAGCTGGTAACCCCAGTTGAGAGTGAATACCAATCAGCCAAAAATAAAAAAAAACGCGTACGTCACAGAAGTACGTCAAAAAAGTACGTCAAAAAAGTCTAGAAATTAATTCATGGCATTACTACAAAATATGTAAGCTGGTATCATTGATAGTGCGAAGAAAAACATATTGATAATTTTTCCTTATTTATTTTATTTCCACACAAATTTAAATTGATTTGTCATGCCTACCTAAGTGGTCTATGACCGCCTCCGTAATAATAGTTGAGCCTTTGGCGTTGTATTCGGAAGTCGTGGGTTCGATTCCCACTACATAAAAAAAAAAAAAATCCTATATAAATGTTATAATACATATTATTATAATATAGGACAATTTATACATATTGCTCATGGGCCTTACCGGGAAACCACATCGACAAACCGATCGACGCGTCGATGGATAAATTGTATAGAAAATATTGCCTATGGGTAGAACTCGATCGCCGAGAAACGTCAAATCACATACATTTTATTTTCGTTTTCGATCGGTATTTCTTTCATGAGGCTTCCCAGTAGCTAAGCTTTAGGTTTGAACTATATGACCCAGCGGCCACATTCTGTTTCTTTTAACGTGATCGTTAGATTGTCAAAATAACGTTTTCCGTCATTAGCGCTCTCTCCCCCAATCAGCGAAGGTTAAAAAACTACTCTGATTGGAGGAGAGAGCGCTAATAGCGGAAATCGTTATTTTGACAATCTAACGATCACGTTATAAGAAACAGAACGTGGCCGCTGGAACAACGATATAATACATATTATATTTTATAAACATCCAGACCATGATAAATTGTACAGAAAAACTAATATTAATATTTTTTGCCATGGGTGGGAATTGAATCCAAGACCTCCGGATACATACGCCAAAGGCGCCACCACTAGTCTACGGAGGCTGTCATGTCATGGTCTGGATATTTATTAAATATTCGTTTATGTTATTTCTGGTACACATAGAACAAGCCTAGAGATTAGTTTGTGACCAAGGCAATATGTGTATTGTACGAGTAACCTTCATATTGTTATTATTATTATTATAGACGCTTAAACTGAAGGTTAGTTCAAATACTTTGTACAGAGTAAAATTAAGTCTGTTTATAAGCAGACTCGACCTAGATAGTGAAAGCTAAGTAACCAAATTTTTGCTTGTTTAATGAGCGCTATCAATGTGGAGACAACAGGACCTAGTCAGAAGTATGCGTTATCCGCTACCGCATTGTGGATTACACTTATGTCTAATTCGGCCTTTAGTAACACATTTTATGTAATAAATAAAATAAAAATCAATTCTTCAGAAATATACAATAAAAAATATATTTAATAATCAATTCTTCAGAAAAATCAGAATTCAAATATTTCACTACCTAGTATTCGTTGTCATTATCATCGTCCAAATATTCCAGGTCAGCCAGTTTTGTGCTTTCTAGGAATATCAACCCTCGCCGCAGTGATTATTATAGATAGGTACTAATGAAAAAAAAAACTTAAAAGATTATGATGCATCTAGGTAGTTAGGCACCTAAAGCAGTTATAAAAAAAACATAATATAAATACATTTAGAAAAAAAAAGTATATTCTAAACTAAATGACTTTACATACAAAACTTATAAAAAATTATAACCTTTATAAAATGTAAACAAAGCGAGAAATATGATCAAAAATTGCGTATTTTATTTTAAAATCATTGGGATCAACACATTAAACAAAAATATTCCAGCATACAGAAATACTGCTACTGTTGTTTAGCCGTAAACGTTATCTTTACATAGTCTGGCCATAAATATCTACTGTTACAATTAAAAATAAAAAAATATATATATTTGAATTTAGAATCTGTAATTTTATACGATTGTTCATTGTGTTTTCTCATTTTGGCACCAATACATTGAAATATATTTTGCGATATTAAAATAGAGCGGGGTGATAAAAGAGAATCGAATCGCTGTGATTGCGTTACACAAAGTAGGTATGGAGCCAAAGCAATTTTTAAAACTCTCCATACACTTAAATTGGTATTAGTCAAATGTTTGTGTACCGGGCTATTAATAGGTACCATGAGACCTCCTCTTTTTGTGACAGAAAAAGATCTGGCCGTCCACGTTGTGTTCGTACGAAAAAGATGGTCAAAGCAGTAAGGGAAAGAATTCGAAGAAATCCTGTCCGAAAATATTTTATCTCGTAAGATGAAAATAGCACCTAGAACCATGTCGCGTACTTAAAAGGATGACTTGCAGCCTATAAGAGACGCACTGGTTATTTCTTAACTTAAAAAAAATAAGGGTGGTAAAATCGAAACCACTACTAAACCAAAGGGAGGTCACAGAAAAAAATTGTTTACGGATGAGAAAATGTTTACAATTGAGCAACATTTTAACAAACAAAATGACCATATTTAGGCTTATAGCTTTAAGGAAGCTTCCGAATAGGGAATATGCATGTTTTTATTTTATTTCATTACTTGATAGAGTAACTACATTTAGACCCTAAAAACAATTATTAAACATTTTTTAAAGTGTAATAAAATTACACAAAAATAAAACGATTTAAACTTTATCTGCCACTATTTCAGAAAAAAACGATACATCACTAGCCGCCATTTTGTGACGTCATTCGTGCTCAAAAAGCATATTAGTTTAATGTTATTGCACCTCAAAAGTTAGTCAGAAGGTTTGTTTATCACAAATTATCGTAATAAAGCACGGGCCTGACCAAAGAACACGATCGCCAATCGAATCGCCTCATCGATCGATAAAAATGTATAGCAATTTTACTCTATGGGTAGAGTCCGATCGCTGAGAAACGTCAAATCTTATACATTTGGCTTTCGATGGGTATTTCGATTCGATTATCGATCGGCTCTTTGGTAAGGCCCCACAATAAATACCCGAGAAAACAAGAAACTGTAGACTACAGTACACACGTTGACATTTGTTTATTGACGTCACATACAGTGTTTGCTAATGTCGGAGCGTTTAGAAATGCGTTCCGTTTATACAAAAAAATAGATTTTTAAAATGATATTTATAAAAAAATTTGCTAATCAAAATAAAATAGATTACTGTAAATATGTTCAAAGACATAAAAGGAACATTATATATTAAAATAATAATAATTGGCGTTACATGCATATTCCCTATTAGTCGACAGAGTGCAACGTGGGCATTATCCGACTTCAGTAATAGTTTGATGGGGTGTTAGCTATAAAGGAGAGACTGAGCCATATTTTTGTGAAAAAGGTATCAAAATATCGACACAATTGTATCAAGATATTATTTTTGAGAAGGTAGTTAAGCCCCTTAACAACACCATGTTCAATAACCCAGTATCCTTCCAGCAAGACTCGGCGCAGGGTCATAAAGCTCGGTCCACGCAGTCTTGTTTGGAAGCGAACATTTCGCACTTCATAGCTGAAGACTGGCCGTCGTCTAGTCCCGATCATATTCCGCTGGATTATGATTTATAGTCAGTTTTAGAGAGTACTGCATGCTCTAAACGCTATGATAATTTGGAGTCCCTAAAACAATCCATACGATTGGCAGTGAAGAATTTTCCCATGGAAAGAGTGCGTGCTTCTATTGATAACTGGCCTCACGTTTAAAGGACTGTATTGCAGCCAATGGAGACCACTTCGCTAATAATAAGCTCTTTATATTTTAAATTGTTTTATATTTATTTATTAAACTAACACACTGTAAAAATAATAATTAATGTTATTAGCAATAGATTTTTTTTTGTTACAATATTTATGGCAAGGCTAATATGTAAAATATATTTAAAGCTTTAATCTCTTCTTAAACAATGATAAAATACATTATATGTCACTTCTTTTACATAACTTTTAATGGTCTGATTCTTAATATGTTTTATGAAAAACATTTTTATAAAACGTACTACTAGCTTTAACGAAAACGAAAGCCCCACGCTCACCGTCTGTGTTCTTGGGGCCCGTTCGTTTTGGGACTGAAATAAGTTCACAATGATCATAATGACATTATGCGAACTTGCGTTTTTTTTGGTTAATTTCAATCACAATGCCACAATTACCACTATCCAAATCGAACGCAATTGTTATCACGAATCTGTCAACTGTCACTTGTCAAGTAAAATATAGGTTAAATCGTACAATCCATTAATTTTATATGTAAAATCTTTCTAAAATCATTTCGATTTAAAATACAATAAATTTGATCCTAAAAATATAAGACGGCTGCGACGTTTAAAACAACAAAAACTGTCACAACCACAAATGTCAAAATATGTTCACAACGCCTCACCTATCGACTGGGGTCATTGTGATCAGGGGCTTTATTCCGAGTTTTGACACGTTCACCGTCGCGCATTTTGCGTAAAGTACGGGTATTGAAATTAAAGTTCCATCCTCTTAATTAGAAAGTTGAAATTGCAATGCTCCATACATGTTCAAACTTGCGAAGAATTCGTGTATTTCAAGATGGCGGCATTATAATAGCCAACCTAATACATACTATATATCCATTGGAATAGAGCTTATATTTCCATATTTATAGTTTGCGCAACGTCTTGTCGTGATTAGCGTGTGCAAACTCGGAATAAGGCCCCAGTTCACGGTAGCATTATGGGCCAAAAAAAACGACCACTGTGGCAGATCACATCGCCAATTTTGCCGCCGAAATCTCAAAAAAAACGCATAAATATACATCGTGATCGTTGTGAACATGTTCAGTCCCAAAACGAACGCACGCTTGGCTGACATTTGTTCTGTCACCAAATTTAACGAACGTCTTTACCAAATGTCCTTCCAAACCTTCATACAAAAGTTTCGTGCGCG
This sequence comes from Monopis laevigella, assembly GCA_947458855.1. Lineage (NCBI taxonomy): Eukaryota > Metazoa > Arthropoda > Insecta > Lepidoptera > Tineidae > Monopis > Monopis laevigella. Next base: position 33,008,779 of record OX381576.1, on the reverse strand, counting down.
CTTTTACCGGTCATGCTCTTGGCTGGGGCGGTGTTTATAGCGTATACAGAATACGTATTCAATGTAAGCGCAAATTGGACCGTGTGGAGAGAGTACCTATGGATTTCTACCCTTTTTTAAAGATAACTATTCTGAAATAGACCATTTAAAATATTTTACTAATACCTATAGGTTATTTTATTAATATAAATTAAAATATAGTATGTTACATGTATACCAATTTTAATTTATCTTTTTTTTTGGTTGTGCGTTTTCACTTCCTTGATATGTATACATCCAAGGTTCTCTAACGTTTTTATTCGTCGGCGGAAAGGCAACTTCAACCAAGCCCCAAGCGCCAAAATGAGGTGAACAAATCGCAACAAAGAGTAAAGTAGAAATAGTCGAATTATTTCGTAATATTCATTCGGCAAGTTCGGCTCGTACAGTTAGTTACATACAAAAATATATTAATAAGAATAGAATAGATGATATTTGTACTCTTAAAATTATTTAAGAAAAATTTCGCCCTTGTCGCAGGTTTAAATAAGTACCATATTGGCCGAGGCACTTTTCTTTTTATCAGCTGAACGTTAAGACCCTATTTTATTTCTGACTTGGCAGCTAAATTTGAGATTCTATTTAATTCCTGACCCACCATAGATAATGATCAAAGGAATTGCTAATTAAGGTACGGCCAAACCAACGCGGTGGCGGTGGCGGTGGCGGTGGCGGCCGCGGTGGCGATCAGTTACTGCAGTAGTACTTGTATCGACGGGTTCAAACCAAACGCGATCTGCGGCCGCCCGCGCGATCCGTACAGAGTCTGCACGCGCGATCACTTGCGGCCGCCAGTGTTGCCAACTTAGTGGATTTTCCACTAAAACTGGTTGATTAGACCAGTCTTTCAACGGGGATTTTTTTTTTTAGTGGCTGGTGGTTTTTCTTAGTGGTTATGTATCCTAATAAGGAATTTATAAAAATGCATAAATATAAAATACTGAAAAAAGTGAAAATAAAAACTCCCATCTAGTATTAGAAACTAGGACTTCTAACTTCACTCGTATAAAGTGTGTAGTTCGTGGGTTCGAGTCCCACCCACCAGGATTTTTTTCTATGTTTTATTATCTTTAAAAATTTAATATAAAAAAAAGTAAGATTAAAATTGTTTTATTAAAATTTCAATGCGTACTATTTTTTTTTTTGTAGATTTATACCCAAAATTCGACTTTTTCTAGTGTTTAGTACGATCCCTTAAAAAATAATGTTGTTGGCAACACTGGTTCATTCCGCCCGAACGCAGAAATCCTGAACGCGTTGGTGTGAACGGCTGAGATCGCCACCGCGGCCGCCACCGCCACCGCCACCGCGGCCGCAGATTGATCGCGTTGGTCTGTGCGTACCTTTACAGAATAAGGACGCACTGTGAAACTGCAGAAAAAAAAACTAATTTTGACAGTTCTCAGCCATTGCTTCGGACTGTCAAATTGCATATGAAAAAACCTCGGAGTAATAATTATTAATCTGTGGAAAAAACTAAATTTTAATAGTCCCAAGTAATGGCTCAGGCTAAGCAATGAATATTAATCTGGCCATTAGAGACCGAGGCATATGGATTTGTAAAAGACCTAGGCTATCGAATATTTTTGGGATCTCCAGATTCCAAAAATATTCAATGTATGAAGAGATGTATGGATGTTGAGGAAGCTAGAGTTCGTGTGAAGTGGCACACATTGCTCTCTGCCTACCCCTTAACAGGGAGACAGGCTTGATGGTATGATGTATCATCATCATCATAATAGCAGCCTTTCACGCGTCCACTGCTGGACATAGGCCTCCCCCAAAGATCGCCACAACGACCGGTTCTGCGCCGCCTGTAGCTATCGGCTTCCCGCGACTTTTTTCAGGTCATCGGTACATCTTGTGGGGGGCCTGCCTCTGCTGCATCCTCCGGCATGCGGTCGCCACTCGAGAACCTTAATGCCCCAACGGCCGTCCGTTTTGCAAACTATGTGGCCTGCCCACTGCCACTTAACTTTGGCGATTCTGAAGGATATGTCGGTTACTTTGGTCTTTTTGCGGATCTCATCGTTTCGATTACGATCCCGCAAGGAAACAAAGTCAAAGTCAAAAATATTTATTTCATGTAAACCTTTACAGGCATTTATGAAAAGTCAAAAAAATAAAAAAGGTATATATAAGGTCCTGTGTGCACTTGGCCAGGTCGCCATTCCTCCCACAGACAAATGTTGAGAATATAATACAAAATAAACAAATCGTAAACTATTGTCCTTGAAGAACACACACTACATAACCAACCAGTTGAAGACTAGGTGGTTAGCTGGTTCCATTGACCTGTCAATCGTTGACTGCCCTGCAAAAGTGCCACCAAGGCGACCAACCCAACAGACCATAGCTACGCCCCAAATATACATACTTTAATATAGGTAATCAAAATATACCTACAAGTAGATAGATGAAAGGTATCTTTTAGGGCGCAAACGCTGATCACAAGTCGATAGACTCTGAGACACCCTGGAGAAAAAGGTACCAGCAAGTAAAAAACTCTGATGTTCCACATGTACCGTATCATCGGAGGAGCATGGTCCTGCATAGTTATTGACTTAAACCTATGCTTATAGCATGTGGTATATACTCTCATCCTACTGAAGAGCACGCGTAGAACACCCCAAGGCAGATATACTATCTTACAATATTGAAAGATGCACTCGAGCGTGCCTCGGCGTGGGCTCCGACGGGGGGAAACGCTGGTGCTTTCCTATTGGCTGTGCAGAAATGCTGACATGGCAACCGTCGCTCGCTACCATATATGGTAAGCGTGGAGCGGACAAAGGAGATGCCTCATGTTGCCATTCGCCACGTGGAATGCAGCCACAATGTCATTGGTGCTAGCATTTTAGGTACTCCTACTAAGTGGCGCAGTCAAACAGTTTTTTTAGAATTAAGTTTTTTTTTTTAGGTTGTTTGTTTTTATAAACAAATAATGACATTATATTTATAATTAAAATATTTATATTATATATCATACATTTTATTATAGATAATAGGTTTGAAATAAACTTAGATTTATTTCCGCTACTAAAACCGTAACCAGTAGAAACCAGCACGAATACGCGTATAATCAGGCACCCCTTCGCAAGGCCCAACCGCCGCTACTACTGGGCATCTATCATAAATGTATTTCATACCAACTTCTTTAACATCGTTAGCAGATATATCATCTATTTTGCTAATAATATCATATATATTTAAAGGAACTCCAGAATAAAGAAGAGACTTTCCAATTAAAATTCCCATGCCTGCGTTTTTTTCTGTTTTATACAGTAACTTTGATTTCATTTCATACTTAGCTCGTTCCACTTGTTTTTCAGTTATACAAGTACACATTTTCATTAGTATATCGTAAATATTGCAAAACATTTCATCTTGTTGAAGCGGCATTGCAACAAAATGCAGTCCCCATAGACCTGTATCTTTGTAAGTTAAATTAAAGGATTTATATCCCTGAGTGTAATAAGAAGCAGCTGCTGAAAGATCATTTATGTGATTCGAGCTTAAACCTTGAGAACAATGCCAGCCTCCAATATAATTCTTAGCTAGCTCCATTACTAGAAAGTCTTCATGGCACATGGGAGGGGATTCAACAGCAATGGCTATATGGGCAGCTGGTAATGAATCGTCTCTAAAACGTACTTCTGAACCAGTGTATCTAAAACCAAGAATATAAATTACTTGAAAATAATTAAAGATTTAGTATTAATTCGTTCGTCTAGATTACTGCGCTGATAAGTATACATATTAGTGATCATTGCAACAAATGATTTTTATATAAATATTACTGCTGATTTTTTGAAATTTACCTGTAATAATCTTTTTCGTCATATTTATGACTACTTATATCTTTCATCGCCTCATTAGCAAAACTAAGAATATTTTTATGTTCACTGCCACCTACAACAGTTAAAACTGCACGTCGTGGTTGCCATATTCTCTCCAAATAAGTTTTCAAAATTGACTGATTAAAATTACACACATTTGCGCTTTGGCCCATTACAGATTGACCTAAGGAAGTTCCTTGAAAAGCTGCAGAATGAAGATAATCCATCGTTAGATTATAGTAATCATTTTCATACTGACACATTTCTTGTGAAATAATATTTATTTGTTTGCATATTTCTTCTGGTGTTAAGCAATTGTTAAATGAAGTTTGTAATAGAATTGTAATAAAATCCTGTGCGTCTTTATTGTGACACTCAATCGAAAAAGTTACTACTTCTCTACCGGTGTGACATTTTATTTGAGCACCTCTTGAATTCAATAAGTCTTCATAACCTTTGAATGCCAGATGTTCCATTAAATGAGTAATACCATTTTCCTGTTTGGTTTCATATCGTGATCCACCATCAATTAACAATGTTATGCTTGAGGTTGGAGATTCCCTTTCCAAAGTAGCTATCATCAGCCCGTTGTCTAATGTATCGGCGCAAGTGTGAGGTAAATTCATTAAATAATGCATAAATGGTTTTGGGTACGAACCACTGTTTCTCCAAAATGTTGGACAAATCTTACGGTATCCTATGATTTTATTTAAAATCTTCATTATTAAATATTTTATGTGTGTTTGAAACAGTTGACAAGTGACTTTTTTTTTCAGCGCTGAATGACATAGGTACTAGAAGTGTGCGTTTTTATGTAAATTTATTTCATGATATTTCTCACAGACACCTCACAGATTTCTATTAACAATAATATTTAAATATGAGGTATAGCAGTTCCTACTTCTCTATCCTCTATTTAAAACTCAGGTGTTTTCACAGGTTGTTTTATTAAATTTATCTTGGAATGAATTTGAACTGTACCCGTAGCACGGCCAAGCCTAAGATAAGATATGGAGTCGCGAACCCTCAGATTAATAATAATAAACGCGAACCAATGTCAAAAGTAACTATTTTTTAATATCAACCAATAAGAGCGCTGCAAAGTTGCACCTGATTGGCTGATATAAAAAAAAATGTTTTGTTTGACATCCGCTCGCGACTTCATCTCTTGTCTTGGCTTGGCCGTGCTACGGGTGCTGTATGAATGAGTCTTAGAACTGTTGGTTAATTTTATTTGTCATAAGGTTCATCCACATGATAATTTACTGTAGCATCTATAGGCACTGATGATATATTCCACGTTTGAGTATTAAATTAATTTGAGCTACAAAATATATATAAAAGACAAACGGATCAACGGATCCAAGGATAAAAACGTATAGAAATATTGTCTATGGGTAGAACTCGATCGCCGAGAAACGACAAATCACTTACATTTTATTTTTACTTCTGGTGTGATGCTATTTTGTCGCTTTAAAGTAAGGACACAGGACAGAACATACATTGGGTAAGGAAAAAATATGTTTATCTACCTTCAAATGAAATAAGTTAACGTTTTAAGAAACATTCAAAACTAGGGATGCGCGATTTGTTCGTCGATCAGATTTTAAAGATCGTATCGGATCGTAATGCCTCGATCCGATCCGAGGATCGGCATGTCGTCCATCCGATATTCAAGAAATCGATCCGGATCGGTAGTAAATAATTAAGAAACAATTCTATAGGTATATAAAGGATGAATTTGAAAGAATGTACTTTGGGCGAATATGAGGTTCGTCTGATCAAATCAAACAACTTTTCCCTTGGAACCATGTGTCGCAAATGAAAAATAATGAATTTGGCTTCCATACAAATTGGCAGTTTAATAACTGCGGGGTTAAGTCGAATGGCAATCACGGTTTATCATGCCAACGTAGTTGCGGTCAAATATATAGACACGCTGCTATAAACAACATTATAAAGCGTTTTTTAGTTTCGTACAGTCGATTCGTTCAGACGGTAAACATCCGTAGCATTACTACAAGTTTTTGCAAACAATTACTACTATAGTCGCTAGTAACTATAGATAGAAAAAAAATCACTAAAAGAGGTTTATTTGAAAAATAAAGCGATCCTATTGGTTGATCCCTATCTATAGTTACTAGCGACTATAGTAGAAAATAGTTTTGCGAAAACTTGTAATATAGCTACCGGACGGCATGACGTGGTGTATGGTCGTTCAGTTCTCTGGGATGCCTCATGCGATTTAGGTAGTTTTATTTTTTTGAAATCAGAAAAAATATAATTAGGTTAGGAAGGTCCACCGCCCATACAGCAGGGTTATTACGCGTCTTAAGTTCGTTCGCACGCCAATCATTATAACGTCATTCTGACGTAGATCAAGCTTGGCTTCTTGACATTGGCTCCAAAAAATCTTAGAAAATTACGTCATAGCGAGCGAACTTAAGACGCGTAATCACCATGCAGATTCCTTCATGTTTCGGTTTTAGTATGTGGTTGCCGGTTTTCAGAAGATTACTGCATCGATTTCATGTCGAGATTGTAGTCTTTTTCAGGGTGCGGTTACGAAATGGGTGGTTGAATTAAGGTTAAGGCAGCGTGTTGATTAAAATATACTCGTAATCCAATTGCGGCTACGACGTGGTAGTTATAAAACCTAACCGCTGGGTGCCCATCGTAACACTTCCTTATTAGAGATTTGTCTGCGCTGTTTTTATATTACGGATTTGTAATTACCTACTGTATTGGCTATTTTAGCTATAACAAACATTATTTTATTGTGGATATACACTTATTTTATTGCGCTTATCATCCAAAACAGCAACAGTGTATTTGGTATGATCCACAAAATATTTAATAACCTGCCAAAGGAACTAAGAGATATTGACAATACAAATATATTTAAGAAAAGGCTTAACTTATATCTAATTGATAAGACATATTACTCCATAAATGATTATATAAATGACATAAATTGAATCTGACATGCATGCAATGATTATAAATTTGTTAACATTTTAGAGGGTTTTTATTTGATTTATAATTGATATAGGTATTTATAACATTAATGTTATAAATCCACAGTGGTGTTATATCATATAATAATATAACACCACTATAGTGCCTCGGAGAGCACGTTAAGCTGTCGGTCCCGGTTTCACTATACCAACTTGTGAAGCTGTTTATAGATGGGTTATTGAGTCTCTTCAAAACATCGCGACGAGCTGGCCACTTGTTCGGTGTAGACTCATGCCATCGGCTACGACGAGGTGGGATTAAAAACCCCTCCGCTGGGTACCCTGGGGCCGTCTAGGCGGTCTCGGGCGCCGTAAGGCACCCGTGATGATATATATATATATATATATATATATATATATATATATTTCTTTGTTAATATGACATAATGATAATAATTTCAATGTACCTAATACCTATTGTGTTGTCATTCTGTCTTGTTGTCATTTTGCCTTTGTGTCATTTGACATTTTTATTTTTGTAATTGGGATTGTTTATTAGATTTCTATTCTATTCTATTCTATTCTATTCTATTCTATTCTATTCTATATGTAATAATGATTTTGCACGCCTCATGGATTCTGATGAAACTGTATACATATTTTTTAACAACTTGTAACTTGACTCTAAATTATGCAAATAAAGATTAATTCATTCATTCAAAAGAAAACTTATATTTTATACAAATTTAACACCCACCTTTTTCTAAGAACCAATGACTGCCAAAAAGTTATCATAAAATCATAGACAGTAGCAAGATACTACGTCTGTGCATAAAACAATTAAAATATAAAAACATTTAAATATATATTAATAATAATATACAGGAAAATTTACGCTGGTCACAAACTAGGCTAAAACAATTAAAATATAAAAACATTTAAATATATATTAATAATAATATACAGGAAAATTTACGCTGGTCACAAACTAGGCTATTTTTTTGTTTCTGGTACTATGTGTACTAGAAACAAAAACATACATTTATATATTTTATAAACACCCAGACCATGACAAACTGTACAGAAAAAACGTACCTACTAATATTTCCCACCACGAACCCACGACCTTCGGAAGCAACGCTAAATGCGTAACCAATAGTCTATGTCTTAATTATTATTTTTACAACTTTGCTGTTGGTCGACGTTCATTTATTATTTTTATGTTGGTAATACGCGAAAATCATTCTGTTGTGAGTTCTAAATATGTTATTTTATTTATTTATGCTAAGTTAGCACAAATATTTTTATATAATATTTAAAAAAAAAAACTAAATTCAATATAATAAAACATAAAAACTCAAAACAAAAAGATTAATTAATACAATAACCGAAAAAAAAACTTAATTCTGCGACAAAAAGAAGTCGAGTTATACTAGAAGTGCGAAAGCTCATTTTGTATAGAGTATTACCTACCTACTACTAGTATTTTTATACTAGTAAATTTTCAATATCTTTTTATCACGTCATGATCGACAAAATTCTCTAATTATAATTAAGGCATGTCTGGCGAAGGAGGTATAAAACGAATATATATAAAAAAGGGTTCCAAATGAACCGATATTATGCATTTTGTGGGGGCGCAGAGCCCTTTCGTATGTGCAGAACTTTTCAAACGAATTCCGATTTTATTGTAACTGTATAGAGTACATTTTAAAGGGATTATACTTTTTATGCAATGATGTTATTAGTATGGATATGCCTATATCGTGACACGTTTCATGTTTTATGAAAAAAAAAATTTTTTTAGTATGTAATAGTTAATTTTTTTAAAGATAGAAATAATTTTATACACAGTGGCTTTGAAAGGTAGTACTTTGGGCTAATAGGAGGTTCTACTGATCAAATAGAACAACTTTTGCCATGGAGCCATGTGTCATATAAATAAATTAAAAAATGCCTTTCCCATACAAATTGGTAATGTTAACATTATTCCTAGTTTGTATGAAGAATTTTGTTTTTCATTTGCAAGTTTTGCGTTTAAAAGTATAGTCTTGTTTAATAATTAAATAAGAAAGAAGTTTATAAGTTTTAATTTGAAAGATCTATCTAATTTGGAAAAGATTAAATTTTATTTTAAGTAATAGAGTAAGGAGTATTTTAGCAGAGTTTTGGTAGGGTCAGTAAGTATACATGTATGTTTACAAAAATAACTAATGGTTTAATTACTATACAAATAATTAATAGCCTATAGTAATTCTAAAATTTTGATTTGTTTATACAACAAGAGAAAGTCCTGAAAAGAACTGTTTTTATTCCATTTTATAAATAGTTTGAAACAAGTGAAATTCTGTCTATAATGCCCATATGAATTGTCTATAATGTCCATACAAGGATGTTGTTGAACCGAAGAATGACGGCAGCACCGCTGTGTAAACACCATCCTCCGATGCAAGCTGCGTCACCGAAGCAGGCGCTCCGCAATTCTCCGCACAGTGCTGCAGTGTCCTGTTGTCTCGTATGGCTGTTGTCGTGTCGACGGCGCTCGCTCAAGAAAGGCCAAGGCAAGTACTCAAGACCCCTAAAAAGTTATAAATAATAGTAAAATTAAATTAACTTAAAAGCCAGATGTTTCGACCAATCGCTGAGCAATTTGGTAATAAATTTGCATGCGCTTCAGGTCCCAACGGCCCCATAGTTTCAACTCCAAACAGCTCAAATACATACTCTTCCGTAAGATTAGAGTATTTACGTCGTTTGAAGTTTTCTGCAGAACAAGCAGCAGCGCCAACCTTTTTGTTTTTTATTTTAAGTAATTGGATCCGTTTTTATCGTGTTGACCTATAAATTACATGTGATTTTTTTTGTAAAATATTATAGAAACTAATACTTATCTTTTTATTTAATTATAATTAATTACGATTATAATTAAGCGATAATATTTTATTTTACCCTAAGCCAGACCGATATCTCGAAATCCAGCAGAAAGATGAACTTACGTACACTAGAGCAAAAAATACTTCAATTTATTACTGAGAAAATATTTTCTCAGCAATCAAAATAATGTTTTTTACAAGTACTTAACATTAATAAATAATATTATATTTTATAATAGAGGGTATATCCATATTATGCTCTCTTATATAAACTTTTCGTAGGTGGCGTCTTTACCTGTGGGTAAGGGCGAATGGAAACTTTATTCTGTAAAACTTTTCATAGTGAATAGACGACTTTGTAGCTCCTGTTTTTTTAAAGATATTTTATTAATTTCATTCATAACAAAAGTTTTTGGTGAGTTATTTTTATATAGTTTTGCTTTGCTGATGTTACTATTTTAATCTAGTGATATCTTCTAAATACCTAGCTAGCGCTATCTTTTAAAGCAAAGAGTCGAGCATTTAAATGTAGGTATTTAAAGTTAATAAAAATTGATTTAATCAACAAATATTTTATATTTCAAGTAAAACGCATCCGTAGTATTTCTAAAGATGTATAATATTTTTCCAAAAATATTATTAGATAGGAACTTAAAATAAATGAATAACAAATAAACAAAATTATTAATAAATATATACCTACTATAATATTATAAAGAAAAAAAGAAAATTTTTGTTTGTTTGTTTCGGATAAACTCAAAAACTACTGAATTGATGCGATTTCTTTTAAATTAAACGGCGGGGTACAGTCAGTATACAATATAGAACCCAGATAAATTAGTGGTGATACAGATACTTCAGCTAATGGCTGACAACATTTTTCAGAATTTTACCGTCATCTAAGAATAAAAAGAATAAATTATCTCAACTTGACGAACTGCTATTAATAATTGGCAATTAAAAATTAGGAACTAGTTTTAAAATTTCGAAAAATTGGGCGTGTACATTTCGTGACAAAAATAAATTTTAAACACATTTTTAAGATCTCTTAGCAAATTTATTTGGTTTTCTTTTTTCAATATATAAATTAATATTTTTTACGTATTAACAGTGTTTCCTTAAATAAACTTAATAGTTTGTGCAGCTAACAGATGGCAATACTAAAAACAATATATTATACAAAATACTAGTAACTTGAATATATTTTAAAAATCAAGATTAAAATGTCTCTAAAAGATATAATATCTCTATGTCTCTAAAAGTCTTTTGAATTTTTAATTGGTATTCACCACTCCTCAGTATTTGAATCTGTGTTTATTTTAAAGATATTTTAGTTAAACAAAACATGTAGGTAGGTACTTGAAATTTTATATGCCTATTATAGGCATATAAAACTTTTTTTTTTTACTTTCGTTATTTTAAGTATAATAGTTTATAATAATATAATAACTAACATTAAAGTAATATTATTTAAGAACTTTATTGATTATGTTTATATAATTTATTTGAAAAAAAAAATACAATAAATAATTAATTTAATTGAGATCCTCCGATGCCGCATCCGTAAACGTATCGAGGACGCTGGCTGCATTCCACGCTGAATATCTATCGATTTTTTTTGCATGAAGAAAGCTCTAGCTCGTCGGTCTAGTTGATAATTATATATATACATATTTATAGCTGTTATAACAACTACTTAAATGCTAAAAAATACAAGGTGTTCTTTTAAAACGAAACAGCCGAGTCAGAATACTTTTTCAAGAATATAGAAGATATAAGATTCCTATCCATCCATTATTTGCCTACGTGGTTTCCCACTAAGGCAAAGCAATATTACGAGTACTTAGTACATTTCTGTCTGGGGATTATAAAATATAATAAATATTAGAATCGTTGTATATATAGTACAAGCTTAGGGCTTAGTTTGTAATCAGGGAAATAATTAATTAGGTAATCTGAATCAGCCAATACGTTCAAAAAGCTTCGGTTTGATTTCCACAAATTAAAATAATGTAGGAGAATTTACGCATATTGGCTCTGAGGCTCTACCATGGGTTTGCGCATTGTAGAAACGTAACGTATTCATTTACGTATACGTGAGCAACAACCAATAGGATAGCTTTATTCAATCCTGTTACCAAAAATAAAGCGATCTTATTGGTTGTTGCTCACGTATACGTAAATGAATACGTTACGTTTCTACAATGCGCAAACCCATGGTAGAGCCTCTGGTCACAAACTAAGCTTAATGCATGTACTATGTGTACCAGGAACAATGATATTATATTCTATAAACACCCAGACCATGACAAACTATACAGAATATTGAACTATTATTTTTTTGCTATGGGTGGGAAACGAACCCACGACCTCCGGATATAATACTCGTAGGTGTTTCTCATACTCTATTTATGTCGTAATAAGTAGATATGTGTAAAACAACCCAGTAAAAAATATAATTTCTTAAAAAATGCATTTTTAGACAACTATTTCTAATAAGGATTCTACAATTCTAAAAAACTAAATAAATTCGTAAAAAAACAGAAATTTAATTTCCGTCCTTAACGTCAACATAATAAGTGCTTTTTATACTGTACATTGTATGTATGAAGGTAACCCAAAGTTTTTTATTAGTCAAATTAATTATGTCTCGTGTGAAGTAGGAATGAGTCATCGGGGGTGCGTTGCGTGCGTAAATGCGGTTGCAATGGGGTGGTGGGAGGCCAAGGGAGGTGACTAACGTTGGTAAAACTCTTTTGACGATAGGTACCTGATTCATACAGGTATTTTAAAAAAAGTGTATTAATTCAACTAAGGCAAATTAAAAGTTGCTATTACGAAGGTCAAATCGGTTTTGAGTTTACCATATCTACTTCTATATATTCCTCTATTATTAGAAAACTTTTTTTTATCTGGAAATAAATGTATTTTGTCACAAAAGTACTTTTGTTCCGAAATTAATGAGAAAACATAGACTTAGTTCATCGAAACGTTTTTGAATAAAGTTAATTTTGCTTAATGATTCTACGATAGCAATGCTGGCATTAATTTTAATTAGTATAGTGTTGTGTTGTAAATGAAAAATAAACGTTCAAGTATTCATTTAAAATAAAGTAAATATCACCCTTTGAAAACTCCGTTATTAGATATTTGAAAAATTTATTCTCCTTGCTAGGAATTGAACCGTTTGATTTTGAAAAAAAACTCACCAGCAGGGTAACCACCGACTCCGATACCGTGAGATCTCGTTCGAGTTGAGATCGAGAACGGTGTTTTTGGTACCTACTACGAAATGTGAAACACCGTTGTTTAAATTGACCACTGCATAACCTATTCGAGTACCTAATTAATTACAAAAAAAATAAAAATATATTTTGAACTTTGGAAGTATCATTTGTAAGAAATAACGTCATTTTTGATCTCAACTCGAACGAGAACTCACGGTATCGGAGTCGGTGGTTACCCCCCAGTATTATTGCACTAGCTGATAGTGTTGTTTATAAGGATCAAATGGAGGAATGTAACTTCAAACTAAAGAAAATTGCTTATTTTTTAGAAATTATGTTAATATTTTTAATGCCGAAACTAATAAATTGTTCAAAATTATAGCGAATATTTTAAATACATACCTACCTAAATTAGTTTTTATTACTTTTATTTAAAAAAAAAAATGTTTTTTTTACTAGAGTACGGCATGTGGCTTTGTATCTACCTGAAGGTAAGCAGACCTACAAAATCCATGAATGGGGTCGATCAATTCAATTTGTTGTTTAACAGCATAGATAGCTTCTACTATGCCGGCTAAAAGATGCGGTTACGAAACGGGCGGTCATAAAGACGAATTTGCATTACGATTCTACTTTAGTAGCCTCGCTGCTTTGTTGTCAAATTAACCGCCCGTTTCGCAACTACGGTGGTAGCCTACTATAAGGAGACTATCACCGTAGTTGTATATACCCACGTATGATTGATCATATACCCGAACAATTAAATTTTTAGGCGAATTTAGTCCTCAGTACCCCTAGTGTGAGTTTTCTAACTATTACTTTGTGTTTGAGTTAACTAAAATTTGTATGGGAAATAGTTCAGTACCCCTAGTGTGAGTTTTCTAACAATTACATTGCGTTTGAGTTAATTAAATTTGTATGGGAAATGGTTCAGCGCCCCAAGCGGAAATTTTGAGAACTAGAAATGCGGTCGTGTGATTGGTCAAAATGTTAACGCGGTAGTATAGTTAACGCGAAAGTAAATGTTAAAAAAACTCACACTATGGCTACTGGATATAACTTGGGTTTGGGAGCAGATTATCCGCCCCTTATCCCGTCCCGCCCAAAATATAAATAATATAGATATAGACGATTTTATTTAAAATAATTTGGATGGAAAATAAAATTCAGGCCATATTACCTAGGCCACCGAAACTACTAGTCCGCCTCTGGCCGGGACTCGAACCCATAACCAACGCTTTCACGGCAATGTACTCAACGACTGAGCCAAAGCCAAAGCCCTAGAGATGGCCGAAGAGTACCATTTTGTTTTAACTTTTTTTTAGATTTTTTTTATAATTACCTACATTTTTATATCGGGACATAAGTATTTAAATTATTATTTAGTAAGTATATATTTTTTAAGTGAGTATATACGTAGTGGCCGTGTTGGTTAGACCTTGGACTTAAAAACACTTACCTGGTTCGAATCCCGGTATGTACCAATGAGTTTTAAATAAAAAAAAATGTACATTTATTTGACAATACTACTAAAGTACCTCGGAGAGCACGTTGCTCACACAAGTTTCGGTCCCGGTTTCACTACACTAACTTGTGAAACTGTTTATAGATGGCTTATTAAGTATATATATTCAAAGTAATCGCGACGAGCTAGCCACTTGTTCGGTGCAGACTCATACTATTTATATTCGGCTACGACGAGGTGGGATTACAAACCCCTTCGCTGGGTACCCTGGGGTCGTCTAGGCGGTCCCGGACGCCGCCGCGCCGTAAGGCACCCCGATGATATGTATATATATTTTGTTACAGGTAACGTGATGTCTCTTCATTTATTACTTTTGAGTTTTATCAGCATACCGTTGGCTATGACTGCAGATACCGGTTAGTATTTATAAGTATTTATTGCCGCGACTTCGTCCGCATGAAAGTTTAAATTTGATCCAGTTATTGTATAAAATAAAGCTGGGGCCTTATTCAAAAATTTTTATAGATATAATAATAATTGAAAGTTTCATAAGCTGCTTCTACAGGCATAGTTCGCGTATGGTCATGTACTAACACTAACCTAACCTATCCTTTACCTAGTTTGGCCATTTTTTTTTTAATAAAGAGTTTTTTGGGTAATTTTTCTCGTATGTGTAGAAAGCCTTTTTGGCACTCGCAAACCGCTACCATAAAATAAAATAATTATGTAAAAATGAGTTAAATATTGTGTTAATATTAAATATAACTTATTAAAATACGGACTTTTATTTGATAAAAATATGCCTTTGAAAAAAAAAAAGGGAAATGTGACTTTTTGGATTTTTTGTTAGGAAAATTAATAATTTTAAAAATTTATCTCCGAAACCTCTGGTTTTCTAAACTTAAAATTTGGTAGGAATATTCAGGTGAACTAGAAGTATTACCAAAAAAATTGTCAACATCAAACTCGACGTCACATAAAGGAAAGCTGAGCCCTTGAAGAACTACCATTCATGGAAAACAATCATTCCTAAGGGGCCACACTATCAAGTCAAATACTTTGATCTCACGAATGAAATTACTAAAAAAGGTTTAAAACTACAAGTGAAAGTCAGTATAAGAGGAATTCTAGCAGTCTGCATCATATACTAAAAGATCTTGGCCTTCCAAGATCAGTCGTCTTTTATGGTACATATTTCCAAGAAAGCAAACACTGATACATACAGATACAAAAACCGTCAAGTGACCTAGTCATTTTTCGGTTTTCGTCAGTGCATTTAACGGTTCTCAAGTGACTACTGCATTTATTTCTTGACGAGGTGATAGTCTTTTCCATCAGGCAAGATTGAGGTCAAACGCATAACTCTGTTTAGATTAAAAAAAGGTTCTGGTAGGATCACATAGTATTTGATTGGATAGGGAGGGTATAAAGTAGATATATATTTATGTCCTGGGGCCTTATTCAAAAATTTTTATAGATATAATAATAATTGAAAGTTTCATAAGCTGCTTCTACAGGCATAGTTCGATTAAAATGTTTAATGTGTCAACCGAAAAAATATTACATAATTAAAAAAATAAAAACCACAATGGTTAGACCTGCTGTACGGTGGCCGCGTTGCTCCTTTGCCACAATGTCAATAGATAATGATGAAAATTATCGAGCGTTAGATCCATACTTGCTAAGGTTTATTTTAATTTTAATAATTACGAGTATGTAGGCACAATTTACACATATAGCTCTGGTCAAACTAACTTTTTGGTTTCCCTGCGGAGACGCGGTTTATTCAGGATCGCTTTATTTTTGGTAACAGGATTGAATAAAGCGATCCTATTGGTTGTTACTCACGTGTACGTAAATGAATACGTTACGTTTCTACAATGTGCAAACCCATGGTAGAGCCTCTGTACATTGGTACAGTAACAAATAATCTGCCATAGGGTGTTTCGCGCATGCTGATCGGTGGGGTGCATTTTGAGTATGCTACTATATATATATATATATATATATATATATGCTATATAGCAAAAGCAAAACAATGGCTGTGCTGCTCTTTTAGTTTGTGTGAAGCACTAGAGTTTTTTACTTGCTGGTTTCTTTATCTACGGGGTGTCACTGAGGGGATCGACTTTACAGTTAGTATACCCGCCCTTAAAAATACCGATCCTTATACCTTTACTTATATATATATATATGTGATTGGTTACTAACCTTTTATTTAGAATAAATATTTAAGGCGTGGAAATGGTCGGTGAAGTTGGTCGCCTTGGTGGCTCCCTTGTATGGCAGATAATGATTGACAGGTCAATGGAATCAGCTAACCACCTAGTCTTACGCTAGTTGGTTATGTAGTGTGTGTTCGGTTTGGTAGTAATTTTCATATTAAGACTTCTAAATTTAAGTTCTAAATCTGATATCGAGGTATAATAAATATTTGTCATTCTTTTAATAATGAATAGCTGCCTAACCAAACGCACTCTAAGACCTCATTGTTAAACAATTTTTTTTTTAACTATTCATAAATATCTGTAAAGATTTACATGAAATAAATGATTTGATTTGAAGCCTAGAGCTTAGTTTGTGACCAGAGCAATAAGTGTAATATGTCCTACTATATAAAAAAAAATACAAATATAACAGTCCTATATAAAAATAACAATAATATTACAATTATACACATATAAATCATAATATTAGTTACAAAGAAAGTCATGACTAGTAAATGGTATTTATTGAGAGGATTAACTTGGACTTATGAACAGACTAAAAAGTTGTTGGTGGTAATAACCTAATATGTTACTGGCTATCCTAATGGTTGGTTTGATTTGGTTCTCGATTTGCTCCTACATATATATCGACAATGTCACAACACAAACTTAGGCTCACACATCGCATCGCTTTATACAATTTGTTAGGTACTAACTATGAAAGTTTTTAATGAAAAAAAAGATTTATAATATATATTATTATTAAATTGTATTGGGGTACTACATTCCGGTCACCAGTCTGGAATCAACATACTCTTTCTATTTCACAATAGGCCTGGAAGTAGATAGTGATTCCATGGTTTTCTAAGAACTTCTCCAACTTTATGTCAATGTAACATTAAAGTAATAAAAATAATTGTTTTATTTATTTTCCTTTTTTTATTGTTTACCACTATGGTAGCTAAAGATGTGAACAAGGTTTATTTTTATTGAAACACAAGCAACTTTAATGACCATTAATTAATATTCTTGACCACCCATGATTAATATAGTGCATGAATTACTACTTCATATATAATAATATATTACTGTGCGGGCTCAAGGATACAGTTATAAGATTAAGAGACGAGACAATGTTCTTAGCTATCTGTGGATTCTCATAGTTGCATGGTTGGAAGGCAAGGGAATGAACTGCAGCATTAATTATGTTATATTCCTAAGCAGGCATAGAGACAATTTTAGTTAATGTTTTATTGCATTTGCATTATATGCATACTTCTACATTTTTATTTTGAAATAAAAAAATCACTTAATTGTAGATGTGAGACTATATGTGATGAGAACATTAACTTTAAACTTGCACTAGGGCTACTGAAATTTTACATTTTGTATATGAAATAACTGCACCAATATTTCAATGACCCTTCCTGATAAAATTTGATGTTGAAAATAAATCTTGTATCTTTCAAAACATGTGTCAAAATCTACAAGAAAGACAATATTCTTAGCTATCCGTGGATTCCCCGTGGCCGGGCCCATTGAGCGTGGTTGGAAGGCAGGTGAATGAACTGCAGCTTTCCTGGACTTGAGACCATGAAGTAGGGTTAAAGGCTTTTAAATTACTCTCTGCACTGTGTTCACTACCCTCACTACTCAACCAAATACCATATGATCCTGCGCCACTTTGGAAACATGATCAATAAAAGTTCTGACAGCTGATCTTGGTAGGCCAGGATCCTGCAAAGACTTTGCTGGAATTCCTCCTGCACCAACTTTCACTGCTAAATGAAGATTTTAAAACTATTTCTAGTAATTTCATTTGTGAGATTGAAGTATTTGTTTGACTTGATGGTGTGGTCCTTAAACGGTGAGTTCTATAAGTATTACTTTCTTCGAGCACGGAGAGTATACCAGTATGTCTTGTCTATAGGCCGGAACTGCTAATTTGTCTGGAATTTTGGTTTGCTTGAAGATGTCAATAATACTTAAAATATAGCATTAATTCTATACCAATGTTTTATTTAATATAACCTACCTAAATAACATATTTTTTATAATAAAAAGAAGACTCATAACTGGCACAACTAAATCTAATCCTGCAGTGAAAAGTAATATTTTGGAGATACAACAACATCAGTTTCCAGCCCTCATATGAATAGGTTACCTTGTAGGCTATTCATATAATAGTAACGCTGTCTGGGAAAACCCAGGTATAAATTTTCTGAACCAGGAGCAGGTTTGAATAAATGATTTTAAATGCTTTATAGTCTTAGGACTCATTTTAAAAATAGCATTTATTTTACCTACATCAGGCTTAATCCCCTGACTAGTAGTTATATGACCAAGATAAGACACTTCCTGTCTGACAAAGAAACACTTATCTCTGCCCCCGTAGCACGGCCACATCCAAGACATGAGAGCGTGTCCGTTGACAATCTTTCACATCAGTCTTATCCTACAGTCGCAGCACGGCCACTTCAAGACAAAGAAAAAGTGGAAAAAAATCCCACTAATTTTCCCCACTTTTTATAAAATGGTATTTTTTCCCCACTAAAAAATTTTTTTTTCGTCAAGTGGCACTTTTTTGTTAAGAGGGACTTTTTCCTACTTCTTCGAAAAATGCTACTTTTCCCCGCTTTTTCATTAGGTGGGATTTTTTCCCACTTTTCATAAAATAGGATTTTTGTCCCACTAAAAATAATTACCCACTAATTTTAAAAGTAATAAAAGGTCCCACTTGACGAAACATGAATTTAATAATCCCATTTTATGAAAAGTGGAAAAGATGTCACCTAATGGATAAGCGGAAAAAAATCAAAAAAATAATAATATTTTTTTCCCAACTTTTTTATAAAATGGGATTTTATTCCCACTAAAAAAATGTTTTAAAAAAAGTGGGACTATAAAAAATTCCCAGAAAAAAAATCACGTTTTCGTCAAGTGGGACTTTTCCTACTTTTTTAAAAAGTGGGACTTTTTTTCGCCATTGGGACTTTAAAAAAAACAACTAAAAAATCATTTTTTGGTCAAGTGGGACTTTATCCTACTTTTAAAAAAGTGGGACTTTAAAAAAAACCACTAAAAAATCATTTTTTGGTCAAGTAGGACTTTTTCCTACTTTTTAAAAAAGTGGGAATTTTTCCCACTTTTTATTAATGACATCTTTCCCCAATACCCATGTTCCTATAATTCCCACTTTCCCATAATAAAATTATTCCCTAATTACTACTTTTCCAAAATAATCAAACAATCTCACGCAAGATTTCTGTCACCACATAATGCCGAACGTGATAAAAACCCGCCATAATAGTCTTTATCGATGTGACAAATCTTTAAGTCTTGGGATCCCATGCTGAGAAGAGTGAATGAAAACAAGACTTATACTTCATAGCAAGATTTTGAAGTCTTGTCTAGGCGTGACATTTTTGCTAGCACGGGTTCCCAACGTGCTAGCAAAATGTCACGCCACACCGTTTTGACGTTTGCTCGCGACTTGTATCGCGTCTTAGGTTTGCCGTGCTAAGGCTGCTGTTAGCAGAGAGACCAAACTTATGTAACCTACTAAATACCTTCTGAATGTCTTCTATATGTTGCTGAAAACTTTCTGAAATTATTAATAGATCATCCAAATAGGCTAACAAGGTCAAACCCTGCAGACTAGATCCTGATCTGAATCTATCCATTAGCCTTTGGAATGTGGACGGAGCGTTCTTTAAACCAAACGGCATCCTTGTGAATGTATATGTACCAAAGGGTGTAACAAAAGCCGTTTTATCACGGTCTTGTGGTGCCACAGCAACCTGCCAATACCCACTTTTAAGATCTATTGTCGTCAAAATTATAACAATCTCTTTTAGTTGACTGCAACAGCTCGTCAATTAGTGGTAACGGATATTGGTCAGATTTTGTGATTGCATTCAAGCACCTATAGTCAACGCAGAAACGCACACCGTTATCCTTTTCAGGTACCAGCACAGCTGGTTAAGTCCAAGCAGATTCACAATCCTCTCTTATACCATCTTTCAGCATTTTATCAAGTTCAGTTTTCATTATTTCTTTCTTAGCTGGTGTTAAGCGATATGGCGGCACTGATATAAGCTGGTGATCCCCGGTATCTATATAATGCATGGCATATGGAGTCGGCACTCCCCCTAGTCTAAAAATATCATCATTATCAGCCAACAGCTGGACTAGTACTCCACGTTCTGAGTCACCTAATGAAGTAGCTTCATCCTCCCTTATTATATTTAAAGACGCACAAGTGGTATGAGGTAAGGCAGACTCAAAATCGAGATCATAAATCTCGCTATGATTCTCAGAAAAAAAACATTTCTCCTCGCCAAAATTAATAACTACATTAAAAAATCTATACCTAACAAAATTTCATTATTTTAAGAAAGTGGCAAGACTATAAAATTAATATCAAAGCTTTTATATTTTAATGTAACCCTAACCGTAGTTGTCAATACGTCCATTAGTGTGATTACTCCATCCGCTAACTTCACATTTATTTTTAAAGGTTGAAAAGGATGTCCCTTCTCTCGAAGGAGTGTGTATAACGTGTGACCTGCAATGCAACTTTTTGCAGCAGAGTTAACTAAGGCAGTACCATTAACACCTAGTATATTAATATAGAATATTGGTCGAAGAGCAGAGAGCAAATTATCATTATACCACCAGAGTTCGCGTGAGCCTGAATCTGAATTCAAAAGTGACAGCTCAGTGACTGGAAAAAACAAATTTACGAAAAAGTTAACGAGTCTGCGTCCGCGTCGCACCACACCAAACCCTCGGCCGGTGTCGACGGCGGCATTCTCCATGAAATAACTTCACCGATCTCTACTTTAGGTTTAATGTCAACACTATAAAACTGAACACTTTTGTTTTTACATTTAGAGCAATTTGGTTTTATGACATTTGGTTCGCCACAACCGTAACACTGTATATTAGTTTTATTTACATCATGATATTACATTATTGAATTCAGATTCAGGCTCACGCGAACTCTGGTGGTGGCTTTGCGAACTACTTTCTTGTAAAGTTGCACCAATTGTTCCAACAGGTGGCGTCGCGCATCTTATGTCTGGCGCTAAAATTGATTTTTTTTTTCCTTTAAAGAATTCGATGTCTCTTGCTTTCATTAGATTTTTTTTAATAGAATAAATTTGTCCTCTCTCTATTCTCTTCCTAATTCGACGATGTAGTAAAGAGTAGAAATCATGTCAATTTCGACCTTTTCAGAGAGATCTCCTTGTGGGAGTTTTGACAATAAAGCTCTTGCTTTAGCAATAAATTTGTCTGCAGATTCCAGACCTAGGAAAGTAGAAAATAGCGGGCGGTGAGCGTTGTTCACCAAATGCGCACCTCAATTTGAGTATCGCATCGCTCCAATATGTGGTTAAACTCTTAACGCCTTGCCACCATATTGCGGCATATTTCGACCGCGTCTAAAAACGCGTCCAGCTCCCCTGTGTCGTCGTTGATGCCGACAAACCGTGCCGTGCATTTTGTAAAACTTTCCGGCAAAGGTAATGCACTTACATTAAGCTGTTGTGAAGAAATATTCGATAACCTTTCAACAAAACTCCGTTGAGCTTCTGCTTGTGATCTTGTAACTGTTTCAAGTAGTGCCGTAAATTGCTCATGAGACATCATGACTGTTCCCGGTGCGGGAGCGTCTTCCGATTCTTCTCTAACAATATCATTCCCGTTAGTCCCGAGTTCGCGGCATATTTGTAAATTTTACTTAAAAACTTAAAACCGCGTTGGGCGCCATTTATGATGAGGTTCTTTTGGTTGGTTGAAATTTAAGTCTTGTATTTAAGTAAAATAAAGTTTTAGGATGGTAAAACTATTTATTTATTGTTCACAAATTTTTAACACTATTTTTAAATAATTATTACTATTAGGAAAGTCCTTAACAAAATAATAACCGGAGCACACACATATCAACTTTACTTCTATTTTAAAACTCAACATGGCGCATAATATTTTTACAGCCTTTTTAAGGGGTTCTCACATAATCGATATAGTTCTTAATATTGATAACAGAGGGCGCCAATGTTGCACTATTGATAACGTTAAGGAGTAAGTCCTCTGCAGGGTTATTACGCGTCTTAAGTTCGCTCGCACGCCAATCGTTATGACGTCATTCTGACGTAGATCAAGCTTGGCTTCTTAACAATGGCTCCAAAAAAATCTTAGAAAATTACGTCACAACGATTGGCATGCGAGCGAACTTAAGACGCGTAATCACCCTGCTGGTAGACCTAGGAACTCTGCTTGTTACACATTTATTTAAGTTTTATTTTTTCTTTGAGGTTGCTTTTCAAACTACGGTTGGGCAAATAGCTAAATTTAGATTTTTCATTTTTATAGATATAATGTATAGGTAGATAGAAAATAATTATAAAATAATAAATTCTTATATCGTAAATATAGTATAATTATCTTAAATTAGTACAATATGGCAGCAATTATTATCTACAATTTTATTTACTTAATACTGCACAGCCTAAGTCAATGTCAGCATTTTTAGACTCACTATCGTTGGAAGAGTCTCCTATATTAATTATCAATTCATTGTCTCGAAAATTGTCGAAGTTAATAGATTGATATTTTACTATACGATCTTTGGCATATATTTCAATCGATTCACTGGATTACGTTATTACGTTCGACCTACCAGTTTCAAATCGCTTGAATCTTTAGACTAGCAAAAGTTTGATGCTTATTTTTAATGTTATCAAAAGTTCAATAAATATTTAGTATCGACAGCGTCACATCACTACCAATAAATGTCATAAAAGCTGTCATCGATCAAGCTACATTTTACGGAGAATAGAATAATACTAGCTTTATTTTGTCTTACAAATATTGATAATAAATATGCAGGACATATTATACATATTAATAGTTCCACAAAATAATATTTGGGTACAGGAAAAAAAGAACTAAAGTGGTAAATAAATAAAGACTCATTATATAACTTGATGTATACCAACTTAAGTATTTTTTCTGTGCCCAATAAACTATGATTTAAAACCTACAATTTTATTAATTGTATTGTTTATTACTTTTATTATTTGTGTGCTAGGATATAATAAGGTATCATTTCATTACATTAGGCAAGAAATAGCAAATCTGCTATTGCTTCACATTAGAACATAGTATAAAACTACAAAATTTTAAAACTAATTTGGCGATTTAAACTTTTTCAAGTTAAACCAAATTTCTTTAAAAAATAACATATTCTTTATTTATTCATATAGTTATGGATTATACCAATATGTCAAAATATGTTATATTCACCTTACTGACTAGTTATAGTTATTATTATATATAGGTATATAACTACTTTGTGAACCATAAAAATATTCCTTTATTTTTTTTATATTCATAGGTTTAAAAAAATCCCATTCCATATATCTAATTCAGATTTATGTGGAGTTGTAGCTACAATACGGATTGGTGTAGGATGAGCGTCAGTCTCATCAACCAATTTTAAATCAGGTTCAAATTTAAGTAGAGATGTATCTAGTTTATTAATTGGTGTAGGATGAACATGAGACCCATCAGCCAACTTTAAATCGGGTTCCAATTTAAGTGGCGTTGTATCTAGTTTATGGATTGGTGTAGGAAGAACATCGGACTCATTATCCCACTTGAAATTAGCATCAAATTTATATGGAGTTGTATTTGTCTTAGGCATTTGTATAATACGAGCATAAGAATTATAATCATACTTTGAATCAAGGTAAAGTTTAAGTGTGTCTATTTTATGGATTGGTATAGGATGAACATCACTCATCATCCCACTTGAAATCAGCATCAAATTTATATGGAGTTGTATTTATCTTAGGCATTTGTATAATCATAAATCATAAATAATTTATTTGTGAACAAAAGAAAATGTACAAGTACAGATGTTACAATTTGCAGTCGCTTTTGTTCTACCTTATAGTATACAAATATTAGGTAGGTACACAATTTATACTATTAGATAGGTACACAATACAGACAATTACATAGTTATAGTTACACAATTTATACTATTAGATAGGTACACAATTTATACTATTAGGTAGGTACACAATTTCGACAATTACATAGCAGATACACAATTTATATTATTAGGTAGGTACACAATTTAGACAATTACACAGTAGGCGCACAATCTATACTATTAGGTAGGTACACAATTTATAAAATTACACAGCAGGTACATAATTTATACTATTAAGTGGGTACACAATTTAGACAATTACACAGCAGGTACACATTCTATTAGGTAGGTACACAATTTAGACAATGCAGCAGGTGCACAATTTATACTATTACACAATTTATACTATTAGATAGGTACACAATTTATACATTTACAGTTGATAATAATAATTCATACATACACACTAACACATTATTTACAAATACATTTAATCAACTTTCAAATGACCTTAAGTTAATTAAAGATTATGTAAATATTATATTCTCTAAATATTCATTTAGAGTCGTTAATGCTATCAATTTCCCTTATTTCATTAGGTACCTTATTATAAATTTTGTGGGCCATACCAAAAATGCTTTTACTGTACAATCCAGTATTGGACTGTTCAGGACTAATTTTATTTTTCATGCGGGCGCTGTTATATTTAATAAACAAATCTAAATTACACTTGACAAACATGGCTACTTCTAAAATATATATTGAGGGAACTGTAAGCATTTTTAATGATATGAAATGTGGCCTACAAGTACCAGTTTTTTTTAAGTTAGAAATAGCTCTAATGCACTTTTTCTGAGCTTTAAAAACACTGTCTCTGTCAGTCGAATTTCCCCAGAATATTATACCATATTTTAATAAAGACATCACATAACCATAGTAGGCAGTTATTACGGCAGATTTATTTACTATTTTGGACAATTTATATAGTGCATAAGAAAATTTACTAAGTTTTTTTATAATACGAGCATAAGAATTATAATCATACTTTGAATCAAGGTAAAGTTTAAGTGTGTCTATTTTATGGATTGGTATAGGATGAACATCACTAATCATCCCAATTGTAATCAGGTTCTAATGGATATGGATATATAATTATCTTAGGTATTTTTACAGCATAATTATAAGAACCAATATCATAATTTGAATCATAGTAAAGTTTTGATTTGTCTATTTTATGGATTGGTGTAGGATGAACATCAGACTGATCATCCCAATTGATATCAGGGTCAAATTCAAGTGGAGTTGTATGTATTTTATGGACTGGTGTGGGAAGAACATCACACTCATCATCCCATTTATCATCCCAATATAGTCTAGGGTCAGATTTAAGTGAAGTTGTAGCTACAATACGGATTGGTGTAGGACGAGTCTCATCAGCCAACTTTAAATCATGTTCAAATTTAAGTGGGGTCGTATCTACTTTATGGATTGGTGTAGGAATAACATCAGACTCATCATCCCACTTGAAATCAGCATCAAATTCATATGGAGTTGTCTCAGGGATTTGTATAGGACGAACATCACACTCATCATCCCACTTATTACTCCAATATAGTCTAGGGTCAGATGTAAGTGAAGTTGTAGCTACAATATGGATTGGTGTAGGACGAGCAAAAGTCTCATCAGCCAACTTAAAATCACGTTCAAATTTAAGTGGGGTTGTATCTACTTTATGGATTGGTGTTGGAATAACATCGGACTCATCATCCCACTTGAAATCAGCATCAAATTCATATGGAGTTGTCTCAGGGATTCGTATAGGACGAACATAAGACCCATCAGCCAACTTTAAATCAGGGTCAAATTTAAGTGGAGTTGTATCTACTTTTTGGATTGTTGTAGAAAGAACATCTACTTTATGGATTGGTGTAGGAAGAACATCTATCTTTATAGTTTCAACATTCACTTCATCTGGAATATCATCAAAGTCCAATTTCATTAGTTTCCCCTTTTTAGCTTCAGCAAATTTTAAATGGGGATTAGAATCGGGGTTAAATGTAATAACATCAGGGTCATCTATCTGGAGTATAGAGCACAACCAATTAGGAGTTCCAAAATAAGCATTATAAAATTTATCAGCACAAGCATCTGACATAGTTGGGCAGTCTTTTATGTGCTCGGCTAACTCAGAATTAGGCATCCTATGGGTGTGGTCGTACGGGCAGATTGATAACTCTGAGTCGTCTGAGTCTGATTGTCGTTTACATTTTGAAAGATGTCTTGGGAGACGAGAAGCAGCGACTCGATGGTAGCGGTTGTATGGGCAGGATACATATGGATTATACATTATTTGTAAGATGATTATATTATTAGTAAATATTCAGATGGTGATCTGTTGATATTGCGGAGAACTTTAACCTGCAAAGTCTTAAGTCTGGAAAAACTGAGATTGTTATTTATAGTTAGGTACTTGAGTTCACTTATAAAAGTCAAAAAACATTACATTGATTGGTTAACACTTAACATTAAAAATAAAACAGCAAAATATACAAAGGAAAACATCACAATGGGGCCCAGTTAAAATGGGGCCCAGGGAGGGACAGCACAAACCAGCACACAGATCTGAAAAAGAAACAAATATTGAATATATACAGGAATTAAATATTTAATTTAACTCCTATTATATATTAAGATACAAAAAAACACAAGGGGGCCCTGCAACATACAATAACTGGACATTATATTAGGTATAATAATAATTGGTGACAAATTAATATTTTAATTTTTTTAAGTACTTGGCTACAGCCAGTATACCGTCATAATTTGACAATGTTCAGAGGTTATTTATACTTGTAGGTCAGGGGATGTTGGGAGGGAGGATATCATAAAGAGAAATACTCTGGTCTGGACAAGTAAATAGTAAATGTGCAACAGTTCCAACATCCAAGCCACAGTCACACATAGGGCATTCTTGAACCTTAATCCTGTATAGGTGAGTAGGAGAACTATTGTGCCCCAGTCGCAGGCGGCATATTGTTGAAGTGACTTGTCTAGACAGGTTTTTTATTGTAAAGAACCATTATTACAAATAGTTGGCTGGATGGATCTATAATATATAGCCTTTGTAGAATCTGAATACCAGAGTTTTTCCCATGCAACAACCTGGTCAATTCTAGCAATAAAGTTCTTAACATGTTAGAATTTCAAGAGTACACTTTAATATCCTGGGGTTTTACCGTCACATCAATAAATGAATGATATTACTGAACCTTTTTTTAGCCATCATATACTTAAATTGTGAACACACTTGACTCCTAATTAGGCATATTTTTGCAGAAAACTTTTTAACAATTTACTGAGTTTTATTCAATTCATCGGATTTCCCATAATATAAAAAGTGTCCAGATGATAAGCTTCCAGGAACCACAAGCTAGATTAAATACGGGAAACCCCGGATGGATAGCAGCCCTATTCATAATTTATCATAAAATTTTAAATACTTTTATTATAAATTTTAATTAACTTTTATTACCTATTTATTTTAATTAACTTTTCAAGTAATAACTGAGGTTCCTCCATTATTACAATGTGTAGAGTCCCTGCTGTTTTTCATCGTTTTTGTTAATTTAAACAATAAATGTTATTGTTTTGATAACTATAACTTGAATAATACATAGTATACTTACTTTGCGCAATCTGCAGGGAGCCACAGATGTGAAATAATTATTATTTACTCAAATAAACTCACACAAACATGAGGATCTCTCGCCAATACATACACCTTGCGGTCCGATTCGCGACAAAATCGATTTCAGCGCTGTCAGCGCCGGTCCGATTGAGCTTAGGCGCGCTAACGATAGATGATTAACCTTGCGGTCCGATTCACGCCAAAATCGATGTCAGTGCTGTCATCACCGGTCCGATTGGGCGTAAGCGCGCTAACGATAGATGATTTGACATAGATAGTGACGTCATTACAGACGCCATGTTGGGCTTACAGTGATTTCGCTTGTGGGTGAAATCGCTGTGAGCGCTGTCAGAATGACATTTATCTAGAAACATATTTTCAAGGAAAGTAATAAAATTCCTTAAATAATTATTAAGTAGATAGTTAAAAGTGTTGTGTTCTCATTTATTTTAATATTAATGTAAACAAATATACAAAATACATTAAAATTCATTAATTTTTTATGGCGTTTTATTTGACATTCAAACAGAGTGAGAGGAGCATATGTTTTAGTTGCGAGATAGAGGGAGATACAAGTGATGTTCTTGTGAGCGCGCTTAATCACTGGTCCGATTCATTATCATGCTAATAGCGCCGTGAGTGGTCTCATCGTGCTTTTTGAATCGGACCGGTGATTATGAATGTCTGCGCTGACAGCGGTGTCATGTCCATTCGGACCGTGAGGTTGACATTAATAGTGACGTCATTACAGACGCCATATTGGACTTACAGTAATTTTGCTTCTGGGTGAAATCGCTGTGAGTGCTGTCAAAATGACATTTATCTAGAGACATGTTTTTGAGGAAAGTATTAAAATTTTTAAAATAATTATTAAGTAGATAGTTAAAAGTGTTGTGTTCTCATTTATTTTGGTATTTATGTAAACAAATATACAAAATACATTAAAATTCATTATTTTTTTATGGCATTTTATTTGACATTTAAACAGAGTGAGAGGAGCATATGTTTTAGTTCCGAGATAGAGGGAGATACAAGTGATGTTCTTGTGAGCGCACTTAATCACTGGTCCGATTCATTAGCACGCTAATAGCGCCGTGAGCGGTCTCATCGCGCTTTTTGAATCGGACCGGTGATTATGAACGTCAGCGCTGACAGCGGTGTTATTGCCATTCGGACCGTGAGGACATACTCGCCATAGATAGATTAATAATATATATATCTACGCGATTAGATTAATATTAAACTCACGATAATCGATAATTACCATGGAGGTATATAATATAATAGGGCGCCCTTTGACCTTAAATCGCCTCTCCAGGGGCTTTATTCCGAGTTTGCAAAAACTATAAATATTGAAATATAAGTTCTATCCTTTTAAATATAGAGTTGAAATTCCAATGCCCATAAGATGTTTAAACTTGCGAAGAATTCGTGTATTTCAAGATGGCGGAATTATTATAGCCAACCTAATACAGACTATATATCCATTTAAATAGAACTTATATTTCAATATATATATTTTGCGCAACGTCTTGTCGTGTTTAACGTTTGAAAACTCGGAATAAGGCCCCAGGGCCGTGTTCGGAAACTTAACACTTTAACACTGGATAGTGTCACAGAGTGCGATAAAAATATTGAAAAATGCTTAGAGAAAAAGAGATGCCTATAGTGTTGTGACATTACCCAGTGTTAAACGTTGTTAAAGTATTACGTTTCCGAACACGGCTCAGTGAGAACAGAAGATGGCGGCCACACCACTAAAGGTGGGACACTTTTTCATAATAATTTTACCTAATTGAATTTTCAGCAATCGATTATTTTTTCTTTTGCTAATATTAACGTAAATTATATTTTAGAAGAAATAATTATAGAAAATTTTATACTTTTTAATTGAAATTCTCACTATAAAAATACCGTCAACTTGAAAACACGAATTCTTCATCTTTGTGTAAACTTGTCCAATGTATGGAAATTACAACTTTAAAATAATATTATATTGAGAGTTTAATTTCTAAACTAAAAATTCACTTTTGAACTTCATCTTATAATAGGTCTTTTTCAACGTTAACATCTTATAATAAGGCTCTTATCTATTTATTACACCTTTATGATAATATTCTATTACGACGAGTATTAAGTTTAAGGACATCTCAGATTTATATTTTGCATCGAAGCAGTAGCCACGAAACTATCGTCGATTGGTTAACTATGAGGCCTCCCTGTAGGACCCCTGTATTGCTTCGATGCAATATGTAGTTAACGCGCCCTCATAAAATGGACTGAGGCTCTACAATGAGTTTGCTTTATTCAATCCTGTTACCAAAAATAAAGCGATCCTATTGGTTGTTGCTCACGTATACGTAAATGAATACGTTACGTTTCTACAATGCGCAAACCCATGGTAGAGCATCTGTAACCAATTATCAAAAGTCTCGAGAAAATTAAAATAAGACGTCATTATAAAATGTAAGCGATCATCGTCGTTAGTAGAAAATGTTTATTAGCAAAAATGTTTATTTTTTTATTAGTTCCACCCCACCCTAACAATATTGTAATTATTGTTGGGGGGGTGGAACTAATACGGGTCAACCTACACTACATGGACCTAATACCTATGTCTAAACCTCTGGTCTAAATGAATTAAAGCTTTAAAAGTTGTTACATCATTTATAAAAGGTATCATTGTAAAAATATATATAAAAATAAAAATTTGAAAAGTGGTCTTCAATGTTAATTTTTATTGACGATGATCCACGCGAATTCGCGTCGTTATGAGAATATATAGATAAATATACTTGATAGGTTTTTTAAATTAATTTGATATTATTTTTGGTAAGTTTTCACCAGCAGAAATTGTATTAGCTTCATTGCGAGACGGAGTGGCAGTTTGTTTTATTGGGCTCTCACTATATAGCATGAAACATATGGAACCGCCTTAATGCATAAAATTGCTTTGGGCCTTACCAAAGAGCCAATCGATAATCGAATCGAAATAGCGATCGAAAGCCAAATGTATGGGATTTGACGTTTCCAATCGATCAGGGGCCTTATTCCGAGTTATCAACCGCTAATCACGACAAGACGTTGCGCAAACTATAAATATGGAAATATAAGCTTTATTCCAATGGTTATATAGTATGTATTAGGTTGGCTATTATAATTCAGCCATCTTGAAATACACGAATTCTTCGCAAGTTTGAACATGTATGGAGCATTGGAATTTCAACTTTATAATTAACAATATAGAACTTACATTTTAATACCTGTACTTTACGCAAAATGCGCGACGGTGAAGGTTTAATCGAACTTTTAAAACTAAAACAGATATGAATATATAAAATAATTAATTAAATTCCAATTTGTAGATAGATATTCACATGTAAACAAACATCTGTCAAAAAGTAGCCCGTCTAACTTTTCATGTTAAAATTTCTGGTCGCGGAACGATTGATGGTAACTTGAATTGCTAACATTCCGCGCGGTGAAACGACCTTGGCTAAAAAAAAACAGCGATCCGTCGCAGCGATGCTAAGCTCGGAACGCGTTGCTTGTCCACGATCCCTGCGTTCCGAGAGCTAACGCGGGCAGTTTCTCGTGCTGACTTCAAAAACCAGCGCGACCGCCCGTTTCAACACAGCCATGTCATTTTTTTTGCGATGCTAATATGCAGCTCGGAAACGATCGGTGTTGATTTTTGATGCCACTTTTTGACAAGAAGCACTATTTTGAATTAAATAATTGAAATTAAAAATATTACTACCTTATCATTATACAGGGTGACTTTGAAAGGATGTACTTTAGGCTAATATGTTTTTAGGTGTCATTATTAGAGTCCATTTTTAAAAAGAAAATAGTATGTAAAATTTTCATATTGAAGAAAAGTGTCCGAGAAAATTTTCCGGCATATGTGGCTACTTGAACTGTGAGAGGCGCACTATGAGCGCAAGCACGCTATTTGTTCCCGCAGTCAACGCCCAACCGCCCAACACGTACACAGCTGTTACCTACTCTACGCGAGAGGTCAGTGAACTGCGCTCGAGTGTCCGCGGGCGTGTAGGTAAATACATCATTGGTACCTTCCATTCATGGCACTAAATTGTACATGTAAAAAAAAAAATCTTAGAACTCATTTACAACTTTTAACTCAAACAAATAGGTATTCCCTGTTCACCATACATTACATTCCTACCTACTCTTGTAGTTTGTGAGGTAGTCTGGTACACCTGCCCTATGCGTACGCGTCGCAGCATGCACTCCCACAACCAACAAACTAAAAAATTGCCGGAGCAGGGCGGGGCCCGCCAGTTGTTTTTTGGCCGCGACGGCGGAAGCACGGTTCTTTTGCATTCTCTTGACATCTCGTAGATAGTTTTTTTGTGTATTAATTTGTGCGTGTCGTAATACATAAGAATGTACTCATCCCGTGAGTTCTATAAAATGGTTCGGTGTTACGTCTAAGTTCGCACAATTTAGTCGAAGCCCAAAGAATTTATGTGGCTGAAAGAGTGCCGCGCCTGCGTCTTCTGACAATTTTACGGCCAATCCAATACTTGTGAACTCCAGAGCATGCTCAATGTCAAGGACCCTAGGGCGCGCTATCGTGATGCAACTACGTTTTCGTGTATCTGAGTACGGTGTGTGGAAGCTACTAAAATCCGAGGTTTTACATTCGTACATTACCAAAAGGTGCAAGTTTTGCGGCGCAGACGCGTCGTACGTTTTGTCAGTGGCCATTCAAGCATACGGATTTTTACTTTCAGCAGGTAAGTGTAATTTCCGTATTTTTAGGGTACCTACCATACTTTACAAAAATGAACAAAAACATTCATTCCATACGGGAATCAATGTTTAACTAACTTGCAAACCTAATATGTTACTGGCTATCCTAATGATTGGTTTGATTTGGTTATCGATTTGCTCCTACATATATGTCGACAATGTCACAACACAAACATAGGCTCACACATTGCATGGCTTCACACAATTTGTTAGGAACTAACTATGAAAGTTTTAAATGGAAAAAAGATATATAGGTTTACAATATATATTATTATGAAATTGTATTGGGGTACTACATTCCAGTCACCAGTCTGGAATCAACATACTCTTTCCACTTCACAATAGGCCTGGAACTACATAGTGATCCCATGGTTTTTTATGAACTTCTCTCTGTCAATATAACATTAAAGAAATAAAAATTATTTAAAATAATTGTATGTTTTATTTATTTGCCTGTTTTTTATTGTTTACCACTATCCACTATGGTAGCTAAAGATGTGATAAACAAGGTTTATTTTTATTGAAACACAAGCCATTTTAATGACCATTAATTAATATTTTTGACCATTCATGATTAATAAAGTACATGAATTACTACTTCATATATAATAATATGTTACTGTGCGGGCTCACGGGTGCAGTTTACTATATTTTTTCTACAGAAGAGGGCCATTTGGGCAATATATAACATGAAAGCTTGTGATTCTCATCGAGAAATCTTTCCTATGATTGATGTACTAACACTACCATCTCAATATATTTATGAGAATTTATTGTACGTTAGGAAAAACTTAAATATGAAAAAACTTAAATATTAAATATAAAACTTAAACTTAGGTAACATAGATAAAATCGATATACCAAAGTTTAGACTGCAAAAAACTAATAAATGTTTCGTCATTAACAGTATAAGGTTATTTAATAAATTACCTACCTAAAAGCTTTATAGATCTGAGTGAAATAAAGTTTAAGAATTGTATAAATCAATAAGGCTTACTATAGTGTAAAAGACTATTTTAACGATAAAGACGTTTGGAACCGTCCTGATATGCAATTGAGGTCTCTCAACTAGTAAACAAATTGCATGTAGAATGTACCCTAGTTTAGTAGGTATGTAATGTCCGATATTGTAATAATTTAATATTACATAATTTATTTTCATTACATTATGTAAATTTTGTCTTTGGATAAGGTAATCATTGATGATTACCTACTTATTTATACCAATAGTATATTGTGTAGTTCTGTACATTGGTAGTAACAAATAATCAATATATGCTATATTGCATAAGTCAATCAATAGCTGTGCTCCTCTTTTAGTTTGTGTGAAGCACTAGTTTTTTACTTGCTGGTTTCTTTTTCTCTGGGGTGTTTCTGAGGGGATCGACTTTACAGTTAGTATTTATGCAATCCTTATACCTTTACTTATATGTGATTGGTTACTTACCTTTTATTTACAATAAATATTTAAGGCGTGGATATGATCAGTGAAGTTGTTCACCTTGGTGGCTCTCTTGTATGGCAGATAATGATTGACAGTTCAATGGAATCAGCTAACCACCTAGTCTTACACTAGTTGGTTATGTAGTGTGAACACACTACTACGAACCGAACGGTAGTAATTTTCATATTAAGATTTCCATTCCATCGTGTTTAAGTTCTAAATCTGATATCGAGGTATAATAAATATTTGTCATTCTTTTGTTAATGAATAGCTGCCTAACCAAATGCACTCTAAGACCTCATAGTTAAACTTTTTTTTTTTTTGACTATTCATAAATATCTGTAAAGATTTACATGAAATAAATGATTTTGACTTTGAGTTGTAAAATGAAGAGACGAGACAATGTTCTTAGCTATGCATGGATTCTCCGTGCAGGTGCCGGGTCCATCATGTGTGGTTGGAAAGCAGGGAAATGAACTGCAGCATTCTTGGACTTGAGACCATAAAGTAGGGTTAAAGGCTTTTAAATTATTACCTGCACTGTGTTCACTACCCTCACAACCGAATCGAGGCAAAAACTCACTATCTTATATACCAAATAAGAGAAAAAGTACTTACTTTAAACAGAATTGGCGTACATATATTTTTCATTTGGACTCCCTCACATATTGGCGTTGAGGGAAATGAAGCCGCTAGAGGTGAGCGTTACGTAACGTAGATAGTTACAGTAAAGTCGATATTTCTTAAATAACTAATAACGGTTATTATATTTGTAATAACTATTTAATTAAAAAAACGTAATTAAGAAAAAAAAACTTAATATTGATTTTTGAGTATTAAAAGGGTTAGATCTCATTATTTCCTTTTATTAGAGTACAAACACGATAGGCTTACGACCGACGGTTGACGAGATAAATTGAAAAAACATTTTCGACCTTAATGACATTGATCGAGTACCTTTTTTAAAAATTTCATTCGACTTATTAGATGGCATACCATCGAATTCTACCAATAAAATGCAATTGTCAATAAGGTCGAAAATCCTTTAACAAAGCTGAAATTTTCATTGGCTAGATATCATCGATACCTATCATTTAAGTACAAACACTTTGGGTCTAGGGCCAGGGGTTAATAAGTTATAATAAAAAAACGTTTTGACATGACATATCGCCAGATTACACCAATACCATAACTATGAGTCCAAAATCAAAATATAAGCCATGTGGATATAAGAGTTATTATCAAAACAAAAATTTAATACTTTTATTTAAAAAAAACAAAATAAAAACTAAAACAAGATAATTTTTAAATACAACTACAAAAAACCTAGAAAGAATGTGTCACGGAACGTACCGCAACCAATCACAGCAATAGCGTGAACATCATTAACCACCTCGTCGGAGTGCAACGACGATATTTTAAAAACCGATACAAGAAAAAGAAACTAAAACGAGGATAGCAACAATAACTCAAAAAAAACACAACGTCAAAAAACCTTAGAACGAATGTGCAACCATGCAAATGCAAATGTGTGGGTGAAATCGCTGTGAGCGCTGTCAGAATGACATTTATCTAGAAACATGTTTTCAAGGAAAGTAATAAAATTCCTTAAATAATTATTAAGTAGATAGTTAAAAGTGTTGTGTTCTCATTTATTTTAATATTAATGTAAACAAATATACAAAATACATTAAAATTCATTATTTTTTTTATGGCGTTTTATTTGACATTCAAACAGAGTGAGAGGAGAATATGTTTTAGTTGCGAGGTAGAGGGAGATACAAGTGATGTTCTTGTGAGCGCGCTTAATCACTGGTCCGATTCATTATCAAGCTAATAGCGCCGTGAGCGGTCTCATCGCGCTTTTTGAATCGGACCGGTGATTATGAACGTCAGCGCTGACAGCGGTGTCATCCCATTCGGACCGTGAGGTAAGTACAATATGGCGTCTGTAGTGACGTCACTATCTATGTCAAATCATTTATCGTTAGCGCGCTTACGCCCAATCGGACCGGTGATGACAGCGCTGACATCGATTTTGTCGGTACTACTCATTTGTCAGAAAAGGAGATCCGGCCGGCGCCGCGCTGCCATACAAATTTGCCCTAGTACCGAACTAGACCAAATTTGTATGGCGGCTATTGTACAGAATCATTTGGTATGTAGGGTTGAAGATAATAATTTTGAGACGCTCATTTAACGGTACCTATTTGTATTTTATTTAGCCAGGAAATGAGAAATATATCATTACAAAATATTTTCAGTAGCAATACTTGTGCATGCACAAACATTTCTCAAGCTTGTAAATTATTGTCGCTAATAATAAATTAAGCCAGACGTAGTATTTAAATAAAACTACTAATTAAAATAGGTATAACAAAATAATAAAGAAGGTATATAATAAAAATATAAATCACTAACTTTCATCATAAGTAAATAAAAACGTGCCGTGCTGGGATGTCAAACCTCACGGTCCGAATGGGATGACACCGCTGTCAGCGCTGACGTTCATAATCACCGGTCCGATTCAAAAAGCGCGATGAGACCGCTCACGGCGCTATTAGCTTGATAATAAATCGGACCAGTGATTAAGCGCGCTCACAAGAACATCACTTGTATCTCCCTCTACCTCGCAACTAAAACATATGCTCCTCTCACTCTGTTTGAATGTCAAATAAAACGCCATAAAAAAATAATGAATTTTAATGTATTTTGTATATTTGTTTACATTAATATTAAAATAAATGAGAACACAACACTTTTAACTATCTACTTAATAATTACTTAAGGAATTTTATTACTTTCCTTGAAAACATGTTTCTAGATAAATGTCATTCTGACAGCGCTCACAGCGATTTCACCCACAAGCAAAATCACTGTAAGTCCAATATGGCGTCTGTAGTGACGTCACTATCTATGTCAAATCATCTATCGTTAGCGCGCTTACGCCCAATCGGACCGGTGATGACAGCGCTGACATCGATTTTGTCGTGAATCGGACCGCAAGGAAAATGTCGATGCTAGCTAGCCGATTTAAAAAAAAACTGTTTTTTCGAATTAATTATGTTGATTTCATAATTCATATCGACAAAAAAGTTTATTCGGCGACTTTGAAGCTATTTAACTCATTTTTAAAACTAGTTTTATTTTATTATTCATTGCATAATTAGCACATTACATTGATATTTCCGAGATATATACTTTATTATTATATATCTATTAAAGTAAAACAGTGAAGTGAGAGCGAATTTCATCTTATTTCTATAATTATTATTGAATAGATATACCCAATGGTGTGTAGTGCCACAAGTAATAGTCCACACAATCTGTTTGTTTCTGTTCCAACGAATTACAAAAGACTGAAAAAGTGGCTACAGTTATCTCAAAGAGCATTTTATCTCATACAAATGTTTTAAAGTGTGAAGTCACTTTGATGTAAGTAATCTTTATAAAATTAAACTAAATAGCATCTAAAAATATTAGTTTTCATGTAATTGAACCAAAACCAACCTCAGTAATAGCTGGAAGATTTATTATAACACCCAGAAAACCACAATACAATGTAAACATTAATCAGTCAAGAATGAGAAAACTATTGTTTATTTACTTGCGTGTCATGTCACCATTTGTCAACCAATCACAAATGTTTTTGGCATACAAGTCTAATGTATGCCGGAGAGGAAACCGGGTGGCGAGTGGTAATCTGGGTCTTTGGAGTGGTACAGAGCCCCCTTGTATTGTCTGAATTGACCCCAAGTGGATTGGGGCAATGATATGGGGGCGGGGCAATATATATATTTTTTAACAAAGCAACCCTATAAAAATGAGTTTGCTTGAAAGGTTGAATACTTATGGTAGGAGGCCCAAGTGGGGATTTTGCTCGTTACTCATTAGAAATTCTTATAGGGAGAAATATTACACCTTGTAATGTACACCCACCATATATGATCCTTAATATAGGGATGTTTGTTAAGGGCCGCCGATCAGTTTAGTAAAAAAAAATTATCCTCCGAAAAACTTGTACCAGATTAAGTACATGGAAAAAAGTGTATATTTCAATAATCTAACGATTTGAGCGTGGTATAAGGAAATGGCCGGGTAACAAAATGGTAAAAAAAACATCACTTCGAAATACTCAAGCACAATATTTTTTTTATTATTTTCAAGGAGATCCGTTAAGGGATAATGTAGCTAAAATAATCAACAAAGTGTGGAGAGTCCAGCTGCTGTATATTTCCCACCCGGCGCCACTTTTTCACTAAAAAAAAATGCCTCTTTGTCACTCAAAAAAAACAGTCAACAAAGGTGTGAAATACCTTTGTCGAATATTTTTAGGCATTCTGACTTAGCTTTTACACAATGTGTTTAGGTAAACTTTAACTCAGTAGCATAGTTTATATTGTCGAAAATTTTATGTCTTTGCGTCTAGGTTATGTGTACGTATCGTCAAGTTTTATTTTGTTTTAGTCACTGCAACATAGGAGGTTTACTATGCGTTAATGCCTAAATATGGATTTTGACGAAATTACAAAGGTACATTAACAAAGTAACAAACCTGTTCCAGTAAACTTATACTCTGCGACAATGTTCATTTTGTCAGTCAATTCTAGAGGTACATAGGTTATTTAAACAAAGCGTTAATACTTTTGGGACTACGTTAAAGTTTTTTGCCAACATTGTACTGCTGACAACGGCCCTTTACGTTTTCGTCCAAGTTCATCATTATTCCAATTCCTTCTTTAAAGTTTGTTTAGCCATTAAACGCAACTCAACCATTCAACACGCACTTGCTTAGATAAATTTCGTGCACTTTTTTAACAGCAGAGTTTTGTGTTTATGATATCTGTTTATGACATTAAGACGCATTTATTTATCTTTCTAGTTTTATCTCGCAGGTCTGTGATCCTTGAACTTACGTGGCGATTACAACATAATCTCCCCGGGGATGTGCCCATTATTTTGCATGTGTTTTTTAATAGTAACGTTAGCTTAACTCATTTATAGGAAAGGTTTATAGAAGATTAAAGGGTGTACCCAGGAGCTTATATTCATATTATGTCGCCATAACCACAAAGTTTAGGAAAATACAGCGACAAAGTACCTTTCTGATAGGGACGTATTACCTTAAGCTGGCAATTCTCAGGCACTCCATTTGGCAGCGCTCCACTAAAATAGCGAAATAGATGTAATGACATTGTACCGTAAACATACAGACAATGTTATTTTGTCAAAATGACAAAGCTATCCTTGACGTTGTAACAATGCTCCTTAAACATATAGACAACACTATAATTTTAGAGTTGAAGCAACATTGAAGATGTGACAATGCACTGTAGACGTATAGACAAAGGAACTTTGTCCAAATTATGTTCTCCAACATTGATATTTGTTTTACCCCTTTTAAACCCTCAAAAACTACCCCAAATTTAAAAAAATAGTTTTATACAATGACTTATAGTGGAATATTTAGTGCAACATGTATGGGAACCCTGCATTTTGTGATTAAAGGCTCAAACTTGGCATAGTTATTCCTTGGGTAGTATTGAGTAGATTTCGCCCGGTAGCCAACGCGCGGGTGGCGAGGGGAAGGGGGAAAGTTTGACTCCGCCGCGCTCCACTGTGAGCGCTATTGTGCTAAAACTAATGCTATATATAATGGCAAGTTTGGTGTCGTTGTCGAGATCGGTAACGAAACAAGTGAACTTGCAAGCATTGAATTCGGAATACCGCAAGGTAGTGTGCTCGGTCCGACTTTATTTGTTGTATACGACAATGACCTTTGTGAACTCAAACTCACAAGCTGCCACCTTCGCTTACGCTGACGATACTGCCATTATTTTTCATAGGAAAACATGGAATACAGTAGTGTCCAATGCAGAAAATGGGTTACGTTACGTCTCTTACTGGTTAAAAAGCAATCTCCTCACTCTTAATACAAATAAAACCAAGTATATATATAGCCTTTGCGATATCTGCTCGTTCAGCTCCCAACAAACAACTCTATGTAAAAATACATAATTGTGAGATGCAGTATGGTTGTAGTTGTCCGACTCTGGAACAAGTAAATATTGTCAAGTACTTGGGGGTGCTTTTTGATAGCCGCCTTACATGGGAAAATCAGCTTTCTGCCTTACGCGCTCGAACCAGAAAACTAATGTTCATCTTTAAAAGGCTTGGCCAGGTTGCTGATAAAGAAACCATTAGGATGGTGTTTTATTTATTTAGCCTTGTGTGAGTCCATCCTGACCTACTGTAATATAACTTGGGGAGCTGCCAGTAAATCTAAATTTATTATCTTGGTACGAGCACAAAGAGCTGGGGCCTGACCAAAGAACACGATCGCCAATCGAATCGCCTCATCGAACGAAAAAATTGTATAGGGATTTTACTCTATGGGTAGAGCCCGAACGCCGAGAAACGTCAAATCCCATACATTTGGCTTTCGATGGGTATTTCGATTCGATTATCGATCGGCTCTTTGGTAAGGCCCCTGTACTTAAAGTTGCATGCCGTAAACCATACCGCTATCCAACAGAATTGCTGTACGAGGAATCTAAGGTTCTAAGGGTAAGGCAATTGTACATAGAATCTATAATACTGCGCTATCATTCACAATCAATTTCGACGCTTGATCAAGACACAAAAAGACAAAACATCTGGAAGGCACGAAGATGTCGAACTAAATTTGGTCAAAAAGCATTTCAATTTCTCGGACCCTCATCATGCCAGCCTTTCGCGCGTCCACTGCTGGACATAGGCCTCCCCCAAGGATCGCCACAACGACCGGTTCTGCACTGCCTGTATCCATCGGCTTCCCGCGACCTTTTTCAGGTCGTCGGTCCATCTTGTGGGGGGCCTGCCTCTGCTGCGTCCTCCAGCACGCTGTCGCCACGCGAGAACCTTAATGCCCCAACGGCCGTCTGTTCTGCGAGCTATGTGGCCTGCCCACTGCCACTTAAGTTTGGCGATTCTGGAGGCTATGTCGGTTACTTTGGTCCTTTTGCGGATCTCATCGTTTCGAATACGATCCCGCAAGGAAACGCCGAGCATAGCGCGCTCCATCGCCCTTTGTGTGACTGTGAGTATTTTCATGAGGCCCATAGTAAGCGACCACGTCTCTGATCCGTAAGTCATCACTGGCAACACACACTGCTCGAACACCTTGGTTTTTAAACACTGCGGTATTTGGGACGAGAAGATATTACGTAGCCTCCCGAATGCTGCCCAGCCGAGTTGGATTCGACGAGAGATCTCTTTCTCGAAGTTGGATTGACTGTCCTAGGTATATATAATTGTCAACAACTTCGAGTGCGGAACTTCCTATTTTTACAGGAGTGGGTATAACATGGGCGTTCGACATGACTTTGGTCTTATCCATGTTCATGTTTAGGCCCACTTTTTTAGAAGCCCCGCTGAGATCATCGAGCATTATGCCGAGGTCCTCCAGGGTTTCAGCCATGACTACGATATCGTCGGCAAATCGAAGGTTAGTGATGTACTCGCCATTAATGTTGATGCCAAATCTTCTCCAGTCCAAGAGTTTGAAGACATCCTCCAATGCCGCAGTAAAAAGTTTCGGGGAGATTACGTCTACCTGTCTCACTCCTCGCTGTAGCTGGATGGGTCTTGGGGTCTGGTCTTGGAGGCGAACTGACATGGTGGCGTTTTTGAACAAACACTTTAATACTTCGATATAGCGGTAGTCAATTTGGCACCGCTGGAGTGACTGAAGCATCGCATTTTTTGTATAATAATAATAATAATATGTAGGACAATTTACACAAATTGCTATGGTCATCCTCAATGTGTGGATGTGGTCTATGGTACTATAGCCTTTTCGGAATCCGGCTTGTTAGGGAGGCTGGAAGTCGTCAAGCCTACGTGAGAGACGATTCGTGATGACTCTCGAAAACAGTTTATAGACATGGCTCAGAAGCGAGATGGGTTTCTTCAAAAGGGTTTTGTCA
The DNA here is from genome assembly GCA_947458855.1 of Monopis laevigella. Taxonomy (NCBI): domain Eukaryota; kingdom Metazoa; phylum Arthropoda; class Insecta; order Lepidoptera; family Tineidae; genus Monopis; species Monopis laevigella. Next base: position 32,966,349 of record OX381576.1, on the reverse strand, counting down.
CCCTTTTTGAAGAAGAGTACCACCACGCTTCTGTTACATGCCTTAGGTGTTTTGCCCTTTAGGATGACGGAATTAAACAGCTTCTGGAGAGCCATCAGCAAAGGTTTGCCAACAGCTTTCAGGAGCTCAGACGTGATTCCGTCATCACCCGGTGCCTTGTTGTTTTTTAACTGTTTGAGAGCCATCCTAATCTCATACAGGCTGACTTCCGGGATATTTTCGCTATAGTGTCGGGTTAACCTGGCTCTTGGATCATTTTCCAGGTTTTTGACAGGAGGCCGTGTTGTTGTGTACAACTGTCCATAGAACCTTTCGATCTCCGCCATAATCTCTGGTTTGGAGGCGACAACTCTGCCGTCCTTGGTCTTCAGCTTCGTTAATTGACTCTGGCCGAGAGACAGATATCTTGCGAATACTTTAGAGCCTTTGTTTAGCTCAATGGCATCTTTAATACGATCTGTATTAAATTGCCGTATGTCGCGAGTCAAGGACTTTGAAATCTGTCTGTTGGACTTTAAAATCTGTCTTGGACCCTATCTGTACACAAAAGTAAATTCTATTCTAAATATTAAAAACAAAACAAAACGAGTTGCGAAAGGATTAATGCGAAATTGGTTCAAAAACTTAAATTATGAGAATACAGAATCATTTCTAAATATAATAAGTTAGTCAATTGGTTAAAACTTAACAAACGCCAACACACACACAACACCATCACGGGTGTCTATTTGGCTCCCGAATACCGTTTAAACAGCCTCAGGGTACCCAGTGGACGGTTTTAAACCGTCCTCATTTCGCCGATGGTATTCGGCTATTCAATAATATGTTATTAATGAATAATGTCTGAACATAAGCGTGAAAGGAAACATGAGCATTTCTGAATGGGTGTTGTAATTAGTTATTATATAAAATAAACTCAATCTTAAAATTAAATAAAAAAAAGCGGCCCCAGCCTAGTGGTTAAGTCACTGCGCAACTGATAACAAGGTTAAGCAGATGACAACAAGGCCGGCCTGGGATGGGTGACCGCTTTATACAACGAGGCTAATTCATCATTAACACTGCAACAAGCTCGCCACTTGTTAGGTGTTGCCTCCGAATACCATCGGCGAAATGAGAATGGGTTAATCCCTCCGCTGGGACCCTGAGGCCGTATAAACGGTTCCCGGGAGCCAAATAGGCACCCGTGATGGTATTTTTTTTATATATATTTTTTAATTTAAACACAATCTGTTGAAACAGCATAATAAATAGACGGGGGGGCTACCCCTGCCCTGTCCGGAAAATCAACGTACAATGAATATCGATGTAAATAATAATAATAATATGTAGGACAATTTACACATATTGCTCTGGTCACAAACTAAGCTCTAGGCTTGTACTATGTGTAGCAGAAGCAACGATATAATAGATATTATATTTTATAAACACCCAGACCATGACAAACTGTACAGAAAAAGCGTACTAATATTTTGTTGCCAAAATTACGACGATTATTTATTAAAGTATCCGGGTTGAATGCTATAGTTTATAATAATATGTAGAATATAGTATTTCTCGGTTGTAGAACATGATTTCCTCATTGAATTTGATTTTGTGATCTTGCCTAGAATTTCGAATCGTTAACCCATCATCCTGGGGCCTTACCGGGAAGCCACATCGACAAACCGATCGACGCGTCGATGGATAAAAATGTATAGGAAATATTGTCTATGGGTAGAAATTGATCGCCGAGAAACGTCAATCACATACATTTTATTTTCACTTTCGATCGATCGACGTGTCGATCGGTATTTCACGTGGCTTCCCTGGATGACTATTCGGGGTACGGTGTACCCGGCCCCCCTCTCCTTATATACGCCTATGATTATAGCAGTTTGTTCTTCATCGATCTTATTATTTTTTGATGGTGTTACCATCAAAAAATAATAAGATCAACCTTAAACAACCTTATTACAAGAGTAGGATGGTAGCACGCCATCCTACTCTTGTAATAAGGTTGTCTTCAATTCTTCTACGATCGAATGGACTGAATTTCTGGCCCATACCTTTCGTTTGAGTTCATATCATAAATGCTCGATGGGTTTAATACCTGGACTGAATGTAGGCCAGTTTATAGTAAGTATTTCGCCTTCGTGAAGAAACTCCCAAAATCATACGCAACGTGTGTATTAGCGATATCACACGGTAACGCTAATACACACGTTGCTTTTTGATATAAGTTAGAACAGTCTACTTCGATATACAGTTGTATTGTTATCGAAGACTATACACTACCAGGGTGGCCACTTTCTGGAAAACAAGGAAAACCGGGAAAAGGAAGGGAATTATTGAAATCTGGAAAAGTTCGGGATATGTCAGGGTAAACGCTAGAAGGTGAGCGAAAATATCAAGGTTGTATTGTATCAAATTGTGTGATTTTGCTTGACTTCTATAATTGATGAATAGGAATTTTAAAATAAAGGGCTTTCGACGAAAATAAAACAAAACTTGATACCTTATTGTCCGAAATATAGCTAAAACAATCAATTTAGATTTTCTTAAATTTTTAATTATATTTTTACTTATAATTTATAATACATTCTTTTTCATATAAATATCTCTTACAGTTTAAAAAAAAGCGACGTTGATGTAAAAAAATATAGTTCATTATTTTGTTCAATAATTTTGTTTTTTTCTATGGACGAGTATTGCTTTTATTATTGAAATGAATTATTTATCCTTAAATTATCCGAAAACGACACCAAACTTGCCATTAGTTTTAACACAATACCGCTCACAGTGGAGCGCGGCGGACTCAATCTCCCCCCCCCTTCCCCTCGCCATCCGCGCGGTGGCTACCGATGGCTACCGGGTGAAATCTACTCAAATAATGACTGTGCCAAGTTTGAGACTTTAATCACAAAATGCAGGGTTCATCACTATTATGTTAAACAGTTTTAAATGAAAACAATAAATTTAGTATACAGTATTACTTAATTGTTTATGTAGTATAATATTACAAAATAAATCAAATAATTTTGTAACGTAAAAATTAATATTGTAGTATAGTAATATAAGGTATATAGGTATATAAGATTAATACATGTATACCTACACGGCCGTATAAGAAGTGTATGGAGAAAGGGACACACAAAACACCTGGCCGCTGGAGTGGAGCAATATATATATTGTCCTGAGATTTCATCTCTCTCAGCTAGTTCGCGGGTTTTTCTCAACAACCGTCCATCAACCTGACGAAATGATTTTTGAGTTTAATTTTTATAATATTATTATTTTAGAGCATTTAATTTTGTAAAGCTTCGTTGTCTATTTCTTGTTGTTGATGGGAAGAGGAGATGTCATTTGATAAGAAACGTGCAACTATTTTCGAGGTATTTAGTGCAGCTTGTTTTTGTAATATATCAATTTTTATATTATGGGATAATTCTTGACAGTATTTTGTTAAATTTGTTGTAATAACTCCAGTACATCCTACTATTATTGGTATAATTTTAATATTTTTGCAATTATATATATATATATATATGTGTATATGTGTATACACATACTATTCGTTCATTTCACAGTAATCAAAAATTTTTTTGCTCCAAAAATTAAATTTAAGAAATCGAAAAAAAATGCGTTATTTACAATGATGAACATTTTGAAGGTAATTAAAAGAGCTACAATGTTTTTTTCTATTAACATATAGTGTAAAACCCACAGAATTCAAACGGTTATGGGTCAAAGGGCCAACAATTGGTTGTGATTGTACTATTGCGCGTTCTTTGAATGGTCATATCTCAGTCAATTTTTATCTGACAGGAAAACAAAATTTTTGTTGAAAAAAAACCTACATTTTTCTTCTAAACTTAATTTGAGTTAAAGCCTGGACCATTATTTGATTTAAATATTTGTTTCAGAAGTTGTAGTATTACGTGCAGTACGAGGCAGAACAGCTAGATTACCATGCGGTCAAGGAAAAGTATTTTTGGATGGACCATCTGCATACGTCCTTTGGCTAAAAAATGATAAAGATTTCTTATACAGGTAGTAAATAAGGGAATACATTCAGTTAAGATTTAATAATAAGTATAAGTATAGTAGGGTAACATTTTTGATCATTTATTATTTTGATTACCATTCTATAAACTGGGTGTAATGATCCGTATTTCGAGAGTGATTCCTGAGGAAAGTATATGTGTGATAATTCGTTAAGGTGTTGTGTAAATTGGTTAAAATTTGACGATGATTGTTGAAGATGTAAAAATCAAGCCGTCTGAAAGCTTTAATTGAAAACGCTGCCTAATCCTGATCAGATATAACAAAATAAGGTATATGTGGTAGCATTGTTTCTATTATTTTAGGTCTACAAAAAAGTCTTCGATATCATATTGTGTCTATTTTTAAGGATAGCTATATTATTATATATAGCCAAACAAACAGACATATTTTTGTACGTTATAAGTATTACTTATTTCTCGCGTCTTACAGTTACTTTTTTTTATTGGTTGTGATTTTATATCTGGAAAATAATCGCATAAATTTGATATAAGAATTGATCAACTAATGACACATAGTTTTAGTCCACATAGTCAATGAGGCACCCAATCTATGACTCATAGATCGGGTCGTATAAAATTTCTTTATGAGCTTCTCTTCATCTTAAGCTTTAAAGTTTTTTTCGTTATTGACATTTATATGTTTCAGATATCCCAATGAGGGTGAGAAAAAAAGGTAAGCAGCTTAATATGTATCTATGCGGGTTTCGGGTCGGGGTTGCGGGTTGGAAGACAGAGGATTGAACTGCAGCGTTCCCGAACTTGGGAACGCGAAGTAGGGCTTTAACCCTACTTCGCCTTTTATCTCTCCCTTGCACTGTGTTCACTACCCTCTGTACTCAACGAAATACTATATGATCCTGTTAGCGCCATCATGAATAATAATCTGAATCTCCAAAGTTTATTTTTATGATTTAATGAGTAAACTTAGGTGGGAGGAAGTCCTTTGTTAGACCTATACAGATGCTAAAACCGTCAAGTGACTGTTTTAGTCTGTGGATTCACCGGTTTTCAGCAGTCTACTGCATTAATTTATTGTCGAGGTGGTAGTATCCCTTGAGGGTGCGGTTACGAAATCGGCACTTAATTTCACGATAAAGTAGACTTGTAATGCAAACTCCTCTTTGTCGCCGTCCGTTACGTAACCGTCTTTTAGGCTGCATAGTAGAGCAATCAATGCAGTTAAACAACAATGTATTGGTCGAAATCATTCATACATTTTGTAGGTCTGCTTACCACCAGGTGGAAACAACGACACAAGTCGTGCTCCAGTAAAAAAAATATACCCTTCCCTTTGTGACGTATGGTATCCCATTTATTTTCCAGCAGCAAACCGTGGATACAAGACCTTGGGTGTGCAACCGAAAGTGGAGGTTGTAGCGATGACACGTCCCTTCTGATTAAATATATAGAAGAGTCTGACGAGGGCCTGTATAGATGCAGGGTGCATTATCAGGCATCACCTTCCCAAGACTATGTTATTGAAGTTGTGCTTGTTGGTTAGTGATTCTTTAAATACCATCACACTTTGAAATGGGTAAAACTGGGTTATAATGTATTTTACTTACTTCTTCTTCTGGACTATTTGACTACACTATCATTATTTAACCATATATAATGAGGATATTTAATATTGAATAGTAGATTGGGTTAGGCCTGATGGCTCAAAAACCCCAAATTTACACCTTCAGGATTTGTAAACACGCAATAATCACGATTTTTGGTGAGCAATCATAAATGTTCGGGGGGTGGGGCGGTGGGGTTCCACCTACAAACACTCAACATACGCCGCCCCATGTGTACTACCCCATACAAATTTATCTATTTCCAAACAATATGGGGGGTTTGAACCCCCCCCCCCCCTCCTTCGACTAACAGCCAAGTTGCAATATTGGAAGTACGTTTGTATGGGCGTCAAGTCGACTACAGCGAACGGTCATGACATCAGCAAAGGTTAAAAAACTACTCTGATTGGAGGAGAGCGCCGTAATAGCGGAAATCGTTATTTTGACAGTCTAACGATCACGTTATAAGAAACCGAATGTGGCCGCAGAGACCTTATGACATTGTAAAATTTCCATCCTTTACAAAACGTAATTAAACGATGTCATCTTCCTTTACCTTGCTGGATGTCACTAAATAATTCAATAACATTAATTTCAGGTTCACCGGGCATTCCCAAAATATACAATGAGGTTGCAGAAGAAATCACCAAAAGTTATATCGGCCCATATAGCTTGGGAGCTGATTTTACACTTATTTGTGAAGTAAAAAATGGTAATTATTATATTTTAAAATTTATACGATTTCTATATGTTTATTATAACACCTTAAAATATTTAGCTGCTTTTAAACGGTTAAGTAGACCATAATTGTTGGTAGCATTTGTTCTTAGATCTTCATACTGCTTTCCATCAAGTAGAAAAAAAAAAAATTTACCGCCTCCGTAATGTAGAGATACCCTTGGTCCCCGGTATTTATAAAATAGAATATGTGTTAGTACCGGCTCAGAGCCTAGTCTGTGACTAAGGCAATATATGTGAAATAATATATATTTCTAGGACAGCACAAAATACATATTGCCCTGGTCACTAACTAAGTTCTAGGCTTGTACTATGTTTACCAGAAACCACAATATTATTCATATTATATTTTATAAATACCCAGACCATGGCCAACTGTACAGAAAAAAAGTACAAATATGGGTGGGAATCGAACCCACAACCTCCGGATGCAATGCCAAATTCGCAACCACTAGTTTACGGAGGCGGTGTTTTAAATATTAAAAAAAACTTACAGGCTTTAACGAGGATGAAAGTGAAACCATAGTATACTGGAGAAGAAATGGGGAAATAGTAGAAAAATCTACAACCAAACAGAAGGAGGAACATGCCTTACGTTCGGAAGTAACCGTTCGGAATATCACCCGAAGCGAACTGAATGCGCATTACGAATGTATCGCACAGAACGCTGATGTGACCGAACCGCTGATTCGGTCTGTCGTCATTAAGATGTATTGTAAGTATTTTTAATTTTCCTGACTTATTTTTAATTTTCCTGACTTATTTTTAATTTTCCTGACTTATTTTTAAACATTTTATAAAAATAATTATGGAGATATTGGTCAATTGGAAATGATAATAATTAATATTTTTATTTTCTTGTTAGGTATACAGGGTGAATTTGGAAGGTTGTGCTTTGGGCTAATGTGAGGTTCTACTAATCAAACCGAACAACTTTTTCCTTGGAACCATGTGTCGTAAATGACGAATAAAATAGCCTCTCCAAAGAAATTGTTTATGTTATCATTAATACTTTGTTTGGAGAAGGCATTTTTTTTTTATATGCGACACATGGTTCTTTTGGATTTGATCAGTAGAACCTCATATTATATTAAATTAGCCCAAAGTACTACCAAAGTCGCCAGGTATAATAATAATATGTAGGACAAATTACGCATATTGTAATGCTCTGGTCACAAACTAAGCTCTAGGCTTGTACTATGTGTACCAGAAACAACGATATAATATATATTTTTATACACAACTAGACGTATTTTTTTTTTGCATGGGTGGGAATCGAACCGCAACCACTAGTCTACTGAGGCTATCATATGAGTAGGTAGATCGGTACAAGGTATCGAACCTATGCTCCTTAGTTTTATATAACCACTTACTTCGTAGAAAATGATAAATATTAATAAGGTCATGTCCGTAACTATCATATTATCAGTTTTAGTACCAGGGCAACATTGTATTGAAGATGTTACTATGAGGAGTTTGTGTAGGTATACTTATCGCAACTCATATTTATAAAATGTAACACTATTATAATAATTATTTAAAAGTGAACCTTATTATACACTACACAAAGACTCATTTTAGATATTTTACTGTAGTTAATTGACATTCCATATATTTAAAATTACCTCCTTTAACTTATACAATCCTATTTCAACTACGCATACGATGCGTGGAAAAGCAGGGTTAAATAGCCTTTGAATCATATTTTCTTTTATATCTAATATATTTAACTCTAGTCTTATATTTCGTGGTCGTGGGTTCCATTCCCACCCATGGCAAAAAAAAAAAAAAAAAATAGTACGTTTTTTCTGTACAGTTGTCATGGTCTGGGTGTTTATAAAAATATAATATGTATTATATCGTTGTTTCTGGTACACATAGTACAAGCCTAGAGCTTAGTTTGTGACCAAAGCAATATGTGTAATTTGTCCTACATATAAAATAAAAATAAAATAAATAAATATTATATTAATTCAACTTTAATATGACAATTATTTTGAGCTATTGTATTTTTTTTGTGTCAATATATTTACTTTCATTTTATTAATACACATAATAAAGAAAAAAGATTTGACGGTTTGTTTGTTCCGGATAAACTCAAAAACTACTGACCCAATTTAAAAAAATCTGTATGGCCCATGGCCATGGCAATGACCAATTTGTATGGGAAACCAAAAAATATTTTTCATTTCCGACACATGGTTTTATGGAAAAAGTTATTTGATTTGATCAGTAGAGCCTCATATTAGCCCAAAGTACAATCTTTCAAATTCACCCTGTATATTTTTTTCTTTTCTTTTTAAAAATCATTGTGTAGTTGGTGGTAATATGTATGTATATTTACATATAAGATACATTAAATATATCTATTTTAAATAATAATAACCTATTAATATGTAAATATAAAATACTGAAAAAAGTAAAAACAACAAACAGACTCCTCTGCCATCTAGTATTAGAAACTAGGACTTCTAGCTTTTGTACTTTATGCAATAGATGTTTCAATAAATAACTCATATGGTCCACAGTGCCGCCGTTAAGTGTGGAGATACGTCTTAGTAACAATGTTAACTTCGAAGCGGGTTCGCCTCGCCTTGTGGACTGCGTAGTCGTGGGTTGTGTGCCGCCGCCCGCAGTCACCTGGCACTTGGACCAACAACTGATAAGACCAACGTCGCATAAGGTTTGGACTTATGTTAATTATAACTAGCTGTAGCCCGAAATAAAAAAAAAACACCATCACGGGTGCCTATTTGGCTTCCGAAAACCGTTTAAACGGTCTCAGTCATTTCTCCGATGGTATTCGGAGGCAACACCTAAGAAGTGGCGAGCTTGTTGCGGTGTTTATGATGAAATAGCCTCGTTGTATAAAGCGGTAAATAATAATTACCTACATTAATTTATTTTATTAAATTATACGTGGTCGCCGAGTTGGTTAGACCTTGGACTTAAAAACTTTTAGGTCCGTGGTTCGAATCCCGGTGTGTACCAATGAGTTTTTAAATAAAAAAAATATGTAAGTACATTTGTTTGACAACACAACTATAGTGCCTCGGAGAGCACGTCAAGCTGTCGGTCCTGGTTTTCATTATACCAACTTGTGAAACTGTTTATTGATGGGTTATTGAGTCTATTCAAAACATCGCGACGAGCTAGCCGAGGTGACGAGGTGGGATTAAAACCCCTCCGCTGTGGTACCCTGGAGCCGTCTAGGCGGTATGTATTAAATAGGATTTTTTTTTCTATTAGGGAGTTTTTTTGTAGGTATATATATATTGTAAATTATAACGATTTATAGGATAGTTAATGTTTAAGCATGATTTAAGTATATTTATAATTAATAAATGAATCTAATTTTAAAATTAAAGTAATATTTTTAATTAGTTTTTCATTATACCTAGGTATAATGTATATAATATTCTATACATTTTTTTTCTTTTTTTTTTGTGGTTATGAGTTCAACTAGTTTTGCAGTGAAGAGAAAACGGTTAACACATTAACAGTAGAAAAAGTATTAAAAAATAAAGTTCGTTGATTCAACGCCCACTCCTATTCTATACTAGACATGCGCAAAACAACAGGGCATCTAAATGTAATGTGATATCACTTCACAGTACGAAAAAAGAGATATCTCATTGTGATATTACTATTCCTGTAATAACATCACCCGTGATTTTGTCATCACTCAAGACATGTTGCGTATCTATCACGTTCAATGTAAAATTACAATTACAGAGATAGCGACGTAAGATCACCTTGCTTCGTAGAGTTTAATAATATTAGCTATCTAATATTACTACTTAATAAAATAGTAACAATCAGAAATTTAAACAAAGCAATATATTTTTTAGTATGCAAATGAAATAGATTTTATTTTACGTTTGTGTTAATAAAATATAAAACTGAAAATACCGTAATACATACATCCTAAAGCGTACAAACAAATATATATATAGAATATTGGTACCTACTACTAGGTAATTTATAATATTATTAACCTACCCTGAAAGGCGCCAAATGTACCTGAGTCTACACGAGCAAGTAATTAGATCGTCACGTTTGGATAGACTCAATAACTCATCTATAAAAATGAATTTCACAAGTTGGTATAGTAGAACTGGGACCGACAGCTTAACGCGCTCTCCGATGCACTATTAGTGGTGTTGTCAAACAAATGTACATACTATTTTTAATCACACCGAGGTTTGAACCAGGGACCTAAAACGGTAGTGTTTTCAAGTCTGAGGTAGTTTCCAACTCGGCCACCACATATAGGAATTATTATTTATTAAATTATTTTTTTTTTAATGTCTTAATATGTCTACACATTTTGACCAGTGACATATACTTCTACTAAATTTTTCACCAAATAAAAGGCTTTATTGTGATTATTAGATTTGTTTTTCAGGAAGTTCACGAAGGCAACTTCACAGTATCATCGCTATCCTTGTCGCCGACAGTAGGCCATCTCGCTCGCACTTTGAGATGTCGCGCTCACAACCCGCATCTGCCAAGACATCTATACCAAGACTCTATTGTCATTAACGTGGGATGTAAGTATTTATTCGACTTTAAAAAAGAAGCGGCCCCAGCCTAGTGGTTAAGTCACTGCGCAACTGATAACAAGGTTAAGCAGATGACAACAAGACCGGACCTGGGATGGGTGACTGCTTTATACAACGAGGCTATTTCATCATAAACACCGCAACAAGCTCGCCACTTGTTAGGTGTTGCCTCCGAATACCATCGGCGAAATGAGGACGGGTTAAACCCACCGCTGGGACCCTGAGGCCGTTTAAACGGTTCTCGGAAGCAAAATAGGCACCCGTGATTGTATTAATTATTTATTTATAAACAGAAGGTATAAATTCGGGTATATTTTTTTAAGTTTGTTATCTCAGACTTTCTTTTTTTGAAAAGGATAAACTTTCAGTTTGGTCCCATATAAACTTAATCAAAATCGGTTCAGTAGTGGCGATGAATTTACTGCTTGACTGTTTAGTAATTGCACCCTAAAAGGAGACTCGGCAAGAAATCAATGCAGTATCCCTTAAAACCCACAGGCTAAAACCGAAACATGACTAGGTCACTTGGCGGCATTTGTATGGGCTGTGTTAATGAAACCGGTCCACATAAGTTTATCTATATCTATACTAATATTATAAAGAGGTGAAGATTGTGAGGTTGTAGGAGGTAATCTCTGGATTTACTGAACCAATTTTGAAAATTATTTTAGTGTTGGATTTATCTAGGAAGGCTATATAACATCACGCTGCCACCAATAGGAGCGGAACATCATTAAAAAATGTTGTTTCGAAATCGGTTCAGTGATTACCCCCTACAAACTCACAAACTTTACCTCTTTATAATATTATAAGTTTAGATTATTATATTATAGTATATATTATAACTTTGACAGTCTCCGTAGATAATTATGTTATATATTATAATATTATAGTATATATTATAACTTTGACAGCCTCCGTAGATAATTATGTTATATATTATAATATTATAGTATATATTATAACTTTGACAGCCTCCGTAGATAATTATGTTATATATTATAATATTATAGTATATATTATAACTTTGACAGCCTCCGTAGATAATTATGTTATATATTATAATATTATAGTACATATTATAACTTTGACAGCCTCCGTAGATAATTACGTTATATATTATAATATTATAGTATATATTATAACTTTGACAGCCTCCGTAGATAATTATGTTATATATTATAATATTATAGTATATATTATAACTTTGACAGCCTCCGTAGATAATTATGTTATATATTATAATATTATAGTACATATTTTAAATTTGACGGCCTCCGTAGATTATTATGTTATATATTATAGTATATATTATAAATTTGACAGCCTCCGTAGATTATTATGTTATATATTATAGTATATATTATAACTTTGACAGCGACCGTTAGTTGCGCCTTTGGCGTTGTATCCGGAGGCTGTGTGTTCGATTCCCACCCATGGCAAAACATATTAGTACGTTTTTTCTGTACAGTTTGTCATGGTCTGGGTGTTTATAAAATATAAAAAGTATTATATCGTTGTTTCTGGTACACATAGTACAAACCTAGAGCTTAGTTTGTGACCAGAGCAATATGTGTAATTTGTCCTACATATAATTATTATTTATAATATATTTTTAGATAAGCCAGTATGCTCGTCTGGTGTCTCCCTAGTTCCAAAGTCGACTGATAGAATGTCCAACGAAGATCTGGAGCGTGCTTCTGAAACTGTCATCTGTCAAGTGGAGTCGATGCCGGAACCCATACAGTTCACATGGAACCTGCCCGACTCTAGAACATTGGTTACTGCTGTTAAAGTAAGTAAAGAAAAAATTACAACAGAAATTAATCAGGTTATGTGTCAAGATCCGTGGAAGTATGAATAATATGGACGTACCTAAGTATGCACCGAACAACTTGTTAAACTGTTTATGCACATAATAATAATGTGTAGGAAAATTTACACATATTGCTCTGGTCACAAACTAAACTCTAGGCTTGTACTATGTGTATTACAAACAACGATGTAAAAGATATTATATTTTATAAACAACCAGACTATGACAAGCTGTACAGAGAAACGTAATGATATTTTTTTGATATGGGTGGGAATCGAATCCACGACCTCCGGGTACAACGCCAAAGGCGCAACCACTAGTCTACGAGGCGTAGAGGGACATAGATGGCTTATTGAGCCTTTCCAAACTGCGTGCTGGTCACTTGTTTGGTGTAGAGTAACTCTACCATGAGTTTTATTGAACAATGTCCGGCTTACTATACAGTTTAAATTGTAGGGATCTATAATAGATGACGCTTATTTGTTTTGTCATAAAATAATCGTTTTGATGAATTCTTATCAGTTTAAAGTACAGTAACGCTAATTACATAACTACGCTGGCGCCGGGCCGGTCGCGTGCGCCGGTTATATGTGTTACGTTCCTAGCAGTTGTTCTAAAGATTTCATAGGTACGTGGCCGGTCGGCCGCTTGTGGCACGCTCGAACGGCTGACCTGCGTGCGACGTGCGCCGGCGACCTCCATTACTTGTTACAGCATGTTCATAGCAGGACGTGCGACGGTCGCGTTTGTGTACACACACATAAATATTTTTTCTTTGCACAGGGGCGATATATACAGAATAATTATATTAAAGTGAGAAATTGGAGTATTCTTTAATATAAACTATAAGGACAGAGATGTGATGATTTATAGCAAGCGTTGCCACGGAAAACAATGCTTGACCGGCTAAAATGACTATTTGGCGAGGGCATACCCGCGGTCAGCTATGGCAACCGGGCTAGCCGGTCTTGCTGTAAACAGAGCTGAGTAAGTCGGAGCTGCGCATCGTGCACAGGAATGCCAACGGCCTGCAAAACCAGCGCCGTTCCTTGCAGATTTTCCTCAGTGAACAGCGTGTTGACGTAGCACTAATAAGTGAAACCTTTCTTACGCATTCTCTACAATTTAGGATCCCCAATTACATTTTATACCGGTGGGATGAACTTGTGCGACACAGGGCCGAGCCTATCGTGGGCTAATTAATGGTCCTGGTTCGCAGGAACATTACCCACCAACCCCTACCGATTCCTTCTTTCGAAGCTCCCTACACTCTAGGTATAGCGTTACATATGCTGCACCTATATGCCGCTTATAAGCCTCAAAATGAAATTCTCGATAGAGGCGGACTGCGTCAACTGATCGAAACGCAGGTCCCGATCCTCGTGGCCGGGCATTTCAATTGTAACACCCAGCGTGTTTCGCAATTCCGCGCAAATTAACCTTGAGGGGAGCCACCTGCTACGGGCCCAAGCTTGGATTAAGAACCTGCAGGGGGTTGTGCGCCTCATATCCCGTGCACCTACAACGTTCTGCCCCCTCCCCGATACTACTACTGTGACATACCTCGGTGTGAAAATCGACTCAAAATTCACCATGGGGCCGCATGGGAAAAGCACGCGCGCAAAGGCCCTGGTCGCGCGCCATGGACTGCGCCCAATGCTATCATCCGGACTACCCATCGAAACAAGACATATATTCGGCACATCCTCACATACGCAGCACTAGCATATTGGGCGTTATGTCCGGATGCACACATTACTAAACTTCAGGCCCAGCAAAACAAGTGCCTGCGCATAATTACTGGTGCAAACCATCTTATGCGCAATGGCTCGTTGCGACGAGACCTCGAGAATACTGGACGACTTTGTCGTCAATTTGGCTACCCGGATGTATTCGTGTGCAGATGCATCAGACCACCCACATATACGGGACCTGACCCCTCTGCATTCGAGGCCACCGGATGCCATACGACGACTACCGCGCGACCTGGTAGCGATCGCCAGCGGCGAGAGCAGTAGCAGTTCGGGGAGCGAAAGCGACTCGGACAGCTAAGGCGATCGCTGCGAGTGGTCGAGCAGTATACGGATTTACCATCAAGCACTCTTGAATCCTTAGACCAATTATAAGGTCACCAATGACCTATCCGTAGTAACGGTTAGCGAACAGCTACTACTGTTAAGAGACCACAATCTCGTCACGGTCGCCCTTCTCCAGTTGGGGGGAAAGAGAAGACCTATCAGCAAAACATGACGCGACCGGCGCCATCGTAGCTATGTAATTAATCTAAATGAAAGTTTTACATGGTTATTGAATAGCTTGAGGCCGTCTGTCTAGGCGGTTTCGAGCGCCGTACGGCAATTCAATGGTCGACAAATATTATTTTCATTTTGCGACTGGTTTTTATGGCTTTTGTAGGTCTGCTTACCATCAGGTAGATACAAGCACTAAAGTTGCCAATTAACAAAAACAAACAGATTATTATTATAAGTAAGATTTACCAAACACAACATTTTCAGCAAGTAGAAGGCAGACCACATCTCTACACGTCCACATTGACTTGGATTCCCCGACCAGACGACCTTGGAACCTTGTCATGTTCCGCGAGCAACGTGTTCGGGGAACAGAAGCGGTCGTGCGACTACACTTTGTCGCCGTATGGAGTGCCACAAGTGCCCAATTGTGTTCTGCGCAGGATGCAAGAGGATGATATTAAAGTTCTTTGTGAGACAGGTAAATATATTTACACATATTGCTCTGTGGTCGTAGTATGAGTCCATTTTAATGTTACTGCCTCGTTAATTGTTAACTCCCCGCCAATAGAAACGTTTAATTTTATTGGACTGTCAGAATAAGTTTATCCGTAGCTCTAATTTGCAAACAGTTTTTACTATAGTCGCTAGTTACTATAGAATCAGTTTAATTTCCAAATAAACTTCTCTTATTGGTTGATTCCTATCTATAGTAAAAATTGTTTGCAAAAACTTGTAGTAGAGCTACGGATTGGGGGAAAAGTTAACGCAGTAGTATTATTAACGTTAAAAAAACCTGGTCACAGACTAAGCTATAATAAACTTATATATAAGCTTGTTCTGTGTGTACCAGAAACAACGATACTAAAGTAGGGCCAATTCCATAAATTATAATTGACACTGTTTCAAAATTCCACAAAGTAACCTTGTAACGGAGGGCACATAATTTTTTTTTTTTTTAAGTTGCAATGAACTGCGCAATGGGGTTTCGTAAAAACTTTTTTACAGAGCCCTATACATGGGATGTTGTATCGTCACCATTCTTTCACGCGCACGTATAATTTTGTATTTTTTTCTAATAATTAATCATAATTCATTCATACAGTAAACAACTTTGTAAATAACTTTTGTGTCTAAAAAAAAGATTTTTTCCTTGCAACGGAAAGACGTAGTCGAAACGGATCTTTGGACTTAGTAATGATTTAAACATATTCCCACTTCTCCCTCAATTTTACATTTAAAGAGAATTTGTGGCGCCTGTTTCTTGAGAGCCAAATGCCACACAAATACCCTTTATAATAAATTATTACACAGATATTAAAACTTTTTACTATAAACTTATGGAAATTGACAGTTCAACAATACCAAGATAGCCGCGCCATCTGGTTGAAAAGTTTGGGACAAAACAACCCCATTGCTAAGTTTTTCTGTTTATATATACATATTTATTGTTATAATGACAAAAGAAACCAATTTTAAGAATTACTTTGCCAATAGTGACATATATCAAATGTCATCTATTGGGGCTGTTCCAAAAAAGGGCTGTACATTAGTGCACGGATAAAAATTCAAGGAAAAAAACTATTCAAGGATCAAAACTATTCAAGAATATTTAGTTTTATATATAGCACATATCAACACGGGTGCCTTACGGCGCCCGAGACCGCCTAGAAGACAGCCCCAGGGTACCCAGCGGAAGGGTTTTAATCCCACCTCGTCGCAGCCGATGGTATGAGTCTACACCGAACAAGTGGCTAGCTCGTCGCGATGTTTTGTTATATATAGCAGAAATAATAAAATTATATTCTTTAATAAAATAAAAGATAAATTAAATTCATTGAAATATTGTTTAGTTATCTGAGTGAAAATCATATACTTATGTTTAAAAAAAACATTCATCACTGAAGATCACTATATACCTAATGGTATATTACACATACACATATCATCACGGGTATCGGTCATACTTGGGTTTTTAAACCCACCTCGTCGTAGCCGATGCTATGAGTCTACACCGAACAAGTGGCTAGCTCATCGCGATGTTTTGAATAGACTCAATAACCCATCTATAAACAGTTTCACAAGTTGGTATAGTGAAACCGCGACAGCTTAACGTGCTCTCCGAGGGACTATAGCGGTGTTGTCAAACACATGTACATATTTTTTTCTCATTGGTACACCGGGATTCGAACCAGGAACCTAATGGTCTATTATTATTATTAATATAATGTAGTACAATTTACACATATCGATCTGGTCACAAACTAAGCTATAGGGCTTATACTGTGTGTACCAGAAGCAACAATATAATACATATTATATTTTATTGTATAAACACCCAGACCATGAAAAACTGACTAATATTTTTTTGCCATGGTTGGGAATCGAACCCACGATACAACGCCAAAGGAGTAACCACTAGTCTACGGAGGCTTTCATTAGAATATAAATCATATATCTATCTCTTTCAGGCTGGAACAGTGGTCGGTCTCAGCTTATTTCACTGGAAGTCCTGAGTGAGAACGGATCCATTGTTTACAACACAAGCAACCCTCTTGGCCAGTTCCATCTAACGGCTCTACCGGACTTCCAGAACAACCTGTCCATGCGAGTGTTTGCGTCTAACTACAAGGGTTTCAGTCCTCCGCTCTATTTACATATGAGCAGCTTCGCTAGCCCTTCCAGTAAGTTTTTTTTTCTATAAGCGGAGGGATTAACCCATCCTCAATTCGCCGATGGTATTCGGAGGCAACACCTAACGAGTGGCGAGCTTGTTGCGGTGTTTATGATGAAATAGCCTCGTCAGTAATAAATTTAAGTAAATATTATAAAATAACAAATTCTATCTATGAACTTCTTATTGTGTTTGGCTGTATGGCTCATTTTCTTTGCCTTAATATAGATATATTTATGAGTAAGTACGTTAATACACTTGTACACAAAATTCGATTTTGTATACTGACTTGTTTGTAATTTCCATATTTTAAATGTAGATAATGTTTATTGATTTTAGTTTTATTGTAATTGATATTTGTATACCGTAAGGTGAAACAAAGCGGACTATTTAAATTATACCTTACACCAACATCTTGTACCTTTGTTTTGACATGACTTTATCTATGGTTATCGCGTATGCTAAAACACAAGCCTGACGGCGCCCGACGCAAACGCGGACCCACACCGTCGCGGACGCAATGGTTTAGGAAAGCGGGACGCAGGGGATCCTCAAGCCGTTCAGTGTCGCCCCACAAACGGAACAACCTTCACCACAAAAATAGCCGCCCTATGTGGGTCAGACGCTGATTAGGCAATATCTGTTTCGGTCGCGCATAACGTCAGGCGCTGGCCTATTTCCGGCAGCCGCTCGCTGCGAGACAGACGCCGCCGATACCTCTTGGGATCGTTAGTAAATGGGTGCACTTCACCCCAATATGTACCCACCGCAAGCCCCCAAGACAAGGTGGTCCCAGAGAGGAATACCTAATAAACCTTTTTTTTTTACGTGGGGAATCTTCATGGATACCCAGCCATTGCGGGGGTGACAGCCAGGTTATGTCAGACTCTTACTGACTAAACCCCACGGTGTTTCTCCGGCTGCCATAATGGCAGGGTCACGGGTACGTTTACCCATTCGTCCGCGACCCCGCCGGCGTGAGCGCGGGCACCGTCTCGAGTGGAGGAGGGCCCACTCAACTCCCCCAGGATTAAAGACGCCCGGTAACACCACGGACGCCTTTCCTCACGTGGCCCTCGACGCGACGAATGCCCTCGCATCCGCCGCCCAGGCCCCACAGGCGGGGGGAACGAGCACCATGTCTCCCGCCGCCCCGATCCTCCTCGGCAACCGAATAAACGGCGGCCGGGGCTGGTGGCCCCATCCCCAGCCAACTCCGTCTCCACAGAGAAGTGCCGGGAGGGGCCAAGTGCACTTGACCCAAAGCGCACACACCGTAAGCCCCCCCCCCCACCACGCCAAGGTGGTCCTACGGGGGGGATACCTAATGAACCTTACCTAACGTAAATATATTTTTTTATTTTTCAGCAATACCAGACCCTTCGTTTTCACAAATGTGGGTGTGGGGTCCTATTGCGTCCATTTTGGGTGTTGTTATAATAATAATGCTATTATTTTATACCCTAAAATCCAAAAGGAAGCCCATTGGACTGAATCCGGACTTAGTGCCAACACCTGACGGTATGATATTTTCCCTACAATTATTTATCTAGTTCTTTTTATATATTAATTATTTAGCTAGGTTCTCAGATTCAGGGTAGACAGATATATTTTACTTTAAAATGAAAATCACAATTGAATTAAATTTAAAGTCTGAATATATGACATTTTTAAAGATAAAAATGCAATGAAAAAATTCCTGGTAGGCGGGACTCGAACCTCGCTATCGCGGCAAGGCACTCAACCGCTGAGCCAACCAGGTTCCAGTCACCATTGCCATTGTTAGTCTTTCCAATTACATACTAATGAAGGTTATTTCATTTTTAATTGCACTTTTAAAATTAGGTATGCAGAATTATTTTGGATAAGTTTAATGGAATCAGTCCATATCATCAAATAAAATTCTTTAAATTTTTTTTTTTATGAAATTAAAAAAACAGTTATTTCACCGTTTGTCTATCCGTGGCTCTATTTATTTAAATGTTGTTATTATTGTTATTTTAGGTTCATTTCATCGTGAACCCGAATTGGAGAGAGAGGAGCGAGTTTTAGGAACTACAAATATTACTGTCAACCAACTAGCGTCATGTCAAAATGTAAGTGGATATTAAAATGTACCTAGATAATATATATATCTGTGCATAATCTCAACCCTTGTGGCCAAATATGAACTAATTTTATGATCTATTAAATTACCAAATTTATGAAATAAGAGTCTGGCTAATGAAAGTAGTAAGCAGGTCTGGTTTCGTATGGTACTCTTCAAATTTAATAGTATTCAATGTAAGCCATTATTTAATCTCATCTTTGCTATTTTGCGTTGTTGGGGCTTTATATATGATAACAGAATGGTAACTAGCATTGGCCATAACAATTTTATTACGCTTGCCTCATTTAAGTTGGGTACAAGCTTTTCTTTAAACCACTTTTTGACATTGGTGGCATTCATATCATGGTGATAGTCAGCCATTTTCGATTTAAAAATTAATGAGTTTGGCATAAGACCTTTCTCCGACTCTGCTTGTGAAATTATGTACCTTTTTCTGGCTGAAATATTTTCAAGAGCAACACTTGTAAAGGGACCTTTTAGTGAATTTTATTGCCTTGTAGTTTTTATGTATATAAGTCTCGTCTAAATAAATTTATTGGCTTTCCTTCTGCTCGTTTTGAAAATATGGATCTTTAGAAGTAATGTCTCTAGGCAGATATGTCATTACGTTCAATTAACAAAGAACGTTCATTTATGTTTTTCTTAAATTTATAACCATTGGCCAATAATATTCGACGGAGAGTTTCCCTACACCCAGTAAATCTTATACTTTCTCTTAATTCTAGCAAAAGTGTTCTCAATGTCGGAACTTGTTTTCTAACAATATAAAATTCGTTTATTTTGTTGCGAAAAGCATCCATGTCAAAAGTCTGACACTGTTAGCTTATGACATTGTTTGCCAGGGGTACTCCAGACACCTTCCCTTGTTACTCCTTTTTTTTATCCTGTGTAATGTAATTACACTCACACATGCAAAGTACAAAGAATCAAAGTTATGCACCTTCCTTATACATTTTTTGCAATTTCTTTAAAGTATTAATTTTCAATGAATATACGTGGTGGCCGAGCTGGTTAGAATATTCGTGATGGCCGAGTTGGCTAAACCTTGGACTTAAAAACACTTAAGTCCCTGGTTCGAATCCCGGTGTGTACCAATGAGTTTTTCGTTCGGTCCCGGTTTCACTATACCAACTTGTGAAACTGTTTATAGATGGGTTATTGAGTCTATTCAAAACATCGCGACGAGCTAGCGACTTATTCGGTGTAGACTCATACCATCGGCTACGACGAGGTGGGATTAAAAACACCGCTGGGTACCCTGGGGCCGTCCAGGCGGTCTCGGGCGCCGTAAGGCACCCGTGAAGATATGTGATGTGTGTGTATTTTATTCTTCACAATATAAACATATACTGACTATTGTTACAGCAATACGCCTCTACGCCAGTATTTTGCCGGGTTCGCGTTGGCTGCAATCAAACTCCTACGTGCGAACAAAATATATGTACTGCTAAACAATCATATTATGTATAGAGGGTACACCGTACAGTACCCTAAATAAATAGCCACGGCCACATTCTATTTATTTCAAAGGTAACGTTAGATTGTCAAAATAACGTTTTATTTATTATTGGAACACGACATGTGACTTTGTATCTACCTGGTTGTGAGCAGACCTACAAATTAATGGGGTCAATCAATAACTGTTCTTAAAAAATATTGGTCGCTCCCACTATGCCGGCTAAATGATGCAAATACGAAATGGGGGCGACAATGACGATTTGCATTACAAGTATATTGTAATATACTCGCTGCCTTATCGTCAATTCAACTACTTATTTCATAACCGCACCCCGATAGGAGACTACCACCTCTACAAGAAATCGATACAGTAGTCTCCTGGAAACCGGTGAACCAACAGACTAAAAGCGTAACATGACTAGGTCACTTGAGTGCAGTGGCCACGACATGAAAATGGAGTGCATGACTGTTTTTGTTTTTCTATTCGCTGATTATTTAATGTCATTGTTATAGGAATTCGTTATTTTGACAAGTTAACGTTTCCGTTATTAGAATCAGAATATAACCACTACACCATAAAATGCAGTCTTAATTAATGTGACATGTCAAAAGTACTAAGTATCATTTTTTAAAATTAATTTTGGTTATGTACTTTTGAAACCTTTTATAAATAATATAAGGTACTGTGATGTTTCAGTAATTTGTTTTTATAGTCGTACAGTTAGCCGAATTAATTGTTGACCCACTGTAGAACTCTAGAACTGATAGTAATTATAATAACTTGTCGAAAAATGTTTTATTCAGTGAGAATGGGAAGATATTTGAACATTTTATATATTCAGTTTCAGTTCTACGGCAAGGTTAGTTTAAAAATATTAAACCTAATTCAAAAACGAATACATATGAGGTGGACATGTTGATTAGACCTTAGGACACTGCATTCGTAATCGCGAACTCCGCGTTCTCCATAGCTTTCGCAATACTCGATTACTGTTTGTTGCAGAATTAAAATAATATATTTGTCTGTCATTGTATTTATTAATCATCGGCTACGATGAGGTGGGATTAAAACCCTGCCCCAGGGTTTTAATCCGACGGTTTTAATCCCGACAGGTTTTAATCCCGACGGGTTTTAATCCCGACGGCCCCAGGGTACCCAGCGGAGGCTGGGTACCCTGGGGCCGTCTAGGCGGTTAGGCACCCGTGATGATATGCATGTATATATGTTTTTGTGTTGGGTAATTATCTATTGCATCTAAAACGTATTAGGATTTATTATATATAACATTGCTTAGCTTTTTTTGTTACTTAATTATCTCATAATATTTACTTAATGTTAGGGCACAAGGTGCATTATTTATATTAGAAATAAAATTATATTTAGTTTTTTGTAAGTCTGAATAATTAACATTACTAGTCAAATAAAATTAACAATTGTATGTACTTACTGCTTTTTATTTATTTTATCTTCCCTTTTTGAATTGGTGATAATATCTAACCTATAACAATGCCGAATGTCAAGAAAATTGGATCAGTGGTTCTCGAGATATTCGTGCGGTTGGACAGACAAACCTGGGTTCCTATTTTGTTTTATTATATGAAGGTTGTGTCAGTTTTTTAAAACTAAATATCCAATTAACTAAACCGGTACTGCGCTATATTTTACCCAATCAGGTAAACTTATTTTGACAGTCCAGGATTCAACCACGTTATATTATTTGTGTCGGGTTTTCTATTCCCACTCCTGGCAAAAACCTACAGAGTTCATGAATGAAGACAACTGACACATTATAGAGCACGGCATGTGACCTATGCCTACCAGTAGTAAGCAGACCTACAGAGTTCATGAATGAGGACAGGTGACACATTATAAGAGCAAGGCTTGTGACGCTGCCTACCAGTAGTAAGCAGACCTACAGAGTTCATTAATGAGGACAGCGGACACATTATAAGAGCACGGCATGTGACGATGCCTACCAGTAGTAAGCAGACCTACAGAATTCATGAATGAGGACAGGTGACACATTATAAGAGCAAGGCTTGTGACGCTGCCTACCAGTAGTAAGCAGACCTACAGAGTTCATGAATGAGGACAGGTGACACATTATAAGAGCAAGGCTTGTGACGCTGCCTACCAGTAGTAAGCAGACCTACAGAGTTCATTAATGAGGACAGCGGACACATTATAAGAGCACGGCATGTGACGATGCCTACCAGTAGTAAGCAGACCTACAGAGTTCATGAATGAGGACAGGTGACACATTATAAGAGCAAGGCTTGTGACGCTGCCTACCAGTAGTAAGCAGACCTACAGAGTTCATGAATGAGGACAGGTGACACATTATAAGAGCAAGGCTTGTGACGCTGCCTACCAGTAGTAAGCAGAC
The DNA here is from genome assembly GCA_947458855.1 of Monopis laevigella. Taxonomy (NCBI): domain Eukaryota; kingdom Metazoa; phylum Arthropoda; class Insecta; order Lepidoptera; family Tineidae; genus Monopis; species Monopis laevigella. Next base: position 32,942,744 of record OX381576.1, on the reverse strand, counting down.
CTACAGAGTTTATGAATGAGGACAGGTGACACATTTTAAGAGCAAGGCATGTGACGCTGCCTACCAGTAGTAAGCAGACCTACAGAGTTCATTAATGAGGACAGGGGACACATTATAAGAGCACGGCATGTGACGCTGCCTACCAGTAGTAAGCAGACCTACAGAGTTTATGAATGAGGACAGGTGACACATTTTAAGGGCAAGGCATGTGACGCTGCCTACCAGTAGTAAGCAGACCTACAGAGTTCATGAATGAGGACAGGTGACACATTATAAGAGCAAGGCTTGTGACGCTGCCTACCAGTAGTAAGCAGACCTACAGAGTTCATGAATGAGGACAGGTGACACATTATAAGAGCAAGGCTTGTGACGCTGCCTACCAGTAGTAAGCAGACCTACAGAGTTTATGAATGAGGACAGGTGACACATTTTAAGAGCAAGGCATGTGACGCTGCCTACCAGTAGTAAGCAGACCTACAGAGTTCATTAATGAGGACAGGGGACACATTATAAGAGCACGGCATGTGACGCTGCCTACCAGTAGTAAGCAGACCTACAGAGTTTATGAATGAGGACAGGTGACACATTTTAAGGGCAAGGCATGTGACGCTGCCTACCAGTAGTAAGCAGACCTACAGAGTTCATTAATGAGGACAGGGGACACATTATAAGAGCACGGCATGTGACGCTGCCTACCAGTAGTAAGCAGACCTACAGAATTCATGAATGAGGACAGGTGACACATTATAACAGCAAGGCATGTGACGCTGCCTACCAGTAGTAAGCAGACCTACAGAGTTCATTAATGAGGACAAGCAACACCGAAGCGTCAACGCAATAAAGAAAGTTGTGTGTATATAACCATGCTTTTTATTTAATAAATAATAATAGAATACCGAACATGGTGTCAGATGAAAAAGCAAATAAGTAAGTGCTAGTGAAAAAGAAAATTAGTGAGTTTTGTAACGTAATGGAGGGTGTAAAACCGCCAAAAGGCCTCGTACTTACGGGGGATCAGCAGAACTTTCAAAAGTTCAAACAATATTTTGAGATTTATCTCGAAGCGTCGGGTCTAATAAAAGAGACCGATACAAGAAAAATAACAATATTTTTAAATACTGCAGGAGAAGAGGCTGTGGAAGTATACAATACTTTTAAATTAGCAAAAACAGCCACGTTATCAGATGTGTTAGAGGAGTTTAATAAGTATACTCAACCGAGGAAAAACATTTTGATAAATACGTATGAATTTATGAACTTAAAACAGGAAGAAGGAGAGTCATTTGATCACTTTGTGACAAGAATAAAAAATAAAAGTAAAGTTTGTGAATTTTGTGAAATTGAAGAAAGGTTGATCACAATGATGGTCATTATAGGAATTACCGATAATGGACTTAAGGAAAGTTTATTAAGAGAAGAGGATATAACACTTGAGAAAGCAATAAATATTTGCAGAGCAGCAGAAGCAGGAAAGAGTTATTTTTACAAAGAAATAAAGATATATTTACAGGATTGGGCTTAATTGGTAAATATAAGATAAAAATTAAGGAAGATGCACAGCCAATAGTAAAGCCTATAAGGCGCATTCCACAGACTATTAAGGGCAAGTTAAAAAAGACTTTGGATAGCTATGAGAGTCGAGGAATCATAGAGAAAGTAGAATGCCCAACTTTGTGGTGCAATAATTTTGTTATAGTAGAAAAACCAGATAAATCGTTAAGGCTATGTTTAGATTATAAGGAACTGAATAAATGCATAATTAGGGAAAACTATCAAATTCCATCACCAGATGAAATATATATCAGCTTAGCAGGTAAGGTAGTATTTAGTGTGTTAGACTTAAAAGATGGGTTTTTTTCAGATAGAGCTTGAGGATGATGAGAAACTATGTACTTTTGGTTAGGCAGGTGTAAGTTCAAAAGAATGCCCTTTGGAATTTCCTCAGCTTCGGAGGTTATGCAAAGAATAATGAATAGTGTCTTTGGGGACATAGAAGGAGTAGAGTTGTATTATGATGATATTATTATTTTAGGAAAGAGTATAGAAGAGCATGATAGTATTATGAATAAGGTAATAAAAAGAGCCAGAGAGTATAATGTAAAATTTAATGCAAAAAAATTACAGTATAGGTGTGATCATGTAAAATATGTATGTAGGAATGTATATTTCTAAAGAAGGTGAATCCTGATCATGTGAAAGCCATAGTCATTAGAAGCTCCAATAAATATTAAACAACTACAAAAGTTTTTAGGGATGACAAATTATTTGAGTAAGTTTATTCCTAATTACTCTAAAACAACAGAATCATTAAGGCAGTTGTTGAAAGGGTAAATGAATGGGTTTGGAGTGATGCACATATGCAAGCTTTTAGTGAGTTAAAAAGTAAGTTGAGTTGTTATAGTTGTACCTTAAGTATATTAAGTAATGATGGAACTGTTACCTTACAAACAGATAGTTCAAAAAGTGGCATGGGTGCATTTTTGTTGCAGAAGGGCAAACCAATATCTTTTTATTCACGTGTTTATACTGAGTGTCAAAGTAGATGGGCCCCTATAGAGAAGGAGTTGTTTGCTATAACTGCTTTTATGGAAAAATATCATCAATTTGTCTATGGACGTAGGATTATTGTAGAAACTGACCATAAGCCTCTTGTGGCTATTGTAAATAAAGATATAAATAAAATTAGTACTAGATTGTAACGTGTGGTTTTAAAGTTGATAAAATATGATTTTGAGTTAAAATATGTGCCAGGCTGTAGAATGTATATTGCAGACTATTTATCAAGGAACTACATAAAAGATAATGGCAAGGTTGAACTGACATTGCATGAGAGAGTTCATAGTTTTGAAACAAACTTATCAGTGACTGATAGACGGTTAGATCTGTTACAAAAGGAGACGGTTAAGGATGTAGATTTGTTACAAATAATAGAACATTTTTGTCATTATTAGGAAAACCCTCACTATACGGTTTTCCTAATAATGACAAAAATGTTAGTAGTGTAAATAAAAAAAAAATATAAGTTAAGGCATGATTTACACGTATAGGATAAGGTAATATATTTTAAAGATAGGATAGTCATACCAGCTAGTATGAGGCAAGAACTACTTATGAGTGTCCATACCGGTCATGCAGGAATAGTTAAATGTAAGAGGAGGGCTAGAAACATAATGTATTGGCCAGGAATGTCACAAGATATACAGAAATTTATACTATTATGCAAGACCTGTGAGCAGTATAGATCTTCAAATGCAAAGGAGCCACTTATTTCTCATGAAATTCCATGGTTACCATTCCATAAAATAGGTATAGATATTTGTAGTTTTGGACAAAGGGATTTTGTTGTAGTTGTAGACTATTATTCAAAGTGGATAGAGATAAAGCAAATAAAAACAAAAACAGCAGAGACTGTTATTAATAAATTGAAAACAATTTTTGCTTCACATGGTATACCTAAAACTATAATCTGTGATAATATGCCATTCGCTAGTTACATGTTTAAGCAATATGCTAAGTCAATCTAATGGACTAAGTGAAAAACCAGTAGGCATCGTAAAAAATATGATGAAAAAATGCCAACACAGTAACACCGACTTTTAATTGGCAATGCTGCATTATCGAACAACACCGGTAGCTGGCCTTGACTACAGTCCATCAGAGCTATTAATGTCAAGACTTTTACGCACCACTTTGCCTTGTTCGGAAGAACATCTTAAACCTAAAATCCCTATAAAGGTCAAAAATCAAGTTCTGGCTAATAAAGAAAAATCAAAATTAATATAATAATAATAATATAAAAACAAGGCATTTAACGCTGCCTACCAGTAGTAAGCAGACCTACAGAGTTCATGGATGAGGACAGGTGACAAATTATAAGAGCAAGGCATGTGCGTTGCTTGCTAGTAGTAAGCAGACCTACAGAGTTCATGAATGAGGACAGGTGACACATTATAAGAGCAAGGCATGTGACGCTGCCTACCAGTAGTAAGCAGACCTACAGAGTTCATGAATGAGGTCAGGTGACACATTATAAGAGCAAGGCATATGACGCTGCCAACTAGTAGTAAGCAGACCTACAGTGTTTATGAATGAGGACAGGTGACACATTATAAGAGCACGGCATGTGACGCTGCCTACCAGTAGTAAGCAGACCTACAGAGTTCATGAATGAGGACAGGTGACACATTATAAGAGCAAGGCATGTGACGCTGCCTACCAGTAGTAAGCAGACCTACAGAGTTTATGAATGAGGACAGGTGACACATTTTAAAAGCAAGGCATGTGACGCTGCCTACCTGTAGTAAGCAGACCTACAGAGTTCATTAATGAGGATAGGGGATACATTATAAGAGCACGGCATGTGACGCTGCCTACCAGTAGTAAGCAGACCTACAGAGTTCATGAATAAGGACAGGTGACACATTATATAAGCAAGGCATGTGAAGCTGCCTACCAGTAGTAAGCAGACCTACAGAGTTCATGAATGAGGACAGGTGATATATTATAAGAGCACGGCATGTGACGCTGCCTACCAGTAGTAAGCAGACCTACAGAGTTCATGAATGAGGACAGGTGACACATTATAAGAGCAAGGCATGTGACGCTGCCTACCAGTAGTAAGCAGACCTACAGAATTCATGAATGAGGACAGGTGATACATTATATAAGCAAGGCATGTGACGCTGCCTACCAGTAGTAAGCAGACCTACAGAGTTCATGAATGAGGACAGGTGACACATAATAAAATTACTCTAGGGCCCCTACCAAAATCTTGTATCCGCCCATATTTTGGGTCCAAGTGTCACTATACCAACTTGTAAAACTGAATATACTTTGTTAAGTCTATCCAAACACCGGGACGTGTCTGTTTTAGACTCAGAGGTTCTACCATATGTTTGCGCATTGTAGCAACGTAACGTATTCATTTACGTTTACAACACCCAAAAGGATCGATTTATTCAATCCTGTTACCAAAAATAAAGCGGCCCTATTGGTTGTTGCTCACGTATACGCATATGAATACGTTACGTTGCTACAATGCGCAAAACTATGGTAGAGCCTCTGAGGAGGGAATAAAACGTGATTGCTTGGTGGACCATGAGGCCGTCTAGGAGGACGGCGCCGACGGGTATTCGAAATGCGGTGTTCACTATCATTTAGATAATTTCTTCAGGATGGTTTAAATGTAAAAAAAAACATGCATATTATATTACAATTTATTTATTATAGACGTGGTGGCCGAGTTGGTTAGCCCTTAGACTTAAAAACACATAGGTCCATCGGTTCAAACCCCGATGTGTACCAATGAAATAAATATACATAAATTTTCATAAACATCTATGTACATTTGTTAAACAACACCACTATAATGCCTCGGAGAGCACGTTAAGCTGTCGGTCCCAGTTTCACTATACCAACTTGTGAAACTGTTTATAGATGGGTTATTAAATATTTTTTTAAAGTACTAACTCTATGGTATACTTTGCTAATATAATGAAATATTTTTACTTTTATCGCAGAGAAAATCTAAAATTTTACGAATTATTAAAAAAGCATCTACTAAGTCCTGGCATTTAAAATATTGAATTTTATTACATTTTTAGATTCGAATTTTACCCACACAGCAAATAGTGTAGGGTGACCATGTATTTTTTATTGGCTCCCGGAATGAATCCATACCAAACCAGTAATATTCCAGACTGAATCCGAAACAAATTTTCGTGTTTCTTAATACTCGTAACATGTAGAAAAAAAAAATCCTTAAAAACGTTAAACACATAGACCGATATCTTAAAAATAAATCTGGGTACCTTTAAAATGACAGACTAATCTCAAATATTCGAGCCTCCTGAAAAGCAGTACCTAAACCTACAGACTGATCCCCTAACATAATCTTTACCTGAAAACCCATAAAACCAATAATGTTTTGGAAAATATGACTCAAATGGGCCAACCAGTTTTTTTACCACCTACAAACCTAGTCGTCAGTCTGTAATTTTAACGGTCCCCAGATTAATTTTTAAGATATCAATCTGTGGGTTTACCGTTTTTAAGGAGACTCTTAAGATTTTTTCTACATGAGTCTATGGGTTTACTGGTTAGGAAACACGAACATTTGTTTCGAAATCAGTCTGAAGGTTTACAGGTTGGAAGGAAAAAATGGTCACCCTACACGACTTGCTTAGCGTAAAATTGAAATCTAAAAATCTAATAAAGTGCAATTTTTACACGAATAGTTTTAATGCCAAGACTTGGTAGATGTTTTTTTAATAATCGTAGAATTTTAGATTTTCTGCACTCAGTCCATGTTTTAAAAATGACGAAGTTGCTATAACTTTTAAACGGTAATCATTTGGATATTTTTTTAGTATGTGGTGTGCAAGTATTAGCGAATGGTCATCATGGATTAAGTTGTAGCAGAAGTGCAGGGAGACTATCTCGACACCATAATCTTAATAATATTCTTCGCTTCTCTATCCTCGGCAAATGTCCCTAGTGTTCTTGAGCCTCAGGGTTTAAGCAGGGTAGATGGGAAACGCCCAGATGGATTAACACTAGTGCCATGGCAGAAAGGGCGTTGCCTGATCTGGGATGCCACCTGTGTTGATACGTTTGCATGCGTGTGTGGGCTTATCAGGGGCAGCTGCTAAAGCAAAATATTTAAAGTATAATAATTTAAAAAATGAGTTTTTGTTTGTTCCATTCGTTGTGGAGACTACGGGAGTGTGGGGTTCCGAAGCCAACAACTTTGGGAAGAGATTGTGTGCTCTTTTAAATGAAACTTCAGGCGATCCCCGCTCCGGATATTATTTTAAACAGCGCATTTCACTGGCAGTTCAACGTGGTAATGCTGCCAGTGTAATGGGAACATCTGGGGCGGATCAGAATCTGGACACGGTGGACTTATTTTCTGATTAATATTTATATATTTTTAGGAGATTTCTTTTTTATTTTTATTATTAGGTTTATATTATTTTTAGGTTTCTAGTTTATAGTAGGGTTTTCTTTATAGTTTGTTTATTTAACTTTTAATACTTACCATAAAGTAACTACTTAAGGGTACTGAATGCAAATATAGTCATTTTGATTAGATCGATCGATCGATAGAAAAATATTAAAAAAAATCGCGTAAAAACTGCTTTTATTGCAAACGGTTTTATAGTACGGAATTGTGTATCTTGTAAAAATCTACATAAAAGTTCGCGACGCCAGTACTTACATTGCATTACATACTTATAATATAATTGTAAATAAAACAAATCTATAAAATTATTCGTAATCATTCATTCGTTATCAGCAAGAATATTAAATATAGTCTATAAAATATTTTATTATTAATTCTATCATTTTTAGAATTTGTGCCTGTTTGTGTGCTTGTTGGGGCATCACTTAAAAAGTACTGGACCGATTTATATGCCTACAGTTTATTATATTTTTATATACATACGGAGTACCTATGTACATCGATATACTTGACGTGTTTTTAGCAACTACAGTAATTGCTAAGTAGGTGCTTACTAAAACCCAAAATTATACACAGGTTGCGAGGATATATATCAATCATTGATATACATCTTTGTATATCCATTTTTTTATGTTTTAGAAAACTAATCTATACTTAATATTATAAAGCTGAAGAGTTTGTTTGTTTGTTTGTTTGTTTGTTTGAACGCGCTAATCTCAGGAACTACTGATTCGAATTGAAAAAATATTTTCGTGTTGGATAATCCATTTATCGAGAAAGGCTATAGGCTATATAACATCACGCTACGACTAATAGGAGCGGAGTAACAAAGAAAAATGTTGCAAAAACGGGGAAAAATTATTCCTTTTAAGAGCGTACGCTGCGTAAACGGTTAAATTTAAACGCGCAGACAAAGTTGCGCGGGTCAGCTAGTATATTTTCATAAGTCAAGGCTGGGGCTAGATTCCTTTGCCTTAAACCTAAATTTAAAAAAAGAATATCTGTCAGTTGATTTGTTCAATTATAACATAATATAGGAATTCTTTGAGGGTAGCCCGAACACTGTAGACGCGTGTTTGTATTATACCTATTTTTCAAATTTATTTTTTGTTTACCAGTTAGGTAAGAAATAATTATTTTATAATAGTATAATTACAAATAATAAGTAAACCAAGTCAAATATTGTGATTTTAATAAATGATTAAGAGGCAATTAAATGTTTTTATTAAAATTATTTACTTGCTTACTTACTTACCTTCTTTAACAAAATAAATAACTAATATGTATGTATGTATGTATCATCACGGGTGCCTTACGGCGCCCAAGACCGCCTAGACGGCCCTAGGGTACCCAGCGGGGGGTTTTAATCCCACCTCATCGTAGCCGATGGTATGAGTCTACACCGAACAAGTGGCTAGCTCGTTGCGATGTTTTGAATAGACTCAATAACTAATATGTACCTAATTAAAATTAAAAACTATTATAGTTATAAAAGGCTTTAAAACAATAAAAAATGATTATTTGGATATATATCTGATATATATCCGATATATATCAAAAATCCGATTTTTTGATTTTTATTATAAAAATCGGATTTTTTGCACCCTGATTATACATAAAAATCGTGGTTATTCCAATGTAAAAATTGGAATGCAGCAATGGTCAGCGTGTTTACTTTACGTTAGTAATACCTATAGAAGGTATCTATTAAAAAACAATAGCAACAAGCTTTTTTTTTTATAAAATAAATTGCAGGCATCAGCTAGTTTTGTATAAAATTATTTAGGTAAGGACAGTCCTAAAAGTAATCTTAAAATGTTTTTGTAAGGTACTAACATATTTAATATCTACCAATTGTTTGTTTTTTAAATAAACGTAGGTAGTTGAAACTGAACAAATACTGAGGGAGGTCGTCAACCCCTTGTAAGCCGGTGAGAAATGAGCTGAAACAGGCATGCGCGAGCCCGGGCAATATTGATTTATAGCTTCAGGGTTCAATGCCCTTGCTAAATCTGGACATCCAGGTATTCTAGAAACATCGAGGAACGTTTTAATATTTCAGGAATCTGATACCAATTTGTTTTAAAATGTTTATCTATCTGATATGCTTGTTTTATTAACCTATTTTATAAGGCATAGGTATTTTATAGTTATTAAAACTACTTTGGATTTGGATTTTAATAAAGTAAAGTTTTTTGAAATGGTGCCCGAGTTGGTTATACCATAAACCTACAAACACTACAGTATTAGCTCTTACCCAGTTATAACGATGACAAAAAAACACTTTCCGCATTTCTTACTAATTGCGAAAATGCAATTGATCTAGCGAGCATAGATACCTATAGATGATTTCCCAATTAGAGGGCAAGGCAATTTTTTCAAATCCTTGAAAAAACAGACTGTATTTTTTTTTATTACTTTTTGGGGAGAAGTAATTAAAAAAATGAATCTCTCTCTTCTTGCCTTTAAATCGAACTCTAGACAAGGTGAAACAGAATCCGTAATTAAATATTCTCTTGAGAAGTAGAGTAGAGTTTTGTTTTACGAGATACTCTTAATAGGACTAAACTCTTACCTTTTAGGACTTAATCGAAACTTTAGCTATATAGTCCAAAACAACACTTTTAGTCTGTTGGTTCAGAGGTTTTCCGGATTTCTTGTCGAGGTGGGAGTCTTCTTTCATGTTACGGTTACGAAACGGGCGATTGATTTGGCATAAAGCAGCGAGGATATTAAAATAGACTCGTAATGCGAATACGTCCATTTCGTAACCACATAATTTAGTCGGCATAGTGGGAGTGCTCAATATTGTTAAACAACAATGTATTGGTCGACCTCATTTTTGTAGGTCTGCTCAACATCAGGTAGACAAAAAAAAACTTTTTTAGAAAAAAAAAACTATTAAGGAAAGATTCTCATAATCGCCTAAAGCCTCAGAAACCTATAAATATAATAATCAAAAACGCCGAAAATACAGTAACATCAAAAACGATAACAGTTATGTATTTTTGGCATTTGCTGTAGAGACGATGGGTCCATGGGGGGCGGATGCCTTAGAGTTTTATAAAGAACTTGCTCCAAAGTTGGTTGACGTTTCAGGCAACCCGAGGGCTGGCAGCTTTTTCTTGCAAAGAATCAGCCTTGCTATTCAGCGAGGAAATGCTGCCAGCATCTTAGGCACCATGCCCATGGACAGCGATTTGGAGGAAATTTATAATTTATAGGTTTTATTTTGTAGTTAGATTTTATTTTTAATTTAGTTTTTTTAAGTATTATGTTTTTTTAAATTTAAATGTATCTAATAAATAAAATTACTACATAATCAAAATAAGTCCTCTTAACTACATTCTTACATATCTATACTTCGCGTAACAATTCGAAAAATGGAAATATTAATTCTACTAATTTAAAACATTTTAATTCTAAATCCGGTAATTAGAACGAGTGCTCAATGTGCCGCAAACGTTAACAACGGGAACTGACGCTTCAACAACAACTTCGACAATCCCTACTAATAAACAACGTAGGTACATAATATTGAAGAGGTTGATTCTCTACAAAATAAATCATTTCGGATCAGTATCTACCGAAATTTCATTTTACAAATGACAATTCTAATGATTTTTTTCAGAGTTTCATCCTGAGATTTTGGATGAAAAAAAAATCTCTCAATTTAAGTAAAGCTTCTAAACATAGTAACTTCTATTAATTCTAGGTATAAATACTAACAAAAATCACAGAATAACTCTGCAACTAGCAGTAACACGTAATTTTACACGTCAAACATTATCATTGAACGTTTCACACGATAACAATATTACATTTACATAATTCATAATACAAAAAAAAACTATACAGGGTGAATTTTTCAAGTGGGCTTTCATGACCAAATCCAAAACTACAAGGAATAGTGAAAAATGCTCAAGAGTCTCGCGGCCGATTTTGATACTATAAACTAAAACTACATCATTAGATTTTTCAAAAAAATACTCTCCTAGCCGGGATATTAAAAAAAAACTAACAGGTTACGAGTATTATTGCAACGGAATGTCTCTGGCGTCCATGGGTTTCATATGGTATGCTACATGTTCTAACACTCTTGCTTTACTTCCATAACACAATATGCTGGTTTCGTTGCAGCAAAGGCTAAGAATATAAAAAAAAAGCAACCTCGGAGCAACTACTGAGCCAAACAACTGGGTATGCTCGTGCGCGTTCATTTTTCTCCCAAAATATCAGTCTGGGTATTCAGGTGCCCCCCTGAATCCCCAGACTGATATGCCGCGTCAGTTCTTGGCACGGTAGGTGTAATGTCCGGGATAGAGGAGATATTTAATTTTTTTAGGTATTTATAATTATATTTTTAACAAAATATTAAGGTAAAAATTAAATAACATAAAATAAATAATACTAATTAAAAACTATGTATTAAAATTAAACCTCCTAAAAAAAAAAACAATTTAAATAAAATAGATACCTAATCAATAACAAAAATGAACCTACCTATAAAAAAAATACGGATTCTAAAACAGTGTCGTGTGGCATAGTGCCGAGGACGCTTGCGGCGTTTCCTCTCTGAATCGTCAGGCTGACTTGTTGAGCAAAAAACGCCGCCGCCCTGGGGTCACTCGAGGCGTGGACCAATCTCGTGCTAATATCTTTTATAATTTTTTTGGCATCCGATGACCATGGTCCTAACGTTTCCACTGCAAACGCCGCAAATATATGATCTGTGGTTAACGACGAATATTTGCGGGGTTTGAGTATTTGCGCCTGTTCGGCTGCTGCGCCGGCTCTTTGAGCAGTCTCTCGTAAGTGGGACGGAGCCAAAGTGTCCACACAGGTCGCGTCCCATACTAAGGTCTGCCCAAGAGACCACGGCACCAGAGTGGCGCCATCTGGTCTTTTACCATCGTCACGCAGCATTCCCAGTGGTTCTAAAATAGCAGGAACAGACACAGTAGTAAGAGCTCTTTTAATAAGATCATTCAGACTACTATGTCTGAAAAACCTGCCGGCGCTCCTCACGCACGATAGGATATGGTGACCGGATGGATCCACGTCTCGTCTACATGAACACTGGTGGGGCTCGCATATTTTAGCACCTAGTCTTAGACTGACTGCAATGCTAAGTGTGTTATTATCTAATAATGTACCAACATGAGTGGAGGGCTTTATACAACGAGGCTATTTCATCATAAACACCGCAACAAGCTCGCCACTTGTTAGGTGTTGCCTCCGAATACCATCGGCGAAATGAGGATGGGTTAATCCCTCCGCTGGGACCCTGAGGCCGTTTAAACGGTTCTCGGGAGCCAAATAGGCACCCGTGATGGTATTTATTTTTTTATTTTTATTTTATGAGTGGAGGGCAGAGCGTGCAACCAGTAACCCGATTCCTTTTCTGTAACGGCAAGAAGACGGGCACGATCTGAATCACCGGCCGATTCCTGCAGCAATTTACTACAAATTTATTTGATCCCAGCGATGTCCCATGATTTCTGTAATCCTGTCTCTATTGGTAAATCTTGTTGAGGATTAGCGGCAATCCATGCCTCCCTGGCCTCTTCCAAGTAACATACTTTCACATCGTTTAAATTTAAATTGAAAATATTTCCGATATGAGAGCGTGCACTGTGGACAGAGGACAGAAAGGCAGGGAGAGCGACGCTGGAAATGAGCCTTATTCCCAATCCACCATAATTTATAGGAAGGGTGGCCTGACTAAAAGATCTTGTGTCAAATTTTATGTTTAGAATTTTGGAAAGAATTAAATTTAAATTTTGATCAATTACTGAAGTTAGAGAAGTAAATTTCCAAATGGGACAACAGCGAAGGAAATAAGTAAATCTGGGTGTAAAGAGACAGTGACGTAAAATATAGAGAGCCATGTGCGATTTAATTTCTAGTAAATGAAGTGACATTTTATTGAATATGTTTAATTTTGAATTTATAAAGTTAGGTATAGATTCTTTAAATATTGGTGCACCAAGCATGTTCAATGACTCTTTATCGACCAATAAAATATTAGGAGTAATTATTTTAAGTTTATTAATTATGTCAAATTTGTGGCTTGGTGAAATATGATTTGGAATATACATTTCACACTTACTATAATTTAAAGATAAACCTATAGCAGAGAAATGTGTTATAATATTTTGCAGATCCTCATATACTGTATCTGTATTTCCACCTAACGTGCCATCGTCCAAATACCAAATATTAAATTTAGATTTTAATTTGTTTATAATGGACTGAATAACCAGACTAAAAATCGCGGGGCCTAGTGGATCACCTTGCTGGCATCCAACACAAGAATTAATTTCAACATTCGAAACATTAATTTTGAGGAAGTTCCATAACATTGCCAAAGATAATTATAAATTTCCGGTATTGTATTTTTAATTTCCGTCAGCATAGCCATCAACATAATTAAAGGCATTTTTTATATCAATTTTAAGGAAAATATCGTAATCTTTTGAATTTATGAATGATCTAGCTGCATTTACGGCAGCTTCACAACCTCCTTTAATTCCAAAACCGAATTGCTGTGGTACAAATTTATTAATAAACCTGGAGTGAAAAGCTCTACAGCATAATTTGGATGTTAAACGTCTAAATGTACAGCCAACAGCTATAGGTCGGATCCCTCCATCCTTTTTTGTTAGGGCTATTAAATTGGCGCCGTACAATACAGGAATTATATCATTGTGTACTTTACCTGCTAACATAAAATTTAATAAAGAAGTTATGTTAGCCAACAATTTCTTTCCAGCATCTCCTGTCTGCGGACTAATGAGGTCTTTTATATGTTGCGGCGTTATTCCATCAAGACCCCCTGATGATCCATTTGGAAAAGTTGATAAAGAAAATATAACATCATTTTCCAAAACGCATAAACTTAACTGTGAAGGATCTGATGGTGGATTAGGAAGTTGAGAAAAGGTATAAGGTACTGGATGTTTTTCACGCAACGATTCAATTGTACTGTTGGAATCGACAGCAAAATCATTTTCGGAAAAAAGGATTTTGCAGCTCCACCCACATCACCATCTGAAATTTTATTTTCAACTAATTTAGATTTAGAATATTTGTGTGTTGCAAAAACATTGCTAGTGATTTCTGGAATTAAAATATCTTCTGTATTTAATTTAATTTGTGTAGTAAGAGAGATGTTGCTTTTAATATTTTTTACATGAAGGACAGAATATGCAAAAGTTAACAGGTATTTCCAAGACTCAGGAGAATTATCTTTTATTACTTTAGCAATGCAGTTAGACAGACAATTTTCAACGGATACGCGAGCGCCTCTAGGAATCCTTTTAATAATTTTGATGTAATATTTTAATTTAGATAAAAGAATATAAAGAGGAATAGAATTGACGCCCGTATCTTGTACATTTGTAGAGAATTGATTATTGGATGTATTGTTGACTGGTGTAACATCATTCCGAGTAGGATGACGTCGAGCCGTATGAATTGCCAGCCCTCTTCGACCCTTGTACATTTTACCATCAGAACATAAATAACACTCTTGAAAATTTATGTTATTTTGCCGTAATTGGGGTGGTTGATTGATTGTGTTATCCATTATTTGTACTTAAAGTGTTCAGAGCTATAGATAAGTGTAAGGATAGGTCTTCAATAATCTAAAATTCCCAGCAGTTCAGCGACTTCCCTTGGAGGGTATCCAGCGATCGGATTTTATAGTATTATAATTATTTTACCAGCGTTGACATTACTAGGCTATATTCATCACTGCTTACTTAAACTTTCTTCAATATATCATACATACCGTTCCATATGTTAATTATTTTGGAAATGGTCCTCATTTGGTATATTTTAAATATCCAAATTTGGGTGCCATAATAAGTATTATTTATTTTTCACTAGATAACTGAAATTTTGACTCCAAAAAACAATAATTGTAAATAAATAATATAAAAATAGTCCGTCAACGAATATTGACATTGAGTTATTTATTTATTATTTTAAACATACCTTTTTTATTAGCGCTTATGTAATTTTTAGTTGTTAGTTTTATTTTTCTTTGTAAATTATAATTTTTAAATTAACATTGATGATGCAGTTTTAGTTTTTGTGAAAATTGGTACCCGAGAGTCCTTTGAGCATTTTTCGCTCCTCTGTAGTTAGTTAAGGATTTGGTCATGAAGGCCCAGATGAAAAATTCATACTTTAAGTATATTTAAACAACAACCTATTAATTAATGTAAAAGTAAATATAAATAATTTAGGGCACGTGCCCAAAATCCTCGTACTGTTCCCTCAGAATTTACAGCGATGTGTGTTGTAAATAATAGGATCTTGCACGTTGATCTCCGGTTGCATCAATTAATATTTTCCCTAGAATATTTTCAAATATTTATGCATCCGGAGACTTAAAGATTCCACCGCAATCGCTGGAAATTTATAGGAGGAACAGTGTCTAGAGTATTTCTGTTTTTTATTTTATTATTTTGAGCTAGTTTAGTAATGCTGCAGCACCAGAAGACGTAGAGTTGACTGGGGCGAGGGCGTCTACACAAATGGCGTCTCATATTAATTCTCGACCTCACTGCCATGGGACTATGGTCACTCCATCCGGTCTTTTTTCATCATCACAATCTAACGCCGCAGGCTCGTGAGTGCTGTGTATACCGACGAGTATTCTTCGTAGGACCTTAGATTGCACGCAGTATGGTATGGTATAGACCAATTACCCACAACTGAACACACGGCGCCACCGCGCCTAAATTGGTTTGTTCGCTTCTTTCGTTATGATCCAAACAATGAACTTTGAGATTAATTGGGACCATCTCAAACGAGCCCCAATTCTGGAGCTTTCGTCATACGTGTCGGTTCAAAGCATGGGCGTAGCGAGGTACGGGCAGGGAGGGGCAGCTGCCCCCCTTAAAAGAGCAGTCGTTCGCTGGTAAACTGTAATTCTGACGAGCATCAGAGCTTGCGACGCTTTTATAAGACCTAAGAAACTAAGTCTGCCACCCCCTATACAAAATCCTGGCTACGCCCTTGGTTCAAAGTACTCGTATTCGAATGAAAACTGACAGATCTTCAGTCAAGACTGTCAGTTTCATTCTAATGTTTCGAGCTGACATGTATCTCGAAAGCGCGAGAATTGCCCCCCAAATTCTGGCGCTTTTAACATACATGCGTGTCTGTTTGATATATACGATTAAAAATATACAAGTCTTTCAATTTCATTCGAATACATCGAGCCAATATGCAAGTGGAAAGCGCGAGGATTTAGTTTTTTATACATTGTTATAAATTTCCAATTTTTATTACTCCTCTTTTCGTCAAGGGTTAATAAAAGTATGAATAGACCGTTCGAGCAGTAAGGTCGGCCGCGTGTTAATAATTCAACACCACGGTTGAGGTTTAAAATGGATTGCTAATGTATGATTTTTAACGTAAGCTTAAAGCTTTAAAATGTTAAAAGTTTAGTTTCAAGTAGTAGAATCACTGTAAAAGTTTAAAGAAAAATACCCAAATCATATTTTATTCACATTTATTTTACGAACCAAATACATTCATTAGATTTAAAACACAGTAAGTATATAGAAAAAAATTATATAATAAAAATATTCGAAACTCCGATTTAACCCATAGTTTGAATCGTTTGAATGAATAATTCCTTATAGAATACCGCAGGTACAAACTACCCAATAATAATCTAGTACTAATCTCTGTTCACTTTCAAATTAGTCCGTACAATTTTTGAAAATACTGTTTAGATTGTTCATGAAACTACCGAATCGCTAATATTTTCTATTTCGTAGTTTTATTTCTATTTTTAATAGGGATTCATATATAAAACCCTACAAATCCCCACGCACTCATTTAAAAGTAAACAGGATATAACTTATAGACTTAAATATCTAATACTACTGTTGATTATTTACCTTATCTAATTAATAAATGACATTAAAATTTTAATCGTGCTTTTATTAACAATAATTTCCTTTATGGAATATCTAATGCATATATTAATTACCTACAGAATGTTAGAATCTTATTAATTAAATTACATGATTATAAATTATGGAATATATAATGTAGGTACTTATCTACAATACTACAATGGAATACCTAAAGGGAATACATACCTACTAATCTACATCATTTTATAATATTGAATACCTAATGTAGGTGCCATTTACCGAAAGAAGTTACTAAAACTTAATTTACTAGATTACATCATACTAAATTTAATCATTCATAAAACCCTCCGCTGGCCAACTAGATGGTTTTGGCCTACACCGAACAAGTGGCGAGCTCGACGTGAAGTTATACAATGAAAATAAATACACAAAGAATAAAATATAAGATATTATATCTATATATGTATTTATAATAAATTTTTAAAGATAAAAATGCAATGAAAATATTCCCGGTGGGCGGGACTCGAACCCACGAACCTCGCTATCGCGGCAAGGCGCTCAACCGCTTAACCAACTAGGTTCCAGTCACCCCTCACGAATTTTGTCATGGCTTGTTATCTATTTATGCACAGACGCCCTCTATTAGCTTTCTTCTATACTAAATGACAGAGGAGTCTATTTTTTATTTTTACTTATTTCAGAATTTTATATTTATGCATTTTTATAAATTCCTAATAAAGAATTAATATGCATAAATATGAAATACTGAAAAAGTAAAAATAAAAAATAGACTCCTCTGCCATCTAGTATTAGAAACTAGGACTTCTAACTTCACTCGTAAAGAGTTAATAGAAGAAAGTTAATAAAGGGGTCTGTGTATAAATAGATAACAAGCAATGAGAAAATTCGTTAGGGGTGACTGGAACGTAGTTGGCTCAGCGGTTGAGCGCCTTGCCGCGATAGCGAGGTTCGTGGGTTCGAGTCCCGATAGGATTTTTTTTATTGCATTTTTATTTAAAAATAATAATATAAGACTATCCTAATAAGGAATTTATAAAAATGCATATATACATATACTTTGTTCTGTATATATCTAAGGTATTATTTAAATAATTGAAATAGTTCACACTATTGTTCTTGTTTTTTTATTATTTTGATAATTATGCAAATAACAAGCTGTGATCATTGCATTTTTTTTACACTCCGTAATTGGACTTCCCAGAGTCTAGAAATAATTCGAACTGGGGAATTGGTCGCAACTCGCCACTTAGCTGGTTAGACGGTACGAGAGTTTAGGTATTTATAAACTATGGAGTTTTATTTATCATCCCATCGGAGTTCGAAAACCAAAACGGTGGTTGGTAACCATAATAAAAAAATCATAAAAATAATTTGGACGATATGTGCGTGAAGGACAAACTATTCTTATCCCTGCGATACAGATTTAGTAGAATTCGAAAATCTCTGCGATAATATATCCAACACATAGAGAAATAAGTATAAGTAATACAGCAGTGAATGTGTCACAGTAGCAAAGGATTCTGCGTAAAATAGACTGACGGTTTGGATTATTACGGGATCGGTGGTCGCCTAAGAATGCGACGTATTCGGCCAAAGCCCCATTGCCATACTGGGCTCTAAGTTCGCAACGCCGTGCCAAACGCCGTTCTCGCATTTCCTTCAACTTTGCGATGAGGGCAGGATCGCCCCCTATTGGTACCTGGATAGGCACATGATGCGGATTGCGTCGGTTCTGGTCCTGCACCTGCAGGGGCTCTTGCATTAGAATATCCAGTTTACGTTTTAGGTAATTTTTCAGCGCGGCATTTCTGCATTTAGCGATTTTCCTAGTTAAACGTAGGAATATAAGCCACCACGAAAGCACCTTATCTTCAGTGTTTCTACGAATCGTTCCTTCTTCAGTTTCATCATAATCACTTGTATCGGGATAATCATCAGGATCATCTCCACAAACCATGGTTACTGTCTTTGCAGGCTTTTTGTCTTCAAACAAATATCTGATATAAAATACTGAATCATCTTCTTCTGGCTTTACCATCTGCTCGTGTTCAATTTCAATTTGCTCCAACATTTCTAACGTATCAACATCCTGCTTTGCCTCAATCTCGGCTCTTTCTTCATATTCCTGCTCCAGGGATTCGAAAAGAAATCTAATGAAAAAGAAGGGTTCTTCATATTCCACCTCAGATTCTTCAAAAAGAAATCTTATAAAAATAATGGGATCAGGCGAGTTTCTGTTTGCCTCTTGCTGTTCATTTTCTGAAGATGTTAACTCCTTCTGCTGCTCCTCATTGACTTCATAATCTACTTGTTTCGCCATGTCAACCACTTCACTTTCTTTTAAAGTTAACCGTTTATTTGAGTATAGTTATACGGAACTAGATACGCCAACTTGTCTTTATATATTTTTAAAATATACCAATTTATTTTAGAGCCATAGCAGTAGACGAGATGCTAAGCCTGCACCTAAAATTTAACTGAATAAAGGAGTGGGGGTGCAAGGTGCACGCAGGTCACATTATCGATTAGCTCTTCTCGAGGCTGCGCAGTCTGTCTGGGCTGGACGACTAGGTTGAATGATCGTGATAAAATAGAACTGGGTTACATTACACTAGGTAATACTTATGAATTTATTTATATTATAAATCTTTTTATATCATTTACTAGCTGTTGCCTGGCATTATTAAATAATATACATATTTGCTATAATTTTTAATACTACTTGATTTTTACATAAGTTTTTTTTATATACGTGGTGGCCAAGTTGGTTAGACCTTGGACTTAAAAACACTTTGGTGTTTCGAATTAGGTCCCTGGTTCAAATCCCGGTGTGCACCAATGAGTTTTTAATTAAAAAAAATATGTACATTTGTTTGACAACACCACTATAGTGCCTCGGAGAGCACGTTAAGCTGTCGGTCCCGGTTTCACTATACCAACTTGTGAAACTGTTTATAGATGAGTCTATTCAAAACATTGCGACGAGCTAGCCACTTGTTCGGTGTAGACTCATACCATCGGCTACGACGAGGTGGGATTAAAACCCCTCCGCTGGGTACCCTGGGGCCGTCTAGGCGGTCTCGGGCGCCGTAAGGCACCCGTGATGATGCGGGCCGCATTAAACGAAGTTCCCGAATTAACAACATTATTTGCTATTGATTTTTAGTAGTAAAAAAAATATTAAAAATAATTTCAGACATATGGCAACTGTTTCGCACTGTTGCTCCGCCTAGAGTATCTATATATATTTAATAGAGATATCGTGTCAATATTAAATATCTCACGTTTTAAATGCATTTAAAACAATGATTTAGAGTATTTCCTAAACTTTAGTAATAACCTTATAGTAACAGAGCCGTAGGTACTCGAACATATTATTTAGTTCTTATTATAAGAGTACATACTAGTGCATTTTTAGGTATACAAAAAAATTAAATAAGGGAAATAAAATCAAGAAACAATAACTTTACTTAAGGCCATATCCGACTTACCGGTTAGTTTAATATATATATATATATATATATTATAAATTCAACTTTAAGAAGCCGCCCCTAGAGCCAACTATCGAAGCGCATAACTGTTGAGTGATTCCGACCGGCTGTCGCAGGAAATATCAGTAAAATTATATTTAACACGTTTTCATCAAACAACGAAATGATTCGTTTTTTTAATTCTTTTTCTATAGGTGTAAGATTTTTCTATAGTATAAAAGAAGATGCAAAATTCAATATTATTGTTATTTTTAAGCATTGTTCATTATGGACAGATGTTTGGTTACATGTAATATCTATCTATTTACCTAAACTTCAATGTTACCGATGTACTCAGGAAATTGAACATACAGTCAAATAATAATTTGGGAATAACATTCAAGATATACATATTGGACTTATACATATGTTAGGACTTCAATCCAGGATGCCACAAGAATAGAAAACAGAAAGTTTCAATTTGATAAACGTCTATTTTTTTATGTTTTTTACTATAGTTATTATTTTAATTTTCTTGTTATACTTAGGTTTTTCTTTTAGATTTATTAATAATTGATTTCCTAGTTTATTCCCATATCTTTGGCAATGTTAACGTAATGAAACCAACCTGTTTTTCGACAATAACATTTTAAAATCTTGTACTGGATGTCAACAGGGTGACCCTCTCGGTCCGGGTTTATTAATTTTTAGTTAGTTAATTTTTAGCTTATGCATCCACGATATTATTTCATCTTTCAAAAGTTCCATTAATTTATGGTATTTGGATGACGGCATTAATAGGGATGACATATTAATAGAAAAATCCGCGACCGTTTTTCAAGACAACCAGGAAAAATTTAGCTCTATCGGATTTAAAATTAGTACAAATAAATGCGTTTTTTTTTGTACATAATGTGGATATTGATACTAAAATAATATAAATTTAAATATATAAATTTTGAATACAATAAATAATGTACTACCTGGAATTAAATCTTTAGACATCTTTGCTGATGCTCTGCCATCTACTATTAACGATAAAATAGAAAAATTTAAATTCTTTGTTGACCGCCTTAAACCAATCCATTGCACTGTCTCTCGCGACGATGGAAAGAGGCCTGACGGAATGTCTCTGGTGCCATGGAGCCAAGGCAAATGTTTGTTATGGGATGCTACATGTTCTGACATTCTTGCCCCCAGTTACTTGCATAACACCTCACAGTGTGCTGGCTTCGCTGCAGCAAAGGCTGAGAATATAAAAAATATAAAATATTCTCATTAAAAAAAATATATTTTTTTTTTGTCTTTTGCTGTGGAGACGCTGGGGCCTTGGAGCAAGGATACAAGACCATCGACCAATCTGATCAATCTATCTGTCAATCTCAACCAACTATGGTTGATCAGATTGGTCGACTGCTGATCCAAACATCTGGGGATGCTCGTGCCCGATCATTTTTCTTAAAAAATATCAGTCTGGCGATTAAGACCCTGCGCTCAAAATATTTTTTTGTTATCGCCCCGCCCTTGGGGCGGAGCCTCCCCGCAGGCATCACTGTTTTGCTGCTGTCGCAGGCAAGAATTTTCTATTTGGCGCGATTTTACGAACAAAAAATGAATGTGAGTCGTATTTATAAAATATAATATGTATTATATCGTTGCTTCTGGTACACATAGTACAAGCCTAGACCTTAGTTTGTGACCAGAGCAATATGTGTAAATTGTCCTACATATTATTATTAAAAAAAAAAAAAAAAAAATTTTATTTTATTTATCATAATTAATATTTTTAAGTTTAATTATATAAATATTAAATTTGATAAATAAAATAATCTATTAACTAAAACTGATATAATGTGAAGCATCAACCAGTGGCTAAAACATCGAACGCGTAAGCGATCTTGCGTTGGTAATTTGAATTGTGGCAATTAAAATTACCAACGTCATGACAGATCGCTATCGCGATAAATAGCAATGGCAGATTTGACTTTATTAAAAAAAAAAAGATATATATGGGTTTAGAATGTGTAATCCAAGATGGCGACCTCAACTTTATTTTTAAAAATCGACATGGGACTCGTTATATAGGTTTTTGGGTGTGCCGAGCACGAATTTGAGGTCCATTTACAAATCCAAGATGCCGGCCTCAACTTTATTTTTTTTAATCGACGTGGGACTCGTTACATTGGTTTTTGGGTGTGTCAAACACGAATTTGAGGTCCATTTTAAAATCCAAGATGGCGGCCTAAACTTTATTTTTAAAAATCGACATGAGACTCGTTATATATATTTTTGAGTGTGCCGAGCACGAATTTGAGGTCCATTTTAAAATACAAGATGGAGATATCAAGTTTATTTTTAAAATTCGACATGGGACTCGTTATATAGGTTTTTGGGTGTGTCGAGCACGGATTTGTAAATGATAAATAAATAGCAATGGCAGATTTGACTTTATTAAAAAAAAAAAGATATATACGTCGACATGGGACTCGTTATTTAGGTTTTTGGGTGTGCCGAGCACGAATTTGAGGTCCATTTTCAAATTCAAGATGGCGGCCTCAATTTTATTTTTAAAAATCGACGTGGGACTCGTTATATAGGTTTTTGGGTGTGCCGAGCACGAATTTGAGGTCCATTTTAAAATCCAAGATGGCGGCCTCAACTTTATTTTTAAAAATCGACATGGGACTCGCTAATGTTTTAGGGTGTGCCGAGCACGAATTTGAGGTCCATTTTAAAATCCAAGATGGAGGCCTCAACTTTATTTTTAAAATTCGAAATGGGACTCGTTATATAGGTTTTTGAGTGTGTCGAGCACGAATTTGAGGTCCATTTTAAAATCCAAGATGGCGGCCTCAACTTTATTTTTAAAAATCGACATGGGACTCATATCTATTTTTGGGTGCGCCGAGCACGAATTTGAGGTCCATTTTAAAATCCAAGATGGAGATATCAAGTTTATTTCTAAAATTCGATATGGGACTCGTTATATAGGTTTTTGGGTGTGCCGAGCACGAATTTGAGGTCCATTTAAAAATCCAAGATAGCGGCCTCAACTTTATTTTTTTAAATCGACATGAGATAGATAAAATAGTTTTAAAATACAGAATCTATTAACTAAAACTGATATAATGTGAAGCATCAACCAGTGGCTAAAACATCGAACGCAATAGTGATCTGTCGTTGATAATTTGAATTGTGGCAATTCAAATTACCAACGCCATGACTGATCGCTATCGCGATAAAAAGCAATGGCAGATTTGACTTTATTAAAAAAAAAAAGATATATATGGGTTTAGAATGTGTAATCCAAGATGGCGACCTCAACTTTATTTTTAAAAATCGACATGGGACTCGTTATATAGGTTTTTGGGTGTGCCGAGCACGAATTTGAGGTCCATTTACAAATCCAAGATGCCGGCCTCAACTTTATTTTTTTAAATCGACGTGGGACTCGTTACATAGGTTTTTGGGTGTGTCAAACACGAATTTGAGGTCCATTTTAAAATCCAAGATGGCGGCCTAAACTTTATTTTTAAAAATCGACATGAGACTCGTTATATATATTTTTGGGTGTGCCGAGCACGAATTTGAGGTCCATTTTAAAATACAAGATGGAGATATCAAGTTTATTTTTAAAATTCGACATGGGACTCGTTATATAGGTTTTTGGGTGTGTCGAGCACGGATTTGAGGTCCATTTGGGCCGAGCACATAGGACTGGGAGCCGAGCACATGTCGAATTTTAAAAATAAAGTTGAGGCCACCACCTTGAATTTTTTAATGAACCTCAAATTCGTGCTCGGCTCACCCAAAACCCTATATAACGAGTCTTATATCGAATTTTAAAAATAAAGTTGAGGCCACCATCTTGGATTTTTAAATGAACCTCAAATTCGTGCTCGGCTCACCCAAAACCCCATATAACAAGTCCTATGTGCTCGGCTCCCAGTCCTATGTGCTCGGCCCACCCAAAAACATATATAACGAGTCCCATGTCGATTTTTAAAAATAAAGTTGAGGCCGCCATCTTGCTCGGCACATCCAAAAATATATATAACGAGTCTCATGTCGATTTTTAAAAATAAAGTTTAGGCCGCCATCTTGGATTTTAAAATGGACCTCAAATTCGTGTTTGACACACCCAAAAACCTATGTAACGAGTCCCACGTCGATTAAAAAAAATAAAGTTGAGGCCGGCATCTTGGATTTGTAAATGGACCTCAAATTCGTGCTCGGCACACCCAAAAACCTATATAACGAGTCCCATGTCAATTTTTAAAAATAAAGTTGAGGTCGCCATCTTGGATTACACATTCTAAACCCATATATATCTTTTTTTTTTTAATAAAGTCAAATCTGCCATTGCTTTTTATCGCGATAGCGATCAGTCATGGCGTTGATAATTTGAATTGCCACAATTCAAATTATCAACGACAGATCACTATTGCGTTCGATGTTTTAGCCACTGGTTGATGCTTCACATTATATCAGTTTTAGTTAATAGATTCTGTATTTTAAAACTATTTTATCTATCTCATGTCGATTTAAAAAAATAAAGTTGAGGCCGCTATCTTGGATTTTTAAATGGACCTCAAATTCGTGCTCGGCACACCCAAAAACCTATATAACGAGTCCCATATCGAATTTTAGAAATAAACTTGATATCTCCATCTTGGATTTTAAAATGGACCTCAAATTCGTGCTCGGCACACCCAAAAACCTATATAACGAGTCCCATGTCGATTTTTAAAAATAAAGTAGAGGCCGCCATCTTGGATTTTAAAATGGACCTCCAATTCGTGCTCGGCACACCCAAAAATATATATAACGAGTGAAATGTCGATTTTTAAAAATAAAGTTGAGGCCGCCATCTTGGATTTTAAAATGGACCTCAAATTCGTGCTAGGCACACCCAAAAACATATATAACGAGTACCATGTCGATTTTTAAAAATAAAGTTAAGGTCGCCATCTTGGATTTTAAAATGGACCTCAAATTCGTGCTCGGCTCACCCAAAAACCTATATAAAGTCCCAGGTCGAATTTAAAAAAAAAGTTGAGGCCGCCATCTTGGATTTTTAAATGGATCTCAAATTCGTGCTTGGCTCACACAAAAACCTATATCAAAACATATAACGTGTCCTATGTCGAATTAAAAAAAAAAAGTAACATTCATACTTGATGATCATTGACTACTGTCGTTGCGACCGGAACCAAAAAATATTTAATAATAATATGTAGGACAATTTACAATATAACGTGTCCTATGTCGAATTAAAAAAAAAAGTAACATTCATACTTGATGTTCATTGACTACTGTCGTTGCGACCGGAACCAAAAAATATTTAATAATAATATGTAGGACAATTTACACATATTTCTTTGGTCACAAACTAAGTTACTATGTGTATCAGAAACAACAATATTATACATATTATATATAAACACCCAGACCATGACAAACTGTACTAATATTTTTTTGTCATGGGTGGGAATCGAACCACGACCTTTGGATATTACACAAAAGTCGCAACCAGTCTACGGAGGCGGTCAAAAATAATTCCTATAAAAAACGTCAATCGACTGTCGCGGTTACCCCTATATATGTGGCTTCTCTATGTTGTCAAAAAAATAAATAAAAAAGTTATAGGTAACCGATAAAAAAATCTATGTTGTTTCGCGGTGACTCTGGTTTTCCTTGTTCCAGATTCGAAAACTCAAATTTATTCCTAAAACTAAAATATAATAATATTATTTTGATTAAAAGTATTTTTTCTATAATTCAAGGACCTGCAAGGTTTATACATGGTCAAATTAATTACGTAAATCTTTAGTAGCCCCGGCAGCACGAGAGATACACGTCCGTACGCATCGGCACACTAGGCGGGACTGGTCAACGGGGTCAGATAATTACTTATTATAGCTCTTGGATCTGCTCCGCAAGATTGAAAATCGCGCAAACAATTTTCAATCAATAAAAATGTCGTAAGTCACAAAATTAATTTTGTCTATAACATACTTAATAATTTATTTAGGTAAAATTTCGTTTAGTAGTGGATTATAAACTGTATTTTCTTGTGAGGTGTATTTATTTTAGACTTAAAACTCAACCCATTTAGAAGAAAAATGTCTTTATACATTAAAAAGGCATCATTTTAAAATAGAAAAAGTATCGAAAAAATGTTTTCCAATTAGGTTTTTGGTTAAGACATGGAGAGAGGAAGGTCTGAAAAAACTTAAGTTGAAATGTTTTAATAAATAGATGTGTGCTTGCCTCTGCAGATATATGCAAATAAGACTAAAATTTATAGTGGCCAATACCGCATCAGTTTTTGGCACGGTAGGTGTATTGTGTGTCGGGGATTGAGGAAATATTATATATTTTTTTATATTTTTATTTTTATTTTATTATTTATTATGGTTAAATAATAAAATAAAGGTTATTTTTGGTTATTAGTTTTATTTTCATTAATTGATAGGTTATTTATGGAAATAAATACCCAACCATGCATGTTGGCGTGTTCACTTTGTCCAGATTCTACCAGACTCTTTAGAGGAGCACACGGCTTGAATATCCATAAATCCAAAATTCATGGTCATAGATCTTTACGTCAAAGTATTCAACCAACAGTTAGTACCAATATTGCTACAAATATCCAGATATCACCATTCATTTGAAATCACCATTCATTCGAAGAGTTAATAAATGTTTTAAAAAGCACCTTTGGGCTTGTGGAATAGTGGAACATAAATTGCATACCCTTATTATCGACGCTATCATTTCAAATAATTCGGAAAGTTGGTATACACTTTTATCATTTCCTTATATACCCAGTAAAAATGATGTAGCAAATAATAATAAAACTTTAACTTCTATAGTTAAAGAAAATACTTTATATTACTTATTTCAGAATAATACTCCATCTACAGTAATTAATTACCGTTCTACTTCTGTATATAAATAGGTGGAAACTAAAGTGTTTGATGGTAATATTAAAGGTGCAATTAGATTATTAACATCTGAATGTTCATTAGTACCTAACAATAGTGATACATTAAATACATTAAGAAGTCAGCATCCATCACCATCACATTTACTTCACCAGACCCATCTTCAATAAACGTAACATTTCCAACCATAACAGATAATAACATTCTAGACGCGTTAAATAGCTTTAATAATGGTTCAGCTACTGGGATTGATGGATTAAGACCCAATCATTTAAAGGAGCTCACCTCATATACGGCAAACAATAACGGTGTTAGTCTAGGTTCATCTCTGCGCAGATTATGTAAATTTTTTCTCGAAGGAAAATTAAACTCAGAAATTTGTCCAATTTTATGCGGTGACAATTTATGCCACTTACAAAAAAAAACTGGAGGAATAAGGCCGATTGCAGTTGGTAATATTTTTAGACGCCTAGTAGCCAAAATATGCTGTAAAAATGTTAGACAAGATATGGGAAATTATTTAAGACCAATACAACTGGGATTTGGTACACCTCTTGGGTGTGAAGCAGCTATTCACGCAACAAGGAAAAGACAATGGGTAAAAATATATGAAGCCTGGTACTCGGCCCAATAGGCATAATATATATATCATTGAAAAGGTCTTTTTACAAGGATTAATGATGGGTCGCTTGTCTCCATTTGCTGTCGGAACGGAGTTATTTTGTGTTAAATATTTTTTATTTTTGTTTGATTTTGTTAAGATAATGATGATATTATATCGTTGTCTTGTGTCATCACTTGAATCATGTGTGTTTTGATTAATAAGTCCTAAAATGAATAAACACTCAGGGATAAAAAAGAAAAAATAGTAAAAGTAAGAAACGTTATTTTTTTTTTAAACGTTATCAATAATTACATTGTTGAGGAATGCTGCAGGAGCAGTGAAGCCTTCATGTCTGGCAAATCCTAGATACCACACGATTGAAACTATGTGAGCACAAGTGCCGACTGTTCTTCGTCCGGTCAAATACGTGCAGTAATAATTGCATAAAATGTTATGAATATTAGTTTCATTTTCGTTAACGTTGTTTTTTACCAATACATAGCAATAATAAGTTTTTGACTGTACGTGACGCGACTGTATGCGTCCACGTAAAAGCCAAGCATCTTCGTTTATGCCATATTCATGTAAATCTTGGAGTGCGCTTTCTCTATATATTTCTAAAATGTATAGTCCATTGCTCGCTGCAGTAGGATCGGGCCAGCTTCAGTTGATAAGTGCCCAAAGAAAGTAAAATAGTTCTTCCGTCAGTAGTGGGAAGTTCGGTATTTCATGACTATTCTTTGAAAATCCACACTTCGCCTATTCAACCCTTTTCTTTCTACATAAACATAAAGTAGATTCGGGGAATCTGTTTTCTCCCTGATTATGTTTAGGAAGGCCTCTGCATGAATGTTATCAACGATGGGTATGTGGAAGTTATTTAACATAGAAGCTGCGGCGATTTTACAATCGAAGAACATTTTTGGTAGTAATTTATTAAAATATTTTTGCCGCAAAAGCTTGAAACCGCGTTTGTACCTCCCATCCACCACTTCCACTACCCACCGCTATATTGTAACTGATCGAGCTTCATTACCTTGCTCAGTAGTTAGCTTGTTATTTTTTTCGTATTTTTCAACCATGATAGGTACGTAATATCGTATTTTTGCAATTATGATATCTACTAAAACTGTAACTTTTGGGGGCTACCCGTGGTTTTCAGACAAGGATTTGGGACAAGTCGCCATAGTAAATATTTTTGCATATTAAAAGACACCTATCCAATGACACCACAATGATGACTATTGGAGCGAGTACCAAAATGCCCATTCTCCTTTGCTTTAAATAATAATTTGGACAAACTAATTTTAAAATTGGATATTAAAAATGCCTTTAACTGTTTGGATCGAGATAGAAGTCTAAGTCAAATTAAAGAACGAATTCCATTTTTATATTCTTTTATATACCAATGTTATTTTCATGATACTAACCTTTTTTTTAATAATGACATTATAAAGTCTTCTGTTGAAATACAACAAAGTAGGACCCTTGCTTTTTAGTTTGGGAATTCACCCAATCATATCAACATTGACATCTGAACTTAATATTTGGTATCTGGGTGATGGTAATTTAGGTGGAGATATCGATAGTATAATTTCAGATTTATCCAAAGTTCGTTCTTCTTTTGCAGATATAGGTTTAGAAGTAAATTTAGATAAGTCTGAAATATTTAATTGTGATCAGCATAACAGTTTAGATCTTGATTCTTTTTTTCCCGGCATCAAAATTATTAACAGTCAAAATTTTAGATTTAGTTGATACCATTATTAGAAAGAAAATTACCAAATTAAAAATACTTCATGATCATTTACCTCATCTAAATTCGCACGTCGTTTATACCTTATTAAAATTCTGTTTTTCTATTCCTAAATTTACTTATATCATTAGAACGACACCATTATGGAAGTTCCCAAATTTGTATTTTGCTATAGATGATTGTATTAAGTCATCTGTAGAACTAGTCCTGAATATTCGGCTGTCTGATTTACAGTCGGATCAAGCTTCTCTTCCTAGTAAGTTTGGTGGTACTAGAATCAGAAGGGTATCGGATGTAGGTTTATCTGCTTTTATTGCTTCCTTAACAGGAGTCTCAGAATGAATCACTAATATTTTGCCAAATTTAGGTGTCAGTTCTGAGATTTCATATTTGTCTGAATCAATAGAGGCATTTATATCTGCCTCCAATTCTCTTCCACCACCACAGTTGTACTTGCAGAGTTAATGAGATCAAATAAATATTTTAAAAACATACAATAATAACCTTGAATTTTCCATTGGTACAGATTTCGCACGATTAAAAGCAGTCTTCTTACATGACCAGTCGCTAAGAATTGCAGTTGCGTTAAGATTAGGCGCTAACATCTGCCAACCTTATCAATTCAAATGTTGTGTGCAAGTATTAGCGAATGGTCATCATGTATTAAGTTGTAGCAGAAGTGCAGGGAGGCTATCTCGACCATAATCTTAATATCTTAATTATATTCTTCGCTTCTCTATCCTCGGCAAATGTCCCTAGTGTTCTTGAGCCTCAGGGATTAAGCAGGGTAGATGGGAAACGCCCAGATGGATTAACACTGGTGCCATGGCAGAAAGGGCGTTGCCTGATCTGGGATGCCACCTGTGTTGATACGTTTGCATGCGTGTGTGGGCTTATTAGGGGCAGCTGCCGAGGTAGCTGCTAAAGCAAAACATTTAAAATATAATAATTAAAAAAATGAGTTTTTGTTTGTTCCATTCGCTGTGGAGACTACGGGAGTGTGGGTTTCCGAAGCCAAAAACTTTGGGAAGAGATTGTGCGCCTATCTATATATATTAAATGAATCTTCAGGCGATCCCCGCTGCGGATATTATTTTAAACAGCGCATTTCACTGGCAGTTCAACGTGGTAATGCTGCCAGTGTAATGGGAACATTTGGGTCGGGTCAGAATCTGGACACGGTGGACTTATTTTATAATTAATATTTATATATTTTTAGAAGAGTCCTTATTTATTTATATTATATATTTTCTTTGGTAGGTTTCACTTTTATTGTAGGTATTTTATTTTTGTGAGTGTTCTTTTTTATATTATTTAGGTATTCTGTATTAATTTATTTAATTATTTATTTTCCAATTTTATTATATTAGAACATTAATAAAGCATTATTTGTTATTTTTTTAACTTTAATAATAATAGGAATATAAACATTTTGAGCTAACAACTTGTAACGGAGGGTTCAGATAATATAGGTAACTGTATTTTTTTGTTTAGATAGAGATTAAAAAACCCTTAAAACACCGAAAAGCGGTAAAATTGGAAGGAACGGCATTAATCAATATACTGGACCCTATCACAACAGCATTGATAGGCTCGATAAATCGACAAAATCGATACATATCGATTTTCTGAAACTTAATTTTATCGACTGTCAAATTATATCGATGTGGTTATGCTAAGGGGCTTAGCACGCGGACAACGATAAGATATATACCGACTCGACTTATACCGTCTGCTGTCGAAAAATATATCGAATTGGTGAGCACGCAAACCGACATCGATAAGTTTCTCGAGCTTTGTCTACTAGTTAAAACAAGTGTGTTTTCGTTGACAATTTCAAAAACATTTATGTAGTAAATAAATAATTATTACCTTATACGATGCATTTATTTTATATTATTATTAATAATCGTTACAGAAATATATATTTTAATTTAAAAAGATTTAAAAATACATATATTTAAAAAAATTAAAATAAAGCCGAAGAAAACTCGTTACTTTGGCCTAAAAAAATATTTTGTTTTTTGGTGAGTTTTTTTTATTTATTAAGGCATTGGATAGGATTAAAAAAATATATGTGAAAGTACGCATAGATACGAAAGTGGTCTAAGACCTAAAAACGCTATTCAAACGAATTGTCAGACATATTTTCTTGAGCATTGATTGGTTATGATCGCATTTGTGTCACTTTTTATTTTGGTTTGTATTGCGGGCGGCTATCTTTTGTTCTTATGACTGGTAAGGCGATTAAGCCTTAAGGTACTTCCCTATAATAATATACTTCAATGATATAAATCAAATGTTTTATTTTATGGATGTTTTGAATTTTAAGCAATACGGCGACGTGTGAATGATTTATTTTAATTATCAGCCTGAATTAGTCGCCTGCTGAATAATTAAATTACATTACACAATCAATACATTCCGCATTCAAGTCCTATCTGAACTTGAAAACCTCTGAACTTCGGGGGTTACCGAAGTTCAAAGGGTTTCACTCTGGTAGTGATCGTCCCCTCTAGGATTTGTTCGAAAATATTAAGACTAACCTACTGCCACTTCATAATAATAAATACATAAAATTAAATAAAAAAAAATACACGATAATAAAATAAAACAAGAATTTTAATATTTATTAAATTATTTTTTCTAATTAGCATAACTCTAGAAACATAAATACTTATTTTTTGATAGGTAATCTTATTTTCATAATCTATTTCTTGGTTTGGGCATCCAGGTTTTTTTTCAAAATCATTGTTTTTTGAGGTTCCAGTTGTTTCAGCAACTTTTCTATAACACGCACATTTATAGTCACTTAAGTATAACAGTTTTTCTAACGAGAATAAAACAATTTTGGTTCTGTTTTTCGCTATTAAATCAATAAAAATATCAAAGCAAAAGTAATTTCGACACTTATCAGCACCTAAAAGAACGTGATAAAAATTGTATATATATCGACTTTTGTCTACAATCTGACAGTTTAGTTTTGATGTTAATAAGCTGCGTGTTACCGTTTTCGATAAAAGTCGATATATATCTTCCAATGCGTCAAATTAGTCTATTCGGTATATATCGTGGTCGTGCGTGTTAGCTTTGTAGATATATGTCTTATCGATCGATATGTATCGAACCGATTGACGCGCGTGCTCGGCCCCTAAGTCCCATTATGTGAGATTGACACCTAAATACAGATACACCCACAACTCAGTGGACCTTAGATCATAGAATTATAAGGAAACCATAGATGAAAAAGTATGAAGGACTTCTATCTATAGGTTTTATCCACAGATTTATAAGGTTGTATCACAAAGAATGCTCTATGGGTTTTATACTCTCTACTCCAACACATGCAGATTTGGAATCTGGCATGCAGAAAATCCAATGTTATGTTTTAAACATGCATTTAATAGAATTTTCGAAAAAAATGAATGAAACGTCTGAAGACATCTATCAACCATACTGTCAAAATTTTATAGAATAAAATCATAGGTTTACTCATTTTATATTTTTCTGTATTTTAATCAAATTTGAAGTTATGGAAACATTAAATCGTATAAGTTCCACATTCCAAAATGTAAAGGGTAGTTTAAAAAGTAAGTTCTCTTCACAATCATTAACTGTTTTTAAGATAAATATTCAAACGCTTATAACTGATGTTGTAGTATTGGGCAAAGAGAATCAGGAGATGTATATAAGATCTTTGGCTATGGAAGCATTTTTGAGTTTTCTTTCATCTAAATATCTTCCAGTAAGTCTCACTGAAAAACGAAATATGTTGCAACTTATGTTTGAAAAACTGGAACCTTATTCTCTACGCCCAGAGTGCTTATTTATATTCCTAAGGATTCAGAACCTGCTATGTTATTATCTTTTACAACTTGAACAAATGATATTAGCTAAGGAAATTTTAGAAAATTTAGAATTATTCTACGATAATTTATGTAAAAGTGATATTGAAAAATTCTATGACGCTGAAGATCTTTTTGCTGCGGAATCTATAACATCAATTAGACCAGTCGACCCAGAAAAAATTGATAAGATTATAACTAATAATATTCAAATGCAAGCAATTATTTTTAATAAACTTAATATGCCGAAAGAATACACTGTGTATAGCCATACTGCCCTTAGAAGGCAGTTAGATTTAAAAGAGGGAACACCACAAGACTGGGCTATAAGAACTGCTCGTTTGGGAAATTATTTCATTTTATTAAACGAACCAGGAAATGCGCGACATCACCTAATGTCAGCTTATCATGTGCTACGTATCTGCCATGAAAATTGTAAACTTATCCCCGAAGAATTTGTTTCACAAAAAACCGAATTTGAACATAATTTTCTAGAAATAAGTCATTACTGGGTAAAATATGGTTTAATGTTATTTAATATGTCGAAAAAACGTATTTTAAGTAACGTCTTTAATGATTCTTGTACTAAAGAAAACCAATGGTATAATACAGATGGGACTGAGACATTTATTTCTGAAGAACAAGTGAAGGATAAAATATCAGAAAAGAATGGTCAAGGTGATTTTAACTTTGAAACAATTTTTATATTTTCGACTTTAGATTTTAAAGATTTAGATAGTAGAATTCCATCTGGTTTGGTTTCAAAGGCTGAGGAAGCTAGGCGACTATTTGCATTTACCCACAAATGGTTATTGAGAGCAAAAAAATACTACGATTTTGAGCTTCAATCGGCGCAGTATATATCATGTTCTTTGCAACTAGCTGAACTGTATGAACAACTAGCATTTTTTGAGAAGAGTTTAGATAATCAGTACAGTATACAAAAGAAGAGAGCTGATGTTTTGGAAAGTTTAAATTCTCTGCTTAAGAATTGTTCTAACGGGATGTCTATTCAAATAGATGTTATTAGAGAACTATCCCAGGTGCAGTTGGAGTTGATGGCTTTAAATCTACAAAAATTATGGCAAGAAGAGTCCCAAATGAACATGATTAATTTCGATAGTGATGCAGAATCAATAATCGATGTTTTAAAAACCGGATCAACAAGAACTTTATCTGGAAAAAAAAATAATACATCTAAATCACTATATCTTCGTAAAATGGAAGCTACTACATCGTTGAATGGAAAATTATTTAGATTTTGTAGTGAATTGGCATCTCCAACAATATCTCATAGTAATTTAAGCTCCGCATTATTAAATTAAAAACTTTTTTTAATATATATGAAAAAATACATTTTTTATTGGAAGGCTCCATCTGAACCCCCTGGTTCGACCCCCTGGGGGGTTCAACAAGAATTACGTTTCTCGTTGGACCCCCTAGAAGTTGTTGGGGGTTTATCTAGAATTTCAATTCTACATGAACCCCCACGAGTAATGTATTCTAAATCTACACTACACTAGGACAAGTGGCGACCTTATCACGAAATTGGTCCTATTTTCACTATACTCGTAGTTGGTATAATTAAAATAAGGTTTATATTAGCATGCAATTATTATTGTGTTGTCGTATATACACCTATACATATATGTATGTATAGGTGTATATACGACACCTATACATATATGTATGTATAGGTGCAAGTGGACAGTTTTTCGCAGTAATTTTGAATGAGACCCGTTATCTCTCAGTTGTATTGTTGATCAAAGTAAAGTTTTTTTAATAGAGCGTGAGATATGTCTGGTGGTAAGAAGACCGACAAAAACCATTAGGATGACTAATATAATGTTCTTAACATAATAAGTCATAACCACTGATTTAATGAATTTTATAAATGTTCTCCCAGCGAAGGGGGTGAGGGGATGAAAACTTTGGGCAGTGTAGTAGATTGTCCAATGAGTGGGGGAAAAAAAAAATTGCCAATTTTTCTACTGGACCTAGGAGATATGCCCTCGACTTGTAGTATTTTTGTGTTTGGGGGGTTGAGTTATCACTCGGTTTTTGGAATATTTTTTTTGGCATGATAAACTTTACCTACCGATTTTTATTCAAAAAGCGACTGGCATTTTCAATTGATTACAACCATGAAGCTAAAAAAACGCGCCCCGGTAGCGGCGCGCGGACGAGCACGGTTTTTACCTTCATAATTACAACCAAGCGAAGCACCTAACCCTCCGCAGATCCATGAAGGCATGACAACAAGCACCATCTAGTTATATAATTATAAATACATATTATATGTAGGACAATTTCCACATATTGCTCTGGTCACAAACTAAGCTCTAGGCTTGTACTATGTGTTCCAGACACAATGATATAAAACATATTATATTTTATAAACACCCAGACCCCGACAAACTGTAGAGAAAAATTAACTAATATTTTTTTGCCATAGATGGAAATTGAACCCACGACCTCCGGATACAACGCCTAAGGCGCAACGACTAATCTACGGAGGTTGTATTGTAATATTTCGATCAATATTATTAAACAACAATTTATAAATTTACTCCTTGCACTTTGTAAATCTGCTTACCACCAGGTAGATACAAAGTCACATACCGTTCTCGAATAAAAAAAAAAGACCAAAGAATTAAAAACTAGGTACAGTTTTAAGGTACCCGGTTCAAACCCCGGTATGTTATTAAATAATATGTACTATAGTCACAGAAGAAATAATAGTACAAGTACAAAAGCTTCACTCCGAAAGATCAATTAAATAAATCAATCAATATTATCATCGTATCTACCTGGTGGTAAGCAGATTTACAAAGTGCATGAAAGGAGTAAATTTATAAATTGTTGTTTAATAATATTGATTGAAATATTACAATACAACCTCCGTAGATTAGTCGTTGCGCCTTAGGCGTTGTATCCGGAGGTCGTGGGTTCGATTCCTATCTATGGCAAAAACATATTAGTTCATTTTTCTCTTGCACGTACACAGCAAAGCTCAGTTCAGATCGCACAGCGCTAATGGCCTAAATTTATATTCACCTAAAGTTGCCTCTCTTTCTATCGCGTCATTCTTTACTTTTCTGACGACGTTAGGGTTGTCTTCTTTTAAACAAACCTAGGTTAGGTACTTAGTAGTAAGTACGTAGATCATAAAACAATTTTATTTTAGGATATCTGCTACATTTTAACCTAAGGAGGTATAAGGCACACTACATTGTCTATGAAACTAAATATTGCTTTTCGGTGTATAGGCACAAAATAAATAATAGTAGGTACAAGTAGTATAGGTAGATTATGTAAAATGATTGGAATAATACCTTTAAAGGAAACAGATTGTACCTACCTACTAAGTTGAAAGAAAAACTTACAAAAACATTGCCTCAGAATATTTGCTTAGTCTATGTTATTTATTATTAAGCAACCTACGTAGGTACCTAATTGGGCAAATAAATAAGTGTGTACGAGCAAGTATGTATGTTGTCTACTTATCAAAACTGCATAATATTTCTAGTAATAGTTAGTTCATGGTAGTGCTAACTACCATGAACTAACTATTACTAGAAATATTATGTAATAATATATATAACACTAACTATTACTACCTATACTTATCAAACAAAACTATATACTATAGTAATTAAATATCTAACAAAGAACGTAAATACGAGAGATAACTATAACAAAGGACAACATTTGGTACATAGGAAAGGTTTAGTGTACCTGCCTAATAATAACCGTGGTAGGCGTGGATTTATTTACCTTTTGAGGTCCTTTGGAAGTATGAAAAACGTAAGGTCCGGATCCTTACTATTATTTAAGCGATCAAATGTGGCACAAAAAGCTTTAGACCTCATTTTAGTTAATATTAATAATCGCGACGAGGCGCGCGAGTATCATACATACGTGGGACTCGGCCGCCGGTGCGCGGCAACCCACTGCGGCAGCCCTCAAAAATTTAATCCATCCGTGGGTACGGCCGGGTACTTGTAGCTTCATACATATAAAGCGCGGAGTGGAACACCCCTGCTATAGTTTAACACCATGTTCATCGCAGAGGACGTTAAGCTGTCCTATTTTCACTATACCTTAGTTGGCATAGTGAAAATTTGTTGGCACTTGTCCGGTGTAGATTTAGAATACATTACCCGTGGGGTTTCATACAGAATTGAAATTCTAGATAAAACCCCAACAACTACTAGGGGATCAATCGAGAAACGTAATTCTTGCTGAACCCCCAAGGGGGTCGAACCAGGGGGTTCAGATGGAACTTTTCGTTTTATTTGCATAGAATAAGTAATAAAAAAATTAAATAAAATATTTTGTTTATACTTACATACGAGTATGTTAAAAACATATTATGTACTTATCGGGATGCGATGTAATTATTAAAACTAAAAAAACTAAGTGAGCCGCGGCGCTGACGTCAGCGGGGGCGGATCCGCCACTGGCTGTGCGTGTGTATCATAGACCCAGGCATTGTACGACTATAAGATGTATACCATTGTTTAGAGATTTGGTCATTTTCATTGTGCTATACGTATTTAACGAGATAT
Source organism: Monopis laevigella (assembly GCA_947458855.1). Lineage (NCBI taxonomy): Eukaryota > Metazoa > Arthropoda > Insecta > Lepidoptera > Tineidae > Monopis > Monopis laevigella. Next base: position 32,904,661 of record OX381576.1, on the reverse strand, counting down.
ATTAAAAATATATAATATATAAATATTTAACGAGATATATTAAAAAGTTTGTTTCAATAAGCGCCTGACTTTATTTTAATAACAGTGCGCTATACTTGCTGTCAGGGCCGTCGTAAGCCAGAGGGTAAAGGGCCCGGCACCTGGGAGCAATGTTTTAGGGGCGCGAGCCGACCAATCCAGGTTAACGATAATATATTATAAAAGTCTTTGGCAACAAGCAGTAAAAAAATATACTTATAATAATTAAAAATAAAATAAATCGACTTTAAAGCGTCATGGGTTCAACAATTAAGCACCTTATGCCAACATTTATTAGATCTAATTTAGAACTTATAAAGTTAAACTTGATATTTTGCAATCACGACCTCTTCTGTTTGACGACCAAATACAAGACAAAGTTTAGCTTTGCTTTATGTATGAAAACAGATATTACGACCGTTTTTAGTAAGGATGTTGTTCTGTCAAACAAAACTATACAATTATTGCCAAAATTACAGACGAATTAAAGTTACTCTTGTACTAACTTTTACAAGTAAAATTCTTCTTTAAAATTAATTTTTCGAAACTTTCTAAGTTTAATTATTACAATTATATTAAAACCGTCAAGTGACCCAATCATGTTTCGGATTTAGTCTGCGGGTTCTACGCTTTTTAAGACACTACTGCATTGATATTCTCGTCGAGGTAGTACTCTCCTTTCATGGTGCGGTTCCGAAACGGGCGATTGATTTGACGATAAAATAGCGAGGATATTGTCTTTGTCGCCGCCCATTTCGTATTTGCATAATTTAGCCGGCATAGTGGGAGCGATCAATATTGTTAAACAACAACGTATTGATCGGCCCTATTTATGGACTTTGTAGGTCTTTGTACCACCAGGTACATGCAAAGACACATGCTGTGCTCCGAAAAAAAAACTAACATTTTATTATAAGCTTTATTTTATTGGAGCACGGCATGTGACTCTGTATCTAACTAATGATAAGTAGTCCTACAAAGTCCGAATGGGGTCGATCAACACATTGTTGTTTAACAACGTTGATCGCTCCCACTATGCCGGCTAAATAGGGCAGTTAATAGACGGCTGTGGCAATTTATTTTATCCAACCGCCCGTTTCGTAACCGCACCCTGAAAGGAGAATAACTCCCCGACGAGAATTCGATGCAGTAGTCTTCTGAAAACTGGTGAACCCACAGACTTAAACCGAAACGAGACGGTAGGTCGGCCTAGCAAAGTTGTAGAGACCTTAATTTCCTCCCACCTTTAAACTAAATAAGTATTAATTGAAACTAATAATACCTAGATACAAATCCATTTATTTCGCCGCATATATTAAATTATATTTATTATTTCAAAATATTATGAGTAGTGTTGCTATAAAGAAAAACTAAATGAATATATTTTTTTAATATTTTTTTTACGTTATAAGGATATAAAATGAAACGAAAAACATATATTTATAGTTTATTATTAATATGTAATCAGTAACATACTTGAAAAACATTTAATTAGACGCTTTTTTCAGTATTTATTTCGTTCAATCATTATATTTTTTTCAATTGGCAAGTTTCCGAATTTTCGTACATTAAGAAGTTCTAATTTAGAACTAGTTTAAAGCTTGACTAAATATGAACCTAATTAGAACTAATAACTAAGTGGTCATAATCGGACTGCAGATGACGCTAGGCTTATTCAAAATTGTGAAAATACGCGGAGTCATGAAAAATAGGCTATATAAGTGTTTGATCTCTTAAAATTTGATTTTGTCACGGGGAATCTATTCTATCTGTCTACTATTGTGATGATCTGAACGCACTTGGTATCCTGTCACGGTCGCCACTATATGATAGATATAATAATTCAGAATTCTTTTGTAGGAAACTGTTTTGGATCGAGAATAATAGTTGGTTTTAAACAATCTATTATTCTTGATCCAAAACAGTTTCCTATTACTTATATCTATCATATAGTGGCGACCGGGTTCTACGAGAGATTAATCGAGAGTCCTAAAGCAGATGTTAAAACGTGTTTTAGGTAAAGCATCACTTACATTAACAGAGTTACAAACAGTTCTTTTCGACTGTGAAGCTGTAATAAATAGCAGACCACTCACTAATGTAAGTAACAACTCCGAGATGTTAAAACCTTATAACCAGCTATGTTAATTATGTGCCTTTAGTGAACAATGTCGTTCAGGATCCCGATAACATATACCATAGATAACTTAATCTTAGGGCGAAGTACTGTCAGAAACTTCGATATGTTTTCAGAGAGAGATTTAGAAATGAGTATATCAGCAATTTCATTTATAAAGGTACTATCATAGACAACATCCCCAGTAGACAATGATACATCCTACGGTTGTATCATTGTCTACTGGGGATGTTGTTCTTATACAAACTGAGGACAAAAGGGTCAATTGGCCATTAGGTATCATAGATAATATACAGTGGAGAGGATGGTCACAGTAGAGTTGCCAAAATTAAAACAGCCACAGGTTTTAAAGTGAGACCCTTCCATTATATATTTCCTCTTGAGATACACCATGAATTTAACGAACAAGTTCATGACAAGATATCGTCGTCTAATGACATTTCATTGAATGACAATTTGACGGCAGACGCAGTAGACCATGACATCTGGAAGCGTGACGTACTTATGAGCATTATACATGACCCGTTCAGGGAGAACTGTTAAGGTGCCAAATAGATTTAAGAACGCTTTTTAGGACTTATTGAGTCCAGGTTTTTCCTGGTCCGGACTGTGATGAATCTGAACGCACTTGGTATCTCGGCTACGGTTTTTCATAAATAGTTATGTCAGATTAATTAATGTTACAAATAAAATACAAAATAGTTGGTCTTTTAAACAATCTATTTTAAGCAAGAACAATGCATGAATGGAGTAGTTATTGTAAATAAAATATTTTATTGATATTTCTACACGTTTTTATTCCGTCCTATTTTATATAAAGTTTGTATTTCATATTTTTTTAGTATGATAGGATGACATAAGTTTTTATGAATAAGGCCATAAGTTTTTGATATCATCATATATTTACCTATGCTGTTAGCCGTCCGGAGAGTTATTTCGATACTTTGACATAATATTTCATTATTTTTATTGAAACTTATAATAAAATTTTATTAATTGTGACAAACTTCACATTAGGTTTTTAAATTCTATTTTACGCTGGATACGTATACATTGCAAGGCCAAATACATAACTGAAAACAAGGCATGCGCAAACATCAACTTAAAAAGAAAATGGACATGTATTCTATAATTCTGTTAACAAAATAACTTAAAATAAATAAGAGAAATCAACATAAATGTGTAATAACTAACTAATTATTAACTTATGCAAAAAAAAAAAATATATATAATAAAAAAATATAGTAGTAATAAGTTATTACTTCATTCAAATATATATAAAAAACACCTATTGTAGTTTTAAAAAAATACCTATAATTTAATAGTATGTTTATTTTTGACAGAGATGTGAGATAAAATAAGCGGCCCCAGCCTAGTGTTAAGTCACTGCGCAACTGATAACAAGGTTAAGCAGATGACAACAAGGCCGGCCTGTGATGGGTGACCGCTTTATACGAGGCTATTTCATCATAAACACCGCAACAAGCTCGCCACTTGTTAGGTGTTGCCTTCGAATACCATTGGCGAAATGAGGACTGGGTACCCTGAGGCCGTTTAAACGGTTCTCGGGAGCCAAATAGGCACCCGTGATGGTATATTAGTGAGATAACATACCTACCCCAAAAGACAAAAAAAACAAACGCGTCTAATTGAGAAACATCTTTTTTAAAGTCGGTTAAAAACAAATACATCATGACGACAATTATTTAATAAGTTTAATTTATTTAAAGATACCTTTACTTAATCATTTTGGGTTGATTTTTAAATTTAAAAAAAAAATCCAAGAAACTTTCATGAAATTTTTAATTTCAGAATACTTTTATAGTTTCAACATAAATAATAATAAAAAAAAACAATACGAATCCATGCTTTCTCTATTCGATTTGTAACTTATGCATTTATGTTATTTTATTTGCGACTGACATTGCAGTTAACATAACTCAAAGGGGGAAGCGTCGCCGTGATCCTCTCTCCGATAATGATGAACCCCACGATGATTTCAGTACTTTTAAAAACGAAATTAAGGAAATGTTTTCAAACTTAATTACCACTCAAAACCATAGATTAGATGCTATAAAAAAACATATCTAAGAAGTGACAACCCAAAAGAATTTAATTAAATCTAGTAATCAAGATATAGAAAGATCACTTGAATTGATGACAGCTCAGCTTAACACACTTGAAAATAAAATTGGCGGCTTGGAACAAGATAAAAAGAATATTGCAGCCCAAATGTCCATTCTCCAAGATAAAATAGACAATATTGAACGCAGCACTATAAAAACCTGCATCGAATTAAGAAACGTCCCTAAGAGACAAAAGGAGTCCAAGGAACACTTAGTAAGTACGCTAAAGACATTATCAAAATATTTACAATACGAAATAAATAAAAGTGACGTCCGTGATATCTTTCGCTTACCTGGAAAGCAGGAAAGCGAGAACTCTACTATAACTTATAAACTATACTTACTTTCTCTATAAAAAATATTAAAAAAACTTTTGCCTAGAAATAGTAATGAAGTAAAGATAAGTTAGAAGGTGGTTAAGTATTTAAGATAAGATAGTATTTAGGCATTTAAAGTGTAAGACCTTGGATTAACATAGGAAATAAACATTAATACTAGATTTAAACAACTATACAAAGTTAACTTAAAGCTATCGGTTCAGTAGTTTTTGAGTTTATCTGAAAAAAACAAACAATTATTTTTGTTTTATTTGTTTTTTCTCCTTATAATATTAGTATAGATATCAAAAACTAAATGTGCAATTAAGGTTAATTAGTAAGTAACATTGCAACGCAATATGTAAGGATATATTCACTGAAAAGCCTGGTAACGCCGCGCAATAGAGGGCATTAAATAGGTATTTAGAGTGAAAGCCTTATATTTAATTGAATCAGGCGTTATTTTGCGGAAGTCCATTTTATAATGATTAAAATTGGAAATTATTATGCAGTTTAACTGCATAATAATTTTCAATTTTATCGTGCTGCGTTCAATATTCATATATTTTTAACTAATGATTGCGCTGTTGGTTGTGATAGGATTCCTTCTTCAATTCTAATAGCCTCAAGACATTTATTAGTGCCATATCTCACATACATATGTAACTTAAGTCTTACCACAGGTATTTTCCCGAACATCTTTAAAAAGGCACTTATTCATCCCATCTTCAAGAGTGGAGACAGAAATAGTATCAACAACTATAGATCAATATCAGTGCTGCCTGCTTTATCAAAGATACTTGAGAGGGTAATTAATAAAACACTCACTAATTATCTTGAGACAAATAAATTAACCAGTAACCGCCGACAACCAATTCGGTTTTAGATGTGGTAGGTCAACTTCTGACGCTGTACTTAATCTATCTAATACCATTGTGAGTACACTTGATCAAAATTATAAATGTATTCTTATTTCGCTAGATTTATCGAAAGCATTTGAAACTGTTTCGGTTCCCATTCTTCTGACAAAAATGGAGGCAATAGTAATCCGAGGTATACAGCTGGAACAATTTCGGGACTATCTAAAGTAAGAACCTTCAGAACGGCACGTTGTGCACATTCTAGGCGTAGCATATAGGTTTTTTTCTGCACCTCCCCAGCTCATAATGCAATATTCAACCAATGACCGGCAGAGTGTATAATAAACCATTTTTAGTGTGTTTATACTAGCTGAACCTCTTAACCTCCTAAAGACAAATACTAACTTCCTCACACGGGCTGTCAATTTATCGATGTGAGTGCGCCAGGTAAGTGTACCATCTATTATACTTCCCAAGTATTTTATTGCGTCCGTTCTAGTGATTACTTGGCACCGACAAACATTACTGATAGAGGGATTACATGAGTGAGCTATTAAGTTAAATGTTGTTTGCGACGGTTGGGATGTCATCCTGTATGATAGGGTAAGGTACATAGTTTTATCTAGGTTAAGGGTTAGTAAATTATTGTTAAGCCAGTGCATCACCACTTCAAGGGCTTTTTCACTAGATTTTTGTGCTTTGACCCATGTTTTTGCATGTATTAACAGTGCAGTATCGTCTACGTATGTGAGGATTTTACAATTAGGAAGATTGAGTTTGCATAGGTTGTCTATATATATATAAGAAAAAGAGTCGGGCCTAAAATGCTGCCTTGTGGTACACCATAAATTAGCGTGGCATCATCACTAGTAAAGTCTTCTAGCTTGACACACTGTGTTCTATTCTTTAGATAGTCCCGAAATTGTTCCAGCTGTATACCTCGGATTACTATTGCCTCCATTTTTGTGAGAAGAATGGGAACCGAGACAGTTTCAAATGCTTTCGATAAATCTAGCGAAACAAATCACCGTTTGGTAAGAGGCACATTGAATATCAATACAAAGCTTGAAAGGTCACGAATTCGAAGACTTCATTAATTGTGACTCATTAATGAAGTCTACGCTCCGGTCGGCACCTATAAACACCCAAAACCCCGAGCGCTTTTAGCTGGAATTAAAAAACCGCTTCGAATACCTATGCGAGTACACAGATGTGAATGAATATAATGACAGGGTTGTGGAAACTGTCCACCAGGTCGGATTGAAGTTTTTTAAGATCCGATCTAACAAAGGAGCTAGAAAGATCTCCGACCATACATTAAAGCTCATGAAAGAGAGACGCGGGATGATCTTATTTTAGAAGTGTCAGACGAAGACAATACAATAAGATTGCTTAACAGACAGATCTCAAAGTCCTTGACTCACGTCATACGGCAATTTAATAAAGATCGTATTAAAAAAGCCATTGAGCAATGGGCTCTAAAGTATTTGAAAAAGATATGTCTCTCGGCCAGAGTCAAAGAGTCAATTAACGAAGCTAAAGATTGAGGACGGCAGAGTTGTCGCCTCCAAACCAGAGATTATGGGAGAGATCGAAAGGTTCTATGGACAGTTGTACACAACAATACGGCATCCTGTTAAAAACATGGAAAATGATCCAAGAGCCAGGTTAACCCGACACTATACCGAAGATATCTCGGACATCAGCCTGTACGAGATTAGGATGGCTCTCAAACAGTTGAAAAACCAGAAGGCACCGGGTGATGACGGAGTCACGTCTGAGCTCCTGAAAGCTGGTGGCAAACCTCTGCTGATGGCTCTCCAGAAGCTATTAATTCCGTCATCCTAGAGGGCAAAATACCTTAGGCATGGAACAGAAGCGTGGTGGTACTTTTCTTCAAAAAGGGTGACAAAACCCTTTCGAAGAACTACAGACCCATCTCGCATCTGAGCCATGTCTATAAACAGTTTTCGAGAGTCATCACGAATCGTCTCTCACGTAGGCTTGACTACTTCCAGCCTCCCAAACAATCCGGATTCCGAAAAGGCTATAGTACCATAGACCACATCCACATATTGAGGCAGATCATACAAAAAACCGATGAATATAATCAGCCCTTGTGTCTAGCTTTCGTGGACTGAGAAAGCCTTCAATTCGATAGAAACATGGGCGATGCTTCAGTCACTCCAGCGGTGCAGCATGTCAGTTCTCCTCCAAGACTAGACCACGAGACCCATCCAGCTACAGCGAGGAGTCGTAATCTCCCCGAAACGTTTTACTGCAGTATTGGAGGATATCTTAAAACTTGGACTGGAGAAGATTTGGCATCAACATTAATGGCGAGTACATCACTAACCTTCGATTTGCCGACGATATCGTAGTCATGTCTGAAACCCTGGACCACCTCGGCATAATGCTCAATGATCTTAGTGGCGCTTCCAAAAATCTGGGCCTAAACATGAACATGGATAAGACCAAAATCATGTCGAACGCCCATTGTGCGAGAAGCCGGGGAATAATCTTCGTCCAGGCTTCTTACACGGATGCGATTCGCATCGCGAAAAGTTAATTGCTAAACTTAAAATCTAGACTTACCGTAAGGCTTTTGTGGTGCCTCAGCGTCGAGATCCCTGGATACCCAAGGGATGCAATAACTTCGATGTTGAACCAAAAGCACTAAGCCACGTAAAATACGGCGTTGGAACCATGTAATATTAACAACACACAACGCGACAAATCTGAATCACTTCTAGGCGCCTAATAATGGCGAACAAACACTACATATGTAAATGGGATTTCTAATAGGCCGCCCATACTCACTGGCGGAGCAAGAACACTATTCCAAGTTAGAAAACAAAACAATTACTTGTTCACAATTAGTATAATTTTTTTTAAGCATTTTCACTGCCAGTTCTCTCCAAAGGTCATGACCACAGATTAGCGTCCAGACTCTTTATCAAAATCGAATATTCCCCGCCCTGGATAGAAAGAATCTATACGCTACACAACGGGCAAATGGGAGAGTGTTGCCATCGCTCTCTTCAAAACGGAATCTCCAACCATAACCTCAGCAAAACGAGGCACTCCATCCGCTCCTGGAACCAAGTTAAGAATGCACCCCCTTCTCCAATGCAATGGGGACAGGTTAGAATCCTTAACCAGGACGAGGTCTCCTATTTTTGGAGGGTCCGTCTTATCAGTCCACTTCACGCGTTGCTGCAATATGTGAAGGTATTTGAGCGACCAGCGATGCCAGAAATGCTGGGTCATCTGCTGGATCAATTCAAATCGCGACAGTCGAGTACACTTTACATCTCTAATGGAGTATATATATGTTAAAATATTATATTAAAAAAAACCTAATAAACTCCAGGATTTACTGAAATACCAGAAACATATAAAGCAATTTACGAATATATGTATTGAAACTACAGTAGAAAATATTTAACATGCAGACATGACATAGAAACTCAAGATTTATGAAAGAAGACAAGGACTATGAAATACAAGGTTTTTGACGATTTTTAGGCCCCTTGGCCTGCCTGACCAAAGGGCCAATCGATAATCGAATCGAAATACCCATCGAAAGCCAAATGTATGGGATTTGACGTTTCTCGTTGATTAGGCTCTCTACCCACAGAGTAAAATTCAATAAATTTACCGTATTATCCGATTATGCAAGACTCAGAGATAATGACACAAGAACCTAAAATGGTACCGACAGAGTGTATAGTAGATATACACAACTTAGAACTAGGCTATACCTTTATGGGAATTTATATGTGTAAATATAAAGGGTGTCCAGCGGGAATTTTTCAACTTTAAACGGCTATTATCGAAGTAATAGCGGGGTGAGGTGGGCGGGGTTAGTACCATTGAAAGCGCGGTACTTGCGGATTTGTTAGTAGTCATGAGTCACTGGACGGGAGAGCACCGCTCGTTCGCGGTTGAGCAATATCTAAAGAATGGTGAATCGTTGGTTCACGCGCGTCGAACGTTTTGTACTCATTTTAATATTCGGCGTTTAAGTGATGGGCCGAGCACGCAACTTATCTGGTTGTGGGTACAAAGATTTAGACAAGAAGGGACAACGCTCAACAGAACTCCTTCAGGACCATCAACATCAGCAGCAACGCCCGAACGTGTGTCTGAAGTTCGGCATGAACGATGAAGTCGTTCAGTGTTTCCATCCGGAGGTCTCGTCGCAACGAGTCGTTTCGCATAAATATGGGTGCAAATAAGTATCATTTTATTATCTGAATAGAATAGCAAGATATTCTGGTTAGATTATTTAATGTTTTTAAAGCACAATGGACAGTTTTCATCCACCAAAACCACCTGATATTTCATCAAATGGTATTTGTCCGTCGCCATCTTCCATCGATATTTCATTAGATCGTACATTAGAATGCTCATCTCCAGCTGCATTTATAACTATTCCTCAAAATGAATTTATAAAATCAAGCGATTCGCCTAAATTTAGTAGAAAACATAAATGTAAGAAACGAAGAAAGAAAGTGAGCTCTAGTAATACATCTAGGTCACGTTCTCGTTCAGAATCCGTTAGCAGTTTTATTTCCAATAATTTAATAAAAACAAGGCCAAATGATGTTTCTTCCAAGTCCTCTACTCAAATTCCCTTGGGTCAAAATCACATTAATGTTACATCCCCCATACTTGATCAATTGCCTATATCTCAATGTTCAAATATAATTAGTACACCAATTGATACTCAATCAACATTTAATAGCAATGATATACAGAAAATATTATAATGCTAAAGATGCTGAACCTTATGTTATCCATGTTCAAAAGGTATCTTCAGATGATTCTAATGGTGTTATTTTACGACCGGTAATGCTAGGAAATTTAAAAAAAAATAGATCGGTAAATGGTATAATTCCAGATTCTCTAAAAAGAATTGGAAGGAACAGAGTTAAAATAATGTTCGATAAAATGGTTGACGCTAATTCGTTTATTGATAATGAATTGTTAATAAATAATTCATATAAAGTGTTCATACCTTCTTTTTGCATAACTAAATTAGGAGTTGTGCGTATTACGCCTGATATAGATGAAACAGAAATAGTCAGTAATTTGATCATCCCTAATAGCAATTGTAAAGTTATAAAAGCAAGAAGATTAAAATACAAAACTGTATTAAATGGGAGTACTACTTGGCTTCCTTCACAAACAGTGGTTGTTACTTTTGAAGGTCAATCACTGCCAGATTTTGTATATTTGTACTAAACTAGCTTTAAGGTAGAAGTATATCAATACCCAACTATACAGTGTTATAACTGCTGTCGGTTCGGACATACAAAGGATATTTGTCGATCAAAACTCAGGTGTTTCAAATGTGGTCAGGAACATTTTAGTGATTCATGTGACATCACTGAAGAAAATGCAAGTTGCTTATCATGCAAGGGAGATCATTTTGCTACAAATAAAAAATATCCTGAATTTATAAGACAAAAAAATGACTATGGCACAGAATTCTATTTTGTATATGGAAGCTTTACAGTTATACCCATTAGTTAGCAAGTCGTACGCAGAAGTTACAAAAAATACTTATATTCTGCCAGAAATTAGTAATAAAAATAAGGCAAGCATTAATTATGTTAGAAATAATAATATTAGTTACAAAAAAACTGTACATATTAAACCAAAATTGCATAAACCTTTGGAAAAGGGTTTTAATGTAATATAAATATGTGATTAAATGTTATTAATGACTATGCTATTCCTGAACTTAAAAATGGTTGTGCTCTTCCAAAAACATCGATTAAGGAAGATATGTCTTTTCAAGATTTTGTAAATAGTTTGATTACTCTTATTTCTCGTTTTTCTCATAATGTAAATAATATACCGTCCAACGATGCAAATATACATTCTAAATTTTTAAACATTAAACATGGACTGCATGCAATGGAATTGCCGGAGTGTGAATAGAGCCAAAACCGATTTTTTTTCATTTATTAAGTAAGCTAAAATACAAGATATATACAGACTGGGCAAGTCCCTGATCCCAACACTAGGAGTCCCTGTTACGTAGGAATCAGTTTCCACTACATAAACTGGTTGTTACATTTAACTCTTACAATCTACTTATACATTAAATAATGGAATACAATATTAATAAAAATAAAAAAACAATATAAACTAAAAACTAAGATCAATTATTAATCATAACATAACTCTAAAGTTAACAATGATAGAAAATAAATAAGTAGATTCTAAATTTATATTATTAATAAATATAATCCTATATTATTGTCAATATCAGAGTCGTGGCTTAGACCCTACAGGAATTTTAACTTTCAAGGTTACAACTGTGTTCGAGCTTTAAAGAAATTAGTAATGGTTTTGTGTATAAAGGTTAACCGCAAGGTTCTGTACCCCTAGTGTGAGTTTTCTAACTATTACTTTGCGTTTGAGTTAACTAAAATTTGTATGGGAAATAGTTCAGCGCTCCAAGCGGAAATATTGAGAACTAAAAAGGCGAGCGTGTGATTGGTCAAAATGTTAACGCCGTAGTATAGTTAACGCGAAAGTAAATGTTAAAAAAACTCACACTATAGCTACTGTTCTTAGTCCCCTCTTTTTTAATATATATAGTTATGACATTGTAAATAATATAAATTCTTCATGTAAAATTCTATTATACGCTGATGATATTCTGTTATATTCGGTTAGTAAAGATATATTAAATGCTAGTACAAATATTCAAACGAATCTGGATAATTTAGAATTTTGGCTTAAAGATAATGGGTTTACAATTAGCTCCAAGTAAAAGTTCCATTGTGATTTTTTCCAGAAAAAATAAAGTACCTAGTATTGGAATTAAACATAATAATATCAAAATTCCTGTTAACAAATATTTTAAAATGTTTAGCTGGTGTCTGGTGGGGTTCATCTCCTTTTTATTTGCGGCTTATCTAAAATGCTATACGAAGCACAATAGATTATGGTACTTTTATCTTAGACCCTGCTAATAAACAAGGTTGGCAACTTTTAGATAAAATACAATATAAAGCCTTACGTATTATTGTTGGAGCGATGAAGTCAACCCCAACGAATGCTCTACAAGTAGAGTGCTTAGATCCTCCTTTAGAGTTTCGTAGACAATATTTGTCTGTAAAATTCATTTTTAAAATTGTTGCCTTTTCTGATAATCCAATGTTTTCTATTTTGCAAAATTTATCCAATCAAATCTCCAATAGTAAATATTGGAAAGTTAAAACAAAACCGCCTACTGTTAAGAGCTTTAATAAGTTTTTATCCTTAAAAGATCCTACAATACACTCGTTATCACTGCCACTTTTTGAATGTCAATCGTTTGAAATAGCTCTGTTTAAACCTAATGTTATGCTTAATTTTGGTGTTTCTAAAGGTGATCATTCCGTTAAACATACTTTCAATATGTTAAGAGAACAAAATTGGTTGAACTTTCCAATAGTAAATATTGGAAAGTTAAAACAAAACCGCCTACTGTTAAGAGCTTTAATAAGTTTTTATCCTTAAAAGATCCTACAATACACTCGTTATCACTGCCACTTTTTGAATGTCAATCGTTCGAAATAGCTCTGTTTAAACCTAATGTTATGCTTAATTTTGGTGTTTCTAAAGGTGATCATTCCGTTAAACATACTTTCAATATGTTAAGAGAACAAAATTGGTTGAACTGGAATTATATATTTACTGATGCATCAAAATTTTCCAATCAAGGATGTAATGGTTACAGTGTATTTCATAAAAACTTTAACCATGTATTAGAAATTAAATCCCCCCCGGAAACTTCTGTCTCAACTGGTGAATTATTAGCGATTTTAGAAGCAGTTGAATATTTTAGCTCAAAATTTAAAATATTCTATAATTTTTCCGATTCAAAAAGTAGTTTAGAATTATGCATGTCTAATGTGGTAAAAATCATATATTATTTAAATTAAAATATTTATTACATAAAGCAAAGCATAATTGTCTGGAAATAGTTTTAGCATGGATATCGGGTCACTCTGAAATATTTGGGAATGAGAGGGCTGATGAGGCAGCTAAACATGCTGTAGTACATGGAGAGAAAAAAATGTTTGGGAATCATGCATTAGACTTAATAAATTTGGCTAAACCTTTACTTCATAAATGTTGGTTACGTTATTGGAATAGTTCTGCTAAAAAACGAGTTGGATATTATTTTTTAATTCAACCAGAAATTCCTCGTAAGCCATGGTTCTCAAATTTAATTTTTAACAGACACCAGTCATCAATAATTTCATGGTTAAGATTTAATTACAATTCATTGCCTTACCATCTTAAATTAACGTTATAACTACAGATTTATGCGAATGCGGTTTTGATAAAGCTGATTCGAATCATATAATACTATCATGTGACCGGTTTGACCATACATTTATTTATAATTCATTAGTATCACATAAATTAGCTCTTCCTACTTCTATTTCTATTATCTTGTACAGTTGGTCCATCCCTGTGATTAGAACCATTTTAAAATCTTTAGATGTAAATAAAATAGATATTTAGTCTATTATATAATATTGATAAAAGTTATCTTGTATTCTATTCTAATGCAATGTTACTTAATTAATAAGTGTTTAGAATCTTATTATTATTTTCTTCTGATGTGTATAATATGTCCATGCGTGGAAGTTTGTTGGGAGCCATGGTGGCTGTTTTAATTTGTCTTTGGCTGATATTGTAAAATAAATGCCATTAATAAGGAAAAACAAACAAACACAACAAACTTCAGATTAATCAAACATTTGAAACATAGTTACGTCAGCCTACCCAAGTGTTATAGTAAATGTATAAACTGCAGTATTGCACTTTTCGTTCCATTGCCTTATTAGGAGCGTTGGACGGCGATCAGACGATTCTGAGAATCATCTAACCGTCAAACCGAGGTGATGTAATTGATTAAACAAATAGATTTATTCATTCCTTGTGAGTTACTTAATAAATTAAGACGTGTCTAAATAAAGTTTGCTTTGATTTTTAAAAAAGCCTTTCCCCGCCCCGGCAGCTTGACTGGCGCAGTCGTTGTAGGATTTCTACCACCTAGTGCTAACTTAGTAACAACCCAAATAGTGTTCTAAGACCAAAACGTACGGGGTCTCCGTTTCTACGGTTAAGGCGGATTTATGAACCACAAAAAAATATTCGTCAAGTAAACACGTATTACAAGAGTGAATCGTTGGAAGACAATGGAAGGAGCCGGATGGTGAGTAAACATCGTTCATTATCCGTTATTTCTATTCCTTTGTCCTTTCCTCCTATATTAGGTTATTTGGACCAAAAATTGCCGAAATAACTTACTAGATTACAATTTAAAAATCTTTTTGTAATTTTTATATTTTAAGTTTATTTTTTTATTGTGTATTAATTATTGTGCATTAATTATTGTGTAAAATGGAACAGGTAGAAATAAGATCAATTCCTAAGGAAATAAGTAGTATTATCCCAAAATTCGATGGTGATGAAAAATTATTAAACCTTTTTATTAGGAAATGTGAATATGTTATTAATAGTTTTAGGGGTAATCCAGTTCAGGATTTATATTGTTTTCATAAAATAACAAGTCGGTTGAACGGTAAAGCAGCCGCCTTATTAAGTGAAAGAGAAGACATTACGTCATGGGAGTCACTAAGGTCACTCCTTATACAACACTTTGGCGACCCGCGCAGCAAGGAATGCGTTGCCATTGAGTTGGAAACAATTAAGATAAGAACTAATGAATCATATTTAGACTTTTGTAACAGAATACAGTTAGTTAGAAGTACTTTGTTATCGAAGGTGAATTTATTGACTGACGAGAATTTAAAAACGAATAAAATAATAATTTATAATAACTTATCGTTAAATGTATTTTTGTATAATTTACCCGAAAATTTAATAAGGATAGTGAGACTTAAATCGCCCGCTAATCTGGAAAATGCTTTAGGTATTGTATTGGAAGAAGTAAATTTTCAATAGCAATATAAAAGTAGAAATGAAATGTTAAGGTCTCGAAATGACCAAAAACCTATTTTTAATAATTTTAAACCCTTTAATAATAATAATATTTTCAAAATAAATTTAAGTTTGGTGTTCCTCATAACAATTTTAAATTCAATATGCCTAACCAACAACCAAGGTTTCGTTATAATGACAATCAAAATAATAATCGTAATTTTAATAAAAATCATAATTTTAATCAAAATCGTAACTTTAATCAAAATAGATTTAATGTTCCTCAACAAAATCTTTGGACTCAGAATCGTCCAAATTTTCATCAAAATAAATATTTTAAGCCTAACTCAGGTTCTTATAAAAATAAATATCAGTTTGGTGTCCCTCAAAATGTAAACCCAAATGATACGGACGTAAGCATGCGTACCGCACCTCAAAATACTAATAATTTATTTTATAACGATCAAAATTGCCATACAGTGCCACCATTGCCTGTTGAGCAAAATTTTTATGGAAATTTTCAAATAGATGCCTCTGTAATGTACCCAGAGTAATCAATTTAAATTATAATTAAGATTTAAAATTACTTTATATAATTATTCCTGAAATTAATTCTATGTTTATGATAGATACGGGAAGTACTCGATCTTTTATTAGTCCTAAAATTGCTAATAAATATTTTTTACCTTGTATTGTATTTTGAACCTTTTCAAGTTATAAGCACACATGCAAGTAGTGATCATAATGAAGTAATTAATATACCCTTACTTAAAACTTTTAAAAGTAATGGTCAACATAAATTTTATATATTTAATGTGGATGATAAAAATATGATGGTTTAATCGGTAGTGATTTATTAAAATATTTAGGTGCAATAGTTGATATGAATAATCTAACTTTAAAGACTAATACTACGGAAATACCGATAATTTATAATAATAATAATTTTAAAATCCATAAGTATGTGTTAGTTAGAGCCCCGCACCGAAACTCGTGTAAGACTCCCAACTAACATACGTAATGGAGATGCTATTTTAAATTCTATTAATTTTCGTGACGGCGTAAGAATGCCAAGTGCTATTATTAAATGTGATAATTATTACGCTAGTACTATAATTCAAAATACGTCATATGAATACATGACATTAAAAATTAATTCACCATTTAAGGTTGAAAAATATGAAAATAATGTATGTTTAAATAATTTTATAAATGATAACGTAACGTAGAAGTGGATGAAATTTTAGTTGATAATTTAAATAATAAATTACGTTTAAATCATACAAATAAGCGAGAATATAATTTAATTACTAAACTTTGTTACGAATACAAAGATATATTTTATTGTGAACAATTACCTTTAAGTTTTACCAATGAAGTTAAACATGAAATACGTACTAAAAATAAAGATCCAATTTACATTAAACCTTATCGACAACCACCTGTACTGCAGGAAGAAATTAAAAATCAAGTTAAAAAGTTACTTAATGATAATGTTATAACAGAATCGCACTCACCTTGGAGCGCACCTGTTCATCTAGTGCCAAAGAAAATGGATGCTTCTGGCGAAAGTAAATATAGAATGGTTGTAGACTATAGACGTTTAAACGAAATTACTATTGATGATAAATACCCTTTACCGAACATTTCGGATATTTTTGATAAGTTAGGACGTAGTACTTATTTTTCTACACTGGATTTAGCTAGTGGCTATCACCAAATTGAAGTCGAATCTAAGGATAGACAGAAAACTGCATTTAGTACTCAGTTTGGGCATTATGAATTTTTAAGGATGCCATTTGGTCTCAAGACGGCACCCGCTACTTTTCAAAGAGCAATTAATAATGTGTTGCGAGGATTGCAAGGCACACATTGTCTAGTATATTTAGATGATATTATAATATTTTCTAGTAGCTTACAAGAGCATATAACTAATTTAAGAAATATTTTTGATAGGTTAAGAAAAACCAATTTAAAAGTTCAGCTAGATAAGTCTGAATTTTTACGTAAGGATATATCTTTATATCTTTATATCGTATCGTATATATTATATCGTTGATTTATATCTTTGACATACTATAACTAAAGATGGTCTTAAACCAAATGACGATAAAATAAAAGCGGTTATTAATTACCCAATTCCGAAAACGACAACGGAAATAAAAAGTTTTCTAGGTCTTATAGGTTATTATAGAAAGTTCATAAGTTCATCAAGGATTTTGCGAAAATAACGCAACCTTTAACGAAATGTTTAAGGAAACGAAATAAAATAATTATCGATAAAGAATACATCGAATCTTTTGAAAAATGTAAGCAATTATTAATAAACGCACCTATTCTAGAATATCCAGATTATGAGTTATTTATTTTGACAACAGATGCCTCAAATATAGCTTTAGGCGCTGTATTAAGTCAAGGCAATATAGGTAGTGACAAACCAATAGCGTTTGCAAGTAGATCGTTAAATCAAAGTGAAAGTAAATATAGTATAATTGAAAAAGAACTGTTAGCCATTATATGGGCGGTCAAACATTTTAGGCCTTACCTTTATGGAAGGAAATTTACTATTTTTACTGACCATAGACCTTTAGCGTGGTTATACTCCCTTAAGGAACCAAATAGTAAGTTAACTCGATGGAGATTACGTTTATTAGAATATGATTTTAACATAGTTTATAAAAAAGGAAGTCAAAATACTAACGCAGATGCTTTAAGTAGAATTAAATTAAGTATAACTGAAAACGAATCTATGATAGTAAATATCGATGAAAAAGAAGAAAGGTTGCAAAGGCAATTAAAAGATATTATAAGTGAAATTGAACGTGTAAGTAGAAATGATAGCGATAATTCAAAAACTGTAACTATTTCCGATGAAGAAAGAACAATAACAAATGATTCATCAAGTAGGACAGAAACTGTTCATTCAGAACAAAACTGCGATAGCGCAGGAATTCCGATTTTGCATGAAGCGATCGACACGAAACCTATCCAAATATTAGTTTATTCTTGGTTTAAAAATGAACTGTTAGTTAAGAATATATCTAGGGATAAACAAAAGATTTTAGAAGTTCATTTACCTTTAAATAAACCTAATTTAATAAAACAATTTTTAAAAGAATATATTTTACCTAAAAAGAAATATTTTATATACTTCGAAAATATAGAACATAGGAGAGAATTTTCTAATATTTTTGTAACATTATTTGCGAAGGATATTGTAGAATTTTTAGAATGTACCGAAAGAGTAGTGTATGTAGATAATGAAAATGAACAACGTGGTATAACGACGAGATATCATGAAGGTAAAACATGTCATAGGGGAATTAAAGAAACTGTTATGAGAATACGTAGGGCATATTATTGGCCAAGTATAAATGAAACTGTAGCCGCATTTATTAATTCATGTGACGCATGTAAGAAAATGAAGTATGATAGGAATCCAAATAAACCTATTTTACAATTAACACAAAAGCAAAGGAAACCGTTTGAAGAAATATTTATTGATACGTTTAGCATAGAAGGTGAATCGTATTTAACTTTAGTCGATGCATTTAGTAAGTTAGGTCAAGCTATTTTAATTAAGTCTAAGAATACTTCAGAAATTATATGAGGATTAATTAATTATTTTTCATATTATGGTGTACCTAAAAGAATTAGTTCGGATTCAGGTACTGAATTTAATAATGAGCTATTAAAAGAATTATTAAGTTTATATAAAATAGATTTACACTTAGGAACTCCTAATAACCCAAATTCAATGGGAATTGTTGAAAGATAAGAGAACCGTCAACAGCTGTTTTGTTGTTCGGAGTTTTAAATAATTAATTTAAATAGTTTATAATGTAAATTATATATTAAAAACACTATATACGTTATAATAAAACGAAAACAATTATAGTTTATAGCACTTTTGCTATAAAAACTAGCAGAAGAGACATTACAAGGTATTTATGTTTGGCGTTCCAATTGACTGTTTCGTATGAAATCGTTATAAAATTCAAGTTAGATATTAGTATTAGTGAATATTGACTATACTATTTTCTTGTTCTCTTCATGTTATGTAGGAAAATTACTAATAACTGTGAGTGAGTGTGAGGTCAAATTTATAATAAGTAGGTAGGGTAGGTTTGTTGAACAAGAACTTTTTATATTTTTAGCCATATAATTTTAATAACATTTCTTATTTAGGATTAATAATAATATTTAAGTATTTATATGTATGTTATTCATTGACAGCCTCCTCTACAGTAAAGGCATTCCGCAAGGAAGAGTATTTTATTGTGATGGATGGTGAACTATACTAAAAGTATATTAATATGCCATATGCCTAGATGCCCAACTACTAATACTGCATTACACATCACCCTAATAAATTATAATAATCTTTTTATAAACAGGTTTTCTTTTATGTGGTGTATTGTCATCACAAGAATTTTAATAAATTATTAAGTAGTTGTTCAAAATGTTCCACTTATAGTAATAGGTACTTAGGTATGTGTTTTGTGAGGATCAGTTACTGGGTGTGAATTGTGTTTTCAGAATCAGTCATGCCTCCTACCACAAGAAGAGCTACTGTGGTAGAATTAGAACAAAAACTAAAAACTGCTCTGGTTGAACTAAAAAAATCAAAGTTACTGTGTGACCAACTTTTGAAAGAGCGAGATGATGGTGAGGCTGAGTTATTGGACATCAATGGCAAAGTTAAGGAGTTGAAAAAAGAGCTGAGTGAACTCCACACCCAGTATAGTGATGTATGTAGTGAACGGGACCAGGTACAGGAGCAGCTCTCCGCTGTTGGCCTGTACAGTGACTACTATGTGCAGGCATTAGATCGGATCCGGCATTTAGAGTTGCAGCTCAATGAAGCTCTAAGGACTATTGAAAAGTTTGAAGAGGAGAAGGAGAGGTGCCAGTGTGAACAAACATTATGTTTATATGATGAGTTGGTTGACAAAGACTTAAAAGTGAATAATGTAGTTTCAATCAATGGTGGTTATTTTAGCAATAGGAAATACATTAAGCTTTTAAAATTTATTAAAAAATATAAAAATAAGTTAAATAACAGTTATATTAGGTCTAGGAATATATCATTAAAAGCAGACTGTCGTAGGCTCATGTTGGAAGCTAGACAAAATAGTGAATATATAAATAATTTACAGCATCAATATGATAGTGATTCAATTAAGTCAAAAACTGAAATAAATAACTTGCATTTATGTCTCTCTGACTTGACAGAAAAATACCAATTGTCACAGAATGATCTTACAGAACAGATTAAGAATATGGATGAGATTCTTCAATTAAGCAAATATAATGCAGAGAGATTTGACTCATTTGTGAATAAAAATTGTTGCTCCTGCGAAAACCAAGTTAATTTATCAGATACAGGATCTTCAATATCATATTCCAGTGTGGTTCATCCAAAGGCCATCACTAACAATACCCTACTCCTCACAGACAGTATTGGTATTGGAATGGGCCAAATTTTTAATTATCATTTAAATCATTCTGTGACTAACTATTGTATGCCAAATAATAGTTTTAAGAATATAGTAAAGTCTATTTCCTCCAAATTCTACAATTCATATAGTAATGTGGTTATTATGGTAGGAAATGGATTGAACACAAGCAAAGGTGACTTGTTGGACAGTGTGGATATTTTGTCACAACTTGGAGTAAGGAATGTTACATTATGTACATTCCTTTATTCAAACAAATATTCCACCTCACAAAATAAACATATTCATTATTTAAATAACTGTATCTATAATATGACATGTTATAATGATTTGTTTACTTTATTTGATATTAACAAATTTGTTAAAAATATTTATATGACCCAGGATAGCTTTAAACTACCTATGAAGGTACAAAAAACTATTGCTACATTGGTAGCTAATAATATATTATTAAGTATTGACTCCACATCATCATTTAGTAGTAGTACTAATAATGTTGTGGTACAACCATGTTTAAACTTTTAGATGTGACAATAGAGAAGGACAATTGTAAGCTTACCTTAATACATCAAAATATTCAAAGCCTCTCTAGCAAAGTTCTCAATATTGAATTATTAATTGAAAAATATAATTTAGATTTGATGTGTTTTACAGAATCCTGGCTAAAAGCAGAGAAAATGTGTTTCAATATAAATAACTTTGTAGTTGCTAGTTTTTTCAATAGAAACTCCTGTGAGGGAGGTGGATCTATTATCCTAATTAAAGATACACTAAAATGCAAAGAGCGGAAGGATATTGTAAAACTATCACTTGAACGTGTTTGTG
The DNA here is from genome assembly GCA_947458855.1 of Monopis laevigella. Taxonomy (NCBI): domain Eukaryota; kingdom Metazoa; phylum Arthropoda; class Insecta; order Lepidoptera; family Tineidae; genus Monopis; species Monopis laevigella. Next base: position 32,882,956 of record OX381576.1, on the reverse strand, counting down.
AGATCTCATGCGCAGAGATGGATACCTACATTATTCTATGCATATACAGACCCCCCGCCTCTGCTTTACATACTTTTATTAATATAATGGAGGATGTTTTGTCAAAAATATATGACTCAAATAAACAAATTTTTATATGTGGGGATTTTAATATAGATATCTTAATAAATAACAGCGACAAACAAAAACTTATTTCATTGTTTAATTCTTTTAATTTAAATAATGTATTCATGGAGCCGACTAGGATTACTTCAACTAGCCGGACTTGTATTGATAATATATTTACTAACTGTTCTCTCTTAAGTAACTCTATTATTACCGGGGTGCCCTCCGACCATAAAGGTTTGTTAGTTAGCTTTCAGTCTCAAATTAAACCTATAAATAAAATTATTAGGTATAGACCCTTAACAGATAATAAACTTAATAATTTTAATGAAAATTTAATGAGTGAAATGTCCAGATTCATATATAATATTAATCAACCAAATGTTACATACTCCAATCTACATAAAATTATAAATCAAGAATTCAATAAAGTATGTAAAATTAAAACAAAGAAAATTATTGACAGATTAAATTTTGCTACTTGGGCCACTAAAGGTATTAGAATAAGTAGGGATACACTATATGATCTATATGACAAAAGATCATATACATCTGACCAAAATTTCCATAATTATGTTAGGAATTATTCAAAATTATTCAAGAAAGTTTGTATCATAGCTAAATCTATTCACATTGGATCCAAAATCAAACAGTCAGATAATAAATCCAAGTGTGTATGGAAAATCATTAATACTGAAACCGGTAAAAATATTATCAGACAAAATATCATTTCAATTAGACAAAACGGAGTTATGTTATCAGATAAAAAGCAAGTTGCGGAGTTATTCGAGGAATTCTTTACTAATATTCCATTACAAATCACGAACTGTATTAAATCATCAGCTAGTACTGCTAAAGAATTTTTAAAACGATATATAAAAATACCAATTACATCTAATTTTAATTTTAAACATGTCACAAATGAGGATATACTAAAACACTTTAAAATGTTAAATAAAAAAAAAACTGAAGATTTATGGGGGCTATCTGTAAAAGCTATCGAATCAATTATTCCTACTATAGGACCGGTACTCGCTGATATTTTTAATGGTTGTGTTAATGAAGGAATTTTTCCCGACCTTATGAAAAATAGTAAAATAGTTCCCATATTCAAGTCCGGCTGTAAGACAGATCCAAATAATTATCGCCCTGTTTCTGTCCTGCCAGCCTTAAGTAAAATATTCGAAAAAATACTTCTTGGTCAGCTGTTAAGTCATTTTAATACTCATAAATTGTTACATGATCAACAATACGGGTTCACAAAAGGTAGAAACACAACAAATGCCGGTACAAGATTGATTACTGAAATAATTGACGCTTGGGAAAATTCTCAGGATCTCGTTGGCGTTTTCTGTGATCTGTCTAAAGCATTTGATTGTGTTGACCATCAAACTTTGTTAGATAAGCTGGAATTTTATGGCATTCGCGATTTAGCTTTAAATCTAATAAAGTCCTACCTTTCTAATAGAACTCAAGGTGTTAATATTGATGGTTGTGTATCAGACGGAACCCTTGTAAAGATGGGTGTCCCCCAGGGATCAATTTTAGGCCCATTCCTGTTCCTAGTATACATCAATGATCTTCCACATATGGTACAGGAGATGGCACAGATAGTACTATTTGCTGATGATACATCCCTACTTTTTAAAGTTAGTAGGAAGGATAATATATTATCGGCAGCAAATGACACTCTGGAAATGGTTTCAAAATGGTTCACGGCAAATAATTTAGTTTTAAATGCAAAGAAGACTAAGTGCCTGAAATTTACTTTGCCTAATGTATCTAATATCAATGCCACAGTGAAGATAGGTGGTACTGACCTGGAATTTGTTGACTCCACTGTGTTTTTAGGGATTACAGTCGATTCCAAACTACAGTGGAAAGCTCACCTTACTTCTTTATCCAATAGACTGAGCTCTGCTGCATATGCAGTCAGAAAAATCAGAAAGTTAACTGATGTTGCAACAGCCAGACTAGTATACTTCGCCTATTTTCACAGTATAATGACATATGGTCTTATAATGTGGGGATCTGCGGCAGATATTGATACTATATTTATTCTACAGAAAAGGGCCATTCGGGCAATATATAACATGAAAGCTCGTGATTCTCTTCGAGAAATCTTTCCTATGATTGATGTACTGACACTACCATCTCAATATATTTATGAAAATTTATTGTACGTTAGGAAAAACTTTAATATGTTTAGCAAAAATGGCGATAGACATAATTTAAACTTAAGAAACATAGATAAAATCGATATACCAAAGTTTAGACTGCAAAAAACTAATAAATGTTTCGTCATTAACAGTATAAGGTTATTTAATAAATTACCTAAAAGCATTATAGATCTGAGTGAAATAAAGTTTAAAAATTGTATAAAACACATATTAATCAATAAGGCTTACTATAGTGTAAAAGACTATCTTAACGATAAAGACGTCTGGATCCGTCCTGATATGCAACTGAGGTCTCGCAACTAGTAAACAAATTGCTTATGTAGAATCTACCCTAGTTTAGTAGGTATATAATGTCCGATATTGTAATAATTTTATATTACATAATTTATTTTCATTACATTATGTAAATTTTGTCTTTGGATAAGGTAATCATTGATGATTACCTACTTATTTATACTTAATTTATACTAATAGTATACTGTGTAGTTATGTACATTGGTACCGTAACAAATAATCTGCCATAGGGTGTTCTACGCATGCTGATCAGTGGGGTGCATTTTGAGTATGTTACTATATATATATATTATATATATGTATGCTTTATAGCATAAGTCAATCAATAGCTGTACCCCTCTTTTAGTTTGTGTGAAGCACTAGAGTTTTTTACTTGCTGGTTTCTTTTTCTCCGGGGTGTCTCTGAGGGGATCGACTTTACAGTTAGTGTTTATGCCCTTAAAAATACCGATCCTTATACCTTTACTTATATGTGATTGGTTACTTAGCTTTTATTTACAACAAATATTTAAGGCATGGATATGGTCGGTGAAGTTGGTCGCCTTGGTGGCTCTCTTGTATGGCAGTTAATGATTGACAGGTCAATGGAATCAGCTAACCACCTAGTCTTACACTAGTTGGTTATGTAGTGTGTGTTCGGTTCGGTAGTAATTTTAATATTAAGATTTCCATTCCATCGTGTCTAAGTTCAATTAATATTTGTCGTTATTTTGTTAATGAATAGCTGCCTAACCAAACGCACTCTAAGACCTCATTGTTAAACTTTTTTTTTTTTTTTTTGACTATTCATAAATATCTGTAAAGATTTACATGAAATAAATGATTTTGACTTTGACTTTGACTTTGAGATTCCATTCAACTATTATAGAAATATATAGGATAGCTAAGTATGAGCAAAAGCACTCAGATGCTGCTTCTATAATGTCATATTCAGTAATGGCATATAACAATACTATTCATTCAGTTACTAAACTGACACCTTTCGAAGTGGTATTTGGACATACCGATACAAATAGTGTATTTGATATAGAGTTTGAAAAGCATTATATGCAACAATTAGTTAAAGAACATGCTAAAAGAACTAAATACTTATATGAATATATATCTGAAAAAATGGTAGGAATTAAAATGAATAATAGAGATAAGAAGGGTGGAGAACCCATAACTAAATTGTCTATTGGACAAGAAATTTACGTTAAAACTACAAATAAAAGAAAAAGTAAAGATAAACCTCGTTATGATAAAGCTAAAATTATAGGTAAAGTCAAAAGAAATATAGTTCCTATTAAAATAAGAAACAGAGAAACTAAAGTTCCTGTTAAAAATATAAAACGTATTTCACAGTTTGAAGCTATACTTCTGATTGTGATCGAGAGTGTAATGAATCTCCAATTATAACAGATAACAAATAATCCAGGTATTTTACCGATACGTAAAGGCGAAGCTGTTTTAAAAATGATAAATGGATAATTATATAAAATGTTAATTTAAGTTTGATAAATGATAATGTTAAATATTTTTAAATACAAAGAATTTGAAAAAATGATTAATTTTAATTTTGATAATAAGTTTAATTTAGAATTTGATAACTGGCGTATACAATTTGAATATATGAAAGAAATAACTATTAATAAATATAAACAATTAGTACCAACTCAAAGATTTAAGAGAGGTATATTTAATCCTTTAGGTTTATTTATTAAAGTAATTACAGGTAATTTAGACCATGATGACGCTTTTAAATATGATAATTTAATTAAAAATATTAAAAATAATCAAAATGTATTAAATAAGAAAATTACTTTGGTAGCTAATTCTATTGATAATTTTATGAATATGTCTCAAAACATTAATTATGTTTTAATGAATTTAGAAAGTAGTTTAAATGATTTTAAAGTTGAGTTTAATGAACTAAGAACTACGAGTATGTTAGCTTTATGTTATAGTAATATTTTAAGTGTGTATAATTTATTCATTAATAATTTGCGTAGCATTTATATAAAAATGAATGAAATTGAAACTGCTTTAGCATTCAGTAAGTTGTTGATTCTACATCAATCGATAATTAATTCAGATAAATTGTTAAGCTTATTAAAAGAAATTGAAAAAACTGATAAACTTGTGTATCCTGTTAATTATAAGAATTTAATATTTATAGAACAATGTATTGTACTTAAGGCGTATGTAAAGGAAAATTTAGTAACTTTTATTTTAGAGGTACCTTTGGTCCAAAATGACACATTTATATATTATAAGTTGTATCCTTTACCCGTGTATAATCCTTTATATAACAAAACTACCCTTGTTGTTCCTAAACACCCTTACCTTTTAATGAACGGGTTGAAAACCAAATTCGCCATGAACCCATGTCGAGAAATAACTGAAGAAATATTTATGTGTGAGAATGATGATAATGCACAATACGAAGATGATTGTGTTAAAAATTTAATGTTGTTTACGAAGAATTATTCGAGTTGTACACAAATTCCTGTAGAAATGGAAGCTGTTAAATTGCAGCATATTGAAGAAAATCGTTGGCTTTTACATTGTCGACAAGAGAAAGTATTGATTAAGAAATATGAACATGATGTTTCTAGACAACCAATCGCTGGAACATATATGTTAATTTTAGATGATAATTGTGAAGTAAAAATTGATGAGTTAATATTAAAAACTCATAAACTTTCTATTAAAGAGAAGTATTTGAATATACCAGTAATTAATTTGCCCGAGATTACACAAATCGATTCTCGTATGCAAGAAAAGAAAGAGAATAAGAATATTGATGTGAAAGGAGTTGATTTCAGCAATCTCCAATATTTGTCTTATGTTTTAAGAAAAGAAAATGAAGATTTCCCAGTGAAAAGTGATAGTGAAAGTGAAAAGTTTGTAAAAGTGCATAGCATAAGTCTTGCCACTGTAATCCTTTATATTGTTTTAATCTTAAGTTTAATGATTTTTATATTGTATTATTTTTGGGAAAGTGTTAAGAAATTTTGTGTAAAGCAAAATTATCCGAAGAATAATCGTTCAGACAATTCCGCTCTTAAGGGGGGAGGAGTTACGTCAGCCCACCCAAGTGTTATAGTAAATGTATAAACTGCAGTATTGCACTTTTCGTTCCATTGCCTTATTAGGAGCGTTGGACGGCGATCAGACGATTCTGAGAATCATCTAACCGTCAAACCGAGGTGATGTAATTGATTAAACAAATAGATTTATTCATTCCTTGTGAGTTACTTAATAAATTAAGACGTGTCTAAATAAAGTTTGCTTTGATTTTTAAAAAAGCCTTTCCCCGCCACGGCAGCTTGACTACATTGTTGGGGGCGGTGTTGACGTTTTGTGATTAACGCACGTGCTTCGGAGTTTTTCACTTAATCTTATTGCTTTTGTTCATCAAAAAGTCTTTAATTTTATGATTAACAACTAATGTGATTGTGTATTTGTCCGGTGAGGGTTTGTAATTTATATTTTCCTTAAATATTAAATATGGAGATTCCTCCGAAACCTCCCGATCCTCTTTTGTCACCTACTATTATGGACTTCCATTCACCCGCGGAGTCACCAACTATGTTTTCGCTGGAACCGATACTCGTAAATAATCGAAAACGGCATCTGGACTCAGCAACAATCGAGTCAAACACTAACGAACCTAAAAAACTTGTTATAGATTCACAAGAGTCTCGCCCTTCTATACAAATGACTTACTCTCATCCTAGTCTGGAAATCGGACAACCTAAATACTCCGAAATTGACAAAGGACCGTTCTTTGTACATGTAATGCGTAAAGAAACCTCCCCAGACTCCGGTATTTCCATAAATAGGATTAGATTTGGTCCATTTTTAGTACAAAATAATATTCCGAACATCAAAATGGGTGGTGTAAAGATGGTCGGCCGAAACAGAGTTTCCGTCGAATTCACTTCTGCAAAGAAGGCAAATAATTTCCTTGTTAATCCATGTCTTCAGTCCTCCAATTACTAAGCTTCTATCCCATCATTCCAAATATCGCGTATGGGTATCATTCGTGAAATCCCATTAGAGGTTTCAATGACTGAACTTTCAGAACCTAACTCCATTAACCCCCCTTCAATATAATTCTAAAATTGTACCTTCCAAATTAACGCCCAGAAAATCATATAAAAAAACAGTATTACTTCAGAAACCGCAAAAACAAGTCTATAAAGGCTATGACAAAGTGGCCCATAACTCCATAATTGGAGCTTTCAATCCCCCCCTCCGGCCAATGGATGTGCCTTAGGGAAAGTCAATCAGGATTCTCCAAAGGAGAACCTGATTGAACTAATTTTAACTCTTTTAATAAATATAAGTAGTAATTACAACAATAATATACCGAACAATGTTTCTCAAAAACTAAATGAACTTCTTCACATCATCCAACAAAACGCCCCAGACACAACACATAATATAGTGGAATGTGAATAGCATTAAAAATAAAAAGACTGATATAATATATTTAATTAGAAAATTTAATATTAAAATACTGGGCATTACTGAACCCTGGCTTAAGCCAGGGTCAAGATTTGTACTCCCAGGCTTCCTTAGTGTGAGGGAAGACAGAGACGATGGATATGGTGGTAGTGCAATTTTTATTAGTAGACACATGCCTTTTCATCAGATTCGCATCACTGCTCATCCACCAGATATTAATGTGGTTGCTATCAGATCAGGTGATATAACCTGGGTATCAGTTTATATTCCTCACCCCAATCGCTCCCATATTCCTATTCTAGATTCTCTCTTCTCTCCCCAGCCAGTCGTTATCTGTGGGGACTTCAATTGCCATCACCCCATGTGGGGGCCCCGTTCAGCAGATGCCTTTGGATCGGACTTTTTGGATCTCATTGACAATCTGAATTTCTGTATTTTAAATGATTGTGCAGCAACCAGACGCCCCAATCCCACTCAACTCCCGAGTGCAGTGGATCTCTCCTTATGCTCTCCTTCCTTGTCTCCAATCTTGTCCTGGTCCATTTTATCAGAATCATTTGAGAGTGACCATTACCCAATTTTAATATCATATCTTATTGCTTCCCCCTTAACCTTGAATTTTGAACCCCTTTGTAAATATAAGTTGCATAATGCAGATTGGTTAAAATTTTCCGATCTCAGAGGACAGAAAGCTAATTTGCTAGATGTTGTAAATGACAATAACTATATTTCTATTTATGACCAATTGGTGAAATCTATGATTTCTTCAGCCGATGCATGTATTCCTAGAAAGCCTATCAGAACTCTGAGAATGATGTCCCCTCCTTGGTGGGATTCCGAGTGTACAAAAATGGTCAAAGCTCGAAGAGAGACAGAAAGGCTGTATAATGCATCGATGTCTTTAAGTAATTTTATTAATTATAAAAAAATAGCAGCTCAAACAAGAAAGCTGCTAACTAGTAAGAAAAAATCTGGGTGGTTCAAATTTTGTGAGAATCTTTCTCCTCGCTTCCCTTCATCTCTTGTTTGGAAAAATATTAAAAAATTCCGTGGAGCCATGTCCTCTAACAATACTTCCTCTTCCAATGACCCCTCAGGATGGTTGCAGAGTTTTCAGAATCCCTGGCCCCTCCCCTGAATCCCCTACTTGATAATTTTCCCCCTTTACCTATCTCCCTTAACTTCCTTGATCCCATGAATGAACCCTTTAACAGAAGGGAGTTTGGTTTTGTCTTGAGCAAGCTTAAAGATTCCTCTCCGGGCTTTTATGGTATCCCGTATTCATTTATCTGCAAATCTAGTGTATGCTTCCAAAATATCCTTTTACAAATCATAAATAAAACATTTGTTAATGGTATCCCTCCGGAACCCTGGAAAAAGCAAATTTTAATACCTATCTTGAAACCCAATAAAGACCCCTCCCTCCCCTCTTCTTACAGACCTATTATACCCGTATTTTGTAAACTCCTGGAACATCTTGTGAAGAACCGCCTGGAGTGGATAGTGGAGAGTAGAGGCATTATCCCTAATTCCCAGTTTGGGTTCCGTAAAGGTAAGGGCACAATCGATAGCCTAGGAGTGTTATCCACTGATATTAGAGTAGCATTCTCAAAAAATGAATAAGTAGTAGGGGTTTTTCTTGATATAAGTTCTGCATATGATTGTGTCCTTCTTCCTCTGCTCAGGCAGAAAATGCTTAAGCTGAGCATCCCAGTAAGGGTTGTACAGGTCATATCAAACTTGCTATCTCCCCGTACCATAAATATCAGATACCAAGGTTGCCATCTACCTTCTCAAACAATCTGGAGGGGCCTGCCCCAGGGATCCGTCCTAAGCCCGCTCCTCTACAATATATATACTTCTGATCTTGACTTATCTGTTACATCTTTCTGCAATATTCTCCAATATGCAGATGATCTGGCTCTCTATGTATCAGTGGCTAGCATTCTAGATTCTCAGGCTCCCTTGAATAGTGCTCTTTACTATCTAAACAATTGGCTTAAATCCCATGGAGTCTGGGGAGGTTTCTTTTAGAAGGGGATAGTGTTATATCCCCTTCTAAAAGCGCTGTTGTTGTTTTCTCTAGGAAATATAAAATCCCTTCCTTGAATATTAAAATCAATAAATGCCCCATCTCCCAAATTCAATCATCTATACTAATATTATAAAGCTGAAGAGTTTGTTTGTTTGTTTGTTTGTTTGTTTGAACGCGCTAATCTCCGAACCTACTGGTTCGAATTGAATAATTCTTTTTGTGTTGGATAGTCCAGTTATCGAGGAAGGCTATAGGCTATATAACATCACGCTACGACCAATAGGAGCAAAGATATAGTGGTAAATGTATAAAAAACGGGAGAAATTATTTCATCTTTGAAGCCTTCCGTTGCGTGCGCCGTGAAAACGGTTCAAGATACACAAAAAATATGTATTAAAGAATAATCTAAATATATATAACTCAAAGGTGACTGACTGACATAGTGATCTATCAACGCACAGCCCAAACCACTAGACGGATCGGGCTGAAATTTGGCATGCAGGTAGATGTTATGACGTAGGCATCCGCTAAGAAAGGATTTTGATAAATTCTACCCCCAAGGGGATAAAATAGGGGATGAAAGTTTATATGATAAAAAAATAACTATTCCACGCGGACGAAGTCGCGAGCACAGCTAGTTTAATGTAATAATTTCTTGGCATTGTATTGGATTCGAGAATGACGGGTATTCCCCACTTTGATTACATTTCAGATAAGTGTGAGAGATCGATTAACCTACTTAGATGCTTATCAGGAGCATGGTGGGGCTCTCACCCATACTGCCAGAAACTTCTGTATAATGCTGTCATTAGAAGTAATCTAGACTATGCTTCATTTGTTCTCACACCCTGCAATCAATCTGCACTAAATAAAATAAACAAAATTCAATATAAAAGTTTGCGTGTTATTCTTGGTTCCATGAGGTCATCTCCTATTGTGGCCTTGCAATCCGAATGTGCTGAGCCTCCTTTGTCTGTCAGAAGACAGTATCTCTCGGATCGTTTTTAATATAAAATAGCTTGTAACGTTTTCAATAGAGAAGTTAAGAAACACTGGTCAGATAGATTACCAATTTTTTGTGACGCTTCAAAATACGGTTCTGATACCTATGTTGGTTCAGCAGTTTGGATACCAAAATATTCTATTATTTTAAACTTTAGAAGTCCTCCTCTGTCTTCAATCTACACTGGGGAATCCCTTGCTATTTATGAAGCTGTATCTTACATACACTCCCATAAAATTAAAAAAACAATTATATTCTATGATTCTCAAAGCTGTTTAAAAGCTTTATCAGACTATTCCTCAAATAGTAATCCTCACCCTATTACTTTCAAAATTAGACACTTACTCCTCCAGTGTAACAACTCTGGCCTTGATGTCATTCTGGCTTGGATCCCTAGCCATTGTGGCATCGAGGAAAATGAAACTGTAGATAGATTGGCTAAGGAAGCCACAGTTACTGGTTTGATGGTCGATTATGCCCTATATACTCAGGACTTAAACCCTTTTGTTAAATCTGACCTGGCTTGTTGCTGGGAGGAAATCTGGAATAAAGATAAGGAAAAGGCTAAACATTACAGAACTATACAACCTCATATCAGTTTGAAACCTTGGTTCTTTACTTACAAAACATTTAATAAACAAATTACATCCACTATTTGCCGACTTAGCCTGGGGCATAATAGTTCCCCTATACATCTTAATAAAATTAAGGTCCGTGATAGTGCATTGTGTGATTGCGGCTGCGAGCTGGGAACCCTGGAACATATATTTATCAGATGTCCAAATCAGTCAACCTCATTATATGACACTCTTCCCTGTGATGTCCCCCGACCTACCAACTTAAACACTTTACTCACTTTGTCCAGCTTCTCTGGACTCTGTGCTTTAGCAAAATATATTGAAAAATTCAAATTTAAACTGTAACTAATATGTACAGTTTTGTATATTAAGATATTTTAGGGTAGCATTCAGAGATGCCAACCATACAATCATTAAAATTATTCTAATGTTTACCCTACTATTTCTTATGAAAAAGAGAGGTAGGTATAACAGCATCATTGGTTCCTAAAAAAGTTTGGTTGGTATCTCTGAGTGTATATGTATTTATTTTGTATATTTATATTATTGTATCATGTATTTTTAATTCTATATAACTGGGTATAAATTTGTGTTTTAAATCCTTTATATACTAAATTGCTGAATGTTTCTTTTTCAGATAGTGTGCTGTCCTGTGTCTCCTAACTTTTTGCCCTTGTGATGTCTTAACTAATTTTAAATACTGCATTCCCCCTCCTAAACCGTACCTTGAGTAATACTTTTGCATTTTATTCTCCCCTATTATTCTAAACTTAAAGACTAATAAGTTAAAGTCTCTATAATTATTTTTCTATTTTTCTCCTCCTTAAGTGCTATTTTTACGACTAGACACTGGCAAAATTCGCGAAAAGCGAGAGGCCATATAAATAAGAAATAAGAAATTGAATTGAAACATTGTTGAAATTATTTGGTATTTTTTTTACTATTCGCTTTTTAGTTTGCGAGCTTGATTATAACATTTATAGAAATGTTGGATATTAACGTGGATAGAAATATCTTACAAAGCAGGAAATATGATGTTTAGCAAGCAGCCAATTCACTTAGGTGGGCAGCAGAAGACAGGCAATGTTTATCACCATTTGGCAATTTTTTATAGACTGCCAGCTTGGGACCAACAGCTGTTAAGACCATATAATCAACGACCTTCTAAGAAAATCTGCCTCCGAGTTGGTGTCATGAAGTCAGCTAGCGACTCATAAAGTAATGTAGCGACTCTTTTTGGCCTGCCAAATACTGGCTCGAATATCCTATATATATATATATATATATATACCTTGAAATTTCAATTGGACGGGGTTTATACGTCTCAATTCGTTTTCCAAGCCAGTAGCTGAAACTTATGTTACTAGGTGTATAATGCTGCTTTAACCTTTTGGACACCACATTACAAAATGGGAGTGCTTTCTCCAACTTTTATATCTCGGAATATGATGACCATACACCGGCTTCTGTTCTCAATGTCATCGACCATTACAGCAACATTATTGATTTGGGCGCGAAACAGTGATAAGGTTTCCAGCACAAAGTCCTTAAAGGTATTGAAATCCTTAGCCAGGTGTGCCATTGAAATTTAGCAGGATACAGATGCAAAGTGGGCCTCAAAGGTTTTCATAGCCCTCTCAAATTTATCCTCCAGGCCCAAGAGTTTCGACATTGGCTCACCTTCCATTATGATGATTGTTTTGGAGAAAATTATGTAGAAAAACCATGAATGAAAAGAAAACAAAGGCTATGACAAATAGCAGCAAAGATACCATAATATTTTATAACACTGCTGGGTCAAGTAATCACACCAAAAAACATAACTAACAAAGAAGTTGATATCAGAATATGTAAACATGGAAACAATATTGGTCCCTCATGGAAATTATGAAAGACAAGAGAATGCATGCATATTTGAAAGGTAGAGTGTTCAATACTTGCATTCTGCCTATTCTTACGTATGGATGCCAAACATGGTCTACCACTGAAAGAGGCTTGGCTACAATTCCAGTGGGACCCGAACTGTATGTACCTATCTCTTTTAACCATCTAGGAAGTTGGTTGTGGGATAACATCCACAACCATCATTGTATGATGTATTGGGCCAATTTACAAGACTCCAGACAGGCGAGAGAGGCAGTAAACAAACCAGGCCCGCGTCTAGCTCAAAACCTGCTCAATCTCAACAGAGGTAACCTGCGGATGGTGGTGGGTACTCTAACAGGACACTTTCCATTAAAAGAACACCTTACCCTTCTAGGATCACCAACAGTCCTCTTTGTAGAGGATGCATGGAAACAGAAGAAACACCCACCCACGTGCTGCTTCATTGCACCGGGGTGACTTCGCAATGGGAGGAAATCCTCGGAACACGGTCACTTCTAGAGGCCTGTAGGTGTCTATGACTTCTTGCTGCCTTCTGGAACGAGCTGGGCTCTAGCCAGCAGTTTACATCACACAAAAAGGCCTAACTTCCTGGCCAATTGCGAAAAAGTGGACCCGCCATGAAGATGATGGTCTACCACTAAGGGCAATCTGCAGAAGCTACATTTAACCCAATGTAGTCTTGAAAGGACCATGATGGGTAAAAGAAAAATAGACAAAACTAAACATATCATCATCAGAAAATCTACAAAGGTAGAAGTCATAATATCAAAATTAAAAAAACTTAATTGGGCAGGTCATATAGTAATAGGAGATGAAAAATGGAGCAAAGTAATAACAACATAGTATCCACAACAAGGAAAAAGAAGAAAGGGGGGACAATATAAGAGGTGGCATGATGAAATAGCAGCAACTATTGCAAGAGTTTGGAGAAGGATAGCACAGGACAGGAAGGAATGGAGAAGGCTGGAGGAGGCCTATGTCGACAGACAAACAGATATGGAAGATAATGACACTTAAAACTTTTGTAAAGGAGGGATAACTCAAGAAAAGTCAAAACCTTTCTCAATCCTGGACAAAGCACAAGACTGGAAAATATTCATATACATTACAAGATTCCAGACGAACTAGCAGTTTCAGCCTATAGACCAGACATACTGGTGTACTCTCGGTACTTAAAGAAAGTAATACTTATAGAACTCACCGTTCTGTGTGAAACAAACATACCTAAGGACCACAACATCAAGCCGAACAAATATTTTGATATCACAAACGAAATTACTAGAAACGGATTTAAAACTCAACTTTATGCAGTGGAAGTTGGTGGAAGAGGAATTCCAGCAAAGTCTTTGCACCGTCTATTGAAGGACCTTGGCCTTCCGAGAACAGCCGTCGGAACTTTTATGGAGCATGTTTCCAGGATGGCGCTAACAGGATCTTATAGTATTTGGTTGAGTGGAGAGGGTAGTGAACACAGTGCAGGTGAGAGTTCAAAAGGCCTTTAAACTTAATTCGCAGTCTCAAGTCTGGGAACGCTGCAGTTCATTCCCCTGCCTTTTCAACCACACAATGAAACCGGCACCCGCACGGTGAAGCCATGGATTGCTAAGAACATTGTCTCTCAAATTGTAATTATATATTTAATTATCTTAATGAAGGCTATAAATAAATTAATGTAGAAAAACTAGTAATTTACACTTTCATTAAATTTAGAATGCTTTAATATTATAATAATTAATTAAAAATATTACAATTCAAAAGCATGTTTTTTGCTTAACCTGTTTATGTCTGTCCAAAAGCTTCTGAACAAATTGGAGTGCAAAATATTTAAATTATTAAACATAACATGTAGTTAAATGGAAGTGAAGTGAAATAGAATATAAAAAAGGGAAAAAAAAAGTATATTGAAGAAAATGTAGTAAATGAAGTGTAGGTAGTGAATTGAAATAGATTAGGGTAGACTGGAACGCAGTGAAGTAGAACATAGCATGGATTGTAGTGAAGTAAAGAGAAATCAAATGAAATAAACCCAGTAAGTTCTTCTCTCTTTTTCTTTACTATACCCTGCTTTGTTTTACTCCACAACTTCTAGAAGTCCATTTCACTTCACCCTGTGTACTTCACTTTAGATTTAATTTGTTTCCTTTTACTACTTTACTTCAATTTCCCTTTACTACCCTGCTTCTTTCACTCCACGACTTTTACAAGTCCATTTCACTTCACCATGCTTACTCCACTTTAGATTACTTGACTTCACTCCTCTCTTTCCTCTACTCTACTACATTCCAGTCCACTTCCTTTCACTACCTACACATCAGTTTACTTTACTCACTACACATCACTTACTATTTACTTCGTTTCCCTTTACTAATCTCTTTTTACTTCACTCTAGTCCATTTTTCCTTACGTCAGTTCACTTCACCCCGCATTCGTAATCGCGAATTCCGCATTCTCCATACAAAATTAGCTTTCGTACTTCCAATAATACAAAAATATTTTTGTCAGTCATTGTATTTATTAATCTTTGTGAGTTGGCATCATAATTTTTTTATTTCTGAAATTAAAAAAAATGTTTTTTAGTAAAATAATACAAAAAAAAATTACCTACAACAGAAAGATTTTTGCTTCTTCAACCAACAGCCAAGTATATAAGTTATTTTGGAATTATATTTGTATGGGCATCAAGTTGACTTAAGACTCCACTACATTTGACAAAATCCATTTAATTCACTATCTACCTTTCTTCACTTAACTTTTTATTATTTTAACTTTGACTACTTAAACTTCACAAAAAAACTTTAGTCACTAGTAACTATAGATAGTGTGATTCCTATCTATAGTTACTAGCGTCTATAGATAGGTATATATATATATAACCAATAGTTCACTTTATTTTTCAATTAAATCTCTCTAATTGGTTGATTGGTCCTATATAGTTTCTAGCGACTGTAGTAAAAATTGTTTGCAAAAACTTGTGGTAGGCCTTTTATGCTGTACAATATTAAGCTTATATATATATTATATATCATCACGGGTGCCTTACGGGCGCCCGAGACCGCCTAGACGGCCCCAGGGTACCCAGCGGAGGGGTTTTTAATCCACCTCGTCATAGCCGATGGTATGAGTCTACACCGAACAAGTGGCTAGCTCGTCGCGATGTTTTGAATAGACTTAATAACCCATCTATAAACAGCAAGTTGGTATAGTGAAACCGGGACCGACAGCTTAACGTGCTCTCCGAGGTGTGTCAAACAAATGTACATAAATTTTTAGATTAAAAACTTATTGGTACACACCGGGATTCGAACCAGGGACCTAAGTGTTTTTAAATCCAAGGTCTAACCAACTCGGCCACCACGTATATGTATGTACCAATAACGTACCGTATGTAATATTAAGCTATTGAAAAATTTATGTTTAAGAAAGTTATTTTGTAAGAGATATGTGGGAAAAGGGTGTAACATTTTGAATCCATCAAATATTACTAAGAATCAAACACTACTAGCTCATACTTATCAAATATATTTTTATTAAAATTATAAATAAAAATTTAGGTTTCATCCCTAAAGTCAAGTATATTATGGGCCTTAGCACAACAGCATTGATAGGCTCGATAAATAGATACATATTGATTTTATGAATGAATGTTCATTCATAAACTTCATTTTATAGACTGTCAAACTATATCAATGTGGTTATGCTAAGCCCCTATGTGGTCTGTAAAGTCAGTCGTCTTCATCAGAAGAAGAACTTTCACTACTAGGTATAACATTCAAATAATGTAAAGGTATCTTAAAGGGATTATATTCAGCTTTGAATACCAAATTTTTCAGTTCTTCTGATATAGAAACATTACCATCATCTGGTATTTCGGAAGGAATGCATGTTAATAAGCTTTTAAAATGATTAACCAATTTCTCATTATTAGCCAAATGATACTTTGCTCCTAAAATAGATTCTCTTAAAGCCATATTATAAACATAATGTGTTACCCCATCTAATTTAGGTACTAACTCTCCTTTCAGAGCCTTAACTAAGTAAGTGTGAATCTTAATAAAATCTACTCCATCACATTTATTAGCAGGTAAAACATTTTTGATCATGTCTTTAAGTGCATCCGAGTATATGACACTAATTAATTCATAAATATCATTATCTTTTGCCATCAAATCTAACCATTGGGGTATAGTTTCCAAAAATAATTTTCTTTTTCTTTTAACTAAAGGAGGATATTCTCTACTGCTCAGTTCTGTTGCTTTATTAACACAATATGAAATGGCTTCGTCCACTTCTTCTTCAGTCTTAGATAAAATTTTTAATTGTATATCTTTAACAGTTGTTTTTCCAGATCTTATTTCTGTACGTAATAACTTTAGTTCTTTTAGTGTCCAATTGCTCATTGTTTTATGTTTATCACTGACAACAATTTTAGGTTTAGATTTAGGCTTAGCAATTTTAGCCTTGACAATAGCAGAACATGCAGCTTTTGTAGACACATTAGAAATAGCTGATTCAGCTGTTGTAGACTCAGCAGTTGAAGTACTAGGAAATGATAAAATTTCATTTGTAGCCATTGTAATTCTGAAAACAATTTTAAATATTAAACATAAAATAACATAAACATAAAAACAAATACATAATAAAGTCAGGATATACAATAATAATCCCCAAGGTTACCTTTGGGCAGGCTCAGGCAAGGCTCTTTAGAATAAAACTTCAATCCTAAGTAGGTTTATAATTATTTTTTTAAATGGAAGAAAACTTTCAAATTATTAATAAATTAACACGAGAACTAACTTTTATAGAAATTACGAAAACAAAACAAACGTTTTTTTTTTTTGTTTTGTTTGTTCTTCGTAAGAAGAACGGGCAAAGGGATCAAAGCCTATACAGCGCTGTCTTATTCTATATATTCATTTCAAATTCTTTTCACTGTAGTTTTAATAAATTTGTAGATAGCGTAGTAATTGCTGGGATGTTGTAGAAGTCTTTTTATATTGCGCGGTACTTCATTTCTTTTATAGTTCGTTTGTAGATCCGAGTATAATACAGATTGTTGAAAGTTTTTTTTTTTTTTTTTTTTTTTTTTCAATGTATCCAAGTATTGGAAAGGCAAAGGGATCTAATATACAGCCACGTCTTTAGTAGTTTTTGTACATAATTATTTTTCTTCGTTATGTTTTGCAATATATGAACTTTTTCTTCGATATATTATTATTAATCACTATTTCCCCATCGGTAATATTTTATTTAATAGTTATATTTTATTCTTCAGTTAGTACGTCGTAGTTTTTATTTTAAATATTTTGTACAGTAGAAGATATATATACAAAAATGGTTTTATGGGTATCTTGATTTTTTAACAAATCCTGTAGTGTACGCGGGATATTTTTAGATTCTTTGTAAATTTCTAGTAAATTGTCAATAAGTATAATCCTTTGAATGGTAAATTGTGGGCAGTTAAAAATAATGTGATGTAGAGACTGTATTTCTGAGGTATTGCAATGAGTACATAATGGTGAACTAATCATTTTAATTCTATGTAGATGTTCATTAAAAATTCCGTGTCCAATTCTAAAACGGCATATTGTGGAAAAAATCTTCTATTAACATATTTTGTTTTTGTGAACCACTGTTTTGAAATGACCTGATTTATAGTATTGTACCATTTTCCTTTCTGTTCTAATGTCACGTTCCAATGTTCTTTCCATTTATCTTTCAATATTAATTTTAATTTTGCTGTTAATTTCTGTCCATGGTAGTTTTATATTTCGTATTGGAGCACACTGTATAGTTGTTATAATTTTCGCAAAAGAATCTACTTTTTCATTTCCGGCAACACCGGAGTGCTATGGTGTCCAAAATAATAAACCTCCCTTTTTGCTGTTGAGATATTTAAATATTTTTCTCTTATTTGATAAATATAATGTGGAGTACCAGCATTGAATTTTGGATTGGATAATGCTAGGAGTACGCTCGTGCTGTCAGTGATTACTATCCATTTGTCTGAGTCCGAGTTATTTTCTATATATTCTAGAGCCAATAAAATTGCTTCTGCTTCTGCAGTGTAAATACTACAAATTGCAGGCAACTTATATCCATTACCTATATTCTTCGCCAAATCGTACATGGCCATGGAAACATTTTCTTCGCTTTTTGAGCCATCAGTATATAATAGTCGGTATTCATGCCAATTTGATAATTTCTCATAAACATCATATTTATTCTTAAGAGTTTTATCAATTACTATTTTCATATCACAGAATTTACTATCATATCTACCAGAGTAGCAGGGCCAAGTAGTGTGATTGTATATATTGTACTCATCTTTAAAATTGACTATTTCAGATATATTTTTAGATAGAAAGGTATCTGAATTTAGGGATAATTTGTGAAGTAATGAATTGTTTGATGTTGCAAGGAGTTTTAAAATAAACTTGTTATTTAAGTAATCAAACCGTAAAGCTAAAGGAGGCAAATTACACTCTATTTGCATGGAATTTATTGGAGAGGTGTTCATTGTACCCAAAATTAAGCGTAAGTTTTTGTTTTGTATCTTTTCTATTTTATCTACTAATGTTGAATCTGATCCATAGCAGAAAAAAGCATAGTCAAAATGACTCCTAACTAAAGATTTAAACAAGATTAATAGTATTTTGGGATCAGCTCCCCATTTGGATCCTACTAAAGATCTTAAAATATTTGTTGCTTTCATTGCTCGTTCCATTAAACAATCAACATATTTATTCCACTTACAATTTTGTTGAACCTGTACACCCAAAAATTTTGCACTAGGTGCTATTGAAAGGCAATTGCTATCATAATATAATTTACAACTACTTTTGGTCACTATGCTCTTACTAAAAATTACAACTTTACTTTTATTTGCATTAATGTCCAACTTTAGGTAGGAAAAATATTTTTGTAATTGTCTTAATGCTAAATTTAGTTTATTACATACATCTTTTACATTGCTACCGGTGCAATGAATTGCCAAGTCGTCAGCAAATTGTAGGCTATTAACATTAGTACCTAAATTCTTATTAATCTGATAAATATACAAGATGTACAATAGAGGACTTAAAATCCCTCCTTGGCAAACAACTTTATGTGAAAGTTTAGGACCATATAGCCTGTTATTATATTTTACATATACTTCTCTGGCATTAAGAAAGTGATATATCCATTTATTTAATTTTACAGGAATTCCTATAGAAGCAAGTGTGGATGAGAGAATACCAAGATTTACATTGTTAAAAGCTCCAACTATATCTAGAAAAATGCAAATAAGTTTATTTTTGTTATTATTAGCAGAATGAATATCTATACATAAATGTCTAAGGCTTTCACGAGCAGAAAATCCACGGCGAAAACCAAATTGATTGCAAGATAAAATGTTATTGCTTTCGATAAAAAATTCCAGCCTTTGTTTTATCAATACTTCAAAGATTTTACCAACACAGTACTATTGGACGGTAAGATTCTATATTGTGACTATCTTTATCAGGCTTCAAAATTGGTATTAGGCAATCTGTTTTCCATTCATTTGGTATAAGAGATGATTCCCAAAGACAATTTAAAATGTTTAAAAAGATTAATAAATTATTACTATTTAATTTAGAAAGCATTTTATATGATAAGCAGTCCATTCCACAAGCTGTATTTTTGCGAGATTTCAGTGCTGATTTTAATTCAGTAAGAGTAAAAGATTTGACTAAATAGATATTGTTATTATCTATTTCAGAAATATTATTTATACTTATAGGTGTTATCTCAGAACAACTATATTTTTTAAGAAAATCATGAATCCAAGGGGGATCTAATTCAGCAATATTTCGAGTATATTTATATTTTTTATTAAATTTCCTCAATGTTTGCCAAATATATGTCATGGGGGTTGTTCTGTTTATTTTACTGCAGTATTCTTTCCAACTATCACTTCTTTCCTGTTTAATTATAAGCTTTTTAACAGCTTGCAGTCTTTTAAATGAAATATATGTATCTTGTGTAGGGTTCTTTTTAAATAATAAGTAAGCATCTTTGCTATTTTTAACAGCTGCTTCACACTTTTCGTTCCACCAGGGTACAGAAGGATGTTTTAGTTTTAGATTGTTATAGTTAATATTTACATTTGAACATGAAGGATATTTACAATAGGAATGCTTAACAGCAGAAGATATTATGTTACAAAACTTATGATATGACTCTAAAGGGTCATTTTGTATATGTACAAATTCTTTTAAGAAATTATTTACATTATCACTATATAAATCCCAATTAACTAGTTTTAAGTTAAGACTAGCTCTGTATGTATTATTCTGAGGTATATTGTTATTATGAGAAATATTAAATACTATATTTGTCATTGACCATTGTTAAATCAAGAGCATTAGGCCTCAAATGTCATGGAGCCTACAGTAGTAACCTGACCATTGTTTAATAGAACTAGATCATTGTCATCCAAAGAGTCTAGTATTTTTATACCTCGAGAGTCTTTAGAATTACATCCCCAAATAGTGTGATGTGCATTAAAATCGCCTGAAACAAATAAAGGTTTTGGTATACTACTAATTAATTCTAAAAATTTTGTTCTAGTAAAGCTAGGTGTGTTATATGTTGGACAATAAATACTTGCTATTGAAATTGATTTGTTGTTTATTTTTATACTAACTACTACATTTTGCAATGAATTATCAAACTTGGTGTTAATGTTTTCATACGGAATATCTTTGTGAATAACAATGGCAACACCATTATGAGCATTGCCACAGTCATTGCGTACAATATTATAATTTCTAATGTTAAAGCGTTGACTTGGTTTCAGCCAAGTCTCGCATACTACGGCTACATGTATAGAGTTTGTGTATAGAAATTGTGTGAATATGTGTTGATTGCATAATATACTTTGAGCATTCCATTGGACGATATTTAGCTGGTTGAGGTTGTAGTTGGGCATTGCTTTTTTTGGTTAACAGTTTCAGCTAAAGTATCGAGAATATTTTTAGAGCTGATCAGGGTATTTTCAGTCTTATTTGAGATTAATTTACTGATAATGTCTACTAATAGATTAAACGATTTATTATCAGCGTTTAAAAAGGTTATTAAATCTATTAGAGCAGGTGGGGGTGGAGAAGGTTTAGCAGACGGGGGCTGAGAAGGTTTTATTGGTCTAGTATTTAGGGGAGGAAAAGATTTATTATTAAAAATGTCAGCAAATGGGGCGGGCTTGTGTTTATTTCTATTTTCTGTGATTTTTCTTTGTTTAACTGGGCACTGTGATGATATACTAATATGGTTTCCTTTGCAGTGGAAACACACTGCTTTTTCTGCTGGAACTATACACTCTTTGTAGTTATGACTTTCGCAACATATAGAGCAAGTTAGGGAATTTTTACAAAATTTAGCAACATGTCCATATCGCATACATTGATAACATTGCTTGACGGGTGGTACAAAAACAGACAGGTCATGTCTCCATCCATTAAGATCTACATAGTCCGGTAGTACTGATGAAGCAAATGTTATTGCTACCGTAAAAGTCAGTTCTAGAAGGAAGCCTTTTTCAGTCTTAGTTTTGCGTAGAAATCTGCGCACACAAATTATTTTTTTGTTACTCTGTAACAATGTAAATCCTTTTTATTTGATAGGTTTTTAGGTACCTACATTCCTAATTATTCCTGTTATTTCCGTAGAATTTGCAGGGATGTTGGCTTTGATAAGGTACTCTTTCAAAAAAGTCTTATTATTAAGAAAAGCGTTAGCAAGGTGAGGTTTTTCGAAATTTACTCCCACTTTAAATTTGTTTATTAGTCTCAGGTATTTAATACCCTTATTAATCCTTTTTAGAGAAGGAGTTAAGGATAACAAATCACGAGTTCCGATAGGTTGCTGTGCATCTGTTGATTCTATAAACACTACGAATTCACTAGCTGTTGAATCCTCCGGATATCTTCTTGTATAGTCCGTTACGAAATATGTAACAAATTTATCTTGTTCGTCTTCTTCATACTCCGAACTACCACTATCAGAGTCCCTTTTAGAAATCCTCAATTGGAACTTTTTTTTTGCGTTTAGCTCCCGGTTTTACACCGTGGGATCTTCTACCCATGTTTTACATTTATTTACACTATTTATATACACTTTCACAAATATATACACAACTATTTCCAACTTTTTAATAAAATTATCAAAAAACCCGCGTTTGCGATTCGAATGTTTCCCGCGCTTTTTCGTTTTTTTTTTCTTTTAATTCTTCCACCATTGTGGAAGGCAAAGATCTTTCGACCATACGACAAAAACGATAGTTAATTTATAGTTTTTTTTTATTTAGATTGCAACCACAACAAACCCATAGAGTATAATCCAGACCCACAGATATTTTTTTTTTCGTTTTCGGTTTTCTCAAATAGAAAAGACAAAGGTCTTTTAACCATGGGCTTTATTCCGAGTTTTGACACGTTCACCGTCGCGTATTTTGCGTAAAGTACGGGTATTGAAATATAAGTTTTATCCTGTTAATTATAAAGTTGAAATTCTAATGCTCCATACATGTTCAAATTTGCGAAGAATTCGTGTATTTCAAGATGGCTGCATTATAATAGCCAACCTAATACATACTATATATCCATTGGAATAGAGCTTATATTTCCATATTTATAGTTTGCGCAACGTCTTGTCGTGATTAGCGGTTGATAACTCGGAATAAGGCCCCATATTATCGGTTATATCGTCGGCGGAATAGAGATGTGACGATTCTTGCCTAAAATACAATTGCTTTCCTAATATAATATTATTTTCATTGTTACTAATCTGCAATATTAAGCTATATGATGTTTGTTTGTTTTATCAATCTACTTACGCTTTCGCTTGTAATTGGTTATTCTTATTTTTGTTCTCTAATAAGATAAAGAAATATCTAATATTTTATTTATAAGTGTACAGGGGCCTTTCCTAACAGCCGATCGATAATCGAATCGAAAGACCCATCGTAAGCCAAATGTATGGGACGTTTCTCGGCGATCGGGCTCTACCCATAGAGTAAAATTCCTATACAATTTTATCGATCGATGAGGCGATTCGACTGGCGATCGTGTTCTTAGGTCAGGCCCCAGTTTAAATCTTTACCAGCTATTTGTATCCTCATTTCGAATTATTCTTAAACCTAATCTATTTATATGTGTACCCTTACGTTCTTTTTATTTTGTTATTATTATTATTTAAAACGTAAAAATAGATAAGTCCCTGAAGATATACTTAGAGAACGTAAGAGACTTACGAACGAAATCTAATGTAAGAAATATTTTATTAAATGATTTTGATGTGGTTTTTGTCTGGTAGAGACGTGGCTTCTAGATAGTATCAAAGACGAAGAATATTTCGAAGATCGATACATTGTTTACCGCCGCGACCGCGATTATAAAAAAACTGGCCAGTCGCTGGGTGGAGGTGTTTTTATCGCTGTAAGGCAATCGACGGCAGAGGATTTGTGGCTTACGCTTTCAATATTTGTGTGCTCAGAATAACGGAAAATCATTTCGTGAACAGATGAATGCGTTTAGTTCTAAATTGGGTGATGTGGTCCTAACATTGCCCTTAGATAAATTTATCGTTGTTGGTGATTTTAATATTAGTGAAGTTATTTGGCTACCCAACTCCAATTCGAACGAACTATCGCCATCAAATATTGTCAGTCACCACATAACGCATTTCTTTGACATTTAATAGTTAATTCATGTAATTTCGGTCAATGCAATAATGCAAAAAATAATTATGACCGAATATTAGATTTAGTATTCTCAAATGATTCATTATCCGTAGTCCCGTGTTTGGATCCACTGGTAGAGGATGATTCCCATCACAAGGCATACTTATAGACGCTGACTTTATAGAACTTCGTTTTCTAAATGAAGCACCCAGAATCAAATATTTATACAACTTCGGTGACTATAAACACAGCATTATAGTCACCGGAGTTGTATAAATATTTGATTCTGGGTGCTTCATTTAGAAAACGAAGTGCTGAATTGAATGAAGTTGTCTTCCAAATTGCTCACATGTAGATTTTCTGATGCTGTAAACAATTTTTATAATGTTCTCCATTCCGTTCGTAACAAGTTCATTCCCTTTAAAATATGCTTGTCCTCTAAATTTTCACCATGGTATGACACAGTACTCAAAAGATATTAAAGAAAAAATATAAAAATCATCGTAAATATAAAATATACAAAAACCAAAGTCAAAGTCAAAAATATTGATTTCATGTAAACCTTTACAGGCGTTTATGAAAAGTAAAAAAAAAAAGGTATATAGGGGGAGGGAGAATGATACAAGGGGCACATAGATACACAAGCATTATTTCATAGTGGAATAAACTTATTCGAATCGCAATATCTCTAAAACGCGTCTTTATAATTGTGAATGTAGCCGCTATCACACCGACAGCTAGTCAGCCGGTGGCGTTTTACAAGACTGAGCGTGTTTCGAGTGCAGCCAAGTAAAAAAATACGTGAAATGAAAAAGTGTTTCAGCGAACTTCTGTGCCATCTTGGAAAGATCTATATATATGAAAGATAACTGAGGGTATCAATATTAAGTATTTTGTGCATTAAAAAAAAAATGTTATTTTCATTAGTGCACCTGGTTCTTTGAAAAACATTTGATACAGCAAAGTACGGGGCACAATGATGCGTATTAATGTGCCCCAATATAAATTGTTAAAAACAGTTTTAGGTTCAAATTAAGTATAAATATTTTTGTTGCCATCAGAAAATGGTGCGGACGTATAAGCCAAAGATTGAAATACATAATATAGATGAAGAGAAGTCAAGACTGCCATATTTGAAGTTAATTTAATGTTACAAAAATATCTTTAAAAAAGCTCTAAAGATCTAAGAAAGGAAAACTAGGATTGATACTGACACGCCAGAAAAAGATCGGCTGCAATTATTACATAAAGAAAATGTAATAAAAATGAAAACAGTAAAATATATGAAGCAGAAAGTAAATAAAGGTAAATAATTGATTGGGACAGAAACTAAAAAAGAAAAAAGTCCAAAGGCCAAATCTGATTCCAGTGAAAATGAGTCGTTGCAATTAAGTCATAACGACGGTGATGAAGAGTTTGATGCAGAGGGTGGAAAAGGGTTTGATACCCCTAATACTGAAAATATAAACATTGGTTATTTTCTACTAATAAAATTTTAAGAAGAAATCTGTTGTTTATTATGTGGTCAAAGTCATTTTCTAAACACAATTTGACTGAAAAGTATCAACTTTTTACACTTGATAGATATTTTCAGTATAACTAGAAAAATCTTAAAGGTCTTAGGTGTTTATTCTCCAGATGTAGAAAACAAAGCAAGCTTAGATATTAAAGATATTACACGTGCCCAAACCTATTTTTTTCTAGGGTTACAGCTCAAAGATCATCTAAGTATTCCTTTACAGTTCATTTAAGTGCATAGAATGTCCAATAAAAGTTACAATAGAGGCGTTCTTATTAAATTTATATTTTTTTCTTAAGTAATTGCAATGAGGATCAGTAAAGTTAAATCAAATTCAATAAAACTATACGTATCCACGTTGTTCTCTATGAAATATGAATGGTATATCTTTTTGAATTATCCAAATCGGACCATTAGTTACGGAAATATTAAATAATAAACATAGACCGTTCCTGCCGCTAAAAGCCAGTGTGCCAAGCTACGCGTGACGTCACTGTGACTGACAATTTCGCTAGCTGATCCACTGATCTAAGAATCCACTTTTGGGAGTTTTCCAAAAGTGAATTCATTCATGGTATTTGATAATCTAGGCCAGTGGTTCCCGTAGTTTTCTGGGCTACGACCCATCTAATACAAGTTTACAAACTCGGGACCTATCTCTAGAAAATTTAACTGTTACGAATATAAATAAAGGAACTTTTAAATAACAAACAAAATTAAAATACATTTTTTCGGCCGTTGGCTCGGTCGGTGACGTTCTACAGGCACTCAATATTCGCTCGCGACCTATCAGTGGCCCATAGAATCCCTGATCTAATGAATAATTAATAATTATTGCATAGATAATTATTAATTATACTACGTGAAATATGTTGTTCCATTGTAGTTGAGTATTTAGTGCATCATGTTGTATGAGAACCCTGCATTTAGTGATTAAAGGCTCAGAACTTGGCATAGTTATTCCTTGGGTAGTATTGAGTAGATTTCGCCGGTAGCCATCGGTAGCCACCGAGCGGGTAGCAAGGGGAAGGGAGGGGGGAGTTTAACACTGTGAGCGCTATTATGCCAAAACTAATAGCCAGTCAGGGAGCAGCCGCTGCCGAGCTTCACTGCTGAAGCCAGGCTGCTATATCCCGAGTAGTAGAGACGATTTCAAGATACTTTTCCCTTCAATATTACCCGCCGCCGGTGTACTTCTGAGAGAGACGACCGAATCGTATTTTCTCAACCTCTCTGCACAATCGGCACCATCGGGTGTTGACGTGCAGGAAGAACTGAGACATGTAGATATAGAGTTGAAATTCCAATGCTCCAAACATGTTCAAACTTGCTAAGAATTCGTGTATTTCAAGATGGCGGCATTATTATAGCCAACTTAATACAGTCTATATAACCATTGGAATAAAACTTATATTTCTATATTTATAGTTTACGCAACTACGGGCTGACAGCAGACCGGTACATCTCCAATATACATCTCCGACATTAAAAATACCAGTATGACTGTGGGTTTACTAACAATGGTTACTTAGATCAGTGCTCAACTAAGGGCGACTAGGGACATAAAAGACGCCATAACTGTCATTATTTAACAATTAGTCGAGATGACTATCCATCAAGAAACCGGACCTAAAACGTAAATATATAAATATACTCTGTCCCGTGATGAATAATATATTTTATTTAGTTTTTACAATCGTACCTATATTAATAATAAACGGTATATTTTTGTAATCGTAGTAAATGTGGGTTTTAGAATATTTTTTTTCGTATCAATATCTCTTACGGTTTAAAAATAAACCACGTTTATGTATAAAAATATAGTTCATCATTTCACTATTTTGTTCAATCCTTTTTATTTTTCTATGGACAAATATAGTTTTTGTAATGGAAATGAATTATTAATCCTTAAGTTATCCGAAAACGATACCAAACTTTCCATTATACCAATAGTTTTAGCACAATAGCGCTCAAAGTGGAGCGCAGCGGAGTCAAACTGCCTCCCCCCCCCCCCCTTTCCCTTGCACTCATACAATATGTATAAGGAACTTTTAAATAACAAACAAAATTAAAATACATTTTTTCGGCCGTTGGCTCGGTCGGTGACGTTCTACAGGCACTCAATATTCGCTCGCGACCTATCAGTGGCCCATAGAATCCCTGATCTAATGAATAATTAATAATTATTGCATAGATAATTATTAATTATACTACGTGAAATATGTTGTTCCATTGTAGTTGAGTATTTAGTGCATCATGTTGTATGAGAACCCTGCATTTAGTGATTAAAGGCTCAGAACTTGGCATAATTATTCCTTGGGTAGTATTGAGTAGATTTCGCCGGTAGCCATCGGTAGCCACCGAGCGGGTAGCAAGGGGAAGGGAGGGGGGAGTTTAACACTGTGAGCGCTATTATGCCAAAACTAATAGCCAGTCAGGGAGCAGCCGCTGCCGAGCTTCACTGCTGAAGCCAGGCTGCTATATCCCGAGTAGTAGAGACGATTTCAAGATACTTTTCCCTTCAATATTACCCGCCGCCGGTGTACTTCTGAGAGAGACGACCGTATCGTATTTTCTCAACCTCTCTGCACAATCGGCACCATCGGGTGTTGACGTGCAGGAAGAACTGAGACATGTAGATATAGAGTTGAAATTCCAATGCTCCAAACATGTTCAAACTTGCTAAGAATTCGTGTATTTCAAGATGGCGGCATTATTATAGCCAACTTAATACAGTCTATATAACCATTGGAATAAAACTTATATTTCTATATTTATAGTTTACGCAACTACGGGCTGACAGCAGACCGGTACATCTCCAATATACATCTCCGACATTAAAAATACCAGTATGACTGTGGGTTTACTAACAATGGTTACTTAGATCAGTGCTCAACTAAGGGCGACTAGGGACATAAAAGACGCCATAACTGTCATTATTTAACAATTAGTCGAGATGACTATCCATCAAGAAACCGGACCTAAAACGTAAATATATAAATATACTCTGTCCCGTGATGAATAATATATTTTATTTAGTTTTTACAATCGTACCTATTTTAATAATAAACGGTATATTTTTGTAATCGTAGTAAATGTGGGTTTTAGAATATTTTTTTTCGTATCAATATCTCTTACGGTTTAAAAATAAACCACGTTTATGTATAAAAATATAGTTCATCATTTCACTATTTTGTTCAATCCTTTTTATTTTTCTATGGACGAGTATAGTTTTTGTAATGGAAATGAATTATTAATCCTTAAGTTATCCGAAAACGATACCAAACTTTCCATTATACCAATAGTTTTAGCACAATAGCGCTCAAAGTGGAGCGCAGCGGAGTCAAACTGCCTCCCCCCCCCCCTTTCCCTTGCACTCATACAATATGTATACTTAATAAACAAGTTCTAGCAGACAGAAACCCGACACTTAATTAGCGACCGTCACAGTAACGTCACACACTCCGAGCCGCGACAACTTGACGATCGGCACATTCATTTGATGTGAGCTACTTGCTCATTTTTGGTCGTATGACAAAAATAATTACACCAATGTTTTGGATTTTTTATTGACTATTATTATTGATTAATATTACATTCAAAACTAAAATCCTCGTTGATCCTCATTGACTTAGTGCTATATTTTAAAACATTTCCATACGAATTCTACTCTGTATCAATGTGCCCCAAATAATGATGATGATGTGCCCCTACGATGAATCGTTTATAACGATTGACGAAGTCTTATTTCAATCGATCTGGGGCTCTAGAGGGACACGACACGTCGCCTCGCCTGATTTTTCTCTAGAGCCCCTGGGGCCTTATTCCGAGTTTTCAAACGTTAAACACGACAAGACGTTGTGTAAACTCTAGATATTGAAATATAAGTTCTATTTCAATGGAAATATAGGCTGTATATTTATTATGCAAAAATATATATTAAAAAAATCTATTTCATCATCATCATTATCATAATTTCTTCCAGAAATTAATGTTTTTATAATTTGTATCTCCAACAATTTTTTCTCCATTATTCAGTATAGTAAATAAAAAACTAAAATCGACAAAGTAATAAACACATAAATTAAACAATAGTATATTATAAAACCAAATATTTATAGTTCGAAAGATAATATTATGATTAATAGTATTAATTATAATATAGCTATTGATAATAATTCGCGGGAAAATACGGATTGTTTGACAAAGATTAACAATAAAAAAATCACCTCCAACGCGATGCTAAAAATGTTAACATTTATTGGTAACAATTCGCAAAAAAAACGACTGTTACTAACGTCAGATGTTGGTATTTATCGATATTTTTTCCAAAGAAAACGACCAATGCTAGTGCCGCGCTAACATTCTAAGAAAACGCACCCATTAAGGGCCCGTTCGTTTTGGGAACGAAATATGTTCACAATGATCATAATAACATTATGCGAACTTGCGTTTTTTTTTTGGTTAATTTCAATCACAATGCCACAATTACCACTATCCAAATCTAACGCAATTGTTATTACGAATCTGTCAACTGTCACTTGTCAAGTAAAATATAGGATAAATCGTACAATCCACTAATTTTATATGCCAAATCTTTCTAAAATCATTTCGATTTAAAATACAATAAATTTGATCTTAAAAATATAAGACGGCTGTGACGTTTAAAACTGTCACAAACACAAATGTCAAAATATGTTCACAACGCCTCACCTATCGACTGGGGTCATTGTGATCAGTTCATGGTAGCATTCTGGGCCAAAAAAAACGGCCATTGTGGCAGATCACATCGCCACTTTTGCCGCCGAAAACTCAAAAAAAACGCATAAATATACATCGTGATCGTTGTGAACATGTTTATGTCCCAAAACGAATGCAAGCTAAGTGATTTAATGACGACGATGTTTTTTTTTTGCTTAAATTAATCGATAACAAAATTATTTAATTTTTTTTATATTATGGCCTACCCTACCCTATTATAATGTGCGTTACTGCGTCTTGACAGAAGTACTCGATACTTAGAGGTATCGATACTTCTCATGAGTACAGTATCGATACTTTCTATTCGATACCGTGTCCCTAAATACATTTTCCTTCTATTTCTATGCAATACATACATTGTACCGCCCGTCTGCGCCCACAGATTAAGGGTACCTTAATCTGTGGGCGCAGATCGAATGAAGTAGATTACTAAAGTTTGGTATCCCGGGTAGAGGTGGGTCGTTACGTGATTTCATTGTAACGTAACGGCTACGTTTCTTTTTGTTAATCACCCGTTATGTAACTATTTATAGTTATTATTAAGAAAAAAAAAAAAAAAAAAAAAAAAAATCAAGATAGTGCCTCGAAAATAATTTTAATTTTATGTACCTACTTTACTCTCAAATAAATCTTAAACAATCATTGTATTAAATTATTTTCTTACTTACACTAAAAAATTATTGGTACACGAATATTTTTTTTATATAAAAACTTATTCACTATAACAGCAGTCAGAAAACTTATCTACATTGTACAATTATTTCTTTAACACATTTTCTTTATTTAAAATTTTCTATCTATTTTAATTCTTTAAATGGCGACATGATTCTATTCTATCTAAATAACTTAACCACAGAACGCCAGTTCTATCCCCGCTTCTGCACTTCATTTTTTTAAATTCATATTTTTATTATGATTTTTACATGTGTTTTTATTTTAATCAATTTTTATCTTTAACATCCAATAGACAGCTAAAGTTTTATTGACCACAAAATACTTATATTCTGAATTATTTAATTTATTAGCGCCATCTCTCTGTAGTAGTTGTTATAAATTGGTTTACTTAGTTCATTATATCACCGCTTTGCGCTATGTCGCTGCTTGCCGACATTCCACAACTTGTGATTTAAACGGACGGAACAAATGTACCTACCTATCTATATGGATATCACTTTGAAACGCTTGTAACGGTTGTAACTTGTAACGATGGAAACTCTTGTAACGTGGTGGTTATTGTTACTTCACGTGATTGTGATATTTAGTGATTTTTGTTATAGTAGTTTTTTCGTGATTGGTTGCACATTCGTTCTAAGGTTTTTAGACGTTGTGTTTTTTTTTGAGTTATTGTTGCTATCCTCGTTTTAGTTTCTTTTTCTTGTATCGGTTTTTAAAATATCGTCGTTGCACTCCGACGAGGTGGTTAATGATGTTCACGCTATTGCTGTGATTGGTTGCGGTACGTTCCGTGACGCATTCTTTCTAGGTTTTTTGTAGTTGTATTTAAAAATTATCTTGTTTTAGTTTTTATTTTGTTTTTTTTTAATAAAAGTATTAAATTTTTGTTTTGATAATAAGTCTTATATCCACATGGCTTATATTTTGATTTTGGACTCATAGTTATGGTATTGGTGTAATCTGACGATATGTCATGTCAAAACGTTTTTTTATTATAACTTATTAACCCCTGGCCCTAGACCCAAAGTGTTTGTACTTAAACGATAGGTATCGATGATATCTAGCCAATGAAAGTAATTTCAGCGTTGTTAAAGGATTTTCGACCTTATTGACAATTGCATTTTATTGGTAGAATTCGATGGTATGCCATCTAATAAGTCGAATGAAATTTAAAAAAAAGGTACTCGATCAAAGTCATTAAGGTCGAAAATGTTTTTTCAATTTATCTCGTCAACCGTCGGTCGTAAGCCGTGTTTGTACTCTAATAAAAGGAAATAATGAGATCTAACCCTTTTAATACTCAAAAATCAAAATTTTGGGATTTTTTTAAATTACGTTTTTTTAATTAAATAGTTATTACAAATATAATAACCGTTATTAGTTATTTAAGAAATATCGACTTTACTGTAACTATCTACGTTACGTAACGCTCACCTCTAATCCCGGGTCGATCACGACGGTGAAGTAGTGGTGGGTCGTTAGGTGATTTCATTGTAACGTAACGGCTACGTTTCTTTTTGTTAATCACCTGTTATGTAACTATTTATAGTTATTATTAAAAAATCTAATTATAAGCAAAAAAAAACAAAAAAAATAATAAAAAAATTATGTACTACCTACTTTACTCTCAAATAAATCTCAAAACAATCATTGTTTTAAATTCTTCTGTGACTTATCTAACAAATTTTCTTTATTTAAAATTTTCTATCTATTTTAATTTTTTAATGGCGACATGATTCTATTCTATCTAAATAAGTCAACAACCACAGAACGCCAGTTCCATCCCCGCTTCTGCACTTCATTTTTTAAATTTCATATTTTTATTATGATTTTTACATGTGTTTTTATTTTAATCAATTTTTAACTTTAACATCCAAAAGGCAACTAAATTTTATTGACCACAAAATACTATATTCTGCATTATTTAATTTATTAGCGCCATCTCTCTGTAGTAGTGGTTATAAATTGGTTTACTTAGTTCATTATATCACCGCTTTGCGCTATGTCGCTGCTCGCCGACATTCCACAACTTGTGATTGAAACGGACGGAACAAATGTACCTATCTATATGGATATCACTGTTGAAACGCTTGAAACGGTTGTAACTTGTAACGATGGAATATCTTGTAACGTGGTGGTTATTGTTACTTCACGTGATTGTGATATTTAGTGAATTTTGTTATAGTAGTTTTTTCGTGATTGGTTGCACATTCGTTCTAAGGTTTTTTGACGTTGTGTTTTTTTTTGAGTTATTTTTGCTATCCTCGTTTTAGTTTCTTTTTCTTGAATCGGTTTTTAAAATATCGTCGTTGCACTCCGACGAGGTGGTTGATGATGTTCACGCTATTGCGGTGATTGGTTGCGGTACGTTCCGTGACGCATTCTTTCTAGGTTTTTTGTAGTTGTATTTAAAAATTATCTTGTTTTAGTTTTTATTTTGTTTTTTTTTTAATAAAAGTATTAAATTTTTGTTTTGATAATAACTCTTATATGGCTTATATTATGTTTTTGGACTCATAGTTATGGTATTGGTGTAATCTGGCGAAATGTCATGTCAAAACGTTTTTTTATTATAACTTATTAACCCCTGGCCCTAGACCCAAAGTGTTTGTACTTAAACGATAGGTATCGATGATATCTAGCCAATGAAAGTAATTTCAGCTTTTTTAAAGGATTTTCGACCTTATTGACAAGTGCATTTTTTTGGTAGAATTCGATGGTATGCCATCTAATAAGTCGAATGAAATTAAAAAAAAAGGTACTCGATCAATGTCATTAAGGTCGAAAATGTTTTTTCAATTTATCTCGTCAATCAACCGTCGGTCGTAAGCCTATCGTGTTTGTACTCTAATAAAAGGAAATAATGAGATCTAACCTTTTTAATACTCAAAAATCAATATTATGTTTTTTTTTCTTAATTACGTTTTTTTAATTAAATAGTTATTACAAATATAATAACCGTTATTAGTTATTTAAGAAATATCGACTTTACTGTAACTATCTACGTTACGTAACGCTCACCTCTACGGTGAAGCGCGCCGCTTGCTGCTGCACGCCCGCCCATTCTTTTTATTTGTTCAGTGTATTCTTTCGTCGTCATCAACATCGTCATAAATGTAATTTTCCTTCTATTTCTATGAATGCAGTGATCTAGATACAGTATTTAATATAATTATACAGAAATAGTACTTATTTGTTCAGTGGATCTAGTTGTGGGTGGTGGAAGTGAACAAACAAATAACAAGAGGTGGTCGCGAATCTATTGATTCTTTGTTTATTAATCAAAAAGTATATATTTTTATACCTATATTAAGTAGTTTTGATTTAAATTCAAAGTTAATAATAAATATACCAACAAGACACAATGAGTGATGTTGAGGTGTTTAGCGACGAAGATCCAGAACTTGTCAACAATATGTTCATACATAAAACGAATGAATTGCGAATGCTGAGTGAAGGATTAACAAACTCTTCTATAACATCTAAACTATCATATGCCATCGCAAACAATGAAGAACTCGACAGACATTATAGTAAATTAGAAGTGATCCTAAAACGCCGACTGTTAGAATGTAGGGAGAAAATGTGACAAGAAAGTATAAATAAAAAACATAAAAATCCGAAGAAACGAGGGTTTAAACAATACCTTTATGATATGCCATATTTTAAAGACAAGTCTGGTTGGCCTGCTCCAGAAAACGATGTAACAAAAATGATGAAGGAAAGTAATATGTTTGATTATTATAAGAATAAAATTACACCATGGACTTTAAAAACTGAAAAAAAATTAATTAATGTTATTAAATGTATATCATTTAATATTAAGCAAAAGGAGCTAACAAAAAAAATACATGAAAATCAAAAACTTAAATTACCTACAAAAAAACTAAAAAAACAATTGAAAAAAATTTACAAAATGGATCTAAAGGAATTAGTCTTGCCAATAGATATTGATTATGACTGGGAAGAAGTTGCAAAGAAATTAAAATATGTCCATTCTGCACAAGAATGTTCAAATATATGGAAATTATGTTTGCACCCATCTATTAATAGTGAGAAATGGACAGATTCTGAACAGTCACAACTAGAAGCTATAGTTGTTAAGCATAAAGAACAAAATTGGGAGGCTATTGCATTGGAGTTAAATACAGGCAGGACACACTACCAATGCTTTGTACAATACATGACTGAGATTGTTAAGAACAAGGACAAAATATGGACACCAGAAGAAGATAAATTTTTATGGAGCATTGTCACATTATGTACAAACTCAGGTAAAATACGGTGGGATGAGGTAGCCAAACATATGGTGAATAGGACCCCTGGAGAAATTTTAGCTAGGTGGTTTGAGCTTGAAGAAGATGACTGTGTGAATCAATTTGGACAAAATTATTAATTGGTAACAAAATATTTGGAACGCACAGAATTACAGATAAAGAAGAGACACCAATTACTGAATAAAAAAAATATATACTATGGAGTGATGCTGAACAAATGATAAAATTATTGGAGAATAGTGTAATGAATTTCAAGTATATTAAATTATACTTTTCAAGTAGGTCATACACTGATGTTAAGAAAATGCAATAAATTCCTGAATAATTCAGCTTTAGTATAGTATATCAATTGGGACGTGCCCGTTTCTGCGAGCTGTAACAGGCACAAAAGTAACTTCATATAAAATATCTTCTACCATTATGGAAAGTAAACCATCTAATTCACCTTAGAGAAACTGAATGATAAACTAAAAAATCAGGTTAAAGAAGAAATGGGTAAAGTTCTTTTAAGTAACATGGATTTAGAGATAATAAAGTTTTTTATAATGGATACATTAAATGATGTTTTTCCAAACATTTGAGCTTTTAGAAAATGTAAATATGATTTTATCTGAAGAAGAACAAGCTAGAAATATTGAAGCTTAACAAATCCTACTAAATAAGCAAAAGCAAATTAAATAAATCTGCTGTTGAGAAAGGTCCATATGCCAAATATTATAAAGAGGATGCATTAATAAAAATCAAGGAACAGAATAATATATGTACATATTCAAGGAAAAAGACAACAACTGAAACAACAACCCATAAATAACATTAGAGGGAAAATTAAAATTTGTTTTGCCACCCAAATACATTATTGGCTTGTAAAATTCTCATAAACAACCTTTATGCTTCTAAAACAAATTGCAACAAATCTATTTTTCATTTATGTAAAAGTAACCCTGTTGTGGATGAATAGTATAAACTTTTAGAAGAAAGATTTAGAATGATTTTTATTGCCATTAAAGCTAAGCAAAACATCACACACAATCATTAGAACTTTACAGAATAATACAAAATCAAATGATACACCTAAACAATAGAAGTTATATCTTTAATTAATTAATCGATTTTTATTTATTTATTCAATTTTGTTTATAGAAGCTTGAAGGCAGATTTAGTCATAAAATACATGTATTCTTATTGCATAATTATAAATATACTCAATATAAATTTACAAATACATTAATTTTTTTTACTTGGTGTACTGTGTTTTCTTAAAGTTAGGCCAACTGGGTATCAATTCCCTTAAATTAACTAAAGTTCAACCACCTCATAATAGGATCACATTACTTAATTTGACACATTTTCTAATTGGTAATCAATCATACATAGAAAGATGTCAAACAGCATGTGTGATTCTATTAAAATGGGATTATAATTAGTATGTTATCTTAATTATTATTTTGGTGAATGGCTTCCCTTAACGCGTAACTCTGCCAATGTCAAGTTGCTGAAAAGGCATGCAGGAGTATAAATTTAATATTTCTATTATAGATTTATAAAAAAAAGGCAATAAATATTAGTTAAGGTTAAACATTTAACACTAGGTATAAACAGTACAATATAAACAAAGAGTTTCAACATAGTGGAACACAAGGGCCCTTGGACAATACAGGACGGCACACAGATCTGAAAAAGAAACATATTATATATATAAAGTAGGTAGTCAAAAGTTTAATTTAACTTCTATTATATATTAAGGCACAAATTTATACAAGGGGCCCCTAAAACTTTGGATCATGCAATCCAGGAGTAAATATTCATAGGAAGTATAATAGAAATATATTTATAATGAGAATCCTAATTTGAACTTTTTTAAATATTTTGCTATAGCCAGTATTCCATTATAATTGGGCAGAAGAGATTATAAGAGAGTAGTTGAATTGGTGGGACGAGAGATTATGTGTGGAAGAATATTGTATAGAGAAATATTCTGATTGGTACATCCAAATAGAGAGTGTTCTAATGTTCCCAAATCTGTCCCACAGTCACACAAGGGCAAGGTAAATTATTATGGCCCAGTCGAAGTTGGCAGATAGTAGAGGTGATTTATCTAGTAAATTGTTTTAATGTAAAAAACCAAGGTTTAGTGACAATAGTAGGTTGGATTGATGTGTTTAGCATTAGTGGAATCAAAATTCCATATACTCTCCCATGAGGCAACTTGAGCTCTTCTAGCCATAGGGATCAGGTCCTGCGGGTATAGAACAAAATTGTCCATTGAGCCAGTGGATGAAGTAGGTCAACTGCCTCATTGAGGCATTGCAGAATATTGGCAGTCTGTATGATCAATGCCTATGAACTTCCCTATTAAAAATGCTATCTGCTCTGGAAGACTCCTTGTCAAAATATACAATTTTGGGGATGAGTAATAATGAATTATATGCATTTTTAAAAATGGGATACCATTTGAGGGAATAAATGGGATATTTGATCTTAACAAATTTAAGGTAACTAACAGGGATGGATTAGTTTTGTTTCTCTAATATGGAGAATTTAAAATATTGAATAATGATTCCAATTTATGCATAAGAGGATGAGAGGGGGATAGGGACCCAGGTAGCATATTGACGTCCCTATGACGTCAATTACATCGAGAATGACACTAAGTTGACGTCATAGGGACGTCAAATACCTGGGGAGATTTTGTAAAAAAAGCAATAATATCATCCGATAGGTATTGCCTTCTTGTGCATAAAGGAGGTTCGGCACATTCATTTTCCAGGGCACACACACCACACAAGAGCCACCAGTAAGTAATAGTTTTTTTCAGCAGTGCGCAACGCACCCGTGTGAGAATCTTGGACTCAATAGTTTTGTTTCCCGGCTTCTCGCATTTTTGGATTTGAAAAAAAATAAATTCTCATTTTAGAAAGGACACCTGCATTTTGGCCTAGTCAATTGTACCGAGATCAAATTATAATAAAACAATACTTGACTAGAATCGATTTATTATACAATTATTCAATTAATTTAAACTTCACCGGTTTTAAAGAAAAAAAAGTTTAAAAATTAAGAAAAATTGAAAAAAAAGATGTTTAAGGCCTTTGCTTCTATATTACGAAAAAAAAATTGTCAAAAGCGATATTTTTAATATTTATGTAACCTAAAAATTCAAATAAAAACAATCTAAATTAA
This sequence comes from Monopis laevigella, assembly GCA_947458855.1. Classification (NCBI taxonomy): domain Eukaryota; kingdom Metazoa; phylum Arthropoda; class Insecta; order Lepidoptera; family Tineidae; genus Monopis; species Monopis laevigella. The sequence continues at coordinate 32,844,306 of OX381576.1, read as the reverse complement.
TGAATATTTAATACAGAATTATAATTGTTTAACCAAAACCCTATTTTATAAAATGTTTATATTTACATATTACCTATTTTTAACACCTCTATATAGTTGACATCCCAGCACGTTCCTATTTAGATAAAAATGAAAGTTCGTGATGTATATAATTATTATATACCAACTTTATTTTTTCGTTATACCTATTTTAATAATTAATTGAATGATGTTTTCTCATTTTTATTCTGAGGCAATTTAATTTTTTAAAACTTATTTAAAAGGAATTTATTAAAGATACAAAAACAAAATAAGAATTTATTAAAGATACAAAAACAAAATATACTTAAAAATAAACTAAATTATATATAAACTAAAATAAAAATATTAAAAAAATACTCACCTATAAAAAAAATACGGATTCCAAGCCAGTGTTGTGCGGATATGTGCCCAGTGTGCTGGCGGCGTTTCCCCTCTGAATGGCGAGGCTGACCTGTTGAGCGAAAAATGCCGCCGCTCTTGGGTCACTCGAGGCGTGGACCAAACGAGTACCAATTTCTTTAAAAAACTTTTTGGCATCCGACGACCATGGGCCGAGCGTTTCTACTGCAAACGCAGCAAATATGTGATCTGTAGCTAATGTAGAATATTTGCGGCGTTTGCGTATTTGGGCCTGCTCGGCAGCTGCGCCGGCTCGTTGAACTGTCTCCTGCAAATAAGACGCGGCCAACGTATCTACGCAGGTCGCGTCCCATACAAGAGTCCAAGTCGGTCGTCCAAGAGACCACGGAACTATGGTAACGCCGTCTGGTCTTTTACCATCATCGCGCAGCATACCGGCGGCTCCAATAAGGCAGGTATAGACACAGTAGTCAGTGCTCTTTTAATAAGCTCATTCAGACTACTATGTCTATAAAAACGGCCTGCACTTTTTACGCACGACAGCCCATGGTGGCCGGATGTGTCCACTCCTCGTCCGCACGAACACTGGCGAGGTTCGCACATCCTAATGCCTAATCTTAAACCAACTGCAATACTGAGGGATGAGTTATCTAATAAAGTTCCTACATTACTGAGAGGGCAGGGCGTGTAGCCAATATCCAGGGGCCTTACCAAAGAGCCGATCGATAATCGAATCGAAATACCCATCGAAAGCTAAATGTATGAGATTTGACGTTTCTCGGCGATCGGACTCTACCCATAGAGTAAAATTCCTATACATTTTTATCGATCGATTCGATTGGCAATCGTGTTCTTTGGTCAGGCCCCAGATTCCTTTTCCTTGACAGCAAGAAGCCGGGCGCGATCTGCATCGAGTATTGATTCTAAAAATAGCTTATTATAAACATTTTTTATTCCAGGCGCATCCCATATTTTTTGTACGGTTGTATCGGGTGGAAAAACTTCCGTGAGATAAGCTGTGCTCCATGCTTCTATGGCCTCCTCCAAGTAGCACACTCTCTGTTCACGCGTATCTTATGCATTTATATATTTTTTATCCTAAAATCCTTTATCCTTCCTACGGTACCCTAGTTTCCTAAAACCCAATATAACCGCTAGCGCTATCTACCTCATTGAAGAAGGAACTTTCATATGTAGTTCCAACCAAAACCGCAAGATGGCACTTTTTATTGGCTTTATAAAGGAAGAAACCAATATGGCGGAATCAAGTAAATTACCTACGCGGTGAGTCCCTGTTATAATTCTCTTTTCCTAATTTAAATGCATATTCCACATTAAAAACGTAAAAAATCTATTTTATAATTAATACAGTCCACTTTTCGAACATAATTTGGTTCCTACTCGCTGGATTTTACAGTAAAAGTAAGTTTATTTTATTTTGTACATAATGCAAAGAGTATTATAACATTTCAATTATAAAGCTATTTATCCGCACTCATCGTTTATTTTGTTTGCATAAATTACTTGTTGTCATATTAATAAGTGAAATTAATAGCATTCGTCATATTATTTTCGCACCGCACGTGGTACCTGCTACCAACGTTTATTTGTTATTTTGTTTTTTTTGTTTTTCGCACATAAATATAAACATTTATGTAAGTTAAAAGTGTAAATAGTGTTATTTACAACGCACCGCGCCCACCCGGGTATAGTCTTTACTATAAGTTAAGTATTTTTTACATATTTCGTTTTACTTATAAGGTTAGGTAATTATTAATAATATTCTTATAAAATGTCTGAACGGAAGGACATTGACCCTGAAAAGCATATATTATTGCTTGAAGGAAAATTAGGTTCTTATTTTGCCCATGTACAAAGAATCTATGAATGCATTCCTAAACGCGTAGATAAAATAAAAGTTGAGTTATTTTTGTCTCAAGCTCAACAAATTACTGTTCTAAGATCAGAATATATGAGCATTATTGATGAATTAAATTATATAAAATTGTCATATATGGAAAATTATAAGCCAGAATTTGAATCAATTTGGTCATTCAATAGCATGTACAATGCTATACTAATTGCAAGGGATAGGTTTTCTTCAGAATTACAATCAAATATATTAAACCCAAAATGTGAACCTCATCGTGAACCTCACGTGAGATTGCCGCAAATTGAGCTTAAACAATTTAACGGAGAGTTGAAAGAGTGGCCTTTGTTTATTCACACATTTAATATGTTAATTCATAATAACAAAAACTTGACCGATACTGAACGAATTCAATATTTGCTTGCATCACTCACGGGGAAGGCACAAAATATATGTAGTGGGCTCACACCTACCCCCGATAATTATTTACTACTTTATAACTCATTGTGTTCTAAATATGAGGATAACCGTGCTCTTGCTTCTAATTATCTAGATCAGCTGTTAGATTTTAAACCTATTACTAATGCTACTTCAAGCAACTTAGACTATTTTATAGATAAGTTTACGACAGTATACGCCGTATTAGACCAGTTTAATTTAAATAATTTAAAAGAGTTTATTTTTATTCATATAGGTTTAAAAAAGTTAGATAATGAAACTATTAAGGCATTTGAAAGTGAACATCGCAAATCAAGTGATATGCCCACATATAACCAGTTCGTTACTTTTATTCGAGAACAAGTAAAGGTTTTGGAACGAACTTCTAAGTCTGAGCCTAAAATAAATCAAAACAAGAATGTTTCTAAAAATAAAATTACTCATTCATTTGTTTCGACTCAAAATAAATCTATATTAAACAAACCTCTTAATTGCAACTTTTGCAACGTTTATCACGAACATTATTATCAGTGTAATGAATTTAACAAACTTTCGCCAAAAGAAAGATATTATTTTGTTTTTAATAATCACGGTTGTGCAAACTGTTTAAGTTATAAACATGTGACGTCAGTTTGTAAGTCAGCTGTTTCATGTAGAAAGTGTCAACGCAGACATCATACACTTTTACATTGGACTCGGCCCAGTCACGAAGTATTCTGTGCGCCGCCGCCGTTAAGCTCTGAAGAGGTCGGCAGCGCACAACGCTATCGCCAGCATGACTACAACGCGTCGCCCGTCACGGCCGGGAGCAGCCCGGCGCCTGTGAACACCGCTTCGAAGCCCGCGCAAGCACTCGCCTCGACTTCTACTAATACTCAAGCGACCGTTCCCGCTTGCAGTACATATACAAATGTTATAAACAATAAAGATAATGTTTCTTTATGTTCTTTCAATAATACGTCCAACTCTCCTAATACAGTCATATTAGGTACCGCCCTGGCTTATGTCAAGGATTGCTTTGGGAATTATGTTACTGTACGTTTATTAGTAGATCCCGCATCCCAAAGCAATTATATTACTACCGCATGTTGCAAAAAACTAGGTATTAAAATTAATTCTAGTGTCAACGTATTTATTAAGGGTATTGGTGATAGTCAACAGTCTATTAAGGGTGTTACTACACTGCCGTTAGTTTCACGCTATAATCAGAACTACATTATAGAAATGAAGTCTTTGGTTATAGATAAAGTTACAAATAAAATGCCTACAAGCTATGTAGATATTTCGCGTCTAGATTATTTAAAATCTATTCAACTCGCTGATGAGTTATTTTATAAACCCGCGCCGATTGACATCCTTTTAGGATGTGAATTATTTGATGAAATTTTATTATGTAACCGTTTACGTGGTTCTCGAGGACAGCCATATGCCTTAGAAACTATATTCGGGTATGTGGTGTTTGGTTCTGCCCCTATTTTATCTCACCAACCCGCGTCTACACACACCTTTTGTTCATTCAATGAGGAGTACGTGGATGCTTTATTAATGAAATTTTGGTCATTAGAAGAGGTTCCTAACAAAGAACATTCTTCTCCTGACAGTTTAGAATGTGACCGTATTTATTCCGCCACGACCAATCGTGACGTCACTGGCCGTTATTCAGTCGCTTTACCCTTTAAGAAAGATCCGCGTTGCCTAGGCGAATCACTATCAATCGCTCAGCGAAGATTTTATACTTTAGAACGTAAATTAGAGAGAGATTTCGCACTTCGCCAACAATATGATGATGTCATTAAAAATTATATTGACGAAGGTTATATAAAACGCGTTGAATATTTAAATAATACCGCCCCTTGTTATTTTATTCCGCATCACGCCGTAGTAAGGCTAGACAAGGAGACTACAAAGTTAAGAATGGTTTTAGACGCTAGTGCAAAAACGGTTAACGGACCTTCGCTTAACGAAATTTTACATACTGGTAAAAATCTACAGACTGATTTATTTAAAATACTATTAAATATTAGACTTTTTCCTTATGCTTTATGCGCCGATATTAAGCAAATGTATTTACAAATATTAGTTCATCCTGAGTTCCATAAATTTCAAAGAATTTTTTATCGCTTTTCACCTAAAGAGCCATTACAAATATACGAATTTACTCGTGTATGCTTCGGCCTTAAGAGTAGTCCGTACCACGCTTTGAAAACATTGAGACAACTAGCTATAGATGAGGCGCATGAGTATCCCCTCGCGTCCACCGTGGTAAACGACGCCATATATATGGACGATTTCTGTATTTCGGTTTTAACTATTTCCGAAGGTATTTCGTTATCGAACCAGTTAATTAAAATGTTAAAATCTGGAGGTTTCGATCTTGTTAAGTTTACGAGTAATTCACGTGAAATACTCGACCACATACCTAAATCGCATTGTTTATCAAAAGATATCGAATTTAGTAAAGACGATAATTTAAAGGTTTTAGGTCTTAAATGGATACCATCTGAAGATGTTTTTGCACTAACTGTCAATGTTGATAGTCGTTTATGTACTAAACGAAATATACTATCTACAATCGCTAGACTTTGGGACGTTATGGGGTTTGTAGCACCAGTAATTCTTGCTGCTAAATTGTTAATCAAAGAATTGTGGCTACTTAAAATAGATTGGGATGACGAACCGCCCCCTAACGTTAAAATTGTTTGGTCAACATTCCAAAATGAACTTAACTTATTAGAAAATTTAAGACTTCCACGTCATATTGGTATCTCTTCCGAGACCGATACGATAAATATTTTAGGGTTTGCCGACGCCAGTGAGCGTGCTTACGGGGCTGTTGTATACCTACATAGAACGGGCAGTAATCAGATGTTCACAACCAATATAATTTGTGCTAAATCTAAAGTCGCCCCAGTCAAAACAATTTCTATTGCTAGACTGGAGCTATGTGCGGTTTTATTGTTGGCCAAGTTAATAAGGGTAGTTGGTAAATCATACTCTTCTTACGTATCCGTAAACAATATTTATGCATTTACAGATTCGAAAATAGTTCTTCATTGGATAAACTCTTCTCCGCATCGTTGGCAGACGTTTGTAGCCAACCGTATTACAAAAACTATTGAGTATTTATCTCCCGCGCATTTTTATCATATTGCTGGCGTACAAAATCCCGCTGATTGTTTATCACGGGGTTTAACGCCTTCACAATTATTATCGCATCCCCTTTGGTTTCATGGACCATCGTGGGCTAATAGTAACCCATCTAAGTGGCCTATTGAAACATTTTGTGTTAACGACTCCATAAAAATCCCGGAATCAAAATCCGTGTCTTTAGTAACTACTAATACTTTGCAACCATTTTTATATACCCTCGCTTTACGTTACTCATCTTGGTCTAAGTTTATTCGTGTTGTAGTTTATTTATTAAGAATGATAGGAAAAATCCCGCGTGAAGATTTTATTTTGCATTCTCATTTTAAAATTGCAGAAAGAGAGGTACTTAAATCTATCCAGGAAGTACATTTCTCTTCTCAATATCACGAGATCATAAAAGGCAAACGACCTGCGTCGAATCTTAGAACTTTATGCCCGTTTATAAAGGATGGTTTAATTCGTGTTGGAGGTCGCTTGACTAACTCAAATATCGCTTATGACCATAAGCATCCGGTTTTATTGCCCTGCAAAGATCACGTTGTTACGTTAATTGTAGATTATTATCATAAAAGGTATTTACATGCCGGCCCTAATTTAATGTTGTCAATGTTAAGACATAGTTTTTGGATTTTGAGCGCTAGAAATTTAGTTAGAAAACGCTTTCATTTGTGTAATACGTGTTTTCGCAACAATCCCGTTTCGCCGCAACCTTTAATGGCTAACTTACCTCATTTTCGAGTGCAGGAAGCCAAAGCCTTTTTTCATTCGGGTGTTGACTACGGCGGTCCTATACCTATTTTACTGAATAGGTATCGAGGAGCGCGTAGTCAAAAATCTTATATTTGTCTTTTTGTATGTATGGTAACTAAGGCTGTTCACATTGAACTTGCGACAGACCTTAGTACAGACGCGTTCATCAATGCTTTTAAACGTTTTATTTCTCGCCGCGGTCCTTGTAAATTTATGTACTCCGACCACGGTACAAATTTTGTAGGTGCGAAAACGAAGTTGAATGAAATCGCTAAATTAACTAAAACTAAGGAATTTAGAGATAAATTTGGTGATGAATTATTACATCACAATATTGAGTGGAAGTTTAACCCACCAAATGCGCCCCATTTTGGGGGAATTTATGAGGCCGGAATTAAAAGCGTTAAAACTAATTTAATTAAGGTTATAGGTACTAGGTTGCTTACTTATGAAGAATTGTCAACTGTTTTAATACAAGTAGAGGCCTTGCTAAATTCTCGTCCGTTGTGTTGTCTAAGCTCGGATCCATCAGATCCTACGGTACTTACGCCTGCCCATTTTTTGAATACAAATCCAATAAGATCGCTTTATATTTCTGATTTTTCTGAAGAAACTTTATCTTTAACAAATAGAAAAGAAATGTTAGATCAAATAATAAAGAATTATTGGCGTCGTTGGTATAGTGAGGTTTTACATACTATGCAAACCCGCCAAAAGTGGAACACACCGCAACTTACTGTTAAAAGGGGCATGATAGTTTTGATTCGAAACGATAATATTTTACCTTTGCATTGGCCATTAGGGATCATTGAAGAGATATACCCGGGTAAAGACGGTGTAAGTCGTGTTGTGTTAGTACGCACGAAAACTGGGAGTTACTTACGACCAGTAGTTAAGGTATGTCCCCTACCTTCTCAATAAATCTATAGATATATATGGTTGAATTTTGTTATAGTTTGTTATTTTTAAGGTTTTTTTATTTTTATTTTTTATTACAACTGTAAACTCTATGCATTATTTACAAATTGTTTACCGCTCACTGTTTATGTGAAAGAGAAACTTGTTCTCTTTCATGCCGGGAGGATGTTCACGCGTATCTTATGCATTTATATATTTTTTATCCTAAAATCCTTTATCCTTCCTACGGTACCCTAGTTTCCTAAAACCCAATATAACCGCTAGCGCTATCTACCTCATTGAAGAAGGAACTTTCATATGTAGTTCCAACCAAAACCGCAAGATGGCACTTTTTATTGGCTTTATAAAGGAAGAAACCAATATGGCGGAATCAAGTAAATTACCTACGCGGTGAGTCCCTGTTATAATTCTCTTTTCCTAATTTAAATGCATATTCCACATTAAAAACGTAAAAAATCTATTTTATAATTAATACAGTCCACTTTTCGAACACTCTCACTTCGTTTGTGTTTAATTTTAAAATATTACCGATGTGAGAGCGTGCACTGTGTGCAGAGGCCAGAAAAGCAGGAAGCGCTACAGAAGTAGTTAAGCGGATACCCAGTCCTCCAAAATTTATAGGGAGTGTAGCCTGACTAAAAGATCTATCATTAAATTTTATATTGAGAAAGAGTGATAAAATGTTTTTTTAATTTTTGGTCTATTTCTAAAGTTAAAGATGGAAATTTCCACATACGGCAACTACGCAGTAAATATGTAAATTTGGGTGTAAAAAGGCAGTGGCGTATGATAAAAAGGGCCATATGTGACTTTATTTTTAATAAATGTTCAGAAATATGATTAAAAATATTTAATTTTGTTTTTATGAAATTAGAAATAGATTTATTGAAAATTGGTGCACCCAGTAGAAAAAGACAATCTTTATTTATCGCTGATACATTAGGAGCTATTCTATTAAACTTCGCTATTATGTCTAGCCTTTGACTTAATGGAATAACATCTGAAATATATATTTCACACTTATTAAAATTCAATGATAAACCTAAATCGGAAAATTTACTTATAATTTCTTTTAAATCTTCGAAAACGGTATCAGCATTTCCTCCAAAAGTACCATCGTCTAAATACCATAAGTTAAATTTTGAATTTAGTTTACTGATAATAGGTTGAATAGCCAAACTAAAAAGTGCCGGTCCTAAGGGATCTCCTTGCTGGCATCCTACATGTGAATTTATATCTATATCTCGAAACATTAATTTGGAAGAAGTCGTAGCATTGCCAAAGAAAATTAAATATTTCTGAAGCCGTGCCTCAAGAAGCCGTAGCATTGCCAAAGATAATTAAATATTTCTGGAACATAATTTTTAACCTCTGACAACATAACTTCTCTATCTAACGTGTTAAAAGCATTTTTTATGTCTATTTTGATAAAAACTTGGTAATCAGTTGATTTTAAAAATAATCTGGCAGCATGGACTGCTGCTTTACAACCACCTTTGATTCCATAGCCAAATTGTTGTGGTAAAAATTTTGATGTGAATTAGTTGAAAACTCAGAGACCTGGCTTTCCACCAATCATTTGGAATGTTAATAAATAATTTCTAGCGTAGAATAATTTAAACAGTGTTCTAGGTATTGCCTACCGCCAGTTTCTAAAACATTGTTCGAATTATTCTACGCTAGAAAATATTTATTATTATCGGTCAAAAAGGATTATTTAAAAATATATATGAACTTGTCACTCATATGGCTTTTCTAATGAGCCAAACAGGGATAGCATAGCAATTGGTTGACAATCCACTTAAGAGGCAAGGTTGTGTCTTCTTTTTTGATTAAACCATAAATTTAAAAAGTAATTAAGGATGGGATATCATTTAAAATATCGATAAATGGGTTGCAAGTTGCAACACGAAAGTAATATTAATATACGGAAGCCTAAAATAAAGGAATAAGGCCTAAAATGGCATGTATATAAAAAAAGGTTGATAAAACATTTATCAACAATAACTAGGTACAAAAAAAGTCGTACATTCTATTGTCTGAGGTTCTTTTGATAAGGGGCTAAAATGGGTATTACTTATCCATTACCCATACTAGCCTAATAAATGGGTTATTTCTCAATAACAATCTGTTAAAATGGTAAAATTTTAATTAACATCAACAAAAATAATATGTAACACTAAACTGCCTGTTGTACCTTATGATATTTGTAATAATATATAATTGTTATAAATACTTAGACCTCACACTTTTAATTTAAAAATAAAATATTTTATAGATGTAATACACCTACTACTTTGTTAAAGTGTTACTTTGATTAGATAATAAAAAAAGTAATGTGGGGTTAAGTTAAATATTTTAACTTTACGCTCGCCGGATTAACAATAAGCTGACAAATTCCAAAAAGCTGATCATTATATAATATAATCTGAATAGCAAAATATAACATCTAATAATAATAATAATATGTAGGACAATTTACGTCCCGGTTTTACTATACCAACTTGTGAAACTGTTTATAGATGGGTTATTGAGTCTATTCAAAACATCGCGACGAGCTAGCCACTTGTTCGGTGTAGACTCATACCATCGGCTACGACGAGGTGGGATTAAAACCCCTCCGCTGGGTACCCTGGGGCCGTCTAGGCGGTCTCGGGCGCCGTAAGGCACCCATGAAGATATATATAATTTACACATATTGGTCACAAACTAAGCTCTAGGCTTGTACTATGGGCAGGGGTGTTTCACTCGCTTTAGGCATAACGCTACAAGTGCCTGGCCGTATCTATGGATATTGCATGCAAGATTGATTGCAAGATCTACAACTTTTGTATTTAGAATTTTTTCACATAACCTCAAAATTTATGTGAAAAATTCAAATAATCAAGATTTTAGTTTTTTATATTTTACATTTTTTTTTCCACTAAATTTGGTGAAAATTTGGCTTTTTATGTCCCAAACACATTGTTTTTTTTTTATTTAAAATATATTTTTTTTATCTCATTTTGACTTAATATCTGCTTTTTTAAACAGGGGTTTCCCCCGCCGACCCTCAGCCCCAGGGGGGTCGAATGCTCCGTTACTACTACTGCTTTTTTTTAAATAGTCGGCAGGTTTTTTGTTTGTTAAAATCTGTACTATCTGATGGTGTAAAAAAAAAGATATATTACTATATGTTCTCAGAAAATGCAAAGGAACGGAATAAACTCGAATCCAAAATTAGGCCCAGACCCTCTTAGCCCCATCCCCACTTCTCTATGAAATCTTATAGGATGAAAGGTCAATAAAAACAATTATTGACCACTCAATATAACCGTTTTTGTAAAATATGACCGTATTATATCTGTAGGTTGTGTTAGCTGCTTTGTTATGTATGAATTCTGATTCGAAACACTTTAGGAAGCTTTCTAAGGTGTTTCGAGTAAAATTGAATAATCGTTGATATGATAGTCATAGCTTATATAGGTACAGTATAATAAAAAAATAATTAGATACATTCAAAACAATCTTTATTTAAATAAATAGGAGATAGTTGAAGACATCAACGATCAAGCAGTTCCCATCCCTCTTTCCTCCAGGGAGGGTTCCCTTGTGGTGCCTTGAGCAAATTCGGTTGTGATGTTTTGGGGTCCATCACATACTCCCATTGCTTCCAATTGCTTAGCATGCTCCAATTACTAGGAAATCCGAAAAAAAAAAAACAGAACACATTGAGAGTAATTGCGAACACACAATTTTCAGATACGAATTGAATGGGGATATAAGTTGTTTTCATTCTAATCATTCAAACTTCATCTTTTTACTAAAAAAAAATATTTTTCAATGATAATGAACAAAAAGAGCTTATATTCTATAGGCCCCTTCTCGATTATCGATATTTTATGAATTTTCACGGCCCTAATGTATAACCTATAATAAAAACATAAAATGGTTTCAAGTCCAAAAAGTCTATCCTTTTAGACTTTTTGGACGTTGTTAAGAAATAACATTTACAATATAATTTAAAACTATAAGTTATAAATACCAAAAATAATTACCTTTGGAAAGTAATATTTTCGGCTTTGTTGAGAAGTGAGTTTTGGTTTGATATTTTAACCAAACCATTTCTCTACGTTTATATATCACTAAATAGCACTATATCAATTATTATTACACTATAGAACACTAGAAAAATCTTTTTGAAAATTTAGCTATACAACCGCACCATATTGTTTTGCAATGAAATATAACCCGACTAAATAAAAAATACTAAATGAAGATATTACACGAACGGAATAATAAATCAACTTTAATTCGCATTTCGGGCGGTTAATGGTTGGGTTGGACTCTTCTTTACGAAGTTGACATTAGATTAAAAAATCACCACTCGTTATCTCTTTCTCACTTATGCAACATTTTAGTTTGCATGACACGATAAACAATAGACCTCCGGGCATGTGATTTTTAACGCGGAATCTATTATTATTATTAATCTGAGGATAGAACTTCGTCCGATCAAACGATTCGCCTAAATTGAGTAGAAAACATAAATGTAAGAAACAAAGAAAGAAAGTGAGCTCTAGTAATTCATCTAGGTCACGTTCTCGTTCAGAATCCGTTAGCAGTTTTATTTCTAATAATTCAATAAAAACAAGGCCAAATGATGGTTCTTCCAAGTCCTCTACTCAAATTCCCTTGGGTCAAAATCATATTAATGTTACCCCACCTATAGTTGATCAATTGCCTTTATCTTAATATTCAAATATAATTAGTACACCAAATGATACTCAAACAACATTTAATAGCAATGACGTATCACACAGAAAATATTATAATGGTAGATGCTGGACCTTATGTTATCCATGTTCAAAAGGTATCTTCAGATGATTCTAATGGTGTTATTTTACGACGGGTAATGCTAGGAATTTTTTTAAGAGACAAATCGGTAAATGGTATAATTCCAGGTTCTTTAAAAAGAATTGGAAGGAACAGAGTTAAAATAATGTTCGATAAAATGGATGACGCCAATTCGTTTATTGATAATGAATTGTTAATAAATAACTCATATAAAGTGTTCATACCTTCTTTTTGCATAACTAAATTAGGAGTTGTGCGTATTACGCCTGATATAGATGAAACAGAAATAGTCAGTAATTTGATCATCCCTAATAGCAATTGTAAAGTTATAAAAGCAAGAAGATTGAAATATAAAACTATATTAAATACTTGGCTTCCTTCACTAACAGTGGTTGTTACTTGTGAAGGTCAATCACTGCCAGATTTTGTATATTTGTACTATACTAGCTTTAAGGTAAAAATATATCAATACCCAACTATACAGTGTTATACCTAACTGCTCTCGGTTCGGACATACAAAGAATATTTGTCGATCAAAACCCAGGTTTTTCAAATGTGGTCAGGAACACTTTAGTGATTCATGTGACATCACTGAAGAAAATGCAAGTTGCTTATCATGCAAGGGGGATCATTTTGCTACAAATAAAAAATGTCCTGAATTTATAAGACAAAAAAATATTAAAATGACTATGGCACAGAATTCTATTTCGTATATGGAGGCTTGTCAATTACATCCATTAATTAGCAAGTCGTACGCAGAAGTTACCAAAAATACTTATATTCTGCCAGAAATTAGTAATAAAAATGAGGCAAGCATTAATTATGTCAGAAATAATAATATTAGTTACAAAAAAACTGTACATATTAAACCAAAATTGCATAAACCTTTAGAAAAGGGTTATGATGTAATAGCCCATAAAAATGTTATAAATGACTATGCTATTCTTAAACCTAAAAATGGTTGTGCTCTTCCAAAAACATCGATTAAGGAAGATATGTCTTTTCAAGATTTTGTAAATAGTTTGATTACTCTTATTTCTCGTTTTTCTCATAATGTAAATAATATACCGTCCAACGATGCAAATATACATTCTAACTTTTTAAACATTAAACATGGACTGTGTGCAATGGAATTGCCGGAGTGTAAATAGAGCCAAAACCGATTTAATTTATATTATTAATAAATATAATCCTATATTATTGTCAATACCAGAGTCGTGGCTTAGACCCGACAGAAATTTTAACTTTCAAGGTTACAACTGTGTTCGTGATGATATTATATGATAGATGAAAAGCGTAAAGTCGGCGCTAGGTCCGGATTGCATACCCTACATTGTATATAAAAAGTGACCTCACATTTGCGAGTGTTTACATAACATCTACTGTAAACTGCAAGCAAGTATCGACCATGTTCGGAGAAGCAACATATACCAAAAAGCCTGAGGTTACTGACCCTAAAGATATATGTAAGACATATTGTGTTGGAAATTAAATCGCTTATTAACATGAAGCTAAAAAAACGCGCCCCGGCACGGTTTATACCTTCATGCTTATTGAAAACTATTTTTAAAATATTCTTGATGTATGTTAGTTATGTAGTTTGTAAAAAAATTACCAAAAGCAAGTCGCATTGTTTATATTTTATTTATCATTACAAAAATCTACAGCACATTACAATATGTATCACCTCGGGTGCCTTACGGCGCCCGAGACCGCCTAGATGGCCCCAGGGTACCCAGCGGAGGGGTTTTAATCCCGCCTCGTCGTAGCCGATGGTATGAGTCTACACCGAACAAGTGGCTAGCTCGTCGCGATGTTTTGAATAGACTCAATAACCCATCTATTAACAGTTTCACAAGTTGGTATAGTGAAACCGGGACCGACAGCTTAACGTGCTCTCCGAGGCACTATAGTGGTGTTGTCAAACAAATGTACATAATTTTTTTAATTAAAAACTCATTGGTACACACCGGGATTCGAACCAGGGACCTAAGTGTTTTTAAGGTCTAACCAACTAGGCCACCACATTACAATATATAGTAATAAAATTTACATTACAGACCAAACTTTGGCCATTGTTAGATTTCTTTTTTGTTTATTATACTGTTAATAATGCGGCTTAGGTATGTATTTGTGTGTGGGTGTGTGTGTATTTGAAAATTTATTTATAAAATAAATAAATTTTAATTTCGAAAATGTCGTTACATCAAGTCACAGACACTCACAGAGTTATAGGAAGCAGAGATAACATTAATTAGTCGTATAGCCATATGAGTTGGGCTTACTCCCTCTCATGGCCCAGAACATATACGTTTTTCACTTCCTCAGTTCACAATTTCACATACACTCGCAAGAAATGCTTATTTAACTAGTAAGTTTTAAATGTTGCATTCAAACACTTATTTCAATAAAATTATTAGTTAATCATGTCATTTCGAAATATGTCACACAGATGACATATTTAATTGTGTCCAAGAAAATTTAAATATAAATCTTACAATTTTCGCTGCTATTTAGAGAATAACGTAGGCATTGTTGGACAATAACAACTTTTGACAATTCATCAACAGGGTCGGATTTGTAAAATAATATAATTTTTTACTGTTTTATTGTAACTGATATTTATATGTTATGAATTGTTTAAATATAATATGTAGTATTATCGTCGTTCCCGGTACACATAGTACCGCTTCAGGAGGGCGATTCTCGCGCTTTCGAGATTCATCTCGATTCGAGATTTTTAAACGAAAAATGACTAAATATGTCATTTTTCGTTCAATATTTATATATTTATTATTAATTAATTAATATTTATTATTTATTTCGTTTAATGTTCGGTTTTTTTGAACGAAAAATGGCATATTTAGTAATTTTTCGTTTAAAAATCTCGAATCGAGATGAATCTCGAAAGCGCGAGAATCGCCCACCTGTTTGTAGACTAGGTATATGTATTTTTCGTTCAATATTTATTATTAATTAATTAATATTTATTATTTATTTCGTTTAATGTTCGGTTTTTTTGAACGAAAAATGGCATATTTAGTCATTTTTCGTTTAAAGATCTCGAATCGAGATGAATCTCGAAAGCGCGAGAATCGCCCACCTGTTTGTAGACTAGGTATATGTATTTTGACCTACAAAATATTAAAATTAAAAATATATAAAGATGAGAAGCACGTTTGTATAGCATCACTGTCGACCGAACATTTATAGTAGCTTAGTTATATAATAATAGTTATTATT
This sequence comes from Monopis laevigella, assembly GCA_947458855.1. Lineage (NCBI taxonomy): Eukaryota > Metazoa > Arthropoda > Insecta > Lepidoptera > Tineidae > Monopis > Monopis laevigella. Next base: position 32,828,720 of record OX381576.1, on the reverse strand, counting down.
GTTTCTCGCAAATAAATCCGACTCTGTCTGTTATGATGATGATGCGGATATGTATATATGTGTGAGACTTGCCACCACTTTGATCGCAATAGACATAATCCTAACCTCTGCTTCTTTAACTCTGTGCTTCAAGTACTAATCAAGCAAATAATAGTGGCATGCCTGTTCAACGTGTACTTTTGTGTCATAAAAATATAACAACATTGTTACAAACATTACTCGTACAAAATGTAAATAATAATAATAGATTAATTGTTGGAGCTTTGTTTCTTCGTCCGACACGTTATTATTTATTTTGGTATTAATTAGTGATTTGGCAATTGGACGGGTTGGAACCATTTTATTTTTTAAAATTTTTGGTATTATTTGTTTTTATGAACTTTTTTTTTCATTGGTATCTAGTACCTTATATAGTTATTTATTATATAGCCTTCTGGGCACATATCCGCGCGTTCTCTGTGGGGATATTTTCGAGTAATTAGGTTAATTTTTTATATTTTTTAAATATTTTAATTATTTTAAACACTTGTTTTTATTATAATAAAGAATTTGTTTCGTCACATTTTAAAGAAACAGAATATGGCCTCTGAGACCGCCTAATTCAATAAAAAACACTAATTACCTATTTATTTATAATCAACATACCTATCTCGTCTAGTTTGTTTCCACAATTATTACTATTGAATTAAATATATATTAAACAGTAAAAGAAATACATAAACGAATTAGGTAGGTATATTCAAATGTTTTCGATTATTGACAACAGGTTTATTTCTTACTATCTACCTATAATATATTTTTATGGAAAATAAAAGTCCTTGTACGTAGGTACTTAAGTATAGATTAAATTTTAAATAATTACGTTTTACCTCTGTACTATTATTTCCTCTGTGGGTTTACATTAGCTTGAGTATTATTATTATTATATATGTACCTACTAGAAAAATAGGTACATTGGTAGGTTATTTAAATTTACAATTAGTTGAGATATAAATAGAATGCTTAAAATAAATTTATATATTTATTTAGTGTGGCATGCAAAATACAGATTATTTTTACTCAGATATTACAAGCTTCGTTGAGTTTGTGAATATGTGTAAAAAAACAGATTATTTTTACTTATGTTAGCATCATATAATATAGCTGACTCGCGCAACTTCGTCTGTGTATCTGTAACCGTATACGCAGCGCACGCAAGAAAAGCTCTCCAAAAGAATAATTTTCCTTCATTTTTTCTTTTTTTTTCATTGAATGCTCCGCTACTATTGGTCATATCGTGATATCATTATAGCCTTCCTCGATAAAAGGGCTATCCAATACTAAAATATTTTTTAAATTTCCTGAGATTAGCGTGTTCAACTAAACAAACACTTCAGCTTTATAATATTAGTATAAATAAAAAATACCCGAGGGTGCCAAGAAATCTGCCGGTCAGGAAAAGATATATAAAAGATTATAGTAATCAATAAATATAGGTAATATTTACATTATTTTTATGCATCGTTGTTGATATTGAGTTGGTTAGACATAGGTCCCTGGTTTGAACCTCGTTGTGTACCAATGAGTTTTTAATTTAAAAAAAATGTACATTTGTTTGACAACACCACAATAGTGCCTCGAAGACCACGTTAAGCTGTCGGTCCCGGTTTAACTATACCAACTTGTGAAACTGTTTCTAGATGGGTTATTGAGTCTATTCAAAACATCGAGACTAGCTAGCCACTTGTTCGGTGTAGACTCATACGACGGCTACGACGAGATGGGATTAAAATTCCCTCCACTGGGTACCCTGTGATTTTTTTTTTGTGCTGTAAAGAATTTTAAGAAAACAAATTAATTATTCAATGTTCTTAATATTTATATCGATTATTAAGTCTCCTTTTTCATCTTCCAGAATTCATCATTTTGATGGGTACAATGTGTATTACCTTACTCGTATTATTTTCCCTTCATTTCCCAGAATATAGATTGATATTTTTTAACATGCATAGTTTTTGTTCCATTTATTGAATTAATATTACAAAATATATTCTTGCTTATACTATGTGTACGAGAAACAACGATATTATTACATATTAAATACCCAGTAGTTAGTATTATGGCAAACTTTACAGAAAAACGTACTAATATTTGAGTGGAAATCAAACCCACGACCCCCGGAAACAACGCCGAAGGCGCAACTTCGGTGGCAGTCAATTAGCCATCATAGTGGAAGCCACCAACACTGATATTAAACAATGTATTGGTCGTCCCATTATCGGTGTGATTACCGCCCCAGTGAAATTCAGTGCCTTAATAAAACAAAACCTAACTAGCATTATTAATCTTTGCTACTACCTAATAATAACCTAATACCCATGGGCGTAGCGAGGTACGGGCAGGGAGGGGCAGCTGCCCCCCTTAAAAGAGCAGTCGTTCGCTTGTAAACTGTAATTCTGACGAGCTTCATAACTTGCGACGCTATTATAAGACCTAAGAAACTAAGTCTGCCACCCCCTATACAAAATCCTGGCTACGCCCTTGCTAATACCTAATAAAATGTGTGTAGTGTGTTCAGTTATTTCTGACTATCCCATAAGGGACCTAGTTCAAGATGAATTATAATAATAATGAACAGCCCATTGTACAGAAAACATGTAAATACATGTATTCATAAGGCAATCGACGTAGCGTCATATAGTCTTATACTATACTATATCACTAAGGTGGTCTTAGGTTTGATTTGTACAATTATGATTCAGTAGGTACAACATGTTTCCGCATACTTACATTTATACACATTCTGTTACGCCTATGGGGGTGTAACAGATAACTGAGTAGAAAAATAGTTACAACTATTTTAACCATTGTTGTTTTATTATTCAGTTAACAACAATTTTTAAGTGATAGTCAAGTAAGGAAAAAATCATTATTTTGTAAAACAAATTGTAAAATCAGTTATCGTCTATAAAAAAAAATTGCATGTTTAGAACTCGTGTAGGTACTTAAACATAGAAACTTAGAAACTGTTATTATTTAATTTGGGACACTCATCAAATCGACGTGTTTCGCTCCCTATCGCGCTTTTTCCTCCCACTATAGAATTTGGTCCAATGATATAAGTTGGGTGTCTTGTCAAAACGAAGCTGTGTATAAACTTTCAGCCTGTTATTAATCACTGAAATCCCTTATATGTGGGCCCGTGGAGTATAGGCATCGTAAGGTATTTTTTGGTATAAGTTCCAGCCCTTCTTTCGGCTACAATTACGTATCATTTAGACAGGAGTCACAGTCATTGCTTGAGACGGCTCAAAAATTAAAGTCTTTATATTATATGGACAACAGTGTAACTAGTGTAAATACAGAACAAGAATTGTAAAAAAATATAGAAGAATCAATACAACTGATGATATCCGCTAATTTTGACTTACGTGGATCGGTATCATCACCTATTAAAGTCGACAACACTATGACAACGTCAGTTTTAGGAGTAATTTGGAATGTAAATACGGACGAGCTGTTGTGTAATTGTAATATTTAATTTAATTCTAGTAGTAAGTTAACTAAAAGATATTTACTTAGTATTACACAAAAACTACTTGCCCCACTACATTAATACCTAAATTAATAATTCAAAAATTATGGAATAATAAAAAATATTGGGATGATGAATTAAATACCATCATCACGCACGGGTGCCTATTTGGCTCCCGAGAGCCGTTTAAACGGCCTCAGGGTACCCAGCGGAGGGATTAAACCGTCCTCGTTTCGCCGATGGTATTCGGAGGCGGCACCTAACAAGTGGGGAGCTTGTTGCGGTGTTTATGATGAAATAGCCTCGTTGTATAAAGCGGTCACCCATCCCAGGCCGGCCTTGTTGTCATCTGCTTAAATGCCTACGCCACTTGTATTTTTTTGAGAACAGAGATTTAAAAAAAAAGACAAGTTCAGTTCGTACTAGCACGTAAAATCTCGTGTTTCAAATGACTCGAATTGATGACTCACGATTCACGATTCACACAAATAAAAACATTAGACTTATGAGATACTTTACTTTATACGACATATTATTGGACTGACTCTACGGTGGTAATAACTTAGACCACAAAACGTGATCAGTGGAAAACTTTTGTAAATAATAGAGTTCGAGAAATTGTAGAAAGCTTAAAAGTGATGTTGAGTGGCGTCATATACCTGGAAATTTAAACCCCGCTGACTTACCATCTAAGGGCTGTAATTCCAAAGCGTTCCTTGATTCTTGTTGGTGGGAAGGGCCTGACTGGTTGAAGTTAACTAAAGATAAATCGCCAAATTCTAACATAAATGTTAACATTATTAAGGTTAATAGAGAGCGTAAAAATATTGTAAATACTGACTTAGATATAGAGGTAACTAATTTTATTAACCAATTCACATATTTTTCTAAATATGTTAAGATCGTACGAACATGGATAATACGTTTTAACTATAATGCTAAAAATATAAATAATAAAATAAAGGGTATACTTACCTGTCAAGAATATGAAGAAGCAGAGGTTAGGCTATTAAGATTAATACAATATGATACACACAAAGTTAAAAGTAAATTAAATGATAATACATTAAAAACGATAATAGTTAATGACTTAATTAGAATTAAAAATAGACTTACCTTAAGTGAAGAAACCTGTGATTTTAAGTGCCCTATATTATTAACGGGAAATAACATAATTGTTACCCGACTTGTTCGTGATAGGCACATTTCGTTGAATCATGCAGGAACACAGACACTTATATCGAATATTCGGGAGTCCTTTTGGATTACTTGTGAAAGGAGATTAGTTAAAGGAGTTATTCGTCAATATGTAATTTGTAGGAGGCATAATAGCCAACCATTTAGAGCACCACTTGCACCATTACCAGAAAATCGACTGGAATGCGGTAATGCTTTCGTAGTTACCGGAATTGATTTAGTTAGCCATTGGATTTCATACCACCTGGAGCACCATGGTGGGGTGGTTGGTGGAAAATCATGATTAGGACTGTTAAGGAGATGTTGAAACGAATAATAAGAAAAACTTCCATTGATTTTATTGAATTATCGACCATTTTATGCGATTGCGAGTCTATAATTAACTCTAGACCATTAACATATATAACAGATAATAATGAATATTTAAAACCTTTGTCACCTTCAATGTTTATAAATCCTTTACCTACTAGTGATGTGACTGATATTGACTTTGTTGACTCAAAGGGACTAAACATTCGACTAAATTACCTACATAAATTACGAGATGATTTAAGACAGCGTTTTCGTAGTGAATATATGTCTCTTTTGATACATAAGGGCAAGGCAGATTCCACGAATTTGAAAGAAACTGGCCATTAGGATTAGTAACAGAGTTATATCTAGGAATAGATGGACATGCCAGAGTTTTAAAAGTTAAAACAGCTAATGGGGATAGAACTAGTGCTATAAATAAATTATATCCTTTGGAAGTAGAAGAGCCACCTCTATCGAACACAGTTTAAACAACACGGTCAGGAAGGATAGTGAAGATACCCCAGAGGTTAGAATTGTTAATGTTGTTTAAATTTAATTTTTCCCATTTGTTATTGATTGTATATTTTATTATTATAGGTTTGCATTTCGATTCCTCTTAGGCAAAGTGGGGAGGATGTTGGAAATTGAACTTATTAAAAACTATTTTTAACATATTCTTGATGTATGCCAGTTATGTAGTTTGTCAAAAATAAAAATTACCAAAAGCAAGTCGCATTGTTTATATTTTTCTCTCTAAATTAGAATTGCGAATAACAAACACTATGTCCAAAATCTTCTTTTCTATACTCTTAGCAAGAATGTCGGGGTTTATGATCACTTTCGTATTTATTCATACCTTTTAAAAATCGATTTTTTTTTTATACAAGACAAAAATTCCATTATTTAAACTATTAAATTGTACTTTTTTTTTAATATGAATTTATGGAGAATAAGCATGCCCTAATTAATAAATAATAGAAAGCTCCCGGTACTATTACAACTATTACTAGTTACAAAAAAGTTGTTTATTTAAATTCACTTTAGAATAGTCAGAGAAAGCACCGAAATAATTCGAGTGTCCAACGACCCATCGCTCATGAATGATGATCGACTGACGATCGTCGGAAACAGCGCCAACCTAGCTTTTGAGCGAATCGTTCCACGAGTATTTCGAGTACTTTTGTCATTAGCTGTCAACGCAAACGATTGCACGATTTGACTTTTGCCCTCCTAGGTTTTGACATATATTTGATCATCGACAGACGTCGACGATTGACCTTGAAGAACGAATTCGTCTAAACTACGCTTCTTCTCACCCCGCAGGTCCCTTACGGGGTAGGTAGAGACAACCGAGCGCCACTTGTCTCTATCTCTACATTCTTCTTTTGCCTCGTTCAAAGTCATAACTCTTCGCATACATACACGCAGACTGTTGCCAGCATAAGTTGCACAACAAGTGGAAACCGCTCCAGAGTTTGTGCCCTCCATATTTGATCATTTCGGGAAGTACCTTACAAACAAACAAGTTTATTTCAAAATAAAGGGGAAAAAACATGAAGCTAAAAAAATGCGTCCCGCGCGCGCGGACGGGCTCGGTTTTTACCTTCATGGGAAAAAACGATTCGTCGTTGACATTATTAAAAAAAAAAACGTTCTATCGTCCATACAACGTATTTTTTTACTTTGATTGATAATGTCAACGACGTATCCGAAACGCATCAAAAAGGCGGTTACGTTCTAGTAGTGACAAAAATATAAAGTAAACAGCGTGAATTTTTCAAGTAGGCATCCTAAACTACAAGGAATAGTGAAAAATGCTCAAAGGAGTCTCGGGGCCGATTTTGATAAAAAAAACTGCATCTTTTGTGAAAAAAATATTCTCCTAGCCGGGAATCAAACTGGTTGATTTAGAAAAAAAAAAACTCACTTTTATTTATTGCACCAACAAAAAAAAATTGCTCTTTTTTAATAAAAAAAAAAATCTTAGTTTAAACAATTTGATTAGTCACTTTGACTACTAACTAATCAAATTGTTTGAAATGATTTTGTAAGGGTTTTGAAGATCATTATCTTCATAACGCTTCCATATTGAAAACATACAGATAATTTAAATTTTGTTAAAATCAGCCTGTAGGTTGCATTTCCATAGTAGCGGGTTACGGGGGAGGAGACGGTTGGAGAGGGCGCGGAAAGTCGTGTGTAGATGGTTTTTTTGGTAGACATCTAAAAATCAATAAAGCCTAGCCATGTAGCCTATTTATAGCCTAGGTCTGTGGTATGGATAATACGAATGATCATCTTATGCTTTTTTTATTCATAATATAACTCATTACTTGTAAGCCTATGTGCTAGACAAACAAAATGTTATTTATAAAAAAATATTCACTTGATAAAGTTTATAGTTTATAATGATTTAGGTGCAGGAGCGATTAATATATATATCGCCGATTAATATATTATAGTTTTGAAATAATTTTATCAAGAATTTTATTTTGCCTTAATAACTATATTACTGCAGGTTCCGCGACTCTTCAAATCGATTTCAATTACGGTCGGTCGTTGCCTTCTCCCCATTTAGGGTTCCCAACTCACACCCTTAGTTGACACCATGTCTACTATACGTGGCAGCCATCGCCCTGCCGGCCCTCTCGTAGTCTATCTCGCTTCGCATCGTTGAAACTGTTTCCTCGTATTGCATTTCCAAGGGGTACACTAACAAAGCAGATTGAACGAGGCCAGATGAAGCTGGAAGGCGTATAGGTATACAGCTTCCGTCTCATTCATACATATCAATATGGTACAGTGAGAAGGAGATAGGGTCTTTATTACCTGCTATTTTAACGATATACCTACAAAACCATAGTACCTATATATATTTCATAACACGACAGATATGTCAATGACCGAGCGGCAGATTTATAAGCATCAGGATGGTAACGACAAACATCGGTATAGATTTTCGTTCGTTTTTGACTGTAACTCGTTTCGACACATGAAAGTGATCCTTTAAAAAAAAAAGGATTAGTCGCCGGGTTAAATATCTAACTGAACATGTTTAAGGTTCTATTTCTATGGGATCAATCAGCCCGTATCTATTTGTCCAGATTTAGAAAAGAGGTCGAGGAAGGTTAACATTTAAAAAAAATATCCCACGACGTGTTGAGGGACGCCAAAGTCTTTATTCTTTCATATAGATATAAGATATACCTACCTACGGCTATATTACTCTGATTTGCTTTGTTTTTAAATGTCTGTATTGCTACTCTTGTGATCACGGGTGGGGGTAGGTCCATTTCATCACTACAATAGATTGATTGATAAAATAGACCTACACTCATTTTCATCCAGTCACCCGGGGATGAATCTGGCAAATGGCCTTAGAGGCAATGTCAGTTTCTTAGCTAATAAGTTTGTTTTAATTAGTGTCAAAATTGACTTTGGCAGGTGACAGCGTACCTCACGCCTACTGTCACTGTCAAAATACATACGTTTTTGACTGAAGCGACGCGACATGTCGCCTCGCCTGCTTTTTCTCTAGAGCCCCTGGTTCCCTCAGATACTGGCGTAACTGAGTGAGATAAAACCTCTTTTTTTGACTATTTATAAATATCTGTAAAGATTTGATTTGATTTGACAAAAGCCGAAAAAGCATAGTTATCTAGTAAGTATATTTAAGATGTTTTTGAATCAAACTAACCCATGATTATCTTTTGAATGGTGGTTCAATTTCAGATCATGCTCGTTTATTAGCATGCTCTGAGCGTGAGTCTGGTGCATGGCTTCAGACATATCCCTCCCCACAACTAGATACAATTATAGATAATAACTCCATAAGAATATGTTTCGGTCTTCGCGTTGGTGCCAAAATTTGTCAACCACACAATTGTGTTTGTTGGGAAAGGGTCGACGAGTTTGGTCATCATGGGCTCTCATGCTCCAAAAGTTCGGGCAGAGTGTCCAGGCATGCTGCTTTAAATAACATCCTACACAGGGCTCTCGTCTCCGCTGATATACCTAACGTCTTAGAACCTACCGGTCTTTCCCTAAATTTTACGGCATCTTTATCTATACTAATATTATAAAGCTGAAGAGTTTGTTTGTTTGTTTGTTTGTTTGAACGCGCTAATCTCAGGAACTACTGATTCGAATTGAAAAAATATTTTCGTGTTGGATAATCCATTTATCGAGAAAGGTTATATGCTATATAACATCACGCTACGACTAATAGGAGCGGAGTAACAAAGAAAAATGTTGCAAAATGGGGAAAAATTATTCCTTTTAAGAGCGTACGCTGCGTAAACGGTTAAATTTAAACGCGCAGACAAAGTTGCGCGGGTCAGCTAGTAATAAATATAGCGACAAGCTGGCTCACCATTATTTTGTACAGAGGGTCAGCATGGCTATCCAGCGCGGAAACGCCGCCAGTGTCATGGGCACATGTCATGCCGCTTATGACAGGGACCTATTATTTTGAGCCGTCTTGTTTTATTTCATACCCTTTTTAGTTATACGATTAGGTTTATTTTAGTTTTAATTTTTCTTACTATTTATACTTTAAGTATATATTTTTCTCTGAATAAATGATTTTACCTAAGATGTTTTACTCTTTCGGCCGTCGCCGAAGCAGAACCAGGAATTCGTGAAGAAAGACTTAGGTTGTGGCGGCCAGGGTATCTCTACACGTTGGTATAGAAACATCGGTGGAACTAGATGTTTTTTATTTATTTATAGGGCCTCTGCCGTTGTTTTGTATCTCTAATAGTTTTTTTTTCTACCTTAATTTTGGTAGGAGTTTCGCTATTCCCTGTAGTTTACGATTTGGCCTTGAAAGCACACTTGAAAAAAATCATTCTGTATACCTACTATACAGGGTGAATTTGAAAGGATGTACTTTGGGCTAATATGAGGTTCTGCTGATCAAATCGAACAACTTTTCCCATGAAACCATGTGTCGTAAATGAAAAAAAAAATATGGCTTTCCACATACAAATTGGTCATTTTAACATTACTAGTTTGTATGGAGAAGGCAATTTTTATTTTATTTCCGGCACATGGTTCCATGGGAAAAGTTGTTCGTATTGATCAGCAGAACCTCGTATTAGCCCAAAGTACATCCTTTCAAAGTTACTATGTATATCAGGTTCTGATACCTATAGTTTAAATTAAAAATAAATATCTGTGTCAGGACAATATATATATATATTAACATAGTATAATAAAAATTGTCAATAACATCAACAAAATTCCAACAATATATAATAGGTAGGTAAGGTACACCTATAATAGTTACTTAGGTAAGTATATCCTGGTGGGTGGGTAGGTTATCATAATATCGACCATGCCGGGGCGAGTGTTGTCTTTTTGGAACAGACGCACACAAACACAAGTTTTAAGCCGTTTCTATGGCAACGCAACATCCAGCGGCGATTCGAGAGGGCCCAGGGGGGTCACGAGGAGTATGACCCCTTTGCCTCCCAATCAGAACAACTACAACAATATGACGAACATTGTAAATAAAAATATACGTTGTGGCCGAGTTGATTAGACCTTGGACTTAAAAATACTTAGGTCCCTGGTTCGAATCCCGGTGTGTACCAATGAGTTTTAATAAAAAAAAATATGTACATTTGTTTGACAACACCACTATAGTGCCTCGGAAGGCACGTTATGCTGTCGGTCCCGGTTTCACTATATCAACTTGTGAAGCTGTTTATAGATGGGTTATTGAGACTATTCAAAACATTGCGACGAGCACGCCACTTGTTCGGTGTAGACTCATACCACCGGCTACAACGAGGTGGGATTAAAAACCCCTCCGCTGGATACCCTGGGGCCGTCTCAGGTGCCGCCGTAAGGTACCCGTGATGATACATGAAAATAAAATAACGCGACGACGATTTTAAAACAAGACATATTTTGAAGATGGCGTTTTTATTTATTATTTTTTTGCTCATGACATTTGAAAAAAAAAAAAATTATGGGGGCGGGCCACGGTTACTTTATGGGGGGGGGCCATTTATGGGCCCATAAATGGCCCGTAATAAAGTAAATTATAAAGTAATTCGATTCGATTAACGATCCGCCCCTGTTGCCCGTAAACAGGGCTGGACAGTATTTGAAATACGTATTTTGTAATTATAATTTAAATACGCCTCCAAAATGTATTTTGTAATTTATATTTTAAATAGGTACTCCACCTAAACGTATTTTGCATTTAGTATTTCAAATAATTTTGTTGGAAAATACATTCCGAAAAAATACTTTTTAAAGTAAATAAAAAACCAGCGGGGTTTAACTAAAATAAAATAAAACACATATGTTGTGGCGTATTCCAATATAGGTTACCCTGACGACGGAATAAATAGTATGAAAAATTCAGACAGAATTAAATGACAATAATAAGATAAATAAAATATAATAAATCAGCCTAAGGGTTTATTCTTGTGCCCAAGTAAGTGGTCGTTCGATTTTAAAGAACTAGCCAGAAATCAGGTGAAAATGAGTTCGACGACGGGCATCCCCATGTCCACAGCCGCGCACCCTCGCTTACTCCCACGGTTGCCTCCTCGCATGACTCCGTCTCTACTGTGCGCCGACAACGACTGCTCGCGATACAGTTGGAGGACGCGGAGAGAGCGGCAGAGGTACAACAACAACTCATTAATCAACGACTTCGAATCCAGACCGAGGTAATTGAGGCTATAGACGACGACGAAATCTGTGCATTACCCGCAACTGTTGTGGAGATCATAGAACACCATTATGTTGACGACTGGATTTGCTCTATAGATTCTACTGACGAAGCTAAGAAGCTAGTTGATGATGTCATTCGCATACACTCTTTAGGCGGATTCAATATGAGGAATTTCATGACTAATTCTAAAGACCTTTTTGTGCTATAATTGAAAGTTTAAAGAAATGGCGACATTATCTTCTTGGACGTCATTTCTTTAAACTTTCAAGTTGCCGCATTTTAAGCAAGTAGCATTTGAAGCTGGACAGAAACGGCGAGGATGGCGGCCATTACCACAAAAGTAGTAATTAGATGTTTTTGATTTATTATTATTAAAAGGCCGTGTAGAGTTATTTGCAGCTGCTGTAGAAGGTTGAAATAACTGCGGTGAAAAACTTTCTGATTTGTTTTTGCACCGATTCGAAAGTTCTGGCTTGATTTTGAGCATTATCAAGACTCAGAGTAGTATTTTCCAGAAACCTCTGACGTATCGTGGAGGAGGTGAGTCCCGCAATGAATGCATCCCTAATGAATTCATTTTCATTCTGAGTAGCAGTAACAGCTTTAAAATTACAATCTTTGGACAATAATTTGAGAGACTGTAGGTATATATTATCAATCGTTTCGTCAGCTTGCTGTTTTCTAGTTGCTAGTCGGTAACGTGAAAATATTTCACTTTTAGGCTTAACAAAAATATTATCTAATATTATTAAAGCGGCATCATATTTATCACATTTAGCTATGTGTTCAAAAATATTGGGAGATATATGGTTGACTAACAATTTTAATTTTGTTTCTTCTGATGGGGCTTCATTTTGACATTCTTCAAGGAAGTTGTCAAGCGTTCTTTTCCAATGTAACCATTGTGAAGACAAATTATGACCTGCTGATGGATCTGCTTCAAAACGATCAGGCTTGAGGAATTTATTAATTTTATATATAAAGTTTAATAAATTGTAATAAGAGAGCACCTGAATTAATAGGTTTTATTAAACTTTAAAAATACACTGACATTTCACGATTACTATGAGACATTAGTAACTCAATCAATTCAATCTTTAAATTGGCCTTCTGTCACTTGAAAGTAACAATATTGCCAATGAACATTAGTGACATTTATAGTTCTAAATATTATGACACTTTTACGACACCTACCTATTGACAAGCTGACTGACGCTGGCCATAAAATGTTTTCTGATGTAACTGACGAGAAACTGGAATGCGTTTTAGGTATTATTTGGGATCCAGACTCTGACAAGTTTACTTTTCGTCTTTCCATTGTAGACAGGTCTTCCAACGGTTGGCAATCAATCGAGTCTTGTTATTTATAATTTTGAGAGCCCTCACATCCTCCCGAGAACGAGGAGTGTCAAGTGAGGGTTTGGTTCCAAAACCCTCAGTCGAAAAATATTGTCTCATTGAATCGTTTAGTTCGTTACAGAGTCGTGTCCAGGCTGTGCTCCGTATTTAACATAGTTACGTCATTTAGAGTCAGAGCTGATAGTCTACCATGTACGATATGGATATATCCTAGGTTAGTCAAAGAGACAATAGGCGCGGTCTTGGGTCCCTGAAAAACTTGTCTAGTTAGTATTAAGTCAATATTGTCAGTACCAATCAACAGAAGCGGTCGTTCAGTAGTAGTCACAAGGTCAATATTATTTAGAAACATCTTTAAATTATCATATTTACAAAACAACTTATTATAATTACATTTATGAATCGGTAGTACGGCATTCCAAGAGTTAGCGGAAGACTAGACCTATCTGATGTAGATTATGACACCAAACATCCAATTATTTTACACCCAAAAGACAAGTACACGCAACTTCTTATCGTCTAGTACCATCGGGGCGCAGCACACGTTGGTAGGGAGCAGGTGCTAAACCAATTACGTCAGAGGTATCTGGATCGTAAGTGGGCGAAATGCTGTAAAAGGTGCGTGGAGCCGATGTCATTTGTGTAGAAATAGGCGTGCAAAATCAGCGCCGCCACTAATGGGTCAATAACCTGACATAAGACTACGACCAAATCACGAAACTACGAAGAGCATTACCTACATCGGCCTGGACTACTTTGTTCCCATGATTGTGAAGGTAGATCGCAGGCAAGAAAAACGGTATGGCGCGCTCTTTACTTGTATGACAACTGCATTGAATTAGTTCACGACTTGACTACCAACAGTGCGATCTTGGCTCTCCGATATTTCATTGCACGCAGGGGTTGCCCCAAAGAAATGTGGAGTGATAACGCGACGACTTTTAAAGGTGCTGCAAATGAATTGAGACAGTCAATTACAGCCATTAACAGAAATGAGCTTCTTGGGTTTTCAAATATCTGCAACATGACATGGAAATTCACAGTACCCACTGCTGCCCACGCCGGTGGTTGCTGGAAACGACTTTCGGTCTGTTAAAACTGCGCTGATGGCGACACTATTAAGACTAGAACTCCTAATGACCAAACACTGCAGACTTTGTTGACTGAAACTAAGATCATAAGAATACTTACCATCAATAACGAGACGAGACAAATGGTATATATGACTGATAGTTGGCGCTCTGGTCGTGTTAGCTCACGAGCGACTGCCTCGTAGCCTATGGACACTTGGGGTTATAGGCAAGGATGGCCAGGTTCGAGTGGCCGGACTAGACAAGGTTTGTACCGGAAACTAGTGACGAGACTGTGCAAGCTGAATGTTCCAACTAGACCTTAGTATTGGAATTTGACTTCAAGCCCTGCCCGTACAACAACTTCTGGGACGTTTTATGCTGTTTTTTGTTAAATATGTAGTTCTGGAGGTAAAATGGGGTATTTTTATATGGTACCTACAGTATATAAAACTTTTTCTGAGGGAATCTTAAAAAAATTATATCTCAACATACACGAAATATAATATACCTACTCTATTTTACCTCAATACGTAATAGATATTCAACAAAAAAAAAACTTATAAGAGATGGCCGTGCAACAAAACAGTTCAACAAATTATAAAAATGTAGACTATTGTTCTAATAGCCAATTTAGAGTCCATTTCGACAATTTTTGTCAACTTTGAATGCAAAAAAAATATTTCTCAAAGGTTATGTCTTTTGTTACTTTACTGATCTGAGTCATTATAATATAATCATTCATGGCGTATGCGGGCACGGTGAGCCACCTTTGCAAAAACACCTTAGAACCACAAGAAGTCCCAAAAAACACCTTAAAACTGCTGAAATCGTTCTAAAACTGCAAAGTTATTCTCTCTGATCTTATTATTCAATAAGATATAATTTTATATTTTTATTTAATAAGATATGATTTAATAGATATATACTTGTTAAAGTAGTTATGTTATAGATTTGCTTGAAGTTTTGTTGAGTAATGCGAGCCGACTCGAGTTATAGATGTGCGAAACGGCTTCGCTTGGCTTGCCGAGGCAGGCATTTATAGTATAAAAGTGAAAATTTTTACAAGCCCCTTTTTATTTACAAAAAATATATATTAGATTCTCTTACTCAAACCCTATAATTTAGCCCAGATGAGTTTTTTCTCTATCTATCACCGTCCCCGAGAAAAACAAAATGTGTTTTTTCACCAAAAAAATAATACCGAAAAAATATTCTAATTATTTAATCTAGTTGTACCTAATCTTAAGTGATAGGTATTGTACCTGTTATAACAATGTATCTAAGTGGTTGAAGTAAAATATTTTTTGTATTGATAAACTTTTTTATTTAAAACCTTACCTGTATAATGCAAAATAATGATAATTGTTCTTGCCGAAAAGTTCTCTAGAATTTATGTATACTATACATTAAATTGAAATACCTAAGAAGAGGCGGTAAAATTGTCTTCCGCCCCGGACGGCCTACACCCACGCTACGCCACTGTGATTCGCACTAGTTCTATGATGGTACTTATGCTTTTTTTGCACTCGTTTATTTATGTACTATTTATAATATCACTAATGCACAAATATATTATATTATTGTTTAAAAAATATTCTAATTATTTAATCTAGTTGTACCTAATCTTAAGTGATAGGTATTGTACCTGTTATAACAATGTATCTAAGTGGTTGAAGTAAAATATTTTTTGTATTGATAAACTTTTTTATTTAAAACCTTACCTGTATAATGCAAAATAATGATAATTGTTCTTGCCGAAAAGTTCTCTAGAATTTATGTATACTATACATTAAATTGAAATACCTAAGAAGAGGCGGTAAAATTGTCTTCCGCCCCGGACGGCCTACACCCACGCTACGCCGCTGTGATTCGCACTAGTTCTATGATGGTACTTATGCTTTTTTTGCACTCGTTTATTTATGTACTATTTATAATATCACTAATGCACAAATATATTATATTATTGTTTAAAAAATATTCTAATTATTTAATCTAGTTGTACCTAATCTTAAGTGATAGGTATTGTACCTGTTATAACAATGTATCTAAGTGGTTGAAGTAAAATATTTTTTGTATTGATAAACTTTTTTATTTAAAACCTTACCTGTATAATGCAAAATAATGATAATTGTTCTTGCCGAAAAGTTCTCTAGAATTTATGTATACTATACATTAAATTGAAATACCTAAGAAGAGGCGGTAAAATTGTCTTCCGCCCCGGACGGCCTACACCCACGCTACGCCGCTGTGATTCGCACTAGTTCTATGATGGTACTTATGCTTTTTTTGCACTAGTGTATTTATGTACTATTTATAATATCACTAATGCACAAATATATTATATTATTGTTTAAAAAATCACTATAGGGCCTCGGAAAGCACGTTAAGCTGTCGGTCCAAGTTTCACTTTACCAACTTGTAAAACTGTTTATAGATTGAGTCTAGCCAAACTTGCTAATATTGTTTATTATGTTCACAATCCCAAGTCTCCGAATACATTTTTTTGCCTTATATCCGGAGGTTCGATTCCCATTTTATTCGCCACAGGCAAAATAATATTAGCATTTTTTTCTGTTTGACTGATTGTGATGGTCTGGGTTTTTATAAAAATATTATATGTATTATAATACATTGTTTCTAGTACACATAGTACAAGCCTGAGCTGAGCAATATGTATAAATTGTTCCCACCCCTATAGACTACGGATCATTGAGTTATTATTACTTAATAGGTACTACGGACTACTACGGAGGTGCTCTACAGAGATTTAATTGATTAATATTGTTACATACATATCTACATATCATCACGGGTGCCTTACGACGCCCGATACCGCCTAGACGGCCCCAGGGTACCCAGCGGAGGGGTTTTAATCCCACCTCGTCGTAGCTACACCGAACGTAGCTATACTGAAATTATTAATTAATAATAGGTACAAAAAATAAAATAATTACATCCGAACAAAGAAATGTTTTATTATTTCCAAATAGCCATATTGTTAGAGAGCTGGCCATGAAATATCATTATTAGTATTGTCTCAAGTAGCCTGCATATAGTTTAGAATTTCCTCCTTTACCAGCTGCGCGTCTGCTTGAAGTATTTTCTTATAGGTAACTTTAGGAAGCCTTAACACAACCTAATAAGTTTTCGGATCAGTCACATCACTCACGTGAATGGACAAAATCACGTTTTTTAGGCATAACTCTGGATCGTAACCTCAAGCGAGACATACTTGGCTGAAGATATGTCCAGGATCATATCTATCGAAATATCCAACCAGCAGACGGTTTCTGGATTGACATGGGAAAATTCGAAAACTATATCCAGGCTTCTTGGAGCAACACTAAGAATGATATTTTATACCTAGCAGACAATTTCTTTACCAGTCAGTATCATATGGGCATCTCTCTAACTATAGGAACTTAATATGAATTCAGCAATGGACCGCTGGCCAGCAAACTTGCAATCGATTTCAGTTAGTCTCAATTTGTCGGTGGGGAGGGGGCAGGGGGGAGGGAGATAGGGTTGCGCCCACCTCAGAGTGACTGCACACGTACACACGTCTGTCTATATAGGTATATGATGTTCTGTTTCATGCGATTTGAAGCACTACCAGTACAGTAGAAAGAAAGAAAATATATACGCTATATTACCGAAGTAGATATGAAATCATTACAACGATGGTTAGGGTTGCCACAACTTCCAAGAGTCAATACTGGAATTTTAGTATGATTTATTACATATGATCTTATGCCCAAATGTATTTTTTTATAGGAGCACGATATATCATGTGACTTTTGTATCTATCTATTGGTAAGCGTCTTACAAAGTCTATGAATGGGGATGACCACTGTTTTGTTTTCTAATAGCATTATTATAAATTCCACCAGAAAATTTTACATTCAATTTTTATCTATTGTTTCTTTTGTAGTATAGGGCAGAGGTTACCAATCATTGTAAATTTGCGGCGCACTTAGAATTTGTTTTTCGGAGAATGGTAAACAAGGAACCTGGAGCAAAGCGCCCTCAACGTTGATGATTAATCAGAAAATCCCCCACGACCGTTCCCCACGGAGATTTTAGGATTTTATTAGCGGCACAATCCCTCAAAATCAAATGTTTGTTTTTCGGAAGAGTAAGGCGGTGAGCCTTACTCTTCCGAAAAACAAATTTCTGAAATCCCCCATACGTCAAAACGGTGATCAGATAAAATGCTGGGCATTAGATAGTGGGAATTAGGGATCATCGCGAGTTAAAAACGCATGTTGAATCGCAATATTCTGTATTTTGGTTAATAATTTTAATGAAAACTTTGCGAAAAGTTCGTAATAAGTTAATAAGCATACTTATAAAGTCTATGAATGCGTTCGATCACTATTGTTTAATAGCGTTTGTTGCTCTCACTATTGCTAATTGATGCTATTACGATAAGCGGTAACAATACGATTGCATTTGCATTACGATTAATATCCTCGCTGCATTATCTTCTTCTCTAATCGACTGCCCATTCTAAATCGCATACTGAAAGGAGACTACAATATCGACCGTAAATCCATAGACTACTAGTATATACTGAAACGTAAATCGATACAATAGGTTTTTAAAGTTCCATAGATTCAAACCGAACATGACTAGTCAGGACTGTCATGATGGTTTTTGCATCTGAATGATAGAAAGACAGGAAAAACCAGGACACGTAACAACTACTGTGATCTGTCTAAAGCGTTTGATTGTGTTGACCATCAAACTTTGTTAAACAAGCTGGAATTTTATGGCATTCGCGATTTAGCTTTAAATCTAATAAAGTCCTACCTTTCTAATAGAACTCAAGGTGTTAATATTGATGGTTGTGTATCCGACGGAACCATTGTAAAGATGGGTGTCCCCCAGGGCTCAATTTTAGGCCCGTTCCTGTTCCTAGTATACATCAATGATCTTCCACATATGGTACAGGAGACGGCGCAGATAGTGCTATTTGCTGATGATACATCCCTACTGTTTAAAGTTAGTAGGAAAGATAATATATTATCGGCAGCAAATGACACTCTGGAAATGGTTTCAAAATGGTTCACGGCAAATAATTTAGTTTTAAATGCAAAGAAGACTAAGTGCCTGAAATTTACGTTGCCTAATGTATCAAATATCAATGCCACAGTGAAGATAGGTGGCACTGATCTGGAATTTGTCGACTCCACTGTGTTTTTAGGGATCACAGTTGATTCCAAACTACAGTGGAAAGCTCACATCAATACTTTATCCAACAGATTGAGCTCTGTTGCATATGCAGTCAGAAAAATTAGACAACTAACTGATGTTGCAACAGCCAGACTAGTGTACTTCGCCTATTTTCACGGTATAATGACATATGGTCTTATAATGTGGGGATCTGCGGCAGATATTGACACAATATTTATTCTACAGAAGAGGGCCATTCGGGCAATATATAACATAAAAGCTCGTGACTCTCTTCGAGAAATCTTTCCTATGATTGATGTATTGACACTACCATCTTAATATATTTATGAGAATTTATTGTACGTAAGGAAAAACTTAAATATGTTTAGTAAAAATAGCGATAGACATAATTTAAACTTAAGAAACATAGATAAAATCGATATACCAAAGTTTAGACTGCAAAAAACGAATAAATGTTTCGTCATTAACAGTATAAGGTTATTTAATAAATTACCTAAAAGCATTATAGAACTGAGTGAAACAAAGTTTAAGAATTGTATAAAACACATTTTAATCAATAAGTCTTACTATAGCGTAAAAGACTATTTTAACGATAAAGACGTCTGGAACCGTCCTGATATGCAATTGAGGTCTCGCAACTAGTGAACAAATTACTTATTTATTAGAATTATATTTGTAGAATAAACATTAGCTTAGTAGTGTCCGATATTGTAATAATTTAATATTACATAATTTATTTTTATTACATTATGTAAATTTTGTCTTTGGATAAGGTAATCACTGATGATTACCTGCTTATTTATACTTAATTTATACTACAGTACTGTGTAGTTCTGTACATTGGTACAGTAACAAATAATCTGCCATAGGGTGTTTTGCGCATGCTGATCGGTGGGGTGCATTTTGAGTATGCTACTATATATATATATGCTATATAGCATAAGCAAATCAATGGCTGTACTCCTCTTTTAGTTTGTGTGAAGCACTAGAGTTTTTTACTTGCTGGTTTCTTTTTCTCCGGGGTGTCACTGAGGGGATCGACTTTACAGTTAGTATACCCGCCCTTAAAAATACCGATCCTTATACGTTTACTTATATGTGATTGGTTACTAACCTTTTATTTAGAATAAATATTTAAGGCGTGGATATGGTCGGTGAAGTTGGTTGCCTTGGTGGCTCCCTTGTATGGCAGATAATGATTGACAGGTCAATGGAATCAGCTAACCACCTAGTCTTACACTAGTTGGTTATGTAGTGTGTGTTCGGTTTGGTAGTAATTTTCATATTAAGATTTCTAAATTTAAGTTCTAAATCTGATATCAAGGTATAATAAATATTTGTCATTCTTTTAATAATGAATAGCTGCCTAACCAAACGCACTCTAAGACCTCATTGTTAAATTTTTATTTTTTTTTGACTATTCATAAATATCTGTAAAGATTTACATGAAATAAATGATTTGATTTGATTGATGTTTGGATAGACTCAATAACTCAACTATAAACAGTTTCACAAGTTGGTATAGTGAAACTGGGACCGAGAGCTTAACGTGCTCTCCAAGGCACTATAGTGGTATTGTCAAATAAATGTACACACATTTTTAGATTAATAACTCATTGGTACACACCGGGGTTCGAACCTATGTTATACCTATATGTTTTAAGTCTAAGGTCTAACCACACAAAATTTCCACTTTATCAAAATTTTTATTTGTACGAATAGCAAATTATAAAATACAACAGCGTGGTGGCCAAATACGCTGACAGTCCCGAATGTATGGCAGCCCTAACTATAGAGCTGTAGAGGTGTTCGGCCATTTTGTATCCATATCGAAGTGTGTGTTGAGCTGTGGCCCGGACGCGGGACCTCGTGGATAGTGTTGTAAAGAATGTTTTTTTTTAAAACGAAATTCATTATTTTATATTTGTCCTAACTTTATTCATTTTATAATATGAGCGACTATAACTTCGTTAGTAGTATATTCGAATTATCACGTGTCCAATGTGCGCTCGAAACCGTCTGGAGGGTACCCAGCGGCGGATTGGGATAGACTCAATGATCCTATTATATCTAAACAGTTATATTATCTAAACAGTTTCATAAGTAGGTATAGTGAAACTGAGACCGGAAGCTTAACTTGTACTCCGGTCTCCGAGGCACTATTTATAGTGGCCGAATTTTTTTTTTTAAATAAAATCTTATGACGGATTTTATATAGATAGTAGGTATTATTATTATAGTGGGGCTTCACCTGCGCTTAATGCCATTAATTAGCGCGTTATTAGATATAGTGCGCAGGTATGGCCAGGTCTTAGCGCGCTAATTTGGTAATGGCATTAATAGTTAGTACGTAGTTAGACGTTAGGCGATAGGCCGGGTGGCGGTCTTCTTTGAGACATCAAAGGATTTTAGCGCGTCACTAGTGCGTTGTTGTACGCTGTAGTCATTTCGTACTGCGAACGCGATGGGATGGACGTAATAGATAGTGATAATGGAGTGGTCTAACGACAGCTATATAGCACCTCTCAACATATTGTTATATGCTTATCAGGAGATTACTGCATCGATTTCTGGTCGAAGTGGTAGTTTCTTTTAAGGGTGCGGTTACAAAATAGGTGGTTGAATTGACGATAAGGCAGCGAGTAGGTATATTAAAAAAAACTCGCACCTTTTGATATGCTTTGGAAGCGTGAAAAACGTGAAGTCCGGATCCTTTAATTTATTTTAAGGCTTTTAAGCAGCCGAATGCGTAGTTAATAATAATATCGCGACGCGACGCGTGAGTGACTATCGAACAAACGCGGCAGCCCTCTTAAATAAGTACGTCTAGACGATTCCGCTGGGTACTTATAGCTTCATAACTAAATTGCGTAGTGAGCCTGGTAATACTTAATCGATTGAAACCGGCCGTAATACATATTATATTTTATAAACACCATTGAAAACTGCAGGTACAGTACCTATTAGTACTAATATTATTCTGCCATGAGTGGATATCGAACCCACGCCCGGCATTTCGGATATATCGTCTATATTTTTTATTCCTTAATCCACGAGGGCAGGTAGTGAAGTCATCAGATTTTAACTGAGAATGCAGAGGCCATATTATTTGTCGCTTTATTCATAAAAAATTAAAATCATTTTATTTTTACAGCGACATCAAAACGATATTTACATTCTTATGTCTAACGGAGGACGATTAGACCATTTATTTTTTTAGACTATCAGTTCTCGTTAAATAGACTTTAGTTAGTAAACATATTTATCTTAAAATGTAAAGTAAAGTAACATTTTAGTATTTAACCCAACACTAGTTGCCTGTCGTCGTTTGCTTCACTAACTCACACCAACAACCAGCGTCTATGGGTGCCTTTAAGTTACACACACTATGTTATGCGGGGTGAGATGTAATATATAATAGTGTCATAGGTATGCGGGCATTGAACTCAGTGGGCGAGAACACCGCGCTACCATAAAATAATTGTATAGTGTACCAGAAACAACGATACTTATTATATTTTTTAAACACCCCGAACAAAGAAACTGTATATACAGAATAACATTCTACTGTTTGCCATGAGTGGGAATAGAACACGCAACCTCCACATACAATGCCAACGACGTGACCGCTAGACCGTAGCACAGAGGTGTTCATTGAAGTTACCTTTTGAAAATAGGATTGTAACTTGTAGGTGGTTGGTAGTTGGTACTATCATTATTTTTAAATTTGATTGGTGATAGTACCTACCTATAGGGTAGACTGGGTACAGATGTGACAATTTTAATTTAAACGTCTATTGGGTGGGAAAATGATATTGTTTATAAATAATGCTCAAACATGGGTTAAAATCGCTTTGAACCTTATAATATAACCATTTATAGCCCAGTCAATGACGGTTTTTGCTCGGATTTTTTTAAAGAAAGATGGATTTTGCTGAAATTTTGACAGTAAGTAGAGAATACACTAAAAAGGAAAATGTACCCTATGCCGAGATGTGTTTATTCGCTAGGGGTGAATACTATTCCAACTAGGGGGTGGTAATTAAGAAAAAAAACTCCAGGAATCGAAATAAGGATGAGTTATAAGCTAAAAATGTTCTATAGATTTTTTTCGAAAAATCAATACTTTTTAAGATATTCGTGATTGTAAATATCATTTTTTTTCGTAAATAACCACGTTTTTATATGATTTTTTACAAATAACTCCAATCAACAATGAAACGTTTCTCATTACTACCCTAATTAGAATTAAATGTTCCTAATGTACAAATTACTTTATTTTAAGATTTATAAACATTATCCAAAAGTTTGACCGGTTTAAATATACTATATAAAATAATTATTATATTTTACCGTTTGACCGGTTTAAATATATTATTATATAGTATATTTAAACCGGTCAAACTTTTGGATACCTAATGTTTATAAATTATGGGTCAAAAGGGTGTAAGGAATAAAATAGGGGTTGAAAAATAACAAATAGTTTTTCAAATTGTATAACTATCCTGGTTTATGTATTAGTAATATTATATATGTCCTAATTTATATTAAAATTTAAATTAAGCACCCAACTTCGAACACAATCTTAAAGGTTAGCTGAACGAAAGCTGAAATCCCCCACGTGGTGGCTCCATTCGATTTTGGGGGATTACCGGAAAAAAATCCTGATTTCCCCCACGTGGGGGAATGCCATGGGGGATTTCCGGAATAATCCAATGCTCCTCAAGGCTCTCTTTATTAGTCGCTAAAAAAATATTTAAAAGAGCATAACCTGACACAAAAGTACCCAGTCTACCCTACTTATCAATATTATAATAAATAATATCTGTTTAGGTATAAGTTGCACCTAATAGTCTTCGGCGAAAAGTTCCTGAGTAATTTTAATTATGGAAACATGAGCTGTAATTTAATGTTACATGTTTGAAAGTATTAATCAGTAGCCGATGCAACTTTGTAAGCGCGTTTATTTTAAATACAAAAAAAAAAATGTATTAGCAAATAGATAGTTTTTTTTTTGTATTTTTTATTTAATTTTATATTACATACGTAGAGTAAATATGTTAACCATAGCTACCGTGTCCACGCTTCATAATGTAAATAAAACCCCTTTTTAAGGACACTGCATTCGTAATCGCGGACTCTGCGTGCTACCACTACTTGTACTATTATTTCTTCTGTGGTGCTTCATATAAAATGAGCTTTCGAACTTCCAGTAATACTCCATTACTGTTTGTTGCCGAATTAAAATACTATTTTTATCGGCCATTGTATTTATTAATCTTTCTGTGTTGGGATATTATTTTTTCCGAAAAACTCATTTTAAATATTATAATAAAACAATATTTATTACCCACAACAGAAAGATTTGTGCATACAATTACCAATATGAAAATAATTATTAAACTTCGACCAATAGCGAAGTTGTAATATTTGAAGTACGTTTGTATGGGGGTCAAAGCCCTTAAAGGTATAATTTTGTGTTACTACCTACCATAGCTGGGGGCTGGGCACCGTTAATGAAATAGTTAACTTCGTTAATCCATTACTGAAAAAGTTAACTTCGGTAAAAGTTAAAGTGTTACTTTTCAGAAAAGTTAACGTTAATCGTTCATCCGCTAACTCGTAATAAAAATTGCATCTTCATATAAAAAATGTTGGTTCTGGAACTTAACAGGTTAGAAAAAAAACCGGCTATAATACGCTATTTGACTACATTAAAAATATGCTATAAATTTTGGTCATCCTATCAGACAATAGCGTAAAAAAAAAATTTCACTATAATTTAAACTAAATTATGTATATCTTTTGTAGATTACACGAAATAAAATTGAATATATGTTACCATTTTCTTTATAACAAAAACATCTTTGATTGGTTGATGGCTGGTGACGTCACACGCAAGTAAACAAAACAATACACAGATTATAAATCTTGTGGATGAGTATAACATATAGGAGATTATTTAATCTGTGCATGTTTGTTTACTTACGTGTGACGTCATACTTGACATAGACTTCTTCATTTAATTGCCTTCCATTGCAAGGAAAAGATCTGTGCCTTCACAACGAGGAATAAAAACTTATTACAATTTTATTATTTGTAACATTAAAATAAACGACAGTCTCCATCCCATGGTTTACAAAATAAAAACAGAATATAAATCGGAAATTCTATACAATCTTGACCTGCTTAAAACTCGGACATTGCCTTTTCAATAACCACTTACACAGAATGAATATAATAGAATCTCCTTTGTTATAAATGCAATAGAAATAACTTTCAAACCCTGGATCACATATTTTTTGAATGCACAGCTTACAACATCCAAAGAATAATTTTAATTGACAAACTACTTCATATATACAAGAAACCTCAACTTATCCCGCGCGCCATTGAAGATTTATTGAAAATTTATGAAACATACATACCTATTTATGAATACATAAGTACAACTGTAAATAAAATATGATGTATTAAAAAATATATCATACCTACACTATATTAAAATACTGTATAATATGAATATAAGTAAAAACCAAAAAAGGATAACCTAAAATGAAAAGCTAAAGAAAGAAGACCAAGGAGGGAGTATAAAGATAAAACTACTTACGAAGAATGATAATTACCTAAATGAGATTGAAAGAAGATAAGCCTTACAAACATTTCCAAACATGGCAATAAATATAAAACTTGGCTACGGCCTTACTAGTTATAATTACCGGAAATTATCAGATTAGGCTGCATGGTTCAAAAATCTTTGCCTTTCCAATTGTGGAAATATAAAAAAAAATGTTTGTTTACAATAATCTGTGCTTTCTTTCTTGTTTCCAACAAGTAGTTTTTATACATAAATATGGTTTTGTTTGTGAATTATATCAGAGTTTTTTTATTATAATTGTTTTCCTTTTGTTAAATCATTGATTTATAAGAATGGTGTTGTATTAATAATCTAATAAAAATAATTTTATAACTGCTAAAATAATAACCTAAAATTCCGTAATATTTATACAAAATTAAGATGTTCGTAATTTATTATACTAGGTAACCTTAATATAGTTTGCTTAGTTGTATTAATGCATCTTTTATTTTATACGCACACTATGTGGAATATTTTTGTAATATTATTATTTTATTAAATATTCTAATAATACCTACCTATATAAAATATGATTACTGTTTAGACCAATGTACATTTTTAGAAAATATAAATCTATTTAAATAATATATGAATTAATAATAATAAATTATCTTTCATTTCTTATATATTTATTTACCAGAATATGGTTTCTTTATTCAAATTAATATTTATCAGGCAAAAACAGTAATTTGTGTAAAGAGACAATATTCATTGCTTCATGATTTCTACATGCGGTTACCTGGTCCTTGATGTGATTGGAAGGCAGGGAAGTAAACTGCAGTGTTCCCGGACTGGTGGTAAAGAAGCAGGGTTAAAGGCCTTACCAGATTCAACTCATTTGAAATTTCATCTTTATTTTCCCCCAAGAGATCACACTGGGAAATTATATTTAAATTAAATTCTATGGCATGTTCAAGTTTATGTTAATGGCGAGCTTGTTATTTGCAATTAGCCAAGTGGTTAGGCCTTTTTTACTGAGTTGGCTACTCTTCTAGCCAGCCCAGTTTGTTCCAGAATGCAACAAGAATTTCAGGGCTTCCATGGACCTCAAGGAGCAACCTCAGTGTTCCAATGATGAAGCCACCCCAGTGCAATGAAGAAAACTCATGGGTGGGTGTTTCCATCTACAGCATAATCTGGAGAGTAACCACCACTTTCAATTTCATAAGATCTCTGTTGAGTTTCTCATGTGTAAATGTAGACTGGAGGTTAAATGACATATTTTATAAATACCTACAACTAATCTACCCCTTACTCTATTTTAACTATCTATATCTAAATACAACACATATCTTCCCTCTAACTAAGTTAACCTATACAATTACTAAATATTTATTAACTATTATTTATTGAGGCATAAACCCATTGTAGAATGTCCTCTTGGATTGTGACTAGTATTAGAAGGTATGCCTAGAATCTCTAATATTTCATCAGATGAAGGCACTTTTTGATCATCTGGTACTCTTCTCAACTGATTTATATATCTTGTCACTATATCAACCATTTGCACTATAAGACTAACTGGACTTTTTCCTTTTATAATTATTGATTTTATTCACTTCTCCCTTCCCATATAATTTCTTAGCCCTACTTTATTCTTGACCATGAATGTTCTTACGTTGACTTTTTTATTTTTCTCTATTAACTGTTCCACCTTTATATTTAATTTTGTTGAATATGGCTGCAAAATGTCAAACCTTGTTCTAAAACAATGTTTGTTTAAAACTTTAGCAGGTGTTTTGGATATTCAGCCCAAGTATAGCTTTATTTGGGCTGAATATCCCTAACAAAGGTTTGTAGTTAGTATATATATATATATATCAATGTGTGTAATTTATCAATTCAACCATGATAAGCAGCAGCCTCTTTATCAATCTGAACATATAAACGTTCATGTCTATTTATTGTCCGAGACCCCATGAGTATGGGTCTTTCTGATCCATCATCCATTATATGTGAAAGGACAACCCCTACTCCATAGTCAGATGCATCACATGTCAAAGTACAGACCTTTTATTATCATAGTGAATTAAAGTGTTCTCACTACTGACAGCAATATGAGCCTTACTAAATGCTCCTTCTTCAACAATATCCCATTTTCATAAAGCGTTCTTATTCAATCACCGATGAAGAGGATCTAAGATGGTTGCCTTGTCTGGTATAAATCTTTCATAAAAATTTAATAAACCTAAAAATGCTGGTAACTCTTTAATATTTTTCGGGGGCTTGGCATTTCGAATAGATTCCACCTTTTTATCAGATGGGTGTATATACCCCGGTGATCTGTAATATAACCCAAAAACTCAATACCAATTGTAGCAATCTTACACTTGTATTTATTTAGTGTTAACCCAACATTAAGAAGTCTTCTCAGACCTTTTAATCTGCTATCATGTTGACTTGGGGCAGATGCCCTACCAAGATATCATCCCATATGGTAATCTTTTTTCCTTAAGAACACTGCATTGGCAATCACGAAGTCTGCGTTCTCCATGCAAAATGAGCTTTCGCCCTTCCATAATTACTCAACTACTGTTTATCGCAGAATGAAAATAATATTTTTGCCGTCATTGCAATAATTAATAAGTTTTTAATTAAAAAAATTATGTACATTTGTTTGACAACACCACTATAGTGCCTCGGAGAGCACGTTAGCTGTCGGTCCCGGTTTCACTATACCAACTTGTGAAACTGTTTATAGATGGGTTATTGGGTCTATTCAAAACATCGCGACGAGCTAGCCACTTTTTCGGTGTAGACTCATACCAGCGGATACGACGAGGTGGGATTAAAAACCCTTCCGCTGGGTACCCTGGGGCGTCTAGGCGCTCTCGAGCGCCGTAAGGCACCCGTGATGATATATATATATATATATATAACCCTTTAGATGTTGTAATTGTTAGGAGCATAGCTGTCTCATCACAGGCACTAAGCTGGGTATATGCTTCTTTCAAATCTAATTGAATATGAATAATGAATATTCGCCCCCCGGTTAACTTCGACAAGGCTTCATTATGATGGGTATCTGAGTCTGTAACCAAATTTACTATCAGTCTATAATCTCCACAGAGATGTAAACGTCAATCAGTATTCATGATAGGGGAATAATAGGGGTCCCCAATTTGAGTATGGTAATGGTTCAATAACCAGCCTATCAATTTCATTGCATACTCTATCTCTTATAGCAAACTGAATCGAACGACATCTAAAAATTACTGGATTTGCATCATCCCTTATATTAAAGTTTACTGCTGGATCCTTATAATTTAAACAAAACTAGAAGGAATAGCAAAATATTCTCAAAAGATCTCGGGGCCGATTTTGATAGAAATTAAAACGGCATCATTAGAATTTTTTTTAAATCTCCTAGCTGGGAATCGAACCGGTTAAAATTTTAATCCTTGGAACACCAAGGTCACTCTTTGGAGGCCTGTTGAAGTAGTTTAGGATTAGGCCTTGAAGGCTCACTTAAAAATGAGTACCTACTACGATAGAAGGGCTTTAGGAGAAGCGTCTGTTTGTGAGATATCTGTCTGGACAGACAGACAAGTCAACCCTATAGCCTTTACTTTTTCATTAAAAGCACCTAACAAATTACACACTATTATTTATTGTATAATGCTGCAATAATTAATAGCGTGTAATTACCACTTTAATGTTTAATATTTCACGGATTGCTTGAGCCTAGACTAATGCTGCTTGCTCTCCATATGAGACAGAGACAATGTTCTCAGCAAACCATGGGTTCTTTGTGCGCCGGGTCCATCATATCTATACGAGGGTTAACCAGTTCCACCCCAACTGTTTCGGTGATTGGCCTCCCGATGTAAAGATCTCTTTTCCACCTAAAATTTGGTCTTTAAGAAAGTACCTAGTGGCGGACTTTCCTTAAAGCCGATTAGGCCCAGACCTAGGGCTCCAAACTAGGCTCAAACTTAAGTTATATTATGGCAGGTGAAGAGATACAAGAAAAGAATGGTCAAGAAAACTTCAGAATAAATACCTATTTGGTGGTAACTGATTCTTTATTGTACCCAGCTGCATTCTAACATAATTAGTATTTAGGTTAATTTGATAGGAGAAAGGTCTCTTTAACTTTGTTAAGCGACCGACCCACTTCGTAACGGCTTAATTTAGCCAGCGCTCAGTATAGTGGAAGTGATAAATGTTAAATAACAATAAATTGATTTACCCCATTCATGGACTTTGTAGGACTTGACGGTTGTTTCACCTGTATGGGCGGTGACCCCATACAAATGCAGAAACCGTCAAATTACTAAGTTGTCTAGGTTTTAGTCTGTGGGCCATTTTCATACATGAATGTTGATTTCAAAAAGTCAAAATTATTTATTGTAAATAGTCCTTATTTTTTTAATAACCAATTAGTAGTATATAATTTATAAAATAGTCTTGTTTATCAAAATTATAGGATCTGTGTATGTTTTAATAAATAAATAAACTATTACACTATTAATATATTTTAATATAGATAATAATTATATAGATTTTTAAATCATTTGTATTATTGTTTCTACACTGCTAATTATAATCATTACATTATAATAATAATTTTATTAGAGTATTAATAAATTACAATGCTTACTAATTAAACAAAACATCTTAATCTCAAATGTTATTTGTTTTTTTTTTTTCATAATATTTAAAGGTGCGCGTTATTTAGATATATTTTTATTGTCTATTTTAAATAACACATAAATAAAATGCATAGTATGAACTGTAGCTTCAGGCAGTTTGTTCACGCTTGACTTCTTTTGTTAATAATAACCTGAAAAAAAAAAAACAATATCTATATACTAATATATTAAGAGAAAGTTTTAATTGTTCGTTTATTCTGAATAACCTTAAAAACATGAACGGATTTTTTTACTCTTTCACCAATAGAAAGCTGTTATTATCAGCAAGTTAAATATATTTTATTCCCAGCCTATATAAAAAGCGATTATTATTAATATGTATTAATAGGTAAACTTATAAACCCAGTGCACTAAAAGTAAAAAGTGAAGAATGAGAAAACTCTCACTTGTACGAGTCAGAGCCCAAAAACTTAGTTTATTTAAAACAAGTAGTTAATAAAAGGAAACATTTAAATAGAAATATATATGAAATCTCATGGCACGTGAAGAGCCCTTTCAGTCAAGGGCCACATAAAACATTATAAAAGTAAATTCAACTTTAATGCAAGACTAAGGCTGAGCTGTAAAAAAGTGGCGACGATTGTACCAAATTTATTTTGCAGTCAAATGACAGCTGGTACAATCGACGCCATTTTTTATTTTAATCGTTACATTACATTAACAGACAGTTCGGTACAACTCAGCCTTGCACATGTACCTATTCATAATCGTAAAAACTTATTGACTACATGAAGAACACTTTAGTTAAAGTAAATTATTTGGCGTTTATTATATACAATAAAATTATATTTACCTGCCACCTTGTCTTCAGTTCTTCATTGCAATTTTTCAAATTACATTGAATTTTATTATTATTTAACTCGGTACTTTGATTTGAATTATCCAATTCTTCGCTGTTTTGTCTTAACAAATGCTCTAGATCATTTTTAATTTCTTTTGGGCATTTATCTAACTCTAACTTATGCAATGTTTTTAATAACTCAGCTTCAGTTGATCTGAAAAAAAAAGTTTCTTAATTTAATTTCCAAGGGTTCTAAATACTGAAGGCATATAATTCTAGAGAGAGCTTTGTAAAACTTCGGCCACCCATCCCAGGTCCGCCATATGCTTAACCTTGTTGTCATATGCTTAACCTTGATGTCATATGCTCAACCTTGTTGTCATATGCTTAACCTTGTCGCCATATGCTTAACCTTGATGTCATATCCTTAACCTTGTTGTCATATGCTTAACCTTGATGTCATATGCTCAACCTTGTTGTCATATGCTTAACCTTGTCGCCATATGCTTAACCTTGATGTCATATCCTTAACCTTGTTGTCATATGCTTAACCTTGTTGTCATATGCTTAACCTTGTCGCCATATGCTTAACCTTGATGTCATATCCTTAACCTTGTTGTCATATGCTTAACCTTGATGTCATATGCTCAACCTTGTTGCCATATGCTTAACCTTGTCGCCATATGCTTAACCTTGATGTCATATGCTTAACCTTGTTGTCATATGCTTAACCTTGATGTCATATGCTCAACCTTGTCGCCATATGCTTAACCTTGGTGTCATATGCTTAACCTTGTTGTCATATGCTTAACCTTGATGTCATATGCTTAACCTTGTTGTCATATGCTTAACCTTGATGTCATATGCTCAACCTTGTCGCCATATGCTTAACCTTGGTGTTATATGCTTAACCTTGATCTCATATGCTTAACCTTGATGTCATATACTCAACCTTGTCGCCATATGCTTAACCTTGATGTCATATGCTTAACCTTTATGTCATATGCTCAACCTTGATGTCATATGCTTAACCTTTATGTCATATGCTCAACCTTGTTGCCATATGCTTAACCTTGGTGTCATATGCTTAACCTTGGTGTCATATGCTTAACCTTGATCTCATATGCTTAACCTTGATGTCATATACTCAACCTTGTCGCCATATGCTTAACCTTGGTGTCATATGCTTAACCTTGATCTCATATGCTTAACCTTGATGTCATATACTCAACCTTGTCGCCATATGCTTAACCTTGATGTCATATGCTTAACCTTTATGTCATATGCTCAACCTTGTTGCCATATGCTTAACCTTGATCTCATATGCTTAACCTTGATGTCATATGCTCAACCTTGTCGCCATATGCTTAACCTTGGTGTCATATGCTTAACCTTGATCTCATATGCTTAACCTTGATGTCATATACTCAACCTTGTCGCCATATGCTTAACCTTGATGTCATATGCTCAACCTTGTTGCCATATGCTTAACCTTGATCTCATATGCTTAACCTTGATGTCATATGCTCAACCTTGTCGCCATATGCTTAACCTTGGTGTCATATGCTTAACCTTGATCTCATATGCTTAACCTTGATGTCATATACTCAACCTTGTCGCCATATGCTTAACCTTGTTGCCATATGCTTAACCTTGATCTCATATGCTTAACCTTGATGTCATATGCTCAACCTTGTCGCCATATGCTTAACCTTGGTGTCATATGCTTAACCTTGATCTCATATGCTTAACCTTGATGTCATATACTCAACCTTGTCGCCATATGCTTAACCTTGATGTCATATGCTTAACCTTTATGTCATATGCTCAACCTTGATGTCATATGCTTAACCTTTATGTCATATGCTCAACCTTGATGTCATATGCTTAACCTTTATGTCATATGCTCAACCTTGATGTCATATGCTTAACCTTGTTATCCAGTGGCTTAATCACTAGGCTGGGGCCGCTTTTAGATTTGTGACGCATTGTATTCAGTATTAGCTATCTATCGACGTATCGAGCGCAATATAATTGAGTTAAACATCACAATAAACTTTTAGGACAACTAGCCTGTACGCCAGAAAAAAACTACAGATTAATTAACCTAAGTTAATTATAGCATCGAATATGTCAACAACATATTTGAGAACACTATCTTAAACACCGCAACAAGCTAGCCACTTGTTAGATGTTGCCTCCAAATACCATCGGCGAAATGAGGACGGGTTAATTCCTCCGCTGGGTACCCTGAGGCCGTTTAAACGGTTCTCAGGAGCTAAATGGCACCCGTGTTTTTTTATTTTTTTTATCATTGAGGACAGGACTGATGTCTGCCCCAAAACTAATACAGGACTGATGTCTGCCCCAATCCTAATGAGCTGTGATGAAATTGCAAAATAGACAAGACGAGTTTGAGCCGAGTTAATGGTATTTTGGTAGCTAAACTAATATTAACTGTGCGACTATCGTAACAGAACTATAATTCATATAAGGGATAATATGTTTTTTAAAACTCTTTGTCAAAGACGATCGATCACATCTTATAATCATAAAATAATTATATTTTTTACTGAAAACAAAACCAAAGTAACTGAATTAGAAAAAAAACTTTGCTAATTTAATTATTGTAATGAAATAATGTTTT
This sequence comes from Monopis laevigella, assembly GCA_947458855.1. Lineage (NCBI taxonomy): Eukaryota > Metazoa > Arthropoda > Insecta > Lepidoptera > Tineidae > Monopis > Monopis laevigella. The sequence goes on along the minus strand of OX381576.1, from coordinate 32,794,673 downwards.
AATTAGTGCTTACTCAGTAATAACTATAGCTGTATCATCAATATATGATTCGTCAATGCATTCTTGAAATATAACTTCAGTAGAACAAGAAGCTGCTCCATATTCATCGAAAGCTTCGACCATGTAAATTCCCTCGTCATCACAATTAACTGGCGATATTTCAAGTTCGCTATGATCCACAAAATGTGTTATAGTATACCTTTCCCAAAGGTCATTTGGTCCCAAAAATATTTCTTCATCCTGTGAAGGAAATTCAATAATAGCAAACAACAACAAAAACATTTAAACGAAATAATTTAAAACTTATTTTTATATCGCACATGGTATAACCGCTTAAAGCATAGCATTAAACAAAAATAAGGGGTACCCACAAATTCGCTTTGCAATATATCAATAAAAAAAACTTACATTTTTATACCAAACTACATAAGGTTGTTGGTATGATTTAAAATCGACTCTTAACACTATTTTATTGTCTACACGAGACACTTTCTTTTCTGTGAAGACAATTTCTGTTGTTTCATGATCATTAGTATCAAAATCATCATCATAATCATCTTCAATCATAGGTTCGTTTGTCACTCCTTCTATATTATTGTCCCATCTGTAAGTGCCCGGAGAATCTCTCCTATATTCTGTTCTTTGTATATCATCCGCTTGTCTTGTAGACGACATATGTTTTCTATAAGAAATCGATCTTCGCGGAGAAGCACTATAGGCTTTGACTCCTGCATGGAATTTCCCTTTGTGTGATATAACATCTAATCTAGCAGAAGCTTCTACTCTGCCAAAATCGTTTTCTATAGTAATTCTATATAGTCCAGCATCTTCTATGGTAATTTCTTCTATTTCTATGAGTCTTATGTCTTCTTTTTCTCTAATAGTGATTCTTGCAGAGGGGGTGATTATAGAGCCGTCTTTGTCCCAAGTGGCCCAGGGGGTGGGGTGGCCAGTTACTGAACATTGGAATATGACACTGGAGCCTTCTTCTACGACTTTGTTGTGAATGTAAGTGTAGAATTTAGGAGCAACTTGACGTGATGGGCTGTATAATCTTCTAATTGGTTCAGGGCCTGTGAAATAGAAATATTAATTAAATAAATGTAACTAAATATTTATGGCCTTATTCATAAAAACTTATTGAGACCTTGAAGAACACTCTAGTTATAGAAGGTTTTCTCTCTTTAAGCACAATAATTTTTGTTCCTAACTCAGATTAATAATAATATTATTATTCTGAGGTTCCTAATTATGAATAATAAATATTTTTTTATGAATACCGGTGTAAAAGGCGCATGGCACGTCTCTCTAAATCCTGTGTTAAAAGTCTATGCTAAGTAAACATTTAAATAAATGTTAAACAAGTTTCCATCAAAACTGTAGGGATCCGACAAAATGATATATTTAGGTTTGCCGAAAATATAGCCTAAAATAGACAAATAAAAAAGTACTACATTTTTAAATAACTGTCCATAAAATCACTATTCTGGGGTTATATATTATTTTAATTATTAACAATAAAAACATTAAATGTTAATATAGGTATACTACTAAAAATAAAATAAGAAATAATATAAATTTGATTTGAAAAATAAAGGTTGATAATATAAGTTTATAGTTGTCCAATATTCTATTATTTCAGATGACGCTGCCGTACTTTAATTTGAATAATCATCTTTTGGAAAAGGTAAGGCTTCAAAATCTGCCATAATGCATCTCATGAGAGTCTGGCAAATCCACTAAGCCCACACACTGTAGGTTGCATTGTTTCGTTACGGAGTTCCGGTGTTTCCTTCCGTTTTCATCATCATGACCATTCATGATCTGGTAATAAAGCCGGAAGGTAGGCAGTTCATTGAAACTATTATAGCGACTATAAATACCATTGAAAGACATATTTCTTCCAGTTATTTTGATTTAAAAACTAAACTACTGAACATATTTTAATTGAAAAAAAGAATATACAAATCATTGAACCATAAAAATAATACAACCATATCTCTTTTTTTTTAAGTCGGTTAAAAAAGACAATACCTGGAGTTCTAGACATAGATCTGGCTGGAGTAGCGCGTGGAGTTGATCTGGGAGTAGACTGTGTAGAAAACAGAGCAGGCGGCCGACGCAGCTGTTGGCTCAGGGTATTTGGTTCTCCGGGTGCTGAAAATATTACAAACAAATCACTGTATAAATATAGAAGGAAAAATAATAATATTAGCACATTCAATGGCACAGCCAGAACTGTTGTGTTTGGTATAATCTATATATCTTCAGAAATATATATTTAAATATACACAATGCAAGAACACAAGAGCTGAGATATTATTAAATAGCCATTGACAGTTAAGTAAAAAATACGGATTAAATATATACATTTTTGAACGTAAAATGCAATGAAAAATTTTCTAGTGGGCAGGACTCGAACCGGTTTCCGAAGTATAAGTCAACCCTTACGAAATTTGCCACTAGTTTTTACAGAAATTATATTTGCGTCTTGATATCGTTTCCGGTATCCAAACGTTATTAATTAAAGTTGACGGCAGTTAATGTAAATAAATAGTAGGGTGCCCGAATGTGGCGTATAACTAAACTTGACTGTAGATTTTTTATAAATATGCCTTCAGTTTTAATTTTTCAGTATAAATATTTTGATCATACTATCGACAATCTGTAGCTCTACCACAAGTTTTTGCCTAATAAGGTCGCTAGCGAGTTTCGACCTGATTTTGTATGGAAATTTGTTCAGCGCCTCTACTGGTTACTACAGGAACTAAAATCGGCACCACGGGCTCCTCGAGCAACTATTTTCATCCGGACTACACCAGCTGTAGCGTAAAAAGAATATTGGCGCATTGTAGTTGAGGCCTATAATCATACAAATCGGTACCACAAGTGTTATTTTTTACCAGCCAACTATAACCAAAATAGTTACGGCACTCACCGACCTTTTCCACGGTGAGAGAGTTAGATAGATTAACAAATAATATTTATCTTACTGGCAAAGTGTTTCTTAATTTTATTTATTTAATAAGAAAATTTATTTTTATAAAATAGTGTTTAAAAATAGCTTTTTTGGTGTGTTTTGAAAAATATAACCTAGAAATAATTAGTTTTTTTTTCGGTTTGGTTTTGTTGTTTTTCTCGATAATCGAAGAGACAAAGGTCTCTTTGGATCATAATAAAATTATTGACCGAATGGTTGAGTATGAATAATATAGAAAAGCTGTAGTACCTTTTAGAGTAATAAACATAAAATATAATGGAAAACAGATAAATATCTACTTTTTGATTCTGTTAATTTTCAAACAAAATGTTAAGTATGAGATTACTGCATCGATTTCTTATCGAGGTTGATCTTCCAGGGTGCAGTCACGAAACGGGTGGTTGAATTGACGAAAAGGCGGAAAGTATATTAAAATATTTATTTTAACACTTTATTGCACAGTAAACAAAAGTTATGCACAGAGGTGAACTTAATGCCTTAGGCATTTTCATGTCATGTCATGCCAACTAACATTTAATACTCGTAATGTAATTCGTATTTGTCGCCGCCCTTTTCCTAATGGCATAGTGAGAGCGATCAATGTTGTTTAAAAATAATTGGTAATTACGGAAAAATAACCATTATGATAAAGAAGTAATTTTGGGAACTTGGGAATGTAAAAAGTAATCAACGCAATGGTGGGTAAATATTTATAAGAGAAAGTATGCATTTTAGGAGCTTGGGAATTTTTAAGAAGTAGTCATGTAGAAATTGAAATATTTCACTTTGTCAAAAAGTGGGAATTAAAAAAAAAAAAATCCTCGGTTTCGTAAACTTGGACTTTTTTACCCACTTTTTCAAAGAGTGGGAATTATTTTGAGAATTTATAAGCGGAAATTTTTTCCTACTTTTTCATTAAGTGGGAATTTCCCCATATTTAAATTTAAAAAATCACTTATCGTAAAGTGGGACCTTTTCCCTACTTTTTCATATAGTAATTTTTTTTTCCACTTTTTCATAAAAAGGGATTTTGGCCACTAAGATTTGTTTTTTTAAGTGGGACGTTTTTCCCACTTTTTCATTAAGTGGGAATTGTTTCCCACTTTCATAAAATGTGATTTTTCTGTACATTTAAATTTAAAAAAAAACTTTTTCCGTAAAGTGGGACTTTTCCCCACTTTTTATTAAGTGGGAATTGTTTCCCAACTTTTTATTAAGTAATAAATGTGATTTTTCTCCACATATTTATTTTTTTAAACTTTTTCGTAAAGTGGGACTTTTATCATACTGTTTTATGAAGTGGGAATTTTCCTCCACTTTTTTATTACGTGGGAATTTTTTCCTTCCTTACATAATGACACTTTTCCACAATATCCACGTTCCTATAACTCACTAAAAGTAAAAATTTTCCGTTTATGTAACGACAACTTTCCTCAATACCCATGTTCCTATAATTCCCACTTTCCCACCATAATAAAAATATTCTCTAATTTGCCCCCCTGGGCCTTCGACGAAAGTACCTATATCATAATAGGCCTAAAGTTACCCTTTCAAACGTGGGAACGGAAGAAGGGCGCCGGTCATACAAAAATAACTATGCGCATATATCAATGCACAAGAAGTGAGAACACAATATGGCGGCAACAAGCATGTTTGACATTTCCGTAGAAAAGCGATTTTACACCTACTTTCAGTAGTACTATTATTTCTTCTGTGCTTTCAGTTAGAAAGGCAAATAAGGCCTTAGGGCACTTCCCTATATACTTCCAGTGGAACATAAATTAGATGATCAAAGATTGGAAATAAGAGTTCAATAAAAGCTCCGAAGATATTTACGTTATTAAGTTAAAGATACTCTATCTAAGATAATTTATTGAGAGTATTTTTTATTGTATTGTCCGACCAAGAGCACTTTCATATCGATATCTACAAACCCGTCCCAGAGAGTAAATTTACAACTATAATATGTACCTACTTAATTATAATTTGTATTCTGGTCATTAAATTGTTTTGTACAAAATGATTTTACAAAAAAAATACAATATCACAACCACAACAAAACACCTCCATAACATCTACAAATAATCAACGACTAGGTTCCATATTAATATGCCCTTTGCCTTTCCACAGGAAAAATAATACAAATTAAAATTTAAAAATAACAACACTGACAAAACTTAAACAATATTGTTGATATTTGCGTCTTCTTTTTTTCCTGTGTAACAGAAAGAGATAATTATAGATCCAAGATGGCAACCTAAATATATGGCCTCGACAGGATGTACAGTCAAAACTTAACTAATTGCGGATTGTCACTGGAAAACTTGTGGTACCAAATTTGTGCTCTCGAAAATAGTTAGCGTCTCTACTTATACCAGAGTAGTTGCGGAAGCCGATTTTAGTGTTTAAACTTGTGGTAGAGCTACTGGTAAAAATAGAAACGTGATTATGTATAGTTGCCTCGATAGAATTAATTACCAAAGTTACCTCTAATTTTTTACAAATTTTTATATTGGCAACTTTTTTATATAGATACATTTTTTAGCATACTATGAGACCGAAATTTTCTAAAGAGTCTCATAAGTTTTTATTTTTATACATAGCCTTGTGAGGTTAAAAGAGAAATGTCTGGGCAGATATGCAATATGGGAAAGTGCCCTAAGGCCTAAATTGCCCTTCCAAACATAAGACCAGAAGATAGCTTCCCGCAAAATATGGCGGCAACGACCATGTTTATTTTTTATGATACTTTGGACAGTTATACACCATGTCCCATATACCTGATGGTAAGCAGATCTAAAAGGCAATAAATGGGGTCGATCAATACATTGTTGTTTAACAACATTCATAGCTCCCTCTATGCCGGCTAAATGATTCGGTTAAGATGATAATAAAAAGATACTTACGGTATACAACGAGGCAGGCAGAGGAAGTAGATTTCCCCATAGCGTTGTGGGCCTCACAGAGATACATGCCTTCGTCTTCGGCAGTAACCTGACTGATTTTAAATCTGGCCGTGCTCCCGTCGTAAGTCATTTCGAAATCAGGGCATGCTCGCACCAGCTGAAAATCAATATATTTCATATTACAGTTTATCCACATACCCTGGACTTTATCTATACTGGTCTAAAAGGTTTGACTGGTAGAGAATGCCTAGCGGCATTAAGTCCGCCTTTGTACTAAATTTGTGCAATAAAGTTTTTAAATAAAAAAATAAAAAATAATAATACTCTATTTCACAAGAACTGTAAGTGACGTCAGCACATTTTACTGCATAATGCAGTAAAATGTCGTTTTATTCATTTAATTTTTTACATTGTTTACTATAGACAATTAGCGACATAAAAACGATATCTATATTCTTGTGTATAACGGAGTACGTTTAGACGCGATATCGTTCCTATCAGTTTTCGTGGAATTGACTTTATAATACAATTTCAGTGAATGACAAATTTCGAGAGGAACAAATCCAAAACAAAAAGTGCGAATAAAATTCAACCTTCAACCAATCAATGCTTGGCTGTAATACCAAGCATTGATTGGTGGAAGTGAGAACAGAATATAGCGGAGCAACGAGCATGTTTGACAATGTTCAATATGCTATTTTAGGCCTTAGGGTGGTTCCGTATATACTTTTAGATACAGGGTGAATTTGAAAGGATGTACTTTGGGCTAATATGAGGTTCTGCTGATCAAATCGAACAACTTTTCCCATGAAACCATGTGTCGCAAATGAAAAAAAAAATAGTTTCTCCATACAAATTGGTTATTTAACATTACTAGTTTGTATGGTGGAGGCAATATTTTTTTTCATTTGCGGCACATGGTTCCATGGGAAAAGTTGTTCGATTTGATCAGCAGAATCTCATATTAGCTCAAAGTACATCCTTTCAAAGTCACCATGTATATAATCATTAAATTTTTTTGACCGCCTCGTAGGCTAGTTGCATTTTTAGCGTTGTATCCGAAGGTCATGGGTTCGATTCCCGCCTATGGCAAAAAATATTAGTTCGTTTTTATGTACTATATCATATGTATAATATCGTTGTTCCTGGTACACATAGTACAAGCTTAGATCTTAGCTTTGTGGCCACAGCAATATGTGTAAGTTGTTCAACATATTAGTATTATTAAATATCAAGTAAACTTTTTTTTAAGAGAGCGCAGAATGTGACCTAAAATCCACCTGATGGAAAGCAGTATGCAGGTCCAAGAATGAATACAACCAGCATCTACAGTTGTTTTGTAAATGCTGATTTCATCCATTATGCCGGCTTAAAAGCCTATTAACGCTTTGTTTAAAGTACCCAAACTCCAACCAATAATAAGATACTTACCTCTGAATATCTATACCACTTGATGTCGGGTTCCGGTTGGCCGTTCACTTCGCATTCAAATTCGACAGCGTCTCCGTCGCAGCAAAGCAAGTCTGTCAACTCCCGTTGGAATCGAGGTATTACGTCTACACGACTGAAAAACAAAAAATAATATGTTGAAGGAATAAAAATAATAACAATAATTATATGTTTTAGTCTGTGGGTTCCACGGTATTCAGGAGACTACTGTTTTGTCGAGGTGGTAGTCTTCTTTTAGGGTGTGGTTATGAAACGGCCAGTTAATTTTACGATAAAGCGGCGCGAGGTTATTAAAGCTCTCTCGTAATGCTAATTCTCCTTCCGTTTCAATACCGCATTATTTACCCGGGATAGTAAGAGCAAACAATACTGTTAAACAACAATGTATTGATCGACCCCATTCATGGATTTTGTCTGCTTACCATCAGGTATAGATACAAAGTCACATCCCGTGATCCAGTAAAAAAAAAAGAGTATAATTAACACATATTTCCCTAGTCACAAACTAAGCTTAGCTTGTACTATGTGTACCAGGAACAACGATGCTAAATACATAATATAATTTATAAACACACAGACCATGACATATTCTACAGAAAAACGTACTAGTATTTTTTTGCTATGGGTGGGAATCGAACCCAACACCTACGGATACAAGGAACAAGGCGAAACCACACTATAAAGGCGGTCATTTAAATAAATAATTTGAATTCGACTATTCATTGTGCGATATCATTGATCTTGAGTGATACAAATGTAATCCACAGACCATGATTGATATTTGTAAATAATTTTATTTCCTAATTAAAGAATTCAAAGTAGATTATAATAATAGCTTTAATAGAAACTTCTGCCAATGTGTATTGTTATTTAAGTTTGTGCCAATTCGTCACTCGTCATTTAATAATGACGAATATCATAATAAATAATTAAATAGTACTATTTATATTGATCGCCTTTGTGGTCTATAGTACGTTGGCACTGTATCCGGAGGTCGTGGGTTAGATTCACGTTCAAGGCAAATAATTATAGTCCATATATATTTCCTTACAGTTTATATTGCTATGGGTGTTTATAAAATAGGATAAAATAATATGTATTTATTAATATAGTTGTGTTTGATACAAGCCTAGTGCCTAGTTTGCATTATATTTTACCGCCTCAGGCAATATGTGTATAATGTCCTAAATACCATCGGCGAAATGAGGACGGGTTAATTAACCCGCCTGGGTACCCAGCAGGGGCCGTTTAAACGGTTCTCGGGAGCCAAAAAGGAACCCGTGAGGATTGTATATTATCCTTAATAAATTATTTTAATTTATTACTGACAGGGCCATGGGTTTACTAAATCAATTGTATATATATTATCAATAGTGTGTCAAAGTTAAAATTTGACATATTTTACATACAAAATGTGCCCGGATTTTTCCTTGGATAGCAGTTAATATATATATATATTTAATAGAATAAGGCTCTAGGTTATAGTTTAAATTATATTGTTACTTTAAATTTTTATTTTTTGTGTTACACCATTGCTAGTAATAGATATATTAAAATAACTTATGTGGGAAATATAAATAAAATAATCACTAAAATCGGATAAGTGGTTCTCAAGTTATAAGCATACAGACAGGCTGAGAGACGTTGTATGTATATGTATTAGAGATTTTATTACTTACCCATATTTAACATTATGTGCTTCAATGGTACTATCAGGATCTGAAATATAAATTAAAAATTATATTTATTGTCAGTACCTACATTTTTCTGTTAAATTCCCTGAATTGCTGAAGATGTACCAAAATTCTTTTGAGTCTACACCAACCAAATGATAAGCTTATCGCGGTGTTTAGTATAGACTTTTAAATAGAATCACAAGTTGATATAGTTAAACTGGGAATTGGGATATAGTGTTGCACTTTAACGGTTATGTAGCGTGCGTTCGGTTTGGTTTAATTTTTTCATATAATGTCAAATATCAAAGTGATGAAAAATAATCGATTTATTTTTGAGTGGTGAATAGTAGCTTAACCAAATGCACTCTAAGACTTCGTACCGGCTGATAGAATATCAGTCTTTGCTTTATGCAAAGCGACCAACAAATTATTTACTTTTCTATAACAATATTTTATTCTATAATTCAACTCAAATTAATTCTAATTTTAAAACACCCAGACCATGACAAACTGTACAGAAAAACGTACTATTTTTTTTTTGTCAAGGGTGGAAATCGAACCTACGACCTCCGGATACAACGCCAAAGGTTGTATCCGGAGTTGAATGGAATCGATAGTTTTATGTGCTCTCCAAAATATTATAATGGCGTTGTACTTATTCAAAAATAGTTTTTTTTAATTTTATTACCCAGGATATGAACGCGTAAACCACGTGTATTAATTAGATACTATAAGTAATATTACTGTCAGAGAGCAAAAATACAATAAATTTAGAATTAAATAAACTCACCTCTAGCCAATATTTGAAGAGATATGATGGCTTTGGCTTCGCCGTGTACATTTTTAGCTACAACTGAGTACGCGCCAGTGTAGTCGAATTTTGCATGAGGAATCTCGAATCTATACTCAGGTCCGTCTCCTATACGCTTGAAGTGAGTCGAATCACGATAGTAATCAGGCTGTAAACACCAAATTATTTATTTATTATTTATATACTTACTAATACCATTCTTAAATTTAACACTTAAAATGGCTAGAAATATATTTACAGAGTGAATTTTTCAAGTGGTTCTTCAAGGCCAAATCCTAAGCTACAAGGTATTCCTTGTAGCAAAATGCGCAAAGGAGTCTCGGGGCCGATTTTAATAAAAACTAAAACTACATCATTAGACTTTTGAAAATAATATTCTCTTAGCCGGGAATCGAACCGGTTGAATTTGAAAAAAAAAAAAAAACTCATATTGTATTATTGCACCACCTGGGGCCTATTTCATAAACGTGACAATTGTAATTTACCATGACAATTTATAATACATTGCTTGTTTTAGATAGTTCTAAGTAAATAATTCCAACTAAACTGAGCAATGTATTATGAATTGTCATGGTAAATTACAATTGTCACGTTTATGAAATAGGCCCCTGATAGTGTCGCTTATAAGGATAACATACTGGTAAGTAATATCTAGCGGTAAACTAAAGGAATACTGTTAAACAAAAATGCATTGATCGAACCCACTTAGAATTTTGTAGGTTTGCTTACCATCAGATACAAAAATCGTGCTCCATAAATAAAAATGATGTTAATTGTTTTACCAATGAAGTTCTAATTAATGATTTTACTATTCCATTTACAGACAGTTTTTTTTTTATATTATGAATCGAAGTAGAAGAGATTTAATATAATACAAAGTAGCAATTGTAATTATTGCGATGAAAATAATATGATTTAGAATATTTAATTTTGCTATGTTGTCCAAACTTGTGTGAACATCTATAGGAATTCACTATAAGTTGAAATAAAATAAAAAGCACGACTTATCCCGACGGCCTTTGTGGAATGGAGCAGAGAAAATTACACAGTGTTGCAATATACAAAAAACTACAATTAGTATTGCCAATAAAAGTTAATTATATGTTTGATTTTAAATTAATAAAAAACAATCAAACATATGTCCAGAATTCAAGTTAGAATGTCTTATAATGGCAGCCGATTTGTGCGATAAATTCGATAATCGATTTAAAAAAATATACTTTGTAATGTAATTTGTAACTGATTTAATACTTTATATGATTATATTATAAAGGGTTTTTCAACAAGAACTTTGTTTTCTAAAATAAAAAAAATAGATGAAGATGATTAAATTGTTTATTGAATTACAAAGAGAAAAGTTCGGCAAGTTATGAATGAACAATGATATCTGGAAAATGTCCACCACAAGCACGCTGACAGTTGTCGATTCATTTATCAAAGTTTTTAATCACTTTTTGACAAAATGGCAGATTTTGAGTTTTAAGGCTGCAATCGATTCGATTGGCTCTGTGGACTATCTTAAGGACAGAGTCTATACTCTATCCTTATAATAGTCCCACAAAAAAAATCCAGTGGTGTTAAATCACACGATCTGGCTGGCCAGTTAACAGCTGAATTTCGTGAAATTATGTGTTCGGGAAATTTGGTTTGCAATAAATTGATCGTTTCATTGACTTTACCTTTAAGAAATCTCTAAGCCAGTAGACGTCTGGTTTTGGATCCCCTACCACCTCACATTGTATTATCACAGTGTCCCCTTCCCTCGCTTCACTCGATCGGGGTTTCTTCACGAACATCGGCTCCTTAGAATAACTGTAAAACAACGACTGGCTTATTAACAAATTACTAGTCTAAGGTCCTTTAATCTGTTTACATCAATGAGGAGTTTTACAGTAGTTATTATTTAACGCAATAGGTGGTGTTTAGTCACTATCTACAAAAACTGTCAAAACAAATAGTGTTATTATATAAAATATACCCAACATTTAGGGTAAATATGAAAATAAATACCATGATACGATTCAATTATGAAATTTACTTAACTTTGTTTAATATTTACGCTAATATCGTGAGCATTTTGCCTTACGGCACCAACTTAAGTATTTTTTTTAATTTTAAATATCTTCATAACAGTAATTAAATTTGAATTTCTTAGGTATCTTGGTCTTTTTTACGTAGTTTGTCTTGACAGTGTATCTAGTGCAGATTATAGAGTGCAAGAATATAGAGTAGGTAGATACATACAAAAGTGACAAAATATAGTAAAAAATATAACACGTCTTGCAATACCAAAATTTAATTTGAAGTTGGAGTTAATAGAGTAACTAGACATATGGAAATATAGACTACTAAAATATAGAAACAGCCTTTTTTGACAGTTTTTGTGGATATACCTCCTGCTTTTAGCAGGAGGTATATCCACAAACTAGTGTCTAATAATATTTCCAGTATTATTTAGATATTCCGTGGTCAGTCAGGACTAATAATAATAATATGTAGGACAATTAATACACATATTGCTCTGGTCACAAACTAAGCTCTAGGCTTGTACTATGTGTACCAGAAGCAACGATATAATACATATTATATTTTATAAACACCCAGACCATGACAAAATGTACAGCGACCTCCAGATACAACGACTAGTCTACGGAGAGGCGGTCATTACCTACTAATGATTAAATTATCGATAGAAAAAAATACTCACGGAGCATCAGGGCTAAACACAATCGGCACCCGTTCCCTCTCCTCAACATGTCTACCCTCAATGACCTCCACCTTGCTAGATGTAGAAGTCCGTCCAACCTCGTTGGAAGCTGTACACGTGTAAACTCCTGCATCCCTGGTCATTATGGAAGCCAGCGCCAGTTCCACCATCCCATCGTGATCTAGGGTCATCACTATACGGCGGCTAGGCCGAAGTCTGACACCGTCTCTGTACCAGGTGACTCCGACTGAAGGATACGCTTCTACTACTGCTGATATACGGAGTTCTTCACCTGAATTTTATAAAATATACACGTTATATAGTGTTACAAAATATTATCATAAATGCGACATTAAATGTAAATTTTACTAACCACAACACCTCAAAAATATTAGTTATAACATACCTTCACTCAACCGGTATAAAGGCTCAAGTCCACAGCAGAATTCTGGGGCGACATAGGCCCTTATTCCTTTGTCGACTACTAAGCTGCATCGGCAACTGACGGCGCCGCGAGAGTTTCTTGCCATTGCCTCATAGACTCCACCGTCTTCCAAACGCGTTGGTGCAATCTCCAGGGTATGGAAGTGCTCATCTAAAAATTTACTGTGACGATCTGAAAAAAAAAGTTTAATATTATATATTGATTGAATCATTACTTCGCTAATTTACTAATATATTTATATTTTTTTGTAATGGCAAAGTGCGTTTGACCTCAATCTTGCCCGATGGAAAGCAACGATGAGATCGAACGTAGAGCATGCATACTCTGTATGCCTCTCACTCTTTTTTTTGTATGTAAATGTAAATTATATTAGCTTTATTGCAAATTCTTCTGCTTTACCTATTATGTAGTCATTACCTCACAGGTCGACATATTTCGATTCTATCGCGAAGCCTTTTCAGGACTGAGCTTTATTCATTTATGGTGGAAATAAATTAAGTTAAGTTAAGTTTCACATTCAAACAGGTCACTCCCACTATGGTGGCTAAATAATGATATTACGAAACGAGCGGCGATAAAGACCAATTCGCTTTATCAACAACAATCTCTAATTAATTACGACACCCTGAAAGAATACACCATCTTGACACGAAACTCATACAACAGATATACTGGAAAGCCAGTTGCATTTATTAACACGCTTACTCTGGCAATTCAAAATACTTTTTACTATTGCAAAGGATATTCTATTATCTAAATCCTAGTCAAAAGGATTTTGGAGTCGAGAGGATTCCTGCACCTAAGTAATGTAACCCTGAAGAGAGCTGACCAGATTATTCTTGAATAATTTTCCTATTTTAAATAATTTGAAGGTCCACGGACATGTGACAGGAGATAAAAGAAGTAGTTGATAGTTCGGGTTAGGTTGGAAAAATCAGCGAATGGCTGCAGTAATTTAATTAACATAAAATATATAATACATATTAATTTGTAGTAATATAATAATAATAATAATTATATTGGATGGCTACTCAATAAAATAAGTCCAAAAGTAATAAGAGTTTTAATTTATTCCAATCAGTTAGATAGGTAATGTAACAGTCATGAAAACGGTTGTTACAGTAAGTAGTAGTACTTGTAAAGTAGACACAAACAACTCACCATCTTTACTGATTTCACTGCCATCTTTGAACCATGTGACTGTTGGCGCTGGTGACCCGACCACCTGGCAGGTTAGGCGAACGGGGTAAGTAGCCTGGACGCGACGATCTCGGAGCCGCATCGTAAACTGTGGAGGATATTCACCACCGATTTCCGCAGATCTTTCCCTGTAAATAATTATGTCACATTTATTTTTGGCTATAACAAAAATAAATAACTCTAGAGCCATTGCAGCTTCGCAGAGGATGTAGCGTCGTTGAGCGTGTTTTATCGCCTTTATCATGGAGAGTGCTCTGAAGAACTTTTTCATCTCATCCTTTCCGATATAGGACTTCACGAGCGGGTAACAAAATGCATGCATATACTGTGGCAGATATACCAACCCGCACAAAAAAATTTGGTGATTCGTATATCTGTCGCACTATTAAAATGTGGAATGCTCTACCTGCTCGAGTGTTTCCTTCTTCCTATAATCTCGAGTCCTTTAAACGAAGCGTGTATAGGCATCTTAAGCCGGCATAAAAGGTGCAATCAACGGTTACGTAGATCGTAATTGTTGGTTGCATTTGTTCTTGGACCTTCATACTGCTTTCCATCAGGTAGATGTGAGGTCACATGCCGAGCTCTCATAAAAAAATAAAAAATAATAACAAGTACCATAACGGATGCCTGAAACCACCTAGACGGCTTTAAGTTTTTTTAAGTTTACATCGAACAAGTGACCAGCTTGTCGCGATGTTTGAATAGATACAATAATCTATAACAGTTTTACAAGTGGGTAGAGCGATGATGGGACCAACAGCTTAACGTGCTCTCAGAGGCAATATCGTAATGTTGTCTAACAAATGTACATGATTTCAACTAAAAAACCATTGGGTTTGAACCAGAGACCTAAAGTAGTGTTTTTAAGTCTACGGTTTAAGTAACTCACTATTATATTTATTATATTTTATTTATAAATAAATAAAATAAATATTTTATGGAACAGTAAACAAAAGTTATGTAACAAAGGCGAACTTAAAGCCTTGGGCATGATCTACCACTTAAACTGGGTGAACAATTTATTAGTTAGGGCTTAAAAACATTCTTAAAAACAAATTTTCTTAAAAATTAGCACTTTCCTTTAGTTTGCCGTTTGAAGTTATTTTCTACCATTTGATCCTTATAAGCGACACTATCAGCTGGTGCAACAATACAAGGGATGAGTATTTTTCTAAAATCAACCGGTTCGTGTCCTAGCTAGGAGAATACATTTTCCAATAATCTAATAATGTAGTTTTAATTTATATTAAAATCGGCCCAGACACTTCTTTAAGTATGTTTTGCTTTTCCTTGTAGTTTAGGATTTGGCCTTCAAGGCCCACTTGATAAATTCACCCTGTATAATGTTTAAGATTATGTACGAAAATGAGTCGTAATTGTGACGACTATTTATTAGATATAAAATAAAATATCATAAATGTCTAACGCTTAAAAAGAAAGAGAAAAATTATACGTAAACTATATTCATCTTCAAATGAGTGAAATTGTATTTATAAAAAAATGGAATTTGTTTTTGAATTGAATATTTTTTTGTGCTACACGAAATCGATTTTTTCCCGTTGATTATTGTTCTATTATAGTTAACTTAGAGATTGTATTTATAAAAAAATGGAATTTGTTTTTGAATTGAATATTTTTTTGTGCTACACGAAATCGATTTTTTCCCGTTGATTATTGTTCTATTATAGTTAATTTAGGTATGTAAATAATTTATAGGTTCTTTCGTATGAGACAATTTTACAATAATTTACTTTCTTGAATTCATCAAATTTATCTAATACTAAGAATAGGATTTCATTATTCATTTAACATTTCACTATAGGAACATCACAGGTTAAAAATTAAAAAAATTAAGCAAATAATATTTCAAATATAAAAACTTGTTTATAAATCCAAATCTATAAAAAAAAAATTAAAACTAGTAGTACCTTTTAAGTTTCGCATCAGCCTCCCAAATACTCCTGTCTGTGACCACCGCCACTCGCGCGTACGTAGACGTTCGGCCGTTCGCGTTGGTGGCTTCACAACTGTACCGACCTTCATCTTCTATGTTAATATTGTTAATCTCCAAACAACAACTATGACCATTATAAGTCGTCATGAGTCTCCCTCTCTCTTCCTCTACTTCATGACCGTTCTTCATCCAAACAGTTTCAGGAGTAGGAGATCCTTTAACTGTGCAATTCAAAACTGCTCGTTCTCCAACTAAGATCTTCAATTGTCCTGGCAAAATGTTTACAAATTCCGGTTCGTTTCCTGATATTCCTACTCCAGCAGGCGAAGAGGTTTGCGCGGCTTCTCCCCACCCGTATCGGTTTCTAGGAGTAACACGGAAATGGTATTCTGCGCCTTGTTTAAGGTTGAATGCATCGAACGAGTTAAGAGGAGTGATTCCTAGTTCTGCCCATCGAGCGCCTCCTTCCTTTCCGAGTTGCCAACACTCTACTTTGTAAGCTAGCACTGGCGCCGGCCCAGGTTCAGGCTTTGTCCAGGCGAGGGAAATCCAATTGGTTCCGCCGTCCACTACGCTCGGCTCTCCTGGGATACGTCCGGGCACAGCTGAGACAAAAACAACATTCATTATCAGACGCCACTGACCTTAACTACAATGAGAAAATTGTCACTTTGCCAGGTGAACCGTCCCAAAGTGTGTCAATACGTGATATATTTAAATTGAAGTCAATATTGCTTTTCAATAATTATATTAATAAATATAATATACCTTTACCGTTTGTTTTACTAACTATTCCGTTTCATGCAATTAATTTAGAGAATAAAGGTCTAGAAAGGAAGTAACATTAAAAATAAACACAATAAGATTTACATCTTGGCTGCGTAAATTGGCAGCGATGCGACATTGACCTTAGTTTAAATCTTTATGTAATGCCACGCTAACCCCAACTACGTCACCGGAAGAATAAGCTAACATAATGTATAGATAACAAACAATGTTGCAGTGCGACAGCATAATACTTATATGATCTGTACGATTTAAAAATAAATAATAATCGGTCGGGGAAAAAGTCCTTTCGTATTTTGTATATATGAAGTTGTGATAAAATCTCTTTGTCGTAATGATTGTATCTGGGTGGTTTTGATGCATAAAGGTGTCATTTTAGAGAATAATAAAAAAACAGTAGGTATCTGTCCACCAAAATAAATCTAACGAAACCCGGATTAAAGCGAAGAAGGTGATACTGTGTGTTTTTTTTAGATAGTATAAAGTTGACATCAAGAGATGAATGTCTTCTTTTTGATCAGAAGTCACAAAAAATATACAGCAGCAGGTTCATGTCACTACCAACAAGTTATCAACAAGTTATTAAATAAAATGGCACATATAATATATATGAATTAATGTTTTAAAAAAATGTCTTGAATTTGCACATAAAATGACCTAATACGTTAAAATATCTAAAGAATAATTGTTATTTAATTCAAAAAAACCTTAGATTTTTACGGCGTTTTTGCAAGCAATGAATAAAAAAAATGGTTTGTACTTTAGTCCGCTAGAGGTAAAGGAGGTGTTGCCGTGAGCTTAAATAAAATATACTCTGTTAGATCATCTTTTTAAGAAAGCTAGAAACTGGGGAACTTGGCGCACGTTAATACTAAAATCCATGAATGGGAAAGAAATTTAATACATTAGTCCATTAGTCGCTACCAATATGCCAACTAAATAATGTGGTTACTTTGAAGAAGCGATAGAGTATAGTGGAGCATACTTACATTTATAAGCACGATCGGAATATGACATAACGGAGTCATCAAGGGGATATGTCCAGTCAGATATTAAGTTATCAGAAGTAGCTCGTTGTCTCACCTGTAATATTACAATATGATATTATGCGTACTACAGTAACGTCCGGTTTCTACAAAGAAGATCAACATTATTTTATGATCTAGTTAGTTAAGGACATGATGGTGTATCAACTATACAGGTGAATTTGTAAGGATGTACTATATATACTATTACTATTTGGGCTAATAAGGTAGGATGAAGATTTTAAAAACGTAGCTCGAAATCTATGGTGGAGAAAAGCAGAAGACAGAAAGTGTTAGAGGAGGCCTTTGAGGATAGATACACTGGGAGTACGGGATCAAGTTAGGACCAAGAAAAATACTTCTTATTATTATATAACTATTGTAATCTACTTTCAGAAATAAAGGCTATTATTATTATTTGGGCCAATATGAAGTTCTGCTCATCAAATCGAACAACTTTTCCCATGGAACCATGTGTCGCAAAAGAAAAATAAATTGGCTTCCCCATACAAATTGGTCATTTTAACATTACTAGTTTGTATGGAGAAGGCAAATTTTTTTTTCAATTGGGAAATCAAATCAAATCAAAATCAAATATTATTTATTTCATGTAAATCTTTACAGATATTTATGAATAGTCAAAAAAAAAAAAAAAGTTTTAACAATAAGGTCTAGAGTGCGCTTGGTTAGGCTGCTATATATATATTAATTAATAAAAGGTGTCATAAAATAAAAATATTAAAAAAGAAAAAAAAAACAACCAACCAAACGCACGCTACATAACCAACTAGTGTACGACTAGGTGGTTAGCTGATTCCATTGACCATCCGATTATCATCCGCCATACAAGAGTGCCACCGAGGCGACCAACCTCACCAACCGTATCCACGCCTTAAATATTAGTTCTTATATTATATTATTGTCATTATATTGGCTGTATATATTTTTGAATGACCATCAATCGCATTAACATAGTTATATGGATCGGTATCTTCAAGGGCGTAAACACTAGTTGTAAAGTCGATCCCCCCGGAGACACCCCGGAGAAAAAGGTACCAGCAAGTAAAAAACTCTGGTGCTTCACACACACTAACAGAGGAACACAGCCATTGAGTTACCGATATGCAAACAGCATATGGTAGCATACTTAAAATGCTCTAATCCTACTAAAAGCGTGCACAAAACACCCTATGGCAGATTATTTAACAGTATAGCAATTGGTTACTGTACCAATGTACAGACCTGAAAATACTAAATAGTACAGGCAATTTACTAAATAATAATATATAATAACAGACACATGGTTCCATGGCAAAAGTTGTTAGTTACCCTGTATACCACAAGAACAAGTCGCCAGTGTATACTACAGAGTAATGTATTTCAGACACTATAGCCCATATTTGAGAAATTCTAAAATTTTATTAACAAGAAAGAAAAATAAATAATAAATATAAGAAATAAGTAATTGACACATTATTGAGGATGAAAGGCATTTCAATCAGCATTTTAAGTGGTAATCTGTCCAGTAACTTCTTAGTAAGAACGTTAAAAGCAGTGAATAATAGTAGGTTTCGCACACTTACCACCACAGTTACAAATGCTCTGTCACATCCATAGATATTGCGAGCAAATACACAGTATGTGCCTGCGTCGGAAACCACCGACCGCTTAAGTGTGAATTTAACATAGTCGTCAGATGTCATCTTACATACTCGCTGGCTATTGGTGATGTCCCGCGTGCCTTTCATCCATATTACTAGAAGAATAACATTTGGTTAGTGTAGATATGGTAATATAAAGAATATAAAAGTCGTTTTTATTGTCTGTGAACTAGTGGATTTTGAAAAACTTTGATCAACAGTAACGTGCGTACTTTGTGAACAAGGAACAACTATACTAAAAAAAAAATTCATGTAAAATATACGCCATCTAACAAATAAAATTTGGAATTATTTTAGTTAAATTTTGGGCACGTATTCTATATATTTATTAATTTTGGCGTCTATTCATATTAGATGCTCAAGACATAGTATAAGCCGCGCCAATAAACAAACGATTTATAAATGGCGAACGGTCACCAAAAAATGCGATATATTTTTACTATTATTTATAAACAATTAACAAACAAACTTAACAAAAATCGACGATAATTATTAAAATATTAACAAATACAATCTAAAATGTATTCAATATTTAGGATGTCAAGTCAATAGCCAAGAGGTGATGCAAACTTTTTTTTGTTTTGGGAAACTTACTGTGGTGTGTGGGTATAAGATTTAGTATTTTCTAGTCCAAGAGCACTATTTAATAAAATTATTATATTACCTTTCGGCTTAGGTTCTCCTTGAACCCTAAAAGATACGTTAATATCTTCTCCAACCGATATAAGTATATCTTTTTCTGGTCGCCCAACAATTATGGCAGGTCTACCATCCTTGACATCAGATGGCTGAATGACAGTTATAGCAGCATTCATATCAACGTTTCCATGTGAACTGTATGCGCGGCATGTATACATTCCGCTTTCCCTTTCCGTCACATCCGTAAGAGCCAATGTATAAAGATCATGTTCAACATAGGAACGAGCGTTAGTATAAGTATCCATAATCGACCGCCCTTCTTGTAGCCATTCTACTTTTGTAGGTGCACCTCTTATTTCGACTTGTAGACCTATGGTTCCTCCATGACAGACCTTATGGTCGGTTAGGACTGTACTGAAGTGAGGTCTACGAGATTCCATGGCTTGTCGGGTAAATCTTGAACGTTCAATAGTGGTTAAATTAGGACTTAGACTTGATTCTTTTCCTGGAATATTTATGGTTATTTAATTACATTATCTTAAATTTATATCAATTTTACAAGAAATACTCTTTAAATTATTATTTAAAAAATTCGGATTATAAGGTATTCTGTCAACAGTCAAAATCTTATCAAGATGGTGGGTGTGCGCGCCATAAAATCCAGTTTTAACTGTTAAAATACAGTTTAAAAAGGTAAAATATACTTAAAACAACTTTTCCTCACAATAATAGTTATTGTGGGCAGCTGATGGGAAAGCATAGTTCCCCAAATTTATTCCACAAAACTAAAATTTCGAAAAAAACCCAGTTTAAACTGCTAAGAATGCACTTTTTCTTTTGGTAATAGTTGTCGCATGCGCTCTCACGTTCTTGTTTTTTTTTTGGTCAGAAAAGGGTATTTATAGTATATCTATATCTAATAAAGAAACAAAAAAATCTAAAACCCATAAAATAAAGTTTTGAAAACAAAAAATACTTTATTTATTTAAATCTTTATTGCATACAAAATACAAAGGCGGACTTGATGCCGCTAGGCATTCTCTACCAGTCAAACCTTCGGGACAATATAAGCAGTTAATAAGTGAGGTAGGTGCAATACAGTAACTGAGTATATAAACCAATGAATATTATATAAAATACTTACGATCTATTATACACTACTATACATAAACTACATATACACAATACTACTAACTACAAAATTACTACTTTCGCATTGTGCTGCTCCAAAACCAATGACTTTTTTCCATCCTGATAAGTTTTTCGTTTTGAAATGATTTTTTTTTAATAACTTATTTGTCTATATAACTACAATGAAATGTAAAATAACACTTTATGTAATGTTACAGAATAAATAATATTTTATAACATACCTGTAAAACTAACAATATGAAATATTTGGTCAGTCCAGACTGAATTCTCAGCCTTACATGTATATTTTCCACTGTCGCTAGTTGAGGGACAATTGATAGTCAATCTACAGACGCCATCGGCCAAGTAATGGGCATGAAAGCGATCAGAATTACTTAAAGGCTTCTCATCTTTATACCATGTGATAATTGGTAAAGGCTGACCACGAATACGACATTCCAAAACTAGTTCGTTTTCTGCTAAGTGATATGTATCTAAAAATGAATATAATTGTAATAAATCACAAAATAAAAAGATGGCGGATGATTTGGTTAGACCTTAGACATAAAACACTATAGTGTTTAGGACACGAGTCCAAACCCCGGTGTAAATAAATATAAAAATAAAAAAAATTTTAGTGGCTATATTCTATTTCTTAACGTTAACTTGTCAAAGTAATGAAATCCTATAAAAATGATATTAAATAATCAGCATCAACGATATCTTAAAAAGTCATTATACTTTGGGCTTTTAGCATGATAAATTTTAGCATTTAGTGACGTGACCACTGAACATTAAGGATTTCGTTACCTTTAAAATAATCAGAATATGGGCACAGGCGGTCTCGAGCCTGTTAGGTAATAAATTAAACAAAAAAAGTAAAGTCAACAATTCAACATAGTATAAAATCGATTCTGACCTTTAATTGATCTGGTGAATGTTGGAGGTATCGGGGAAGCTTCAAAGCTTGGATATACTTTAAGGTTCGCATTGCTAGACACTGCACCATTTTCATTTTCTACCATGCAACTGTATTCAGCCGAATCACCCGGAACCGCATTTAAAACTTCAAGTGTAATCAACCCGTCCGTAAGTTTGGTCCTGTATTTTAATTTATCATTTAACAGTATTCCATTACGGTACCAGCTTACTTTTAAATCAGACGAAGATAGTACACTACATGTTAATTTAACTCTCGAGCCTTCTACTGCCGTTCTATCAGTAAGATAAGTAGAAAATACAGGTTTTCTTTTTAAATCTCTCGGCACACTAGAACGTTTATCTGTTGCTATACTACTTCCCCGCACTTCGCTAATAGATTTTGGTTTTCGTGTATGATCAGACGGTACATCTGCAGGTTCATATGAATATGGAGTTCTGGAACGTTTTGTTTCAAAACTAGACTTTACATATTCAGAGTTACGATCACTAAAATCTCTATCAGGAGTGTGTAGAGATTGTGTAAAATCTCTATTAGTTCTATTAGACATATAATTAGATGGTCGCTCAAACTTCATCATGTCGTTATCTGTTATGGACTCATATTCATATCTACTGTATGACTTCCGTTCCTTGCTGTCAAAAGTTCTTGAGTAATTTTCATTAGTTTCTAACTTAAAGTTGTCTCTATTTCTCTTTTCTTTTGTATCTAAATATGTATTTTCATTCATTTGATTTAATGTTTCCTTTTCTTTGAAATCAAATTGGTCTTTTTGGTACCTTTCTTTGTTCAATTTTAATTCAGATTTTATATTATCAGAACTTAATATTTCTTGTTTTTCTATTTTACAACTTGTTTGGGATGTACTTATAATATTATTTAACTTAGTTTTCTGTTTTTGGTCATCGTGGTCTGGTTTGGGTATAACATCTTTGAACTTTTCTATTATAGGTCCATTTTTTTCTGTATTTCTTTCGTCCTTTATAACATGTACTTTTTCTTTTAAAGCGCCTTTGTTTTCAATTGTATTGTAATCTTGGCCCAAGTCTGATTTCTCAACATTTATACTCTTTTTTTGTTTCTCTTCGGTAATTTTATTTTGCTTAGATTTATTTTTAGATTTTAATTTTACATCTTCCTTTTCTTCGCTGTGTACCGTTAAATCTTTTTTAGATGGATAAGATTCACCCACAACGCCTTCCTTTGTTTTTAATTTACTTTTCTCTACATTATTATCTATAGGTGTAATATTTTTAGGTTCTTGTAAAGTATTATCTTTCGTTGTTAAATCCTGTCCATCTATTAAACATTGTGATTGATTATCAAGTATTAACGTGTTTTGATCATTTTTAATGTCTATATTATCTTTTTTCAATATAGTTTCAGACGTAGACGTTACATCTTCTTTTTGTTTATGGTCTTGTGACTTAAGAGTAGATTTATTTTTAATAACCTCCTTATTTTTTAATTCATTTATCATTAAATCATCAGGAACTTCTTGCGGATTTGACTGAGTCTTATTATCAATTTGTTTAGATTCAGTTTTTAATTTTATTTTCTCGTGTTCATCTGTGTGTTCAAATGTTTCTAAAACAGGTAAATTATCTTTATTATTTTTTTGTATATCATCGTGTTTAAATGTTTCTTGTACACACTTTTTTTCAGATTTATCGATTTTGAACGATTTCTCATTTATTTCAGTCTTAATTGTTCCTTTTTGTAGTTCTGCTTGTTTATTTAATACAGGCTCTTCTATAATTAGATGATGTTTTCCCAAATCTTCTATTCTGTTTTCTAATAAATCATTTAAATTTTCGCTTGTAGCACTTTCAACGAGTGATATACTTTTTGGTTTTTCACTGCTTTTACCAACTAATAGATGTGGTTCTTCGATTATCATAGTTTGTTGGCATTCATCAGGAGTTTCTTTTATATTGTCTAAGTCTTGAACATTTCCCATGGTATCGTCTGTAGATAGTTTATAAACAGTTTCAGTTATGTAGGGAACAGAAGCCTCTAAGGCAATATTTTCATTCAATACCGTTTTTGTTTGTTCTTCTTGTGGACGAATTGTATCAAACAATGAAATTTGTTTAGAATCAATTAATTCTTCCAAAATTTCTTCTTTTGGAATTAATTCTGTAACTATATTGATATTTCCAGACTGCGTTGGATGATTTTTAAGTAGTTTATTATCTGGTGAATCTCGCTCAACATCATCGCTTTTACTTGTAGAGAACTCGGTAATATTTTTAGTTATATTATGTGAACCAGCCTCAATGCCGATATTATTACTTGACGTAGTATTACTTTGCTCCGCTTGTGATAAAACTTCATCTTTTAACATTATATTTTTGGAATCAGTTAAATCACTTATATATTTTTTTTCTTCTATACATTTAGAAGATTTATTTTCATCGCTTTTGTTGTCTTTTTCATTAATTAGTAAAAGTTGTTTAGATACTGAGGTATTTTGACTTTCATCGTAATTTAATTCAATTTTATCTATACATTGCACAGCATCTAACTTTAGTTCAGTGGTGGAAAGCTGAGTAACATTTTCAATTATGTATGGAATACTGGCTTCTAAAGCGATGTTATCACTTAATAAAGTATTACTTTGTTGTTTTTGTGGCAATATTTCTTCAAATGGATCTATTTCAAAAGGCTCAGTAAAATCTTTTACAACGCTTTCTTCTGTTATTAATGCAAATTCTTTTACAGTTTGAATGTTATTTTCAAGATTATTATTCGGTATCTCTTGGTTTGAAAGCAACTCCTTGGCTATCATTGTCTGTGGAATTTCACTATTATCTTCTTTGTTAGATATAAAAGCCCCTATTGCCATAGAATCAACCATAGTATCTATATAATTGTCTTTAATATTTTCTTCCACTGAAGTTTTTAATTTTTCGTCATTTGGTACAGACAAGTCAGAAGTGCTTGCTGTTATATTTTCAATAGTTATAACGTTTTCGACTTTTTCGTCATCTTGCACTTTAGTTATTATAGTGTGTTGATTTTCGTCACATATATCTTTAATGCTGGAAGTTGGCGGCTGAATTTCTATAGTTTTAGTTAAATCTTTTGATAATCCTTCTTCCACTATTGATTTAGTGTTAACCGAATCATTTTGTTCTTTTGTTACTGGTTTATAGCAATCTTTAGAATTATTCTGTAGTTGTAGTGGCTCTATGGTTAAAGTAGATTTCTGACTGCTATCATAGCTTTCATTTGAGTTAGCAGTTTCCAAATCAATTTTAACTAAATCATTCAAACTGTTTTCTACTCCCACTTCTTCTATTTTATTAGCTTCTATATTTTCGCCAATTTCAACTAGCTTGTCATCTGTAATGGTGGAGAGACTGTATATATTATCATCTATTAGACTTTTTTGTGCATTTGTATTAGTACTTAGGTCAATAACGTTTTTAGTCATTTTTGGAACAGTAGTTGAAGTATCATTATCATTTAAGAACTTATTTGCCTGTTCTTCCGATGGCACTGTTGCAACAAGCGCTTTTTTATCAATTATTTTTTCTTCAGTTATTAATCCAGTTTGCAAAGTAACATTATCAGTTTGTGTAACTATTTCAGATTTTTCAACTATTTCTTTCTGCATTACAAGAGATGGAACCTCACTGGTTAAAACAACCTTTTTGCTTTCTTTTGTATTGTCTACCATTATCTCTTTTTCAAGGGAAACAGATAGATCTTGATCAAGTCCTTCTTCCATTTTATCAATCCTTTCATCTACTTTCTCTTGTAATTTAAGCGGCTCTTTGATCAATATAGTATCTTGACAATCAACATCCTTATTTTCTATATAGTCAACACCTTTTGTAACATTTTCTCCAATATTTGAAACTGTTGTCTCTAGTGAAATATTCTCACTTAATATTGTGTTAGTATTTTCAGTAGTTAATACTGCGTTGTTAGTTTCATCATAACTTTCTTTTGTTTTGTCTACAATAAACTCTTTTTCAAAGGAATCAGATAAATCTTGAACAAGCCCTTCTTGATGTAATAATTTACTAACAACAGCAAAGTTTTCTTTTTCTGCTATCTTGTCAGCCTTTTCATCTACTTTCTCTTCTATTTGAACCGGCTCTTTGTTCAATATATTATCTTGATAATCATCATCCTTACTTTCTACAAAGTCGACACCTTTAGAAATATTTTCTTCAATATTTGAAACTGTTGGCTCTAGTGCAAAATTATCACTTATTACTGTGTTCGTTTTTTCAGTAGTTAATACTGCCTTATTGGTTTCGTCATAACTTTCTTTTGTTTTGTCTACCATTAACTCTTTTTCAAGGGACTTAGACAAATCTTGACCAAGTCCTTTTTGTTGTAATAATTTACTAAAAACTGGGAAGTTCTCTACTTCTGCGATCTTATCAGGTAGTTCATCTACTTTCTCTTGAATTTTAACCGGCTCTTTGATCAACATAGCATCTTGACAATCATCATCTTTATTTTCTACACAGTCAACACCTTTCGTAATATTTTCTTCAATTTTCGATATTGTTGCTTCTGGTGCAACATTCTCACTTAATAGTGTATTAGTAGTTGCAGTAGTTTCTCTCACAACTTTTCCTAGCTCAACGGTTTCTTTAGAATCTGCTAAATCACTTATATTTTCCTCTTCTACTTTATTAATTATTTCTGTAGTATTTTCTTCAATGTTCGATACTGTTGCTTCTTGTGCAATATTCTCACTTAATATTGTATTAGTAGTTGCAGTAGTTTCTCTCACAACTTTTCCTAGCTCAACGGTTTCTTTAGAATCTGCAGTAATTATTTCTGTAGTATTTTCTAGACTTTTAATTGTTTTCTCCTGCTGTTCTAACTCTTCAGTCATTTCATTATTTTGACTTTCGGTAATAATTTCTTTTATAGTATCTGGAATTAATTCGCCGGTTTCATTTATGGGGAGCTCAGACAAATTGACAATTCTATTTGTAATATTATCTTCTAACGCACTGTTAGTACCTATTAGAGTAAAGTTATTATTTAAACATTCAGTGTCTTTGTTATCTGCATTTGTTATAGGATCAGCTAAATCACATACAGATTCATCATCAGTTATTGGTTTTGGTTGGAATTGAGTTACGTTTTCATTAGGTTCTAATATAATAGATATTTTGTTTATTTCAGACTTTAATGTATCTACGACATCAAGTTTAGGGTTATCACTTTCTTTAAACAAACATTCTGTATTATCTGAAATTGTTTTTAAGGAATAGTCTTGCTTTATATGTTTATCTACATTGTCCAATTTCTGTATTAAATGTATCTTTAAACACTCTGTTAAATCAAAAAGTTTTAAAGATATATTTTTATACATAGGAATTTTGTCTTTTACTTCCAATAAAGACTTAGACTGAATAATTATCGTGTTGTTATGGATATATTTTATTACATCATGTAATTTTTCCAATAAACATACATTAGTCAACAACGTATCATTAGACTTCAATTCCATTAAAGAATGTTTTAATGTTTTTAAAATATTTAAAATTGTTGTATTTTCATTTGGTATTCTTGCAATTTTATCAAAATTTACATAAAATTTTATATCTTCAAAATTATTTAATGTTTTTCGAATAGATTTTGTTAAATTATCTAAAATAGATTCATATTCACTTTTAAGCGCATCGTTAATAATTGATATATTTTTAATTGACCCTAATAAGTTTTCTGAGGGTCTAGCGTAGTTATCATATAAATATTGTTTTTTAATGCTTGATAATGTAGTTTTCATATTTGATACAGTTTTACATATAGATTCAATTGCATTACTTATGTTATTTAACTCTAATTTTGATGATGTCATACTTTCTAATAATATACTGCTCTTTATATTTTCTAAACTACTATCAATTTCTTCTAAACTACTATATATATTTATTCCTTGATCTATTATGTTGTCAGTATCGCTAAATAGAATGGTTCTTAATGCATTCATTTTATCCTTAATAGTTCTTAAAATAGAAACTATATTAGGTAAATCACTGCTAGAAACTGATGTTGCAACATCTATTAATTGCAAACTTTTATCAGTTTCCTTAGAACATGAAGTAATTATACTTTCAGTGGAAGCTGAAATTAAATTTAATGTATCATTAAACTTTTCATCTTTGTTTATATTATCAACTAATAGACTAAGAGTTTCACAAGCTTCTTGAAGTAGTTCTGATCGATTATTATCTTTAAATTGAAGCTGTACACTTCTAATACTACATTCAATGTCTTCTAAAGTCTCATTCATACTGTCATTTTCCAAGCCATCGATATCTCTTCTTAACTTAATTATGACAGTTTGAACTTGATCAAGGTTGTCAAGTAATGAATTCGAAACATGTAATTCCTTTTCTGTTATTGAATGTTGAATGTCCTTATTAATTTCATTAAGTAAAATTTGCAGATGATTAATAGAATTTATTTCCTTATGTTCTAGTAGATCTGAAACAGAGAAAACAAAAAACAGTTTAGAGAAGTTTGTTAATGATAATATATAATAGCATATAACTGGTTCGGTCCTAATTTACCCGTGAAAATTAACCTTATTATACAAATAAGATTTTTCATAGTCATAATAACTGATCGGAATAGGTAGAGCTATTTTTGGTACTTACGACATGGTCATTATATAGATATGCCCTAAAATATCGAGATAAAAAAAAACCTGGTTCAGGTCGGTAGTAATTATTATTAAATTTTAATATTATGTTTGTATCTGTATGTCACAACTTATTTACATATTTAATATAAGAAAACTTAATCAATCAATTTACTTAATCAATATATAAGTCAACTAGCGGCCCGTCCCGGCTTCGCACAGGTTTGTATAACTTTAACTATATGCTCAGCGCACGCCACGGAAGGCCTCAGAAACGATACTTTTCCCCCGTTTTTAAAACATTTTTGGTTACTGCTCCACAACTATAGGACCTAGCGTGATATTATATAGCCTATGTTACTTCTGAATAATGCAGCTTTCTAATGGTAAAAAAAATATTGCAATCGGTCCAGTAGTTTTTGAGTTTATTCATTACAAACATACAAAAATACAAATCTTTCCTCTTTATTATATTAGTATAGATATAAAACACTGGTTATATTATTAATATTTTATATATTATCTTAGTACAACATACTTTCGATAAATAAAATTGAGCTGAGTATAAAACAAATATACTACAACGATGTGGGAAAAAAAATATTTTATAAACACCCAGACCATGGCAAATTCTACAGAAAAACGTACAAATATTATTTTATTATAAATCTATTACATAAATGATAATGATAAATGATACGTGGTGGCCGAGTTGGTTAGACCTTGGACTTAAAAACACTTAGGTCCCTGGTTCGAATCCCGGTGTGTACCAATGAGTTTTTAATTAAAAAAAATATGTACATTTGTTTGACAACACCACTATAGTGCCTCGGAGAGCACGTTAAGCTGTCGGTCCTGGTTTCACTATACCAACTTGTGAAACTGTTTATAGATGGGTTATTGAGTGTATTCAAAACATCGCGACGAGCTATCCACTTGTTCGGTGTAGACTCATACCATCGGCTACGACGAGGTGGGATTAAAACCCCTCCGCTGGGTACCCTGAGGCCGTCTAGGCGGTCTCGGGCGCCGTAAGGCACCCGTGATGATATATATATATATTAAATAAATCAATGATACAATACCTTGTGGCGGCGGTTTAGTTGTATCGACTAAGGATATTTTTGTATTTGAAACTGTATCTAAATCATCTGATAAATGAGTGACAATATCAACCACGTGCTTTGCGGTTTCATTTATTTGTAGGTTTTCTGTATTACCCTGCATATCGATGGTGATGACAGATAAACAGCTTAAAAGGTCCTCAATTATTGAAGATTGTTCTTTATGCAAGTTTTCAATTTTCTCTGTTGCTGACTGTTCAGTGCATACTATATTTTCCAAAGAGGCTATATTTACTCGGAGATCTGAAGCAATTTCAGTTGCTTTTTCAAGTTTCTCTTTATTTATTAAATCTCCCATATGTTCAACTTCTTCTGTATTACTGATTGAAATTAACTCATCAATATGTTCAAGAACGGTCAACTTAATTTCCTCTGAAAATAAAAAAATGGAATAAATTAAATTAGTGTAATGTAATATTGTTAAAATCATTGTATTAGAGGTTAACAAAAAAGAAATAGACTCAATAATGTTATCAACAAAATTAAGTCACAAATGTGAAAAACAGATGAATGGAATGATTAAAAAAAATAACACAGTCGAACGACACTTTTAAGTATAGATAGACAATGAATTGTTAATAATAACAAAAACTGTAAATAATATTTTAAAACTTAACTTGAATATATATAATAATAGGTGCTCACTTAAAATTACTCCATTTTAAATATAGTTTTACTATTACAAATTAATGATATTTGACTAAAAACTAATATAGGAAGGGAGTACGCTTGATAGGACGTCAACCAAACTGTCACTAAATGATGTATCTTTGATTTAATCAATAGTAAAAATGTGTATTGAAGTACCTACAGATAGTTTCTGTGTTACCTATTTGCCAAAAGAGATCGATTATTATTATTTAATAAATTACAAAATACAATTATTTCATTTTAACTATAATTATTACATTTATATAGTGAGCCACCTGTCTCAGCGATCATTTAATAGTGTAAGGAATATGGTGTTCATATAATTTAAATTCTGTAATAAAAAAATGCCTTGATGAAATAATAAGTTATAAAAAATAAATTATTTTAATACATTTCTCTGTACTTTTGTTTTTATACTAATTAGTATTTTATTTCTGATATACTACCACCCGCTTACCTTACGCTAAAACAGATTTGAAATTATTCTCTGACTTTCAACGAAATTGATATAAATAAATTATATTTAATAAACAATAAAAAAACATATTTGTAGTAGTAGCAATAATAGGATTTGGTTACATTATATAAAATATTAATTATATTAAATGTTTTTTTCACTGTATAAAATATTAAATTAACCTCGAAAACATTGTTAAATGTTATAAAACTGTTATATTTTAAACAAAATTTGTTAATTAGTTACGTAATGAATTACTGTTAGTCCCAATTATCGACAGCCTCCGTAGTCTAGTGGTTGCGCCTTTGGCGTTGTATCCGGGGGTCGTGGGTTCGAGCCCCACCCATGGCTTTAAAATATTAGTACGTTTTTCTCATTGACGTATGGTTTTTCTGTACAGTTTGTCATGGTCTGGGTGTTTATAAAATATAATATGTATTATATCATTGTTTCCGGTACACATAGTACAAGTCTAGAGCTTAGTTTGTGACCAGAGCAATATGTGTAAATTGTCCTACATATTATTATTATTATCGCATCAACGCTGTTTAACGATACTAAACTATGGAATTATAAAAATTAAGGAAAATCATTTACCGACAACGACTAGGTGGAAATAAAAATCACACGCCATAAAGGCATACGTTTTGTTATATAAATACACATATATATACTAATTAGAATTGATTGGTTTTAAAAAATACTACCTACTGATCAGATAAAAGGTACTATGTTTATCATAATTAAAATATTTGATCATCGTTACGAAAACTATACTATTTCCAAGAGTTCAAAATTAATTTCAAATTGCACAGATATTTTCAAGTTTATGAATTAAACGTCGATGTCATGTCTCGTGTCCGCTCCTGCAACAGCAATGTGTTTCATTTATTTTGTGTAAACTTCACAAAATATTAAGCATATATCATATTTGATTTATTTAAATGGATAGTTTTTTTATTTGTTCAAAAAGAAACAATAATAATATCTGTTAATTTACTGTTTTCGAGTTTAATAGCTATTATTTAACTTTGGCTACTATCTAAGTATGTCAAAAGTAAAATAAACCCTTGAAAAGAGTATAGCTCTGATATTTTAAAATTTTATCTAAAATGACTAAACAATACTTATAACTTAATCATAATAGTCTGCCAAAAATAATACGCATAATTTAGTTATGAAATAATATAGAAATAATGTTGTTAATCTTATTAGTTACGTTACAATCTTATTATAAAATGAATGTGTTCGTGTTTATGTTACGCTGGCAAAAAATATTATTTATATATTATAAATAAAATTGGAAGCACAGAAGAGAATAAAAAATAATTTATATTTTACCGGAAAATTTGTCTGAGTGCTTCTTAATAATTGTACTTTGTTCAATTTGTGAAACGTCTTGGTAAGGTATTGGACTTAAAGTATCAGAAAATTTAATCATTGTATCATTTTCAGTTATAAAATTGCTGTTATACTGTAAAAGTGGTGGTTCTTCAAGAATTATAGTGCGTTGACTTTTATTATAACTTTGTTCTATATTGACTACTCCTTGCACTCTATCCACAAAGTCGTTTGTGAATAATTCTTTCACATGTTCATTGATAAAAGGTACTGTAACGTCTATAGCAGTATTTTCATGCATTGATGGATAAGTTTGCCCTATTTGTGCTGGGTAATCTTCAATTGATAATTCCTCTACAAAATCAGGTAAATTTTCAATTTTGTTTTCCTCTGTTGTTGCTTTAGTTTTTAATGTTTCATTTTTTTTATCCGTCTCATCTTTAGTGTTATTATTGAAATTATCCTGCATTAAAAACGGTTCTTCAATTATTACAGCGTTTTGACTTGCATTATAATTCTCTACTATATTAACTACATTTTGGATATCGACTTTCTTGTTACAAAATTCATTAACATATTCAACTATGTTAGGCACAGAAGCGTCTAACCCGATATTATCATGTAATAAAACGTTAATTTCCTGTGGTTGCCTTAAATCTTTCGCTATTTCTACTTCTGATGTTGAGTTTGATTTTACTGTACTACATTTGACCTGACTATTTTTTTCAGGATTTTCGTCGAGTTTATTGTGTATTAGAAACGGCTCTTCTATTATTGTAATGCAGGACCTCTCATCATTTATTTCTAAAATTTTGGGTATGCTATGCTTTACATCAACGTCTTTTTTGGCGCAAAATTCTTTAGCATTTTCAACTATGTATGGAACAGACGTTTCTAAGTGTAAATTTTCGTCAAATAATATTTTTGATTCCTCTGTTAATGATATATTCATTTCAAATGATTCGATATCCAATATATCTTCTATATTTTCTACGGTTTCTTCTTCTGTTATTAAATTCCGATTTATCGTTTTATCTTGTATACTGTTTTCAAAACTATCATTGTTTTTTTGCTGTAATATATGCGGCTCTTTGGTTATTATAGTGTTTTGACTTTCGTCAATACTGTTTTCTATATTGTCTATTCCTTGTGCTATATCCACTGCGTCACTTGTGAATATATAATTAACATTTTCAGTAACATATGGCACAAAAGCCTCTAAGGCAATATTTTCATTACAAGAAGTGTAAGCTTGATTTATTTCTGGTGAGCATTCTTCCATCGGCATTATATCAGATGCAGGAGAATCATTTATTATAATTTCATTCAATATTAAACTACAATCAACTGTAGCATTTTCTGTCTGTATATTATTTTTAGGGATATCACCATGTATTTCTACTGTTTCTTCACATATTTTAGCATGACTTGTGTCAAGATTTTCTACAAAATCACAAACCTTTTCCACCATTTCTTCGCCTTTATTGGGGCTTAACTCATCAACATTTTCAACTATATGTGGTACAGAAGCCTCTAAGCCAATTTTATTTTGCGATTCCGGGACTGATTCCATGATTGTCACTAAATCTGTAAACACGGGTAAATCTTTTGCAAATTCGTCTTTTGAAGTACATTCTAAAGCTGGTTGTATAATTTTAGGAATTTTATGGAGTTCCTCTGTTAAAAGAATATCTTCTTGGGTTAGCTGAGGCTCTTCAGTGTTTGTACTTTCCCCATGACTTTTATTGATATTGCCCACAGATTGCACAATATCTACGCTTTCTATTATACTAAAATCATTAACTATTTGCGGCAGAGAGTGTTCCTCTTGCGACAATATATTAATTAAATTAGCTTTTTTGTCAATTTTATCTTCAATCTGAGCTTTAGATATCACAATTTGTTGGCTATCATCATGATCGTTTTTTATATTATCTATGTCATTAATATTAGGGATGTCATTTAAATTTAAATGATTGTCATTATCAGTGATATACATACTAGTAGATTCTGAGGCTAAATTATCATTTGCAAAAGTTTGTTCTGTTTGTGAAAGACATTCTTCAAATAGCACTTCATCTTTACATTTCACTATTGTTTCCTGTATTATTGCTTTATATCCATCTGCAATATTTTCATTATGTTTGTCGTTATCTAATCCTAAATTTTCCTGTATTTGATGTTGCTTTTCAGTTGAAAATATTTGTTGACTTGCCTCATAGGTTTTCACACTTACATTTTTTTCGTCTAGGACTTTCGTTGTGTAAAACTCATTTATAACATTTTCAATTATGGGTGGTTTAGAAACCTCGACGGCCAACATCGCATCGTTATTATCTATTAAAATAATAGAATCTTCTGTTATTGGTATGCACTCTTTGAAAGACTCATTTTTTATTAAATCATATATATCCTTTTCTAATTTTTCCATCGATTCTTCCAATATTGAGATAGATTCTACTGGAAAACATTCAGTTTGATTTACGGATTCACACAGTTTATTGTGTTCTCCTTGAACTAAAGCTACACCAGTATTTTCAGACGCTTTATTATTATTAGGACCATATTGTTCCGCTACAAGTAAATCTACACATAATAATTCATTTTCACAAACAACTGATTCAATACAATGATCTTTTTTAATTTCTATGGTATTTTCTCCTTTATATTCAATAACTTCTTCAACTTTTAGCGTTTGTTCTATTCCCGATAATAGAAGAGGTACATTATCAGCAACGGTATAAGATTGAAGATCGTTTTCAATTTGTATTGGTGTGATGTTTTCTGTAAATATTAAATGTCGTGTACTTAAAACTATAATAAAAAATAATCCCAATAATGTAATTTCAGTTAATTTTAACAAAAGCCAATAAATTAAATATACATAAAAAATCGTTTGATTGTTAGAATCCTAGGTCTCTAATTAAAAGAGTAATTATCAAAAGTAATAAAATATAAAAGCCAGAGATAGTCATAAAAATAAACAAAAACAGTTTAAAAAGAAGCGAATCACTCTAAATCCACGCTAGTATTCGAGCAATTGTCAATCGTTCGATTATGGAACGATTGATGTATCTTTTTGCGGAAAGTAGACTATGGCACTGAAAAATTGTACTGAACTCTCGGTTATTACTATGATTACTATCTGTCAATAATCGAATATTAAAACTGGCCGTTAGTGCACAAAACCTATTAATGATTTAATAATGAAATAGTTTCATAGTTTTCATAAGAACAAGTAAGCATTTAGTAACTGTATAAGTTAGTTTGTTTCAAAAAAAAAGTTTTAGAATGATAGTAATAAGTCCACTTTTTCAAGCGAGCAAATAACTAAAATAAAATAAAGCATTAACACTAATATTTTACCAGTATTCTGTACACTCATTTCACTAGGGATTTCTAAAGACGAAATTTTGTCATTGTTTTCACTAAGATGTACGCCGATATTATACGGATTTTGGTCATTTCCTTCTGCAGAACTAGTTTCATGTAATTTAATGTTTTCAATATTGTCTTTTTCTGATATTATGTTATTTGTCTCAGGTGAATTTTTATCCGTTGTAACATTGATAAAACATGTATTTATTCTTAATTCGTTATCTAATAGCATGTCTTCCTTATTTGCAACATCCAACGTATTTTCCTTTATCATTTCAGTTTTAGTTTCTTGATTATGTAACTCTATTTGATATTCATCATTTTTGTTGCTGGTTTCATTATTAAATATAGATATTTCAGATGTACCCACTCCACACTTCATAAGATCAACGTTGACTATTTCTTCTTTTTGAATTTCAGTAAAATTAGGTAAAGTTTCTATAGTTGTTACTATTGATATGTTTTCTTTTGCTTCTTTTTCTAAAGTTGTGTTCGAATCAAGAAGTTCAACATTAGTTGTTTCATGATCTTCACAAAGATCATTATTTTCTTGTTTAATTTCTATATTATTGGTGAATCTAGATATGACTTTAACTTCAGTTTTTGAAATATTATTAGCTAATACATTGCATGTTTTTAAATTGTTTAATAGTTGGGTTGCCACAATTGATACTTGATGAATCGCATCTGGTGGTAAAGTATCTATTAACTCATTCGGCACTTCTAACAAATTCCACTGCACTACAGATAATGCCCTACACAACTCATTCAATGGCTCATAATTTTCTTCAGCAAACTGCTGAGACATCTTCTCCTGACTTTCATAATTTTCAACAAAGGTCGTATTTTGTTCGGATATATTTTTTGCGATATGTACTGCTTGTATTAATTTGTCATAGTTGACTATTTTACATATTTTTGTTATAAAATCTGTAATTTCTTTAGATGTAAATTTTTTAATAAGTTTCAATAAATTTTCTGATCTCTCAGGATTTTCTGAAAATTTCAATTAACTTTCTATAGCCTATTTCATTGACACAAAAATTTGTCAAGTATTTTTTATTATGTTTACTCTTCTTAATCACTTAGTGTAATATTAATAAAAATAAGATATAAAATAAACATACTCTACTATTAATAAAAAGAAGGAAACATTATAAATTTATCGTATTTATTATAAACAATAACCGCATAAACCATAAAACAAGTACCTACATATTAGAATTTTAATATACGTCGTGGTCAAGTTAGTTAGACTTAAAAAGACTACAGTTTTTAGGACCCCGGTTCAAATACCTGTATGAGTTTTGATAAAAAAAATCTACGTTTGTTTGATGCCGCAGAGAGCACATTTAACTGTTGGTCCCAGTTTCACTATACCAACTTGTGTAACAGCTGGTCTATCCAAACGTTGCTAGCCGCAACGTTTGGATAGACTGCATCATGTTCGGTGTAGACTCATACCATCGGCTACGAGGAGGTGGGATTAAATCCGCTCGCGGTCTCTAGCGCTGTAAGGTACCCGTAATGATACTTTTTTTTAACTTTTATTAGAAAATTTATCCAGACTTTAGGCCCTGAAAATAAATAAAGGTGCATCTGTCTGAAACGCATCATGTAAATCAATCTTTTGTTTGTGTGTGAAATTTAACTAGTTAAAGTAATGACTTAAGGTTTAAGCTCCCTTTCTAATAATGCTGGAATAAGATCAACCAGGGCAAATTTAAATAGAATATCATTGCTATATTATATGAAAATAGTAAATAATAAAATAAAATCTCACCAATTCCTTCCTTTACTTTAAGTTTGTGTACTGTAATCTGATCAAGTAAAGTGATTTTTTCTTGTAAAATATTAACATTTTCAATTACATTAATCTGTTCTTGTTGTGTGAGTATGCTATTTTCAACTAATTGTATTTCATTCCACTCAACCACGGACAAACTTTCTTGTAACGATTTAAGTAATTGTTGCTGTATTGGATTGATGTCTTTCATTAAATTCGTGGAGGTCTCTTCGGTAATTTCTTTTAATGCAGCAAAGTTTTCTTGTAACTCTTGAGCAATTTTCAAAGGCTCTTCTACAATTAACTTTTTTGGGGTTTCGCTTACTTTGACTAATTCAGAAACTAATTTATCTATACTTTCTTCAATAGAAGGAATATCTGTAAAATTAAAAGTAAATTATGTATCTAAATTAAAGTATTATTTTAAAAGTGTTCCTATTAAATAAAATAAAGTAATAAGGGCCGGCAACTACAAATTGCACTATGAAATTTTGTAAAAAAATAATCTTCATTTTGCACATTGAATTTTGCTATTATTATAAGGGTTAATCTTAAAATTAGAATCTTATTTACGTATTTGAAATTGAGCCACTTTATTCAACAGGCACATCTAAAAATAAGGAGCCACTACTAAGTTATACATAATGGTATAAAGATAGTAAATTCAAGCCGCCCAAGTTGTAGACAAGGGATAATACAGATCCGCTAGTCGGATATACCTACGTCAGTCATCTTTATCAAGGACTAATCGATTTTGATCCATTTTAAAGAAGGTAGATCGATTATTCGTATCGATCATTATGAAATCGCTAGACCGATGATCTTTTAACTTCTGTATATCCTGGATTGTAAAACATTTTTCCACAGGTAGGATAATATCTGCTGCGAGTACAATAACTATGAATCAAATTATAAATTCTATGCGAACGAAGTCGCGGTTAGAAGCACAAACAAATAATGGGTTTGATACGTTCAAATGTAAGGCAGATCTTAGAGGAAACAATATTTTAATCCTGTATTTATTAGGTTTTATCTGAAAATTATCCGGATACAAATATCAAATATTACTTTTATTATGCAATATATGCAAAATAATCACATAAAATACCTAAACTCTAGGACACTGTTTTGAATATGGCGTTATTTTTATTATTATCCATAGATATTATATTTTTCATGGAAATTAAAGCATTTTTATTTACAATTAATAAAGACTTACCAATTGTTTGCTGAATAATAAGTCTTTCATCTATAGGGTTGTCAAGTAATGTTACGCCTTGTTGTGAAACTTGAATATTTTCTATTAAATTCTTTTTTTCCTCGTTAATAGGTGTAATATTTTCAGATTGTGTTTTATTTAACTGATCCGCTGACAATACTACTTCTGATTTAGTCTCATTTTTCTTATTGGTGTCATATAACGAAGAAGCAATTCTAACTTCATCATTTTCATCTGTTATAGTTTTGACATCTTGAATCTCCTGAGCGATTTCCAAAGCATTCTCTTCACCCTTAGCAATTTCACATTCTTTTATGACAACTTCTTTAATAGCATGGGTCACTTCTATAGGTTCTTCTACTTTCACAGTCTCAACGTTTTCATCTATTACAATATCGACTTCTATGTCTATTTCTTCAGCCTCAGTATGTACATCTACAGCAAGGTCGACTTTTTGAATCTCTTGAGCCATTTCCAAATGTTTTACTACTTCCTCGGTCAAAGCATGCACATCTACAGCATGATCGACTTCTTGGGCCATTTCTAGGTGTTTTAGTGTTTCCTCGGCCTCGGCATGTACATCTGCAGCAAGATTGACTTCTTCAATTTCTTGAGCCAATTCCAGATGTTTTACTACTTCCTCGACCTTATAATGTGCACCTTCAGCAAGATCGACTTCTTGAATCCCTTGAGCCATTTCCAGATGTTTCACTACTTCCTCGGCCTCATCATCTACACATACAGTAAGATCGACTTCTTGAATATCCTCGGTCATTTCCAGATGTTTTACTGTTTCTTCGGCCTCAACATGTACATCTCCAGCATGATCAACTACTTCAATTTCTTGAGCCAATTCCAGATGTTTTACTACTTCCTCGGCCTTATCATGTACTCTTACTGCAAGATCGACTTCTTGAACCTCTTGAGCTATTTCCAGATGTTTTACTACTTCCTCGGTATCATCATCGACATCTACAGCAAGGTCGACTTCTTGAATCTCTTGAGCCATTTCCAGATGTTTTACTATTTCGTCGGCCTCAGCATGTACATCTCCAGCAAGATCGACTTCTTGAACCTCTTGAGCTATTTCCAGATGTTTTACTACTTCCTCGGTATCATCATCTACATCTACAGCAAGATCGACTTCTTGAATCTCTTGAGCCATTTCCAGATGTTTTACTATTTCGTCGGCCTCAGCATGTACATCTCCAGCAAGATCCACTTCTTGAATCTCTTGAGCCATTTCCAGATGTTTTACTATTTCGTCGGCCTCAGCATGTACATCTCCAGCAAGATCGACTTTTTGAATCCCTGGAGCTATTTCCAGAAGTATTTCTACTTTTTCGGCATCAGTATTTTCATGTTTTGTAATTGAAACGTCTTTAATCTCTTGATCTAATTCCGCGGGTTTTTCTACATTTTTTAATCCATCTAGATCAATTATTTGGGTGACTTGAGCAATTTCCAGGGGGGTTTTCACTTCATCAGCGTTCTCATCTATTATAATATCAATTTCTTGAGCGTATTTCGACGATTTGTTTACTTCACCACCCTTAAAATTTTCAGGTATTTCAAGGACGACTTCTTGAATATTTTGAGTAACTTCAATAGGTATAATCCTTTCCTCTTTAAAATCTTCATTTTCAGCTAGATCTAATTCTTGAGTCTTTTGAGTCATCTCTACAAGTTTTATCGCGTGTTGATCTTCAATTTCTTTCAGGCTTTCTATTATAACGTTAGGTTTAGATACAAAACTATCAATGGTTCCTTCATTCAAAGTAATATCTGTAAAAATATATAAAAAAACATTATGAAAACCTAAAAATATAAGAAACACCATTCTAACTCGTATATAAACTCTTAGAGTTGCCAGCACCTAAACTATTTCCATTACTTTATTTTCTATTTGACATATTCTTAGATATTAACTAAAGTCAATGTAATTCTTTTAATTTTTTATTGTTATTATGCATTAGAAAATTTCAAGCACTTTGTACTTTTACACTTTGTAGTTTTAATAATTATAAGAAAAAATATTTTATTATTTTAATTCAATAACAACATAAATAGTGTATTTTAAGTGAGAATTTACACCTGCTACGTCTGTGACATGTAGTAATAAGACCGAAAATCGTTTAATAATCGAATTAAAACTCGGTTATTTAATTATAACTCGAAAACAGTGTAAAAATATAAATATTTTATTTCTTTATATAGTCTATATTAATATCATGAAGAAAAAAGACTAAAATAATTACTGAACCGATTTAATAAAAAGCTCTATTAGCAGCGAGTAACATGGGTTGTTTTTTTTTTCGATCAGTCAGGGGTGGAGCATGTTGTTTTTTAACGAAGCAACCTGATAAAAATGCTGTTGCTTGAAAGGTTATCCCATAACTTATTTATTTTTGTCAGCTAAAACGCGCGGGCCGTCTAACCTTATACAATAATTAAAAAAAAAAGCAAAAATCGTTTAAATCGGATGGCATTCGAAATTTGAATTGATATAAGTACAAATAATGCTATTTGACTTTGAAATTTGATTTTATAAAATATATATATGCCTCTCCGACATACATTTGACGTGCCGTTGCCTGCAATATAGTGCTTTTTTTTAGTATATAAATTTAAACACCTCGGTATGTTTATTAACAACACAAAATGTAAACAAAAATTAAAATATTTTTGTGTTAAATCGATTAAAACTTCTTTATAAATAAAGTCGATTGTTATAAGAAATATAATTAGTATCGTATTAATAAACGTAAAATAAATAACTGTTGCAGTTATTTTTTTTTTTGTGAAAATATCACAAAAATCTAATATATATTTTAAATAATAATTTTTAATAATTTGTCTAACAATTAAATTTTAAGAGGACTCTTCAAATATAACCTTTATATTTAAAATGTTTATATTTATTTATATTATTAAGTAGATTAACCAATAAAATAGCTTAAACATTATCACATTTAGGAATAAATTCTGCCTTTATCTCACCAATAGTTTCCTTTACTTCAGTTTTCTGATTTATACCACTATCAAGTAATATAATGTTTTCTTGTAAAACTTTAACAATTTCAATTATTTCTGCGCTATTTTGATCAAGTTCTATTTCATTCCAATGAACCATTGCCAAGGCTTCTTGTAATGTTTTAAGTAATTTATACTGATTTTCACTGACATCATTTATTAAAGATGAAGATTTATCTAAAGTAATTTCTTTTATTATAGCATAGTTTTCTTGAAGTTGTTGCGCTATCTTTAAAGGATCGTTTAATTCTTCCGTGTTTATATTTTCCGCAGACAGTGTAATATTTACAAGCTCAGTTACAAATTTGTCTACACTTTCTTGAATAGAAGCAATATCTGTAAATTTTAATGTTTAACAGTTAGTAACTAGAACCCACTTATAAAAAAACACAATTTTTATTATCTTTATTTCAAGACATAAATTGAACTTTTAAACCATTTGCGTAGCATATGTGCATATTATTACAAAAATAATAAATAAATACCATCACGAGTGCCTATTTGGCTCCCGAGAACCGTTTAAACGGCCTCAGGATACCCGGCGGAGGGATTAACGCGTCCTCATTTCGCCGATGGTATTCGGAGCCAAAACCTAACATGTGGCGAGCTTGTTGCGGTGTTTATGATGAAATAGCCTCGTTGTATAAAACGGTCACCCATCCCAGGCCGGCCTTGTTGTCATCTGCTTAACCTTGTTATCAGTTGCGCAGTGACTTAATCATTAACAGGCTGGGGCCGTT
The DNA here is from genome assembly GCA_947458855.1 of Monopis laevigella. NCBI lineage: Eukaryota > Metazoa > Arthropoda > Insecta > Lepidoptera > Tineidae > Monopis > Monopis laevigella. The sequence continues at coordinate 32,752,006 of OX381576.1, read as the reverse complement.
TAAATAATATATACATGAGTAAATATGACCACGGGTGCCTTACGACGCCCGAGTTCGCCTAGACGGGTTCACGGTACATTTTTTTTAAATAAAAAATTCAATGGTACACGCCGTGGTAAGAACCGAGGGCCTAGTAATTTTAGGTCTTTTAAGAAATACAAGGTTTTTAGTTATTAGCTCTGAAACTAGTAGAACTAAAATTATAAAAATAAAGATTTTTTTAAATTAGCAAAGTTTTGTTATAATCTGGACAGACAGACGGAATATGTGATCTCATATCTAAAGGGGATTAATTATGGTTTATAAAAATGATTATGAGAAATATGCCTGTGTGCGTGCAAAATTTTTAACTAGAAAATTACATACCTGAACTGGTAAGTGCGGCTGTCGGTGATATAGTACTTTTCGTAGAAACAGCAACTGTATTGACTTCGTCCAATTTCAAATCTTCTACATTGGATTCAAATTCGACTTGCGTAGATATTTCTTTAACCGAAGTGGTAATAGCTTGGTTTTCAGATACATTACTCAAATAATTTAATAACGTTGTTGTTACTTCAGTAACATGTACGAGATGTTCCATTGTATTATCTTCAATTTCGTTAATATGTTCTATCAGTTGATTCTGCATTATTGTCAAAGAATTTGATAAACTTTGAATTAGTTTCGTTTGTTCGGGTGAATTATCTTGAATCAAATTTAAACTAGTGTTTGATGACTCTTCAATATTATGCAAAAGTTCTACAGCAAGAGCTAATGGAGCATTTAAGTCTTCAATCTTAGTAACGTCTGCAATCTTTTCTATTGCTTCTACAGATTTATCGGATACCAAACCATTAATATGTTCCTTAAGCAGATTTACGTTTATTAAACCTGTAAATTAACAACTTTAACTGTAATGTTTAACGCTAAAAATGGCGTCGTATATACCAGAAATATTTTGTTTAAAGACGGAATGACAATAAACCCAAAGTCATTTATAATCATCACAACAAGCTCGATACATGTTGCGAAATGAGAACGGGTTAATCCCCGTCGCTGGGTACCCTAAGGCCGTTTAAACGGTTCTCGGGAGCCAATAAATTACACTGATGGTAATTATTATTTTTATTAAAATTACAGAGATATATTATAAATGCAATCCTATCTTATTGGTATAATGGCAATTATTTTTAAAATATATTGGAATGATTGTATATGTTTATCGTGGCCCCAATAACTATCTTTTTATATTTTATTACAACAATAGAAAAATAGAAGAATGTAATTCTTGAAAATAATTTATATATATTATTATAAACCCTAAAAATGGTAGAAAAGACATTTTTTATTTGTATCCCTGTTCGTAAGGTTCAGAGCGAAAACGTATCCGTGTGTTTCAGCTGTCAATTTTTTATTATTATATAACTAAAGTTCAAGCAACCGCATTATTATTCGATTGCTTCGTGATAAAACAAATTGACCCACCCCCATATCACCGCCCCACGTCCACTTTGGGACAATTCTACCGATATGAGGAGGCTCTGTACCACTCCGGGGCCCAGATTACCTCTCCGATATACATTTAACGTGCCACTGCTTCAATTATAGGAATTACAAAGGAAAACTTCCCGTCACCCACAATAGTAACCAGACCATGCTTCAACTGATTTCCATTATTTCCGGATTTGGATAACTTGGGAAAAAAACCTAATCCAAATTAGAAATTAGCTCATGAATTTATAAATTCATTTCTAAATATATCGTTAATTAATATATACCTACGTAATGATAGAATAATGACAGCTATGAATTTGATTATATACATAAGTAGTAAAATTTAAAAATTTTAAATAATAAAAAATATTAAAAAAACTCACCGCTATCATATTTTGAAGATTTTTCTAAATCCGCATTATGTGTTAATAAATTTATTTCATCTATTTTTAATTTTTTTGAAGTATCTGCAATTATAACTTCTTTTGTAGAATTTTCTAGGATTTGCTGTGACACAGATTCGCACAAAATCACATTTGAAACAGCGTCATGCAATTCTGTAACTATGTTAGTAAGTTTGTTGGTTATTTCTTCTGGAACATTATTTTGAATTTCGTCTGCCTTTTCTAAGGCTTCATTTTGGACTATTAATAATGAATTTTGAATTTCTTTAATTAATACTGATTGTTGTAATTTTGCTGTCTCTAAATGGTTTTCATTACATGTTTCGATGCTCAATTTCTGTATTGTTGCAATATTTTCTTGTAAATCAGCCGCTAGGGCAATGGAATTATTAATTTCATCTATTTTTATAATTTCGTTTAATTTTTCAATTAATTCTATAGTTTTTAGAGATGTAAATTCTTTAATTTTTTCATTTAATAAATTATTATTAAACTCTTCAATAGGCAGAACTAATTGTTGGGCAACGTCCTCGGAAGTACTAACAATTTTTTTCACTTCTTCTAAAGCGATATACTTTATTTCTTCATCCTTACGACTTTTAAGGTCTAGGTTTTCTTCTAATATATTGGTTACTTCATCGATTTTTTCTAATTGTAAATGTGATTGAATTTTAAATATTAAATCAGTTATTTTGTTTTGTTTATCAGTATTATTTGCATCAGTAATATTTTCAATACTTCCAAATATTTGATGTTGGATAGAGATGAGCGCCATGTGTAATTGATGTGCTAGCTTTTTTTTCTCAATAGCTATTTTATCAAATAATGAGCTAGAATTTTCTATACCAATTGTTTCTAAATAATTAATATAATTATGCAGTTCTTTGGCCGATACCAGTGCTTTTGCATATAAATTATCGATTACTGGATTCGATAATTCTTTAAGGTTTTGATGCATTTCCTCTGACATGAATTCTTTTAAATTTTCTTGCAAACTTGTATAGTCTAAAATAAATAAACAAATAATTTTCCTTAGCGACATTAAGTCATTTCTTATACAATAAATAGTATGAATAATTTTAAGTATTAATAAAAATTGAAATATGATTATTACGTACTTTTTGTATAAATATAAAGAATAATAAATATAAAGAATAATAATATTTAATTTAAAGATATTAACTAAAGTACGGACGTGGAAGAGTAAGATTTTTTTTACGATGGCAGCTTATTATTTATCCGCTAACCAACCAATTGACTCTATCAAACGGAATTGGGAGTATAATAATAAGAATAATTCATTTATTCAGGTATCCACATTTGCTCTACCTCCTTTGCTACTATCTTTAGCAGGATATGTGAATGGAGGCATTAACAAACCAGAATACTCGGGTTTGTCAGCGGCCTGGTCTAAGTTCAGATAGATTCCTTGAGTGGACTTGTTTAGTTTTGGCCGCCAGCCCAATCTAACTACAATAAAATCAAAAAAATGTCGGTTTTGTTAGCAGTGAGGTAACAAAACCGACAGTTCCTATTGAGAAACATTTTATTAGTGAGTACAAGATAGAAATAATTACTAGTGCAGAAATTCCTTATATTCCACGTCCGTATTTTAACTGTTTAATTATTACCTAAGACATGCATGGAAGTTGTATTTAATAAATCCATTTCATTGGATTCCAGGGAAGGGTCTAACGGGATCACCACAGACAATACATTTGAATTGAGATCTAAAAAGGCAAATATAAATTAATAGGCACCAAAACGGAAAATTAATATAGGTATACAAATATAGCCAATAACCTACGTACCTGTTAACATATTTTCTTCATTTATGCTAGTTACAAACTCAGAATTAATAATATTTTGAAGAGATTTTTCAAAAGCTTCAATAGGTTGCGATAATTTATCGATTTCATTAAACACGGCTACATTATCCATATAATGTATGCTATCTTGAATAGTATGAATTTTCTTGTCTATATCCATAATTAAAGACACATCTTCCATATTAATGTTATTTGATGTACCTTCTATTACTTCTTTTTCTATTTTTGATATTTCTTTATGCATTTCAGTTATAGTATTCAGGAAGGTTTCAGTAGATGAAACATCTATGGATACAGAATCTTCATTATCTTGTGTCAATAACTGTTCCTGAACTATTTTCAATTGGTCATTAAATAATTTTAGAGGATGTAACATTTCTGTCATGATGTCTTTAAGACTACTTGATTGAGAGACAAATTCATTAGTTTTAGGAATTTCTGGTGTTTTTGCTGAATATGCATTTATTACGTCAGAACATTCAGATAATAATTTAAGTATTATCAATGGTTCTCCAATGTTTGACAAATTATTTAAATCATTATGGGTCATAATTAATAATAACTTATGTAAACATTGTCTAGTAGTATCGTCGTGAGTAGAAACAGATAGATCCATACAATATGTTTCAAACTCTTTTATTAGACTATGTAATTCGTTTTCAATTTTTACTCCAGTTTGAACTTCTGCAGATAATTTCGCAATAGTATTAGATTCTATGTCTTTTAAATAAACCATAGATTCTTCTGTTAAATTATTAAACTTAGTTGTTAAGTCTAATAAGGCAGATTCATTATTATTCGTTATATTAATGGTGGTAATTATTTTATTCAAGTGCGATGTAAATAAAACATTTGACTCAATAGTGATTATTTTATTGAGAGATTCTTTTAGCTCTTCTATACATTTATCAGCATGTAATATAAATTGCGACAAACAATCCATTTGATGTTTTGTCAATTTTGACTGTTTACTTTCACATTTAAATATTGAAATTGATTCTTGTAACGATTTAAATTCCTGCAATAATCTTATAAGTCTTTTGTGACTTAATGGTTTCGATATTAAATATTTTATAATAGAAAATTTATTGTCACATTGTTTTATAAATTCTTCAATTTCGACTATATCGTCTTCAGCGTTTACATTCGAGTCTTTAGTAGAATCTTTTAATAAGTTTGCTGCATATTGTGCAACTTCGCCTATTTGCAAAAGAGATTCAGTTCGCAGTTCCTGTGCACATTGTTCAGATGCAATTGATGATATATCAGATGCTTTAGATAAGTCAACAAAGTCATACTGCTCCAGGACAGCAATATTGTTTTGTAATTCTTCAAAAGTATGTATTAAAGTTAGTTCTTGGCACAATTTGTCAGTTGACTGTGGACATAAACTAATAATTTCATCTTGTAAAGATGTAATATTCCGGTATAATTTTTCACTAATATCTTTAACTGTGTCGATTTCAATAGGCTTAGTCAAATCAGTTGCATCTAATAAACTAATAATATTTTTATCTAAATTAGGGATTGTAGAATTAATATCCAATGTACTTCTCGATATATAATCTGAATTATTTAATAAATCTTTTAGACCTAAACAGAGTTCTCTTAAACTGGTCAATTTTTCAGTTATGGCATCATTTTTGTTAGTAAGGCTAATTATAGGTACTATTGCTAATATAGATTGTTGTAGCTGCTCCCTAAATCTTGATACTGTTTGCATTATATCTTTAATTTTATCTCCTGGTAAATCTAGTATATTCTCATATATTGGAATGTTTTGAACATCAAGTATTGATAGACTGTGTTGAAGTTCTTGCATTGGTTCCGCAACTAACATTAACTTCGATGTGTTTAAAGCATTTGTGATATTTTCGGAATTTTCTATAAGCATTGGGTGCAATATTTCTTCAATTCCAGAGTATAACTCATCTAAAACCATATTTATTGATTTTAGACTTGCATAATCACTAACTTCAGACAAATTTTCTATAGTCTCGATAATTTCAGGTTTCTTAAGTACTAATATATAATCATTTAAATCCTGTAAAGTTTGAGCAGATTCCATCACCAAAGGTTCATGTCCTAACATTTCCAAAGTATCTATTGGAATATTATTTTCAATTGTCGGTACCATAAACGGTTCCTCGATAACTGATTCATCAATTGTTTTAATACCGGAAATATCTTCCAAAGTCGACATTTCTTCTACATCTTCTCCAAAAACAGGATTTTCAACTATAAGGATACAATTTCGAAGGCTTTGAGTAACTTTAGCCATATTAGTACTAATATCAAAAGTTTTAATGTCTTCACCGTACTGAGAAATAATGTCTTGTTGAATAATTTCTAAAGTATTATATAGTTCGTGCAAAGGTTGAGCAATTTTACTTGAAATATCGTCACTATCCTTTATAGTAGTTATATGTTCAAGTATATCTTGTGTTAGAATAGATATGTTATTATTTAATGCACAAATAGGAGTGGCTAATGCTTGTGAAAAGGTAATATCAGATAGATCTGATGCATGAGAATTCGGTTTTGTCGTACTGCACTCTATAACTGCAATATTTTGTTTTAAATCTTCAAGAATTGGTTGAATACATTCAATAGTTGGAATCATAATATCGTCTAATTCTCTGACAGAATCTAATGTTTTAATTTTACTCATAGACGCTAAAGTTTGATGCATTTTTTCAATAATAATATTAGCTTTGGTTAGTTCTAGCACTTTAGACCTCTGTTCTTCAACTTTTTCAGAGTCTACATTAACGCTGATTTCATCACATGTATTAATAATTTGTTGTAAACATATTAATGTATCAGCTATATTATTTAAAATAGAACAGTTGAGCTCTGAATCAAAAATATTCTTCACAAATTCTCCATGAATAATTTGAAGAGTATTAGTCAAGCTGGATAAATATAAAATATTGTCAATATCTATAGATTTGATAGCAATAATAACTCTGTTAACGGCATCACAAATATTTATAAGAGCAAAATATTTCTTTGATTCATTACTTTCTATGACGTTTTCCAGCACTTTTGTTAGATTCTTATGAAATAGAAGTAAAAGAGATTTCATTTCACTGTAACCCTCCATGTGGAGTAAACTTGTTTCTAAAGAAATCAAAGTCTGAGCCATTTTTTGTAAAACTTCAAGTTTATTCTCACTTTGTAATATATCAAATGTACCAACATTAATTTCTATAGCATTGATTTGACTAGATATCTCTTTTAAATTTTGTTTTATAGAGCAAAGTGCTTCTTTAACTATATTTATATCTTCCTGTTGTACAGAATCCTCCGAAAGTTTTTCGAATGAGGTTCTTAGTTTTAAAACAGATTCCATTACGGTTTCAATTATTTCTGTATTGTACCTATTGAGAGAAGTATTTGACTCTTTAACTGACAATGATTCAATCTGTTCAAGCGCACCTTGTAGATTTTGTATTGATACAGACATATCATTTAATATTACTTCACTATTTCTAAGGTTTAATGCATTTTCCATTTTATCACTTTCTGCACTTTCTACTATACAAAGTAAAGATTGAAGTGGGCTTTTTAATTCAAATACTGCTTTTTGAGTATCACTTAAATGTTTATTATCACTATCAACTGATTTCGTAATTTCAACTGCCTGTGAGAGTAGATTATTAGTCTTTATTGTATCATGAGATAGTTTCAATACTGTATCAATTTCACCAATTATAGCATGTATTTCTGAACAGCTTTTTTCATCACATATAACTTTACAATTTTGCATGGTATTTGTAATGTTACTACTAACTAATTGCAAATTACTTCCACACCTTTCGATTAAAGAAATACATGTTTTTTGCACTAAAGTTTTAGAATCACTTTCAACAGATACACATTTTTCAATAATTGTTAATGATTCTTGTAGATTTTTTAAAGGTGCTGGTAAACTACTAAAAAGAGTACGATTAATTTGTTCTCCTTCGGTAGACTCTTTAATTGCATCAGCTACACTATGAATTTCATAAAGTGGTGTTATTAACGAATTTATAATTTCTAGGCTTCTTGAAGCTGTTGCCGCTGATGACATAAGTTGAGATTTTAATACTATATCCTTTTCAATAGCTTGAACATCATTAATAACATTTGCTAATGAAGAGCTAATAGAATTTATATCATTAATAAAATTTTCGTCCAAAGTTAAAACTGGATCCTGTAGAATCTTATCTTCAGGTAGGTCATTTATTATAGATTTATCACTGCTGGTGCTTAATCTTCTCAATTTTCTTAAAGGAGCTTCAGGCATTCCCGGAGGTTCAGACTTTTGTGTTAAGAACTGAGTGTTTTTAGCTTTATCATCCATTGGTTCTTGTTTTTCCACAAGAGATCTTTTTGATTTTTGAAATGCAAAACTTGGAGCACTTGCAAAACTATCAAAATCACTTGGTACGTGAGTTTCGTCAATTTTTCTCTCTTCAGATAGAGATGGATCCCTAGATAAACTAAAGAAATCTTCGCTTTTTTGTGAATCAGATTTTCGTCGTCTTATCTTTTTAGGGATGTCTGATTTTTCTTCTGAGAGGATGGCCATTGTTTTTTCTATGTAATCTGCGCCTAAATCTGTATCTAATGATAACTGTGGAGGCCCATTTTCATCAGCAATTGAGAAATCTTCAATGTCAGCTTCTGTTCTTAAATCTTCATCAGGCGAGACAAAATAATCAGGTGATACATCAATAATGATAGCTTCCATTAACAGATTCCCAGATGTAGAAGTTTCTTTAACAAACCTTAGCGGTGGTAATTCTATAACGTTATGTTCTGTTACATTTTCCGATAGCTGGTCAGCATACATTTCTACAATCTGTAAAGCTTCTTCTTCTGTCAAGTCTGGCGTTTCATAGAGTGAGACAGAAACTTCTTTGCCGTCAAATGAAAAGGATATTTCACCTTTATCGTCTAATGTTAAATCTCCTACTGGAGTATCGTACATCTGTGATGTCCTTTCCTCGTGTATTGTACTAAGAGATATATTTCTATCTACATATTGCTCCTCTAAGTTCTTTTTAGCTTTAGCTTTCATGGAATCCTCAAATCCTAACAAAGATGCGGAACTGGCAGCTATGCCCATACAATTACGTGCTTCGCATGTATATGTACCCAGACAGCAAGTGCCATCTTGACCTGAAATTATTCTATGAATATCGCCAGGCCTTAATTCTTCACCATCTTTATACCATTTTAATATTGGTTGTGGAACTCCGATAACTTTACATTCAAGGTTTACCGCGCCTTCGTCCGAAAGTATAGCTTGGAGATTTTCTAGAAATCGTGGTTTTTTATAATGTCGTGGTATTATTAACTTAAGAAAGCATGAAGTTACACTATGTCCATAATCATTCATAGCAACACATTTCCACTCAGCTTGGTCCAGAAACTCGAGATTTTCAATATTTAAGTGGAATATTCCTTTTTCTTCTTTGTTGGAGTGACAGCGAGATGAATCGTCTACCGGCTGCTCATCTCGATACCACATCAACGAAGGCTCAGGCGGAATGGCAACTGAAAAATTTAAGACATTTTTTTTATTAAGAAAATCTGTTGTAAATTATCTAATATATTATATACCCTTGCCTATTCTTCTATTCTCTTTCTAACGGTAACTATTACTTTTGGTTATATCTAGAAAATAACTTTTACCTTTTAATAATTATAAGATAATTGTAATGCTATATGCAGTAATTAAATAATTATTTAATCCAATAATACCAAGGATATCATTTGTAGTTATTTAATGTTACGTTAAAAATAAAATTATCCAAATTGTATTTAAAAAATTAAAAAATTTGCACGCCAATTACATATTTTGTGGTATTAAATTTAAACACGTAATATTTTGCTGTTGCAGAAGACAAAATAATTATGTTTAATTCATAAACTATAAAATATCCCCGCCATATGTAAAATAAAATCGATTGTTATAAGAAATCGAATCGGTAACATATTAGGACACCACTAAATTATTTGTATTCGACCTACTGAAAGTAAAATAAATGAGAAAAAGAGTTGCTTTTAAGTTGGTGATATCGTGGAATATTCTTTATAGAAAAACATAAAATTTAAAATCTTAATAACCAGACTGTTCGTGCTGTCTTCAATCTCGGCATTATGTTGCAATAAAGGCCGCTATTCCAATATTGTAGGACGTGTTTGTGTACGTCCCAACTTGAAACTGGCAGAAGAATCGTATGCTTTATACGATAGTGTTGTCATTTACTTCTTTAACTCTCACCGTATAAAATTCAATTACTTGACACTGGCAGAAATATTGCGTTATTACTATGGTTGCCATGAATTAAATGATATGATGATAGATAATGATATTTGTTACCTATGTAATTTAAGCATTAATACCTTTAACAGTAAAACGGAATGGTTCATCGATTTTGACCTCTACACTCTTAAGGCCGGCAACGAACTTAGGTGCTTGGTTTTTAGAGAACAACTGAAGTTTTTCTTCTTCGTTTAGTTGATTTTGAATGTCTTCAATGGTTAGTTCTGCCGAACTGCTAGCTTGGCCCATGCAATTGCGGGCGATACAACAGTATGAACCTGAAATCACAACAAAGATTTGAAAGCACGGACATAGAATAGTTTTACTCGTGCACAGTTATTATCAAATCTATGATTTTTAGGTGGGAGGAAGGCCTCTATAACTCTGCTAGGCCGTCTGACCGGACTCGTTACCACCGCCCATACAGATGTAAAAACCGTCAAGTGACCTAGTCAAGGTTCAATTTTAATCTGTGGGTTCACCAGTTTTTAGGAGATTACTGCATTGATTACTTTTTGAGGTGGTAGTCTTCTTTCAGAGTGCGGTTAAGAAATAGGTGGTTGAACTGATGATAAGGCAGCGAGTATATTAAAATATACTCAAAGCAATTCGCCTTTGTCGTCGCCCATTAATCGCGTCATTTAGCCGGCATAGTGGGAGCGATCAATATTTTTTAAGAACTATTATCGATTTACCTTATTCATGGACTTTGTAGGTCTGCTCACCAACAGGTAGATACATAGTCACATGTCCAATTAAAAAAAATATATAACATACTTTAGTTGTTACTAATAGTTGAGTTAAGTTTAGTCAGACGATAATTGCGCGTAATAGTAATTTTCGGAATGAGGTCTATGAATAAAGTGAATGGTACCTAAGGAATTGGTACCCGTCTACCGTACTAATAGTTGAGTTAAGTTTAGTCAGACGATAATTGCGCGTAAAAGTAATTTTCGGAATGAGGTCTATGAATAAAGTGAATGGTACCTAAGGAATTGGTACCCGTCTACCGTACTAATAGTTGAGTTAAGTTTAGTCAGACGATAATTGCGCGTAATAGTAATTTTCGGAATGAGGTCTATGAATAAAGTGAATGGTACCTAAGGAATTGGTACCCGTCAATTGGTACACGTCGCCAGGCTTCAGCTCTTGACCGTCCTTAAACCAGCTGAGGATCGGAGTGGGGAAGCCAACGACTTTGCATTCGAAGGAGACCAAACCCTCGTCGGTGAGCACGGCTTGAAGATTCTCCATGAAACGCGGCTTTCGATAATTCTTTGGCACTGAAAAGATATTTAAGTTGTTCAATATTCATAGTTTACGGAACGCATCGTATATTTGGTGCATCATATTTTGTGACAGATAATCTGTGTCTTTTGTTAGTCTGCAGTTTTATTATTAGACTTTTTTTATCTAGCTGCAAGTGTTTGTTTTATTAATTAAAGTAGGATTTTGTTGGAGATATAATATATTGTCGAGGTGTCTACTGAAAGTTTAATGTAAAAGTCACCCTTTTGTACCGCGCTCCTTCAGAGAATAGCTGAAGCGTTTACTAGCTGGGTATTTGATCCAAAGTGTATGAGTTATGCCAGATTTCTGCTGTGGAGTGTTTAATGACAGCAGAAAAACCTGAACGAATCTTGGATCCCTTGGGTACCCAAAGGAATGCGCCGCCGAGAAAAACCACTGCCACTCCAGAAAGGTTGAGTTATTTAACATTTAGAAGGTGCGTACCGCACCTATGCAAGAAGTACTTATTGTTTCCCTGCTTCTCGCACATAAGTACCTAACTATAAAATGCCAGACTTTTACGTTACGGGGCTTTATGAAGGTGCCTTACCATCCATGCAGACGTAAGTAGTGGATATCCCAACTCTGCCGCCGGTGCTTGTGGCTACACATTTCCATTCGCCCTCGTCTCCCCATTCTGCTGATGTCACTTCTAATACATACCCGCCAACACCGTCTTCCACTATGTGGTACCTAAAATTTTAGATTATACAAGTTTAATAGATTACCCTTTTAATAAAATAATAATAAAAGAACAAAAATAAATGAGTAAGATATTTTATTTATAATAAGATTATAAAGTCACTTTCGTAAAGATCTTTATATTTATTCTTATTATTTTTTAAGTTGATGGCTTCTTCGTATTATGCATTATTTTGCCAATGTCAAGTGGGTAGATTTAAACCGCTTTTAACGGAAAAGACTGAAAATAGTTTGGGGGGGAATATAATAAGGAATGACAAAATGGCCATATGCAATCATACAGTATTTCTGCCAATATCAAGTAGAAAAGAAAATTATAAAACTACAGTAAAATTGCAAGCTCATTTTACCGAAGATAATGAACCCTTTGAGATAAAATAAAAACAAGATTTCATTTATTCTAAAAAAACGGTAATATTTTTGCACAATCATATCCTATAAAGTTAAGTCTGAAAAATATAACTCAAATACGCGTCAACATCAATATAAATATATGCAAAAAAAAACTATATACAACATAAACTCACCTGTCACTAGGTTCAACCTTGCCCACTTTATTGTACCAGACCACACTTCGCGGCCATGGCGGTACCACAATATGACACTGTAGATTCAGGGGCTCACAAATCTTTACAGATTGATCTTCCAATTCTTTTGTAAATATTGGCGGGGGCTCGTGGGAAACTGAGCTGAAAACACAAATAAAATAAATCAATTTATGCTAGTTAACTACGACTAATTTTGAATTTTGAAAAATTATTACATACGAGTAATTAAGGCAAGTACCGAAAAACATGGCGTTAAATAAATCTATATATCTTGAAAACTACAACTGCTACACGTTTGATATTTTTCTAACAGTTATAACGAGAATACTGAGATTGTATGTAGATTTCTTGTAAAATTAATAGACATATAATTTAATATTTTTTGTAATTTTATTAGGGGTGGGCAAATAATTTGTTGGTTATTTTTTATAATGTAACACCACCAATGCACCATGAAAATTTCCATGGGGACTCTTATACAACTAAACGACAAATGTTTTTTTTTAAATTATTACTAGGGAAAGAAGGAGGCAAAAATGGGGTTTTATGGGAGCAATAAAACAATGTTTCTCCCCATAAAACTACCTAAATAATAGTAAAACTATTATTACGCGACTCCAAAAATGGAGCAGTTTAACAATAATTTGTTTAGTGTGTTACCTTAGAACTCTGTCATTTATAAACCGATTTAAAAAAAATCGATTTGTTAGCTGGGAGGAAGGTCTCAATAACTTAGCTGGGCCGACCGACCGGTCTCGTTACCACCGCCCATACAGATGCAAAAACTCTCAAACCTACGATATACCAGACGATATACCAGACGATAAGGGAGCAGGTATATTAAATATACTCATATTTCAAAGTCAAAGTATTTATTTCATGTAAACTTTTACGATGTATTTATGAATAGTCAAAAAAACTATATTTAGTCTAAGGTCTAAGTGAACGCTTGGTTAGGCCGTCATTCCTTCCACACATACATAAAAAGAAATAGAAACCAAACCGAACAAACACCACATAACCAATTAGTGTAAGAGGCAGTTTGCAGGGCAGATATCTAGATATCTGCCCTGCAAATGGGCCACTGAGGCGGCCACCCTATTGACTATAATCTAAGCCCCAAATATCCACATAGTGGGAGCGATCAATGTTGTTTAAGAAAAATAAATTATTGACTCCATTCATGAACTTTGTAGATCTCACCACCATGTAGATAAAAAGTCTAGTTTAAGTAGTGTTAAATAAACCTTAGTTTAAGTGTGGTAAAGTTAAATTTTAGTCAACTCAATTGTTTCATAGTTACATCGTTTCAATTCCTTATATACCTGCCACGCGAAATCGATCGATACCCTGCCTTTGCGCCCGCGCATTTTTTTTTGTATGCATTAGTGCCTACTTACTTGTTTTTTTTTAAATAAATTAATACAATATTATTCGCAATGAATAAGTCGGTGTCGGAAACTGACGTTGCACTTTTATGCGCTACAAACATAACGGCAAACCCTATTACCAATCCTAACAAAAGGAGAGGAAGGGATATTGACCTAATTTAAGTTATTTTATGGACGAAATGAAAGATATGATCTCTAGTCTGTTCTTACGCCAAGAACAAAGATTAAAGAACTGTTGTTAACTGTTGTTTTAAGGCATTTGATTACCTCGTTTGCTAATTTCCTAGCCGGGAATCGAACCGGTTGAATTAAAAAAAAAACACCCGTATTATTACACTAGCTGATAGTGTCGCTTATAAGAATCAAAGTCTGGTAAGTAATATCAAGGGGCAAACTAAAAGAAAGTGCTCATTTTTAAGAAAATATGTATGTATAATGTATTTTTACTTTTTAGCCCTAACTACTCTAACAAATTATTCGGTTTCCGGCATTGAGTTTTTTTTTTAATCTTAAGAAATATGCATTTAATTTTTATCAAAATCGGCCCCGAGCGAGAGTCCTTTGAACATTTTTCGTTGCACTATTATTTGGCTAACCGTAATTTTCCTCGTCCTATTGAAGTATAACTATACTCAAGTACATTATTTATTGGCGTTAGCGACATCGCTCGGTAGATGGTGTAAACTTGAATTTCATCTTTGTTTGTTTTGTAATTCATTGCTCAGCGTAAGATCGGAGGGGAAACGCAGAAGGGGACCGGCCCGACAATGGCATGCAAACATCACCATTAACAAAGACTTTTGCAGCCGAGATGACAAATCCCACAGTCGAGGTCGTAAAGAATCTTAAGCAGGTCAATTATTTAAAAAGGTGTATGTATAGCATTTGTATCACTTTGTATAAAAAAAAAACAAAAGCATATACATTTAATTGTCGTATATTTTGTCTTGCTGTTCTGTGGCTTCTGCGGGTAGATTATAAAGGCTATAGTTTGTGACAAGTGCAAAATGATTGGCAATAAACTGTATGGAATCTTTTACCTTTTTTTCAGAGGTACAAAGCCTTATTGTAATAGTTGTTATTTATATTGAGTTTCCATAAATCTATACATATAATATTGTATTTAAATTGTAAATAAAAAAAATGTAAGTATAATGACTTGATAACAAAAAGATTCTATATAGGCTATAGAGTAATAATATTTTTTTGTAGGCGCTTCAATTAATAACTATTGTACCGATATAAATGCGTTTTTTTTGTTAAATACTTAATAGCTTAGAGGTAAAATATTACCCTATTTTACCTCTATTATATTTCGTACATAAGCGAGAATTGCATGTAAACTTTATTAATTTCAAATAAAAAGGGGCACATTTATGGTTTTTATTTAATTTACATTAAATTAGAAGTTAAATTAAATTTATTTTATACATCAGATTAGCCATTTTTATTTGCGACAGCTGACCCGGTGAACTTTGTGTCACCTATAAAGATGATGACTTTCCGGACTCTAATCGATTGGTGCCTCGTCATTTTTCACGGCCAAGCAGTTTTTGAGTCTTCGCTTCATTTTTATATACCAATATAGAGATTTGTATTCGACAAAAGACTAAAATGCGATAATAAGATAATATACTTCGACGGCGTTTTTGCCTACATAACGGACTACTTCCGAGTCCTAATTTTGAGAGGTTTGATCAATATTACATAATTTTCGTTAAATGTTTTTATCATTTAAAACCGATTTTTATCATTGATACTTTATTTAAAACCGCGTGTTAGTTTTTTAGGGGTCTTGAGGACTTAATGTGTTGGGAAATGCTGTGCGAATCTGATGAACTACAGGCGAGGGTGGTCTCTCCAAAACGGCGGTATTTGCGTTAAGAGAGAAGCTGCATCAAACTCTTTACGGCCTGTTTGTTCCTTTTTTGTTTTTTTCAGGCATTCATAATAAAACTCTTGATTTAGTGTTTTCGAGTGATTAATACTGAATCAATTTAATTAATTATTACCCCCATTTTTGTACAAAATCTTAACAATAAATAAATACTATTCCCTCCATTTCTACGGCGCATTCGCAGCTCATACTGTAGTATTGGGGCCGCTTTTTCTATATTTCTTTTTCATATTTCCCACTAGACATAATGACTGCTTTTTACAATTTCCACGTTCCCATAATTCCCGGATTCCTTTTATGCCCAATATATATAATACCGACTTTTACATAATAACCAATTATCTTAATGATCACTTTTCCACAATAGTAACATTTCCATTACCCACTTTTTCATAATTACCCCTTTCCACAATTTCCACGGTTAATAATTTCCACTTTTTCAGATAGCCCCTTTTCCTAAAAACCACTTTGACCGCTATTGACCCATATTGACCGCTTACTCACAATGAAAATTTCGCCCGCTATACAAACCCAAAACAAGAAATATAAAAATTAATAACTGATATTTGAACATTGTTTGGGTGAAGTGACAACAGGTAGCTCTACCACAAGTTATTGCAAATACTTTCTACTATAGTCGCTAGTAACTATAGATAGGGATCAACCAATAGGATCGCTTTATTTTTCATAGTTTAGCTACATAATATAGCTGCGACGAACATGTTTCACATTTCGTTTTAGGAGATTTTAAGTCTTATATTATATTATTTTTAATTTCGTCGTTTAAACCTCGTTGTGTACCAATAAGTTTTTATTTGACAACACTACTACATCGCCTCAAATAGCACGTTAAGCTGTAAGTCCATATTTACACTAAATTTCGACGATATATTAAAAGATGCGAATGAACGAACAGAAATGCAGTTAGACGACTAGCATGGTTGGAAGTGATAACAAATGCATGCGTCTATGATCTTCCCGATTAATGATGCCGAAAGTATAAAGTAATAATATTTACCGAAGTTCTATTTAAAAGGTTTGATTTAAAATATATAATTTAAACACCGTTTCATAAAAGAAAACAACAAATGTTGTCAAAAGTAAAATATATACCAAAATAAATATTTTGGGCGCAGCAACAGAAGTCTTTTTTAAACGAAATTTTTTATTTAGTTTAACATTTATTAATAGGTTATTGTTTATGTATACATATAGATATAGTTAATTTTTTTAAATATAAATATTTTTGAAAATAAAACTTGAAATGTTAAATCGAGTAAAACTTCTCCATAAATAAAGTCGATTATTAGTACACGAGATGTCAAACGTAAAACATAAACAAATTTAAAAACTATAGTTCCAATATAATCCGCAATATGGCAAGTGTTTTTAGCTATCATTATATTGGATCGGCTTTTGTTGCGTTCTATATGTCAAAAGTGTTTCTTTTTTAAATAGAGAACGGCGTGTGACTTTGTATCTACTGCCGTTAAATAGAGAACGGCGTGTGACTTTGTATCTACTATCGTTAAATAGAGAACGGCGTGTGACTTTGTATCTACTATCGTTAAATAGAGAACGGCGTGTGACTTTGTATCTACTATCGTTAAATAGAGAACGGCGTGTGACTTTGTATCTACTATCGTTAAATAGAGAACGGCGTGTGACTTTGTATCTACTATCGTTAAATAGAGAACGGCGTGTGACTTTGTATCTACTGTCGTTAAATAGAGAACGGCGTGTGACTTTGTATCTACTATCGTTAAATAGAGAACGGCGTGTGACTTTGTATCTACTATCGTTAAATAGAGAACGGCGTGTGACTTTGTATCTACTATCGTTAAATAGAGAACGGCGTGTGACTTTGTATCTACTATCGTTAAATAGAGAACGGCGTGTGACTTTGTATCTACTATCGTTAAATAGAGAACGGCGTGTGACTTTGTATCTACTATCGTTAAATAGAGAACGGCGTGTGACTTTGTATCTACTATCGTTAAATAGAGAACGGCGTGTGA
The DNA here is from genome assembly GCA_947458855.1 of Monopis laevigella. Classification (NCBI taxonomy): domain Eukaryota; kingdom Metazoa; phylum Arthropoda; class Insecta; order Lepidoptera; family Tineidae; genus Monopis; species Monopis laevigella. The sequence goes on along the minus strand of OX381576.1, from coordinate 32,734,132 downwards.
CTTTGTATCTACTGTCGTTAAATAGAGAACGGCGTGTGACTTTGTATCTACTGTCGTTAAATAGAGAACGGCGTGTGACTTTGTATCTACTATCGTTAAATAGAGAACGGCGTGTGACTTTGTATCTACTATCGTTAAATAGAGAACGGCGTGTGTCTTTGTATCTACTATCGTCAAACCAATCGCCCGTTTCGTAACCGTACGATAAAAGAAGACTACCCCCTCGACAAGGAATCGATGCAGTCTCCAGAAAACAGGTAAACCCGTGGACTAAAACCCTACCTTTGTAACTATATATCTAAATTATATATACTTTACCCTATATACCCTTGGAAATAGCATAGTTAGATTTTACCTGGTGATTGGTATAGCAGATCCTTCCCTGCTTCCACGTCCGACGACGTGGACCTTAGAGGATGAGTAAGCCCTGCCCATACAGTTGACGGCTTCGCAGGTGTAGGTGCCCAGCGAAGTCGGGTCTTCTGTGTTGGCAGTCAGGGCAAACACATCACCTGCTTTTATTTCTTTACTGTCCTGAAATTATAGAGATATCCTTTATTACTTATAAATCATATACGTGGTAGCCGAGTTGGTTAGACCTCAGATAAAATCACTCAGTTTTTAGATAAAAAAAGTACATTTATTTGACTACACCACTGTAGTGTCTCGGAGAGCACGTTAAGCTATCGGTCGAAGTTTTTCTATACCAACTTGTTAGAGTGTTTATAGATTGGTTATTGAGTCTATGTATGTGGCTATGGTGGCGCTATAGAGAGGGCTATGCTCGAAGTCTTCCTGCGAAATCGAATCAGAATGAGGAGATCCGTAGATGAACCAAATTTACGTATATAGCCCACCGAATAAGCTAGTTAGAGGCGTAGGAAGGGCACGTAGCACGCAGAACTGATGGCCGATGGGGCTGTAAAGCGTTGGAATGGACACCACGCACCGGCAAGCGCAGCAAATGACGTCCACCCACAAGGCGCTCCGAGCGACGAGCTAGCCACTTGTTCGGTGTAGGTAGTCATACCAACGGCTATGACAAGATGAGATTAAACCCTCTCCGCTGGATACCCTAAGACCGTGTAGGTAGTCTCGGGCGTCGACCCGATACTTATAAATGACAATTCAAGAGCGCCAAACCGTTGCAATTGACTTATTTGGCTAAATAAATTGTTAAGAATTGAAACTAGGTTATGTTTTGGTTTCAATCAGTGCATTTAACGATTTCAGGAAACCACGACCAAAAATAAAATATATAATATACATAATTATATATAAAGCAGACCGATTGATAACTGCAATCAGGTTTAATTAGTCTATCCAAACACAGTGACGAGGTGTTTTAACTCTCTCTCACCAATAAAAATAATCTTTGACAGCATTTAACGAAATTATTCAAAACACCATTTAACTAAAATGCTATTTTTTTTTTCTTATCAATAAGAGGGTTAATTGATAACATTAAAATATCGTTATTGAATACAATAAATACATCAGCATTAAACTATGAAATGTACAGTATGATTTACTATATTTGTTAGGCCTTGTGTTTAACTAGAATAAAAAAAAATTAGTAAAAACTATAAACAATTTAGTTATCTTATCATCCAATAGTCTTATAAGTTTTCCACTTTTTTTTGTATTAAAAATATTTTCCCCGACACCCTATTACTTGGCTTAACCAGGCGTCATCGGTTTATATACATATTAGTAAAAATACATTAAAACTTTAAAAAAAATCTTACCTTAAACCATCGTAGAACCGGAGTGGGCACTCCGACTACTTTACACTCGAGTGACACCGTTCCCTGTTCAGTGAGCAGTGCCCTTAATTCCTCCACGAACTCAGGTCTTTTGTATGCCTTAGGAACTAAAACATACATATTAAAGTTTAAAGTATATATCATTTTGGCGCCTGCAATCTCGTAACGGCCAGGGTGCCCAGCGAAGCGATGTTATTCCCGCCCGAGGTCGCGGCCATATTTATACAGGGAGGAGACGTTAAATGCGCCCAAGAGATCGTTTCGTGGCTATGAAACCTATATAAAACACTAGTAGCATAATATGTATAGTTTAGTGTAATACTAAATCAAAAGCTTTTTGAATAATGGCAAATATTTAAAAAAATTGGCTGAAATCACTCTCATACTAACTCTCATTTTAGTGGTTTTTATTTATTTATTTTGATAAATATAAAAGCACTGTTTTTCTAAAAATGACAATGAATGTAACTGATTACAACCAAGTTTTGGGATATGTCTAATTTTTGTTTTGTCTCTTCATAGACATACATTTTACAATAATTGGTAAAAGCTACTGGTACCTAAACTAGATTAACCTGTATCTCGGGCAACAGTGTCCTTCCCAAGTTTTTGGATATGTCTAATTTTTTTTGTCATAAAAATTAAAATAACATTACATATTGATGTCATTTTACTCACTAGGTTATTTTGCTGAGGTGCAACAGGTGCTTTTTAGCTCCCGAGAACCATTTAAACAGCCTCAGAGTACCCAGCGGTGGGATTAACCCCACCTCATTTCACCGATGGTATTCGGAGTGAAAACCTAACAAGTGGCGAGCTTGTTGCGGTGTTTATGATGGTATAGCCTCGTTGTATATAGCGGTCCCATCCCAGGTCCGGCCTTGTTGTCATCTGCTTAATCTTGTCATCAGTTGCGCAGTGACTTAACCCTAGGCTGGGCCGCTATTTATATATTAATATAAATATAAGTATACATACAAACGTCATGAATAGAGGGTCTATCTAAAGGTTAGCTAATTAAATCAAGATTACCTAGGACATTAAGATGTGCAGAACAAGATGCTCGGCCAGCAGTATTCTCAGCAGAACAGCTCCACCGACCGGCATCGTCGACGCTAACGTCGGCGACCTCGGCGCAATAGAAGTTTCCATCGCGTACCAACGATACCCGTTCTGCGGCAAGCAAGCGCCGTTCGTTGCGGTACCAGGTAACCTGAAGATACATGTTAAGCATATTACTCTGAAGTCGACGACTAAAGATACTCTAGTAACGCTCGTCTATCGAAAAGTCTAAGGTTTGAGATGGCTACCATTAAAATGCACGCACATAAGTTATTTTATTTAAACTAACTAATACACCATGAACTAAATACTGATGAAGTAATAAAGCGTTGGAGTAAATATATTTGTGGGATGAATGAAAGCAGCATCTTCGACGGAAGTATTAGGACTTCACCTTTAGAGATAAATGAACAGACATCTGAATTATGGGATGAAATTAAAGTTGGAGGGCGGTAAGAAGTTGAAAAGCGGTAGGGCGACATATGTTGGCATATGCAAAAGGGCTCTCGGTGACTGAGAAAGAAATGAAAGACAGAGACAGACGTTAATCAATTGGAAAGCAAAGTGTATAGAAATATACTTATGAGAAGACTGGAACTGATGACTGAAGGATTTCTTTATGAGGCTAAAGGAGGCTTTAGATCTGCTAGGGCTTGTATCCTCCATAATATTATGAACCTTAAAAACCTGGACGTTTTCTATGCCTTGATGGATTTGGAGAAGGCGTTTTACATAATAGTAAGAAAACAGGAACAGATGATGATTGATGGCAATCTCATGCTGACTATACAGTACAATCGTTATACAATAATTGTAAAGTCAGCGTATGAGTAGACGGCATGCAATATCAATATTAGGGTCAAATAGGGATGTAATCTCCACCAGACTGTTCATGCCTGACATACTGAATATATTGAAGAAAAAAAAATGGGGGATAAAAATGTATGACACGTTGATTTTTACACTGTGGTATACAGATGATCCTGTACTTTGTGCGTCATCTAAGCATGAGCTTCAAGTACTTTTCATAGATATGACATGGATATACTGAAAGACGTATCCAAATGAATACAGGAAAATATAAGGTGTTAAATATTTGAAAGAGATGAGGTACCGAATGCAACAATTATGGTTGATTGAATGTGAAACTAGAACAACTACCTGAATTAATATATATGGGAATTGTTTTAACTAAGGATGGTAGAGATGATAGAGACATTTTAAGGAGAGCGAATGCAAACAGTAATGTCAACTGTGCACTGCATTCTTTAGGCAGTTCAAATATTAATGAAAAGGCTAGACTACTAATTAATAAAGGGACGGGTCTATTTCTTATTGTGGTTTAACCATCAAAAAGGAATATTTAATTTAATTTAAAAAAAAACTTATGGTATTTTATATATACTTTGCAATGGTGATACGTTGTAAGGATCCACGGGCAGCACAAAACGACGGGAAAAAAACTGCACTACTGTGTTTATATTTTTGAGTTTATTATTTAAAAAATAGAAAAACGGTAAAAATATGAATGACGGCTTCAGCTAGTTACAGATAAGCATTTAATAAATTTTGTTATTTATAGTCTTCTAGTAAAAAAATCAAATTTAATAAATATTTTTTACTTTTTTCATGGCTGAAAGTGCAACATCTTTTTAAAGTTACATCGGCCAATTGGAAGCTTTTAAATACCTATATTATATTACTTATGCAGAATATAATTAAAATCGTATTCATATATATATATATATATATATATATATATATTATGGGAGCTCGGCATGTGACCCCACATCAACCTGATCGAAAGCAGTATACAGGTCCAAGAATGAATACAACCAGCTCTTAGAACTGTGGTGAGAGCTGGTTTCATCCATTATGCCGGCTTAAGATGCCTATACACGCTTCGTTTAAAAGACTCAAGGTTATAGGAAAGAGGAAACACGCAAGCAGGCAGAGCATTCAACATTTTAATAGTGCGACAGATGTACGAATCACCAAATCTTTTAGTGCGGGTTGGTACATCTGCCACAGAATGCGCATGCATTTTGTTACCTTCTCGTGAGGTTCTGTAATGGAAAGGGGAAGGGGAATGAGATTAAAAAGTTCTTCAGAGCACTGTCCATGGTAAAGGCGGTAAAATATGCTGAACGGCGCTACATCTCTGCGAAGCTGCAGCTCTTTGAAGGTGAGCTCTTTGTCATCAATAATACGAGATGCACGCTTCTGCAGACCATCGAGGGCATACAGCAAATATTTGGCCGAATATTTTATTATTGCAATAATTACGGCATAAAACATTAAACTTAAACAGTAAACGCTAACTAGTTCTAAATTTGTGACATATGTTGGCAAATAAAGATATTTTATATCTTTATAAACTAACAAAATGAAATTCCGGAGCATAATATGTTTATTATGCTAAAATCCAGTATAGCGTAATTTCGTAAATTCTAAATTTACACAAACGCGTCGTTCATATCACGTGTTGTCCGGAACGCAGTGAATGGGTGAAATTATATGTTTACATTGGTAGCGACAGCGTGTAACTGCTTCGTGAATATTGATGATCTCTAAATTTTGTTTAATAGTGCCTCGAAGAGCACGTTAAGTTGTCGGTCCCAGTTTCACTTTACCAACTTGTGAAAATGTTTATAGATTCTATATATAGGTTATCTTATAGGTTATTGAGTCTATTAAAACATCGCGACGAGCTAGCCACTTGTTCGGTGTAGACTCATACCATCGGCTACGACGAGGTGGGATAAAAATGCCTCCGCTGGGTACCCTGAGGCCGTCTAGACAGTCTCGGGCGCCGTAAGGCACCCGCGATGATATAAACTAAAGGGTGTTTTTTTTAGAGGTTAGGTTTTCAAATCGGCACTATTTTATTCGTAGATTGTCTTTTTGACAGCTGTCACTTGATTTATGCTCAGTTTAGTTTGCCATTTCATAATGAATAGACTTACACCTGAACAACGTTTGCAAATCGTGAAAATTTATTACGAAAATAATGGTTCGGTTCGCGCGACGCATCGCGCGCTGCGTCTTTTTTAGCGATGAAGCTCACTTTTGGTTGAATGGGTATGTCAATAAGCAAAATTGTCGAATTTGGAGTGAACATAATCCACAAGCCATTGCTGAGACGCCGTTACATCCTCAAAAAGTCACTGTTTGGTGTGCTCTATGGGCAGAGGGAATTATTGGTCCATATTTTTTCAAAAATGAAGCCGGCCATAATGTTACAGTTAATGGAGAACGCTATAGAGCCATGATTAATGAATTTTTCGTGCCTGAATTAGACGATGTTGATGTGGACGACCTTTGGTTCCAACAAGACGGTGCTACGTGCCATACAGCCAACGCAACAATCGATTTATTGAAGGAAACTTTTGGTGAGCGTATTATCTCGCGTCGTGGACCTGTGGAGTGGCCTCCAAGATCGTGCGATATAACACCGCTGGATTATTTCTTGTGGGGCTATGTGAAGTCGCTTGTCTACGCAGATAAGCCCGAGACGCTTGACGTCTTGGAAGAGAATATTCGGCGCGTTATTGCTGACATACGGCCCCAATTGCTGCAAAAAGTGGTCGAAAATTGGGCCTCTCGCCTGGAATTTATTCGAACCAGCCGCGGCGGCCACTTGCCCGAAATCATTTTTAAAACATAATGGCAAACCCTTATCTTTATAATAAAGCTAAATTCTTGGCCATACCATTAAATTATATGCGTTTTATTTCATCTTGAAAACCTAACCTCTAAAAAAAACACCCTTTATAAGCATACTGTAAAATAGCATTAAAGAATACATAATATATTAAACAAAAGTGTTATAATAATAAAAAAGTACTGTATTATCGTATTAGGATTATGCGCACGTAAAACAATTAAAACTGAAAATGTAAAGTACATTTTCAGTTTTAAAATGTTTTTTTTTAAGTTGAAAATTAATTTTTTTAGAAAAATTTTTTTCAAGATAGGGCATTTGACATTTCCTTATTTACTAGTTTAGTATTAATTAGTTTTATCTATTACCCAGTGGCGTAGCTAGTTTACGAAGGGCCCTGGGGCAAATCAAAAAATGGGGCCCCACGGCTATCTAAACTGGTTAGGTTTTATCAAAATGATAACACTGCCAACCCACAAAAAGAATTTAGGGGAACTCCCTAGGTATAACTTTCGAATTTCTCTCAACTGAGTTGCCATGATTAAAGTCGGGTTGCAACCTGTTATATTTATTTTGAAAATGGGAGAAATTTTTAAAAGTTCAGTTCAATCGAGATTTTCTGGTAAGGATTCGAGGGGGCCCCCTGAGCTTGAGGGCCCCGAGGCACTGCCCCGCCTGTGTCCGAACCCAGACCAAAAAACAATATTTGACTTATTATGAAGAACGATCTTTAAAAAAAATACTTAAGGCGCTATATGGAAAAATAACTCATCGTAAAAGGGAGTGGCTTTGCTTAAGTGAGGATGGATAGAGTATGTTTTTTTTACGTCTGTAAGAGACGTAGGTATCGTTGCCGCCCTAGAAATTACACAAGCGAACAAATAAATGAAAATATTACAAAGCAAAAACCATAAATTAATATCGTATTTAAATAACATATAACTACTTTATTTAAAAAAAACTAATTTAGACTAGAAGTAATAATTTAGGTTCCTGAAGACTGGAACCCGTATTTCTTCGAACAGGTTGATTTTTTTTATTTTTTATCGAAAAAAAATATGCTACCCTTTCCTATTCAAATAATTTGGATAAAATATCTAATATTAAAATAGTAAAGGTATAGCAGTTATAGTTATATAGATTATTCTAGATAATATAAATTAATTTAACACATTTCTTTTTAGTACTCGCCTTAAAAAAAAATCCAAAAAATAATAATATGTAATAATACATAAAAATGATATAAAACAACAGGTGTACAAGAAAAATAGGAGCCAAAATAATAAGTAGTTAGATGTATGTTTATAACGATAACCCTAGCTAGTGGAACTTGTCAAAAATAATCTATAAATAGTGCAACGGATGTGAGATTTAAATAGAAGAATTATGTCATTGGGACGGCGCGGACGCATTCCTACTTCAAGGTCCATCTCACTTTCGTTTATGTTTGTATGATATTGTTTTTTGTTAATCATAATTACAAACATACATACCATCACGCCTGTATCCCTGTTTAGGGGTAAGCAGAGAGCAATGTACGCCACTTCGTACAGAAGAAGCTAGGGAAGTATATAGAGACACTTCCTTAGCTTCCTCCACATCCATGCATCATACAGGCGCGTCTGTACTTTAGACTTCGTATTTGTCAAATTTAATCTAAGACGCGCCTTGGTCGGCCACGTAATCCACTATCATTCTGTATTTTTACTTTATATATTTGTATGGCCTTTCATTCATCATTCATACGCCCAACGTGGCCGAACCACCTAAACATACCACATTAAATCTTCGGCACAACATCTAACATCATCTACTGTTCTTTTTTTCAGTACACTATTATATACCATAATTAGATTTAAAAAAATGTGCATTTGTTTGACAACATTACTATAGAACCTCAAAGAGTACGTTAAGTTGTTCGGTCCTAGTTTCACTACACCGGCAATTAGCAGGCGGCAAATATTTTGAGCCGTCATCACCCTCTATAGATGCCACAGCTCAAATTATCTACCGATAGGTATAACTACGATGTTGTCAATATATGTAAAAAAAAACATCTGTCCATTTAAATGAATTGTATGTAAAAAATCTTTAAACCTTAAGGTTAGCTGCAGGTAGATAATGCATTAAGTTCGCCTTTGTACATAACTTTTGCTTACTGTGCAATAAAGTGTTTAAATAAATAAACCTATATAACTAAGAGGGCAAACCTATTATATGTTTATTATTATTTTCTCGGAAATAATATAATGGGTACACAATAGTACACATAGTATCTAAACAATATACTATATTTATAGGCACCCATAACAAGCCAACGGGTACGTTTTTCTGTAGGTACACCTACAGTATTTGCAAGTAATTGGAATGATGATATAAAAAAAATGTACGATTGATTTTCATTTAAGGTTCCGTAAAATAAGAAAAAGAGGTTTTTAGTGAATAACTCCGAACTAGTGGAATTAACATTTTTAAGAACAAAGAGTGGAATATAGTGAATATTTTTTTAAATAGTCAAGATTAGAGAGCATGTTATAAAGAGCGTGCTAAATATAAATTTATAAGTTTTATTGTCGTCAGTTTCGAAACCGCATCTAGCCGGCATTCATGGACTATGTTGTAGGACTACTTACCACCATGTTAAATTAAACCGGTTAAGTGAACACATGCACTCTTATGCCTTATTATAATTGAGTAATTAAAAATAAATTAACAAAAATATAAAGCATTAGCAAACGTTTTTTTCTATTATTAAAAAGTTATTTACCCTGCATTCAGTAGGGCTGACGATTTCCACCAAGAACCTGGTCCGGCTGCCAACCTTCACTGTAAGGTCCTGTAGCCTTCTCAGAAAGGTCGGAGGGTCGTCTCCGGAAACCTCGTCTCCAACATTCAAACGCAGCCGTGCTGTGTCCGATCCCGCAGCATTGCTGGCCTGTGATTTAAGAATTAAATATTTAATTACTTAATTTTATCTTGAAACTTAAAAGTACTCTTAAATATGAAAATAGAAAAGCACCTTAATTATAGTATGGTATATATCAGCTTTGTGTGTGGTACCAGCTTTTTATTCAGACCATCCCCGTTGGCTACCAATCTTTTGATTCAGGGAGGGGAGTTCGTCACGGCAACCCAGATTTAGCGCGACCCAGGCCTCTTCCAAGACGTTTTAACGATCCCGTTTGTTGTGATTTGTTTCGAAGACCTGGCTGAATGTAGCAGCAGGTTGTTTACTCCATTTAAGGCGTCTACTCAGACGCTCAGTGCATCAAATGTAACCCCCGGGTGAATTGCTTGTGACGGTTTACTGATACTAATGGTTACCGACTCTTAGCCCAAAGACATAAAAAAAAAAAAGTTATCGGACATTTTATTAATATTTTATAGTCAATCTACATAGATTTATTTTAATATATCTATAGCTCCGTCAAGGGCTATGATAAGCCTCATTTTATGAAGTTGATTGGTACTGTTATTAACTACCCATCTCCTCTCCTGTGCACCCATCTCAACTTTGATGGGTGGACAGGAGAGGAGAAATGATTTGAAGTTTTTAGAGAAATAAAAAGCTCACCTGCAGCGTATATATTCCGCTGTCGCCAACTGTAGCTGTGGTCACAGTCAGGCGCACTTCGCCTGCGTCCTCCGAATTTGTGAACCGATCGTCTAGCGACGTGCCCGCTCTGCTCCTAAGAGAAAAAAATACATCAAAATCCTCTTTTTTATATTATAATGCAAAACAAGGTTAAAACCCTGAATATATATTGAAATAAAAAATGTCAACAAATATAAATGATAAAGTTTGCAAGAAGCTATAAATCGTACATTTATTTTATTTTTGAAATTAGGTAGATACGTATTTGTCATTTTTAAATTATATTTTTAAAACGATATTTACTAATTTAATGAAAACTCAATACTTTATTTGTTTATACCTACATATTGATATTGGCAGACCTAGAATGTCGATTAAGGGGTTGATCAATACATTGTTCACTCCCACTACGCCGGCTAAATACGGTTACGAAATAGGCGACCAATATAAATATGCATTTTTAATATTGTCGCTGCTTTATCGTCAAATCAACTGCTTGTTTCGTAACCGTCTAAAAATAGGCTACCACCATGAAATAAATCTATGCAGTAGTCTTCTAAAAACCAAAGAACCCACATACTAAAACCAAAACATGATATCATTTACAAGGCTTTTGCATCTGTTTAAGTTTCGAGTTTTATTTTTGCGTACTTTAAAAATGTTCGACCTCAATTTTGCCTGTCGGAAAGCAATGATGAGGTCGAAGAGATAGCACGCTTACTCTGTAAAAAGGAGACTACCATTTCGACAAAAAACCTATACAATAGTCCCTCGAAAATAGTCTCTAATAGTATAAGCAAAGTCGCCTTTTTATCTGTTTCTGTGTATTAAAATATACGGTTTTCACTATCATTTAGAGATTTTTTTTTTTATGGTATATATGTATAATAAATGCATATTATATTAGAGAAAAACAGAGAATTTCATAGACTTGTAATGAATTGGATAAAAACCTTTTTTCGCTTAGATAGATAACGCTGGCTCCAACTAAACTTACGAGATAATCAAAATAATATACTACGGGATTGTATATCTTAAGTTCTATAGAAAAGTCTGCGATGGTATACCTATTTCTATCTCCTAAGGATAATCCACAGTAAGCATTTTTATCTTTTACAGATTACTAAGAAATAATGGTTTAAGTATTTATGAAGCTATTTTAAACCACACAGTAAATCCTTATTCAATTAAATACATCATAGCACAGCTAGTTATTTATTTTATATTACGAAATAGCCGTATTGAAAACTCTAAATAACAGTATACCGTTGTGAGAATAAAAACCCTCCAATAGGAACCTTGGGGTGCTTTTAACCACAAGGTGAGCGGCGCTGCGAAGTGTTTTCATACGCTTATAAACTTTCAACTTGTTTTTTTAACTCAAACAGCTGTCTTACGTGGTTTCGAAAATATTTCAAGATAATGGTAAAAAGTAAAATTAAGTTATAAGGTTATACGGGAATTAAAAGTACAAAAACGGACTTATTTTTTTATGGTGGGAGGAGGGCGTCTATAACTATGCTAGGCCGACCGACCGAACTCGTTACCACCGCCAAATATATGAAAAAAACCGTCAAGTGACCTACTCATATTTCGGTTTTAGCCTGTGGGTTCACCGGTTTTCAGGAGATTGCTGGATCGATTTCTTGTCGAGGTGGTAGTCTCCGAGGTGCGGTTACAAAATGGGTAGTTGAATTAACGATAAGGCAGCGAGTACCTATATTAGAATATACTCGTAATGCAATTCGTCTTTGTCGCCACCGATTTCGTAATCGCATCATTTAGCCAGCATAATGGGAGCAATCAATGTTGTTTAAGAACCATTATTGATTGCCCCCATTCATGGACTTTGTAGGACTGCTCACTACCAGGTAGATACAAAGTCACAGGCTCGAAAAAAAAAACCCGCTGGACATTCTCTACCGGTCGCATCTAATAAGTAAGGTATATATATACTCTACAGTAACTATTAAACAAAACGTATAGGTATCTAAGTCAAAGTCAAAAATATGTATTTTATGTAAACTCCTATAGGCATTTATAAAAAGTCAAATAAAACTCTACATTTGAATAAAACAATAATAGTTATTTAAAATAACACAATACTGCCAACAACAGAATGATCTGAGAGAAAGTATGGGATAATAAAAGGAAATTATATATTATTATTAAGTTACCTATGTATTCAGATAAAATAGGCATACAATTTTTTTTTATATTGCTTTATTCGGTGCTTATATATATGTTGACTGGTAAGTCATTTCAAAGTATGGCAGCGACCGACGGCCCTGGGAACAACTTAGTAACAAATGTGGAATTACGAATAAATCCAGCGATGATTTTGTAATCTAGAACATGACATGACCTAGATCTGTCATTTATATCCGTACGTCTTCCTCGCATGTCCAACGATTTTCCGTAAACATGGGCCGTAAAGCTTCAGCCGTTAAACTTTAATGCATTTCCGACGTAATTTCTCTAAACGTTTCTTTTAAATTGCACTGTTCCTGGTTTACTTTGTTGCTTTACTAACAATGATAATAAATTAAGTGAAGGTACTTTTTACAACCTGCACAAGTTTAAAAATATATATCAAATAGCTTGTCGAAGTTAATAAGGCTAGGTAAAAGGATTGGACAGTAGTGTACTTTCATGATGGAGGAATCCATTTAGAAGAGATGTTTTTAAAATGGAAAAACTAAGGTGGCTAAAAAACGGAATAACCAAATTTTAAGGAAAATTAAAATCTCATAAGGTGTTACAACCTTCGAAATTAGTACATAGACTCTTGTTTAAAAATCAATATTTTATTATTTGACTCAGACATTTCCTCACCTGAACTTTTTTTACATTCAGCTCTTTGTAATCCATGTGGGTTAAGATCTATAACTATTCAAATTGTTAAGTGAATAGGAGCAATTCTCGAAATAATCCATACTAATTCTATATTCTTAAAAGAGGTCTCTTTTTTTTTTGAGAAAAGCAATTTCGCAATTCTTAAAAAAACGAAAACTATACCCGCAAAAAGAAATCAAAAAATGACTTACTACATTAACTAGTTTTACTACAGTTTAACTCCAGCTTTGAGTTAAGTAAAACAAACGAAGAAGCCACAAACGGAAATTTAAAATTTTCAGCTTCAGAAAGCTACAAATAATATGACAAACCAACTGGATGGTCGAGAATTTCTCAAAGAGAAAAACAATTTTCGTAGTAATAAACTATGTCTGTAGATCTTGACGTTAAGTTGGAAAGACCAGTAGGGTGACCATGTGTACATTACAAAACTGGGATAAATCTCGTAAAACCTATTCGTCAACCAACTTAGATGACCCCAAATATAAATTTGATAATATTTTTACCAACGTACTCGTAACAACGTAATCTCAAGTAAAAGCGCAAAATATACAAAAATATCTAGCGAAATAATATACGATCGCTTTGCTTATTTATTTATAAAGTCTAATCATACAAACTGCTCAACACTGGCTGAAACAAATAAGTAATTGTGACTATTAATAAAAGAAGAATTAAAAACAAAGACTTACTTATTTTATCAGATCAGACAATTACTATTAATTATTTATTAAAATTACTTATTGCACATATAACTATTCAACCTTTTACCATTGTTTTACCGTTTAGCATAAACTAGTCTGGCAAATTATCTTTGTTTTGACCCCATGAAAATTAGTGATAATTTTATTGTATAAATTAGGCGATAATTTGCGTAATTCCATTATTTTATATAATAATATATACTTCATTAATTCTTCCGCTTTATTTAGTCATATCATATGTCGACGTGTTTCGCTTCTCCACTAGGCATCAATTTATTGTTGCAATAGTTCAAAATCTGACTATCTCGTGTCTACTATTTCTATCCTCATTATATTCTAATTTGCTTGTTATCTACTTATACACAAACGCTCTCTAGTTTGTGTATAAGTAGATAACAAGCAATGACAAAATTGCAGGAGTGACTGGAACCTGGTTGGCTCAGTGGTTGAGTGCCTTGCCGCGAAAGCGAGGATCGTGGGTTCGAGTCCCGCCCACCAGGGATTAATTCATTGCATTTTTATCTTTAAATAAAATCATTTAAGATTATCCTAATAAAGATTTTTTTTTTTGGAGCATGACGTGTGACTTTGTATCTACCTGGTGATGAGCAGACCTACAAATTACATGAATGGGGTCAATCAATAATTGTTCTTAAACAATATTGATCGCTCCCACTATGCCGACTAAATGATGCGATTACGAAATGGGGGCGACAATGACGAATTACATTACGAGTATATTTTAAATGTACTCGCTGCCTTATCGTCAATCCAACTACCCATTTTGTAACCGCACCCTGAAAGGAGACTACCACCTCGACAATAAATCGAAGCATTAGTCTCCGGAAAAACGGTGAACCCACAGACTAAAACCGAAACATGACATGAAAATGCATGATATTCTAAGCAGTTTATAGTTTTTTTTTTAAAGCTTGGTAAACCTAGTCGTGGAGTGTTCCCGCCGCGTGTCGTGTCGAGTCGGGGTTTACTGAGGCGCAGTGGCACGGGTAACGAACAATGAGAAGACTTCTCAGCTTACTCGAGACATAACTCGTTTAAAACTCTAACTACCATACTCCTGTTAGCACAAGATTTAACTTTATTTAATTTCAACTATTTAATTTTCCATAAACTTAGTTGATCCTTTTAGCTTTCGCCTGCAGCTTTGAATCGGGGAAATTGGAATTCAATTTATTTCCATCCAACAGCATAGTAGGTACTCACTATATAATATGTATTTGTTATTTATACTTTACAATGATTCTTATTTAGGGCGCTCTCTCTATTAGATTTCAAAGGGCAAAATGAGTGTTCAGGAAGATATATCTATTTAGTAAGTATTTTTAAAACTCAAACCTTTTTTGTTCATACCTATCTATTGTACTTTCCAGATCACAATTATATTACCGTTACAATCGTTAAACAATTAAATTGATTGTCGCCAATCATTGACGTCATTATATTGCATTAGTAGTGCATGCTTCGAACGGTCTTGCCAAATCTTATGATGTTTGGAAGTCAAGGGTTTTATTTACTGAGAAGTTGATTGTGGGCGTTATAAGACATACTTAATAACGCCCACTCTGATTTTAAAAGCATTTAATCTTTAACGAAATAGGTTGTGTCTATTAAAGGCCAAGAAGAAGTGGCTAATAATTTTATTATCTTGTTGGAAAACAGGCGGTCAAGAATGCAGTTAGAACGCACACGGTAAAAAAAATCTATAGATAAATAGATTTGGTAACAAATTCAACAAATACTAAAATTTGATTACTTGGCTAATTGTATAGCACCAAAAACAAAAGATGTCCGGCATAGCAAAATACTTCTAATTAACTCTCAGTAATACATTTTCTTGTTTACTCTCGTGACATAGAAAATGAGTATAAAGAACAACGAAGTTATTCTAGTAATATTGGGATTGATTTACGTAGAGTAACACGTGCTCAGACCTTTTGCACAGTGAATTTGTATGATTGCGTGGCGTGTTGAATGACTGACGTACGAGTATGTCGGGGTGCGATTTTTGAATATCAGCGAATGACTAAATATCACTGAAATGTCAAAAAAGTCATCGATTACCAAAGTTCGTGTTCTTATTTTTGAATCTCATCGGGTGACTAAAATATCATATCTATGATATCAATACGAGTGCCTCCTACCACTCGTAAATAAAGTCACCGATGACAGATAATAATCATCACAAATAATGTATGTTAAGTTCCGTTCCACCATAAGTTTTTATGTTTTAGCATAGACATGTCAATTATTATGAGAAACAAGAATGACAAACAATGTTTTATTCCTGTAACGAAACGCAAGTAGCTTATGTGAATGAGAAATTATTTGATACATATGACTTAAAATAGGACTTGTGATATTTCGTAATTTCCTAGTCATTGGTGATATTTTTCTCATCAAACTAATCAGTGAGATTCAAAAATCGCACCCCTGTATTTACCACACAATCCTTTTTTTTAACAAACTTTCATCTAGATTTATTATTAATCATATAACTTTTAATGGTATTTTTCGTTAATAATCTACTATTACCATTTTTTTTCGATATAAAACCAGTTTGCAAATTTATTATCAAAATCTTTTTTTTTTAATCCCTATAAAATATGAGTTACACTACAAATATATTATTTTCATCTAATATTTAAGGTCCTATTTGGTTTATAAAATTCATAAAATAAAATACTGAACCCATGAAATACATAAATAAATTACCTATCCTTTGTAATGTTTGACTTGGGTACAAAATAGCTTTTAAGTATAAAAGCGCATGGGAGTTCTAAATTATTCAGGTGTATGTACATTAGCTTGTTCAGTTTACCTATAGGTTAAAGACCACTGCTAACGTAAATAGTTACCCAGTTTTTCCGAAAGTACAAAAACATCATAATTATTAAGACGTCTAACCAAATGTTGAAATATTACAAAATGGCCCTCAAAATATTGTACAAATAGGCCCCTATTTTTGACTACTTAAAAGTTTTGAGAAACAAGACGTACATTATAAATTAAATTAAATAAAAATATAAACACCTTAAATAAAATAATAATAAAAAAATATTAAAAAAAATAGATTTTGTATGAGACATTACAATATCAGTTGTTGTTTGTTTGACAGCTTGTCTATTTCGATTTATAAAATGCAAGTCAATTTAGAGCATTTTGTTGAATAAATAGGTATTAATTTTTTCTTGTTTTTCTTTTTCTTGTTATTCCGATATCAAAGCTATATGGAATCTTCAATGGCTAGAAGTGTATTTACTAGGTTTAAGATAGTGGGCTTAGTTTTGGAAGCTAATAACATAATACAATATGGCTTAATAGCAGATTTATATTTTTTTACTTTTTTTTGCTAACCCATAAGTATTTTTCAGTGGAAGTGAATTACGTTGGTATATTTTTTTATAAGCTGAGGTCATTTACCCAATGAATAAAATATACTAACCATCAAGATTTTCAGTTGAATAATTCACTTGACTGTGTCATCTTTTTATACAAATGCCTGAAAAACATTTTCATAGATGAACTTAATTTAAATTTTATTGTATTTTATATAAAAGCTTCATCGTGGAATATCCCCTTAAGCGTTTACTATCCTACCCCTAACGCCCCTAGCACAGGTCAATTGTCAATCGTAAAGTTACGCCACTGCAAAATCGATTATTTGTTAATAATTAATTGAAGGTATGTTTCATGATTGTGGGGACAAACATGAGAACCAACCAGCTGCAACCACATAGTTTGTATGTAAATGCAGCATAAATGGCTATGGTAAGCAATATAGACATTATTTAACTAGTCCATAATGATGCAGCATCGACAAGGGTCTATTTTCCCACACTTATTGAAATGTGTAGTAAATATCGCCTACTTATTTTCATTTTGTTTATTAAATATAATGGGCGAAAAATAGCTAACAAGCAGTAGACAACGAGGCGATAAAGCAGAAGGTTCGTTTATTTTTTCAATAAAATTACAAAAAATAATAATTATGACCGTGGTGGAAAAATGTTGATCCCGCGCATGATAAGCTTTCGGCGATTAACTCGCACGGACTTGGTATGCTAAATCTGCAGGTTTTTTGGAGGTAAACGACAAAGATAAATAGTGCCAGGGGTACGAAATTATTTCTTCTGCGACTGTACTACTAATATTAAGTTGGATGTTTAAGATGGATATTTGTTTGTTTTTTACTTTATGGCGCAAAAACTATAATTATAATAATCTGTAGGACAATTTACACCTATTGCTCTGGTCACAAACTAAGCCTTAGGCGTGTACTATGTGAACCAAACACAACGTACTAGTAAATATTATATTTTATAAACACGCAGACCATAAAAAACTGTTATCAGAAAAACTTACTAATATTTTTTATCGAACCCACGACCTCTGGATACATCGCTAAAGGCGCAACCATTAGGCTGTCGACTAAACAGATTTTGAAGTAATATTTAAGTAACATATACCACAATAAATCATGGCTTATATAGGTATATAGGCTATATATTATTCTTCACGCAATTTTCCACGCAAACCTAGTCGAGGCGGAAAGCTAGTACTTTATATAATTATTGTCGGATATGCGATTATTATCTATATAGAGCACTACCAACAACAGTTCTAGCGCAGTATAATTTCAAGAGCTAAAATAAAATATTTATCCAGAAAGTATAGTGAGGAAACTATAGTACGTTGGTACTATAATAGGCATACTTAAAGTGGTATTGGAATTAGCAAGGACGGGTATCATAGAATTACTTATTTATAAATAATGACAATAATAATGCAGTAAATTACTTCTTGAAACTAAAAGAAACTAAGCTATAATTTCTGTTACAATAAAAAATATAATATAATATTATAAATGGTATTAAAAAACATAATGCCTACATTGTGATTTTGTTTAATACAGAGTAGGTAAGTTTAGGGGAGAAGTCCGAAAACGCGGAAAGCTGCTGTGATTTCAAGTACAATAAGATTCCATACAATTCACGTGACGAGCGAAGAACATCGGCGTTTAGTCCTTTCATAATGGATTTGGAAATATTTAAATTTGTATTTTTTTATTATTGGTAAAACTAAAATACCCCTAGAAGTTGTTATATGCTACCATTAGGTAGATACAAAGTTACAAATGCTCCTATAAATAAAAAACCGTAGACTTAAAAACATTAAAATATTTAGGTAAGTATGTACTTTTGTTTGACAACACCACTATACTTCATTGTAGAGGATGTTAAGCTATCGGTCCAAGTTTCACTATACCAACTTGCAAACCTGTTTATAAATAGGTTTATGAGACTATACAAATATAGTGATGAGCTTGCCACTTGTTGGGTGTAGATTTAGAATATGTTCTCCGTGGGGGGTCCATGTATAATAGAAATTCTTTATAAACCATCCAACAACTTCGAGGGGCCTCAACGAGAAAAAAAATCTTATTAAACCCCCCAGAGGGTCGATGCAGGGGGTTCAGATGGAACTTATCTTTCTTCAATAAATCTCCTGTTCCTGAATTTATTTACTTCAACTATGTCACATGTAACTATTAAATACTGTTTCTATTTGTACTGTACGAGTAGCATGTTCAAAAATAAAAAAAAATCAACACAATGAGTTTAATAGAGTGGTAGCTGAGTTAGGCAAAGCCTACTGGCGACACTTAAATAGCCTACTGGCGACATTTAAATAGCCTACTGGCGACATTTAAATAGCCTACTGGGGACAAAATTTGAAGTGGTGGCCGAGTTGGTTAGACTTAAAAACACTTAGGTCCCCGGTTCGAATCCCCGTCTGTACCAATGAGCTAGCCACTTGTTTGGTGTTGACTCATACCAACGGCTACAACGAGCTGGGTTTAAAAACCCCCCTGCTGGGTACCCTGAGGCCGCCTAGGCGGTCTCGGTAAAAAGATTCTTTTTTTAGAAAGCACCACCGTGGGTGACTTAAGGCCAATAGACATACCGGTAATATTTTGAGTCTACACCAAAATAGTAGAACTCAAGAAACTGGGACTAAGTAGGGATGTTGGAAATGTAATAAAGTATCAATATATATTGTATATTTTTTTTTTTTAAATAAATATTGTTATTGATATTTTTATTATTGATATATCAGTATGATTTGACAGAGTATATTGGTACTCTAAAAATGAATTTATTTGGCCTATTAATAATATGGACGGACAATTGAATAAAATTGGCAGACTGAGTTGCCAACTTAAAAACCAACTTAAGCACCAAATTAAAAAAGCAGCAAATCAAGTCAACCAAAAACAAAAAAAATATAATGTAATTTGTTTTAACAATTAGAAATATAAAATGTACTTATAGTATTTTTTTTTAAGTTATTGGTTCAGCAACATGGTACTGTTATATGGTTAAGTATATTGTTAAGTCTATCACCGCGTTCCGTGCTTAGCATCGCTGCCACGGATCGCTGGTTTTTTTAGCCAAGGTCGTTTCACCGCGCGGAAATGTTAGCAATTCAAGTTACCATCAATCGTTCCGCGACCAGAAATTTTAACACGAAAAGTTGCACGCAAAGCACGGCTACTTTTTGACAGATGTTTGTTTACATGTGAATATCTACAAATTGGAATTTAATTAATTATTTTATATATTCATATCTGTTTTAGTTTTAAAAATTCGATTAAACCTAAAAATTAAATATCTTGTATCTAAATTCAGCTTTGGTATGTTTAGTATGAGGTTGTTAATTAAATTAATATTGTGATATTATAAAATTATTGTATTTAAATAATAGTTAATTAAAAAATATTGATTTATTATATAATGATAAGGTAGTAATATTTTTAATTTCAATTATTTAATTCAAAATAGTGCTTCTTGTCAAAAAGTGGCATCAAAAATCAACACCGATCGTTTCCGAGTTGCATTTTAGCATCGCTAAAAAAAATGACATGGCTTTGTTGAAACGGGCGGTCGCGCTGGTTTTTGAAGTCAGCACGAGAAACTGCCCGCGTTAGCTCTCGGAACGCAGGGTATATAAAAGCTTCAAACTTGTTTGATGTAGACCCAGAAGAACGTCTGATATAATGTCGTGGAAATAGAAACTATGTTGTGTACCCTTAGGCTGTCTTTTGCGCCAGAAGGCATCTGTGATGATACAGATAACCAATAAATATTGATACAAACTGAAAGTTACTATTTTGGAAACCAATATGTTTTGGAACAACATTAAGTTACCTTGATCATGTTGCTGATTATAGAAGTCAAATATTTCAGTATCCGTTACTACAAGTTTACGAAAAGCCGTTGAGGGATACGCTCTTGAAAGTTTTTGGTTCACTATCACACACTTCACGAGAAACAAACTATCGACATGCAGTATAGCACAACATAACAATTTGTCATTATTTCACTTATCTTATAGTTATTAATTTACATTTAACCGCTAATTTGTAATTAAAGATACGAAGCGGTGCGCGTTGTTTTGTTTACAAACAAACACATTTTTACTCTATTTAAACGAATGGCTTCAACATATTACGATATATTTGCCAATATCTAGTGGGAAGAAATAAATTATGCCCATAGGGAAGTGCCCCAGGGGTAGGGTTACCAACAGCCCCGCGTGAGGCAGGCTGTCCCATTAAACATGTATACGGGACGCTAATTGTCCCGGTTCATGGTAAACCTAGCCGCATTAATTCTGTGAAGCAATCACCTATGTAGAATGAAAAAAAAAAACAATGTATGAAGCTTGATTACTGAATCGTATTATTTTTTTCGATTAGGTTACCTACTTTGAGCGATAAGTTTATTAATTTTTCTTTTTTTTTTTATAAAACTGCGGGGTGAGAAGGAACTTTATTTAACACTTTCGCTTTCGTCAGTGGAATCGTTTTCGTCTTGTCTATGGCCAGAACCTGTATGAATAATATACGGAAGTGCTGTAACAGATCATGTAAATTATTAAAACTATACCATAATTCTTTCGATTCAACTTTAGAAAAGAGATAAATATCAATTATTCATTTCTTTGAAGAATTCAATCGAATAATCATCAACCTAATAATTTTGAAGATGCATTACAGCACTTCCGTATATTATTCCTACAGGTTCTGACCATAGACAAGACGAAAACGATTCCACTGACGAAAGCGAAAGTGTTAAATAAAGTTCCTTCTCACCCCGCTGATAAAAAATGTTAAAATTGACTCTCGTTTCTGTACATTTGTTGACAGGTCACGCTGTTTTTGGCCAATTCCCAAATATTAATTTATAGTCTCCCGCATATCCGTGAATATGAGTTGGCAAGTTTAAAACGCCATACTAATCTAATGAATCGATGCTCAAGAAGGGAAATCAGAATATGGCAGCAAAAAACATGTTTAATATTTGGTTCGAAAATTTAAAGAAACAAAATGTATTTAACAATTTATCTCTTTTTACTATATCTAGATTTCGTTGAGTGCGAACGAGAAGTAAAAGTGGGATAGATGGAGAGGAAATCACTTTGAAACTAAGAATTATAATATATGGAACCGCCATAGTGCCTTAAATGACCTATAAAACGAAATATTAAACGAGCTCGTTGCCGCTGTATTCTGTTCTCACTTTTTATTTTATTTGTATGGTTGCGGCCATGTTCTGTAGTCATAACTGGAAAGGCAATTTATGGACCATGGGCTTTTATCTCCATGGTTTATTCCCAAATAATTATACTCTATGGGTTACCAACAGCTTTTCGCGCGACTGCTGCGTGTTTAGTTTCATGCACAGTCGTGTATCTTTTTATTTTAGGGTGACCACAAAGTCACAAATGTCCTATACTTTTTATTGTATGCTATTCGTGGAGCAACTACTAATTTTTTTTCTTTTAGTTTGATGTTACTTCTGAAAATGCATTTGAGATGTGGAGAAAAATCTAGTTTAAAATTGCTTATTACTTTAGGTCGCCTACCCAAGGTATAAAAATCGGGCTCGGCTATTGTGCTCGGATTTTTTTATAACAAATTCGCAATCATACTAAATTATTCATGATAGGTACCTACTACATATCATTATTATGTAAATCTAGGTACGTAATTAATAATATGGAATATCTCGAGACTCCGATTGAATTAATCATATTTTTTAAATGTTTTTATAGATTTCTTCTTTACTCAACGTAACACACGTTGAGTAAACATGATATCATTAAATTTGTATTTTTTTTTACATGAGCAGGGTATGTGACCAGGGTGTCAACCTGGTGGTGAGCAGACCTACAAAGCCCATGAATGGGGTCGATCAATAATTATTGTTAAAGAACATTAATCGCTTCCACTATGCCGCAATGATGCGATTACAAAGTAGGCGACAGAGATGTATTGCATTACGATTGCTTTTAATATTCTCGCTGCCTTATTATCAATTCAACAACCCGTTTCGTAACCGTATCTTGAAAGGAAACTACCACCTCGACAAGAAAACCATGCAGTAGTCTCCTTAAAACCGGTGAACCCACAAACTTTAACCAAAACATGACGAGGTCACTTAACAGTTTTTGCAGTATATACCCGTATATGTAGGTACGGAACAGAAGATACAGGGTCAAAGTACTTTTTTAAAATATTTTTTAATCAAAACTGCAATATACAAACGAATTCAATAGCCTGCTTAAGAAGTCAGTAAAAGGTTTCGCGATCGAAAAAAAACTTTATTATAACTGAAAACAACATTTAGATGTTTTTTGACGCTCTAGATCGCGAATCCTTTTCCTGCCCTTCGCGAACTCGAACATCTAAATGTTGTTTTCAGTTATAATAAAGTTTTTTTTTTGGAAAAAAAGAAAATGGAGGTGTAGATTTTATTTACTCAATCCTAATTACATATTTTTTTTTATAAAAAATCTGTTTAGTTTTAAAATGAGAACTAAAGTAATATTTTTAGAATCATAAATCAAACTTTGGGTGTCTTTTCAAAAGTTAATATATTTTTTATAAAAATACTATCTAATTAGGATCAAGTAAGTAATATTCACACCTCTACGTTCTTTTTCATTAAAAATAAACTTTGATATCACTGAAAACAACACTTAGACGTTTTTGGACGTTCGAGATCGCGAAACCTTTTACTGGCTTCTTAAGAATATAATTCTTTCTTATAAATGTCATTGATTTTCATAATGATTATTATTAAAATTTAATTTGTTTAACCACGATCTCTACTTATAATCATGTAGGTAAGCTATTTAATTGTCCTTGTCTGGATGCGCAGTTGATTTCCCTAGGATCGCTCGCTCAACTTCAGCAACTTCAGCGGCATTCACTTCCAACAACACCATTAAATTAGGTACCCATAGGAAAAAGAAGAAGTATCAAATGCAGAAGTTCTTATAATATTAAATATAGATAATATTTATATTTTCAATTTTCTTTCAACATTAACAAAAAAAAATTATCTGAGTTTATACAAATTTGGTTGTCTGATTTTATTGATTTTTTTCTTTATTATTATTATAAACGTCTGTGTAATAAGTCTGCGTTAGACCTCAATCTTGCCTGATTGCATTGATGGAAAGCAATGATGAGGTCGAAGAGCTCTACTAAATATATATTCTGATAGCTTACTTTTACTCTCGGAGGTGGTAGTCTTTATAAAGGAGACAACCGCCTTTACAATAAATCGATGCAGCAGTCCCCCGAACAAGTTTGCTTTATATTTTTATTTTTATATAACTATTTGTTTTAATTGTAGTCCATGTAAGCCATGTAGGGTTAGATTTAGCCTTTACAAATACAGATAACTTATAAGATTGCTTCATACAATCTCAAGGTTTAATATTTCTTTTTGATATCATTATTATATTAGTATGCTCTTTAATTGTAAATAATAAGTTGTAAACCAAAAGTTCTAAGAACTCATTAAATTTCAAACAGGTGAAAGAGTATTTTTTGATGGTATTATCTACCATCAAAAAATACTGTTTCACCTGTTTGGAATTTAATAAGCTTTCAGAACAATGTAGAAGCAATTAAACCTTGTATCTCCGTATAATATTTATTTTAACGTAGGAAAACCTGCGGCCTTTACTAGTCAATAAAATGGTGCGTCAAACGCCACGTGTAAATTTTCACATCGCATTTATTCATTGCAAATAGAAACGGTAGGTATATAATTGCTTTAACTTCTTCATACAAATGAAAGGAGTTATTATGTTTAACAATTAGGTGTATTATCTAGGATCGAATAATTATCTTTTAATAATAAGTTTGGTGCTGACTTTTACAGTTGAAGTTCGAGTGCAAGGCGAACCTGTACATTGTAAGTTCCATAAAAATAAAACCTAGTGGTAAGTTTTTAGGGTGGCAAAGTTGAAATAAGCGTGTATGTTCATACTCACGTGTTAAAGTAAATATCGGATTATAAAAAGTAAACTTTATTACCGAAATTTATTTAGTTTACGGTTGAAAAAAAATACAAAGTAACAGCTTAGTGATTTTGATATGAGTACTTTCGCCGAACACTTATAATGGATATTTGGAGTATGTACTTTTTTCAGAGGGTAGGAAGTAATTAATAAATACGTTTTGTTTTTCTTCTCTAATAAATTTAATTTAGTTTAAAACCTTGGTTTACATATGACCTGCGATCTTACTTAGAACTATCACATCTCGGAAGTTAGTAAACGCATTTTCGCCAGCATGCATTCGCTCAAGCGTCCCTCATATAATTTAAGACAAAGCTTATGTTAGTAAATTCACTTCTTTTTCCCATCTTAGACTACGCTGATGTATGTTACTCTGATCTGACTGAAGACCTACTCAATAAACTCGACCGCCTTCTTAACTTGTGCATACGCTTTGTTTTCGGCCTGCGCAAAATGACCATGTATCTATTTACCGCAAACAGTTAAGATGGCTTAATATACGATCACGTAGATCAGTCCACATAATTTCTTTCCTTTTTAACAATTTCTATAATCCTAATACACCTTCTTACCTAAAATCTCGATTTATTTTCCTCTGTGATTCTCACGATCGTCCTCTTCGCTCCTCTGTTAATAACCAATTAAAGATCCCGTCGCACACCTCCACCAAATATTCCGATTCTTTAACTGTGTCAGCTGCTCGTCAATGGAATTTGCTTTGTCTTTCTATAAGACAGGCTCCAACCATCGGTGTATTTAAACGTCTACTCACCACTCATTATCTGAATAAGTAACTGCCTATTTTTCCTTTAGCATTTTCTGTTTTGATATGTACTATATGTATTATATTGTATGATTTATATAAGTAATATATTATGTATTGTGTGTATATTTAAGTATTTACATGTAATATTTAAGTAGATTATATTCTATTCGCTATATGTCTTTTAAATTGTTATTTATTTGCTTTTGCACCCTATGCATAATCTTCCACTCTCTCAAAGGTTAGCTGGTAGAAAATGCCTAAGGCATTAAGTTCGCCTATGTACATTTTTTTTTGAAATTTTGTGCAATAAAGTATTTTAAATAAAATAAAATTGATGTGTAGTAGGTATATTAGGTATCACGAGAACCAGTCCGACCCAAGACCCCTTAGACCCAAGGTGGAGAGTGTTATATACCTAAACTATTAGATTTTTGAAAAAAACTTTCCGGGAATCGAAATTGTTTGAAAAACAAAACACACCTTTTAAGTATTATTTTACCGGGTCACGGTGCGCTTATAAGGATCAAATTCTGGAACGTAATATCAAACTAAAGGAAAGTGCTAATAATTTTTAAGAAAATAATAGTACTTTAAATATTGTTTTTATAACCTACGCCATTTATTAACTAACATTATTTAAACTAGTCTCAGAATATCTTCGGCTATACCAGTGCGCTGAAATAAATTAACTAATGGGAACGGAATTATTGTTATTTTTTCCTTATTATTTTTTTAAAAGCAAAAATTTTTTATTATAACGCATCTATCGTATCGATGTTATATTGATAGTTCAGTCAGTAGAATATAATTAGGTTACAATTTTGGCGGCGGCATTGAATATTTCGCAATGGCTAGTGTGTAAGATCTTTTATTTATAGATTCACAAATAAAATTGAGCTTCTAGTGGCAGACATATGTCGGGATTTGCAAACTTTCGTAACTCATTTTCAAGCAACATGTCAAACTATGTAACTCTTATTTTTTATTACTCACGATTTTTTTTTGTTGTAAATTACGTAAATAAATATTATACTGATAAATAGTAACGTAATAGTTAAGAACTGTAAGATCAAGACATATTTATGTAGTATGGAAAAATAGAGACAAAATTGGGCTTCGGTGTTTGGCCACACAATGGAACAAGTGTAAAAAAAAATGTAATTATATAGCTCAAATATTTAAGAACCCCTAATTTTAAAATAAAATAAAATTGTATTTCTATGTTTTGCTTGGTGAAAAAATCAATGCAAATTAGCGTGGTATTTTCCAAAAATATTTAGTGTATTTATAAAAATACATTTAATTAAAATTAAAATATTATATTAGGATTAAATTTTAAATTTATAACTATAATTTGGACTTAGGGAAGATACTACTTAGTAAATAGTATTATATCTTTGTTTAAAATATATATTAAAAAAATAAAATAAAACATTTTTAAATAGTTTTAGGCAAATATGTGTAAATATAATTTTATAATGAAGCAATAAAAAACATTTTTTTACTGGAGCAAGGCCACACAAAGTCGCCATGCTGCTCGGCATCTGACTTGAGCTGATGGTAAGCAGTTGTACAAAGTCCATGAATTGGGACGATTAATACATTGTTGTTTAACAGCATTGATCACTCCTACTAAGCCGTCTAAATGATGCGGTTATTAAACTGGCGGTGACAAAGATGATATTGCATTACGATATGCAAATGCTGTTTTATCGTTAAATCAACAGCCCGTTCTTTAACCGCATCCTTAAAGGAGACTACTAGACAATCGATGCAATGGTTTCCTGAAAACCTGTGAACCCAAAGACCGAAAGACTATGTTTTTGCATCTCTAACATCTCTATCGGTCGGCTTAGTCAAGTTATAGAGACCTTCCTTTCACCTATAAATAAACTTACTAAACTTTTTTATTTAAACTTCCATTGATATCTCAAGCAGATGTACTCTACTGTGGGTTATATTTATAAATCGGTATCGACGAAATTTTGTAAGGAAATTAATCGTTCATTGACTTGACATGAAAATAGCTTCAAAGGAATACCGAGAAAATAAAACCGTACTCGAATTTTATGCAAGTTAGGATTTTAAAAATAAGATTTTCTATCTTAATATATACATAGAAAAATTATACATAGTCGAGAGAAAATATACCCCAATAATAGATTTGCATCCTTCAACAACTACCATTAAATTTATTTAATTGAAGGTGGGCTCTACTAATCAAATCAAATATTTTTTCCAGTGGAATCACGTGTTTGAGACTTGAAAATAAAATTGTCTCCTTCATACATAATAGTATCCTCAATGAATCGTTGCTTCCTTATCATTCATATCATGGTTCTCACTCCGTATTTGTTTTAAACTGACTTAATTTTACTCGATCTATCGTCCTTTATTAATCTAAACTCCACTCTGACTTGGGTAATATTTATTCATTTATTACAAATATTCCTCAAAAACTATGATTTATCTTCACTACCCTCATTCAATCTATGATTATTCATACCACATTTATTACAAATATCTTAAAAACTATGCTTTATCATCACCATCCTCACTCAATCTATGTTTTACTCTCACCACAATAATAGTTCATCTTTATTTATTTATTACAAATATCCTAAAAACTATGCATTATATTCACCATCTTCACTCATTCTATGATTTAGTCTCACCACATTTATTTACAAATATCCTAAAATAACTATGCTTTATCTTCACCATCCTCACTCAATCTATGATTTACTCTCACTACATTCATCTTTTTTATTTAGGTATTACAAATATCCTAAATTACTGTTATTTCATTGAATTTTTATCGTTTAAAATATCAGTATAGCAAAATAAATAAATTGATTACTAAAAAATACTCGTAACATTAAAAAAAACATAGTATAATAAATATAAATTCATCTATAATCTAAATTCAATTAAAAATATCCAGCAGCGTTGCCCCTTTGAATTTCTAGCCCAATTCCTTGTACAAAGTAGGCCCTAGCAACTGATTTTTCAATAAGTAATTTCCCCAGTAATTGGGACAATTTCAAAGCATCAGGTGACCATGGATCTAATGTTTCAACTGCAAAGGCCAGAAATTCAAAGTGACTCGCTAACTGGGAATACTTATCTTTTTTTTTAATTCTCGGATTCGGATTTTAGTGCTGCGGCCCCAGCGGAAACAGAAGTGTGCTGTAAATTTGATGGGGCGAATGTATCTGTACAGGTGGCGTCCTATACCAACGACCGACCCCTACGACATGGTACAATGGTAATGCCGCCCGGACACGTCACGGCTCACTCCTGGAGGCTCCAAGATACTGGTGATGCGGACCCAACGAACGTTTAATTACTGTGTTTAGATTCGCATGCCTTGGCCACCTATCAGCACTTATTTTACAGATCGTTTATCGCGAGATATATTTATTTAATTATATATTTTGCCTTATTAATAAGAAACCTATCCTCATTATATAAAAAAAAATTCAATAAAATATACAAAAAAATAATAATATAAAAGTAACTAATAACTAACTAAATAAAATATTTCTTGAAGATCTTCCGATGCTGCACACGTGTTCAAAATACTGTAATTATTGTGTAAAAGCTTAGTCAGAGAAACTTGAAACTTGCCTAAAATTCCAATATACTTTTCATTCCAATTCAATCACCTAACAGTGGGGGGTGTTCTTATAAAGAAAGAGAAAAGTGATTAAAAATAATGTATTCAATTAAATATGTTTAACGAAATAAAAGTACGTATATCTACTTATATTGAATTCTCTATAATTATTAACGTACGTTTTTACTGTGAAAGCAAGCCTAGAATGAAATCAACAATTAGATTTATTTGAGAGTGCACTGCAGTGGATAAGTGCGCACGGCAAAGGCCAGTAACTCAAAGGGAAATAATATTACAGCCTTTTCCTGCCTTTCCTACAATTTTATAATATTATCAGCGATAACATTTTTCAATTTTTCCACTCTCGCTAAGTTAGTTTCAGGATTTATATCTCAAGTCACTCGTAATATTGTTACTTTATAAAATTGTATTACCTGTTTGATCTTTTCTGCTCTTTTTATACTGTATTTAAAGTTTTGTATATATATTGTTGCGAGAAAGGAAAAATATATTCCTTAAGTTTTCTTGTTTCATATTTAGCTACCTGCCTACATCTCGCTCATAGTAAAAATCTGTAATTATTGTGTAAAATCTTAGGAGTCAGAGAAACTTGAAACTTGCCTAAAATTCCAATACATTTTTTTATACTACCACAATAATATAACTATTCAAAAAAATAATATATATATAAAATATAAACAACATAGTTCGAGAAAAAGGTTTAAAAGTTGGAGACCTATTCGTATTTTTCCAAATGGATTCGAACCTACAACCTCCGGATATAACGCCAAAAGCACTAAAAAGAATACGTCTTTTCTCATCATTGCATATAATATCTAAAAAAACACTGCAAAAGTAATCAATTTGATTACAAAGTTAATTAAAAGTTGCCTCCTGCAGCACACACGTTATTAATTAACGTGAAGTTCTATTTTGAATTTTCAATACGGATGTCAACCCCTAAGCCAGACGAGCTTGCAGATAATTAATAGAATTATATGTATACTGATATACTGTACCTACTATTAAATAGGTATTGTACTCATGTATTCAATTACACTATGAAACAGAACAATAGATAGTCTATATAATGATGTGCGTTGTGCAGACTCCTATCTATTTCAAGTAGGCACAAGTAAAATATGTGTATAGATAGACCCAATTATTTAATTGGTCATTATCATTGGTCAAGATCAGTATTGGACATTCAGTCACCCACGGTCTACTAACAAAAGTGGCATCTACCACACTCACAAAGCATTACAAAACAACGTCACATGTAGCAGATGAGACGCGTAGTTTTAGATTAGATGATTTTCATGCTACTAATACCAATACTATGCGAGCAGGTACCATTGCTTGTTACAGGATTATGTATCAATAAGTGTCTTTTTTTGTCTGTCTGTCTATATGTCTCTTCACATCAAATATTTCCAATAGGATTTATATGTATCCAAAAATTATATAAAAAGAACTGTCTGCTTAATTTACATTCATCAAATGTCAAACGCGCGAACATAAAATAGTCGTTAATTTTTCTGATATTTTCGCTGCACTTTTCTTAATTTTTCTTTGCAAAAACCTTCTACAAAAACGATGAATAAAATCGGTTTAAACCTTTTCAAGTTATGGCGTGACCAATATAGATCCTGTGCTTAACTGTTAATTGTCACATCGGCACGGTTACATGTTACTTCATTTGCATGCTTATTCCCCCGTGACTCCCACACCCAAGGATCTATCTAAATTTACATACCTCTAAGCCACGTGTATCTGTAAATTGATTAATTTCGATAATGTATTAAGGTCCAGTGCATACTAATAGCTTCTATGGACAAAGGACCTTACAGAGTTGCAGGAATACTAAAACAAAAGCTATTGTTAATTAACCCACGGCTTAACTTCGACCAGCGTAAATGGATTTTCCCCCAATCTCAGAACTTGAAAGCATATTGCATTCAGTTCCGTGCCAGACGTTGTTGAAACGGTTAGACTTTGTATATTATTTTAGAATTAAGATACAATGTGGTAGTTTCTATAAAAACACTTTGTAAGGAAGATGATTACACTAAAAAATAAGTTTACAGCAATGTCTACCTACATAGATTAACAAAAGTGTATAAAAAATAATTTTATTTATAGTTAGTTCAATATTAAATTCCAAACCAATTAGTTTATAAAAAAAATACAGTTACCAAGAATATACTTACACCTAAAGGTCGTCAATTAGTGCTTCGGAAAATATAAAGTTGTTCAAGGAGAAAATACTACTTTAAACTTAGACAAGTTTCTATAAGTGCAGTATAGTCAGTAACTACCTCCCTTAGCATAAATTTATTGAAGCAACTAAGTTAGAAAACTTATTTCCCGAGTGGAAATGTTACGATTCAACAATTTTATATTATATTGTACTTAACATTTTCCGATACACCTGGGGTGTTTATATGTGATCAATATCTTACAATGTTTGAAGATAGTGTTGGTGAAGCTCTCCGGGAAAACCTACTCAGTTTAATGCCGACTTAGCAACGTAATGCATATCGGAGATTTTTTTCTAAGATACGTGTAAATTCGGATTGTAGGTTCATTTGTAGAAAATAATTGTTATACGTGAGAAGGAGTGTCTTAAACAACGAAGAAGAAGGAGCGCGCCGATTTATTAGGTAAAGGAGTTTGGTTTTTATCATATATTAAATAGGGTGGTTAGAGTTTGTCTAGCGGATCTTGTCACCAGTTAGGTATTTATTCAATTTCTTTTCCTGGCAAATTTATTATCTGTCACATAGGTGCATTGTCAAAATTATTTGTTTACACTAAATCTAATAAAACTTTATTGTGAAAATTTATTAAAATGATGATTAAAATCTTTAAAAGCAGTGTTCGTGAGTTGTTATATATAGTGGTAAATATATATAAATATATGGACAATATAAAAAAGAGCATTATAGAAAGTTTGTCAAGAAATTTCAAAGAATCAACGAAACTATTTCAGCTGCAGGTAACTTAACCTGTGTTTGTGTTTTGATACATTTTTTTATTAATCTTCCTTATTGTATTCTTATAACATAAAAAAATATATATCGTTTAGATAATTTATAGGATGATAGAAGAAGTCTAAAACAATATACCTAGTAGTGCTGATGTATTTTTTTTTAACAAACGTAGGTATAAGGTAATTTATTTAGAAAAGCTAATTATTTTATATTTATGTGTTTATAAAGTCATTGACATTTACTGACACACATATACACAAAATAATAAATAATTAAAATGTTAAAAACCAAATAATAATAATAGTAAAAATTATAATAATATATAATTTATAAAATTGTACCTCTAATAACCTATATATATATATTTTATTGATTTATAGTAATATTTTTTAAGTAGTTATCTTATTTGTTTTTTCCATTAATTTCAGTGATATCAGTCTATTGATTTTTAATTTACCGCGCTTTTATTGTGACAAAATTCAGTAGACAAACTCTTTATTCCTACATAACATAAGCAATGGAAAGATATTAAAACGTTAAATCCTTTTTTAATTGCTGATGAAATATAATTAAGGTTTTAAATACATAACTTCTTATAAACTTATTTGAACGCTTCCATGGTGTAGTGGTTGCGCCTTTGGCGTTGTATACGGAGGTTCTGGGTTCTGGGGCAAAACAATACCTATTGATTTTATGTACAGTTTACGAGGGACTGGGAGGGATTTGTTGTGTATACATGAAAGTCAATAGAC
The DNA here is from genome assembly GCA_947458855.1 of Monopis laevigella. Classification (NCBI taxonomy): domain Eukaryota; kingdom Metazoa; phylum Arthropoda; class Insecta; order Lepidoptera; family Tineidae; genus Monopis; species Monopis laevigella. Next base: position 32,700,955 of record OX381576.1, on the reverse strand, counting down.
TTTTTTCATGTATAATTGTTCATATAATTGAGCGATGGATTATAAAATGAAACTTAAAATAAATTGTTTATATTAAATACGTGGTGGCCGAGTTGGTTAGACCTTGGACTTAAAAACACTTAGGTCCCTGGTTCGAACCCCGGTGAGTACCAATGCGCTTTTAATTTAAAATTTTACGTACATTTGTTTGACAACACCACTATAGTGCCTCGGAGAGCACGTTAAGCTGTCGGTCCCAGTTTCACTATACCAACTTGTGAAACTGTTTATAGATGGGTTGTTGAGTTTATTCAAAACATCGCGACGAGCTAGCCACTTGTTCGGTGTAGACTCATACCATCGGCTATGACGAGGTGGAATTTAAACCCTCTCCGCTGGGTAACCTGAGGCGGTCTAGGCGGTCTCGGGCGCCGTAATATAGTTCGTTCACTCACAATTAAATAGAAAAAAAATAGAAAGAAGAGGTATTTTGAGAAAGTATTTTTCTATTGAGTATGTATTATTACAAAATAAAATTAAACTATTTGCTTTTGTTAAATACTCGTAGCTATAACACCAATTGTTATGGGTAGGGTTGCCAGGTGTTCGGCTATAGCCGGACAAATCCTATTTTTTACAGACGAGTCCAGCCCAATGTATATACAAGTACGGCTTTTGTTAGGCATTCGGTCAACACCGCCAAAGATATCGAACGAAAGCTCGCGGACGACTCACGAGGACACGAATGCAAAGATTCTACAAATTACTTTAGTAAAAACAAAATTTAATTCCTAATAACATATAGTTCAAAATAGAGTAAGTCTAAAATGAATAACAGTAATAAATCCATAAATAAAAGTTTTTTTTAATTAACTTAGTCTTTCAGGGCAAAATGGGCCCCCAAATATGAATAGTTTTTAATCTAAAAAATTATGTACATTTGTTCAACAACACTACTATAGTGCCTCGGAGAGCACGTTAAGCTGTCGGTCCCAGTTTCACTATACCAACTTGTGAAACTGTTTATAGATGGGTTATTGAGTCCCTGAGGCCGTCTAGGCGGTCTCTGGCGCCGTAAGGCACCCGTGATTATATGTTATGTTACATTATGAGAATTTTCGATTTCATTTTTTTTTTCATAAGTTGCTATTTTATGTAATCTTTTTCGTAACTGCAGTTTATTAGTTGGTTTGTATTAAACCCCAAAATTATACCTACAGATCGGAGTTTGGTTTTTTATTTATGTTATGATGAAGCGCGGGCAGCCACGGTCAAACTGTTTTATTTACCTTAAAAAAATAGATACATGTACATTGTACGTACATATACTAAAATCATTTTTGTTTTAAAATAAACACGCATACGAAGTTACCAGCTAGTTTCTAAAAAATTATAATAAATAACTATTATAAAATAAGAATGTTTACAATCCGTACAAAATGTACCCCTAGGCCCGGCGCGCAATCAAGTTTATTCCAAGTAACCTTGTACATAGGCAAATATGTATATTGGGCCGGACATGACTGTAAAAGCAGGATTTGTCCGGCTAAAACCGAACACCTGGCAACCCTATCGCCAGTTATTATAGCTACGAGTATAGCTCAATAGAAAAATTCTTCTTTATATGGGTTCAGTTTTTTATATACTTATTTGGAATTCTGATAAAATATTACTATTAATTTTGTATTAAGATCATTTATTAATAAATATAGTACAAAGTTATTAAGTATACACATACATATATATATCGTCACGGATGCTTTACGGCGCCCGAGACCCGGCGGAGGGGTGTCAATCCCACCTCGTCGTATACGATGGTATGAGTCTACACCGAACAAGTGGCTAGCTCGTCGCGATGTTTTGAATAGACTTAATATTATAATTATAAAATATAATATGTATTATATCATTGTTTCTGGTACACATAGTACAAGCCTAGAGCTTAGTTTGTGACCAGAGCAATTTGTGTAATTTGTCCTACATATTATTATTATTATTATCATTATTATTATAATAACCCATCTATAAACAGTTTCACAAGTTGGTATAGTGAAACCGGAACCGACAGCTTAACGTGCTCTCCGGGGCACTATAGTGGTGTTGTCAAACAAATGTACATAATTTTTTTAATTAAACATTGGTACACACCGGGATTCGAACCAGAGACCTAAGTGTTTTTTTAAGTCCAAGGTCTAACCGACTCGGCCACCATGTATATCATTAAAAATTACAGTTATTAAGTATAACAGTTAAAAAATCTAATTTAAATTAAAGAGAAAAAATCACTGAGACGCCACTTAGTAGAGTATCTAATTAATACACTGGCAGCATTGCCACGTTGTATGGCACTGCTGATTTTTTTTTAAATATTCATAAAATTTGGGAACTACAAATTCTAGAAATACTCGTTTTCCTAATAAATCCGCGGGCCACAGAACCCAAGCATCCAGATGTTTTGAACCCAAATGCTAAGTGGTAATTTTGTAGTAATTCCCTGTACTTGAGCACTTAATACTATTATGCGCAGTAAAAATATTTCCTTAACAGCCAGTAAAATAGTATTTTGCTCCCGAAACTTATGTATGGAAGTGAAGCATGGGTATGGCAGAAGAATAATGCTAGTTATATTAATGCGGTTGAAATGAGATCAGTGAAGAAAATGTGTGGTGTGACAACCAGAGACCGAATTAAATATATATAGTGTACTGAGAAAAAGAAGTGAAACAGATGATGATGTTATGTCGAAGATTGAAAGAGGTATATTAAAGTGGTTCGGCCACGTTGTGCGTATGGATGACGAACGAAAGACGAAACAAATATATACAGAATGATAGTGGATTACATGGCCAACGTTCAATTTGTTTAATTCGTGATGTCCTTAAAAAGGACAAATTCTAAAAAATATACGCTCCTGTATGAATTGGTGCATGGATGTAGAAGTATGTAGGGTGACGGATCCAGATGCCGACACTGCACCAAATTATCAGCACTTCGGTAAAAAAATTAAATATTAAGGACTTTTTTATGGTTTCTAAATTGCCAAGTTATTAAAAAGTTTAAATTGATTCTTAACTTCAAATCTAGCAACATTATACAACAGTGTCACTTGTTGATCGTCGTGTAAATTACTGTAAATATGAGTGGCAAAATTTTCGTTTGAAATACTCTTCATCAAGTATTCGCCGGTAAGTTTGTCGAATTTAGTGATACATATAATAAAATTTAATCGTTGCTTTCTTTATAACATCTATCCAAATAGTTTAGTATAAACTAGGAATAGTTTTTTTTATTTTATAAGAGCCTATATAGGTAATTTTAGAAGTATACATTTTAGTTTTATAATTAAACACATCAGAAATTCAAAAAAACACTTGATTTTGACTCTGTGCTAATAATTGGCGATAGTGGTGCATAGCTTACACTAAGTTCTATAATACTATATAAATAAACAATATTTAATGTCTATTGTATCCCCTTGACACTGCAAATATGACATATATTGTAGCCTTTAATGAAATACTTGTAATTAAAAATTCTTGCCCTATTAAAGTGCTGATAATTAGGACCGTCACCCTAGATGTCTTAATTGATTTTATATTTTTGAAACTGCGATACCATTGTATATTCTAATACGTTTATGCGTACCTACGAGTACAGTCTGTAGTCCACGCTATGTATATTCAAGTATCATTGAGGATAAATAAAACGTAGTAACATTTCGAAAATAATATTTTTCCTTGCGAAGGAAATTTAACAAAGTTAGCCAAGAAAATAAAAAATTAAATCTAGTCATAATGTACCTAAATTTAACAACAACAACAAAAGCAGATATATTTCGCTTGCGCCAGTCTTGGGTTGGGCTACCGATAGCCACTCTTCTCTGTCCGTGTGGTATAGTGACCAAAATGCTGGCAACAATTCTATATTTCTGTGCAAGGCAAGAACCAGACGTTTGGTCACCAGTGTCGGAGACTAATCGTAAAGAAAGATCTTTACAGAACTATATGTTACACGCCTCCCATCACAGTCCTAATGTTCCTACTGTAAAAGACACAAATGTAGCTATTAATTATACTTTCATATTTGTACTATTTGAGTGTTTCTGCGGTCAACTCACTGCTGCTGCATAATTACGATACGAATTCTGTATGATTGAGACAATGACAAAGTGTCTAAGCAGGTATCATCACACATTAAGCATCGACCCATCTAACTAGGGAACAACAACATTTCATCAGGTCTCTTACAATCGCTTCAGCAAACCTGGAGGGCCCAGAATCGTTGAAGCAACTACGACAGCAAGCGACCTTTTTAAAATGTCATAGAGTAATGAGGAAAACCCGAGGCTGTGGTGTCCAAATCTACTTTGGACTACGTCACTATCAAACTGACAAACATGATTCGCACGTATTTCCGCACCCAACAATCCAATAGCTATTCGACAAATAAGGTTGTCGATAAGTCTGCCTGGGTTTTTAGATCGTATTGTTTGCAGCCTACCCTGACTCTTAAAGCTATGCTACCTTAACCATTACGTTAATTAAAAATAAATAGAGTTCCAAAGTGTATGTAATGAAATTCCCAAATTCATACTAGACTTACCTTAGGTTTATAAATTCTGGAATAATATAAGAATTCCTGCAATGCAGTATTTAGTCTCGAACCATAATAAACTAATGGACTCGGATACAACTACAGTAGAACTGACGAAAGTGTAAACTGCCGTTATGATATGAACTACTTCTTACATCAGCCATATTAACATTTATGAACTTTATTCTTATATTAATAAAAATACTTTAATATTTCAGAAAACCTTTAGAAGTCAGACATTGGGCGAAGATAAAAAGAACCATGAGGGACATGTTTGCTCCAAGAGGAGCAATTCTTGCAGACTTGAGAAGACTGATGTTTTTGAGGAATCTTCTCTACAATTATTTTATGAAGAAATTTACCGCAAAAAACTGCTCCAGCTACGCTAGGAGAAATAATGTATCTCCGCCTGAATATCTCATTATCAAAGTGATAAAAACCATCATTTACCTTGAGCAGAAACTGTTTAATTCTAATTAAATGGATATGTATGCAAAAATAATAAATTGCTTAATTTTTTTAAAAATTTAATGCACAAATTTAAATTAGTCAATCATAATTTTACGCACTTTATAACAATCGACTCGCTAAGATCAATTAAAAATATAAGCATAAATCAAAACTAGAAAATAAAAAGTACATTCAACCACTCTCGGTTGAAATAAAAGACCAATTCAATGTAGATATATAAAGACCAAAATATATCTACATTGAAAAAGATAAAACAAAGCAAATATAATATACACAAACATTTCCGTCAGATAATGGTAATAAATAATATAAATACAATAACTGAAACTTACAGTAAGGATTTGAATAAAGTATGTATTTATATTGATGCAGAGCCAGATTCAATTGCCAACATTCATGATCTTCTGTAACTAGTTATGAGAAATGAATATGATATCAAAAAACTTCTGAAAAGAAATAATGCATTTTAAACTACAGAAACAAATATTATATAATACGAATGAAAAACTATATTATTTACTGATCATCAATAAACATTTAATGAAAATTACAAGCAAGGAAATCTAGCAGCTACAGGAGACTACGAAACCGAGGGTCGAATATGATTCTATCTTGATGGACACAAAATGACCTTGATAGTCATACACGAAGCGCCTACGTACTCGAGAGGGAAATTTGGTCGTAGCACCCATGGAACACCACGACACTCCAAGGCGAGGGCAAGCGCCAGCCAAGCCAAGTACCTGCGCGTGTATGTCGACGAAGCAGATCGGATCGGTCGGCTGGCGTCGCCTTTGCAGCAGTTGCTACCCATCTCGAGAATGCATTTCGGTTCGTTCGCGTTAAACGGTCGGAGTTCGCGACGACTCAGCGCGGACTGAGCGCCTCTCAAAAACTGAGGCTGGGTCGTGATATTTTTACCCAGAGATGTGTAATATGGGTCGGCGATGGAACCGACGCGTGCGACATAACATCAATTGTTTACGTTTCTTGTTTACATCTGCTTGTTCATAGCTTTACATTCATAGGCAAAGTAATCTTATTAATTAACTCCAGCATTTGAGTTTATAGTCGATTGTAAGTAGGTACAGTGTACACGCATTTCAATTGCTAATTGTACTCTTTTGCTATTAGGTATATAATTGAACGTTTACTATTTAATAAATACATTTATTAATATATATAATACTTTTGTGGAAATAAATAATTTTAACGTAATAATTAAAAAATATAAAATACAAATGTACAATCGACGCTAAAAAGGTATATTATTCATATATTTAATGTGGGATTAAAAAGAGAAAAATAATATATACCATACTATATATACCATAGTCAGTAGTCAGTAAAACTAAAATGAATCAAACAAAATAATCAGATGACAAACTAAAAAAAATATATTAATTCTCTTTTTACTAGATGGCAGTTATTCCAAAATTTAATTTTAGTTACGCAGCTTGCGCACACGCATCGAACTACGTTGTTGGCATATGTCCCTAAAAGATCTCATTATGAGGCGGTAGATGGCGCCACGTAACCAAAAGCCAAACAACACAGTCGAATATTATAAATTATTATTTTAAAATAAATCATGCTTTTACTCGTAGAAACCAAGTTTTTTTATTATCTACTTCAAACGTTAATTCCTTTTCGATGCTATTTCTACTGTTTAATTTTTCAAAGTTTATTTAAATTTTCATAGTAAATTTCATTGTTTTATAAAATATTCATATTATTTATTTATTTTATATTATTTCTATCTATTTACTAGATACATATCTAGTAAAGTTGATAAAAAATTAAATTTATTTATAAAATATTACAAATAATAGTAATAAACCTAGAAAAAATTGTGTAACAAGTGGAGAAATAAAATTAAATAAGTAGGCAAAAAACTTTATGGCATCGTGTTTTTTGCCGTTCATTATAGGTCTATGGAATATTTTATAAACAGCTCTTATAAATCTTATTGATATGAAAATAAGACATTTTCTTTTTGAGAGTGAAGCAGGGACTAACGGCATATTTAAAAGCTATAAAAAAAAGCTTTTTGAGACCTTAAAAATCGATGATTTTACTAAAATCATATAATTTTTTTATTGGAGCACATACTGAATGGTCCCCAGGCCTACCAAGTCCATGAATGGGTTCTTATACATTGTTGTTTAACAGCTTTAATCGTTGCTCTATGAATGCTAAATTACGCGCTACGAAATTGTCGACGTCAAAGACGACTTGATTAGTAGTTCCGCCCGCACCTTAAAAGGAAACCAATACCTACTTTGACAAGAAAGTCAGTAAAAAAGCAGTAGTCACCTGAAATCCAGTAAACCCACAGACTGAAACGAAACATGTAAAAGGTCAATTTGACAGTTATTGCATCTATACGGGTCGTAGAAAAGAACCCTAAATTTAAAGGCTCTGTGGTCGACTTGACGCCCATACAAACGTACCTCCAATATTACAACTTGGCTGGTAGTCGAAATTCTATTATGATTTTTATGTTGGTAATTGTACGTAATGTCTATCATTTACAATATATATATATATATAATAAATATGAGTGTTTATAAAAAGACTATGAATAAACAATATCTTTTAAATTTAAAGATTAGGGATAGTGAAGGCTGGCAATGTTTCCCCGCTGAATAGCATTAAATCTTTCTGTTGTGTGTATTATAATATTTAAAAAAGGTTGTTTTTCCGATTTCGAAAAAAAAACCCAACACTGAAAGATTAATTAATACAACAAAATTATTATTTTACTTTGTGAGTAATTTAAATTTGTAGTAATCGAGTATTACTGGAAGTGCGAAAGCTCATTTAGTATTGGGAACGCAGACTTCGCGATTACGAATGCAGTGTCCTTAAGGTGCTGTTCCACCTTCATTATTTTTCCGTTTCACATAGGAATATGAAACGGTTAAAATTGAATTTTGCATACACGAGAATACAGGTTGGAAAAAAATTACGAACGGGTAAAAAATAAGAACTGAGAAATACGAAACAGATATTATTGTTAAAATAGTTTTATTGTCTTAAAATGTTGGTATCGTAAAAATACTTCATATAAATTTTAATTTCCCTTGAGAAATATTACAGATATTTTAACTGAAACGTATTTTGTGAGAAGTTTATTATACCTAGGCATTTAAAGATCTCAACTTTAAATGCCTAGATCTAATAAGCATCAATTGTTATAATTTTAAGATCCCTGTAAAAACTCGTCAATATAGTTCTTATAGTAAGGCCACAAACATTTGTTGTAATATCACCGTCCCATACAAACGTTGTTTTTATTTAAATAACGAGAAGACTTATTTGTATGACATTATTTTTATGGCACGGGATGAAAAATATCTAGTTGATAATTGTTTTCGATTTAATATGTTTACAATAATTTATTTTATTGTATATTACAGAAATCATTTTATAAACCTAGATAATTATCATGGGATATTATTTTTAAAATGTCATACAAATAAATAAGACTTCTCATTGTTGAATTAAAACCAACGTATCGTTGTGTAAAAATACCTACTTATTTCAACCATAGCTATATGCAGCTGGTTATGTATATACGAGTATATACTCTAGCGAGTCGTATCTAAAAGGGCACTTATCCAAAACAACAAATAATAGGAAAAGGAAATGAAATAAGGAGCCTATCTAAGGACAATAAAAAAAGCATATGTGTCGCATCTTGTATTTCAAAATTGATATGAAAACTGAATTTACAGCCCTAAAGTTAGTCCAAAACGAGCATAATGTTAATTTTTGACAATTTTGACCAGGGCCATTATAAATTTCGAAATTTACATGAAAATTGAATTTACATCCATAATGTTAGTCGAAAACGAGTATAATGTCGATTTTTTACACATTTACCAGAGCCGCCATCTTGTATTTCAAAATTGATTTAAAAACTGAATTTACAGCCCTAAGTTAGTCGAAAACGAGTATAATGTTGATTTTTAACACATTGACTAGGGCCACCATCTTTAATTTCAAAATCGATATGAAAATTGAATTTACAGCCCTAAAGTTAGTCGAAAACGAGTATAATGTTGATTTTTAATACATTAACCAGAGCTGCCGTCTTGAATTTCAAAATTAATTTGAAAATTGAATTTTACAGTCCAGCCCTAAAGTTAGTCGGAAACGAGTATTATGTTGATTTTTACAGATTGACCATGGCCGCCATCTTGTATTTCAAAATTTGATATGAAAATTTAATTTACAGCCATAAAGTTAATCGAAAACGAGTATAATCTCGATTTTTTACACATTGACCATGGCCGCCATCTTGTATTTCAAAATTGAAATGAAAATTGAATTTACAGCCATAAAGTTAGCCAAAAACTAGTATAATGTCGATTTTTTACACATTGACCATGGCCGCCATCTTGTATTTCAAAATTGATATGAAAATTTAATTTACAGCCATAAAGTTAATCGAAAACGAGTATAATGTCGATTATTTACACATTGACCATGGCCGCCATCTATTATTTCAAAATTGATATGAAAATTGAATTTACAGCCATAAAGTTAGTCGAAAACGAGTATAATGTCGATTTTTTACACATTTACCAGAGCCGCCATCTTGTATTTCAAAATTGATTTGAAAACTGAATTTACAGCCATAAAGTTAGTCGGAAACGAGTATAATGTCGATATTTTACACATTGACCATGGCCGCCATCTTGTATATCAAAATTGATATGAAAATTTAATTTACAGTCATAAAGTTAATCGAAAACGAGTATAATGTCGATTATTTACATATTGACCATAGCCGCCATCTTGTATTTCAAAATTGATATGAAAATTGAATTTACAGCCATAAAGTTAATCGAAAACGAGTATAATGTCGATTATTTACACTTTGACCATGGCCGCCATCTATTATTTCAAAATTGATATGAAAATTGAATTTACAGCCATAATGTTAGTCGAAAACGAGTATAGTGTCGATTTTTTACACATTTACCAGAGCCGCCATCTTGTATTTCAAAATTGATTTGAAAATTGAATTTACAGCCATAAAGTTAGTCGGAAACGAGTATAATGTCGATTTTTTACACATTGACCATGGCCGCCATCTTGTATATCAAAATTGATATGAAAATTTAATTTACAGTCATAAAGTTAATCGAAAACGAGTATAATGTCGATTTTTTACACATTGACCATGGCCGCCATCTTGTATTTCAAAATTGATATGAAAATTGAATTTACAGCCATAAAGTTAGTCAAAAACGAGTATAATGTCGATTTTTTACACATTGACCATGGCCGCCCTCTTGTATTTCAAAATTGAAATGAAAATTTAATTTACAGTCATAAAGTTAATCGAAAACGAGTATAATGTCGATTATTTACACATTGACCATGGCCGCCATCTTGTATTTCAAAATTGATATGAAAATTGAATTTACAGCCATAAAGTTAATCGAAAACGAGTATAATGTCGATTATTTACACATTGACCATGGCCGCCATCTTGTATTTCAAAATTGATATGAAAATTGAATTTACAGCCATAAAGTTAGTCAAAAACGAGTATAATGTCGATTTTTTACACATTGACCATGGCCGCCATCTTGTATTTCAAAATTGATATGAAAATTTAATTTACAGCCATGAGCAGGTTTTAACATTGTTTATTATTGGAGCACGACATTTGACCTTGTATCTACCTGGTGGTAAGCATACCTACAAAGTCCATGAATGGGGTCAATCAATATATATATCATCACGGGTGCCTTACGGCGCCCGAGACCGCCTAGACGGCCCCAGGGTACCCAGCGGAGGGGTTTTAATCCCACCTCGTCGTAGCCGATTGTATGAATCTACACCCAACAAGTGGCTAGCTCGTCGCGATGTTTTCATCGCGACGAGCTAGCTCAGTAAACCCATCTATAAACAGTTTCACAAGTTGGTATAGTGAAACCAGGACCGACAGCTTAACGTGCTCTCCGAGGCACTATAGTGGTGTTGTCAAACAAATGTACATAAATTTTTAAATTAAAAACTCATTGGTACACACCGGGATTCGAACCAGGGACCTAAGTGTTTTTAAGTCCAAGGTCTAACCAACTCGGCCACCACGTATATAAATCAATCAATCGACAATCAATAATTGTTCTTAAACAATATAATATTAATTATAATGACAATAACGAATTGCATTACGAGTATATTTTAATAAACTCGCTGCCTTATCGTCAATTTAACTAATCATTAACCGCACCCTGAAAGAGGCCTATCACCTCGACCAAATCGATGCAGTAGTCTCCTGAAAACCGGTGAACTCACTGACTAAAACCGAAACATGACTAGGTCACTTAACGAAGGTATATAGACCTTCCTCCCACATTATTATTTCTTCTGTGCTCCCAACCTAAAAATCCAATTCAAATACGGTGATTCTCAATTGTTTCTAAATAACGATTTATAACGGCCGATGTCGCGCCATCTCGAATTTGATATAGAATTTTGATTAAGTATAAAGTTTCTTTAAAAATATCAAGATTAGTTCAAAATTCTTATTTGATAAAACTGCGACACAGCATCCTTCCACAACAGCGACTCAACGCAGACTACGTAGTACTCTATTTAATCTGTGACGCGGACTGAGATATTTTTTGAAATGCTTGCTAATAGTATGTACAAGGCTTACCTAATACCATAACTAAAAATTCGGAATTGACTTGGCAAATCTTACGAGTATATATATTGGCTGGTTTTAAGGAAGAATAATTATTTTTTAATGGATAAGTTAATAACATTTTTTTTATTGGGTTTGAAATTGACTATATATGCCATCATGCACTATTTTTAAACTAATTATAACTCCTCAAGTCATTGTAGAAATTGTACCCAAACTCAACATTTTCAACGTTTTCGCATGAAGAGTTCGATTAACATTGGTTTTACTTCATAAATTATTTTTTATTATTTTGTTTGGCTGAATCGTAGATTAAGGTTTAAACCACCGATCGGTATCAAAAACATTAAAAATATGTTTGCATAGAGTTTTTAAAATTGTACCAGAAATCATGTCATTTTAAACCTTTTTGAATAAAGGTCCTTAAGAAGCCAGTAAAAGGTTTCGCGATCTCGAACGTCTAATAACGTCTAAATGTTGTTTTTAGTTATATCAAAGTTTATTTTTATTGAAAAAGAACGTAGAGGTGTAAATATTACTTACTCGATCCTAATTAGATAGTATTTTTATAAAAAATATATTAACTTTTGAAAAGACACCCAAAGTTTGATTTATGATTCTAAACATATTACTTTAGTTCTCATTTTAAAACTAAACAGATTTTTTTTAAAGAAATTATGTAATTAGGATCGAGTAAATAAAATCTACACCTCCATGTTCTATTTATTCCAAAAAAAAACTTTATTATAACTGAAAACAACATTTAGATGTTTTTTGAATCTCGAGTTCGCGGATCCCTTTTCTGCCCACTTAATGAATTATGTTTGTTTATTGTATATAATGTTTGTTTATTGTGGTTTTACGTACAGGGACTCTCGCTAGAGGGTGCATAGTGCACATCTACTCGTGATTTATTATTATTATTATATATCTAGTGGTGCAGTGCAACTACTAGTATGTTATTCACGATCATTTCAGTGTACACCACAATAAATCAGAAACTAAAACTGTTAGTGAAATTTTGATTTTTTATTGGATTGGACATTCTATCTTATGGAATAAGATAGAAAGTGGAATAGTGTTATAAAAGTATTATTAACGCTATTTTTCTGTGAATGTTTTAGATAAATAAAATATATACGTCTGGCAGATTGAAGCTGTGTAAAGGACACAGAAGAAATAAAAGTACAAGGTAACGGTTAAAACTAAGTCAAGCATTTTATTAATTAACATTGACGTTATAAACTGCATAAGGCCAACCCAAAGTACCAATGTAATAAAACATTCTACGTCGCTCCTTTGCTGTTCTTTCACTCGGACGTAGGGATTGCTTTCCCGCAAAACGGGATCCCGCTCAATTTATTGGCCTGCAGGATCCTGCACCTCCAAAACGCGAAACGACAGATCCCGCAAGTTAAAAAAATAGCGTGATTTGAGTGCGTCGGAATCAGAAGACAGTAGGTATCTGAAGCTCGCCTATGATGAATAGTAGGCTATTTGACTACATTAAAAATATACTATAAATTATGGCCATCCTATCAGACAATGTCGTAAAAAACATGTTTCACTTTATTTTAAACTAAATTATGTATATCTTTTGTAAAAAACAATACACAGATTATAATAAATCATGTGGATGAAATAGAATAGAGTATAATATATAGGAGATTATTTAATCTGTTCTTGTTAGTTTACTTGGGTGTGACGTCACACTTGTGCGGAGGTGTCGCGAGGACGGAATGAAACACGACTGCTTGTGTCGACACACGTTTATTAACTCTTTATACATTACCACATCACACCACCGGGGTAATACAAAAAAATAATTAAAAAAATGAATAACTTACATATCTAATAATAAAAATAAAAATAAAAATTACTGAATTATAAAAGTTCTAAAATTAATTATTTATATAAATCTTATATAATAAAAGTAGTAGCAAATAAATTTTTAACAGTGTAAATACAAGATGATTAAAATTTACACTATATTATAATTAAATGGTATACTATATGTTTTTATTCGTTTCATTATAAAAGAAATCATTCGAATAGTGTACTTATATTCACTACATACAGTTTAGTTCTATTTTTGTGAACGGTACTGTTCTTGCCATTCTTAGAAATGATTACATTGGGTGATTCATCGTTTACAACTAAATATGGACCATTGAACAAGGGTTCTGCTTTATCTACAGTTTCATTTTTAACAAGAATTAAGTCGCCTTTGTTATAAGAAATCGGGTTACATTTTAAATCAAATTTAGTTTTTCTTTGTTCTTTACGTTGTAACAAATTATTTCTTGCGTCATTACAAGCTGTTTGTAACCTAAATTTTAATTCTAGAGCATAGTTGTCTGAATTATACAATGGTTCTACTTTACTATTACTTAAATTTGTTGGTATATTGCAAGTTTTTCCGAATACTAGTTCAAATGGAGAATATTTGGTTTCTGAGTGAATGGTATTGTTATATGCAAAACTCCAGAAGGGTAACCATTCAGACCAATTATACAAGCGTTGTTCACAGTAAATTCTTAAAAAGCTACGGAGATGTTTATGTGAATTTTCTAATGCACCTATTGATTCGTGGTGAAAAGCAGTGGAATGGATTTTTTCTATATTTAATAATTTGCAAACTTCTGTCATAGTACTTGACATGAATTCGGTACCTCTATCTGTACCTATTGACATGGGTATTCCGTATCTAAGAATAAAATTGTTAACTAAAGATTTTGCTACTGTTACCGTTTCCTTATTGGGTATGGCATAAGCTTCTACATACTTACTTAATTCGCATTGAAGCGTTAATATATAATTATTATTAAAATTATCCTTATCTAAAGGTCCTACTAAATCTAAATAAATTTTCTCAAATGCTGAATTAGCAGTTGTCGTTATTGACATAGGTTCCTTGACACCTTTTTGATATTTCATTATTTGACATTTTTTACATTTTTTAACAAATTCTATGACGTCTTTTTCTAAATTAGACCAAGTATACTTTTTCTTAATATTATTGACCATACGACGGATGCCGGCATGTCCGCTCGTAGGTAACAAATGATAATCATTTATAATTACCTTTTTCTTTTCATCATTACAAATTTTTATTACCTTTGACAAAACATTTATTTGTGGTCCTTCCCACTTATCTCTTTCATTTATTTCACAATTTATTTCTTCTATAAATGATGAGTAATAATCATCTTTAACAAAATTTATTATTTTAATATTCAACTTTTCACAAAAATCTCTAAGCAAATTAACAAATTCCACTCGGGTAAATTGCAATAAATACTTAAGGTCGAAATACATTGTTTTCATACTCGATGAAAAACATAAACAAACATACTCATAATTAATTAAATTCTTATTTTTCAATTCCTTTAAATCATTCTCCTTTATTAAAATCAAGTCTACACTGTCGCTAGCTTTTCGCAACATTTCTACTACTCTGGGGTGATCAATCCTGTTGTTTATAGAAATATTTCGAGAAGTGTCGCTTACATTGCTGTCACTGATATCACTGGACTGTTTTTCTAGTCTTTCTCTTTGTGCTCTAGTCATGACTGAAACAACATTTTCAAACGTGCTCTTTAACTTGCTCGAAGTTAAGTCAATGCGTGAAAGTGCGTCTGCAATTACGTTATCTTTACCTTTTATATAACTTATTTTAAAATCGTATTCGTCTAATATTAATCTGAATTTCATAAGTCTACTTGAAGGATCTTTCATGTTATACAAGTATATTAGGGGTTTGTGATCCGTTAAAATTCTAAAAGTTCTTCCAAATAAATAAGGTCTAAAGTATTTTACACTCCAGACTATTGACAATAGTTCTTTCTCAATTGTTGGGTAATTTAGTTCGGCTTTGTTTAACGGCCTACTAGTATATGCTACTGGTCTCATGTTACTATTACAAAGAACGCTGCCTATTGCGTTCCCGGACGCATCCGTTTGTAGGGTGAATATATTTTCTTCTGAAAAATCGGGATAATCTAATATTGGCGAAGTAATTAAAGCGTTTCTTAGCATGTCGAACGCGTTTTGACATTCTTTTGTCCATTTGAATTTCATATCTTTTTTAGCTAGATTGTTTAATGGAATTGTTATTTTTGCAAATGATGGAATAAATTTCCTATAGTAGTTACAAAATGCTACAAACCTTTTTACTTCGTCGCTGTTTTTTGGAATAGGGTAGTTTAGTACTACTTTTGTTTTTTCTGGGTCTGGTAGGACACCTTTTTCTGATACTACGTGGCCTAAATATAATAATTCTTTTTTCAAGAATTCGCATTTTGTTGGATTTAATTTAAGGTTAATTTGTCTAAATCTCTCTAAAACGTCAATTAAGTTTTTGTTATGTGTTTCTAAATTACGACCAAATATTATACAATCGTCACAGTAGATAAAACATTTTTCATAATTTAGTCCTGATAGTCCTATTGACATTATTCTAGTGAATGCACTTGGGCTGATTTTTAGTCCCATAGGTAATCTTTTTAAACGGTATTGTCCTGTGTTGGTAGTGAATGCTGTTATATCTCTGCTGTCTTCTTTTATTCCCAATTGGTAAAAAGATTGATTAAGATCCAATTTGGAAAAATAGATAGCCCCTGATAAGGAGTCTAAAATTTCTGTTATATTTGGTAAAGGGAATTTGTCGTCTTCGATTACGTTATTAATTTTCCTAAAGTCGATTACTAAACGCCATTTTTTTTGGTTATCGTTTGTAGATTTTTTGGGCACTAGTAATATAGGGCTTGACCATTCACTTTTACATTCTTCGATTATGTCTTCTTTAAGCATTTTTCGTATTTGTTTTTCAATTTCTGGTTTAAGTTTTTCAGGTAATCTATATGGTTTAGTATATATTGGGGTTTTATTATTTTTTACAGTTATTGATTGTTCTAAAATATTTGTTGTTGTTAGTTTGTCACCGTCTAGGTGAAATACATCTGAGTATTTGCTGCATATCTGTTGTATAAATTCTTTTTCATCGGTGTGCAAATGATTCATTTCTATTAAATCTAGTAATTGTTTTGAGCGGTTTGGATCATGCGATGTATTTTTCTCGAATTGGCAAATATTATAGTTATCTAATGGTTCTAGAGTGGGTTTAAAATTGTTTATTATTTGTGTCTTGTCGCTAGTATTTAATATTCTGATAGGTATTTTATTATTTTTCGGTGTAACTGCTGCACCGGCTAAAAATAAGTTGTCCTGAATTTCTTGTGGCAAAAGTATGTAGTCATTAGTTTGTAAATTGTTGACACAAAGAATCGTTGTAAGCTCGCATCTGGGTGGTATCGATAATGAGAAATTATGACTAATCGGTTCTTCGCTGGTGGCCTGGTGACGTAAGTCACGTTCCATTGTATTGAGTTCCAAAGTGACCTCATTTTGTTTGTACACTAAACAAAGGGTTTTGTTTTGTATATTTATGTCTTTTGCGAATAATTCCAAGAAATCTGTGCCTATAATTCCGTTTACATTTATAGGTAATTCCGAAACTATGTGGAAGTTATGTTTTATGTAAAACTTAGTATTTGGCATAATTAAATTAATATAAGAGGTTCCTAAAGTTTTTGTATTTCCTCCTAAACCATGTATTGTCGTGTATTGTCGGTATACGTTAGAATTTGGTGGAATAGAATTTGATTTTATAACGCTAAGGCTTGCGCCTGTATCAACAAGAAAATATAATTTGCAATTATTAACTAAAAATGATACTATGTACTGTGATTCACAGCATAGTATTTTATGTGTTAAAGGGACGAAAACATTCTCCGTTTTCGGTTGGATATTCGTTAAATTCATGTTGGTCATTGTCATTGGTGTTCAAAGCGTGTATATGAGGTTTTTTCCTATGTGAATTTCCTCTGTAGTTTGTATTGTTATTATATCGGTTGTTATTATTACCTCTACTGGTATAATTGTTATTTCTATTATTATTATGAAAATTGTTATTATATTTATTATTTTCTCTATAGTTGTTATTATTATTTATGTTTTGAAAGTTGTTATTATTATTATTATATCTATTATTATTTGTATTTTGAAAACTGTTATTATTATTATATCTATAATTGTTGTTATTATTATTGTTATAACGATAGTTGTTGTTGTTGTTATTATTATTATATCGATAGTTGTTGTTGTTATTATTATTATATCGATAGTTGTTGTTCTCTCTTGAATAGTTTCCTCTATTGGGAAAATTCCTCCGATTGTAAGATGACATAGTCATGGTATGAAAATTCCTGTTAAGATCTTCAATATCTTCTTCTACGGCCGTGGAAATGGCATCTCTTAAATTGCTAAAATTTCTCGCAGCAATTATTGTACTTATTCTTCTGTTCCTTAATCCGTTTATGAATTGTTTAATAGTTAATTTTTCGTTTAAAGGTTTTAAAATGTTAAACGCATTTTCGTCTGAGTTCGCCTGTGCTGATGTTAACTCAGTTAATAAGTTTTCTAGATTTTGGCCAAACTGGCTAATTGATAAGTTTTGCTGCGTTGAGTTATTCAACGTAGTCAAAATTGCGTTGGGCGATTTTTTAACTAGCAAATATTTCTTTATGTCGCTTATTAATTCATTTACTCTGTCATAGTTTTGGTTTAACTTAAGTTTTGCAAAGTTGTTTAATCGTGTTTTTAATATGTAGTTAATTAATATGCTCTCATATTTAGGGTCTAGAAAAGAGAAATATAAATCTATACCGTCTATTAATTTATGAACGGTCGATTGTTTGTTGTCTAGTTCTGGTATTATAGATGACGCTGTTTTTATGTCAAATTTGTCCATTTTGATGTTTTTATTTTCTACTTCCAAATTAATTGATTCACAATATGTTGTAATTTTTTGGAAAGTTAATTTTATTTGATCGCATATACTTTCAAAAGTTATGTCTATATCGTCTTCTTTTATATTCTTACACAATAATTGAAATTCCTTATATAAATTTAAAGCATAATTATATTTATTAGTCACATAAGTTTTTCTTTCAAATCTTTTACTACCTAATTTTCTTAGTTCGACTCTTACGTCTTCCAATTTAGTATGTATTTCCTTAACTGTATTCATTAATTATTTAACATGTTACTCGACATGATATACCATGATGGGTATCAAAATAGGATCACAAACCCGTGTAACGTCTACTAGTAATAATTATAGAAAAGATAAAATTACATTAATATTTTTTCATGTCACTCGACATTTTATACTTATATAATAATAATAGTACATTAAGTATGTTAATAAAATAATAAAAAAAATAATAATACACAAAACACCTGAAATATAAAAACACTGCACAAAACACTTTTAGAACATGTTAATCATTTTTAATTCACTCACTGATACTCGATCTAGGAAGTCATCTCCACTCGCTTCATCAGGAAAGGGCGTTAGATATCTGCTGGCTGCTGTAGCCTCGTCGCTATCGATTCTCTAGTATGTTCTCGAATTTGGCTTCTTATCATTTTCTTTTGTTCTTGGTTATTTATGACAGGGTTAACTTCAAACATTTTAATTTAATACTGTTACTGTTTTTGCACTACATTTTATTAATGTTCTTCATATTAAAAAAAAAATAATAATTATAAAGTTAAAAATTAAACTAAAAAAAACTTAAATTTAGTCGTTAATAAAAAAAATATTCTTGTCGCGGACTGCTCGGGCGGCCGGCCGGAGCCGCGGCGCGTGCCGCCGCGCTCTGCGCGTGCGTCACGTAAGTCTCACGCCATGATACTGACGCGGACTGGCAGGGTCGCCATGCGGAGGTGTCGCGAGGACGGAATGAAACACGACTGCTTGTGTCGACACACGTTTATTAACTCTTTATACATTACCACATCACACTTGACATAGACTGCAAAACAGCGTTTTTAGCGCCATTGTGGAAATTCAAACTTTAACATTGTTTTTATTAATAATAGAGTAGACATCCCTGAAATATCAATGTAGTGTGCTTATTATGTAATGAAGAATCATATAAAACGGGATTCAAAAGGGAGTCAAATACCCTCCAACCTAGCGTGGAAGCCAAGAGAGCTTTTTCGGCCTCAGGATATATTTGCAGTTCACTGAGAAGCAGGCTGGGAGATGATACTATAAACGCTACTTGCTTCTTAAGAGCGTATTTTCAAAAGTTATCACCATAGGTTAGTCATAGTAAGTTTTCATAAAACTATTAGAACAAATTATACTTTATATACTAAAGAAAGCATTTAAAACCTGTAGTTTTAATTACAATTTATAACATTATTTTAGACGTGCGGGTTTGAATTATTTGTGGGATTGCAATACCTACTCGGATGGTCGCCCTCGCCGGTACACGCTAATAACAAACACTCTAGGGGTCCCGGCCCGGTCGAATCGAACAGCGCGTGCAGCGGGTAATCAGTTCTTTTTAATATTAAGTCTTTTCTGTCCCGTTGGATTTCGTTTTTGCCGCCTAGGGTCAAATCTAGTTATATATAGGTAGTGTGTACGAAAGTACTTAGTTTTATAGGATACTAGCTTTTGCTTGGTCCGCGGCTTCGCATGTATTAATAAGTTTAAAAACTGGGTTGCTTTCCTTTCAAGAAAATAAAAATAATATTAATGCAGTTTTATGTCATTTTAATATACCCAACTTTTCTTAATAGAACACTTTTCTCTATCTGAGGCAATATTCTGCTTCTCTTAATGGAAACGTTATATTGTCAAAATTACGAAATCCTTTATATACAATGGGCACGACACGCAATACTAAAAACTTTCAAGCCAAATATACCTATAATACTCGCACAAGGGTATAGAGTGCATGATTTTTTTTTATGTTCGTTGTTTCTTATTGTTTAATGTCATAGATATTTATAGGATTTCGTTCTTTTGACAATTTAACGTTTCCCTTAAAAAGAAACAGAACATTTAAAATCTTGAGACTTTTGTAACACAAACATCCTGGGAATTTACTTTTTTATTAATAAGTTTACATTTGTCATGTCAACTTCTTAGTTCTTTAGCCGCAGCTCTTAAAGCACAAAATTTAAAACACGATAAATATTCCCAGATCGCAGACCACTTTGAATTTATGACCTTTGCAGTGGAAACTTTAGGCCCTTGGTCACCTGATGCTCTAGCATTTTCTAATCTGTTGGGAAAATTATTAATAGAGAAATCAGGTGACCGACGTGCTAGAGCCTACTTTTTCCAACGCACAGGGCTAGAAATTCAAAGAGGAAATGCGGCTGCAGTTCTCTGCACCTGCGCGGCCCCAGAGGAATTAATGGGAATTATACACATTAATTTATTTACTTTATTATGTGGATTTTATATAAATACCTAAAATGTAATTAACTTCTTAGCTACTTAAATGATTTAGAACATATAAAACTACTTAAGTGTCTATTTTTTTTCAAGCTTATTTGCATGCGAAACTGCAGACAAAAACTAGTGTATTAATACCCGCACCCCTATAGCTTTGTTGAAAATTGATATACCGTATGTCCTTCCCAGGGTCTTAAACCACCTCCATACCAAATTTTATCTATATTGGTTCAGCGGTTTAGGCGTGCAAACATAACAAACCAACATTACTTTCACATTTACGAGTATAATTTGATGGCAAGCACACGAAGTTACGGGCACCGGTTAGTAAATAATATATTTATAAATAAAAAAATAAAAAACTAAATAACTACTGGATGAGGCGCCACTTGGTAGCTTGTTATGTAAATAAGCTAGCAGCATTATCATGTAGCATGGAAAGATACTATTGTGAGCTGCGTTTTCGAAGGTTATAGAAGTTTAAAAGCTACGACATTATAATTTTGTATTAAATCCATAACCTTAATCCATATTTTAACAGCATACTTCGCTATAATTGCGGCGAAGGGATTGTCGATGTGAATGATCGATCGAATGTATATTGGTGCATATCTACACAACACTTAATATTGATTTTCTTGCCTGCCAGCGATGAATATGAGGCCGTCTGGACGCTTATCAACGGATCTACTAATACCCGGTAGTTCTGTAATTGTGGACGACTACGTGCACTTAACTTTCCGTACGTTGCTTTACTCCGCTCCAAAACACCCTACTTCACTTCATTTTATTTTTCCTAGCTTTAGTTCACTTCACTTGACTCAACTTCAGAATACTTTAATTCGATACCTACACTTCACTTGGATTCACTACACACATACATTTTACAGACATTTTACTTCAATTAACTTCGTTTCTCTACTACATTTTACTTCTGTTAACTTTACTTTTCTTTACTCCACTACATTTCACACCACCCAATTACTTACTTTACGTTACTCCACTACATTTCACACCGCCCAATCCAGTTCAATTCACTGCCTTTCACTTTACTAACTAACTTACTTCACTTTAATTTAGTACACTTTACTTATTGACTTAACTCGATAAGTTTAAACTTTGTTTAATTGTCATTAAGTGAAAGTTTGTCATTACAACTGTAATGGCGCAAAATATAGTAAAATTAATATTAATGAACATACCATGAAACATTGACTCTCTGACACTGAAGTAGAGAGATAAACAATTCTTCCAAATAAATCCCGTCGTCATACTTCAACCATCATTAGTTACCACAATGAAGTGAATTACAACTTATTTTAAATGCCATGTAATCCAAAATCATTGTTAGCAACTAACAAACTTGTTGATTCAAATAAAATCTGTATATGCTCAGCCGAAAATAATTAACAAAACAGACCAACTGTGTGCGGCGACAGACGAAGACTACATGTTGGGCTGGATAGGTCCCTAATATCAAATAGGGGACGCACACAGATAAACAATAAACCCTAGTCATTAAAGGGATGCAAATTCATTGAGATACAATTAATATAGAGAGGTAAATTTAACAGAAATAAAACGATGTGATATGCTAGAAATTTTGAAATACACTAGATAGAAATAAGTTTTTAGGTGGGAGGAAGGTCTCTATAACTTCGTTAGGCCGACCGACCGGTCTCGTTACCACCGCCCAAAAACGATGCAAAAACCGTCAAGTGACCTAGTCATGTTTCGGTTTTAGTCTGTGGGTTCACCGGGGTTCTGCATCGATTTCTTGTCGGGGTGGTAGTCTCCTTTCAGGGTGCGGTTACGAAATGGGTAGTTGTATTTACGATAAGGCAGCGAGTATATTAAAATATACTCGTCATTGTCGTCCTCCATTTCGTAATAGCATCATTTAGCCGGCATAGTGGGAGCGATCAATATTGTTTAAGAACAATTATTGATTGACCCTATTCATGGACTTTTTAGGTCTGCTCACCACCGCCGGCTAAATGATGCGATTACAAAATGGGCGGCGACAAAAACTAATTGCATTACGACTGTAATATATCAATATTGCACTTGTTTTGCAAAAGTCACACATTTTTAAATGTGTGTTGTCACGCAAATGATCAAAACTATAGTAATATTATGTAATAGTACTTCTAGACATTATTCAAACCTCATTGTAAAAGTAAAATATTAAAGCAAAAGCCGGAAGCACTAATAAATAATTGGCTTCTAACAGGGTACCTACGGGCTACCAATAAACTAGGTACCTTAAAAGAGGATTAAAAAGAGGATGGGTAACAAAAATAGTTTGTGTTGTGAAATTGCTTTTAAGGCATAATGAAATATCAGTTTATTTTCCTATTCAACAATACAAAGAATAAGCCCCAGTTGGTTGTGCTGGTTGGTAGGTACCGACGTAAAATCTAGGTGGCGGTTATTTTGTTTTTATGAATAGGTTATCAAATTTTGATCGTTGGAAAAATTTTCGAAACCAGCTGTCAATAAAAGAAACTGCATTGAATTCGGAATATCTGTTTCAAAGCTACAACAGACTAAGGGAGCGTTCAAATATTACGTAACGCAATTTGGGGGGAGAAGGGGTCTTGTAAACCGTTACAGGGGCGGGAGGGGGTTTCGAACAACGTGTTACGTAACATAGATTTTTTTTTTTAAAGAAAAAAAAATGGCAAATAAAATATCCTAAGCTAGCAACCCTTTTTTTATTTATTACCGCAAACACGATTAAAACAATAACAAAATTAGTTTAGCAACTTTTCGGTATTTTGCGCAACATAATTGTGACTTTTATAGGTAAAAATGCTTTGGGTGTCACGTAACGTTTTAGGAGGGGAGGGGGGGGGGGTTAAAAACAACGTTACGGCACGTTACATGGGGGGGAGGGAGGCTCAAAAATCTTCAAGATATGCGTTACGTAATACTTGAGCGCAAACTTAAAACTTTTTCATTGGAGTTAAAAATAAATAAATACCATCACGCGTGCTTTTTTGACTCCCGACAACCGTTTAAATGCCTCAGGGTACCCAGTGGAGGGATTATCCTTTCCTCATTTCGCTGAATACCATCGGATAAAATTTAAATAATAATAAGGTAGTTGTCTCGAATAGCTCGTTAAGCTATCGGTTCCAGCTGCACTATACCAATTTGTGAAACTGTTTAAGGATGGGTTATTGAGTATATCTATTTACCGAGATGAGCTGACCAATTGTGGGTAAATTCGGAATACCATCTGTTACGACGAGGTGATAAAAAAATTTCATCGCACAACCCTGACACAGTCTAGCTAGACGATCTCGGAAGCCGTTAGGCACCCGTGATGGTATATGAAATTATAAAAAACAAAACTTTTTATACTTATCGTAATAAAAGCGTAAATTAATTACTTAGGTAGTAATTAAAATAAATTTTAATCACAATTTAATGAACACTGTTGTTAAACATGTGGGCGTCTATTTATTAAATGAAAATGAATGCCTCGGGCTACGGCTACACCGTAAATTAATTTATGTTACAAATATATATTTACAGTGGACGCCAAGGTAAGGTTACACTCTGATATATTATCTTGTATTTTTATTGAGTTTAAATTTTTTTTAAAATGTACATTAGTTTGACAACACCACTATAGTGCCTCGGAGAGCTCGTTAAGCTATCGGTCCCGGTTTTACTATACCAATTTGTGAAACTGTTTATAGATGGGTTATTGAGTCTATTCAAAACATGGCGATGAGCTAGCCATTTGTTCGGTGTAGACTCATACCATGGGCTACGTCGAAGTAGGAATAAAACCCCTTCCCTGGGTACCCTGGGCCGTCTAGGCGGTCTCGGGCGCCGTAAGGCATCCGTGATGATATGTATGTATGTTGTATATAATATACCATGGACGGGCAAAGTGTTAGTAGATTCTGGACTGACAGCTTAACGTGCGCTCAGAGGTACAATTTAATAGTACTGTACTTAGTTGTTGAGTTGACGGTTTTTTAACCTAAATCTACTTCTTTAGTATACGTGATAGTTTTAGATACAGTTACGCCTGAATAAAAGGGTATAACGCCTGAAAAAAAAGGTATAACGCCTGAATAAACAATGTTTAAACTAATAGTTAAACCTAAGGTGTGACCTAAGTGATGGAACGAGTCCTAATTTTTTCAACTCGAGTCAACCGAGTTGAAAAAAATGCTTACCCGGGTCGCAACTCGAGTTGAATCGCTTCCAAAATAAGTTCGTATGGTTTAGTAATGGAACGAGTTGTGTCAACCGAGTTTAGAAGAATGCTTACCCGGGTTGGCTAAACAACTGGCGTCGAGGGCGCTGTAGGTACGCATCTAAAATGTGTCGTTCGGTTAGTATTTGACGGTCATTCTTCAATTCGTGGGTTTTTGCGATTCGCCAAACCCGACATGGAGGCAAAAATTAAAACGTACAAATAATTTGTATGTTAGTTTTCACCCGTACTATACCTACACAAAAATTCAGAAGTAGTTTTTAGTTACATTAGACTAAAATTTTTTTTTGAATGTCTGTTCTCCAATTACCGTAATGCGTCCATGCGCCACTTTTGATTATAAAAATGCTTCTCATTTTTGGTAGGAAATAATAAAATTTATTTTGATTAGCATTTTAAAGGATAAAATACATATGCAATGACGTAGTAAAATTCCACCCCAATAGTAACACTCTGTATGAAGATATCATTAATTGTTCGGATGTCCGATCTAACTTAATAATTACCGTAACGATTTCTTATTTTGGGTGTACTAGATAAAAGTAGTAGAGTCACAGAAGAAATAATAATCGCTAGCCGTCAGTTCTCCCGTAGTTATCGAGCAGGTCGATGTCTCTTACGTTTAGGGTCTGACCAGTTATGCACCTGAGTACCTAATTTCTGTAGGCATGGTTTACGACTTCTATAATTACCGTCTGTTAATTTTTGAGCTCACTAGCATTTTAAGCGTAAATGTAGTATATTCAAGCAAATAAATAACCTTAGCCTTTAATAGTTACAATAAGCAAGTATTAAAAAAATCGGATGCTTTTCGAAATATTCAAGAAAATGTACTATTTTCTAATTACCATGTACTAATTTACATATTTTTTCAAATTACCGTTATATTACAGTATTGAATTTTAATGTCAAACTATTTATTTATTTGTTTAAATCTTTATTTATTGCATAAAGGCAAAGCCAAACAGTTAAACCTTCGATTTGAACATTGTTATTTTAATACATTCCTAATAATAACTTTGGGCCTTAGGTTTTAATTTACATTATGATTTGAACATTGTTATTTTAATACATTCCTAATAATAACTTTGGGCCTTAGGTTTTAATTTACATTATGATTTGAACATTGTTATTTTAATACATTCCTAATAATAACTTTGGGCCTTAGGTTTTAATTTACATTATGATTTGAACATTGTTATTTTAATACATTCCTAATAATAACTTTGGGCCTTAGGTTTTAATTTGCATTATGATTTGAACATTGTTATTTTAATACATTCCTAATAATAACTTTGGGCCTTAGGTTTTAATTTACATTATGATTTGAACATTGTTATTTTAATACATTCCTAATAATAACTTTGGGCCTTAGGTTTTAATTTTTTGAGTAGATAATCAGAAAACACAGTAAAAAAGATACGGCATGGTGTTAAAGGGCAAAAACATTATTTGGCAGATTTACATTACAAAATCTTCACAATAAATTTGTTCGAAAACATCCATATGAAATCAGCTACTCAATGTTTTGAAAGATAAGACCATTTTTGATATTAAGTCCTGACTCAAGATCAAGTAAAATTTATATAGATTTATTTAGATTAGAAAATTTTGGCTTAAATTAAATTAAATTGGTTAATATAAAATTAATTTGTCAATATGATAGTTTTTTTACGGTATTCTTATTATATATATAAAAATAACACACAATAAATATAACAAACAAATAAGAAGTAATAGGTAACAACACACTCTTTGATAATCATGCAAACCATGCATGTTCATATAATAATAATAATAACGTTTATTGTTTTAAATAAAAGCCAACACAGAATACAAATAAGTACGAAAGAAACATTTCATTATACAAGTCTAGTAGTATAAGATAGGTGACCAGAGTCCATACCTACTTAATCAAAAGTAATTAGTTAGTCTACTAGCATTAGAAAGATGACCAGATTCCATACCTACTTATATCAAAAGTAATTTATTATATAAAATAACAACAAGTTGTTGTTGGCAAACGCAAAGCGAATCAGTCGCACTACCCTCCGAACTAGTTAAAAACTGTAATACGGATTGAGTAGTTCCCACCGTCCGCGCACGGCTCCATTGACAAAGCACTTGTATTTATAATCATAGTTGAAATGCACAGGATATGGTAAGACTTTACATACATTTATGGTAGTTACTTTCGGAAAAGATAACTGTATATTGATTTTATGATGTTTTAAACAGGTATATTTTCCATTTACAACTTACATTTTATGGAAGAAAAAAAAAGTAGGTATTAATTAAGAAAATAATAAAAAATAAACTAATAACTAAGCATGCATCGCATAACTAATAAATAGGCACTTTAAATGTTGTATCTAAGACAAATCAACATATTTTTATAGTAATGTTTGTATAAAAAATCTTAATTATAGTACTTACCTTAGGTTCTATTGTAAATCATTGTACTTGTACTATTATTTCTTCTGTGTTCTAAGTAAGATATGATTTTGAAAAGAGTTTCGTTTATTTATTATTTTTATTATAATATAGAATACATGTATTCACATTTTTGGCCTTAATCATAAAAACTTATTGAGTGCTTGAAGAACACTTATGTCCCTATTTATAGTCGTTGCTAAGAAATTGATAATGTTTAGCCAGTGCTTCGGACTGTCAATCTGCTTATGAAAAAACTAAAATTTGACAGTTCCGAGCAATGGCTCAGGCTAAGCAACGACTATTGACTCGGACAAAGATGAAATAATCTCTGATTGAATCTCTAAGCAACATTTATTAGTAAGTGGATTAGCCTTTAGCATCAAGTTAGCAATTTGTTTGACTTATCTATGAGTTATAAATGCATGTTTTTTACCTACCACTTAGGTACTAAGTAGGTATATATTAAGGTAATTTTATTTACTAGGTACATATTTCGTTATTTACATTAGT
Source organism: Monopis laevigella (assembly GCA_947458855.1). Taxonomy (NCBI): domain Eukaryota; kingdom Metazoa; phylum Arthropoda; class Insecta; order Lepidoptera; family Tineidae; genus Monopis; species Monopis laevigella. The sequence goes on along the minus strand of OX381576.1, from coordinate 32,672,731 downwards.
AGATAAACGTAAAGTAATAATTAGTAGTTGAATTTTCTTATTTTAAAATAATTTTTTGATGTTTTCTAATTACCGTCTTTAATTTATTTTTATTTTATAATTACCGTAGTATTGCTTTTTTTTTCAATAACTCAAAAATTACGTTAGATAATGTAATCCCTTTTCAAAATATGATTCAATTATTTTATTTATTTTCAAATTTTACTATTTTTAGGTTTAAATATAAGAAAAAAAAATTGCGACGTAATTAGGTGATGCTCGTATGCGGAGCCAACAAACGGACGTGTCTGTGTTAAATTCTACTAGATATTAATTCAATTTATACTCGAAGAATACAATTAAAACTTACCTCTTTAAAAATAAGGTTGTTTTTTACTAATAACTTGTGAAGTTAGTGCCTACTGTGTCTATTGAGAGGCCGGCGCGATAAACAAAAGATCGCTATAGGCATTATCTACCAGCTAACCTTTAGGAGATTGACCTGTATAACCCTGTAGGTATGTCGAAATGTTATATATAATGTTGACCCTTATTTACCTTTTTGAATAATTTGTACATCTAAACGATTCAGTTAGTTTTGAAGTGATTGTGCCACAAACAGACAGACTAACCTTCGCTTTTGCATATTAGTATGGATGTCTCTCTATTCATCTATGATAATCTCAAGAACCTAGAATTAGGTATCGCTTTTGAACCCGTTAACCAAGACTATAGATTATAACACAGGGTGAATTTTTCAAGTGTGCCTTCAAGGCCAAATCTTAAACTACAAGGAATATCGAAAAATGCTCAAAGGAGTCACGGGGCCTATTTTAATAAAAAATAAAACTGCATTATTAGATTTTTGTAAAAATATTTCTCCTAGCCGGGAATGATTTTGGAAAAAAAACTCATTCTGTATTATTGCACCAGCTGATAATGTCGCTAGGAGAATATTTTTTTCAAAAATCTAATCTTGTAGTTGTTTTTATAAGCGACACCTTGTTTTTTCTATTCCGTGAGCGACACTAACAGCTAACAGTATACAGCATGACATTTTTTTCTTCAAAATCAAACGATTCGATTCCCGATTAGGAGATTTTTTTTTTCAAAAATATAATGATGCAGTTTTAGTTTTTATCAAAATCGGTCCCGTGACTCCTTTGAGCATTTTTCGATATTCCTTGAAGTTTAGGATTTGGCCTTGAAGGCACACTTGAAAAATTCACCTGTATACACTAAGCGTTGCCCGGTCGATGAATTGACCTCGTCATGTGCCAGCCGTTTAAGAGGCGCTCCTCTTGCGCTGATAAAGAGTTCCCATACAAAAGGTCGTGACTACAGCCCCCTAAACATTCACAAATTTTATGATTTTTGGAAGCGTTATAGATATGACCGATATCTAGGATAGTCCGTTTTAGGGAATAATACTGAAATAATAAAAAAATAAAAACATACTTCTCTGGCATCTAGTAGGGTGTAGAAACTAGGACTTCTAATTTCTCTCTAAAATTGGAAGATAGCACATAGAGGGCATCTGCGTATAAGTCGATAACAATAAATGATAAATTTTGTGAGGGTAGACTTCAACCTAGCTCAGACCTAATGACCCCGTCACGACAGCGAGGATCGTGAGTTTGAGTCCCACCCACCACGATTTTTTTATTGCATTTTATCTTTAAAAAAATCAGTATAGGAAAAAGAAAAGCAACCCCTGAAATCCAAAAAAAAAATCTAAAAAATCCCTCATGTCAAAATAATCAAGACAGAAAATTTAAGAAAGGAAAACATTTAATTTAAGCTTTCGTCGTTTATTTTCTCTTTAATAAAATGAGACCATTTGTTATTCAAATCCATTAATATATATAATACTTAATAGATTTAACTTCAGGAGTAGAAAGCAGACCCTAATGTCTGTCTTGGTACCAAAATTCTAAGTATAATCTAATACTAGCTCTTTATCTTATTGAGAGACGAGAGGAAGGTTTACATACATAATATGTATGGTAGCGTAACTGACTCACCGTCATGCGCGGGCAGAGGTAATACTTTGCAGTTGAATCAGAATGAGCATCGATGATCCTCATAAGACGCTCCTCTTAATTTCTGACTAGTAGGTAGAGGCGGTCAATATTATATATATTATATTGTCCTGAGATTTCATATCTCTCTCAGCTAGTTCGCTGGTTTTTCTCAACAACCGTCCATCAACCTGACGGAATGATTTTTGAGTTTCATTTTTATAATATTATTATTTTAGAGCATTTAATTTTGTGAAGCTTCGTTGTCTATTTCTTGTTGTTGATGGGAAGAGGAGATGTCATTTGATAAGAAACGTGCAACTATTTTCGAGGTATTTAGTGCAGCTTGTTTTTGTAATATATCAATTTTTATATTATGGGATAATTCTTGACAGTATTTTGTTAAATTTGTTGTAATAACTCCAGTACATCCTACTATTATTGGTATGATTTTAATATTTTTGCAATTATATAATCTTATCATTTCACGTTTTAATGGCTCGTATTTAAGGCATTTTTCTATTTCCTTATTGTGAATGTTGTAATCAGATGGAACGGAAATATCAATAAGAAAGATTTGATTTGTTATTTTATTAGTATACACTATGTCTGGTCTATTATGTGGAATAACTGAATCTGTGTGTATAGGAGTTTCCCATAGTATTTTGGCTTCTAAATTTTCGGTTACATTTTTAAATTCTGTTTTCCACCAATCTTTATTATAATCAAATTTGTGCTTTTTCATTATTATCAAATAAATATATTTTACTAAATTATTATGTCTGTGTATATAGAGGTTATGAGCTAAGACAACACATCCAGATGTTATATGTTGTATGGTTTCATCTTTATTTCTGCATAATCTACATCTTCCATCAATATCCATTTTATAGATGTCTCTTTGTTGCTGCTTAGTAACAATAGCCTGATCTTGTATGGCAAATATACTAAGTTCTAAAATATTAGGAATGTTACATGTTTTAAGCCAGGAAAATGATAAAATAGTGTTATTAAATTCACAATCCAAAATTTTGCGTGGAAACTGACCTCTTAATGCCTTTTGCCTCCATTTATAATTTAAAAAAATACTTTCGGCTTTCTTTAAATTATTTTCATTGATATTGTCTTTATTAATATTTAGTTCTTCAATAAATAAATTATTTTCTTTAATGATGCTGTGTTTTTCTTTAATGTTTTCAAAATAATAAATTGTTTTTATTAATGGGTCTTCAGAATTTTGTATGTATTTATTATATAGTATAATACTTCTTTTATAAAGTAATTCCAAATTTAAAAGTCCTCTCCCGCCTTCATCTATGTTTAGGTAAATTCTTGTGTTATTTGTGTTATATATATATGAGTATATAATATTATACTGTAATTGTAGCGGTCTTGCTTGCCGCCAACAATACTAGTGTATTGATAAAATATTGGGATTTTGACGTTGTTATTTATATGTAGCTGTCATAATCTAAATCGCATTTAGACGGCATAGTGGGAGCAATCAATGTTGTTTAAGAACAATTATTGATTGACCCCATTCATGGACTTTGTAGGTCTGCTCACCACCAGGTAGATTCAAAGTAAGATACAAATACACATGTTGTGCTCCAATAATAATAAAAAATAATAAAAACAATACTAGCGCCTCTAGCGATACATAGGGATAAAAATTGTTACCCATATCATGAAATAGCCATATGTTTACTGGTCCTTTCGAAAAAGATTTGTATTTATGATGTAGAACAAAGACAGGGTAATATTTCAAGAAATTTCTGGGCACTATGTAATATGGGCAATTTTACGATCAGGCTACAAAATATAAGCTACGACCCATAGGAGCTAGTAGAATGACGAAAGTACCACATACGCGATATTACTTAGGGAGTATCGATATTAGTATGGATGAGTACCTACAACAGTAAGTAAATCAATTTTAATAAATAACTGTTTTCCTACTGTTTTCAACTTTTTTTTCTACCGAGCAAAATAATAGTAATTACTTTCTAGCTCACACATTTGTATCAATAAAAAATGGTCCTCTATATATTTTTTTTTACTATTTAAAAGATGTAATTTTCAAATGTCATTTTAATTATAAAAATAAGTCAGCTTAACTGGAAAACCTGCCGTTAATATAAAAATATTATTATAACCTAGGTTATAAAATATTCATAAGTCCTAACATGGTTAGAACCTTATAACACAAAAACACAAAAATTGTATAACTTTGACAGTTGAACAGTTGAACAGTTGAAAAACTCATTTAGGTTGTAAATGTGTTTTAAAATGTTGTGCAAGCGGACCTAAATATAATTATCGAATAAAAGTTTTAACTAGTTTCAAACAACTTTAAACAACGGTTTTGTCGAGTATTCTACGAAACATGGGCAGTATATTTTTGATCCAATACTAAATGTTAAGATAAAATTAAAATAAACTCAACATTTTACACATATATTATGTGTTTTTTTATGTTAGGACAACTTACACATAATGCTCTGGTTACAAACTAAGATCTAGGCTTGTACTATATGTATCAGAAACAACGATATAATACACATTATATTTTATAGACACCCAGACCATGACAAACTATACAGAAAAACGTACTAATATTTTATTGCCATGGGTGGGAATCAAACCCATGACCTTCGGATACAATGCTAAAGGCGCAACCACTAGTCTACGGAGATAAATAAATATAAATTAATAATGGTAGATAGTTCAATTCGATAATTGCAGATAATTTTTCTAATGTACCGAGAACTGAAGCGGCATTGTCTCGTTGAATCGCCAGGCTAATAGGTATTCTGGCATATAAACGGGCGTGCCCGGGTGTCGTTTAAAACTTGATTTAGTTGGTGACCAATTCGGTTTACCAGGTGCTTCGTGTCTTCTTGTCTTGTTCTCGGTCATTGACGTAAATAGTAAGGACGGGCCTTAAAACCGGTTTCTTAAGTACTAAGACACTGGTGCTAAATAACCAATTTAGCACCGATATGATACGTCAGTCTATGTCAAGCAGTGGCAGCGAAAAGTACTCTAAATAACCTGCCAAGACCCCGTATTATATGTAGTAAAAGGTTGCACAAATTACTCGACAATGTTGCCAAAAACAAAGGCAATATTTCTAATCATCGGATAGTCGAAATTTTTGTATTTAAATGTGAAAAAAATATATTTAGGTTATTTTCAATTCGTTCAATTTCAATGTATGGAGAGATTATTATCAACGACTATTATTTATATCTATGTTCTCGGTACATTAGAAACATTATCTGGAATTATCGAACTGAACAATCTAGGTACCATTATTACTAAATGTATATCCACATATTTCGTAGAATAACTACGCGGAAATTTAATGGAATTTATAAAAAAATCACTGTGATTTGAAGGTATAGTCACCATTTAACGTCCATTCACTTAAGGCGCTATATGAAATAACGCGCGTAAGAGACGTAGATATTTCATCCACCCTGAATGGCTTTTAACAGAAATAAAAATTGAGATTTTATTGTTTTTTAATATTATCAATTGGTCAATCAACTTGGTCATCACGGCCTTTCATGTTATAGGAGTGGTGGTAGAATATCACGTCACTCCAGCCTAAATTAAATTAAACGGCGGCGGGCTCTTGCCAGCGCCTCTATCCCTGCTGTCTTAGAACCGAACGGTTTAGCTAGAGAGCGGTTGGAATGACATTACTACCCTGGGCTGGTAAACGGTGCCTGGTATTGTACCAGGGATATCGCAAAAAGGCTGGCGCCGCCGCTTCTACATTAGAAAATCTCAAACGACGCAAATACGTAGTTTTGAGTACAGACAACATTTTTGAGCCGTTTGGTGCGGAGGGGAGCAATGGAGTCGTGAGGACTAGGTGCACATTATGCATATAAATATATCGATCGTTCCACGGACAGCGCATAAGCATCGCTCTCTATATCGAGGTAACGCAGCCAGCCTCCCGGTTGAAGATTTTTATTATCTAGTATAAACTAATAATATATTTTTTAGGTTTTAATTTATTATTATTAGTTTTAATATATTATTAGTTTATAAAATGTCTAATGTTCCTTTATGTTAAAAAATAAAAAATATCTTTATATTTCCATCATTTAATACAAAATACTTTATTTTTCTTTTATTTACATACATACATATCATCACGGGTGCCTTAGGGCGTTTTTTTTTTAATTAAAAACTCATTGGTACACACCGGGATTCAAACCTGGGACCTAAGTGTTTTTAAGACCAAGGTCTAACCAACTCGGCCACCACGTATATAATACTTTTTATTTAAAATATAAATACAAAATACTTTTCTTAGATGCATTTAAAATACAAAATACTACTATACAAAAATACTTTCATGTACTAAGAAAACACATATTTTTGTTTGCAGTTTTAATTTACAATGGATATCAAATGAATGTCACAATTTTTTTTTTGATTAATATTTCACTTAAATTAACAAAATTCTTACAATAACTTCTCACTTGACCTTATTAAAATGTTTTTTTTTAAACACAAGACTTTCAAATGTATCTGATAAGCCCCTAGTGGGCGAATGAGTATAGACAGCCTAGGAGATATATACAGTATAGGGTGAAGTAATATCAAGCGGCAAACTAAAGAGGGAAGTGCTTATTTTTAATATAAATTATTTACTTTAAAAAAATCATATTAATATCAACACTATATGTTTTCAAATAAAAGTAATAAAAAACGAATTCAGCTTTGTATTGAAAATATTTGTTCACATTTTGAACAATTTATTAGTCAAGGATTAAAAAACATTAAACAATTTTCTTTAAAAATTAGCAAGTATCTGGATTTTTCGATGTTTTTCTTGAAGTAATCAATACATATATATTCAATTGCAAAGTTTTTATTTAATTAATACTATTTAAATTAACTTATGAGTGGTTATTATATCTATATTGAAGTTATTTTGTTACATGTAATAATTTACAAATAGTGACTTGCATCTGTCCTGCTGGTTTCTCAACATCTATAGTGCGTCGCATATATAACCTAACAAAAATGACAACAGCTGACAAAATTCACAAAACTCAGCAGCTACTGAAAGATAAACTATCTAAAAGGATGACCGAGTTTGAAAGTTAGCTCGCGGTGGCCAAAACGGATCATCAGGGTACGACTGTTGAAGCCCTGGCAAAAGAGTTTCATGACTTTAAAACTTTTGCAGTGGAGATGATGACGTTGCTTCGCCATCAAGTTATTGAACTTCAAAAGTCTGGTGACTAATAACTCGTTCCGACTGGTTTTACGGAGAAGAACGGTGCAAATCTTTCACAAAGTGTGTTTCAGAAGTGTTTCATAAACACCTTGACATTAGTGATATAAACAAGCTCTCCCTTCGGTCATATTATCGTCTGGGAAAGTCTAGTGAGGAAGCCACCCGTCCCATCTTGGTAAGATTTGTTGATCGCATGCTGCGGCAGTGGGTGTGGAGCAACAAGACTAAATTAAAAGGAACAACATATAGCTGCTCCGAGTTCCTCATCAAATCCAGACAATTGTTGTTTGCTGATGCACGGCAAACACTAGGAGTGCGGAACTGCTGGACTCAGGATGGGTCCGTCATGGTGAAGACGCCTGATGGGACTAAACACAAGTTGTCAAGCCATCAAGATCTTAATGCTTTATCTGCGAATGTGGATACGTCACAAGTACAACAGCAGCCCGTCAGGGAGCGCTCCAAGAGGGCCCAAAGAAAGTTGTGAGAGGAGACCTACCTACTTTGCCTACGTTGCTTGAAGTTACAATTAAACCATAATTTACCTATATACTTAAATAAAGCTTTTTGCTATTATAGTTAAACACAATATTTTGTTATTGTACTATAACCTATATCTTTTTCATTTAACGTCATTGAAATAGCTGAAGCTTCAATTTAACTAAAATATTAGGAAATAAAAAACCTTAAATCTCAATATCTACCTTTATTATTATTAATTTGGTATAGGTCATGAAGCTAAAATAACGCGCCGGGCACAGTTTTTACCTTCATGGTATAGGTATACAACATTCTCTTAAAACATGCTGCATTTAAACGCTTACTTTGGCTTGCTCCGGCGCTTGACTGAGTACTGTCGGGATAGCTGGATACCATTACCGAGAACGGTTCGGCAAATTGCACGAGTAAGTCAAGCTACAGAGTGGGTGTAAATACTCCCTGATTATGTTTTCAGATGTTATTTTTATATATTTTTTTTACATGCTTTTATTTTCAAGTTACTTAGTTTTTCTTTGTGTTTTTGTTTTCTTTTTATGTTTTATAGATTTAGCAAGTAGTTATACAGTTTTATTTAAGTACCTAGGTGGTGACCACATTACTAACTTTTATTTTAATGTATTTTTACGATGTGTACCATTGTACCTATATGCAATATAATTAGTTCATTTTGTAAACCATTTACCGGCAGGACATGCAAATTCAGTTACCCGATAGTTATATATTTTCATTATAAACCATTTTAATTTTATTATAATAAATATTTAAGTATCTATATTATATTGTATATATATTTAGTATATTATACCTATTTATACATTAATATTATTAAACATATAATATAATATGCAGTATTCTGATGATGATATCTCATTTCATTCTATGCCATGCAGTGACACGTCCAGCGACTCCTTTTATGATGCCAGTACAGGTCTTAATACATGGTTAGCAGATAAACTTTATACCACACACATAAGTAATCTGAATGTCTGTCACATTAATGCTCAGAGTATCCCCGCTCACTACGCAGACCTTCTCGACGCCTTCGACCGTTCCGACGTAGTGGATGCGGTTCTTATTTCTGAAAGTTGGTTCAAACCAAGTTTGCTCTCCACCACGTATCCTCTTCCAGGATACGATACGATGATTGTACAATCATCATATAGTAATGGGTGACTTTATCACTTGTCTTTTGAGTACTCACACAGTTTATAAATCTCGTGCATTAAAACTTTTAAATATAATATCTTCTGTTAAATGATCTCTTCTACCAACTAATCCTACACATCATCTCTCTAAATCCGACACTCTTCTTGATTCTTCTTCTCACTTCGAATCCTGACATTGTTGCTACTCATGGTCAACTTCCAGCTCCATCTTTTTCTCATCATGACCTGGTCTACATTTCATACAAAATTAAACCGCCTAAATATCGACCACCTGTGGTTTGAATGCGACATTACAGTCGTTTAAATGTTGATATGTTACGCAAAGAACGTATAGACTGGTTGCCACTGTACGTAGCGGAAAGTATTGATAATAAAGTGTCGATATTCAATTGTGAAGTGCTTAAGTTATATGATAGTCACCTCTGCGCGCTACGAAATTGAAACGTCCACCCGCTCCTTGTATAAATGATGAAATACGCATAGCTAGAAGGGAACGGGACAGATCTTTTAACAAATATAGACGCGATCGTAGTGATGCTGATTGGGAGGTATAGAGATATAGAGCTGCGAGGAATCGGTGTAACCAGATGTGTAGAAATGCTAAAAGGCGACACTTTATTATTAACATTGAGAATAAATCTTCTATTTAAACTTGGAAATTCTTAAAGTCTGTTGGGTTAGGGCGCCAACTGGACCAATTCAATATTGGTGACTCTTGACCAGCTTAATACTCACTTTTCGTCTGCTCCAGTACTGGATTAAGATACCAAAGATGACACGATGGCAGAGATAGCGGAGATAGCTATTCCCAAGATTGAATCATTTGTTTTTAATAGGATCTCTGATGATGATATAGCTAAAGCCATCCGCTCAATTACTTCTAAGGCAGTAGGTTGCGATTGCATCAGTCGAGCTATGATTGTTATAATTCCAGATATTCTTCAACCTATTATTAAACATATAGTAAATTTCTCACTGTCACACTGTAAATTTCCTTTATTATGGCTAAAGCGCATGTTAAACCTCTTCCTAAAGTTTCTTTACCTACATTTCTAACTCATTTCCGGCCCATTTCTATATTACCATTTCTGTCAAAGATTTTAGAATTTATAGTACATAAACAACTCTCCAATTTTCTACAAGTAAATAATCTGGTTTTCGTCGCGGTCATAGCACTACTACAGCGTTGTTAAAGGTAACTGAAGAAATCCGAAAAGGCATGGAAAGCACAAAACTAACAATTCTTGTGTTAATAGATTTTACTAATGCCTTTAACACTGTTGATCCTGATCTGCTTATCGCTACATTGACTCGTCTTGGTGTATCATCGGAGGCTTTGCCTTGGTTTAATTAGTACCTACAAGGTCGTCAACAGCAGGTTCGGATAGGTGATTCATTGTCTGATTGGTGCCAGTAAGATACGGGTGTCCCACAAGGTGAAATACTTTCCCCTTTACTTTTTTCATTATTTATTAATGGAATCACTTTTTCTCTCCATTGCCACTACCATCTTTACGCTGACGACTTGCAGCTTTATGTGCAAACCGATTCAACTACAATTAATAGTGCTATATCGTGGTTAAATGCCGACTTGGTGAATAACTCATGGTCGAAGAGATACGGTGTCGTTGTTAACCCGAGCAAGTGCCAGTCGATAATTATTGGAAGCTCACGTTTATTATCTAAAGTTAACTTTAATATCCTTGAAACGATCCGCTACGATAACATAATACCATTGAGTGACTCAGTTAAAGATCTTGGTATCTATCTGGATGTTAATCTTAGCTGGACTACCCAGGTTGTCAACATAAATCGTAGAATTTATGCTTCCCTGCACTCTCTTAATAAATTAAAGAATTTCTTGCCATTTAAAGCTAAAATTACTCTAGCTCAAAGTTTTCTTCTTCTTGTCATTGATTTTGGTGACACATGTTGCATAGACTTGACGGAGGAGCTACTTAATAAAATGGATCGAATTCAAAACTCCTGTATTCGATTTATATATGGATTACGTAAATTTGACCATATCTCCAATTTCCGTTCCCAATTAAAGTGGTTGTCCATCCGCGATCGACGAAATCTTCGAACCCTTTGCCTCCTTTACTCTGTCTTGAATGAACCCCATACACCTATATATTTAAAGGAACTTTTTACTTTTCTTGGTTCTGCCCACGATAAAAACCTTCGATCTTCATTCAACATTACCCTTGCTACCCCACTCACCACACCAACTTTGTATCTAAGTCATTTTCAGTCGAAGCAGCATCACTATGGAACAACCCCAGAAGATCAGACAGGCACCAAACAGGGCCATTTTCAAAAAGCTCGTTTACGCTCATTTTATGAATTCATGGATGTCGTTCTAATATTTATTATTTTGAGTGGTATGTTTTGTGTATGTGTATCATCACGGGTGCCTTACGGCGCCCGAGACCGCCTAGACGGCCCCAGGGTACCCAGCGGAGGGGTTTTAATCCCACCTCTTCGTAGCCGATGGTATGAGTCTACACCGAACAAGTGGCTAGCTCGTTGCAATGTTTTGAATAGACTCAATAACCCATCTATAAACAGTTTCACAAGTTGGTATAGTGAAACCGGGACCGACAGCTTAACGTGCTCTCCGAGGCACTATAGTGGTGTTGTCAAACAAATGTACATACATTTTTTAATTAAAAACTCATTGGTACACACCGGGATTCGAACCAGGGACCTAAGTGTTTTTAAGTCCAAGGTCTAACCAACTAGGCCACCACGTATATGAGTATTACTTAGTATGTGGATATTGTATATATATATCTATCTATATGTAGTATATTGTATGGTAGGAATATTAAGTAGTGTATGTAAGAATTTGTAATGTTATATTTAAAAAAATTAAGTTAAGGCCGCCATCTTAGATTTTAAAATGGACCTCAAATTCGTGCTCGGCACACCCAAAAACATAAATAACGAGTCCCATGTCGATTTTTAAAAATAAAATTAAGGTCGCCATCTTGGATTTTAAAATGAACCTCAAATTAGTGCTCGGCTCACTCAAAACCCTATATAACGAGTCCTATGTGCTCGTTATATAGGGTTTTGGGTGAGGGGAGCACGAATTTGAGCTCCATTTTAAAATCCAAGATGGCGACCGTAACTTTTTTTTTAAATCGTTGCATGTGAAAAGTTGTTCGATTTGATCAGCAGAACCTCATATTAGCCCAAAGTACATCCTTTCAAAGTCACCATGTATTACGAGTCCAATGTCGATTAAAAAAAATAAAGTTAAGGCCGCCATCTTGGATTTTAAAATGGACCTCAAATTCGTGCTCGACATACCCAAAAACATGGATAACGAGTCCAATGTCGATTTAAAAAAATTAAGTTAAGGCCGCCATCTTGGATTTTAAAATTGACCTCAAATTCGTGCTCTGCACACCCAAAAACATAGATAACGAATCCCATGTCGATTTTTAAAAATAAAATTAAGGTCGCCATCTTGGATTTTAAAATGGACCTCAAATACGTGCTCGGCTCACCCAAAACCCTATACATGGTGAATTTGAAAGGATGTACTTTGGGCTAATATGACGTTCTGCATATCAAATTGAACAACTTTTCCCATGGAACCATGTGTCGCAAATGAAAAAAAAATTTGGCTTCCCCATACAAATTGGTCATTTTAACATTACTAGTTTGTATGGAGAAGGCCATTTTTTTTTTTTTTTCATTTGCGACACATGGTTCCATGGGAAAAGTTGTTTGTATTGATCAGTAGAACATCATATTAACCCAAAGTACACCCATTCAAATTCACCCTGTATAACGAATCTTATGTCGAATTTTAAAAATAAAGTTAGGGCCACTATCTTGGATTTTTAAATGAACCTCAAATTCGTGCTCGGCACACCCAAAAACATATATAACAAGTCCCATGTCGATTTTTAAAAATAAAGTTGAGGCCGCCATCTTGAATTTTAAAATGGACCTCAAATTCGTGCTCGGCACACCCAAAAACATATATAACGAGTACAATGTCGATTTTTTAAAATAAAGTTGAGGCCGCCATCTTGGATTTTAAAATGGACCTCAAATTCGTGCTCGGTACACCCAAAAACATATATAACGAGTACCATGTCGATTTTTAAAAATAAAGTTGGGGCCACCATCTTGGATTTTTAAATGAACCTCAAATTCGTGCTCGGCACACCCAAAACCATATATAACGAGTCCCATGTCGATTTTTAAAAATAAAGTTGAGGCCGCCATATTGGATTTTAAATTGAACCTCAAATTCGTGCTTGGCACACCCAAAAATATATATAACGAGTCCCATGTCGATTTTTTAAAATAAAGTTGAAGCCGCCATCTTGGATTTTAAAATGGACCTCAAATTCGTGCTCTGCACACCCAAAAACCTAGATAACGAGTCCCATGTCGATTTTTAAAAATAAAGTTGAGGCCGCCATCTTGGATTTTAAAATGGACCTCAAATTCGTGCTCGGCACACCCAAAAATATATATAACGAGTACAATGTCGATTTAAAAAAATAAAGTTGAGGCCGCCATCTTGGATTTTTAAATGAACCTCAAATTCGTGCTCGGCACACCCAAAACCATATATAACGAGTCCCATGTCGATTTTAAAAAATAAAGTTGAGGCCGCCATCTTGGATTTTAAAATGGACCTCAAATTCGTGCTCGGCACACCCAAAAACCTAGATAACGAGTCCCATGTCGATTTTTAAAAATAAAGTTGAGGCCGCCATCTTGGATTTTAAAATGGACCTCAAATTCGTGCTCGGCACACCCAAAAATATATATAACGAGTACAATGTCGATTTAAAAAAATAAAGTTGAGGCCGCCATCTTGGATTTTTAAATGAACCTCAAATTCGTGCTCGGCACACCCAAAACCATATATAACGAGTCCCATGTCGATTTTTAAAAATAAAGTTGAGGCCGCCAGCTTGAATTTTAAAATGGACCTCAAATTCGTGCTCGGCACACCCAAAAACATATATAACGAGTCCCATGTCGATTTTTAAAAATAAAGTTGAGGCCGCCATCTTGGATTTTAAAATGAACCTCAAATTCGTGCTTGGCACACCCAAAAATATATATAACGAGTCCCATGTCGATTTTTTAAAATAAAGTTGAAGCCGCCATCTTGGATTTTAAAATGGACCTCAAATTCGTGCTCTGCACACCCAAAAACATATATAACGAGTACCATGTTTATTTTTAAAATAAAGTTAAGGTCGACATCTTGAATTTTAAAATGGACCTCAAATTCGTGCTCGGCTCACCCAAAAACCTAGATAACGAGTCCCATGTCGATTTTTAAAAATAAAGTTGAGGCCGCCATCTTGGATTTTAAAATGGACCTCAAATTCGTGCTCGGCACACCCAAAAACATATAACGAGTACCATGTTTATTTTTAAAATAAAGTTAAGGTCGACATCTTGAATTTTAAAATGGACCTCAAATTCGTGCTCGGCTCACCCAAAAACCTATATAAAGAGTACCATGTTTATTTTTAAAATAAAGTTAAGGTCGACATCTTGAATTTTAAAATGGACCTCAAATTCGTGCTCGGCTCACCCAAAAACCTATATAAAGAGTCCCATGTCGAATTTTAAAAACAAGTTGAGGCCGCATCTTGTATTTTTAAATGGACCTCAAATTCGTGCTTGGCTCACACAAAAACCTATATAACGTGTCCTATGTCGAATTTAAAAAAAAAGTAACATTCATACTTGATGATCATTGACTACTGTCGTTGCGACCGGAACCAAAAAATATTTAATAATAATATGTAGGACAATTTACACATATTTCTCTGGTCACAAACTAAGTTACTATGTGTATCAGAAACAACAATATTATATATAATAATCACCCAGACCATGACAAACTGTATTAATATTTTTTTGTCATGGGTGGGAATCGAACCACGACCTTTGGATATTACACAAAAGTCGGAGGCAGTCAAAAATAATTCCTATAAAAAACGTCAATCGACTGTCGCGGTTACCCCTATATATGTGGCTTCTCTATGTTGTCAAAAAAATAAATAAAAAAGTTATAGGTAACCGATAAAAAAAAATCGATGTTGTTTCGCGGTGACTCTGGTTTTCCTTGTTCCAGATTCGAAAACTCAAATTTATTCCTAAAACTAAAAAAAATATATATTATTTTGATTAAAAGTATTTTTTCTATAATTCAAGGACCTGTAAGGTTTATACATGGTCAAATTAATTACGTAAATCTTTAGTAGCCCCGGCAGCACGTGAGATACACGTCCGTTCGCATCGGCACACTAGGCGGGACTGGTCAACGGGGTCATATAATTACTTATTATAGCTCTTGGATCTGCTCCGCAAGATTGAAAATCGCACAAACAATTTTCAATCAATAAAAATGTCGTAAGTCACAAAACTAATTTTGTCTATAACATACTTAATAATTTATTTAGGTAAAATTTCGTTTAGTAGTGGATTATAAACTGTATTTTCTTGTGAGGTGTATTTATTTTAGACTTAAAACTCAACCCGTTTAGAAGAAAAATGTATAATAAAATAAATGTAATATACATTAAAAAGGCATCATTTTAAAATAGAAAAAGTATCGAAAAAAAGTTTTCCAATTAGGTTTTTGGTTAAGACATGGAGAGAGGAAGGCCTGAAAAAACTTAAGTTGAAGTGTTTTAATAAATAGATGTGTGCTTGCCTCTGCAGATATAAGCAAATAAGACTTAAATTTATAGTGCCTCCTCTTAAGTCCGCCTTTATACAATTTTAGTGCAATAAAGTTTTTAAAATAAAAAACATAAAGGCATGTACCAACCTATTAAAATTTAAATGACAAACTATGCGTTTTGTTTTATTTTAGTTTAACCCAGCTGGTTTTATATTTGGTCTAAAAAGCAATTTTTCGGAATGTATTATCCAACAAAATTATTTGAAATACTAATTACAAAATACGTTTGGGTAGAGTAATTAAAATATAATTATATTTAATACATATTTGTATTTTTTTTTAATAAAATGCAATGATAAAAATCCTGGTGGCGGGACTTGACGACGAACTGACGATCCTCTCTTTCGCGGCAAGGCACCCAACCACTGAGCCAACCAGGTTCCAGTCACCCCTCACGAAATTTGTCATTGCTTATTATCTCTTTATACACAGACGCCCTCTATGTGATTTATTCTAATAACTCTATATTAGAGTGAAGTTAGAAGTTCACTCTCTAAAAATAAAAAAGAAGCGACCTCAGCCTAGTGGTTAAGTCACTGCGCAACTGATAACAAGGTTAAGCAGATGACAACAAGGCCGGACCTGGGATGGGACCGCTATATACAACGAGGCTATTTCATCATAAACACCGCAACAAGCTCGCCACTTGTTAGGTGTTGCCTCCGAATACCATCGGCGAAATGAGGACGGGTCCCTACGCTGGGGACCCTGAGACCGTTTAAACGGTTCTCGGGAGCCAAAGAGGCACCCGTGATGGTATTTATTTTAATGTAGTAAGTTCTGTAGTATAAAATACTGACACAATATATAAAAAAAACAGACTTTTCTGCCATAGTACTAGAAACTAGACCTTCACTCTTAATGTCCCCTCCATTGTCGAACCACCGGAGATGGTTAGATCGGATGGTAAATGTTCGGATGGGGTGTCATTGATTCAAGGCCGCGCACTGGTTTGGGATTACATAAATAATTGTATTGCATCATGTGCCTCGCACGTAACAACCAGCCATAAAAAATCTGTAGCTACTGCAGAGTACGCGGAGACCATAATCAATCATTATTTCATTCCATTTGCAATAGAAACGATGGGCCGTAGTTCGAAGACACTTTGGCATTCCTCCGCGAGCTTAGTGAGCTTCGTTTAGTGACGGTGACCCTCTGAGTAGGGAGTACTTTATTCAAGGGGAGCATTCTCGGCATTCTATGCTCATCCCATTTTTTTTTAGTTTTTAATTTTAATCACCTTCTTCTTGTTATTTATCTAATAAATAAACATTTACGATGAAAAATACTGTAATTTCGTTATTTATAGGAAAAATATTCTCCAAATAAGTTCATTTCTTTTCTTTCACATCAAATAGTTATACATATGTTGTAAATTTATTTAACGACATTTTTTCGGTTATCGCCTTAACTATTTATTAACGTCTAGCTACAGAAAAACGAGGTAAAGACAAAATAATTAGCTCGATTATGTAAAAAAAAATGCTTACATTTTTTTAATAAAAAAGTCTACATATAAATTTCTATGTTCAAGTCCTAGCCCCGCACGACGCGTCGTTCCAGAGATATAAAACAGGACTAAAAACCCCTAAACCTTTTTAAACTCCTATTAACATTTTAAAAAATCATGGAACACCTGTAAAACTTATTTTACATAATATATAAGTGTATGTGTAAGTACGTATTACAAGTATGTAGTAGGAAAGTTAATATCTTTGTGGCAGAAGAAAAAGATATTAACTTTCCTAAAAATTCATGTTTCCCATTTTCAGCCCCTAGCTTGGGATTAAAATTTTGGAAAAAAAATCTAAATGGTAATGTTACTAGTATTAGTATGTTTGTTTAGCGTTAATGTCATTCAGGATAAGCTTATTTTAATTATATTAAAAATAAAGAATGGTGATTTCTAATACCACCATTAATATTTTTTTATGAAACATATTTTGCCTTGTATTTTACGGGTTTTGCACTTAAGAAATACTATTTATAAATTCACTATAATCTGCTGGCAAACTAAATTTTAACAGAATCCATTAAGGTTCGTCCAAATGCACATATTCGCACGTAACTAATGTTGGAAAACTAAAGTTTATATATTTCTAAACTCGCAGAGCATGTAAGTATTTAAGTAGTTTTCCAGTTTCACGAAATTTTAACCAAAATTCAAGTTAAGTAGACCTTTAATGATATGTATTTTTGTGTATTTTCATTAATATGTTTACGTAACTAGGTATATTATCATTAAAATTACTGAAATATCAATCCAAATTAATATGTTACGAGTAAAATTACATATGGGCTCGAACGAAACAAATCATGCTTATAATATAATATCATTGCTCTTAATAAAATTCGAAATTATTTTTCAAATATACACATTTCAAATATACGTTGGAGACTGAATTGATAAAAATGTTATTGTTTTTAAGTACAGGGTACAAACCCCAGTATGAGTGCAGTAGATATATTTGCTTTAATTTTAAAAAATGTCTGACATCAATACTACCATAGCACGTTAAGATGTGGTTCTAGTTTCACTATAGAAAATTGTGAAACTGTTTATAGATAAGTTATTGAGTGACAGTAGGTCACTGCGACGAGCTGACTACTTGCTCGGTGTACACGCAGAACATCATCGGCTATGATGAGTTGGGAATAAAATCTCCCTGAATAACTTTAGGCTTTCTAGGTAAATGGACAGTTAATTTAACTATAAAGCAGCGAAAGTATTAAAATATAACCGTAATGCAAAAGCGTTTTTGTCGCCGCCCGTAATCACATAGATACAAAAACACATGTCCAGTAGCTCTACCACAAGTTTTGGCAGTTTTTACTATATTCGCTAGTAACTATAGATAGAAATCAACCAATAAGAGAGGTTTATTTGACAAATAAAGCGATCTCATTGATTAATCCCAATCTATAGTTACTAGCGACTTAAAAGTAGAAACTGTTTGCAGAAACTTGTGGTATACAGCTATTGCTCCAGTAAAAAAAAAACTATCTCAAAGCAGACTAGGTACACCAATCTGAAAAACACCACTCTGATGAAATTGTGTTCTGACGTATATACGTTGAGGTACACATAGTATATTGTTAGTAAGTACCCCGAAGCAAATATAAATTCAACCAGTACTCGCAGCAAAATACGAAATTAAATTTACTTTCACCACTACATTGAACATTTATTATAATGTAAATGTGTCAGAAGTGCGTAGACGATACGTAATGTATGTCTATTTCAAATGTGTCATACATTATGAATTCTCACGAGCAAGCGGCATCAAATGGCCTAGTCTATTATTATGTCTATTTACAATAGTTTATATTCATAGTCTGGTCATTTTACTTCTGTTGAATATAGCGGATGATTTTGGTATCCATTACAATGGGCTAATATTATTTCCATGACTTGTAATTAAAAATAATACATCTATTATATACAATCTTGGCTTTCAAAACAAAAGTAGTTCAATAAAGTTATTCTAAAATATTGGCATTTTCAGTTAGCTAGGGGCAGTATTATTAGTCGTTACTATTATTGCTTTAGGCCTATTACAATGGGCTAATATTATTTCCGTGACTTGTAATTAAAAATAATACATCTATTATATACAATCTTGGCTTTCAAAACAAAAGTAGTTCAATAAAGTTATTCTAAAATATTGGCATTTTCAGTTAGCTAGGGGCAGTATTATTAGTCGTTACTATTATTGCTTTAGGCCTATTACAATGGGCTAATATTATTTCCGTGACTTGTAATTAAAAATAATACATCTATTATATACAATCTTGGCTTTCAAAACAAAAGTAGTTCAATAAAGTTATTCTAAAATATTGGCATTTTCAGTTAGCTAGGGGCAGTATTATTAGTCGTTACTATTATTGCTTTAGGCCTATTACAATGGGCTAATATTATTTCCGTGACTTGTAATTAAAAATAATACATCTATTATATACAATCTTGGCTTTCAAAACAAAAGTAGTTCAATAAAGTTATTCTAAAATATTGGCATTTTCAGTTAGCTAGGGGCAGTATTATTAGTCGTTACTATTATTGCTTTAGGCCTATTGCAATGGGCTAATATTATTTCCGTAACTTGTAATTAAAAATAATACATCTATTATATACAATCTTGGCTTTCAAAACAAAAGTAGTTTAATAAAGTTATTCTAAAATATTGGCATTTTCAGTTAGCTAGGGGCAGTATTATTAGTCGTTACTATTATTGCTTTAGGCCTATTACAATGGGCTAATATTATTTCCGTGACTTGTAATTAAAAATAATACATCTATTATATACAATCTTGGCTTTCAAAACAAAAGTAGTTTAATAAAGTTATTCTAAAATATTGGCATTTTCAGTTAGCTAGGGGCAGTATTATTAGTCGTTACTATTATTGCTTTAGGCCTATTACAATGGGCTAATATTATTTCCGTGACTTGTAATTAAAAATAATACATCTATTATATACAATCTTGGCTTTCAAAACAAAAGTAGTTCAATAAAGTTATTCTAAAATATTGGCATTTTCAGTTAGCTAGGGGCAGTATTATTAGTCGTTACTATTATTGCTTTAGGCCTATTGCAATGGGCTAATATTATTTCCGTGACTTGTAATTAAAAATAATACATCTATTATATACAATCTTGGCTTTCAAAACAAAAGTAGTTTAATAAAGTTATTCTAAAATATTGGCATTTTCAGTTAGCTAGGGGCAGGATTATTAGTCATTACTAAATCTAAGGCCTAAATCAATAATAATTGATTTAGGCCTATTACGCCGCATAATGTTAAGCTAAACTTTAACCAAAATGACGTATATGTCTGTCAATTTTCAATGTCACCAGGTTTGCATTACGTAAGAATTGCATCATATCGATTAATGATTTGTTTAGCGTTGTGCGCGAAATCACCCCGCTTGTATTCCATTGAAATGCATAAGGGGTTGCAAAAGTCGGAGCACGCAATTTTATTTTTTGGATGTCAAGAGAGGTTAGTGTACAGTTAAATCCATGCTTGTGGGGTCGTAACTCTTGTACCGCGGCCGCCATCTTGTAAAATGGGTTGCGATGGTTTTTACAATTTATGAGGCTAACTAACAAACCAAAATAGACAAAAGTGGGAACCAATTTTCTTTTGTTTGGTACTTTTTTCTGATTAATTTATAAAAAAATACAATAGAGCATTTTGATAGAGAGGTTTTCGAAGAATAATTTGCCACCCGCTACGAGGCGCTAGGAGGTCTGGTGGCGCGTTTTTTAACGTCGTATCCAAGTAGCATAATCACGGATATTTTCTAGCTGACATAATAATTACTGTAATTAAGAATATCATAATATATTTCCCAATATGCTGTGTCTGCAGTCTCTTTGATGGACCAGGCTGCGTCTCAGGCTCTTGTTGAGTTTCCGATATTGAATTGCAGAGGAAGGATGAAGAATGTAATGGCGTCATTGTTGACAGGTCCTTTTGACCTGGACAGACTACCTCGTAGGGTAGTTGTGAAAAAGGGTCAATTACTAATTATTAATAAGATTGCAATGTCAATCATATAAATATTTCTTTAAAAAAATTTAGATAGATGAGTGAAAACTATGCCTAATCATTTATATAGATGTATTCTTACGAGAACTGGAGAATAGTCCTAAGCTTCGCATTGCTGAAAAAAACTACAATTTATCGCGACGAGCTAGCCACTTGTACGGTGTGGACTCATACCATCGGCTACGACGAGGTGGAATTAAAACCCCTCCGCTGGGTACCCTGGGGCCGTCTAGGCGGTCTCGGGCGCCGTAAGGCACCCGTGATGATATGTATGAAAAAAGTTTGTAAAATGCTTTGATGTCATTATTTTTGTGAAATAACAAGACGTATAACGATTTTAAGAAAATTTGTACTCAAAGTTTTATCTTTTTTCGTATGGTTCTACGACAAAGAATCGGAACCATAGTTGTAGAGAATTTAATTTGCAAAAATTAACAAAAATAGTTTTACAAATTTTCTGTATGACGAGTTTGCCCAATATAGCGTAAAAACCAATAGCGGTCCTTTTTACAAGATGCCGGCCGTGGGACAAGGGTTTCAACCTCACAAACATGGATTTAACTTTACACTAAGAAATAAAATTGCGCTCTGACTTTTGCACGCTAAGCCTATAGAATAAACAATTTTATAGTTATTGGTTCCAACTGTCAAAATTTAGTATTCACATGCAGTATGACAGTCCAACGTAAGACTGCCAGTCTTAGCTCTCGCCTAAGGACTATGAATCCTGTCCTGACATAAAATATAACTTCTCGCCTAGAAAATAGTTGTTTGTTTGCATCATGTGATGGATGGCATGGTGCGTCGTCGCCGTATAATTTATAAAACAGGTTGAATTTGAAATGTTGTACTTTGGGCTAATATGAAGCTCTCTCTACTGATCAAAACGAACAACTTTTCCCATAACACTTTGTGTCGCAAATAAAAAAAAAGTTTGGCTTCCTTATACAATTGGTAATTTTAGCATTAGTAGTTTGTATGGAGAAGGCTTTATTTTTTCATATGCGACACATGTTTCCATGGGAAAAGTTGTTTGATTTGATCAGTAGAACCTCATATTAGACCAAAGTACAATCTTTTAAAGTCGCCATGTTTAAAATCCTAGTATTTTTTTATACATTTATTCATAATATTTTTTTTATATGAACGAGATCTTATAGAGCATGTGTAGAAGATGCACCAACGTCGACGTCTGTCATTTTACGTATGCCCAAACCGCTAAACTTAATGCTAGCTTGTGACCATTCGTTGTGTTAGTTTAACATTTAAAATACTTTCCAATGTATATTTTATAGCATTTAGACGTGATTTTCAGAACTTCTTCTTTGCTTGAAAGATTATACTTTATATTTTCTGATGATAGAGGGGATTAGCCCAGCATTCAAATATTATTATTGTTAATAATTTCTGGAATTGTTTAAAAACAGAATGATTAAAACTTGAACAAAAGTAAATCTCATATTTAGAAGGATTTATTTCTAGGCTTAGATTTTTTAATTTAGAAACGAGGTTTGAAAAATCTTTAAAAAAAATATCACTAGAATCTGCTAATATGCCATCATCTAAGTACTAAACTTTGAGGTTGGAATTAAGCGATGCTATAAAAGGTTGTAAAGAAAGAGCAAAAATCAAGGACCCAGTTGGTCTCCCTGCTGCGCGCCAACCTGAGAGCTAATGGATTGTGCCATAGAATAAGTCTGAAGGTTAAATGTTAAGCAACTGATTTACATTGCCAAAGAAAAGGATATAATTTTGGAATTTTCGTTTAAATACACTTCAAGACTTCGTCTCATTCCAAAGAATTGAAGGCATTTTTGATGTTCAATTGTAACATTTTGTTTTTAGACTTTTCGATCTTTTTTAAGTACGTACGGGAGGCATGAATAGCTTTGCATCCTTTTTTCGAAATCAACTTGATGAGGACCAAAATAACATGCTAGATCTTGAGCTGCTGTTCGGCAAGCAATTTTGGCGAACAGTCATCTAAGTTAATCTATCTACATATTAATCCTTAATAAGTTATAAAGTAATAAGTAATATAATACATAGAATAAACTTACAAGACAAAATCGATATACAAATATCTACGCAAATATCTAATTCTTCAATCTTTAATAAAAAAGTTATTAATACAATAAACTTACGAAACGGTATTGATATACATGTAGGTATGAAAATCTCTAATGATAATTTTCCTACAATTATTATACCAATGATTCAACCTATATTGTTAATTCTATCTTTCTTTCGAATTATTTTGTCTTCAATATTTATTATCAATGTACCTATAATAAGAACTCATTTAACCGTCTCATTTTATTTTTATGCAGATAATTTAGTATTTAAAATAATAATAACTTGTTTACAAAAACATTTATTATAAAAAGCACCTACTTAACCTGATTATTTATTAACATTATAAGGTATAAATAAATACCACAAATTTTATTTTTGGAAGCATCATTTTGAGGTCGAAACATTTTATTCGCTAAAATATTGCAACTGTAAGCTATAAACGTTTCAAATGGGAATGGCAACTTTGTATGGCTTGTGTCGTTACATTATACATTTAGGTAAAGTTGGTTTCAACACTTTATTAAACCAGAAGGAGGTGGCGATTAATATAATATTATTGCTACAGCATGCAACGTGAACCATATATACTCTGCACACTCCAGATAGGATTGAAGTATATGTATTATTATGTAAATAGTTTCTCTGTATGCAAATTCGTCTGTGATACTACCCATTTCGTTACCGCATTATTAGTGGGAGTGATCAATGTATTGATCAATCTCATTCATTGACTTTGTATGTATGCTTACCTCTAGTTAGATACAATGACACACATGCTCCAATAAAAAACCTACGCGTATTAGAAAAAAATCTTCTGTCCCAGATTAAAATTTGGAATTATAGATAGGTATCAATTGTTACTTCATAAAATTAGCATATGTATAATATTATATATATTTTACGATCGCCTTGTATTTTTTTAATATTTATATTTTTTTAAAGTTTTCTATCTGTTGAAATGAATAAACTATTATAATTGTTACTGAACTTAAAATTTAATTAAGGGATCTAAATCTGACAGACTTTAATCCTGTTTGGAGTATATACGGTTTCCATTACGCGCTGCATAATGATGAAACCTTTACATTGTACTCGTATCTAATACATGCGCATGCAACTGGGGAGGCTACATTCAATAGAATATAGAATTGAGGCGGAGTGCGCTTGGGGAAATCTTGATAGTGTAGTGTATTGCAAGGCTAAATCTGATTTGCTTTGCTGGGTTATACAAGGTTATACTTTACTTTAACGGAGGTTGTTTGCGCATAACGATAATATATTTGAAGTCATAATTTTATGGGACGTTTATTTTTTTTACTCTCAAAAAAAAAACAATTCAATATACAAAAATCAGAAAAAAAAATAAGTATCTATTAAAATTTTATACGGACAGCGCCATCTGCCCCCGTGGTAGTCGCGGATCCAGGGAGGTGACCCAAATTGCTTACCTATATATAATTTGGTACGCATCGATGAAAGTATAGACGGAAATAAACAAATTATATTTAAATAAATATTATTTTATTTACTTGGTTATACGTAATCTTATGTACATGTTCAATAAATTTAGGTGAATTTTCTAGATGCTTCAAACATGTTATCGCCATTGTTACTTATAAAGGCATTTTTTTTTTGAAACTGCAAATGTGTTATTTATTACTATAGAAACCATTGAAGACATAATTGTAAAAAAACTCGATTAATAACACTTTAAAAAAATAGGTGGGAGGAAGGCCTCTATAACCTCGCTAGGCCGACCGACCGTTTTAGTCTTTGGGTTCACCAATTTTTAGAGGAGACTACTATCGATTTCTTGTGGTATCTCATTTCAGGGTGAGGTTACGAAACGGGCGGGTGATTTGATGATAAAGCAGCGAGTACTAATGATTGTCTAATACATATTTAGTGTTAAATATTAGTTAAACACGTATCTACTACGAGAGTATATTTTATTTTATTTGAAACAAGGGGTTCATAATATATTACAATTAAATAACAATTAGGGATAGGTAGGTCTTATTAAAAATCAAAACTAATTTAACTATTTGGGAGATCACAGATTTATACTTTACTATGGTCAGTAGAAATCTGTTACAAATTACTTAAGTAATGTAAACTCCGTGCACTTCTGTTGGTACTAATTTGATTAAATTTAGATTAGAGTGAAATTGCTTTATAGATTGTTAGGATCTTTTTAATTTCGATCTTAATTCAATAATGCTCAATAAAGTCTTTCGGTTCAGAGAATTCTTACTCAAAAACTACGTAGGTTGGGCATAACAAAAAAAAATGGCATTCCATAATCTCACAGTGCAAGAAGTCCAAGTAATTTAATATATTTTATAGTGGAGCCCGGGATGCTAAATTTGCAGTTACTAAAGCGTCATGAGGACCTATTGGATTATAAATTTATTATTTTAGCGCGTACCTACAGATTTTCAAAAATGTTTAAAAAAAATCACATGGAAATACTCGAGCGCGTCAGACATTCATAGCCTATCTGATAACCGAGATATATTATTCTGACGATTAATTAGTGGGGGGTGGCCGTAAAAAGGGGTAGCGGGGTTTATTACTGCAGTAATAAAAACAAAATAAATAAATTTATAATTCCACCATTTACTTTATTATTTTAATAAAAAATTACCTATGTAAACTATGCTGTTTTTAAAATAATATTATAAATTACCTAGTATGTACTTAAAACCTATATACATATATTTTTTGATACACTATAGGGTGTGTGTATTAAAGTATTTTTACTTTTCTAATTTAATTACACAAAGGTAGAATAAAAGTTAAATCTATTTTCATTTTATTAAGAATACCGTTTTGTTTGAATTCCTGATTATTAAGTACTAAGTACTTAGTAATTAGATAGTATTAAATTAATCTCCAGTGGGGATCACCTTGCTTCGTGGAGATTCTTTACGAAGCAAGGTGATCTTAGGTAACTATCTCTGTAATTGTAATATAACATTGTAATATAACGTGATGCGTAACATGTCTTAGAGTGATGTGACATATCTCTTTTTCCATACTGTGATGTGATATCACATTACATTTAGGGCGCGTTCCGACCTCAGCATCGCTGCCACGGATCGCTGTTTTTTTTAGCCCAAGTCGTTCCAGCGCGTAAAAAAAGTTAGCAATTCAAGTTATCACCAATCGTTCCGCGGCCAGAAATTTTTACACGAAAAGTTAGCAATTGTAGCTCGGGCTACTTTTTGTCAGATGTTTGTTTACATGTAAATATCTATCTACAAATTGGATTTTTTATATTTTTTTATATAAACATATCTGCTTTAGTTTTAAAAGTTCGATTAAACCAAAATACTAAATATGGTTTAACTAAATTCAGCTTTGGTATGTTTAGTTTGAGGTTATTAATTAAATTAATATTATAAAATTATTGTATTTAAACAATAGTTAGTTAAAAAATATTTATTTATTATATATTGATAAGGTAGTAATATTTTTAATTTCAGTTATTTAATTAAAAAGAGCTTCTTGTTAAAAAAGTGGCATCAAGAATCAACACCGATCGTATCAGAGCTGCATTTTCGCATCCTTAAAAAATTACATGGCTATGTTGAAACGGCGGATGATCAGGATGTTGATGTCACCACGAAAAACTGCCCGCGCTACAGACTCGGAACGCACCCTTAAATGCACTGTTTCGCGCATACGTCGTACATCTACTAAAACAAACACGTGTTTGTGATCAGCTGAGATAGCTACCATGGGTTTGAGCATTGTAGCAACGTAGCGTATTTGAAAACGTATACGTCAGCAACAACCAATACGGCTGCTTTATTTATAATAACAGATTTGAATAAAGCGATCCATTTGGTTGAGGCTCACGTATACGTATACAAATACGTTACATTGCTACAATGCGCAAACCCATGGTAGTACCTCTGATCGGCTGCCCTTAACAAACGCCCCTATATTAAGGGTTCATATATGGACGCGCAAAATCCCCGCTTGGGCTCCCCTACCATGTGTAACATGAAAAGAAATATTAACCATATCATTTTTCATTCCATATTTGGCTAATTACCTATAATCCTTAATATTTTTTTTTAATTAATGATATCTCATTCCTCTATCCCTGCATTCCTAAAATACTTAATTTTAAATTAAGAAGAGGAATGATACATCTTTTTATTCGAATATTTTTGTTATTATCTATATATATAATACATATAAATAACCAATTTATATGAAATTTGGTATGGGAATAGTTTGAGACCCTGGAAAGGACATAGGGTATATCACTTTTTTATATAGCTTACACATCCCCAATAGCTATATTTGTGTTTTAATAGTCTCTTAGGAAAAATAAATAAATACACCAGATAGAGAAGTGTTATGTGAAGCAAAGTTAAGGGTATATTAAAATGGCATAAAACTGCCTTAAATATTTTTTTATGTATATTTGAATATATTAATATTTTGAGGAATGAGGAATTATATTTTTTGATTTAAAAGTTGATATTTTATGTAATCTTTTTGGCTATTTACCTAAATGATTTCTAAGGTACTTACTAAACTTTAAAAGTACTTAAGTACCTACCTTTATTTTTTCAAACTTATTAATGCATGCGAAGCCGCGGGCAAAATCTAGCTGATAAACCAAACTACGTTCAAATGAAGCCTTGTAAAAATGGCTGTTCCCCAGGACTGAGATTTAGGACCTTTCTCGATACGGGAGATGGCGCAGTCTCTGCGTCTCTACCATGGGTTTGCGCATTGTAGAAACGTAACGTAATCATTTACGCATACGTGAGCAACAACCAATGAGATCGCCTTATTTTTGGTAACAGGATTAAATAAACCGATCCTATTGGTTGTTGCTCACGTATACGTAAATAAATACGTTACGTTTCTACAATGCGCAAACCCATGGTAGAGCCTCTGTTTATAATTTCGAAGCAGTTTACGGCGAGTAACTTAGGTATCTGATGAGGCTCTTAAATGCTCATGCTGTTTCAACTGCAAAGTATTACCTTTCCCTGCGAATGATGGTGAGTTCCGTCGATAGTATCGTCATTATTCAAATTTTGATTTTGGCAGTTTTCAGTCACCCGAGACGTTCAGACGAGACGTTCGATGTCAATTGTCAAAATCCATATTTTTTGACTGAAGGTGTTTCCATCGAAGGAATTTCAAATTCTCTATAGCTTAAGTGAGCAGTATCATTATTTTTTTAAGTACTTATTTAAGGTCCTACCACGCTATCTATACCTACTCTTGAATCTAACTACTTATCATTGTACAGTGTGCTTGTATAATGATAAATAGTTACACTTACTTAGAAAGTATAATCAATGTATTTTAAATAATATCTGGGAGTAAATTTTAATTATTATAAAAATATTAATTTACAAACATTAGGTAGTTACACCAAATTTTACCACCAAAACACAAACGCCGACAAACAGAAAATTTTGTAAAACCTACCTATCGGAGGACCCTATAACGTGCCAATAATGATATTTTATTCAGACACAAGAAGTACAATGACTGTACATGATATCTTTAAAGATCTGTTCCGGGATTATTTATACACCGAATGCGACAAGGAAAAATAAACAACACGGCGCGGCGTTGCGGCGAATCGCACCAAAATAGACTTACCAATTGTAGACAAAGGGCGGTGTTCCATCAGGGGTCCTTAGGGCCAAGACGGCGTCCGAACCTGGAACCGCTTTCACCACCTTAAGGTCGCCGCTGGAGAACTTAGGCGGAATCATGGCGAATAACTCGCCGGCCCACCGCGCCGCGCGCGATCACTTTATGCTCTAAACCAACTCGCCCGCCAGGCATTCCTATGTCTAAAAATAATACACAAAATATTCTGTTTCTTACCACTCCGACCGTACATACATTTTACTGGACCGATTTTCTCTTCTCCGAATTTGCTTATTTTGAAAATATAGCGCGATGTTTGCTAAATATTATTTTGAGTGGTTAAATAAATATGATTGACTGCACATTATTTTGTTTTGTTAGACAATAGTAGAATTAGGTAAAGTAAACAGATATTATTTATGAGGCATAAGATAAATGTGGAGAACTAAAATACCTATGTGGAAACAAATTTATTTTATTTACACATACATAGGTAATGTTAAAATTAAAATAAAATCTTGGATCACGGCATGTTATTTTGTTTGTACCTTATTGTAAGCAGAGCTACAAAGTCCAAGAATAGGGTCGTTCAATACACTGTTGTTTAATATCAATGAACGCTCCCACTATGCCGGCTACGAATTATGCGAAATGGACGGCGACAAGACTTGCGTTACGAGTTTACCTTATTCTCGCAGTTTTATCGTCTAATCAACTGGCCGTTTCGTAAACGTATCCCGCAAGGAGACTACCGACAAAAAATCAATGCAATATCCTCCTGAAAACCGGTAAAATGATACACTAAATCCGAAACATGACTAGGTCACTTGCAGTTTTTGTATATGAATAGGCCCACTGCCCAATAACCAACAAAAGCGTCGGTCGGCCTAGGAAAATTATAGAGAGCTTTCTTTTACCTAAAAAAACATTAAATGCATAAGTCTTTTGTTGACTGTTGGTTGTTTTAATTCTTGAACTTCACATAATAATATTACATCTACCTTATGCCGCAGATTACATAACAATACCTAAAGGTACTGGATTCAGGCGTACTACGTGACTACGCGACTTTGTATAAATAATTAAAGATGTTACGGGTCAGAAATTAATTAGTGGCACATAATCATGACCACAAAAAAAATCAATACCATTTTCTAAACAAAATCTCAGGAAGATGATCGCATACAAACCAACTTAAGTGACATAAAAAAGGATTTTGTATTTAAAATGGGCTCACATACTCTGTCGATATTGGGAACTCTACCCTTCACTGTGTTTCAGTACCTTCTTTATACAACCAAGTGCTATAAGATCTCGTCAGCGCCATCTTGGAAACGCGTTAAAAGTTCCAACGGCAGTATTAGTTTACTCAAGCATCAAAATGATTCTAGTACTGTTATATCTTTGTCTTGATGCATGGCCTGAATTGAGAAAGACTACTTTTAGTTTTCTACTTTACAAAAGTAGTTAATCTGTCATTTGATAATAAAAGATTAACTAATAGAAGGCGTCTCTGTATAAGTAGATAATATATAAGCAATGACAAAATTCGAACCAGGTTCCAGCTCCGTTCCAGGTTGGCTCAGTAGTTGAGTGCCTTGCCGCGAAAGCGAGGATCGTGGGTTCGAGTCCCGCCCACCAGATATATTTCAAATTATAATAATCCTTTTCTGGACTTAGCAATACTGAGCTTACAGCTTAATATTATTATTAGAGATTTTAACTATAAATATCTGATAAACATTCAAAAACATTTTTAAGTTAATAAATTTCTAGATTTAATCCAAACCACGAACAATGGACAGTACAGCATAATTAGCAAATTACAAACAATACCAATGAAATCAAAAGTCACAACATAGTAGGTCAAAAATAATATTATTAATAACAATTATTATGTCCAAATATAGTTTACACCATATGTGTGTATTACTGGTGACATAATAATAATATTTTACTGGTGACATATTATTATTATGTACACACATTATATTACACACATTTAATTCCCATAGTTAGCAAAACGTAATAACAACAAAATTTGTAAGGAATTCATTCATCATATTCATTAATAGTAGTAATTCAACATTGAAATTGTAAATAAGAATCATTGTCTGAATATAGTTTGTACCACAACATGTCATCAACGATACAAACAATCAATCAATTAAAGAACCAACAACAATCAACAAAATATGTAAGGCTATCACTCACCAATCACTAAAATTTAATACTAAAGCAATTTTTGATAATTAGTGATTTTTTCAGAAAAAAAATGTCCCCTAGAAATTCGCTACCTATTCCTTTTCATTGCCAGCAAGTTAAACAACTTTGTTTTAAACAACGATGCTTTATTATCTTTAAGACTATCTGGCAATTTGTTAATGTTGTAACCATATTATATGTGGTATTAGTAAAAAAAGTAGAATTAGATTGCTGATGTGGATAGACTTCGAATTTATTTTTAAGTTTACGAGGAGACTTACTTTCTGAAATTCTAAAGTGGTGTGGATTTTGTGTAACGAAACTGCAGGCTACAAATATATACAAGGCGGGCAGCGTTAGGAGTTTTAATTAAATAGACATTGCCTTGCAGCTATCCGTTTAGCTAATTCCTGTCATAGCTCTAATACATGTTTTTGTGTACTAAACAATGGTAATGTGTTACATTTCGCAGCATTTCCCTAGTTTAGTATACCATATCGCAAATTAGATTCTATAAATCCATAATATGCACTAAGTGTGACTTCTCGTGACACATCATACTTTTAAGTGCGTATACAAATCTATTTAATTTATGGTACATGCTGTTAATATTAGGTTTCCAGTTCATGTGACAATCAAGCAATACACCTAAAAACTTTATTTCTTTAACCTCTTCAATTACATATAATAATATGTTATTATAATATATCTTTGTCTTGATTGTGGAAAATAAAATTGTATGCAGTTTGTCTTTTGGATATTAATAAGCAAATTACTACAATTCAGCCAGTTTTTTTTTTGAGCGCATTATTTAGGTACCTACTATATTTTATAATGATTAATGTCTATTCCCTTAACTATCAAAGTAGAGTCATCGGTAAATAGAATCATATCATGTTTAATATTTAAGGGCAAGTCATTAATATAAATAAGGAATAATATTGGTCCCAAAATACTGCCCTGTGGGATACCATATTATATTGTCCTAACTTTAGACTTGATCTTTTCCTCATTGTTGCCACTATTTAAATATGAAACCTCTGTATATTGATGTCTCATTTCTAGATACGATTTAACCAATTTATATTTATGATACTTGTCTTATCTTAATTGTCGTGCTTTCCCGTATCGTGTTACTCTGGTCAGGTACACATTTTAAAGGCGTTAAGATAAAACTTAGGTAAAGATAAAATAACAAAAATATTAAGGGGCAAATTGAAGCAAAATACTTTTAAAAATAGACATAAAAACATATTTTAATTGGTTAGATAAAAATAAAATGATACAACAAAGATATAAAAATATTCCATATTTATATAGCAATGTAAAATAACAAAAATATTAAGGGGCTACATTGAAGCAAAATACATTTAAAACAGACATAAAAACATATTTTAATTGGTTAGATAGAAATAAAATGCTACAACAAAGATATAAAAATATTCCTGAGATTTTCCATATTTATATAGCAATGTTATAAAGTACCCTCAATCCTTTTATACAATGAACACGAAATTTTATCAAAAACTGTATGTCAACAAGGAGATCCTCTGGGTCTAGCTATTTTTAGTTTAACATGAACTCAACGTTTCGTATTTAGAAGACTCTTGGAAGTTTGGAATGATTTAAAAATATTATTCCAAAATTATGATTTGAAAAATATTATTCCAAAATTTCAACAAATTGGTTTAAAAATAAATTTCACTAAATGCGAATTATACATACCTATTTTTCCTTTAGCATTTTCTGTTTTGATATGTAGGTACTATATATATAATTTTGTATGGTTTATATTAGTATATTATGTATTGTGTGTATATTTAAATAGTTTATATACTATTCGCTATATATCCTTTAAATTGTTATTTTATTTGCTTTTGCATCCTATGCATAATCTTCCACTCTAACCTAACCTTTGAGTAGCTGGTAGAAAATGCCTAAGGCATTAAGTTCGCCTATGTCCAATTTTATTTTGCAATTTTGTGCATTAAATTATGTTAAATAAATAAATAAAATAGGTATTATTAACACCCAGACTATGACCAACCGTACAGAAAAACTTACTAATATTTTTTCTGCCATGGTTGGGAAACGAACCCACGACTTCCGGGTACAACGCCAAAGGCACAACCACTAGTCTACGGAGGCGGTCAAAACTTTTTCAACAATTGTGGTCTGTCACGCGATAATGGTCGGAGACCAGATGCTATGTCATTAATACAATGGAGGACGTCGTATCAATGCGTCGATACGATGGCGCTTCTCATCTGCCAGGTGTAAGAGAGAAGGTCGTAATAGCAGCAGAAAGAGCAGAGACAGCCAAGCGCCACAAGTACATAGATAAATTAGCTACATACTAAAGATTTTTTTATATGAAATTGCGCCTAAATTAATTGACTTCACTGGTGACCGGAAGGCTGGTACTTTTCCTGCACAAAGAATATCGCTTACAATCCAGCGAGGAAATGCTGCCTGTGTTCTGGGAACCATGCCACAGGACTCAAACTTAGATTTTTAGTAGGTTTTCTATTTTAGTTTTATTTTCATTGGTTTTATTTAGGTATTCATATTATTTTTATATAACTTATATATATATATATATATCATCATTACGAGTGCCTTACAGCGCCGGAGACCGCCTAGATGGTCTCAGGGTTACCCAGCGGAGGGGTTTTTAATCCCACCTCGTCGTAGCCGATGGTATATATATAGAGTCTACACTGAACAAGTGGCTAGTTTGTCGCTGTTTGGATAGACTCAATAACCCATTTATGAACAGTTTCACAAGTTGGCATAGTGAAACTGGGACCGACAGCTTGACGTGCTCTCCGAGGCACTATAGTGGTGTTATTAAACAAATGTACATGCATTTTTAGATTAAAAACACATTGATATACAGTATAAGTGATTTAAGTCCAAGGCCACCACGTATAAGTTTTATTAAAATATAATTTAATATTTTGTCAGTTATGGTTTAACCACCTTCATTTATAGAAACATAAATCTGAACAATTAACCACGAGGAAGACCACCAAGGTGAATAACGATAAATTTAGAGCTATGGTGAAAGCCTATATGAACCCGACTACCATTTTGTATGAAAGCGTTAGGTACAAAGTGCCTTCCAGGGGCGGATCCAGGATTCTATTTCGACAGGGCCCGTTTCGGCAAAAAGTTTCTTCTTGTGAAGTACCATTTACGTTAATGAGCGAAAAAAAAAGTGTCATCGTTAAACGTACGTTTGTACCAATTTTATACAGACCTATCATATTTAAAAAAAACGCTATCGTCATGGGCCACTAGGCTTCCTCCCTGGATCCGCTACTGGTGCCTTCATTGACTAGGTTTACTCAAAGAGAGTTCTTTCGCAGAAATTTATAGATATTGAGAGTAAGTAGGTATATTTTTCTTAGAAAATATTTATACATGGTGAATTTTAAAAGTTGTACTTTGGGCTAATATGGGGCTCTACTGATCAAATCGAACAACTTTTCCCATGGAACCATGTGTCGCAAATGAAAAAAAAAATGCCTTTACCATTTAAAGTCACCATGTATATAAATAAGTACTTTGAACCTTTTAATAATGCAAGTATATACTTTTCATACAAATTACTCCAGCCACAAAGTAGATACGTGTACCAGAAGCAATGATCAGATATACAATTTATGATGAGTTATATAAATATTTTTAGAAACTAGTAAACTACTAATTTATTATCATATATTCAGATTTTGTATAAGTATATAAAATAATATATATACTTACATTTACACTCGTTTAAAGTAAAAATAATTTCGAATTTTCAATAATTAGTGAATCTTATATTATACGATATTTTACTGTGAAAAGTATCGCAATATTTAAAAATAGTTACCTATCTTCAGTTTATATAAAAACCAACAACTTTTTCGTAGATAAACGCGATTCGTGACGCGCTGACCGCCATCTTGAATATCTCACTTCCAGTTGACATTTTGAGTTGGCAACAACCATTTTGAAATTTATAAGGGTGTTAAATTAAAAAATATTATATTGCTTTTGACATATTTTTTAATTTATAAGTTAAAAAATATGTCAAAAGCAATATAATCTGTTTTTAGAATTCATTATTAAGATTTTATATCTCCATTACGTACTTACTTACAGCCAAGATCACTCTCATTAATAAACGTTATATACTTACACAGCGGCCAAATTCTATTTCATTTAACGGTAACGGTAAATAGTCATATTTAAAAAAAGAGCTTGTTATTACTATCTAAATTCATAGGTAGTTTTTATTTATCTTTAATTATTCTATTCCTTTCCACTTTGTTATTTCTTCTTTCTCATTTTGTAGTTGGTAGTATTGTGTATATATAGTTTATATATATATAAGATGTATATTAGATTGTAAGTATTTTATATCATATTCATTGCATTATATACTCAGTTACTGTATTGCACCTACCTCACTTATTAACTCCTTTGATTGTCCCGAAGGTTTGACTAGATAATGCCTAGCGGCATTAAGTTGTATTTTGTATGCAATAAAGATTTAAATGAATAACGAATTCCTCTATGTACAACGCCCACGACAGCGACATGGAATGCTAAAAACTTTCAAACGCATCTTTATTACAAGGGAATAGAGTGCATATCCTTTTTTGGTTGTCGCTGATTGTCTAATTTTATAGGATTTCGTTATTTTGAAAGCTAACGTTTTCGTTCTGAGACACATAATATGGCCGCAGGTTATCTACCTAAAAATCGTTTTTTTTTTCTATCAAGACTGCTAAAGCAAATAGGTGAAAAGACGTTCTTCAATAGTATATAATATAGGTAATATAGGCTTACGCGACTCTGATAATACCTGTACTGATTCAATTACTCCTGTGCTAAAGTACTGTCGGAGCAGCTACTAAATTTGGGATGAATTCGGCAAGAATGCAAGTCTGCATACCCAAAAATTGCATTTAAAAGGACAAGTAAAATTCCACCCAAATGAAATTTGCATGGTACTATTTTTTTCTAGTATATAGATGCTATGTTTTGGCATGCTAGTTGCTTTCTCAATTTACTTGTGTGTATCTTCGCCATAACAGCTTTTATAAAAGTGACTACATAAACGACCCACTATTTATTACTTTAAGGATTAATGAACTGGGATATCTCATGAATTAAAACAAAATTTAAATCTAAAATACATTTATTAGTGAAGATAAATTGAACAAAAGTTGGGATAAAAAGTCGTCGGTGAAGAATTGTGAGTTAAGCACATTCACAATCAGTGCATGTAAGCTTCGGAAAAGATTCCCTAAGCACAAATTTAAACTAATTTCCAAAATAAAAATTACAGGTAAATGATTCTACATATCAAGATAATAGATAAGTATTGGATAGGATTGGCTAAAGAAAATTGAACCTGTGTTTTTTTCTTTGGCTAGAAAGCCTAATTTATAAAAAATATTCATAAAAATTTGAGCGTTTTATCTCTTATCTGTCAAATATGATTTTAATTGGTAAGAAAAATACGAAACATCATTTTAACTAAATCCCTCTATTTTTTTTATGAATAAGGGGGATAAAAGTCTCGGCTATATAAACGTAAGTATTTTTTTCCTGACTAAATATTTAAAAAAAGTTATTAAAACTGTGCTCAACCAAATTACCTGAACGATAAATCATTTGAATCTGCTGAATCAATAGTTGGATGTAAAGAAAAAGTATGGAAAATATATTATTTTTGATTAACTGATGCGTTTCTCCAGGGTCAACTTTCGTTTGCCAGACTGTATAATTTCTAGTTTGATGGTAAATAACATATTTATTTCCAAATAATATTATGTAATAGGTAAAGTTGATTTATATAATGCCAAAAAAATCTAAAGGACCCTGTAGGAAAGTCTTTTAGTGGGTTTAGTCAACATTAAATTAAACTAGTATATTGCCCCTCAAATTTAGTCTTTTGACATTTAGATATTGCTGTCAATTTGAGCAACAACATAAAATTTATTGTTAAGGACAAGGTTTATCTTAAAATTAGATTTTGTAAAATAAATGCAAATAAAAAACTTAAATCGTTTGACACAAAAGTGACAACTATAAAAAAAGTGATAATTATTACAAATAATAATACTGCACATAATGCTTTGGTACAAGAGAAAGAGAAGTTTCTTAACCTAACATCGATACACAACATTGACATCAAAATTTCATGCAATAAATGTTTTATCATTCTAAACTACAATCTACTATAAACGTGGTCAATATAGTCGTCATTAGCATTCATGTTAGTTATAATTATGTTGTCACAATTATAATTTTAAGTTGAAATAAAACTGTAACAAAACACTTACAAAGGGACCTTTACGTCGGGGCCACGAAACACGCTCCAAGCGAATTCGCTATGCGCTGCAATGAGTCCGTACGGACGCTTGTAGCGCATAGCGAATTCGCTTGGAGCGTCCGTTTCGTGGCCCTGACGGTACAGATTGTTGGTAGTCGTGAACCAGTTACCTATGACGACCTCTGTCAGATCAAAAAGACACAGTCCTATTACTTTTACGTAATTACCAGAAAGTATCCATTTCTAGTTGTTAATTTTTTGGAGTGTGCCAAACCTACATGTGTTGCGACTGTTTTGTGCATACTCAGTACGTGTAGGTATGCCTATAAATATGATTCTGGCTCTATGAATGGTTTTACATCTTCTTTGTAGCCTATTTATCCTGGCACCTAGGACAATCTTACTGTGTTATTTACTAGTATATATACTAGTATGTTATTACTATGAATATCTCCTCCTGTTCCTAACCTTTTATACTATCCATTAGTAAACAATGTGAGACTGTTTGTCATCGGTGAAGATCGGTCACTGTGGACTTTCTGGCTTTAGATCTAACCATAGTCTGGGTAAAGGTGCTTTTGTCAGTGGCTTTTTATATATATGCCAGTTTTTCTAGAGCCGTCAATAAGATGATAGACTGATAGGTCTGACATAGTCCCATAGTGAAAATTAGTAAAAGATCCTGTAAATATTTGTGGTTTTTGTTACATTCGATTTAAAGTAGATAAAAAAACCTTATTGGCACTTTAGAAATTTCCACTTTTGTAAAATAATAATTAATATTTTGCATTAAATAATATTAATCAACATGACTGCTAAGACTAATCTGAATCAACATAAATATTATACTATAGGTTATATATTAAGTGCAATTATCATTTTATCATTGTTTAAATATTTTCTCTAAAGGATATTTAAATACCATACTATATAAACTTAATATTTGGGATTCGTTCTAAAGGGTTGAAAGTTTTTTATTTACCTCTACGTGAAATAGTACAATACAATCTATTTTTTTTAATAAACATTGAGAGATTAACATTTTGCGAAAAGAGTTATTAGCGAAACAACCACTAGAGCTTGATATACGTTTACACAATTATTAATAAGAAGGGGGCCCCTTTATATAGCAATGACTTATTTCCAACCCAGAATCCACACTGAAGTTTTTATAATATATAACTTAAAAAAAAACATAATTAAGCAGGTACTTCGACCGACTAGAATTGTATTATAATTTATAGGTTAGGCCAAGCATAGAATCTGACCTCTCAGGGAATGTTAACATAAAAATATATTACTTTTAATAATTTATACTTACTAAATTAAATTGAAAAATAAATGAGATCAAAATTAAAATTTATCAATAACAAAAAATATCACAAAAAAATATCATACCATATCATATTAAGTACATACTTATACTTGCTATATATATTAATAATTGTTATAAAAAATATATATTATCTATGCTACTATGATGTTATTAATTTATACCACACAATATAATAACTTACGTTTTTTTTGGGTTTTATTCCTTATACTACCAGGCCTTTATTCTCTTAAATCTTCAACAAGCATAAATAATATATACCACATACTTTAAATATACTATAGTAATTAAAATAATAATACTATAAAAAAATACAAGTGGGTTTAAAAAGTTTATAATGATTGTCCCTTTAAAATTCGCTGATTTAATTCACCATTTTGTATAATTTTTGTCTCTTTAAAAAAAAATAGTGTAAACATTGTGATTATTTGCACATATATATATACCATGATATTATGTATGTACAGTATGTTTATGTGTACAATGTAATATTATTGTGTTAATGTATTAAAAATGTGGTAATAATGTAAGATACTGATATATAAAATATTACAATCGCTATGTGTTTATGTGTAAATTATGTATTTCTATGTGACTCATTCTGACTTTTTTACGAAAATAATTACACGAAATAAAAGGACAACCAGATTTTTTTCTATAATTAATAAAATAATATAGACATGAAAATCATCAATGTTAATTCTTCCAGAAGAACATAGTAGTCTTGGAGATGAAGCCAAAGCCCCCTACTGCCCCGTTGAAGCTTCCTTACACATGAAGCGGGCTGCATTCTAATAAAAACATATATTTTACTCTTACATACGCAAACCTAACTAAAGATAAATATGTATAAGAAGTAGTAAAATAATTATGCCGTTTGTCACAAAATATTTTAGTAATATTGGAACTGAGTTCTTTAAAACACTTACTTTTTCCAATTCTTTCAATCCAAAGACTATAAAATGTTTTAATAGTCTTTGGTTTATTTTTTATTGAGAACGGTATATGAGTTCGTATCCATCTGGTGGTAAACAAACTAACAAGTACTATATATATAGGTCGATCTATTTAAAATAATGCTATAATATTTGTTTATTTATTTATAAACAACAAAAGTATAGCCGGTTACAAAAATATATCCATACCAAAATTCATTATTAATATTTGTGACGTTGTTCTTTAAACTTCACTCCTAACACGATTAGACACTTCATTGTCGTTATTATCGTGGCTATCGGACTCACCATCGACGTTGCCGTTGAATTCGACAACGGTGTCAATCTTCTTCACTTGTCTTTTCACGATGTTGTTGTTCCTTGCAGCACACATGCGCTGCAGCTCTTCGTTGGAGACGGTAGAAGTGACCGTCTTGGCGCTGGTGGAAGTCGCCGAATTGTCTGCCAGCTGAACGAACATGGTGCGAGCGGGAGCAGGCTTCTTCGGTACTTCCACGCGGTTCAGGTGAGAGCCAGGGCACTTCGACAAGTCGGTCGTTGACGAAACCTGCATCTTCCTGCGTAAGGGGGTTCGCTTACAACTGCAACGAATGTGGTTCAACTCGCGCCTAAAAATTTTCGATGATGAATTTAAAAGCCAATTGAAATTGAATTAAGTATTTCATTTTTGATATATTTAAAGGAACCTCCGTTATAGAGTTAGATATAAATAAAAACAAATTAAATTATATAGAAAAGTACAACTATTAAAACCGTTCTTTACCGATTTTACAAAATTTGTCATATTATTTTTTTGGGTATTTTCACCACTGCCTCTCAAGATAAAAGAGGCATTATTGTGGATGGCATACGCATAGAAAAGTTATTAGAGATTTTAACGAAGAAATAAGTTTATATTTTGTTTTGTTCTAATGAATTTTGAAAGTGTATACCTACTTAATAAATTTTGAAAATTTGGAATACTTTTTATATTGAATACAATTTCAAAGCTACGGTTTTACTATAACTTACTCTTCGATGGCCTTCTCGCGTTGCTCCAAATGCAGACGCAGGGCGCAGGTCTCCAGATAAATCTCATTAGCGCGTTCCAGGTTAGTCTCATAGGCCTGTCAAAGAAAATCGAGATCTCAAAGGTAAATCGAGATCACACAGGTAAACAAGAGATAACAAAGGTAAACCGTGATCACAAAGGTAACCCGAGCTCAAAAATTCAAACCGGTGTCACAAAGGTAAACCGAGATCACATAGATATCCCGAGATCACATAGGTATCCCGAGATCACAAATTTAAACAGGTGCCACAAAGGTAAACCGAGATAACAAAGGAAAATCGAGATCACAAAGGTAAACAGAGATCACAAAGGTAATCCGAGATAACAAAGGTAAACCGAGATCTCAAAGGTAAACCAAAATAACAAAGGTAAACAGAGATCACAAAGGCAAACAGAGATCTCAAAGGCAAACCGAGTTAACAAAGGTAAACCGAGATCACAAAGTTAAACAGATATCACAAAGGTAAACTGAGATATCACAAAGGTAAGCTGAAATCTCAAAGGGAAACCGAGATAACGAAGGTAAATCGAGATAACAAAGGTAAACCGATATCACAAAGGTAAACAGAAATCAAATTTAACACATATCTCGCAGAACGGACGGCTGTTGGGGCATTAAGGTTCTCGAGTGGCGACCGCGTGCTGGAGGACGCAGCAGAGGCAGGCCCCCCACAAGATGGACCGACGACCTGAAAAAGGACGCGGGAAGCTGATGGATACAGGATTCGCGCAGAACCGGTCGTTGTGGCGATCCTTGGGGAGGCCTATGTCCAGCAGTGGACGCGCGAAAGTCTTGCATGGTGATGATGATGAAACAGAAATCACAAAGGTAAACAGAGATCTCAAAGGTAAACAGAGATCTCAAAGGTAAACCGAGATAACAAAGGTAAACCGAGATCTCAAAGGTAAACTAAAATAACAAGGGTAAACAGAGATCTCAAAGGTAAGCCGAGATAACAAAGGTAAACCGAGATCACAAAGTTAAACAGATATCACAAAGGTAAACAGAAATCTCAAAGGTATACCGGAATAACGAAGGTAAATCGAGATAACAAAGGTCATCTGAGATTACAAAGGTAAACCGAGATCATAAAGGTAAACCGTGATCACAAAGGTAAATAGAGATCTCAAAGGTAAACCGAGATCACAAAGGTATTCGAGATCACAAAAGTAAACTAAAATCACAAAAGTAAACTAATAATATTAAATAACATTAATCATAAATAATATTATTACCAATATTATTTCATAAAAATAGTGAAATGTTAGGCAACATAAATTAGAATATACTTTCCAATAATTTATACTTTTTTGTGAAAGTATAAATTATTTTTAAAAAAAATTATATAGTATTTTTAAAAAAATATTTAAAAAATACTATACTAGTATTTTTAAAATATTTTTTTAAACATATTTCACTTTATCAAAGATAAGCTAGTAGAAACGGCCTAAGCATGAAATAGCTTTACACACATTTTAATTTTCAAATAAAGTAAAACAAAATTATTTCTTGGATTTTTTTTTGGAAAAAAAGTAATAATCTGCTCGCAACTAATACAAATGTTTTTTCTTATAAGATAATGAAGAAAGGAAAGTAATAAGGATTGTAGATTTTAAGATTGGTACTTACTTTTTCCTGAATCCGTTTCTACCGGCTAACTGCAGAATTAAAGCTATTTCGACTTTACTACCAACTATACAATAATGTAAAGTTACGTTCTATGGTTTATTTATACTCACGCGGTATAAGGCCCGGCAATCGTTGAGCAGCCGACGACGTTCATTGTTATGGTCCACGTGCTCTGTCACAGCAGCAAAAATATCTTGCATGCAGCAATCCACCTTCAAATAAACCCTTGTTATACTAACTTTATCTAATGTTCATCAAAACATACTTTGATTACCCGTCTAAACCAAATTTGCCATTGAGAAAAAAAGTATTTCTATAAAATGTTTTGTTTTTTTTAAGGATCACGCAATTGTTACGTGTTGGTAAATAAACTTCCAACGTCCACGAATAGGGTGAATACATTAATGCTTAATGTATGCATTGGTCTCTCCCACTATACATTTTTTTATCAACCAATGTATTATAAATTGTCATTGTTAATTACTTCTGTTATTATTGGTAATGTGGTCTCCTAGAATACAACCTAGCCTAGGAAACGGTGTTATTGTATACCTACAACATGTATTTTTTTCAATAAAGCTTATTATTATTATTTTAAGTTACAAATATACCATCACGGGTGCCTTCAATAATCAAGGACGGGACACAAACATCGGGAATAAATAGGACTAGAAGGTGTCTTCATCCGTGACTTTATCGTCTTCCTACTCTAGAGACACAGTGTGGTGGAGTCAAAGACTAACACTCGCCGGCAAACTTAAGGTAGACTGGTATTAGTTTTAGAAATCATGCATCTAAAATAATAATAAATATAAAACATAGGAATACCTCAGTACGCCACTTAGACTGTGTGACAGTGAATTCATTGTCTCGGATTTTCAAAAACTCTTCCTTGGCGATCTCCAAGTGATTGACAATGATTTTGAATGGCGGTCTGTTAAAATAAACATTTAATATATTTTAATGTATGACTAAAGTACGATCATGAGGAACAATTTCTGGCATTAACCAGCAGTTGTAGTTATGTCATACGAACTAAATGGAAAAATATATTTCAAATTGCAAAAACGAAAGTTTAAACTGTAAAAGAAACAAATATTCCTCGAGGTAAAATTATAGTAATTGCTAACTATAAATTCACGACAGCGGCGACTTTCCTAAGTCTAAATTATAGTAGTTTACCTATACTTATCGCGCACGGAATTAGCAATCGTGTTACTAGTGTTGTATTTAAATATTTGACATTTACATGTAAATAGAAAAGTAATACATACTAATATTGTAAATTTGAAAGTAAGTCTGTCTGTATGTTTGAGCAATGTTAGCGTCCAAACTACTGAACCAATTTATATAAAATTTGGTAACGTAGTATTCGAATTCCAGTGGTCAATAACTAAAATGACGTAAAGGGAATGATATGAGAAATTGGGTGTAATAATCAAAATATTTTCTTATAAATGAGTGCAAATTTACGAGAAAAGGGTAGTTAAAAAATATATAGCAAACCTTTGATCAGGGTTCTTGGAGAAGCATTGAGAGAGCAGCAGCCGAAGACCACTGGGGCAAGTCTGCGGGATAGGCAAACTGATCGTATGAGTGCCGACGCCCCACATGATGGCAGGAGAATCCATCTCTTTATATGGCACTGCCTGAGTAAGCAACTCCCACAGCACCTAATAAAACAAAAACATGAATAACTAATATATATTTTTAAAACCATCCAAAATACACAAGACCGATCTTTGCTAAACCTAATTATTATTTTGCTCAAAATCCAGGTAAAAACAATATAGTTCGTCTGGA
This sequence comes from Monopis laevigella, assembly GCA_947458855.1. Taxonomy (NCBI): domain Eukaryota; kingdom Metazoa; phylum Arthropoda; class Insecta; order Lepidoptera; family Tineidae; genus Monopis; species Monopis laevigella. The sequence continues at coordinate 32,628,481 of OX381576.1, read as the reverse complement.
TCACTGATTTATCAGGAATATACCTAACTCTTTACCGTTACCGTAACTGTAGATTAATAAATCTGTAGAATAAGAAAAATAAAACTAATAAAATTATGATAACAAAGATGAATATAAATACGTACCACGCCAAAAGACCAAACATCAATCTTTTCGTTATACGCCTCGTTTCGAATGACTTCAGGCGCCATCCAAGCCACTGTCCCAGCAAAGGTCTTCATCTTAGTCAGCATCGAATTCCATTCGCAAGCAGTTCCGAAATCGGTCACTTTAGCGACCAAGTCATCTCCTAACAATATACTAGAGAGAGAAAATACTAGAATAAGTATATATTTATTTGGAAATAAGTCATTAGAAATAACAATGAGCTTGTGTGCACCAGTCAAAACTACCACAAGTAAATTTTAGCTCAATGAAAGCTATATATATATAAGAAGAAAATTTAGCTACAAAATTTCTAAGACTGTTTTGACTCAGTGAGATTCTAAATGAAGACTTACTTTAAACTTTTAAGGTCGCGGTGAATGATATTATTACGATGCAAATATTCCATTCCAGTAGCGATAGAGGTGGACCATTGTGTGATGGAAACAGGGTTGAGCGGGATTCCGCTATGGATAAAGGAATACAGTGTGCCGTATTGGCAATACTCCATGACGATGCAGTATTCCGGCTCCTCAACGCAAACGCCATACAGTTCCACAATGTTGATATGCTTGAGCTTCCTTAAGTGCTTCAGCTCGGTTTCTTGGATTTCTCGAACTTTCTTGATAGCTACAAGTTCATCTTTCATGAGCCCACTGTAAATTTGACCTTGGGACCCAGACCCAATAAACTTTAGGTCGGAAAGATTTTTGTAATCTATGTACCAAGAGGAGTCGTACTCTGTGAACAAATAACGACGTAATCAATATTAAATTAGCCATACAGTGATAAAATGATACAGATTCATTTACTTTAAATATGGAAAGAAAAAAGCTTGCATAGTGGTTAACGTATGACCTAACTGAACAGCAATAAAACCGCATCGAAGATTGCCTTAACTTGTTATAGGCGTAAAAATGAGTGGATTATGAATGGAATGGTTTTGGTTTGATTGCTTCCATTCTGGGAATTTATATTAAACAAGTGGCCGTCTGTGATACGGAAGTCAGCCACGTGCATTGCACTGCAGACTGCCTAGTATATTGCAATGATGATGGACAATTAACCGTCACAAATTGGGATACGACACAAAAAGCTGTCTCAAAACCACAGACTGAAAACTCTCTACCACACCTCATAATCACCAGACCTTGCTCTTGCTGCAACGGATTTCTATTTTTTTTCTAAATTTGGATATTTTTTAGGTAAAGCAGTTAGATTTTTGAAGTTAATCTATTACTGTTCTATTAACGTAAAAGTATTATATTTTGCTCCTAGGCTTATAGCAGCAGCCCTTTTTCGTATTATTTGACTTGTGTTTATAAATAAACTTATGAACGAAAGCTTATGTATTCAGAAAGAATAAAATACCTATTCTTTTTCTAAGATAATCGTATATTTGACATTTCATATAAGTATGAAAAATGTAATATAATTTAGATAAAATTTCAATTTAGAAAAGCAAAATCCTGTCACAAATATATTTCAAATTTAGTGAAGCAAATCATAGGAGGAACTAGGGGGAAATGGTACAAAGAGCAAAGGTTGCAACGGCAGGTAAAGAGGGAAAAGTGGGAGCCCTGATGCAAGAAATAACTTCCTCATATGTAGGAATATGATCGATAGCGCCCAGAACTTACTGCGCAAATCATCCACCTCCTGCCTCCTACCTACGCAGCTCCCACCCACTCGTCATACTCGGGACAAAGTAGATAGATACTTAATATGGTGCTCTGTCGCGAAAATTTAGATCTTGATTTCATCTCTGCGTTATATTTTGATAAAATATATTAAACTAGCAGAAGGGTTTTTCTTGGTCGTTAAAGTTATTAACAGTAGGTGCAGGGCTCTGACCACCTTTGTATTATTACCATTAGTTTAATTAAATGTAATTATAACCAATTGATTAACAATAATTTTGATCAATAGAAAGCACGATTTTTGCCCAATTATGCTATGGAATTACTTTTTAGTAAAGAGTAGAGCTCTATGAGTTGGTAGTACGGGGCAGATCCCTAATATAAAACTCCTGACAGTAATTAATATTGTTTTCAGCGATCGCCGACTCCCGTAAAAAATTAACCTAACGTAACATATAGCTTATAAATCTGTCCAGATCAGAAGATATGTTCATATCTTTAGTCAGGACAAGGCCTTTTATAGATATAATAATAATATGTAGGAAAATATACACTTATTGCTCTGGTCACAAACTAAGCTCTAGGCTTGTATTATGTGCACCAGAAACAATGATATTAAACAGATTATATTTTATAAACATACATTTTATACAGTTTGTCATGACAAACTGTACAGAAAAACGTACTTATATATTTTTTGCCATGGGTGGGAATTAGGGCTTTCAATACCGGGATCCGAAAATACCGGGATCCCGGACTTTTCAGACTATTTCAATACCGGTTTTTTGAAATCAATTGAAATGTCCAATACCGGGATCCCGGTATTAGTGATTTTATTTCATTTTTAGTACAAAACACAAAGTAATAAACTATACACATAATTATTTTTACCAATTTATTTCATTTTAAGCCGGTATTTCGATGATTTAACGAATTTACAGTTACATGCAATAAACTTAAGTCATTCTAAGTCCATTCTAAGAAAAAGGGAGGCGAGGTGACGTGTCGCATCGCCTTCAATCAGAACTGGATTGACTTTGACAGGGGTCTAGAGAAAAAGCAGGCGAGGCGACATGTCGCGTCGCCTCAGTCAAAAACGTTTATATTTTGACCGTGACAGTAGGCGTGAGGTACGCTGTCACCTTCCAAAGTCAATACAGTTTTGATTGAAGGCGACACGACACGTCGCCTCGCCTGCTTTTTCTCTAGAGCCCCAGGTGACAGCGTACCTCACGCCTACTGTCACTGTCAAAATCTATAGATTTTTCTCTAAGGAGTAAGGCCCCAGTACGGTCGGCGCCCGCCGGCGCGGCGGTGAGGATAAATTCCCCAATCAAATAGTGAGTAGTGGAATTGCTACTAAAGTATCTGTATTCTATTTCACACAAATCATTATTTGTTATATAATTTAAATCTAGTTAAAAATATTTTTATTTAAATAAGTAAGTAATTATTAACAAGTAAAAATACATCTCGTAATACTAATTAAGTGTTACGTGATTTATTTTTACTTAGTTTGTTATTAGTACTTACTTATTTAAATTAAAATATTTTTAACTATATTTAAATTATATAACAAAGAATGATATAGGTACGCAAAACCATAGTTTTGTTAAATTATTAGCTACTGAATAAAATGCGAAGAAACTTTTTTCCTAACATAATATGTATGTTGAACGAAGACTTATAAACAATTTAAGTCATCTGTTTTTATTTTTCTTGTTACAGGTTAACATCCGAAAAGAATTAGTATAAGGATTTTTAAAAAACGACCTAACACTGCTGTTTTGGATAACTTCTGAAGATAGACAGAATATATATAAATGTAAACTTTGTCAAAAGATGATTAAAACTCATGGTGGATCAACGAGCGGGTTCCATATGCGAACTGTGCACCTTGTTGGTTACAATAAAATTTTGATCATAATTTGTATAACACAAATTATCGTAAAAAAATACTCATCAGTCAAGTGAAATATTTATAAAACGTAAAATTATTTTAATAAAAGTTAATAATGATTTTAAATGAAAAACTTGTTTGTTCCATTTAGTGCAGAAAATTTCTTCTACAAAAAAAACCCACTTCCAAAAAGAAAGACAAATCCAAAAAAAAATGTCTTTTAATACCGGTATCGCGGAATGCCGATATTGAGAAAAACCGGTATTGAAAAAATCCGGTATTCAAAAGTTCTAGTGGGCATCGAACCGGATACAACGCTAAAGGTGCAACCTATATTCTATAGAAGCCGTCAAAATATAGATTAAATAAAACAATTGATTATCGAGTTGTAAACACACAAACCATAAGGGACAGGCAGTGATATGCATACTTTAAACAACCAATAGAGCTTAGATCGCAATACTGAAATTGTACGGTTTATCATGATAAATATCCTCGCGTCGCCAAGTGGTAAAGCACCCCTGCTACTACATTTTTCCATAGATCTCTGAACAACTTTGACCTCCTAAATCAAGCTTTACATGTTTCAGCATTGTAAGTCTGTAGTAGTAAATCTAGTAGAAAGCACTAGTAGACATTGTGAGTTACTCTTATTTCATAGTCTTTATTTTATTATTAAGGGCCTTTGGGTAAATGCAGAGGTCTTGGTGAGAAAAGGTTGGTGCCCATTCAGAACTTTTGTACACATCTTTTGTGAGAAGTACGTTAAATTCATGCGAGAATAACATCAAAATGCTTCTGCCTGTGTCTGGGCAGACACAGACAGAAGCATTTTAATACTAGGTTTACGTCATACGACCCAGAACTATTCATAGCAGGGCAGAAAGTAGCCCCAGTAGAGGAAGCCATGCCTTTCAAATTTCTGGGCAGAAGGATCGATTTTAAAGGAAGAACACCATCCTTAGATGTGGTTGTGGAACGCTTTATTAATGACATCAACAAGGTAGATCTACAGTCAATTAGTAATGTCAAGAAAGCTTGGATTTATGACAACTACCTAACATCTCGTCTAACATGGCCTTTTCTTGTATACAACTTCAACAAAACTCTTCTGGTAAATCTGGATGCAACTGTCATAAGAAAACGTAAGTCTTGGCTTGGATTAGCACAGGGTGCTAACTCCTCTACGCTATTCAGGGGTCAGCAACAATTTGGGATGAATTTTAAAAAGCCATCTGAGTTGTACAAACATCTTCGTGTAACCAAGCAACAAATCCTGAGTAACTCTCGGGATAATCTGATTGCATCTCTCCCAAAAGACTCACTGGCCTCTGAGATGGAGTCAAGACTTCAGTTTCATAAATCTTTTATGAGCGGTGCCCAGATCAGCAAAAGGGGATTAGGTTGGAAGAAAAAGGAATGTGATAAAGATGTTATTAAACCTTTCCTTAGGGAAGATGAAGAGCATGGCTACAAAGTTCACGCGATGACTCTAGAAGTACAAAATGAATAGCTTACTATGGAAGAAGTTTGTATTCCTCCAGCCCTGAAATGTCGCACACTCATGTACGATTGGTCTCCGGCACTTATTAAGTTCTATCTTAATGCATTTCAAATATCCCTACCTGACCAGAGTAATCTGGTGAGATGGGGGAAGGCAACAGATAAGACATGTACATTGTGCGGTGTTGCTGTAGGGACTGCCAGACATATACTGGCTGGGTGCAAAACTCTACTTGAAAAAGGTCATTATTTGCACACACATGATAAAGTTCTAGAAATTATTCGTGAAGCTGTAAGTCTCAGTATTGCTAGAGCCAGAAAAGGATTATCAACAAATGAAAGACTAACTACTTTTGTAAAGGAGGGACAACTCCAGAAAAGTCAAAGTAAACCTTTCTCAATCCTGGACAAAGCACAAGACTGGAAAATATTTATGGATACATTCAAAATATATTACAAGATTCCAGACGAACTAGCAGTTTCAGCCTATAGACCAGACATACTGGTGTACTCTCGGTGCTTGAAGAACTTATAGAACTCACCATTCCGTGGGAAACAAACATAAATAATCTAAGGACCACAACATCAAGTCGAACAAATATTTTGATCTCACAAACGAAATTACTAGAAACGGATTTAAAACTCAACTTTATGCAGTGGAAGTTGGTGCAAGATGAATCCTGGCAAAGTCATTGCACCGTCAATTGAAGGTTCTTGGATTTCCGAGAACAGCCGTAACTTTTATGGAGCGTGTTTCCAGGACGTTAACAGGATCATATAGTATTTGGTTCAGTAGAGAGGGTAGTGAACACAGTGCAGGTGAGAGGCCTTAAACCTACTTCGCGGTCTCAAGTCCGGGAACGCTGCAGTTCATTCCCCTGCCTTTCAACCATGCAATGGACCCGGCACCCGCATGGTGAAGCCATGGTTTGCTAAGAACATTGTCTCATACTCAAGGAAACTGAACTTTTGGCTTTCTCAATCCTGGACAAAGCATTAGTCTGGAAAATACTCATGGATACATTACAAAATCCTGGACAAACTAGCAGTTTCATCTTAATAGTCCAGACATACTAATAAACTCTTGGTGCTTGAAAAAAGTAACTTTTGCACAACTCAAATTCCTAAGGGCCATCAAATCAAAAAATACTTTGTAGTCTCATACAAAATTACTAGAAACGGTTTTAAAACTCAACTTTATGCAGTGGAGGTATTTATTATTGCAAGAGGAATTTCAATCAAAGTTTTTGATCGTCTATTGAAGGACCTTGTCCTTCCAAGATCAGCTACCGGACTTTTATGGAACGAGTTTCCAAAATGGCGCTGGCAGGTTCATATATTATTGGGTTGGGTAGAGAGACAAGTGAACACAGTGAAGGCAAGAGTTTAATTCGGAGAGATCAATTTCCCACAATATTGGTTCCCAAAATACCTGTTCTGAAGTTATCCATTTCTCAATAGAGTGTTTCCTAGAATATATGTTTCCCAAAGCCAAATTCTTTTCCAAAAATATATTATTAAATATATATAATAAATATATATTTCCTTAAACATGCTTTTCCAAAAATATTTGTTTCAAATAACATTTGATGTTACATATATATGCTATACATAAAATAAAAATACCATCACGGGTGCCTTTTTGGCTACCAAGAATCGTTTAAACAGCCTCAGGATATTAAGAAAAACCATTTATTATTTTTTGAGGATCTTACTACAGAATTTTGTAAAATTGAATGTGTGTTAAATTTTCTTTAATGACACTGGTTTGTTGACCTAGCAAAGTTCGAAAATCAGATCTTATGCTTTAGATAATGAGTTTATTAATGAACTCATCATAAAAACGGTTTCACAACAAAATGGTTTCTCTTTTTTAAATGATGCATTTAAAACCAAAATAACAAAATTTTTATGATATAAAAGTAGACTTGAAAAAAAAAAAAAAAAAAGATAAAAATTTTTCAGAAATTAATCCAGCAAAGTTCAACATACAATTGAAAAGGTCAAGTTAAATCATAAAACAAGTGTTTCCTCCAAAGGATTCTAGTCTTAAACTTTGTTTACATAAATATTAAAACAAAACAATAGACAAATCGGCGACACAGATGTTTAATATTTTTGTTATGAAACTTACCCTCACGATTAAAGAAAGAAAGAACTGACGAAAAGCAGCCGGCGAATTCATTTTGCCAGGATTCTTTTTCTGGAGGCTCCTTCTCGTATTGCATCATGGTTTTTAATTGACCAGGTACCAGTCACTAAACGAAACAAGTAAACACTTCAAACGCCGGGAAAATACTGTGTAAAATAAAGCCCGCTCTAACGAAGCCGCCTGGCGCAGGAGCTTAGCGGCGCCGCGCAGCAACAGCATTCGCTCGCATTTATTGACGTTTTTGACTTTTCGACCGTGCATACTAGGGTTGGGACAATTAATAAAATCATAGAATTATTTCTAATGGATATATTCGTTCGAATAAATGCTACAACTTCTCGATGTTTAATTGTTTAAAAATTATATAATATTAGAGTTATAGGAAAAAATACCATCTTAATAGAACTTTATAATTGAACTTATTACCATATTATCTAAATCTTCACTTCATAAGAACTTCTTGTCACCGAAGACGATTGTTGAGGATCTGCCCCCTTAGCCAAGAACTCAAAGATAACTTTTGTAAACTGATACGCAATGTATGAAGATGACATTTAAAAATGACGTCATAATCAGGGGTCAAGATTAACAATATAGATTAATAATATATGATTTAAAAATGGTAGCCATGTCCAACAATCAAGTTGTTATGATTTATATAATATACTTTTAATTTGTTTTTGTTTCAGATTCTACATAAAGCTTTTTGTGTAAATACTTTTGTAATAAATTATGCTTACCTAAGTATAAATACCTATTTCATTGCATGTATATATTTTATTCTTATATTCTGTTAACAATATAAAATAATGTGTTTGTCTTAATACTCCTATTAAAAAACAAAAAATATATATATAATATAAAAGTTTTGCTACAGTAGATCCAACAAAACTGGTATAACTTTAATTATAACATAATAGACATACAAATATTTAGTATAAGTTTAACTATTTATATTGAATTTTATGTTTGCCTATATATATATATATATATAATAAGTATATGTATAAATAAAGTTTATCCAAGTTTGAGCGAATTATGCTTCAAATTGTATGTTGTAGTATAATTTAACAAAAAGTAGATAGGTATTGTTTTTATTTTCGGCCCTGATAAACGTTTTAGGTCATGTAAGTAACCTTAGTATTTCATCTGATCTGCCTACACATAGGTAATTATATTTTTGTAATTTTGTTCTCATACCTACAACTCGTCTACCAAAACGGTAGGTTCTGGCATTATTTTGTATTGCATGTTAGCAGTGCTAGGTCATTCGCAAATGCTAAGAAGGACTCCAAATATACTTATAACTATGTTGTTATATTAAGTTTGTCTTTACGAATATTTCGATGTTGACAATAATGTTAAAAGCTACTGGAAATAGCCCGACATTATATTTCAGAGGATCTGTGAACACATCTTTATTTGGAATGACAAATCTGAAGCTGTTTACCAGTAGCAGGGGTGTTCCACTCCACGCTTTAGGCATAGCATATATACGCTACAAGTACCCGGCTGTACCCATAGAAAGGTATTATGTTACAGGGCTGCTGCGCACCGGCCGGTTCGCAGGTATGTTTTATACTCACTCACGCGCCGCGTCGCGATTTTAATATTAACTAAAATGAGGTCTAAAACTTATATCTTATTATTAATCCACGCCTACCTATAGGTTATTATTAGGTTATACATTTAAAAAAATCAAAACAAGTGTCAAGTAGTCTGTTTATATGAATGCGAATTTTCATTATTCATCACCTTTTCTATCTATCAAATGTTGACCTTTGTTATAGTTATTTATGTCTCTCGTATTTACGTACTTTATTAGATATTTAATTCACTACTATAGTATAACTAGGTATTTATAAGTTCTGTTTACAAGGTCAGGTTTAGTTTTCATAAGTATAGGTAGGTACACTACCATGCACTAACTATTACTATAGAAATATTAAGCAATTTTGATAAGTATTTACTTATTTATTTGCCTAATTAGGTACGTTACAATAATAACACAGAATAAGCAAATATACTAAGGCATATATTTTCTTTGAACGTAGTAACGGTTTTCTTTTAAAGATATTCTACAAAGTTTAATAGAATTATTCATAATATTATATAATAGACAGAAAAGCAATATTTAGTTTCATTATGAAGCTAAAAAAATGGTGACGGGCACGGTTTTTACCTTCATGAGTTTCATAGACAATGTAATGTGCCGTATGGCTTACGTATCTTCTTAGGTTAAAGAACCTATGCAGCAGACAACCTAAAACAAAATTGTTTTATAATCTACGTACTTACTACTAAGTACCTAACCTAGGTTTCTTTAAAAGAAGACAACCTTAACGTTGTAATAAAGAGAGAAATAACGCGATAGAAAGAGAGGCAACTTTTAGGTGAATATAAATGTAGGCCAATAGCGCTTTGCCATCTGAACTGAACTTTATTGTGTCGGTGCAAGAGTCGCTACCTATTTAATTGATCTTTCGGAGTGAAGCTTCTGTAAAGATGCTGAAAAAAAATGTATTTGTTTATTTATTAATGTTCTAATGTCCCGAAGATTTGACTGTCAGATAATGCCCAACGGCATTAAGTCCGTTTTTGTATTATGTTTCATAAATAAAGAGAAACACAAATTTAAAACTAATGTTGATGGCGACTGGTTTTTTCTCCATTTATGGTTTAGTATTTCTTTTTCAGCATCTTTAATAAGATTTAATTCTTATTGTTGGTCATTGTTGGTATCTATATTAAATTCACAACATTTCAAAAATTTTATTGTGCTGAAATAAAAATAAACAATCTGTATTATTGCCCTCTCATTAAAATATTTATTTCTTCATAAAAATCGGTATGAAGGACTAAATTCGCGTAAAAATTTAAATGTATATGATCGATCATCATACGAGAATACACAAATCATTTAGTTTCTAGTTTACTATAAGACTAGACTGACAGGATTTTTATTTAATAAACTATCAAGCGTGGACAGCCTTTACAATTTAGAAGCTGTTATATAATTAAATATAATTTTTTTTAAATTAATTTTAAATATAAAACTTTGATTAAATAAAAAAACAAAAAAATCTCATATTCTATTTTTTTATTTTCGTTAATAATCATAAAAGGCGTAAATAATTTGAATTGTTGCGGATTCTTGCATAAATAAATCGTTTTCTTTAATTATAGTGTATTTTTTTCTTTATATTTTCATAATAATAAGTAAGTAGGCCCGCCACAGTGTACACTGAGATCTATTATATAAAACTTATCAAACTTAGTGTTAAAAAAAAGTACATTTAGTGTTCATATTAATCATAATAAGAAATGTACAATAATAACATTACCTATAATAAATACCAAAATTAAAATAGTCGATGACTATGCCGAAATTATCAGGCGTCCCTGTAAGTTTCGTCATGGATTTTATTCCTAGTTATTTATTACTCTATGCTTTGCGCGTGTTATATTAGGGTTTTTTTAATGGTTGGGGTAGACAAGAAGACAGACGGACTCAGTGATTTTAAAAGGGTCTGGTTTTTTCTTTAAATGTATATACGTTTAGGAGGAAGGTCTCTATGTCTGTGAGTCTCTATGAATCTGTTTGTCTTCCTGTCTTGGATAGACAGTAAGACAAACAGATTCATAGAGACTCACAGACATAGAGACCTTCCTCCAATATAACACGCGCAAACCATTAAAAAAACCCTAATATTACACGCGCGAAGCCATGGGCAACAGCTAATTGCTAAAAAAAGTAGCAGTAGAGACTTATAAATAACTATGAAATAAAAACCATGAGGAAACTATCGGCAAAGCCATTACTTCATTACTTGATGGAGTAACTACTAACTACATTAGACCCAAAAAGAATATTGAACATTACTAAAAGTGTCATAACATAACACAAAAATAAAAGGGTTCAAACATTATCTGCCACTACTGCAGTAAAAAACGGTAATCCGTCATTCGGGTTCAAAAAGCACGCGTCCGCATATTATAAGTTTGTTGTTGTATTTTTTTGTTAATTAATATGCGATATAAGTAGTTCCTGTTCACGTAGCACGGCCACATCCAAGACAAGACATGAGAGCGTGTCCGTTGACAATCTTTCACATCAGTCTTATCCTACAGTCGCAGCACGGCCACTTCAAGACAAGACTCATGTCTTGTCATGAGTTTTATCTTGCTTGAGGTATTGGGTGTAATAAATCTTTAGCGCCGCCCGCGACAATGTTTACCTTTTTTTAATCCTTTAATTTCTAGTAATATAAAAGTGGGAATTACGGGAAAATAAGCATTATGATAATGAGGGAATTTTGAGAACATTTTTTTAAAAAGTAGTGTAAAGGTGGTGGATGCTATGACGTGGGAATTTTGAAAAAGTAGTCAAGTAGAAAATGAAAATTCCAACTTTAAAAGTAGGAAAAAGTCCCACTCGACGAAGAAATGATTTTTAGTAGGATTTCTTTAGGTCCCACTTTTTTAAAAAGTAGGAAAATGTCCCACTTGACAAAAAAATGATTTTTAGTGGGACAAAAATCCCATTTTATGTAAAGTGAAAAAAATTCCCACCTAATGAAAAAGCGGGGAAAAGTCCCACTTTAAAAAAATAATTTTCCCCACTTTTTTATAAAATGGTATTTTTTCCCCACTAAAAAATATTTTTTTCGTTAAGTGGGACTTTTTTGTTAAGTGGGACTTTTTCGTTAAGTGGGACTTTTTCGTTAAGTGGGACTTTTTCCTACTTTTTCGAAAAATAGGCTACTTTTCCCCGCTTTTTCATTAGGTGGGATATTTTCCCACTTTTCAAAAAATGAGATTTTTGTCCCACTAAAAATAATTACCCACTTTTTTTTAAAGTAATAAAAAGTCCCACTTGACGAAAAAATGATTTTTAGTGAGAAAATAATCCCATTTTATGAAAAGTGGAAAAAAATCTCATCTATACGTAATGAATAAGCGGAAAAAAAAAAAAAAAAAAAATTTTTCCCCAACTTTTTTATAAAATGTTGTTTATAAAACTTTTTTATTCCCACCAAAAAAAAAATTTTTAAAAAAAGTGGGACTTAAAAAAAATCCCATAAAAAAATCATGTTTTCGTCAAGTGGAATATTTGCTACTTTTTTAAAAAGTGTGACTTAATAAAAATTCCACTAAAAACATTTTTTCGTCATTGGGACTTTTTCCTACTTTTTAAAAAAGTGGGACTTTAAAAGAATTCCCACTAAAAAATATTTTTTTGGTCAAGTGGGACTTTTTTACTTTTTAAAAAATTGGGAATTTTTCCCACTTTTTATTAATGATATCTTTCCCCAATACCCATGTTCCTATAATTCCCATTTTCCCATAATAAAATTATTCCCTAATTACTTCTTTTCCAAAATAATCAAACAATTTCACGCAAGATTTCTATGTCACCACATAAACCCGAACGTGATAAAAACCCGCCATAATAGTCTTTATCGATGTGACAAATCTTTAAGTCTTGGGCTCCCATGCTGAGAAGAGTGAATGAAAACAAGACTTATACTTCATAGCAAGATTTTGAAGTCTTGTCTTGGGAACCCGTGCTAGCAAAATGTCACGCCATACCGTTTTGACGTTTGCTCGCGACTTGTATCGCGTCTTGGGTTGGCCGTGCTAAGGCTGCAGGCGCATCTTTGCAGCGCTCTGATTGGTTGATATTAAAAGAAAAACTTTTGACGTTGGTTCGCGACCCCATATCTTGTCTTAGCTTAGCCGTGCTACAGGTGCAGGTAGTGTTTGCTAATGTCGGAGTGTTTTGAAATGCGATCCTATTGTACAAACAAAAGGATTTAAAAAAAAATATTTATAAAAAAAGTTTGCTATATAAAATAAAATATATTACTGTAAATATGCTCAAAGACATAAGAGGAGCATTGTGTATAAAAAAATAAAATAACTGGCGTTACATGCATATTCCCTATGTCCCTATCATTTTGTTTGAGTGAGTGGAGAACCTTCTTGCTACATTAAACGATACCAAATGACTCCGATTTCATGCGAACATGTTTTATATATTTGTACATGACCGCATATGCCCAGTATTTTGGCAAAGGTGAAAGCTTGCTTGTGCTACATCCATTATTTATATGATCGAAGATTTTACATAATCTTTTTGATAATTATCAAATTTTCCGTTTATTACCAGTGGTACTACCGTTATTACTACCAGTAGTAACACAGGAAATAATATTTCCCCGTAGTACTACTAACTGCTCCACTGTTTTTTGAAATCAGTTAAAAAATTCCGATTAATTTTGAAAAAATAATTGATTATTTTAATAATCGATTATTTAGCATCCCTAGCTTCAGTATGGAATCAGAGTACTCTTTTGTTGATTTTATTTAGTCTGTGACCACAGATTAAATAGTGTCTGTGACTCCCTCCTGTGACTCTTTCTTTGGATTGCAACCTCGGTAATTATTAGTGGTGGGTCGTAACGTGATTTCATTGTAACGTAACGGCTACGTTTCTTTTTGTTAATCACCCGTTATGTAACTATTTATAGTAATTATTAAAAAATCTAATTATAAGCAAAAAAAAAAAAGTGTAGTGATAATTTTATGTATCTATTTTATTTTTTTAATGGCGACATGATTCTATTCTATCTAAATAACTTAACAACCACAGAACGCCAGTTCCATCCCCGCTTCTGCACTTCATTTTTTTTATTTCATATTTTTATTATGATTTTTACATGTGTTTTATTTTAATCAATTTTTATCTTTAACATCCAAAAGACAGCTAAAGTTTTATTGACCACAAAATACTTATATTCTGCATTATTTAATTTATTAGCGCCATCTCTCTGTAGTAGTTGTTATAAATTGGTTTACTTAGTTCATTATATCACCGCTTTGCGCTATGTCGCTGCTCGCCGACATTCCACAACTTGTGATTTAAACGGACGGAACAAATGTACCTATCTATATGGATATCACTTTGAAACGGTTGTAACTTGTAACGATGGAAACTCTTGTAACGTGGTGGTTATTGTTACTTCACGTAATTGTGATATTTAGTGATTTTTGTTATAGTAGTTTTTGATTGGTTGCACATTCGTTCTAAGGTTTTTTGACGTTGTGTTTTTTTTTGAGTTATTGTTGCTATCCTCGTTTTAGTTTCTTTTTCTTGTATCGGTTTTTAAAATATCGTCGTTGCACTGCGACGAGGTGGTTAATGATGTTCACGCTATTGCTGTGATTGGTTGCGGTACGTTCCGTGACGCATTCTTTCTAGGTTTTTTGTAGTTGTATTTAAAAATTATCTTGTTTTAGTTTTTTTTTTTTTTTTTTTTAATAAAAGTATTAAATTTTTGTTTTGATAATAACTCTTATATCCAAATGGCTTATATTTTGTTTTTGGACTCATAGTTATGGTATTGGTGTAATCTGGCGAAATGTCATGTCAAAACGTTTTTTTATTATAACTTATTAACCCCCGGCCCTAGACCCAAAGTGTTTGTACTTAAACGATAGGTATCGATGATATCTAGCCAATGAAAGTAATTTCAGCTTTGTTAAAAGATTTTCGACCTTATTGACAATTGCATTTTTTTGGTAGAATTCGATGGTATGCCGTCTAATAAGTCGAATGAAATAAAAAAAAAAGGTACTCGATCAATGTCATTAAGGTCGAAAATGTTTTTTCAATTTATCTCGTCAAGCGTCGGTCGTAAGCCTATCGTGTTTGTACTCTAATAAAAGGAAATAATGAGATCTAACCCTTTTAATACTCAAAAATCAATATTATGTTTTTTTTTCTTGATTACGTTTTTTTAATTAAATAGTTATTTCAAATATAATAACCGTTATTAGTTATTTAAGAAATATCGACTTTACTGTAACTATCTACGTTACGTAACGCTCACCTTTAGTAATTATACTCTATGGATGGGTCGACCTTTTTGAACTAGAACCAAATTTTTGCCGAATAGTTTTTGCATTTATTTAAATAAAATTTGATTGGTACCTAAAGGTAGTGTACAGTAAAATTGTTAGTGTGTACAATTCTATCCAAAATGGATAATCTATCAATACGTGAACTATTTGAAGCTTATAAACGTTGGGTTTGTTCTAATCCGAGTGTCGTGACCGACGTCGAAAATGTTATAACATGGACTTCATATTTCTTTGCCGGAAGACTTAGCAAGTCACCAATCATGTCTGAAATTGTTTATTCTTCATGTAAACTTTTAGCTCTATTCAACGATCAAATTATTCGAGATGCTTATAGCAAAGATTCACCATCTTTTGATAGCAAAGAGAAAATTAAATTATCAATAACAATTTTACATTACTGTGAAGTATTCAATGAACTATTATTGAAATGGAAGTTTGGAGACGCTGGTAAATGGGGTGGTATTGTAGTATTAAGGCTAATAAAAAGTTCTTTAAGTTTAGTTCTCCTTCATAAGTATGGACAGATTCCCATTCCGAATCCTCCGATCCCCCTTCTGCAGAGACAAAAGTTTGTACGAGAGTGTAATATTGATGAAAATGAAAATAGCAGCTTCACATTGAAGGGATCAGGTAGAATAATAAGAAGAGTCGACGGAGCACCTTCAGTGTCCCTGAGAGACTGGCAACCTCTAAAAAATTCAGTTACAAATAATACACTAAAAAAATTAACATGTGCTGAAACTATTCATATAGTAAAGCCACTGATTCATTTGGCTTCATTGAAAACACAGGGAAGGAAATCTTGGGCTCCATGGTTGATATCACTCGGACTAGACATTATTAGCCTCAAACTATATAGTGAGGTTTATGATCTGTCTAAACAAGATAAGAATACTATAAGGCAGAGGTATGCTAGCTTGTTACTTTACTTGGTTAGATCTCCAATGTATGATAGGTATACTAATGAAATAATTAAAATGGTATTGATTTCTTTAACAAATAAGGTACCCATTACAAATATTGTGTTAGAACCACTATTACACTATATGAAGCACTGGCAAGATATATATTTCTACATGTGGTCATAAAAAACATTCTTATAAACCATTATTATTTGGGCATTTTCAAAAAAACTTGTACCACCCTTCCAAACGCTTTGATATTAACTAATGTTGTTTTTTATAAATTTTTTAATTTCACTATAAAATACATACTCTAATATACATAGAAATCTATGTGGTAACATAGATCCTATATTTATTAAATAAACGCCAAACAAAACTGACATTGTAGTATAATATGGTCAGTTTTGTGACAGTTTAAAAAGTTATTTTTTTGTTAAAAAATTGTAGTTTACGAATTTATTTTTATGTTTTATTACAGTTTAGTGTAAAACCAATCGGAAAAATATATCAAATCTACATGGAATCAATGAATATTTCTGAAAAAGTTATATTGATTTCAGTTTTGTCACAGTTGATGCTTTAACATTCTTTAATTTCATAATTTTAATTAACGTATAGGTACTAATCAAATTAATTACTATATGTTCGAAGGATATCATTAATTTAAAAAAATCTGCATGTAAGTTAATGTTTCAGACGAATAAAATAGTTAAGTGTCTGTGACTGTTAGTGGGACAGTCACAAAACTGACAGACCAAAAAATCGACTATACGAAATAGATATACGAATCGAAATAGACGTACCGTATTTAAATCAAACTTCAAAAGAAGGTGTGTAAAATATTTAAAAAAAACAGGTGACCCAAAATTCAATTTATCGACGTCAATAGTCTAAAGTAATATATTATTGTAAATTTAAAAAATAAAAAACTTCACTGCTTATTAAAATGTAAAACCAAGTACCAACGACAATGTGAACTCAGGTTTATGGAGTCAGTTTTGTGACATTGGCGGTCAGCCTATATGTGACGGGACGACATGTCACAAAACTGACGTCACATACACTTGCCATTTCCAATTAAATTATTTATTGTGATTACATCTTACCATATAGTTAGTGTCGTATGTAAAAAAATATAAAGGTATATTATATATTTTCTAATAAAAACTGAAGTTAGAAATGTTAAAAAATTATACCCAGTAAAGATAAATGTTAACACAAACCTGACCAAACAATTTGTAACGACCGCAGCTCACCACACAAAACACACGCTCTTTTCCGAATACTTTTAGCGCAATTTTGAATATGACTGTTAAGTGTATTGATCTATGTTTATATTTTTTTTTAAATAGCGCATATATGATAAAATAAATACGTAGATAGAACCTTGACAAAACTGACATGTCCGGTGGGCTCAAATTTTAGTGTTTCTTTTCTACGGCTTTATTCTAAATTGTTAAAAGTTTTATTTTATAAATGGCCGCATTTTATAATTAGGCATAATATCCTAAAACAAAATAATAAAACTTGTGTCAACATTCAATAATAAATAAATCAGTATAACAATGTTAATTTAAGCAACTCGGGGTGGGACATGCCAAAATCTGTCATATTTAATGTTTAAAAAAAATTTATTTAAATATTGTGTCCTATTTTAATTAAAACTATTATTAAAATTGGTAAATAAAAGTATGTTCAATATAATATATATTTTAAAAAGTAATAATTTTTTATACAACACATGTAATAAACATTTAAACTTGTGGGACAGGAATAAAACAGGGAGTACAAGTTTTTTTGAAAATGCCCATTTTTCTATTTACATAAATTCATATGAAAGTATCTAACCAAGAATAGTTCAACACAGTACACAAATTTGCATTAGTACCAAAACATAATAACCTCAATTTTTTAAGTTAGAATTTCTTTTACATAAATGTATTTTTTTATACAGGTAATGCCAGAAGATAAAGTAAACCTAGACAACGAACATTGTCTAGGTTTATGCAGGTTTACTTAGAAACACCCTAGGATTTTGGGTAATGTCCGAATAATATTGAAATTAATTTTAAGTGTAGGGTTACCCAATGGTGTCTGGTTAATGTTAGAATAATAACTGAAATTGATAATAAAGTGCATTGATAGCTGTTCTTTAACAATAAAACATACAAATGAAATTATTTTTAACATGCCTTTTGTAAACTATTGTCATCTATGACAATAGTTTACAAAAGTCATGTTAAAAATAATTTCATTTATACTTACACTTATTTTTTAGTATTCCTTATTATTTTCATAACTATACAAATTATTACTGTTAAAAGTTGTTTTTACAGTAGCAATATGCTTAGCAAAGGTATTATGATTTTTGATAATGAAAAACTATCAATGCACTTTATTTTTTAATTTTAGAAATTTTTCTAACACAACCCTGGCAGGATTGGGCAGACCTAGATGAGTATAGATAAATCCGAAATAAAAATTGATTTCAATTATTATTCAAACATTACTGAAAATCCTTAGGTGATTCTAAGTAAACCCAGGTAAACTTAGGTTTACTCTTATCATATCTTCTAGTAAAATATTACATATTATTTTTATATTGACAATTTAATTCCTATAATACCTTTGCTAAGCATATTGCTACTGTCAAAAATACTTTTAACAGTAATAACATGTAAAAATAGTTTACAAAAGTCATGTTAAAAATAATTTTATTTATACTTTCACTTATTTTTTAGTATTCCTTATTATTTTCATAACTATACAAATTATTACTGTTAAAAGTATTTTTGACAGTAGCAATATGCTTAGCAAAGGTATTATGATTTTTGATAATGAAAAACTATCAATGCACTTTATTTTTTAATTTTAGAAATTATTCTAACACAACCCTGGCAGGATTGGGCAGACCTAGATGAGTATAGATAAATCCGAAATAAAAATTGATTTCAATTATTATTCAAACATTACTGAAAATCCTTAGTTGATTCTAAGTAAACCCAGGTAAACTTAGGTTTACTCTTATCATATCTTCTAGTAAAATATTACATATTATTTTTATATTGACAATTTAATTCTAAGACATATTTTTATATTTTACTACTCTTTGATAAGATTGACTTGTATTTTTTAAATTTAATTATTATCTGTTTATTAATTAAAATAAAATTAAGCACTATAAGTGTGTATTATGCTAGTTGAACACATCACAATTTTTTTATAAATAAATAAATTTTAGTAATTATTGTCATGTTTGTTAACATAATTGTTACCAACAAGTGAAATGTTATATGTGGTGGCCGAGTTGGTTAGACCGTAGACTTAAAACACTTAGATCCCTAGTTTGAACCCCGGTATTATGAAACTGCAACGAGGTGGGATTAAAAACCACTCCGCTGGGTACCCTGAGGCCTTCTAGGCAGTCTTGGTCGCCGTAAGGCACCCGTAATGATATATATAAGTGAAATGTAGATAAATGTTTCAAAACTTTATTTTATAAATATCTACTAGTGTATCTCCAAATACATAAAGTGACTGAAAAGTGTTTCTACAAATATATTAATGTAACCTCTCGGAAAAAGCACAAGCATAATACTTTTTAAACTTTGTTATAGCATGACAAGGTCAATGCAATTTGACAATCAATAAAATAAAGTATAGCATGATGGACTTTAGTTAAAATAATAGAGATATATCTTTTGTTGACAATATCAAGTTGTGCTAGGTAGGACCATGGTCACTTATATGTAATTAATTTAATGTTTGAATTCATTTATGATAATGGAGCCTGGGTTAGTTTGTATTGTAGGTTGGGAAATTTACATTATTTTAATAGTATAGTTAAAATGGTGTGTGATATGTTTTTTCTTTAATTTATTATATTTTTTTATTACCAATTTAGACAAAATTTATTGCAATATTATTATAAATTATGTCAGCCTCTGCATATGTTGTGCAGAGGTTAAGTTGTATGACCGTGAAGGTTTATCATGCCAAATGAGTGCCGGTTAAATCTATAGACATGCTGCTATTAAATATCATTATAGTTTTGGCCAACGCTTTAAGCTGCATTTGTAATCGCGAAGTCTGCATTCTACATACAAAATGAGCTTTCATACTTCCAATAATACTCAATTACTGTTAGTTGCAGAATTAAAATTATTTTTGTCAATCATTGTATTATATTGTGTTGGGCTTTCTTTTTATATTTTTTTTATCAGAAAAAAAATTGTGAGTAAAAGTGGGATAATAGGATGGAAAGGACTAGGTTAGAATTAGGAATGGCCACATGACCGTATGTTATAGTGATGCCAGTGTCAAGGGAAGGAGGTAAAACTCAGCAATAAAATGGGTACTGCCATTTTACTGAAGATAAAGAGATTTAAGTGATTCTGATACACAACACTGAGATCACTGTGTAAATGCTACGCTTTTCACACTTAAGATCACTTGAATACTTATTCTACAAAATTAGTACACTTTAGCACAATAATATTCTATAAAATTAAATATGAAAAATATAACAAAAACAAACATCTACAGTCTTTGGGCTACCCTCAAAATATCCCCAAAAATATTTATTACCCGCACAACATAAAGATTTTTGCGTACAATTACCAACATAAAAATAATATGTGAACTTTGAATAACATCTCAGTTGTAATATTGGAAGTACTTTTGTATGGGCTCACTTATTTAAGGGCAAGATCTGTAGTCAAGTTGACTACAGGAACTTGACTACAGATCTTACTGCCAGTGTTTGCAATGTACCATTTTTTTTTTATTTAGACAAATATCTACATCATAGATTAAACTATAATTATATGCATTAAACTAATGTTTATGAATTGTTATAGGTAAAATTAATTACTAAAATTGTTAGATAGGTTAAGAAGGTGAAATGAAAACTTAAAATTAAGATAAATTTTGTAAACTATTTATTTTTATAAGGATGAAAATGTTTTTTTATGTCTGTATAACTGTCAAATAAAAACTAATAATACATTGAAGTGCAGTTGTAAATTGTAAAACAGAAATTTCATACATTGACCTCACACTACTTAATGTTCTCACAACATTGTTAACAACAACAACATGTTAATTGTGCTCAAATAAACTTGGCCTCAATTATCTTAAGTTCAATTTTATTGTAATATATAATATAATCACAGTCACTTCATTTGTCACATTCCTATTCTGCTAACCATTTGCCCATATAAATCTGTCAAAAAAATTATTATTGAAGTAAGTTTAATGGTCGGATTAATGTTTGTTGCTTAGCCTGAGCCATTGCTTGGAACTATCAAATTTAGTTTTTTATATGAAGTTTGACAGTCTGAGGCATCAGCTAAGCATTAGCAATTGCTTAGCAATGACTTAATCCGGCCATAAAAGAATTGAGGCTCTGTTACCCCGCATGCTGGCAAATTGTGTGTGAATGAGACTGCACTCTGCTGTAAATTAATGCATGAACATAATAGATTAGTAGTGTGAAGTTATTGCAAAAAATATCCTTTACTACAAGACTTCATTTTTATATAAGCTAAATTCAAATCAAACATATTTGAAAAATTATATATGTTAATTTGTTTAGGATTAACTATATTTATTGGCTATTATATTATTCTAGGGAAATTGGGGTACTTTAAAAAAAATATATACCTACATTATTAATAGGAAAAATAAATGAAAATACATTATATAATACCTAATAGTTTTATTTATTATCAACTTATCACCCATCCTAACATAATACTATGACAAAATTTTAAATGATGTACACCTTAAGTGGTCAGGAAAAGGATTCGCGAACTCGAGCGTCAAAAAACATCTAAATGTTGTTTTTAGTTATAATAAAGTTTTTGTTTTGGAAAAAAAGAACATGGAGGTGTAGATTTTATTTACTCGATCCTAATTACATAATTTATTTATAATAAATCAGTTTAGTTTTAAAATGAGAACTAAAGTAATATTTTTAGAATTATAAATCAAACTTTGGGTGTCTTGTCAAAAGTTAATATATTTTTCATAAAAATACTATCTAATTAGGATCGAGTAAGTAATATTTACACCTCTACGTTCTTTTTCGTTAAAAATGAACTTTGATATCACTGAAAACAACATTTAGACGTTATTGGACGTTCGAGATCGCGAAACCTTTTACTGGCTTCTTAAGGCATTTTAAAATGTGAAAACTGTAATTTAAGGGGCTGCATTGAAGCAAAATACCTAAGCCACGCCCATGACGATTAGGTTGTCTAAATCATAGCGCGCTACTACTGTGCGGTGCTATGTACCCCTAGTGTGGGTTTTCTAACTATTAGTCTGCGTTTGAGTTAACTAAAAATTGTATGGGAAATGGTTCGGCGCTCTAAGCGGAAATTTTGAGAACTAGAAATGCGGTCGTGTGATTGGTCAAAATATTAACGCGGTAGTATAGTTAACGCGAAAGTAAACGTTAAAAAAACTCACACTAGGGCTACTGAGCGAGCACCATAGAGCGATTTGGCCTGGACTTAGAATGAATAAAGTAGGAATTTATATTAAAATGTACTATAATACATGTATAAATGAATATTTATATGTGCACACTAATGATTTTTATACAGATAGTAATTGCCCTTATTAAATTGATGTAAATAAATACAAATAAAATAACCATCATTTAGCCGGCATAGTGAGAACTATACTGTTAAACTAAAATTGTATCGATCGTCCCCAAACGACTTTGAAGGTCTGCTAACCACCAGGTGGGCAATTCTCGCGCCTTTGACATTCTACTCGATTCGATATTTTTGAACGAAAAATGGCATATTATGTCATTTATCGATCAAAAATATCGAACATTAAACGAAATATTAATTAATAAATAATAAATACTGAACGAAAAATGACATATTTAGTCTTTTAGATGAATGTCGAAAGCGCGAGAATTGCCCACCTGGTAGATACAAAATTACATGCTGTACTTAAATAAATAAATGTGTATTGCACGCCATGTATATATATATTTATATTAAAATAAGAATTGAAGTAAATGCTACCAGTGGTGGCGATGGGATAAAAAAAACATTTACCACTACTGGTGGCGAATGGGACAATCGGAAATTAATCTGTTCAATTGCCATCAGTGGTGGCGACTGGGAAAAAATCTTAATTAGCACCACTGTGGCGTATGGGACCAATCGATCGAAAAGCGGAATCAGAAATAAATTCTGAAATCTTAAAAATAAAATGCAATGACAGGATCGAAGAGCAAAAAAACAGGGATTGATTGATATATATGTATTACTTAAGTATTATCCTATATTAATAATGCTAATAAGTAATCACGGGTGTCGTAAGGCATATTGAAAATAAACTTCATCTGAATATAGATAAATGCCAATAAATTTCACTAGAAGAAAAAATCTCATAACTTTTGATTACCACCTTGGGAAGACTCGCATAATTCGAGTGGATCGTGTGCGGGATCTAGGGGTGTTGCTCGACTCCAAACTGCACTTTAACTTGCACATTGACTAAAGCATTTAAGAGCCTCGGATATATTTATAGAACATGTAAACCCTTTAAAATGCCATCTACCTACCTAACATTATACCACTTTTATGTTCGTAGTGTAGTCTGGACTTCAAGCTACGCTGTACACACAGTTAGTTTACATTTTGAGGTCCTTTGGAAGTATGATAAACGTGAGGTCCGGTTTCTTGTTACTATTATTTAACCAGCCGAATGCGATGCAATAAGATTTAGACTTAATTTTTTAAACTAAAATGAGGTCTAAATCTTATTGCATCGCATATTAATATCGCGACGCGGTGTGCGAGTTATTCCATCCGGTTTCGCGCCCAAAAATTGATATTTTTCATCAATGAAAAGACCACACTGTTCAATCTGTACATCTAATAATGTGGAAAATTGTTCTAAGGGAGTCTTTTAATTTTCTTTACCATGAGAAATAGACGCAACATGGTTTATACTGGGTTTATATAACTACGTGGTGGCCAAGTTGGTTAGTCCTTGGACTTAAAAATACTTTTTTAAGCCCCTGGTTCGAATCCCGGTGTGTAACAATGAGTTTTAAATTAAAAAAAAATGTGCATTTGTTTCACAACTTTCACAACACCACTATAGGGCCTCGAAGAGCACGTTAAGCTGCCAGTACCGGTTTCACTATACCAACTTGTGAAACTGTTTATAGATGGGTTTTGAGTCTATTCAAAACATCGCGACGAGCTAGCCGCCTAGACGGCCTCAGGGTACCCAGGGGGTTTTTATCCCACCTCATACCATCGGCTAAAACTCCCTCCGCCGGGTACCCTGAGGCTATCTAGGTGGTCTCGGACGCCGTAATGCACCCGTGATGATATTTTTAAGCTGTTAGTAAATTTCTTCGTAATTCCATTAACTCTCGGTATTCATTTTGTAGTACATTTCTCTGTATCTCGCCTTTCTTCTTGTTTTTTCCTTATTTTTAAGTAATAATTCTTCACCATAATTAAAATAAGTTTTCGGTGCCCTATATCGAATCTTTTTTATTTTAATATTGAGTTTTGTTTTTTTGCATTTAACAACCAGTGGAAACGTTTTTTTCTACTAGTTTAACTGTGTTATTCCCAGTTGTATCCACTGGTTCCGATCGTACTAGCGACAAATGGGAAAAAAACCCAAATGTTGTTAGTGGTGACAAAAATGTTCCCAGTTGTCGTCACCACTAATATTAATTATGATAAACTCTAGTTTATTGGTTTGCATTTTTTTAAAAGTCAAAACTAATCAGATTAAATAAAAAAAATTAAGTGAAATGAAAAAAAAAAAACATATTGTCATACCTATATATTTTTTCATATGTAGGAAAAAAATCGAAGTAAATTGAATAAAATGTAGTAAGTGAAGTGTAGGTAAAGAATTGAAAAGGTAAAAGTGAAGTGAAGTAAAGAGAAGTCAAGTAAAATAAACCCGGTGAAATGAAGTAGCTTTGCATTTTTTTTAAAGTTAAAACTAATCGGGTTGAATAAAAAAAAATTAAGTGAAATGAAAAAAAAACATATAGTCATACCTATATATTTTTTCATATGTATGAAAAAAACGAAGTAAATTGAATAAAATGTAGTAAGTGAAGTGTAGGTAGTGAATTGAAAAGGTAAAAGTGAAGTAAAGAGAAGTCAAGTAAAATAAACTTGATGAAGTGAAGTAGCTTATAGTAAACAGAAACGTATTTAATTGTAGTGAAGTGAAGTTAAGTAAGTAAATTAAATGATAATTCCCCAATCCACTTCACTTTATCCACTATACTTAACTTTGCTTTCTACTACAGTTCACTACCTAAACTTCACTTACTACATTTTCTACTTAGTTTTTTTTTCCTTTATTACATTTTATTTCATTTCCTTACTTCAGTTCACTTCACAGCTTTCGAAATATCGATTTGTACAGACAGATAGACGAACTGAATGATCCCATAAGGGTTTCGTATTTTTTTATTTACTAACGGATCCCTAAAACATAAGTTGTTTGTAATAACAACAATATTAATTGTTTGTACTTAACAATTATTTTTGTAAGAACTATCTAAATTTAAAAATATCTATGGCGGATTCGCAGATTTTAGATATATTCGCGCCTTTTACAAAAGAGTTTACCTATATTGATAGGGAAGAGGATTTTATCCTACAAAATAATATTCTTTATTACAATATACTAGGTATATTCATATTATACGATCATTATAAATGTCAAACGCTTTAATAGACGCAGGCGGTGTGCGCTGAGCCACGGGACGCAGGTCTGTCGCTGGCGAAGGCTCAAGCCACTGATTGATTGAGCGAGAGTGATAGCGCTAATGACGATTGCACGTATAAAACAGGGAAAACAAATGCTTCATATTTAAAAAGTAGTAAGCGCCAAATCAATAATGGCTATTAAGTCAAAAAGTAAGGCAATAAATAAAAATACAACTTATGAGATTCTTTAGAAAATTACGGTCTCATAGTATGCTAAAAATTGTACCTATATAAAAAAGTAACCAATATAAAAATATAAATTTGTGAAAAATTAGAGGTAATTTTGGTAATTAATTCTATCGAGGCAACCTTACATAATCACGTTTCTATTTTTACCAAATTGTCGATAGTATGATCAAAATATTTATACTGAAAAATAAAAACTGAAGGCATTAAAATCTACAGCTAAGTTTAGCCTCTGATTTTCTTCAATGTACGCCGTTAATTTGATTCATTGAGTTTTAGGACTGTAGTTACGTGTTTGTGTTATATTTTTCATATTTAAGTTTATAGGATATTATTGTGCAAAAATGTACTAATTTTGTAAAATAACTAGTCCTTTCCATCCAAGGTTAATAGGATACTTACTTTATAATATTAAATTACCCACTTAAAGAACATTGGCAAAAATACGCATAAGGCGTAGATGTCAATATATAAAAGACGATTGAATTAAAAATGATTCGGCGGAATTCTTTAGAGGGTAGCCCGAAGACTGTAGATGCGTGTGTCTATTACAGTTATCAAATTTAATTTGATTGAATATTATTGTGCAAAAGTGTACTAATTTTGTAGAATAAGCATTCATATTGCCCTGATCACAAACTAAGCTTGTACTACACTCTACTATGTCTATCAGCAACAATAATATATATTATATTTAATAAACACCCAGACCATGACAAACTGTACAGAAAACATAATTCTTTTTATTTTGCATGGTTGGGAATCGAACCCACAACCTTACTATACAACGCAAAGGCGCAAACACTAGTTTACGGAGGCGGTATATATATATATATATATAGGTATATTAGCAGAGGCGCTGGATTTATAGAAAATCTCATGGATGCTTGCTCATGCTCATTTGATGACACGAAAAAGTGGCAAAGTGTGAGAAGAGAAATGCACATTGTTTGACCGATAAATAAATAAATGTCCGACTTACATACTGCGTACTTAATCACAATATCACTGGTCCCAAAGTAAGGTTTTTTCTTG
The DNA here is from genome assembly GCA_947458855.1 of Monopis laevigella. Taxonomy (NCBI): domain Eukaryota; kingdom Metazoa; phylum Arthropoda; class Insecta; order Lepidoptera; family Tineidae; genus Monopis; species Monopis laevigella. The sequence goes on along the minus strand of OX381576.1, from coordinate 32,601,305 downwards.
TACTATGGAAAGCAGGAACAACGAAGGTACCACAAACACCCAGACCGAACACAAATATCTGTTTCATCAACAAACATTTGTATGGTGCGGGAATCGAACCCGTGATACTTGCGTCTCAACCGGCTCTCTAAACCACTGCGCTAAACAGGTCGTCGGGTAATGAAAATTCCCTAAAAGCCCATCTCTAAAAGGTGAGTAGATCTACTGATCTGTTTCTTGATGGCTATTCTCAGAGGTGCTCGGTACCCACTGTTTATTTCTCATGGGTGCTCGAGCCCCCGAACACCCACGGAATCGGCGCCCCTACCTATATATAGCCATATACTCTGTTTCCGAGGCAAATTTCATCGAAATCAGTTCAGCCGTTGTGGCATGATTGTGTAACAAACATCCAATTAAACTTTTGTAGTTAATAGTAGGTAGTAAGATTATAAAATCCGTTTCCATCCATATACCACAAGTCATTTTGTTATAGATATTTGGTGTTAATCCGCTCCGGCTTAGCCGGAGCGGATTGCTAGTATAGTATCATTGCGAAGTAGTTTGGTATTTTCTATCTTTCTTAGAAAATATATATTTCTATCTTTTGCCTTTCTTAGAGAAAATATAAGAGTATAGATTTTAGCAAAGCGGCAGCCTAGAGTACCTCACTACAGCAGGCTCCTTTAGGACTCGCGAAATCCGTAGTTTGCTATACAAAATGCAAAAGTATTTATTGTACATTTAGGAAACTAGTTAAAATGAGAATCGAATTAATTATCGTAATAATACAATTATTTAATGAATAAACACATTTATTAAAAAAAATAGAATATTAGATAACAATAGGAAGTTGTCAATCCCTTTAAATGTAATGTGTCGAAAAAATGGCACTCCAGGTTTATAATTTAATTCGCATTTACATTAGTTTAAAATAGATTCAATAATGCATATTATGACATAATTATAATATATCGAGCCATGTTTCACATTTTATACAAAGGGAAATTCTATAGGTTATTCTCAGGTATCTTAACAAAATTTAGTATTAAAGACATACAGTCTTATGGCCTTATGCATAAAAACTTATCGAGTCCTTCAACAACAGTTTAGTTATAGAAGGTTTTGTCTCTTTTAGGCATTCATTTTAGTTGCTAAAAAAAAAAAAAACCTTCTATAACTAAAGTGTTCTTCAGGACCCAGTAAGTTAATTTATGAATACCGGTGTTTGACTGTATGCATCTTAATAAGGTCTCACATGTGGAATGCTTCTTTCATTATTAAATATAATTAACACATCACAATATTTAATTATGAACATCAGAATTGAGGGACTACATATAATAAGAATTTACTTATAATTCTGATCCCCGCAGTTAACAAAAAAAAAAATTATATTATTATTGTTACATAGCTATCCTCCAGAATTACTTTCGATCCACGCAAACCTCACTTCAATCGGTGAAGTAGTAAAATATTTGAAAGAGAAAAATCCCATGTAACTTTTTTATTTTAACTTATACAGACTTCAGATGTTTTTACAAACTTAAGTTCGATTTTTACTAACTACTGGCGGATTATTAGTAAATTGGTATTAACAAAATATGCCCACAATATCATGACCACCGGGAGATGGTCATGATATTTTCAACCCCAGTTTCTAAAACATCAACAAATTAAATTATGATTAGAATTAGATAAGGCACACGGATTAGCGGATAAATTACATGAAATATATGCCTTGTTAGATAATTTTGATCGACGTTCTAAAAACTGGGAGCTAGGTAACTAAAGTTTTAAAAATCCTGGTTCCAAATTAAAAACTGATGTAAATTAGGGCCGGTAATATAAAGATGCCTTATAATTAGTAAAATACCCGCAATTACCACCGCTCATATATAGACGTAAATACCGTCAAGTCACCTAGACATGTTTCGATTTTTGTCTGTAAATTCGGTTTTTAGAAGGTGTTAGCCTGTGAGTTGAATTTGAATTATCGACCCCAAATTAATAGGCTAATATTTTCTTAATGAATTTCAAAACGCATGTATAAACTCCATAAACATATTTATATAAAATAAAAAAAATTAACTATAAATAATTATGCTTAATTTAATAAATAAGTACCTCGTATTTTTTAACAGCTGATTATCTTTTACATAACAATATTTATAATAAAATTCTTTATAAAATATCTATAGGTATACTTATATAAAACTTTATCTAATTCCTGTCTAACAAAATAATAGTTTAAGATAAGGGTATAATTTTTGATAAACATTGCAACTTTCACAGTCAATATTAACAAGTAACTTTTTTAAAGCATATTAGTCTCAGGATTCAATCTTAGGATTATATAAGGATTCAGGATTTACATAGTTACAGCATTATAATAAACGTGTTTTAATTAATGTCGTTTTGGTGGGAATAATAAATGCAAATAACTTGTCATGAGATCGGATCCCACCACCTTATGGTTATATTTTTATTTTGTGTCTAAATATACGGTCAGGGAATTTATGTGCCTTTCAGCCAAAAGTATTTTGGACACAAAATATAGTATGTAGTATATTGTGCACATATTACTCTGGCCACAAACTATGTACTAGGCCTGTACTATGTGTAGCAGAAACAACGATACGTGGAAGCGATCAATGTTGTTAAATAACAATGTATTGATCAACCACATTCATGGACTTTTTAGGCCTGGCAACAGGTAGATACAAAGTCACATGCCGTGCTCCTATGAACAAAGACAGCCCAAGACAAACTGTAGAGTAAAAACCCACGACCTTCTATTAACAACTACTAAAAAGTTCCTTACTGTTAATGACTTAATAACCTGACAAAATATTTTTATAATAATTTAAGAATCTCTTTAATGTATAACAACAAACTATAGTTATTCTGATAATGACTCTTTTATTATTAGTTATTTTTATTCAGTCCACAGCGTACATTTAGCTTTTTCAAATCGATCCAATCTAATCTTTAGCTTTTCTTTAATAAATATTCTAACAGCCGGACAGGACTTCTTATTATATAAATCCTTAACAAAACTATTATACTTAATATAAAAATAAAACATTATAAAATGTATATAAGTAACGCTTGTCCAATGTATTGGTATTTGTGCAGACGACATGTTTATTGCACTTAATGGTTATAGCTGTAGTTCTACCACAAGAATTTGCAAACAGTTTCTACTATAGACGTTAGTAAATATAGATAGGGATCAACCAATAGAATCGCTTTATTATTCAAATAAACCTCTATTATTGGTTGATGCCTATAGTAACTAGCGACTTTAGTAAAAACTGTCAGGCAGCATATCAACTGGGTACCTCCACATTTTATTCTACTTTCGTTTTAAAATTAAAGTATAATATGGTATAATATTTATTATTAATCGCTTTGTATTTCACGTTAACTATTTAATTCGGCTTAATACATAGATTAGCTCTGTGTTTATCTATTTAAAAAACCTTGTACAGCGATTCTACAGTTCCTGACGGTCTCTTTTGCCCGTGCATATAGTTTCCGATATAACGAACTAATTTTATAAGTTGAAACCAAGTTCTTCTACCCATTTTAAACGTGAAGTCTAACGTGGCGGACGTCCATGAATATGGGCTGGATATCAATATTTTAAAAGACGAGATAATTAAAATAGTCTTCAATATGCATAACCAATGACAATAAATTTATGTAGCCAGAATATAATCTCGTTGTATTACATATTATTCAAGAATAAGATTTTACTGAGTAAAAAAATATAATAATTTATTAAGGACGATTTTTCAATCGTCTGATAAAGCTATTCAACAGATAACTTGTATAAAGAATGAACAATTTTCCAGTTCTTCATACAGGTTAATTGTCAAATAACTTTATCTTACAATTGAAAAAAACAGCCCATAAACAACCAAATATATAAATTATAATCTTCGGACTTCCGTCACTAGACAATTGGAAAGAATAAAGAATCTTAGAGAATCTTTCGATATACAGGGTGAATTAAAAAAAAGTTGTACTTTGGTAATATGGGGCTCTACTGATCAAATCGAAAAACTTTTCCCATGGAACCACGTGACGCAAATGAAAAAAAAATGTTGGCTACCCTATACAAAATGGTCACATTACATTAGTTTGTATGGAGAAGGCAGTTTGTTTTTCATTTGCGACACATGGTCCCATGGGAAAAGTTGTTCTATTTGATCAGTAGAACCTTTATATTAGCCCAAAGTACAACATTTCAAAGTCACCATGCATAGAGCCCCTCTACACCTGCATTGATTGCATTACATAATATTGAAGGCCCAATGTGAATCTTAATATTCCACAATAAAGATCAGTTACTTTATATTAACAAAAAAACTCTTTATAAAATATATACTGAGTGAGATAAGACTTAAATATTTTGTGTAATCTTAACATTACAAAATTCTATACTGTTTGATATAGTTATTTATGATCATTGTATGATCTTATACTTTATAAAACTCAATATTGTACAAGACACTGATTTTTGATCATTATATGATCTTAACTTTATTATAATGTATACTGTGCGATACAGTGATATATGATCTTTATTTATTCTATCATTATTTGTTCTAAAGTGGAGATTAACATAAAGTTTAAATCAGGCCATTGTATAAATATGTAAATAATTATATAGAACCATTGTAACATGTAGATTACAACCTTGAAACATATAATGTATAAAATATTCAGGTAATAATCAAGTTCATTGTATATTGTATAAATCTAACAAAATTCAGATTATTGGGGCAGATTTTTTTATCATAATAATATTTTCCTGGAACTCTGATGATCAAAACTAATTCAAATTAATCTTAGAATATCTAAACTTTACTGATAATGGTATATAGCTTATTGATATTTTTAACAAAACATTTCAGAGAAGCTACGCCCCGGAAGTAGTGTGGATAAAAGTCAAGTCCCCTTTAGAGGTTGTATTATATTCCGAAAATATAATAAAAGTAAACGCGTCGTAAATATGGAATGTAATGATACATCTATAAGCTTCAACTATACTATCCGGTAAAACACCATTAGTTTATTTAATACACGTACTAATAATGTGGTCATAGGTTTATGTGACAAAATACTTACTATATCTCCTGTAAACTGGTACACAAATCTTTACCTTGCTAATCAATTACTTGACAATGATACTCACCTAGTTGGCAAATTGAGCAAAAACATAAAAAGTATTACCAAAGAAAGTAACTGAAGCTAAACTCAAATCAGGTGAGCCTATAGCTGAAGAACATTTGCAGGGTATATGTGTGTTAAAATTACGAGATAAGAGTTCTTATGCTGTCGAATAAGCATTTGAAATGGTTCAAAACTGTCTTGTAAATAAAAGGTATTTCCCCATGGAAGCTAACAATTTTTTCGACACAATATTTTGTGGAAAGGTTGTGCGATTTGATCGGTAGAGCCTCATATTAGCCCAAAGTATGACCTTTAAAAGTATTTTAAACGCTATGATACAGGTTAAAACAGGTTTGCCTTTTTATGTATCACTTAGAATCAAAATTAAACCTGTAACCTTAATCCAAAATTACTTTTTTCACACACACATGACATATAATATTGTTTAATAACTTAAAATTCTACTTTGCATCAAATGGAATCGCATATATAATAGCGGTTAAAGTATGAATATGACTTTATAATGTGCCACCTACTGGTCACTTTGAGTAAAAATTAAACGGTATCCTTAAACCAAATGTTTTGTGTTTCACACACATGATAATATAACATATAATATTCTTAACAAAATAAAATGGTACTTTGCATCAAATAGATGTGTTAATTGTAGTTTTATATTTTTACGCTTAGATTGGACCGACTCGTTTATTTCAACAAAGTTTAAAACACTAACCTCAACTTAAACACTAACCCCCTTATTTATAAAAACTTTATTGAGCGTTTAAGTTAAAATGATGTTTCGTTTCTTTTTTACCAATGAACTTTTATTGAAAAGATTTTTACACTCACTCATTTTAACTCAATAAAGTTTTTAGGAATACAAGAGTAAAAAAAAACTTAATAGTACATTTTTTTAACCTTAAAGAACACATATTGATTTAGGCTTTTTACTTTTATAAAATAAAATATATCTTACTGTGTGGGCGAAAATTCAGTCGGTTCAAGAATCCTGCTGTGCGTTTCTTTGATTAGTGGAACTGTGTATGCGACGCATTCATCCCACCCTGGTTTACGCCAAGCATCCTCTCGCGTCTCACGTCGATGTTGAAGATTTTCATAGCCTAAATTATTCAAAATTTTATTATAAGGTTTAAATAAACAATAAACTATCGTCATCGTCATAATAAGCCATAGGAGATTTAGACTACTTGTCTTTTTTATTATATTAACGATAATTAATTTAACATATTAATCCCCTCAATGGCATGGTTCATCGTGGGGATTATGAACTAGTTTTCGGTGGCCGAAGCTACTAATTATTAATCACCTTTAAATCGTTACAAATACTAAATGGTCAATCGAAATTATAAAGGAAACCTAAAGATGATTTTGAAATATCTATACAAAGATGATATGACGATCACGCCTGCTCTGTAGAATTCAATGATACCCGATTAAACATAGTTCGAGACTTTTTTTTCTTTTTCTGAATATTAATTTAATTCTTTAGTGACACTCGCAAGATTAAGGCTGGGTTGGTTGCACCAAAATAAACTCTCTATAAATGTTACGAATAAAGTGAAAAATGGGGTCAAAAGTACCAGTTTTATTTTGAACGTTGAAAGACAGCTGGTATAGCTGGACATTTTGGTGCAACCCAGCCTAATTCAAATTGATTGACGTAAAAATTATTCAAATCAGCCCACGCGTATGGTAGACAGAATACAGAACTTACTATAGCTACACATGTCAAGTATCTAGGCATAACGCTAGACAGTAAATTGAACTGGACAGGTGCTTAACCATGAGAAAAAACTTAAGACATCCTGCGTCACAATGTAGCAATCAACATGCAAGAAGAACCGACCGATCAATCTGGCTTACACGAGGTCCGAATTAACACGGACGGATCAAAAAGAGAACACGGAACAGGCGCAGGAGAGTACTCACTCAACCTGAACGTTAGAATTTCAACAGCACTTGGCACACATGCTTCCATCTTTCAAGAAGAGTGTATAGCCATAATAGAAGCAACAGCGGCAATACTCGGCAGAAAGATAAAAGAATATGGTATACGCATACTATCAGACAACGTAGCCGTACTACTAGCATTGAAGAGCAAACAGATGATCTCGAGTCTTGTAAAACAATGCCACTACCCACTGGGGACTATATCAGTTGGTAACAGGGTCACTCTCCAGTGGATAAAGGGACACAGCAACACCCTCGGTAACGACGCGGCTGATGAACTGGCGAAAAGAGGTTCGGCTACAACACCGGTAGGACCCAAACCGTATTTAGCGTTTTACTTTAATCAGTTGCAAAAGTTGGCTACGAGACAAAATCTTCAACCATCACTATGTAAGTAAGTATTGGGCTAACTTACAAAACTGCAGACAGGCCAGAGAGGCGGTCATTAAACCTAGCCCACGTCTAGCTCGGAACCTGCTCAATCTCAACCTGCGTATGATGGTGGGTATACTAACCGGTCACTTTCCATTAAACAGGCACCTTTCAATTTTAGGTATCACCAACAGCCCTCTATGTAGAGGTTGCATGTAGGCTGATGAAACACCCACCCATGTGCTGCTTTATTGCACTGGGGTGGCTTTACAATGGGCGAAAATCCTCGGAATACCGAGGTCGCTGCTTGAGGCCTGCGGAAGACCCGGACTTCTTGTCGCCTTCTGGAAGGAGCTGGGCTGGCTAGAATAGTCAGCCGACTCACGCAAAAAGGCCTAACCTCTTGGTTAATTGCGGAAAACAAGTCCGCCATGAACGTTTTCTCTAGAGCACCACAAAGGTACAAAGATATATACATAGGCTAATAAACATATTACCTATCTTCTGCGTCACGCAGTCAGGTAAAACAAAATGTATCAAGTATTAGCCATGTAGGTACCTACCTATTATGTTTTTATATATATATATCATCACGGGTGCCTTACGGCGTCCGAGACCGCCTTGTCAGCCTCAGGGTACCCAGCGAAGGGGTTTTGAATCCCACCTCGTTGCAGCCGACGGTATGGGTCTACACCAAACAAATGGCTAACTCGTCGCGATGTTTGGATAGACTCAATTATCCATCTGTATACAGTTTCACAAGTTGGCACTATAGCGGTGTTGTTAAACAAATGTACATATTTTTTTAGTTTAAAACTCATTGGTACACACCAATTGGGGGTTTGAACCAGGGACCTAAGTGTTTTTAAGTCTAATGTCTAACCAACTCAGCCACCACGTACGCTTGTATAATGTAGGATCAGCGTAACAGCGGAGATAATATACTCGTCGTTTCTTTTAAAGATAACGTTAGATTGTTAACATAGCGAGCTCTTACAATGACTACTACAACTTTCAAGCCAATATACGTGTAATACTGCCTCCGTAGACTATGGTTACCGCTTTTGCGTTGTATACATATTATATTTTATATACACCCATACCAGGACGATTTGTACAAAAAAACAAAGTAATATTTTTTTGCAACCATATATTTTTGCAGTAGTATAAGCCTAGAGTTTAGGGCCTTTTTGTAATCAGAGGAGGCTTAATTAATTTCTTCTTTCGGACACATAGTACAAACAAGCCTAGAGATTAGGACCTTTTTGTGAACCGGCGAGGCTTTTTTAGCTGATGATTGTTTAATGTTGTTATCAGGTTTTGGGTAATTTGACAAACTAAAATTTCTTTACTAAAAGCGCGAAGAAATTTGGTGATGACAAAGACAAGCAAATTGAATACAAGAACAATCATAATATTATTGTCACTGTAACTGCAAAGTTCTAGCTGAAAGCGCCGAAGCTCTTATCTAGGAGCAGTTTTCTATTTTAAAATATATATAATAATAACTTACACCAAATGTGATGAACATTGTAAAGCCGGCCAATTTGTGAAAAGTATCCAGCAAATGCTTCATTTCTAGAACGCCTAAAATTTAAACCTCTTGCCCAATTATTGCCCCATTCTATCATTGTTCCAGGTTTCAGGCTGAAAAATAAAGAGAGATAATATTTTAAAGAACAAAACTGAAACCGCTATTGTTTTATTATTGCTATTTAGAAAGAAATAAAAGCAGCAGTGCAGTATACAATTATATATCAGTAGAAGGGCAAAAGTAGAATTTAATGCAGTAGAAATGCGCTCATTGCGACGAATGTGCGTCTGCGTATCATGATTAAATTGCAAAAGTTTTTTTTTTTAATTTAAAGTACAAAACTGATTTCAATATAGGTAAAAGTTTTGGTTTTAGTCTGTGGGTTTACCGCTTAATAGGAACCTACTGCATCAATATCTTGTCGAGGTGGTGGCTCTTTTCAGGTTACGAACCGGTCAGTTTGATAAATATAAATAAACATCATCACGGGTGCCTTACGACGCCCGAGTCTATAGTAGCATAGTATAGACAGTTGGTATAGTGAAACTGAGACCGACGGCTCTCCAAGGCACTATTGTTGTGTTGTCAATCAAATGTTGTCATATTTTTTTTAATTAAAAACTCATTGGTACACAAACACCGGGGTTTGAATTATGGACCTAAGTGTTTTTAAGTCTAAGGTCTAATCAACAGCCTTAAATTAGAAGTTTTAATAAAGTGTCCAATTTAAAAAAAAACTGATTTCAATGTAGGTAAAAGTTTCGGTTTTAGTCTGTGGGTGTACCGCTTATTAGGAACCTATGTACAATTTTATTATATATGTGCAATAAAGAATTTAAATAACAAATAAGTATGGGAATAACAACTTTATGATGGTAATAGTTCACAATTCAATTTTTAGTAATAAATTACAAGTTATTACTAGAAATTGTACAATACAAATAATAAATTGAATTAGAAATTCATGATGTAAATATTAACATCTTATAATAAGGGCCCAAAAAGTTAATTTATAACATAATAGATAAAATACAACATGATAAACTATAAAATAAGAATATTACCTGTAGGATCTAATTTCATAAATATGTTGTCCCACCCGCGGTTCGCCGATAGGCCAGAAACTAAATGCCAGCAAGTATTGTAGATGACGCGACCGGAGATAAGCACCTTGTTCTTTGTTAAGACTTTGGTATTCCTAAAAAATAGTTACTAATGTTTAGTTTTCTAAGTCTTAAAATATATACTTCTTAATGACTACACTACTGCTTCTATCCTTATTCTATTATTGTTGATTATGATATAAATGAATAAAATAAAAGTCTGAAGTTAGAAACTAATATATTTAAAGCAAATAATATGATTTCATGATTAAATTTATTGGCGTTGGAAAAGGTCTTATAAAGATTTCCTTTGATAAAAATATAAGCTATATTATATTATCTCTATTTTATAATTTTAACATTTCATATTTATGCTAATCAATTTGGCGACCAAATACTGATTTTTTTAGAGGATATAGTCTGTTATTAAATCTGTGGACCAAGATCGGGAACCAACATTCAACATGTATTGCTTAATGTTGAGTTCCACCAAAGTGTCTGTAAAAGTAATTGTAACAATGAAAGTTAAAAATGGTGTAGAATGTACATTCCAAATAAAACTGGTACATTCGACGATATTTTAAACTATAATCGTTACAATTCTTTGATGAAAATGGAACTAAGTAGTACGAGAGCAGTGCACAGAGTAGTTGTAATTTGGAATACATTGGTGAAGTAAGAACAGTGTTTTGCTAATAATTAAAAAGAATATAAAATAATTATTTAAAAAAATATATTTAGTTTTCTTGGTGATTCAATTAAGTTAAACTAATAAAAGTTTGGGTTTTTAAAAAATAATAAGTTCCTTACCGGAGACTTCATAAATAAATCTTTAGTTATATCTATTTTGGCGAAACCGCCTACAAATTTCCACAAATGTAGCGCTTGGTCCATATCACCCACGGAAACTGTCCACGATCCAACTAGTTCAGCACCAATGTTTTTTTGTGAAGACATGAAATCCACAATTAAATTGCTGAAAAAAAATAACAAAAAACCTATGTTAGTTTTATGGTAATAATCACTGGTTATTTTGCTAATTTTGACCTTACTACGATTATGTTAATAACGATAATGTCAGTTTGATGTATATGTAATATCATTCTACCAAATATAAATAAGTACCAAAGTCACAATGCCTATAAAGTTTGAAGTTACTAAGCTAATTGGATATGTGCCATTTTAGAGTTATATGCAAGCTATTGATATAATGTAATTTTTGATTAGTATGTAAACTAAATTTGATGTAAGTCACAGCTATTATCATAGGAATTGTTGTTTTGAAGAAGTATGCCAGTTGTTATAATGTCAGTAAACCATCAAAAGATGCTATAAATCATTTTGATGTATGTTACAAGCTAGTAGAGGTTATGCAATTTTAGAGTAGTAATCAAGTTAATCGCTGTTTTGTCATTTTAGATTAGTAAATAAACTAATATCACTATAATATCAGTATGATGTAAGTGACAAACTGATAAGAATTAAGTTATTTTAGAGTAGTACGCAAGCTAATCGGTGTTTTGTCATTTTAGATTAGCTAACATAATAATTAATTTAATATCAGTTTCATGTAAATCAGAAGGTAATAGGAATAACAATATTTTAGAGATGTACAAAATCAAAAATTTCTGGAATGTCAAATTGATGCAAGTCAAGTGCTAGTAGAAATTATTAAGGTAGTATGCAAAGATAATCGCTATAATTTATATTTTATGTAATATGAGTTTAGTAAATAAACTAAAACTCCTAACAACAAATATTAATTCAAATGACCTACATGGTAGTCGCAAGGTAATAGAATTGCAGTAATGTAATTTTAGATAGGTAAACAAGCTAATTTTGCTATAATGAGATTTTTTGTGTAAGTGACAATCTTGAGTCAGACACACCACTGTGATTAAAGCTGGAACTAAATATTTATTTTGGACTTATGATGAAAGTGGTGGTTCCGACTCTAATAGGAATTATGTCATTCAAGTGGTATGCAAAGCTATATGCTATAATATCATTTAAATTAGTAAATGAACTAAAATCGATATTCATTTTAAAGTAGTATGCAAGCTAATCGCTGTTGTGTCATTTTAGAAAAAAAATGCTATAATATCAGTATGGTTTAGGTCACAAGCTTATAGGAATTATGCCATTTTAGAGTAGTATGCAAGCTAATCGCTGTTATGTCATTTTATATTAGTAAATAAACTAAAATTGCTATAATATCAGTATGAATTAAGTCCAACCTAATAGGAATTATTCAATTTTATAGTAGTATGTAAGCTACTTGCGATGTCATTTTAGATTAGTATGAAGCCATATTGCTATAATGTTAGATTGATGTAAGTAACAAGCTTATAGGAATTGTCATTTTAAAAAAAGTATTCAAAATTGTCTATATAATTTTATTGTAAATTACTAAATGAATTAAAATTGCTTTAATATCACTTTGTAAGTCATAAGCAAGTCTCATATTGTGTGATAGGGTCCTAAATTTCGAGATGACATATTTATTATCATAATTTATATGGAAATAAGACAAATCTTGTAACTACATAATATATATATTTTAATTAGTTATGAAATTAAAATGAAACCTGAAATATTATATAAAAAAATATATATTGTAATTTATCTGACAACATCAGGAGGCCCTAGTGATCCTATGGTTGCAATATTTGAATAAATGAATACAGTTTTAATTTAATATTTCTAATTTAAAAATTGTAAAATTTGTTACATCACATTAGGGAGATCTATTTATTATTTACGAAATTTGACATGACGTGGGAGGGATCAAAACATTATGAAATTCGTTGACATAAAGTATGGATGATCCCTAATTATAATAATAGTGAACTAAAATTGATATAATGACACTGATGTAAGTCTTAAGCTAATTAAAATGATATCATTTTAAAGTAGTATGCAAAGCTAATTATTATGTTATTTTAGAGAATCAAATAAAAAGCTAAGAGGTCACTCATATAAATTAGATAAAACAAGAGCCCATAATAACCCTCGCAAGCATTTTCTGAGCAACAGAGTTGTGGATGCTTGGAATAGACTACCAAAAGAAGCTGTCTCAGCTAAGAGTATATATAAAAATCGTTTGGACAACTATAAAACACACCAGCTACTTAACACCTAAGAATAACAAGATACAGGCTTATATCAGTTGTCTCAAATGCCTGCCTGATAAAAAAAATAATAACAATAAAAAGAAAATTCCTATAATATAAATTAGTAATCATATATCATTTTAGATTGATATGAAGGCTAATATTGCTATAATGTCAGTTTCATGTAAGTCATATAAATAGCAATTTAAAAAAAGTAGTATGGAAGCTAATCGCTATAATAACATATTAGAAGCTAGTTAAACTTAGCTATGTGAGTTTGATGTAGGTCACAAAGTAAAAGGACTTAAGTAATTTTAAATAAGTATGCAAGATAATTACTAAAGTAATAGGTTAGTACGCTAGCTAAAATAGTCATAATTTCAGTAAGTATAGTAAAAAGTAATAAAAATGAGATTTGCCTTTATTTACTGTAATTTTTACAATCAATAATTTTTTTTTTTTTTTTCTTAATTCTGTTTTATTTGCCAACTAATATATTTACTGAGACTAATATTGTGAGATGGATCACTTAAATATACAGTAACAGTATGGCTGAAGTAAGGTTGGAAAGTTTTGGAGAAGAGTTTGAAATCAAAAGAGGTGTTAGATAGACAAGGAGACCCAAAGTCACCAAAACATTTTTCTGCAGTGACTATATTCAGGAATACTATGATCATTACATAATTAAATATGTATTATAAAAAAAATGCCAGTACCAATTAAGATTTACAGATGATCTTATACTTTTTTCTGAAGACTCCAAGCCATGCTAATAGAATTAAATGAGAGTGAAAAGGCTGGCCTTACTATATCTTTAAAAACTATAACAAATGGAAACAAAGTAAATATATACATAGAAAAGCGAGAGATAGAATATGTAGATAAATATATTGAAACAAGTTATATCACCTCAACTACATCTACAACAGAATTAAACAGGTGCATAAACAACAGTTGGACTTATTATTTTAATATATATATATATAAATATTTAATGAAAAAACAATTGATTGCTATCTCTCAAAAAGCAATGTACCTATTTAACATGTGCATTTAAACAATGTCAAAAATGGGAATTAGAAACTAAAATAAACTTAACATGGATGTTTTTTTTAATTCCTATCTTTTCAATACAAAATTTTAGGCAGCTGCAGTATCCAAGACGGTGTTCAGGATTAAAACTTTGGAATATGTGTTGTCGTTTTTGTTGTGAGATGATAGTTGTTACAAAAAATATAATTAAAATGTTTAAATTATACAACTGTGCTTGATATAAGCAAATTATGAATGCCACAACATAAGCGGTGATTAGGACTCATAGTTTGCAAGAAAATGTTACTAACTCAAATTGTTGTGGACTGTCTGTTGAGACAATATTAGTGACAAAATTGTAAATAAAATGTGTGCTTATGTACCAGTTCTTGATATAGGCAAAAATAGAATTAAAGCTTACCTATTATTAAATAATAACTATATTTATATAATAATCTATACTAATATTATAAAGCTGAAGAGTTTGTTTGAACGCGCTAATCTCAGGAACTACTGATTCAAATTGAAAAAATATTTTCGTGTTGGATAATCCATTTATCGAGAAAGGCTATAGGCTATATAACATCACGCTACGACTAATAGGAGCGGAGTAACAAAGAAAAATGTTGCAAAAACGGGGAAAAATTATTCCTTTTAAGAGTGTACGCGTAAACGGTTAAATTTAAATGCGCAGACAAAGTTGCGCGGGTCAGCTAGTAATAATATGTAGGACAATTTACACATATTGCTCTGGTCACCAACTAAGCTCTAGGCTTGTACTATGTGTACCAGAAAGAATGATAACATCGTCATCATACCAGCCTTTCATGTGTCCCCTGCTGGATATAGGCCTCCCCAAAGATCGCCACAACAACCGGTTCTGCACTGCCTGTAGCCATCGGCTTCCCGCAACCTTTTTTAGGTTGTAGGTCCATCTTGTGGGGGGCCTGTCTCTGCTGCATCTTCCAGTACGCTGTCGCCACTCGAGAATCTTAATTCCCCAACGGTCGTCCGTTCTGTGAGCTATGTGGCCTGCCCACTGCCACTTAACAGTTACTTTACAACAATATAATACATATTATATTTCATAAACACCCAGACCATGACAAACTGTACAGAAAAACGTACTAATATTTTTTTGCCATGGGTGGGAATCAAACCCAAGACCTCCGGATACAACGCCAAAGGCACAACCACTAGTCTACGGAGGCTGTCAAATATAATAGTTATTTAGCAATCAATATTGCAGTCTTTGTAATTGCTACAGTAAAAAGATAAAAACAATATATTTTAAAATATTAATCAAACATTATTTGCAAGAAAATTATATATTTGATTATGTAAAACAATATCCTTATCTTGCATCTTAAAATAGACTTATCAAATTTATTGCACTTACTAATTCTTTAGGTATTTATCCACTGAATTCGACTTTATGTTGTGGGTGTGGAGGGCATACACCGTATCCTTATCACCTAGCATTCGGCTATGGGGTTCGGGGGTCGGTTCTATTTTTCGTACGAGCAGTTTAGATAACCATCCTTCTTCAGATTTAGGCAATAACACAGAGCAAAACAATCTGAAAAAGTTTTGTAAAGTTAATTAATGTTAAACAGAACATGGTTCGAAAATTAAATTGCAGGGTAGCCGGCGAAAAAATATTTACTTACCTAGCATGTAGATTTGTAGAAAAACGGGAAGTTTTACATAAGAAATCCATTTTTATTGATACACGGACTAGTAGTATTATCTTTACAAATTATTAACAAGATTAAACAAAATTGAAACTTATTCTACATTAGCTTTTCGTTTCCAATGAACAAATAAAAAGTTCTTCATACGGTTGACCATAGATTAATAAACGGTTGACGGTTGTTTCGTTGTTTTTTTAATGAAGATGTTTTATTTATCCTTCTGGAAAGGCAAGGGCATGAGCCATGTAGCCAAGTCTCCAAATTATATTTTCTTAAAACGTAGCTACCGTACTCTCAGACGAACGTACTACAATAATGAGATAGCGGCCATTATTACCACTAAAGCGGAGTTTAGTGACAATACGAAAAGTCTAGTTTTTATGTTATTGTATTAAGTTTTTCACACTTATGTTTCTCTAAAGAGAATATTTCATCATTTATATTATGTTGTAATAAGGGCCGAACAGTGGAGGCACTGACGCGCTGAAGGCGACAGCGCGTTAGAGAAGCTAGTCATCTAGCGGATTAGGAAGCTCGGCGCCGAGAAGCTCTCTCTGCTTAGGCCTACTATTCGGTGACCGTACTAGCAATGGAGCAATGCCGTGATGGTGGTCGTAAGGTCCGTTATCGGCCCGTACATGCGACGTGCTAGCCGTTCGACAAACTTCTCGAGCGTTTCGCCCTTCACGTCATCACTGATTATTTTAATTCGGACGAACCACGGAGCGCCAAAACAAGCAATATTGTAAATATGCGTTCTTTACATCTACTTTAAGTAAAGCTTCTGCTTCATCCGATAATATGAAAAATCGAGCTGAATGTTCTGCTGCTTCACAACCTATATACAGGTGAATTTAAAAGGATGTACTTTGGGCTAATATGAGGTTCTGCTGATCAAATCGAACAACATTTCCCATGGAACCATGTGTCGCAAATGAAAAAAATTTTTGGCTTCCCCATACAAATTGGTCATTTTAACATTACTAGTTTGTATGGAGAAGGCAATTTTTTTTTTCATTTGCGGCACATAGTTCCATGGGAAAAGTTGTTCGTATTGATCAGTAGAACCACATATTAGCCCAAAGTACATCCTTTCAAAGTCACCATGTATATATTATTTTTATTTTGTGTAATTTAATGCTATAATTATTTCTGGGTGTGTGTGTACTCTTAGGGCTCTAGACTGGTTAAGATTTGTTTTGTTAATTGTTGTAAATATTCAATGTTTTGCTTAAAAGCCGTTGTACAACCAATAATGAAATAAATAAATATACCTCGTTTGCTGCCGATCCTACTTGTATGGGTTGGAATTTTGATTTTAAAATAGAGGCTATTTGTTTGTTTGCAGGCTAATTTTGAGGCCAGTCGACGAAATGTACATCCAATAGCGAATGGCCGAATTACGCCGTCTTTTTATTAAATGCACTTAGTCTCGCACCGTATAGAAATGCTAGTATGGTCTCATGAACAATTCCCGAAAGCATTAAATTTACTTTTACTTTGTAATATTACTTACGAGCTTTGCCAGCGTCACCGGCTAATTACAAGGCAAATCTTTTAGAGGTTATGGGGTCAAACCGTCAACACC
This sequence comes from Monopis laevigella, assembly GCA_947458855.1. NCBI lineage: Eukaryota > Metazoa > Arthropoda > Insecta > Lepidoptera > Tineidae > Monopis > Monopis laevigella. Next base: position 32,583,735 of record OX381576.1, on the reverse strand, counting down.
CCCATCAAAGCCAGATGGAAATGATAATAGATCTAAAGGAAGGTGGGATTAAAGGACGGTGGATGAAATGAAATGAAATAATTTATTTGCTAGAATACCCACAATTACAAGATGTTATAGAAAAATATATATAGTTTTGTATTCAGCCTTGTCAGGCGGCGTGCAAATATTAATTAAAATGTTAATCATTAGTTATAACACATTATCCTTTATCAGTTTATTAAATTATTATTCAATTATTATTATAATACACAATTTAAAAAATAAATATATTATGACATTAATTTATTCTGCAATAAGCTAGGCCATGTACAATCCTAGTGCAAAAAAGAGTTTAAACAACAAACAAACAAACAAACACTAACTTTACAATTTAAATGCACTAAGAAACAGAATAGGATTATTTCTTTAATTCCATGAATTCATTAACACTATAAAAACTATGTTTCGAGAGCCATTTGGATATTCCTCTTTCAAATGAACTACCCAGTAGTTGCCTTATATCGTAAGGTATCTCATTAAATATCAAAATACACATATTGAATACATTATTTTCATAAATATTTTTATTGCAAGCAGGTCTGTAAAGTAGATTTCTTTTTTTTTGCTCTTGCTATCCTAGAAATGATGTCACTACGTTTTAAGAAAAAAATCATATGACCTTTTACAAATAAGCTTATCTGCTTGATGTACATACAAGGCAGAGGCAGTATATTAAGTCTTTCAAATAGCGGTTTGCAACTATCCCGTTATTTGGCTCCACATATTGCACGTATACATTTCTTCTGCAGTTTAAAAGCTCTTTCGGTATCAACTGAGTTTCCCCACAGCATTAGTCCATAGCTAAGCACTGACGAGACATGATCATGATACGCAGTAAGTACAGCTTCAGTAGACACCGTTAATCTTAAACGTTTCAATGCGAAAACAAAACGATCCAATCTTTTACAAAGCAAATCCATATGTATCTTCCAATTAAGATTTCTATCCACCGTTATACCTAAAAATTTAAAAGTATCGACTTCCTCTATACTAGTATTATTGTAATTTATTTCTATGGGAATTCTTTCGGTATTATATGAATTAAAATGCATTGTTTTTGTTTTTTCTATGTTAATTTTTAAATGATTTGTCGTCATCCATGTTATAACATCATTCAGAGCACCTTCAATTGGTGTATTACACGTATATTTATCTTTACACCTCATAAGAAGAGTCGTATCATCCGCATACATTATACATTCATGTAAAGTGCTTTGAGGGAGATCATTAATATATATAAAAAATAGCAAAGGTCCCAGTATACTCCCTTGAGGAACACCAGTATTTATCATTCTAAACGAAGATCTGTATTTGTTCTTTAAGGGGATTTTATTTACTGTAGATATTTTTGCTATTTCCGTACACTGCTTTCTATCTGTTAAATAGCTTTTCAACCACGGAATAGAAAAAACAATAACTCTTTATATTGTTTTTTCTATTCCGTGTTTTCAACCAATCGTATGAATTGCCTCTTATGCCGTAGCGTTCCAATTCAAGCATCAATTTATCATGATTAACGAAGTCAAATGCCTTGCTCATATCAAGGAAAATTGATATTACTGAAAAATTGTCATTAATACACTCTGTAATTTTTTTAATGAAGTTAAAACAAGATAGTATTGTCGAGCTACCTTTTCGAAAACCGAATTGTTCCGGCACAAGCGTGTTGTATTTTTCAAAGAACTCATTTAATCTACTATGCATCGCTTTTTCCAATATCTTAGATATTATGGGTATAATAGTAATAGGTCTGTAATTATTTATATCAGACTTGTCACCTTTTTTAAACAATGGTTTCACTATGGACAATTTTAATTTACTAGGAAAAATGCCTTGAGCAAATGATAAGTTAACAATATGAGTAAGTGGACGACATATGTAGGCAGCACATAGTTTTAAGATACTAGTTGTAATGTCATCATAACCACTCTGTTATTTAGTGATACAATTATTTTAAAAATTTCTAATTCGTTAGTGGGTTTCAAGAAAATTGAATAATTATTAGTAATTAAGTTGTTTAAATGTAAGCCAGTTGGGTTATTCTGTACATTTTTTGCTATGTCCACAAAATAGTCATTAAAAATGTTACAAATTTGATGAGAATCATTATAATTGTTATTGTCGAAATTGATCATTTGAATATCATTATTATGTAGATTATTTAAATTATTATTATTTATCATATTCCAAGTGACCTTACATTTATTCTTATTATTTTTTATATACTTATTACTATTTATTTTATGCGATATTAACATTGACTTTTTAAGAATTTTATTATATTTTTTATATTTAATTTTATTGGAATGTTTATTTCCTTTATTATTTTTGGATTTGGCGGTTGAAATGTTGGATCGGGGTTGTTTGTTGCGGATGGCTTCCAGAGTTTCGCTATTTATAGGAGCCATTGTATCACTAGAGAATAATATTCGGCTAGCATTTTTTTAATCTCCATCCATGACTTTACTTTCTATTATATTTTTTGTAGTCGTGTGAAGTCGTATTTTCTCGAATTTTGTGGTATTTTAGATGTATTTAAACAATTTAATTTTAATTTTGATGTTAAAGATCCTTATTCCTGTTTATTTATATGAAAATGATTGTATGAAAATACAAATAGATTTTCCCATGCAGATTGTTTATTCGAAAGATATTTTTCAATTGCTATTGAGAGAGATCTAGCTAGCGAAATTCGAGTTCCCCTACCTTTTGACCACTGGTATTGTGAGATAAAGACGAGCTATGGGTGTGTCAAATAGAAAATTGTTAATATATGTTGTGGAATCATTAATTAGGGATGGTCTTTGATTTAATTGTGAACATGATAATAGGAGGTATTACTGTGACATTTTGGATTATGAGGCCCCATTTGGCCCATTAAGTAAAGGCGTCCATCATCGCATTTTTGGCATCGCAATAATGTGAGTAGCTTGGTAACATAAATTATAATAAATGTTGTATAGTCTAAAATGTAAAAACAATTATTTAATATAATATAAAATAAAGCTACTACTTAAAAATAATGCAAAAAATAGATAAAAATAACTTTTCTTGATCTTGCTGACTGCCCATTCCATTATTTTGGGCATCGATTTGTTTAATTTTGATAATAGGTAGGTACCTGATAGATTTGGTAATACATCTGAACACCACGGCTGACTGAATTGCTAGACGTGAAGATTTTTTAGTTAGTTTACACAATATAATCCACACATATTAACGGACGTCGATGATTATAATCATTCATTGTTCACTATATTCAAACCCCGTCCCGGTCCGAATGTACCCGTAATACTGGCAGCATTACCTCGTTGAACTACCAGTGATAAGCGTAATAAAAAAAAATACCGGAGAATATCACCAGAGGCCTCGTTTAGAAGAGCGTATAACGTTTTCCCAAAGACCATGGCTTCGGATCCCCAAAACCCCAGTCGTCTCCACAGCAAATGTGACAAATAATATACAGGTTTCAAATTTTGATATTTTACATGTTTTAATTTAGAGGCTGCTTCAGCAGCTGCTACTAACACGCCCACATAGGCTTGTAAATGTGATGCCGCAAATGTATCGACGCAAGTTGAGTTGAATAAGACAACGTCCTTTCTGCCATGGTATAAGCATCAATCCATCTGGGCGTTTTCCATCTACTCTGCTTAGCCCATGGGGCTCGATAATACTTGGGAGATTTGCTGATGGCAGAGCATACGGCGAACAATATCATTGAGGTTATGGTGTCGGGACAATCGCAACTTAATCTATGATAACCATTCGTTAAGACTTGCATTCCGCATACACAAAGGTGAGGTTGGCATATATTTGCGCCTAACCTTAATGCCATAGCAATTCTTAACGATTGGTCATCTAGGAATGTCCCTAGCGAAGGAGAGCGAAGTGCGTTCTATACAGTTGAAAGCGTTCTTTATATCTAATATTAAAACAATTTTATCCTAATTTAAATTGTTTAATATAAATTTGTTGGGAGGTGGCAGAACCTAATTGTGTAGGACTGTAGGTCTAAGATAATTTCCTATTTCTTGATGCACATGTTTACAGCAGATTTTACCGATAAGGCGCCTGTTAACATTTCCTACAGCAATTGGCCTAATACCTCCGTCTCATACAGTTTACCTTGAAGCAAAAAAAAAACACAAACGTCTTAATAATGAAATTAAATGAATACTATGATTACCTGAGGATTGTCCAATTAATTCTTTAAAATAATTAGGTCTTAAGCCATCAATTCCACATGCCGAACCATTTTTGAACTATCAACGATATCATTATTATGAATTTCAGGAAAATGTATGTTAGTAGGTGGATCTTGCGAATAAATTAAATTCTGATGTTAATAAACGAACAGCTCCTTTGATATCTCCATCACACACCTTAGCTTCGGCTCTCATATAAATATTAAACTTATTAAAACTAAATCTATGAAGAGTGCTTGAGACAATATTATTAAATAGTGAAGTGTTTTATTTTACTATTGAAGTAAAATTTTTGTTTTTAATCGCTTCAGGTAATTGTAGTGATATGTAAGGAAATGATAATAAAGCGATCCAACTTGTAGAATTGTTAAATATAATGGCATCACTTATCAAACCAATAAGTTTTTCTGCTACGACAGGACGTGGCCTTTGGGAATATGTTTAAGAACCATATTGTTTTTTTTTTGTTTCAGAAAGTTTCCATTGTATGCGCATTATATGGTTATTGGATGTTTAAAGGAGCTATGATCAATAGAAGATATAGGGATCTGTGTTAAAATTCTGTTAATTTTTGATTTAGGTATGTTTAAGATGTGTGCTCCTCTAAAGAGTCTAGTGGACCCTGGACACAGTGGTTATTGTAGACAACAAAAAAAAAACTAAAATAAAGAACTTAACAAATAAATTATATACAGAAAAGAAAACATATGGGTTTAACTGTTGCTTGTTCTAGCTTTTGATTATCCTTTTACACATTTTTTAAATAAAAAATCTTCAATAAAATTAATTAAAATTTTGGGTACTCTGCTACTGTTTTTTCTATTAATTGTTAAGAATCGTTTAATCTTTGAAATTAAATTGATGCTTAATGTAAAACTTCATAAATACAATATCGTAAGCTGTAAAATTTTATGACCCTGAATGTAGCAGACAGCAGACAAAAAAAATACTTAGATAGGGATACCTCCGAGACAAAACAGATAAGTGAAATTTACTACATGGGGAACCGACCGACCGGTCTCGTTACCACCACCCATACAGATGCAAAAACCGTCAAGTGACTAGTCATGTTTCGGTTTTAGTCTGTGGGTTCACCGGTTTTCTGGAGACTACTGCATCGATTTCTTGACGAGGTGGTTGTCTCCTTTCAGGGTGCGGTTACGAAATGGGTGGTTGAATTGACGATAAGGCAGCGAGTATATACTCGTAATGCAATTCGTCATTGTCACCCCCCATTTCGTAATCGCATCATTTAGCCGGCATAGTGGGAGCGATCAATATTGTTTAAGAACAATTATTGATTGACCCCATTCATGGACTTTGTAGGTCTGCTCACCACCAGGTAGATACAAAGTCACATGTCGTGCTCCAATAAAAAAAAAAAAAAAAAAAAAAAAAAATTGTGTGTCGTCATATTACCTACATATGGTGAGGTTCGGAATATTTTTTCGACTTCTGAATTTTTTTTTATATTAAAAAGAAAATTTTGGGAAGCTCTTATGGAGCCACCCAGTGGAAAAAAAATAAATAAATTATATTTAGGCTTATTGTTTGGTTCCCTAAAGATGGTTTCTGCCATTTTTTTGATTTTTACCCTGGAACATTCTGGAGCTCATAACTACATAGAAACTTAATTTCTTGAAAAAAAAAATTGTATCATATTTTCGTTTTTGAAAAAACTACAGATGGTATTTTTTTGTTTTTTTATTTTTTTTCTTATTCATTCAATATCTTCATCTCAAATTTTTTTCAAAATTTTTGATAGCGGATACCAAGTTCAAAAATCATTCAAAATGAAAATAAAAAAATATCATATTTATAATTTTAAAATGTCTAAAGATGGTATTATTTTGTTTTTAATTTTTTTTACTTGTTTGTTCAATATCCTCATCTCAATTTTTTTGATATCCGATACCAAGTACTCATCTCATAAACAACATATCAACATGGGTAAATGTTTTTCTTAAACAGTCACATATTTTTTCCATGAAATTTATCAAAAATAAAACAATTAGAAAGAAAAAAGTATATAAAATACCTACCTATATTATTTTTAATTTAGTCAGTAACATATTAAAACTGTAAAAGTAATAGACTACAGCTGACCCAGACCATAGAGTATAATTAATATATACAGAAAACCCAGACTATTCTTTTTTTTAAATCTTTTTATATAATAATTAAGCACTATATTATTTATACTCTAGATTTTAGCTTTTTGGCTTATATGAACCGCACGCCGCTGACATCTACATATGTATTTTTTTTAATGGATTTTATTTTATTTTTATTGGAGCACGGTATGTGACTTTGTATCTACCTGGTGGTAAGCATTTCTACAAAGAATGGAGGCAATCAATAATTGTTCTTAAACAACATTGATCGCTGCCACTATACCGGCTAAATGATGCGATTACGAAATGGGCGACGCGACAAGACGAATTGCAGTACGAATATATTTTAATATACTCGCTGCCTTATCGTTAATTCAACCACCCATTTCGTAACCGCACTGAAAGGAGACTACTACCTCGACAAGAAATCAACTCTGGTTACAAGTCCAGTAATCTTGATTTAAACTTTTATATTTTAAGTCATAAAGTTTTATTAATCAAAAAGTTTAAATCAAGATTGGCATAAATGGACCACAAAGCGAAGTGCAAATTTACTGTCCGATAATATCTACAGGTTCAAACGTTTTTCTTGAAACAGTAGTGGAAAATCGATAGCTTAATTTTGTATGGGAAATGTGTCCTCTAATGGCTTGTGATACAAAATCACGGGACCACGGTTAAAAAAAATACCTGTGGTCCGATGCACCGGTCGGACAGCATCACCGGCCACGGGCAACGACTCACGAGAATTTTACGGATAATATTAAGCTAATAATAATAATATCAGCAAACCAGAATAAGCAACAAACGATGATGAAAACGAAAGTAAATGGCAAAAAAAATCCGTCAGCCATGAAGGAAGTTGTATAAATTTGTAAAAAACTAGCTTTTGTTGACCCGGCTTCGCCCGTTATATTTTTCGTAAAAAAGGCCCTCACCTCCTATATTCTGAATTTTTAAATTGTTATAGCAATTTTCGTTTCAATACCATCACAATTTTTCCTCGCTAACCCCCATTAAAATTTCCAAAATACTTAATATCATTAAGTTCATTTACCCCATTTATTAATTTCGAAATTTGATAAAAAATCCGTATTAGCCTGGCAGGGGTTAAACATGGTAGTTATTTTTGCCCAATAAGAATTAATGAAATATGTACTTTTCGGTCGGTTATTTACGAAAACATTTACATTTATACATATATTCATACAAGGCTGGTTAGCCTAGAAACGCTATTGGCTCATATTGGCTCGATATTTCTTTTATGTAAAATACCTTTAAATAAATATATTTAAATAATAATTTATTATCTTATTTTTTTATTATCAAAAAACTGATTTGTCTTTTTAAATTTACATCATGGGCTTTTGTGGCTTTCCCTTTTCTATGCGTGCAATTAGGACTAACGCTATCCCTCTCACTCGATACATCTTGTTTGTAAATGCGCATTTTCAGCGAGAGGACGTACCATGTACTGAGTTGGGGCAAATGTTCCAGGAGCCCAGCACTGCAAGCCTTGGAATAAGGATGAACATGTCGATTACCAAGCTGATGACTAACAGCACACATCATCTGCTAAAACAGATAATTTTTATGTCCATGAGTATTTACCTTGGCCAGATAGTCTCTTTCCAGGCACGGCAAGAAAAGGAGATAGATCGGTGCATCAAAAATGCCTGGAAGGGCTAACAGGATGCTCGCTCAACTTTTCGTAACCGCGCTCTGAAATGAGACTACCACCTCGACAAGAAGTCGATGCAGTAGACTCCTGTTAACCGATAAAGCCGCAAATTAAAACCGAAACTTCAAGGTTTTTGCATCTGTATAGGGGTGGTATCTAATCAGATAAATTATGTTAGCATATGGCATCATTTACTATAAAGGACCGGGTGAAGGTATTGGTAGACTTCTTTTATAGGTACTTCAGCATTTAAAATATAATTTTATGAATATTTAAAATACATAGTGGCTTGGAAAGGATGTACTTTGGGCTAATATGAGGTTCTGCTGATCAAATCGGACAACTTTACCCATGAAATGTCGCAAATGAAAAAAATAATTGCTTTCTCCATACAAACTAGTAATGTTAAAATGACCAATTTGTATGGCGAACCAAAAAACTTTTTCATTGGCGACATATGGTTCCATGGGAAAAGTTGTTCGTTTTCATCAGCAGAACCTCATATTAGCCCAAAATACATCCTTTCCAATTCACCTTGTATATTATATAGATTCACATAAATTAAATATTACTCATAGAAAATTTTATTTATAGAATATAAAGTAATCTGCTGAGACAAACATAAATTAAAACAAGGTCGCGGTGTTTGATAAACTCAGATTGTTATAGTGAAATTAGGACCAATAGTTTAACATCCTCTCCGAGGCACTTTATGCGGGCCGACCGACGGGACTCGTTACCACCGTCCAAAAACAAATGCAAAAACCCTCAAGTGACATAGTTTTAGTCTGTGGGTTCACCGGTTTTCCGGAGACTACTGCATCGATTTCTTATCGAAGGAGTAGTATCCTTTCAAGGTACGGTTACGAAACGAGCGATTGATGTGACGGCAAAGCAGAGAGGATATTAAAATAGACTCGTAAAATACGTCCATATCGCCGCCCGTTTCGTAACCGCATCATTTAGCCGACATAGTGGGAGCGATCAATATTGTTAAACATTAATATATTGATCGACCTCATTCATGGACTTTGTAGGTCTGATTAACATCAGGCAAATGCAAAGCCACATGTCATACTCCATAAAAAAAAATGTATCTAAAAAAATAGGGTTGGAACCAATACCTAACCTAAAACTTAAGTAACAAACTCGGCCACCACGTATAGTAAAAAAAATAATAATAATACAGCCAGCGTAAATTAATACTTATCAACTAAAAATATGTTGGTATTACAAAACGCTTAGAAAAAAAAGAAGGTATGTATATAGCTCTATTTTTTGTAAGTTAAAAAAATTCCGATGGTACAAAAAAAAACAAGTAAACGAGCGCACAGCTTGTGTACAAAAACAAGGTGTGTACAAAATTACACAAAAATTCAAAGCACGTTTCGAAAACTAACCTGTCATAACACACGCTCAGAATGATACAGAAGCCACCGATCTAGTTTATTTTGACACCATAAACATCCCCACCTATAATGCTACCACGAAAAGTGGTCTAAGCTAACACTGAATAGTACATTCTACTGATATTTCTACAAAGTGCACGGATTATAGAAAGGAACCGAACGAAGGAGGGTTATGATTCTGTAAGGAGTAGGTTGCACAAGCTCCAATTCATGGAAGTGTGGCGTTCATATATAAAATCCACGCAAATTTGTACGTCTACATTCGATCGAGAATAGAGAAGATCAACGCTTCGTAAACAAAACAATCAGTCCAGCCAACTTGCAAAATGTTCGCTAAACTTACTGTAAGTTATGCATATGTGTGGTAAAAAAATCATTAAAATATATTACTTCATTTAAAATAATTGCAATGAAATTCGACGCTTAAATGTTATATACAATAAGTGATTGTATATATATAGTGTAATATTTTATAATTATTATATATTTTTTATTTCAGCTTATTGCAACAGTGGTGTGCGCTGCTTTGGCATCTCCAACTCCTGGGGGTCATGGCGGTCATCAGTAAGTTTAATTATTTGATATTATAATCATTATCATCCTCATCCAACAGAGTAACAATCATCATACATATTGGTTATATTATATAATTTTTATTTTGTTTTTTTTACATTCCAATATATTAACAAATATATTTAAAAAAAACGTTTTAATATATATATTTATTGTTTTAAATAATGATAAATTCATGTTAAGTAAACAAAAGGCGAACTTAATGCCTTAGGCATTATCTACCAGCTAACCTTTAAGATTTTATTCATTTATCCAAATGTTTTAATACAATCGGAATAAATAAAGACATTGGGTACACCACCCATTAGTATAAATTATAATTTTTAACGTCATATTTTTAATAAGTAGATTCATCAGACAGCCGTCTAATGGCTAGATAGGGTTACCTAATTTAACCTTTTGCCCCTTGAGGATAGCAACTATACTTAAAGGAAACAAGAAATGTAAGTCTTTCGCCAAGAAAGATAATCAAATAATATGTGATAATAAAAGAAACAACGCCGGGTAAAATTATTAGCGAAAATGACATGAATAAAATCAACTCGAATAATAATAAAAATATATCTACCTACTCGTATAATAAAATTTGAAATATAGTTTTAAAGATTAAAAAATAAACTTAAATAAACTCTTAATATTTTTTAAAACACTATATAAATATATTTTTTTCGAGGCTAAATATTAAAATTTTTGAGAATATTTATTATATATTTTATTTATATATGTGAAACTTTCTATAAAAATAGTTTCGTCCATTATTTTAAATCTGCTTGTATAATTAACAAAGAACAAACAAACGCGTTACAAAATAAATAATTTAACCTCAGGTGGCAATTTAATTAATCAGTACTTATCTCTTATCGTAATCAATAACTTCATGCCCTCTTTACAAACTTAATATCTAATGGTAATTAAATATACCTACGCGCCGGTCGGTGTTTACTTATGTACAAACCTTTAGTATTGTTAATAATATTGTTGCCAATACATGACTCTACTTTAAAACTAAAACTATTGATTTATATATATATATTTCAATATATAAATTTTTTATAACCTCTTTTTTGAATTTTATCAATTTACTTGATTTGCGTAGTAAAGATAAATTATGTCAATATTTTACAATGTAATTAGTACTATTTTTTTAAATAAATCGGGTAGTTCGTAAGCTTCCTTGTCTGTGGTTCAGTGATGTTGTCTGGTGGACTAGGGTTCATTAGGAAGCTAGATATCATTATATAATTTCATCTTGGTTTTGAAAAGCGAGTTTATTATCGGCATTTGGTAAAATCCTAAATAAAAATCTAAATATTATTCAGTTTTCAAAAGCAATATTTTTTTTGTTTAATAAATAATTTTGCTACAGATAGACAACAGAGAAACTTAAATAACATTAACTTATTATTTCATTAATTTATTTTAGATTAAACAGTATAAATAAATAAAAACCCAGATATATAAAGCTTTCCTTTAAAGGTAATAGAACTAAATTACAGCAATTTTGATTCTACAAACACTATAAATCTGCTAACGTCACCTAAGACATTACCATGCACCTATATTGCACATTAAATATAAACTTATATATAGGTACTTTTTTTTTATGAAGACCTTACCTCATTTGTATTGTTTAATGCAGTTTGTTCACACTCTTTAAACTTTATTATTTAAATAAATTCCAATTTGTACTTCGTTTCTTTAAGGCTAACTGTAAGGCTATAATTCCATGACTAATTGAACATTCTATTCTATATTCTCAACTTAAAATTATTTTATGTAATGATAAGTATAAGAACTACTATTAATTAATAGATATAAATGTTTTGTATTATCGCTTTATAATGTTAATTGTAGTTTAATTATACTTTATTTATTTTTATATTCTGTCATTGGAAATCTAATTATTTCTAAAAAATAAAAAAGGCTTTCATAATTCATGAAATTGTATATTCAAAAACATACGTCTATAATTACATGAAGATTATAATAACTGAAGGGATAAACAGTGAACGAAATGTTATATAATGCCATTTAAGTGTACATGTCATGTTTACAACGGATATAATAATGACAATTATTATGACTAGACTAGTGAAAGCACATTATGATGACGCTGAATCAAACCAGCTAAATGACACGGTAGTGGAAATCATATGAACTCTGTCACATTTAAATTACAGTCATTTGAAACTAAAATTAGATTTAGACGTTGCATTTATTTAATTTTAATTGATTTATGTTTTTCAAAGCTTTTAATATACTTAGATAAAAGTGCTAGAAAGCTTTTTGGAAAGAAACAAAATAATAATATGTAGGACAAATTACACATATTGCTCTGGTCACAAACTAAGCTCTAGGCTTGTACTATGTGTACCAAAAGCAACGATAAAATACATATTATATTTTATAAACACCCAGACCATGACAAACTGTACAGAAAAATCATACAAATATTTTTTGCCATGGGTGGGAATCGAACCCACGACCTCCGGATATAACGCCAAAGGCGCAACCACTAGTCTACGGAGGCTGTCAAATCAAAAGTCACATTATACTTTTCTAGGATAGTTTTAAATTATTACAATGATTTTTGACAGATTCGCAGTTTTGGACATTCTACACGTATATTAAATTAACCGCCTCCGTAAGTTATGCTTTTGGCGTTGTATTCCGAGGTCGTAGGTTCGATTCCCACCCATGGCAAAAAAATATTAGTACGTTTTTTGACAGTATGTTATTGTCTGGGTGTTTATAAAATATAATATGTATTATATCGTTGTTTGCGGTACACATAGTACACATAGCCTAGAGCTTAATTTGTGACTAGAGTAATTTGTGTAAATTGTCCTACGCATTATAATTATATGAGACAAAACAGAAGAATATTTAAAATAAATCGTTATTGAAAAATATACAACCACAAAATATAGATTTTAATGATTCGTTAAATTCATCTCATTATATTATTGTAGGTACTTAATATAGTAATTACAAAATTTTGCGTAATAAACACTGAACGCACTCGTAGGTGACGCTTCGTATTACTACTCTCGCTTTACCGACCTACATTACCTACTGGTAAAAAAGTATAAACTCAACGCTCGTGTTCGTATAGGAATTATGTAATCTTTATGAATGAACAGAATTACCGTAATAGGTCTTTCTTTTTTTGACAATAAAAGTGCTCATAATGTTTATTCCAATGTCATTATCAATTAGGCGTAACTGAAGATACAGTTTGAATTTAACGACTTCCGTTATTGTATGTACAATTTAATAACTTACAATTATTTATTGAACAATAATTTGTTTTTTTCCAAAATTCAGGATAGTTTCTTTGTGAGCAAAAAATACTTAGAAGTATTTCAAAAATCCTTAGAAGACAAAAAACTCACAAGATTTTTTTAGTATACAAAAATATATCGGGTAGCTACTAACAAAAAAACTACTATTTAAACCTGAAAAAAAAACTATCTACATAATATGTAGAATTGTAGATTTACAGTTACTATAATCCAGTGAGTATTGAGATTTTATTTCTTAAGTCCTCTCTTTAACGTCCCTATTTTCTCCTTTGGAACTATATTTTTTTTATGAGAATTCGTGCACTAAGGATTTTCTCTAAGTTCTGAAAATTTCAACTAGAAATATGGCTTTGTATGTACAAGGGTCTTGTTTTTATTGTATAAACAAAAGTTGGAAATTCCAATCAAATAAAGTATGCATAATTTAATGAGGTATAATTTAGACAAAATTATCCTACAATTTAATATAAGTTTTTTTAGTAAGTGCTTACTTCAGGTTAAAGAACTTTATTTCCAAAAGAATTTACAAAATTCACTTAACAGGGAAATGTTAAAATATAATAAATTTTTAGTATCAGCAGCTTTACCTAATTTAATTTATAAATGCAAAAAAATAAAAACAAAAATGAAGTAAATAAAAGTAACTAAAATAAAATAAAAACAATTATTATCATAGAAACAATTATGTGGGTAAGTTTTATAAAAAAAAAAATAAAAAAATGTTTATTTCATAAACACAGTACTTACTACTTATTACTCGTATGTGGAAATCAGCTCCAGTAACACCTTTTTTTTATAACCGGTAATCGATGTTTTGTTTTACCTCACTTCGTACGGCCTTGACTCTGTGGTCGGAATTTTAACGGTGGATGACATAACATAATCGAATGTAGAGCATCTGAGAACCGTGTGTGGGCAAACTGCGTCGATATGCATCTCTTAACCGCACTACTTAAACATGCGTGTGTACTCGTTTTTTTTTTAAATATTATTCCACGTTTGTTGTTGTAAAGTTTTTTTAAGTAGTTTTGTAATGATGTTTTTTTTTTAAACTATGTTTCAATTTTTTTGGTTTATTTTTTATATTATGTAGGTCATATATAAAGTTCTAGGCTGAATTATGTGTACCATATAGTTACTAATGATATCAATATTTGGCAAGCTGTATATAAAATATAGTAATATTATATTGCCATGAGAGGGAATCGAAACAACGACAATTTCAAAGGGTACAAAATTATGTACATATTTGGTACTTTTTTTTTCAAATTTGAATTTTTAAATAAATATTTTTTATTAAAAACATTCCTTCTCAACAAGTGATACAAATCGGTATGCACCCTAAGTGTCCCTAAGTGAACTGCTTGGAAAATAGGCAGGACAAATACGCACAACAATTACAGAGATAGTGCAGTGATTATACATAAGTTGCTAATGTAATAATAATAATAATTTATTGTTCAAACTGGCTAGAAAAAAAATATGCAAAATTATTAAGAATATCTCTGAAATCTAAAATTGATGAAAAACCATGACAATATTCTTTAATTAATTTCCTGTTTTTTTTTGTAGTATAAAGGTATTATTTCAGTGACATCTTATTTTAAATCATTTCAAAGCCTGTAACATATTTTATTAGATTTTATTTGCCTTTGTTTACTAAATTATACCTACCTGCGTTCCGATAGCTTTCTTTGTATCAAGATTGCCGCATCCGACTAATAATAGTTGAATTTATATCATTATATAAAATCTAAAGCCATTACTAAACCATGAGTTACACGATTATGTAACTAAGGTATTATTTTGTGTGTAATGAACGCAGTAATGCTTTCCGGATACATATCTATAACCAGTTATACATTTAGGGTGCCTTCGCCTTTCCTAATATCGGCCCTATTTGCAAGTTTGTAATACAAGACTTTACCAAATCAACCATATATATTTGCTTGGATGTTTGGTTTGCGAAAGAGTTTTTAATAAAGTTTGCTACCTTTATCAAATTCCACAAATCAACTCACAGGTACTTGTTTGATATAATGCAAATATTATGCTGATAAGTGACAAATATACCCAGACACATTAAGTCAATGAACTCAAATATCGGTATTTGGTTTATGCAATTAAATGATTTTTATAAACTAACAAACTTACACAGTGTCAAGATGTAACGTAATTTAACAACGATACTTAAGATATTAGAGTTCCTAGGTTACGCAAATCCTTAGAAGCTAACTAGGTACTCAATAATCGTCTTCTGATACCGCCTTTCACTACGCGAACACTTGACCTTTTCAAAATATTACTAGCTTAATCCGTAAATAAATAATATTGCGTGGATATACAATTCGTTATTCAAAAACGTTCATTAGCATTTATTTATAATGGCTCTCAAAATTCGGGGTTCCCATTTTACGTAATAGGTCCGAGTTGCATAAAGCAGTGCAATCTGTCTGCAACTTCGTTTTATTAATAGCTTTCAATGGCCCATCCAATTAAATATAGCATATAAGTCTTTCCACACTATCTTAGTTGGTTTGAAATATTTATAGTAATAAATTAAAGTTTCAAGATAATGTTTTTCTGTAGTTATATTATGAATATTATATTAAAATTTCGTCGAGGTAGGTTGTTTAGGCATGATGTTTTTTTTTTAATTTAAATATTATATCTTAATTTAACTTTGTCAAAAAAAGTGGTTTGTTTTATATTCTTCATGCCCTAACATTTGGTATTAATATTGCACAGGTACATCAGTTTAGTTCTGTCTGTCATTAACAAAAACATGAAAATTTATTTGAGGTCTGATATTTTATTAATAAGTAAATTATCTGAATTAAGTATGTATAGATTAACTTGACTTAAAAAATAATAAGAGTACTTTTTGCGCAACCCTTTTACGTACATTACCTTATAATGATTACAACAAAACACTCTCAGTTCTGCTTACATAAAGAATTACATCATACTGATCACAGTTTTTCCTGAGCGTGTGAAATTTACTTCATAATCTTCGTGGTTTGTTTCATTTGAAGGTTTATGTACTTATTGTAGAATAAATAGAAAATCTCTTGCGTCCTTTCTGAAGTCACTTAAAAAATTGCACGGGTTGATTTTACGTTATTTTTCCATTAAAATAAATATATAAAAAATTGTTAATGTTTAGATAATTGTGTTAAAAGAGATAAGATATAAA
Organism: Monopis laevigella; assembly: GCA_947458855.1. Taxonomy (NCBI): domain Eukaryota; kingdom Metazoa; phylum Arthropoda; class Insecta; order Lepidoptera; family Tineidae; genus Monopis; species Monopis laevigella. The sequence goes on along the minus strand of OX381576.1, from coordinate 32,567,207 downwards.
TTAAATAGCGTTGATCATAGGAGAAAAACATCTATATAGATGAAACTGGAAGTAGATTTATCTTAAAATGTAAACGTTATATTTTGAAAGAATTATTCTTAGACAAGTATATTATATAGTTTTGCGGCTAATTTCGTAGAAGTATCTTTAGAAATCGCACGATATTTTTAGTTACTTACCACGAGTGATATTCGATAGAGTTAGCGAACATCGCCCGTGTTTAGATATAAACATTAAACCTTTTTAAAAAGCAACTACCAAATGTAAAGCCTCGTAACTGAGTTATTACGAGGCTTTACATTTGGTAGTTGCTTTTTAAAAAGGTTTAATGTCTATATCTAAACACGGGCGATGTTCGCCATTGCTTTGTATGTAATTTATGTCATAATTACAAAACACCATATAACAATGTTATTTATTTTGTCCACAGTAAACATGTAACGATTCATGTCCCGTACAAAGTGCACACCGTTCATCACCATCACGTGTCTAAGGTCCATGTGCCAGTCCACGTGCCAGTGGTAAAAGAAGTGCAGGTGATAAAAGAAGTGCCCATCGTCAAGCACGTACCTGTGCCAGTGGTAAAGCATGTGCCTTTCCCGGTGTACAAGAAGATCGAAGTTGAGAAGAAAGTTTACGTACCAATCCACATTAAAGAAGAACATAAGGGCTGGGAGAGCCAATCTTACGGACATGGCTGGAACTGATTAATTAGTTTATAGTTTTTTTTTAAATAATGTAAGTATACCTAGTCATCTATTCACGCTTGTTTACTTTTTAAGGGGTAGACTTTAATAATTTCTATATCTACCTAACGGTACAAATTTCATGTATGAGGTCGATTAATACAATATTAATAATAACTAGATTGCCCCACTATGACGGCTAAATAATTGACTGCAACAAAGAAGAATTCGTATTATGGTAATAACTGCTTTATTGTTACATTAAATGCCCGTTTTGTACTGTACGGGTGGTACAGTACAAAACGGAGAAGACTAATGCCTCCGGTGAAGTCACAGACTAAAACCGTAACATTACTAGGTCACTTTACGGTGAATTGTTACTAATTTATTTAATAACATGCTTTGAAGTTTAAGAATAACTTTTTTCATGACCAACTAATGTCAATCAGATAAAAGGGACCGTGTGAAATATAATTTATAAGGATTAACAAGAAGTAATCTCATTGTCGTAATTGACGTTGAAAAAAAAAATCTAGGCCTGAATTTGCTAGTGTAGTCAATAAATGTATAAATGTACTCAATAGTGTATAAATGTTGCAAATAAGATTTTAGTAGACAAATCTTTCTAATAAAAAGCAACGTTTTAATTAATAAAATGTTTTATTTTGTTCACAGATTAAAGTAACTAGATTAATAAAAAACACATCACTTTTTGTGTAATGATAACAACATGCATCATCATCAGTCAGCTGATCATCATAGCAATCATATTTTGTTTTACTGGATCATCATATTTCTAAATTAATTGTAAATACCTGTTAATAACCAAAGAATAAAGCGTGGTGTTTTTTGTATAAACATATTTTTTTCATTATATTTTTACCATATATATACAAAACCCCATCTCTCTTCCTATCCTAATAAACAGCATTAATAAAATTCCTGTACTGCCTCAGGGTACTTAGCTGTGTGGTTTTAGTCTCAACTCGTCGTAGCTGATGTGTTCTGAGTCTACACCGAAAAATGTAGGAGTGCCTCGGAGAGCACTTTAAGCAGTCGGTCCCAGTTTTACTATACCAACTTGTGAAACTGTTGCACTTTCTAAGCCCCACAACTGTGCACCCTGAAGCCATCTAGCTAGGTATGTCTCTGGCGCTTTAAGGCACCCGTGATGGTACATGGTACATAAACACATACATAGCCTCGAGGCCTTACATTCACATTATTTAATGCGCAACGGTTTGTAAGTTGTTCAACATAAACAAGTTGCTATTAATTTCTTAATAACTCCTTGGATATATATTGCCTACACACTAAAAATGTATAATTATTATTGTTTGCAATATATAAATAATATATCATTATTGTATTGTTACGGCAAACACTGGATATATGCATATACTGGCATAGGTCCTTATACATTATACCTTCTATACATTCTAGGTGTTTTGTTTTTTACAATTGCAATTTTATATTGTAGTCGAAAATCAAAATAATATAACCTCGTTTTCACTATTGGGAATTCATCTACTTGGTTATTAAAAAAATAAAGTTATAAAATACGGCCTGGTGCGCCCAATTAATACCGCCTAGTCGGTATCCTAAGTCTATACCCAAGTCGTTAGGTATAGTTGTGTACTTTCATACGCGCGTCGATATAGTAAAACTGGCACCGATAGGTTAATGTACTTACAAAAGCACGTTTTGTACTGTCAAACATATTTTGTAATAAAAAGTATAATAATTGATTAATCGGTAACAGGTAACAGCTAAAACAATGTAAGAAACTGACCAACGAACCTGTCAATAAAATTCTGTCATTATTTTTGAAGATATATCATCAGTTGTCTCACAAACGTTTTTATATAGAGATTTTTTTACGCAAATTTTTCACTTTTCTGTACAATTTTTAAAACATTTTATTTCACAATTCATATCCTGACATCTCAACAAAAAAATAATCAGGCAAATAGCAGCCGTTCTGATATGATAGATAATACAAACATTTTTCAAAATTTTTAAATAGGTAGGTGCAGTGAAATTCCGTACACTTTCCTGTTTTTTTAAAGTATATCGATGTAGATGTCTTTTTTCTTATTAGAGCACGCCATGTGAATTTGTGTCGACCTTATGGTAAGGAGACCCACAAACTCCTTGAATGGAGCCGATTAATACATTATTGTTTAACAACATTGATCCCCCCACTATGATACGGTTACGAAATGGGCAGTGACGAAGACACATTTGAATTACGAGTCAGTATAAATGTCCTCGCTGCTTTATCGTCAAATCATCTGCCCATTTCGTAACCGCGTCCTGAAAGGAGACTACCAGGACTACTCCTTGTCGAGGAATTAATAATAATAGAACAGTAATCTCCTGACTAATGGTGAAACCACAGACTAAAACCGTAACATGACTAATTCATTTGGCGGTACATTTTTGAGGGTAAACTGTGGACGCGGTAAAGTAAAAATAGAGTTCAGAAGTTATCGACTGTATGCCAATTGCAAGCGAGTAAATAAATTGTAGTGAGTACTATTGACAGATATAATAAGTGAGATGTAAATGTACGAAATTCTTCCTTTTCGCTTTCAAGTTCACTTAATATTCTAAAGCATATTAATTGGATTAGATCAGATGTAAAAACAAGTGAACTAGTAGATGTTTCGACTTTAGTCAGTGGGTTTACCGATTTTCTGGAGACTACTAAATAGATTTCTTGTCGAGGTAGTAGTTTCCTTTTTACAAAGTAAGCATGCTATCTCTTCGACATCATCGTTGCTTTGAGGTCAAACGCAGACTCTGTTTGTAAAATAAAATAAAATAAAACTTACTCAATAATATATTATTTATTATCTACTTCTCTAATGGCATAGCATGTAAGTTCATAAGTAGTAAAAGCAAACATACTGGTGATTTGCGACTTAATGATCGTCACCAGCCATCCTCGATAAAGACCTTTGAATCCTTCACTTTTCACAGTCTTAGCGAAACATTCAAAGATTTTAGAGCATTTGTACAAATTTCTGGAAGTGGTGGTTGCGTTGGCTAATTCTTTATGAGTCTAAAACAAAATAAAACCTACTAAAGTAAAACCTTAAATTCTTCAATAGAAAATATAGTTTGCCTTTCAATAATTTTGAATGACGACACTATCCGCAGACTAATGGTTGCTCCTTTGGCGTTGTATCTGGAGGTTGTTGTGTATACAAATGTTAGGAAATAGATAAATTTGTATTTCTTTGCTCATTAAGAAATCAGCAACAAAAAATTATAACATTTGGCGACGCTCAATGAAATCCTGGCTACGCCAATGAGATAAGCTACTAAGATATGGGGTCCTCTCCTCTCTAAGAGCCATGGAGAAACGCAAGCCAATTTTTCTATTTTACATCATTGGTGTGACAAATGTGTTTTGATGCGATATATGACTTGGTCCCGCGCACCTAATCCAGCGCTAGCGCCCAGTTCTTCAAACTTCGCCTAATATACACGAATTTAGTAGAAAATAGTATTTTCCCAATGGGGTTGCAAAATTGGGGAACAAACTAAACTTTGATTTGTCTGTCTGCTTATTACTTGAATAAAAATAGGCGTCCTACCCGGAGGTCGTGAGTTCGGGGCTGACCATAATTTTCTTATTTAAATTTGGCTGATACCCGATTTATACTGTGTAGGTAGACAGTAGGTAAGTATATTAAATTTACCTACATAAAATTAAAATATTTTAACATATCAAATACATAGGCAATGTTAGTTTTATTTATTATATTGTCATGTAGAATTATATGTTTTGTAACATATTTATATATAATATATAAATACAAATGAATAAATAAATTATAATAAATATTAACTGTCTCCATCTATGTTTATTTTACGAAAACTCTACCTTTGTAGTATTATATTCTAGAATGTCGTTCTATTAACTGTTAAGAGATGGCGCTGTATTATCGCGGAGAGACATAGAAAAAATATTTTCGGCGTAAGGTGCTGTATAATTTTGAATACTAACGGCTTCCGTAGTCTAGTGGTTACGCTGTTGTGTCTGTAGGTCGTGGGTTCTATTCCCACTCATGGCAAAACATGTTTTTATATGTAGAATATTATTTTGCCCTGGTTACCAACTAAGCAAAACTTAGGTACTATGTTTACCAGAAACAACGATATTAATACATATTATATTTTAAAAACATCTAGACCACAAACAGTACAAATAAATTTACTAATATTTTTTGCTATGGGATGAAATTGAACCCATGACCTCCGGATACAACGCCAAAGGCACAACCACTAATCTACGGAGGCTGTTTATTTATTTACCTACATTATTACCTAGTACGTTTTTCGATACAGTTAGCTCTGCGCTCTATAAAATATAGCTATATATTGTTATTTCTGGTACACATAGTAGATTAGATATTAGTTTATGAACAGGGCAATATGTGTGAATTGGTTCCATTACTCTTACGGATATTTAAAAAAAAACTCTTGTAAGATTTGCCTGACCTTTTTAACTAGTATTAATATTGATGTATATTAATACATAAATATATACATACTCGGTAGGTATCTTGTTCTATTCTGGCTTGGGAATTAAATTTATAATAATACTAAAATATGTATTATTAGTAAACTTAGTATTATTGTAAATTTAATACCTAATGAACGTTTGTGTGTTAGAGAGTATGTGCATGGGTGTGAGTATCTGTATATATATGCATATGTAATTATGTAAATATATTTTAGTTACAAAAGTAGTGTATTTATAACATATTTTAGAAAACTATGTATCAGTTTCACAGTAGTTTAAGTATAGCAAGTAGCCCATTGACAGTTTAACATGTCAACGAATAGCTCACTCCTACACATACACGCTTATCCCATTATCGTATGTAGTAATAATAATATAGACATATTGCTCTAGTCACAAACTAAGCTCTAGGCTTGTACTATGTGTACCAGAAACAACGATATAAAACATAGTATTTTATAAATACCCAGACCGTAGCAAACTGTATAGAAAAACGTAGATAGGTACTAATATACTTTCTGGTAACTCTATTAATAATGATATAGTCATGGGTGGGAATCGTAGCCACGCAAAAATACAACGCCACAAAAATAAATCTAAATACAACAACAGATTACCTACTGCTATTTGCAACCTCCTCTTCATCAAGTCGAAGGGATAGGTCAGGGTTTTGGAGGCGAATCCAGACGCAGATCCAGCAACAGTACTGGCAATCAATATGTATTTTGGATGGTACACATTCCCCAGAGCATGGCCACAGTTTTCACCAACACACTTCTGAGAAAATCCCCTCAAAATCCATCTTTGGACATATGAAAATACAGTAAAAGCTATTCCAATTTGTAATCCCATCTGAAATGTTATGTACAATTTAATACTCTGTGTGCTAAAGCTCACTCACCCGTCTTTCATCCATGACGGAAGGTAAACAAACAATAGAAAATCAAACCAATGTGCATACATAACACATCGTTTGATTGGAGGCGAGTGCACGGTTAGGAGCTGCGTCCACTACGAAAAATCTTACAATAACAATAATCAAATGGACACAAAATTATAACAATATTTATTTTAAATGGATAACAACTATTGCAGTCCTGCTGGAAATGGGTATTATTCAAGGCGTAAGATCCTGCATTTTCTACCATTAGTTTGTGCATTCGTATTAACGTGACGTTAGTATGTGAGGATCGCTTTATTTTTTTTAAGCTAGACAATTTATTTTTTCCTATTATAACTTATTGTTTAAAACGTTATAACGCTAAGTTAATACGATACCAAAAATGCCTAAATATAAAACACTGTTTTTTTAAGAAGAGTCTTTAAATTTCACGTCTTTCCTGAGTTGTGAAAATACATAATTTTGTCTCCATGCTGACTGCCCCTTATTAAAAAGGTAAATAAAAATTGAAATACATATTATCTTAATATATTGGCACCTTCCGTTACCATATAACTTTCCTGAAAAATATTTCCCCAGTTTTCGGCCCGAATTTGAAAAATACTTTCATAGTAGGCTTTTAAAATACAACGAATCTGGGTTCAAATTTTATATTCCTTAGTCAGTCAGTCTGTCAGTCAAGACTTTTACATAATATTATATAAACTAACGCGGCATTATGGCCAATTTCTGGTTCTATATAATTTAGTCAGAGCATAAAACGGCAACAAAATACACACTTGCTCCCTAAATACTTACCTCGTTCCACAGCAAAATATTAAATAATATATCAGTAGCTTTTGTTAACCGATTTCGTCCTCGTCATATTATTAAAACAGTATACCAATAGTGTTTAAATAATATATATAATATAATTTAGTTCAAGGTAATGGGCGGTTACCTTTAAAGTTACATTCAGGTTTCAGTTTATCGCAAAAGTCCGCGTGGCCAATACCGGTGGCAGTCGTAACGTACCTACCTACTAATTATTTTTCATTATCAGCATTGTTATCAATATTAGTTTAGTGAAAAAAGTAATTTCCATTTAGTTCTTTTTTTAAGTTTCATTAAATAGTTATGAATTTACGTCGGTTTTGATAATCGATGACAGGATTAAAGGTAAGTTAAAAATTAATTTAGTCAAATAATACAAATTGTCAAAATTATTTTTAACTATTAATTTTACTTAACATCTTAATCATATATTATACGAGTATAAATATATCATCACAGGTGGACCTGATAGGTTTTTAACCCTCCTCGTCGTAGCCGATGGTATGAGTCAACACAGAACAAGTGGTTAGTAACCTATCTATAATCAGTTTCACAAGTTGGTATAGTAAAACTGGGACAGATTAACGTGCTCTCTGAAGTCTGCTTCTGTCTCCACTATAGTGGTGTTGTTAAACAAATATACATATTTTTTTAGATTAAAAACTCATTGGTACACACCGGGGTTAGAACCAGGGACCTAAGTGTTTTTAAGTCTAAAGTCTAACCAACTCGGCCACTGAACTTTAGTACAACAATAAATTATATCTAAGTAAAATAGAAAGTATAAATATAGAATTCCTAATTTTTTACACAGAAGCTGTGTAAAAAAGGAGTACTCCACTTATCTTGCAGGAAAGGAACTTTTTCTAAATTAAAATAAATATAAATAAATAACCTGTAATAGTGATGCTGACAATCCTTCATAAAAAGCCAAAATTCCTCCGCTATTGTAAACAGCTTTTGCGCCATTAAAAATTCCCTTGTATTGATTTCTTACTATCATTTGCCTTACCCTTATCACTTCAAAAGGGCAAACTATGGCTGTGCTAGCGCAACCTGATAATGTACCGCATATGAATATTGCAGCTGGTCTATGAAACAAAAAGTTTTATTTTTATTTTTTACACTAGCAAAATAAATCGGATCATAAATGAAATACAGGCCATGTTATTACCTGAATTTCTATTGGTGAAATAATTTGTAATCGGTTGAGTATTTTTTATTTTTATTTTGAGTTTCTCCGGAACAAACCATTAAATCTTTTGTATTTATAATAATACTAGCTGACCCGCGCAACTTCATTTGCTTAACTGTTTACGCAGCGTACACAACGGAACATTTTAATTGGTGCTCCGCTTCTATTGGTCGTAGTGTGATGTTATATTAAGCCTACAGCCTTCCTCGATAAATAAACACTAAAATATTTTTTCAATTCAGTAGTTTCTGAGTTTTTTTTTTTTTTTTTTTTTTTAAGAGCTCAGCATGTGACCTTCATCCACCTGATGTTAAGCAGTATGCAATGTCCAGGAATGATAGCAACAAGCGGATGCATACAGGTGCACCGCTGGTTGCCATCATTATGCCGGCTTAAGATGAACTACTGATTAGCGGTTATTAATGGATAGGTAATAGTAGATAATGAAACATGGACACTTACAGTAAGGCTGGTCCACAAACTTAAGGTCGCTTAGCGAGCTATGGAAAGAGCTATGCTAGGAGTTTCTCTGATGGATAAAATCAGGAATTAGGATATTCGTAAGAGAACTAAAGTCACCGACATAGCTCTGACAGTTAGCAAACTGAAGTGGCAGTAGGCTGGTCACATTTGCCGCAGGACCGACAACCGTTGGAGAAGGCGGATACTAGAGTGTAGACCACGTCTTGGCGCACGTAACGTAGAACGCCCCGCAGCTAGATGGACTGATGACCTGCGGAGGGTGGCTGGCGGAGACTGGATGCGAAAAGCGGAGGATACAGTAGCGTGTCTTGGGAGAGGCCTATGTCCAGCAGTGGACTGCGATAGGCTGATAAAGACGATGATGATGATGAATGATTGTCTTATGTTATTATAATATTCTCAAATTTGCTTCAAATAACACTTCTTTTTATTTAGTGTATTTGTTTTTTTTTCCTAAGAGACTCTTAAAACACAAACACACTGTAAATCTGAGCTTTCTGTAGGTATATTGAAATATAATATACCCTTTTACTACCCCAGAGCTAATGACTATTTAACAAAAATAAAAACATACAAATCCGCCCAGTAGTTTTTAAGTGATGTGTTAATATATCCCTTATTTTGATCATAAGTGATAGTTATTAAACCGAATAAAACAGCATGTTAAAATAGAATCGTAATGCAAATTCTGATTTATCTTCATTTCGTAATCGCACGGTTTACCGCCGAGTGGGAGCGATTAATGTTAGTCAACATCAATGTATTGATCGACCCATTCGTTGACTTTGTAGGTCTGCTTACCATCAGGTATAATATCACATGAATACAAAGTCAGATGGCATGCTCTAAAAAGAAAAAAAAAGTTAAGTGTTGATATAAGATGTTTCTCGTACACATAATATAAGCCTAGGGATTAAATTGTGATTCGGACAATATGTGTGAAATGTCCTACATATATATTATATTTATTTTTTAAAGAAGAAAATGCAACGAAAAAATTTTAAAGATAAAATCCTGGTGGGCGGGACTCGAACCCACGATCCTCGCTTCCGCGGTAAGACACTCAACTACTGAGCCAACCAGGCTCCAGTCACCCCTAACGAAAATGCTTGTTATCTACTTATAAACAGAACCCCTCTATGTGCTTTGCTTCTAATTACTCATTAGAGAGAAGTTAGAAGTCCTAGTTTCTAATACTAGGCAGAGAATTTTATTTAAAACTTTTTCAGTAGATATTTTATTATTTTACATATTTATAAATTCCTTATCTATACTACTTGTACTATTATTTCTTCTGTGTCTATACTAATATAATAAAGAGGTAAAGTTAGTAAGTTTTTGAGGTTGTAGGGGGTAATCTCTGGATCTACTGAACCGATTTTGAAAATTCTTTTAGTGTTGGATAGCCCATTTATCTAGAAAGGCTACTATATAAGATCACGCTACGACCAATATATAGGAGCGCAGCATCAATTTAAAATATTGGGAAATCTGGGAAAAATTGTTCCTTTTGAGAACACTGCATGCGTGCGAGACGAACTTACGCGGGTCAGCTAGTCATTTAAACTTATATATATTTTAGAAACATTATTTAAAGTTTTGACTTACTTGTATTTTTTCTTATAAGCTGGATGGTTCGTAACATATTTAGTTGCCATCTCATATAAATAAAACTGTGAACTTAGTGATACTACCGCATGAATCTGGAAAATGTTTCATAAATCTATAATCCAAGTTTAAAATAAAGTACCCCTGGTGGTACCTACCGAAGATAAATACAAAATCTACAATGGAACTATTCAACAATTCACAGACTTTCTTTCCCTTTTTATATCGTTGTAATAAATATTGTATAAAGGGCTCTGCAGTCGTGTTGACTCCCATACAAACGTACCTACTTCCAATATCACAATTTGACGAAGTTCAATTATTATTTTTATGTTGGTAATCGAAAGCAAAAATGTTTTTGCTATCGGTAATAAATATTTTTGTATTATATTATAAAACATATTATGAATAAAATAATAATAATAATAATACTCAACACATAAAGATTATTTAATACAAAGACCGATAAAATGATTATTTTTATTCTGCGACAAATAGACAAAAAAAGATAATCCGTCCTTAAAAAAAAAAGATGTTAGACTACTTAACATAAGGGTTAGTAGAAAAATTAAACTTAGGGCCGATTTTTCAATACCCAGTTAAACAGTCTGATAGCAGTTATTCTATAGTTAGCAAGAAATTTGATTTTTCAATGGTTGGATAGTGTCAAAGTGACAGATAAACACATACGAGTAATTATAAAGAACCTAACTAACTATCATTGCAAGTTTTTTAAAACCTTATATTGCCTTAGTACAGTTAGTTCCTATAAAAAAGTCGTTCCTAAACCGTACCTAAAAAGCTGTAAATGAAACTTACCTGTCCCAAGTTATGACCAGACCAAAAAGCTCTCATACCTTCTTCTTTCATTATGCGGCTTATTAACAGACTCATAGAGTTCATTTTCTTTTGTGTCTTCTGCAGCTGGGTCTTCACTTTGATCACATCCATGGGTTGTGTGATGAACCTAGTAACCATTCCAGAGACACAACCTGCTATGAATTTCTGCGTAGGAGTGATAGAGTCATGTTTGTGATAGCCTACCATTGTATAATACCATGATCCTGATCATTTTTAGTATACCAATACATAGTTTTAATATTACAATTATACTCGTATAATAATTATTTGTTTGATTATTTATGATTAGTTTGTTTTTCTGTCAAATTGGCAGCTTGAAAGTTTTCTTCGTTTTATTCTTTTATTGTGCTTTATGGATCATTGTCATCATCTGTGCCCATCACAGAGTTATAAGAAGTAACTATGTGGTGCCCATACATTAGGAATGTGTAAGTTACAGAAAATCCACTGTTTTTTGATCTAACAGAGTTTATCTCATTATAAAAGTTATTTGGAACCATAGCACAGTCTAAAGTAAAGCGATGTCTATAGAAGTTATATACTTTGTGTGAATGCAAAAAATGCATGTACATTTGTAGTGCCTCAGGGAGCACGTTAAGCTGTCGGTCCCGGTTTCACTATACCAGCCTGTGAAACTGTTTATAGATGGATTATTGAGTCTATTCAAAACATCGCAACGAGCTAGCCACTTGTTAGGTGTAGACTCATACCATTGGCTACGACGAGGTGGGATTAAAAACCCCTCCGCTGGGTACCCTAGGGCCGTCTAGGCGGTCTTGGGCGCCGTAAGGCACTCGTGATGATATGTATGTATGTAAAATAACTGTGAACCCACTGTATAACTACAGGAGGTTCGCTCTATGTGTAAGCACCATGAGGTGCAGACCAAGACCTTTCCGGTGGGTGTAGAGACACTTGGTCTGACAATTTTCTTTGTGCTACTTGTATGTAAAATTAATATGGAAGGAATGAATGTTGAACAAGTAAGTTTTTGTATCTGGGAAGTATTTTTACTAGAGATGGTAAGATAGAGATGGATATTTAGGAGGAGAGTGAATGCGGAAAATATAGTAAATGGAGCACTTAATACTATTATGTGCAGTAAAAATGTTTCCTTCATCATGCCAGCCTTTTGCGCGTCCACTGCTGGACATAGGCCTCCCCCAAGGATCGCCACAACAACCGGTTCTGCGCTGCCTGTATCCATCGGCTTCCCGCCTATATAAATATTTCCTTAACAGCCAGGAAATAGTATTTTGCTCCCAACACTTATGTATGGAAGTGAAGCATGAGTTGGCAGAAGAAGCATGTAAGATTAATGCAGTTGAAATGAGATCAGTAAGGAAAATGTATGGTGTGACCCTCAGAGACCGAATTAAAAATAGTGTACTAAGAAAAAGAAGTAGAACAGATAGAAAGAGTTATGTTAAGGTGGTTCGGCCCGTTGATTGTATGGATGATGAACGAACGACGAAACAAATATAAAATAAAAATACAGAATGATAGTGGATTATGTGGCCGACGAAGGCGAGTCTTTATAGATCAAATTCGAGATTTCCTTAAAAAAGGACAAATACGAAGACGCGCCTGTTAGAATCGGTGCATGGATGTGGAGGAAGAGAGAAGTATGTAGAGACCGTGCGAAGTGGCGTACATTGGTCTCTGCTCACACCTTAACAGGGATACAGGCGTGATGGTATGTATGTATGTATGCTACTTGTATAGTTGTTACATACATACATATCATCACGGGTGCCTTACGGCGTCCGAGACCGCCTAGACGTCCCCAGGGTACTCAGCGGAGGGGTTTTAATCCCACCTCGTCGTAGCCGATGGTATGAGTCTACACCGAACAAGTGGCTAGCTCGTCGCGATGTTTTGAATAGACTCAATAACCCATATAAATAGTTTCACAAGTTGGTATAGTGAAACCGGGACCGACAGCTTAACGTGCTCTCCGAGGCACTATAGTGGTGTTGTCAAACAAATGTACATATTTTTTTTATTAAAAACTTGTTAAAGTAAAAAAAAAAAAGATTGATAATTAATTGAATCAGGCGTTATTTTGCTTTTTTGACTATAATTTATTGAGATGTAATGGTAATGGTAATGGAGAAATTCAGTGCAAAAGATCATTTTGTATGGAGAACGCAGACTTCGCGATCACGAATGCAGTATCGTAAACTAACTCTGTATTTACCCCCAAGAACAGAACTCTGTGCCCCCAAGGTCAAATGCCGGGTAGTGTTATCCATGCTCCCTAGGCCAAAACTAGTTAGCTGCAAAATATTGTTATATCATATCAGTATCAAATGGCGGCACGTAGGACAAGCGGTGGGCCGGGGGGTGTCTAGTCGTATCTATATGATAGTGTGAGATAATAATAATAGAATAATAAATAATAAACTATATTATCACACAGTCTTTGAATTTTCATTATCAACTTATCTTTATTAATGAAACAATAGTAGTATAAAAAAAATCAATGAGAGAATCTAGATAAAAGATACGTATCTACCTCATAAAAAAAATATTGATTTAATAATAATAATTATTATAAATGTAGGACAAATTACACATATTGCTCTCGTCACAAACTAAGCTCTAGGTTTGTACCATGTGTACCAGAAGCAACGATATAATACATATTATATTTTTATAAACACCCAGACCATGACAAACTGTACAGAAAAAAACGTACAATTTTTTTTTTCCCATGGGTGGGAACATATTATTATATGCCAAAAAGTGCTCACCTTTGTTTATTTATTAAAACTTTAGGAGTGCATAGTTTGTGCATAGTTATTGCAACTACAATTCTATGAATTGTCCGCCATCATAGTCTAAGTATAGGTGGAGCCGCGCCACAGGCGTTCTTCAGTTTATCTTAGTCTGGATGTTTATAATATACCGCTGTTCTTGGTAAACATATGAAAACATATTTCAGAGAATTCTATATTAGTTTGTGGCCTAGATAATATTTGTGAAATGTCCTAGATAAAAATTTCACCCATGTACGAGTAAGTTAAAAATTGAAATTTCCGAACCCAAGACCGTCGGTCATATGGTTATATGCTCTATTAGTATTTATCACACTTCCTTTAAAGGTAAAATAGTAATCAAGCTGGTACTTTCCAAATTTGTTTGAGTGGAATCTTAGTAGCTTTTAGTCTAATAGATTCTTGAAACCTTACTGCGAAGTTCTTGAGTTACCTTGAATTTCTTAATACGCAGTTACATAAACTAAAAAATATTATATAAGTGTTGTCTATATTAAGGTCACTATTAGCTATTTATATCTATTAAACTTCTGATAATTCGATTGAGACTTGGATTACAAATCGGCACGGTACAAACATTTGACAGCCTCCGTGGACTAGTGGTTGCGCCTTTGGCGTTGTATCCGGAGGTCGTGGGTTCGATTCCCACCCATGGCAAAAAAATATTAAGTAGTACGTTTTTTTCTGTACAGTTTGTCATGGTCTGGGTGTTTATAAAATATAATATGTATTATATCGTTGCTTCTGGTATACATAGTCCAAGCCTAGAGCTTAGTTTGTGACCAGAGCAATAACTGTGTAATTTGTCCTACATATTATTATTATTATTATTAATTTTCCTTTGCTACTGCCCATTTAATCGTTCTATTCAAATCGTCGATATAACATCGTATTAGTTCAAAAAAATCATTGTTTAAAAGTATGCTGAAATCTAGTTAAGTCTGCGCAATCTGATGTAAGGCGAAATTATGGTAAATAATTACTTTCCTTACTTTATTAGCATGATGAAATATGGAAAAATACGGTAATTTAGAATATTCATTAACTTTTATTTCTATCAACGTTGAAACTATAGGTCCTTAACTTAATATAAGGCTGCCAAAATGTAAAATCTTAATAAACACACTACTTATATACCTAGTTAATTTTAAGTACATTACATTTATGACATCGATTAAGTCGTCACTTTTTCAGAACTAATAACTTTGCGTGTCATTTCGTCCCATTTAGCTAAGTGTTTAATAAATTGCCCGAAGCTTACGTATGAAAATGTTTGCTCGAAAATTCATGCACGAGGTAGGCTTTTGAGCGGAGGCATCATTTAATTCGGCGGCTTTTCACCGGCCGCTCGTGCCTCCATACGTCTAGTTACGTGATAGTACTCGTAGGTAAGATACGTCTATGGTATAGATAACTTTAATTAAGTATTTTTTTATTAGTTCTGGGGATTTTATTTGGGAATATTTCATGATGGTTTGTTCTTTTTATCGCGAGGGTTTTTCGACTTTTATTTATTTAGCAGATGTAGTATTTAATCAATCCACTTCATTGGCTTAATGTCAATGAAGTGGATTGATTAAACTACCCACTTTTCTTAGACAAAAAGCGGTCAGTACGAAATCTGTTCCCAGGTTTCCTTATAAAATTGGAATATTTTTACATATATTATAGATTTTCCAGTGATTTTATTTTAGAAATTATATGTTTAGTACTAAAATCTATAGTACAAAACCCAAAAATAACTATTCTTAAAAATCTGAATAAATTTTAAAACATGGGATCATTAAATACTCACAGATACCTAAATTTAAACTTTCTATTTCAAATGGTTACTGGGATAATAATTTCCTTTTAAACATGCGGAATGTTAAAAAGTCAGAATTTAGGAGTTTTACTGTTTTAGTTGAAACTAAAACAGTTCACTACTCGTATCATTCAGTTTATAAGAGACACTCCTTGGTTTCAGTTCTTCTTTTTTCATTCCTCGCCCGGGAGGAACCGTGATTATTCGGTATAACCCTGTCAGTCAACAGTTAGATTTTGCAGTTGGATATTATTTTTTTGTTACAGTTTCCGAATTTAAAGATGACGGCGCGTCGAAGTCCGCTATCGGATGTTCCTGAGAGCGACGAGATAAGTCTCTCCAGCTCCAGAACCAACGCACCACTCAGTTTTCAGGTAGATAAATATATTTTCCATGTTGCAATGTCAGACACATGACTTACTTAGGGTTTAACACTCACTACTTAGGGTTTAACTTAGAAAGTATATTAATTAAATGTTTACAGATAATCATAACATAAGATTTATATAAAATCGCCAATGATATATGTTATAGCTCTTTCTACTTATGTATTTTTTAAAATAAAAAAAAAGTTATTAATATATTCAACTCTTTAATCTGTAGCGAAGAGCTGTCAGTGAGTAAGAGTTTTAATAATCTATGTTTTAATTTCTTCTTGTAAAAAATAATAGATCAACATATTTGTTTCGCATTTGTACTTAAAAATAAAATGGTGCGTGTTTATTGTGTCCGTGGTTCTTGTAGTAAGTGGTAATTAAGTTAGCAGCCCATTTTTATTGTGCGACAAACTTTGTATTCTTGTTGTATCTTCAAGTTGCCTGGTATTTGGATTGTGTAACAGAACAGAGCCTAGCAGGCGGAGAGAGGTTTTTTATGATGTTTAGCTTTGGTGATTAATTAGAGCAGGAATAGAGAAATAAATTGATTGAGATAATAAGGGTTGGAGTTTATGAGTTGAGACAGTGGATCTCCATCTCCTCCACTCCCCTGGCTGACATGCCAGTAGAGCTCCTTATGGAAAATATTGATAATCCTAACATGTTGCCCGTTCTTGTACTCTAGTGCAGGCTATTCTAAAAAAAATTATATATCGGATGGATCTATCACCTCCCAAGATCTGGACTAAGTGCCTAGTCTTGTCCACTGTAGCCAAGACTTTCTCAGTTTAAAAGTCACCCGGGAAGTAGGTACCCAATAAGCTCACCATGTGTTTTGTGACGCGCCAGAACGAGGATGTGCGGCCGCGGTCTACATGCGTATTGTGTGTCACCCGCTGAAAATGCATTGGTGAGTTTAATCTTTGTTATGTTGCTCTTGAAAGATGCAAAAACCGTAAAGTGATCCAGGATTGCAACCGCTAAACACGACAAGACTTTGCGTAAACTATAAATATGGAAATATTATTTCTATTCCAATGGTTATATTGTCTGTATTACGTTGGCTATAATAATGCCGCCATCTTGAAATACACGAATTCTTCACAAGTTTGACCATATTTGGAGCATTGGAATTTCAACTGTATAATTAACTTCATAGAACTTATATTTCAATGTTTATACAGTTTAAACAACGTCTTGTCGTGTTTAGCGGTTGCAAACTCGGAATAAGGTATGTAGTACCCCTAGTCATGCTTCGGTTTGAGTCTGTGGGTTCACCGGTTTTAAGGAGACTATTAACAACAAATGGACAAACACTAGGGGCTGCGATAATAATACATAAAACTTTAGCCGTTGTGTTGTTTATAACTCAAGAACAAGTTTGTTTTTAATCTTAAAGAATGAAATCAGTTTCTTGTTTTAAGTTATTTTTACGGTAAATTAAAATCAATTTATATTTTTTGTCAGAAGCCTATTTAAATAAAAATATTTTATATTGCTTACATTTGCGCCACCGGTTTCTAACGCTTTGTAATGTGTCTGACATTTTCATCGGGCGTTACTTAATTAGTAGAAACCATTTCGCCTAGAGCCAATATTAGTTTTAAATACCCAATTAATTTCTATTCTGTAATAATTTTCTGCTATTTTATATTATTATATCTATTTCGAAACACTTATTATGTTGTTAGGTAATTTAATATTCGTTAAGTCCTATTTATGGGACATCGTAGATACTAGGTAAGAACACGAACGCAATTCCACTATTAATGGAATAGGACACTTGCGTTGAATAGCGGCAATTTTAATTAATCTAATGAGTCTATAAAAATACATGTCGTTGACAACAAGGTTTGTGAATTTACTTGTTTTTTATATAAAAATGAATCCACATTTAGAGTAAGGACTCTAGCCATTACTTGAGAATGAGTTATAAAATAAACGAAAAAGTTTCTAAAGCAGACATGGTGGAATCAACCAATTGAAGCATCATTGCTACTATTAAAAAATATATATACTTTGTAGAAGGTTCTTACGAAACGAAAAATTAAGAAAACTGCGCAATAAATTCAAAAATCGTGTGCAAAAACAAACTTGTGAAGGATTTCGATTTTCTTATTTTATTTTATCGAAACCCTTGAACTTTTTGAGAACTGTATTAATTTATTTTCAATGTTTGAGTGAATACCTACACACCATATTTTTTCCATTACTTAAGTCGGATCACTGATTTCTGAGTCATCAAGATCTACAATATAAACATTCTAAATGTGATGTAAATTGGACCAGTAGTTTTCGAGATTTTTGATGTAGACCGACAGGCAGACACATGAGTCTCACCATAAGGATTCCTTTAAAACTTAACATTTTAGTTACTTAAATAAAAAAAAATGCATTGCAATACGGGCGACTGGTCAGTTGTTATGCATCGCAAATGAAACCGCGGGGTATACCTAGTATATTTAATGATAGGTATATTTGAGGTGTTTTTTTTATATATATTTTTTTTAATATAGCAGGACATGTGACCCTACATCCACCTGATGGTAAGTGCCAATGTAACGTCCAAGAATGTTCCCAACCAATAGTAGCTATGGTGCTTGCTTCAATTGGTTGATTCCACTATGTCTGCTTGAGAAACTTATTCACGCTACGCTTAAAGGACTCTGGATTAAAGGAAGAAGGGAAAACGCACGCAGGCAAGGCATTCCACCTTTTTATCGTGCGACACATATAAGAGTCACCATACCTTTTTGTTCTGGTGGGCCTGTCATCCACTGTATGTGTATGCATTTTATTGCCAGTGCGTGTAGTACGGAAACGAATTGGGGTAGGAGGGATGAGTTCAAACAGCTCTTCAGAGCACTGTCCGTGATATAGGCGGTAGAATACGCTCAACGATGCAACTTCTCTACGCAGGTGCAAAGGCTCCAGTGTTTTAGAGAGCTGATCGTCGTTGATTATACGAATTGCACGCTTTTGCAGTGAATCGAGAGCATTCAACAGGTATTTAGCGGATCCGTCCCAAAGGTGCGAGCAGTATTCCACACATGGCCGTACCTGAGCTTTATATAGCATCAATCGGAGTTTGGGTGAGAAAAACCGCCGCACCTTATTTAAGACTCCCAACTTTTTAGATGCTGATTTTGCAATGCTCTCGATATAGTTGCGGTGGTTAAGATCGGAGTGCAATTATATCCCCAAGATATTAAAAACGGACATTAGTTTAAGAGCGGTGTTCTGAAGAGACGGAAGTGGAGAAAAAGGGGACTTCTTTGCCGTCATTGCGCACGCTTGCGTTTTACCGGCATTGAACTGGACCAGATTATCTGACCGCCACGCAGATATACGGTCCAGAGTTTCGTTCAGTTCTGCGATCAAGGAACGTCGGGACTCCTCTACTTCGATTAGACTTAACGGTCTCTTGGACTGGTATCGCCCATGGACAGTACTATCATCTGCATAGCAATGAATGTTACCAAGTTTTAGCATGTCATTGATATGCAGAATAAACAGTGTTGGTGACAGCACTGATCCCTGAGGCACGCCAGCATTTATGTCTTTGTATTTTGAGTCACACCCGTCTAAAACGACTCTAATACTTCTTTGCGAAAGAAAGCTGGCGATCCAGTCACATAACCGATTGGGAAGTCCATACGAAGGCAGCTTGGACAGTAGGGCTCTGTGCCAGACCCTATCAAATGCTTTGGAGATGTCTAGGCCAACTGCCAAAGCCTCGCCGTGTTGGTCTATTGCTTCTCCCCAAACGTGCGTGACGTACGCT
This sequence comes from Monopis laevigella, assembly GCA_947458855.1. Lineage (NCBI taxonomy): Eukaryota > Metazoa > Arthropoda > Insecta > Lepidoptera > Tineidae > Monopis > Monopis laevigella. The sequence continues at coordinate 32,547,378 of OX381576.1, read as the reverse complement.
AGGAGATCACCTGTTGATCGTTTTGAACAAAATCCATATTGTTTATCGCTCAAAATGGAGTGATCTTCTAGGTATCGCACTATTTGTGCATTAATCAGTTTTTCACAAACTTTGCTCAAGATTGAGAATACGGCAATAGGGCGATAATTGTTTGGGTCGGAGCGGTCACCCTTTTTTGGCACTGGCTGTATATTAGCTACTTTCCAAACTGTGGGAACTTTTGCGGAGGAGTAGGACAATCTATATAGACGCGTGAGGGCAGGACACAGTTCAAGTGCACACTCTTTTAAGACAACTGCTGGTATACCATCTGGACCACTGGCCTTACGGGTATCTAAACTTCGGAGTATTGCACGCACGTCGCGCTGTCTTATAATGATATCGGGCATTGAGAAACCATAATTATCAATACGAGGCGGTTGCGCGCCTCCATCATAAAGCCGAGAGTTTGAGGCGAAAAGAGTTGCCAGTAGTTCGGCTTTATCTTTTGCCGAGTTTGCCAGCAATCCATCAGGCAGACGTAACGGTGGTAGTGAGGAGCGACAGAAGTTGGATTCCACGGATTTTGCAAGCTGCCAGATACTGCGACTACCAGCCGGGCGATTAAGCAGTTCTTGCCCAATCCGTGAAATATGTTCAGATTCTGCCCGTTTGAATACCTTCCTGCAGACTTTGGTGGCAAGGTTGTATGCCGCTTTAAGGGACGCGAGGTTAGGATCACCACATGAGCGACCTTTCACCCATTTTCGGTACGCTGTGTTCTTGTTAGCCACAGCACTCGAGCAGTGACTATTGTACCATGGTCTGCTTCTACCCTTGCTGACGACATACGAGTGGGGGATATTATAATTCATACCCAGAAGTATCTCATCAGCAAGTAAAGATGCACACCTTGATGGGTCTTGTCCCTAAAGCAGCGTTGCCTCCAAGGAAGTGCTAAGAAGTATTCACGAAGCCCTTCCCAGTCAGCTGACGAATAATGCCAGACCTTTCGTGCCATATTGCGTTGAAGAGGTGGGATAGCAGTTTGCACAGTCGTTGTAACTAAACAATGGTCCGATCCACCCAGTAGACTGAGAACAGAGACATTGTAGTTAGTCGGCTGATTCGTCAGCAATAGGTCGAGTTTGGAAGGTGTATGGTCGGCCACATCAGGTATCCGTGTAAATTCGTCTACCAGTTGGGTCAACCCATGTGAGAGGGCAAAATGGTGAGAAGACTTACCAGCGAGATCAGTCTTGAGGGATCCAAGCCATTGTTCATGGTGTGCGTTAAAGTCTCCCAAAAAGACGATCTCATCGCTAGGAAATCGCTTCTGAATCTTATCCGTCGCTCTACTCAAATAGTCTAGTTGTCTCTGAGTCCCCCTTGTGGGATCTATATAGACACGCGTAAACTCGAGACTGAGATCCCAAATCCACGCGCACCCACAAAACAGAAAAGGAAGAGTCCTCCATGTAGCGGAGACGGCGACAATAGATGTCTGACCTTACATATAAACATACCCCGGCCTTTGGTAGAAACTTATCTTCCAGAGTATACCCAGGGTAAAGTAGATAAGATGTATCAGTCGGCTGGACAATCTGCGTCTCCATAAGAAAAAGCATCTCTGGTTTTACCATCTAGAGATGATGGTGGACGGCTATGAGGTTAGCATGGATCCCGCGAATGTTCGCGAAATTCATGTGAAAAGTGGAAATGTGCACCGCTGTAGAACGCTTTTTCTTATTTGTTGCTATCATGTTGGGTTTGAGTATGAAGATAAAGGGAAGAAAAAATGAAAACAGAAAGCGTGAAGTGACACATTGCATCTAAAGATAACACCCAAGAGTCAAATCTCTCGCAGTAAATACTTAAGAAGGAATAACGCCGACATGTCGGACGGAAGGGCCCCCGTACCCCCCCGGAAGTGGTTGCCGGGATCTCCTCCGGTCACCAACCGGCACCACAAACCACTCCGAGATTATGCGCCACATGACGGGGCTGCCCCTGTGGTGGTAAACCTTGAGCGGGCCCCTATACTATGCAGCGGGCGGCCAGCGGAAAACCGTTTCTACAGGTCTCCCTGGCCGACATGTCGATGCTGTCCCCTCCCAGTCTACGGTCGATATGACCCCCGGCATCATAAAACAGAGGCAATGTCCCACTTACTGGTTGTCTACCGATTGTTTCCGAAATACGACAATGATCGATTGACGGATTTTTCATCAGTGGCTGGTGATAGCTAGCCAGGCGGGAAAACCCTTCCACCGCTGAATATTGGATGGTTATACCGCCATCATTCGGTCGCCAGAGCCTCGTTTGTTGCTCAGCAGGGTACACCACGAGCAGGTGAGGTTGGCAGTTGGGAGGCTAGGATGTTGTTCGCCCTCCCCCTACACCCCAATGTGATAGTATATATGTGTAACAGTAAAAAGGTTAGAAAATCAATGACAAATTTTTCGATAAAGCAAAGGTGGGTTAGCAAAATCTCTATTTTCGCTGTTGCACTTAATGGGACAGAGAGAAAACAGGTGCCCGTGACCGGAAAGCCACATCTAGGGCATGGAATACCGGATAGATTTTATACCGGGAGCGATACCGGCATTGTAATTTAAATTACGGGTATACCGAAATTTCGTTATATTTTAAATACTGCTAATTACTATTTAAATGATTCCAAGACCAATTAGTAAGTCTCATTTGTGGAGAGCGATTAAAGACGTTTTCTACGCTATATGGCTCTGAATTTATCAATTTGCTAGAAACCACAAAATGGGTTATTATTGGTGATTAACAATATCAAAAGAAAATTCATTATTAGATCCAAGAATTATTTATATTGTTTCATTGGCCCTAATATCACAATAAAATAGGTATTAAAATCAGTCTTACTTTTTAATAATAAGAAAACATATAACAAAAATTTCGAATTAGTCATCTCTTAGTCACCGATTACGAATGTATTATTAAAACAGAAAGTTATTATTTTAAAGTTAACCATAATATAAGTGCAGGCGAAATTTAACTCAGTTAACGCGTTTGTTGAAAAATTGAACCAAGAAAACACAACGCGTCCAAACTTGCGTCATTGAGCGATATGGTCTTATTTTATTACATATGTAACTTGCAGTACAGAGGTGCTTGTAAGCTGCATAGAAAAATCTGCCTCTAGTACCATTTTCGTCATTTCAATACGAGTTAATGTTTTAATATTATATTCTTTTTCCTCTCCGATCTGGGATTTGTTTTGCTTTTTGGTCATAGATTTTTCTATTGCTTTATTAAGTTTTTTTTCCATCACAGATGAAGTATTGCTGTTAGTACCTATGTCATTATCACTTATTCCCTTTTCAGCGGCAGCAGGTAAGCTCATCGCACTTATGTTTTGTAGAGGAGAGTGGGGAGTCTGCTCGTCTTGCAAGCGTTGAACAAGTTCAGTAATTGAAGTAATTATTTCATCACAGCTTATTCTAGGAAACTCTGGATGTATGACTCGGTGTCTCTGCATTTTTGTGAAATATTCTTCCTGCCCGGCTGTCCGAAACAGAACCGAGAGGTTCTATACTAATCAAATGTATGAGAGAGAAAGATGTATGATATTAGTTGCCGCTTCAGAGCAGAGCGCTTACGTTTCGTCTCTGCCGTATTGAGTCCATGCATGCATCAGTGATAATAGCAATTTATTTGTAGTTGTAAAATATTAGACGAACAACTGAAAGCAATATCTTTAAATATACCACCTAGATTCTAGCTATTCTATATGCATGCAGACGCAGTGTTTTATGTAGTTAATTTTGTGGTGATTTTTTCTATAATCGTGATTCGTGTCATATGAAAACTCATCTGCAGTATGTGAACAGCACTATGGACCATAGAAATCGAGCGTTCTACAATATTCCGGTATTTGAGGATAAAATACCGGAATCTAAATACCGAAAAAAAACGGTATACCTCTATTTCGGTATACAGGTATCCATGCCTTAGCCACATCGACAAACTGATCGACATGTTCATGTTCATGGCGGGCTCGTTTTTCGCAATTAGCCAAGATATTTGGCCTTCTTACGTGAGTCGCCTAACTATTTTAGCCAGCCCAGCTTCTTCCAGCAGGGTTATTACGCGTCTAAAGTTCGCTCGCCAATCGTTATGACGTCATTCTGACGTAGATGAAGTTTGGCTTCTTTACAATGGCTCCAAAAAATCTTAGAAAATGACGTCATAACGATTGGCGTGCGAGCGAACTTAAGACGCGTAATCACCCTGCTGAAGGCGACTAGAAGTCCGGGTCTTTCACAGGCCTCAAGGAGCGACCTCGGTGTTCCGAGGATTTTCGCCAGTTGCAAAGGCACACCGGTGCAATTAAGCATGACATGGGTGGGTGTTTCTTCAGTTTCCATGCAACCTCTACATAGAGGGCTGTTGGTGATACCTAGAATAGTAAGGTGCCTGTTTAATATAAAGTGTCCGGTAAGAATACTCACCACCATACGAAGGTTTCCTCTGTTGAGATTGAGCAGGTTCCGAGCTAGAGCATACGTGGGCTAGGTTTGGTGACCGCCTCTCTGGCCTGCCTGCAGTTTTGTAAGTTAGCCCAATACTTACAGTGATGGTTGAAGGTGTTGTCCCGTAGCCAACTTTTCAATAGATTAAAAGAAAACGGTAAAACGGTTTGGGTCCTACCGGTGTTACCGAACTACTTTTCGCCAGTTCGTCAGCCGCATCGTTATCAAGGGAGTTGCTGTGTCTCTCTATCCACTGGAGAGTGACCCTGTTACGAACTGATATAGTCTCTAGTGCGTAGTGGCATTGTTTTACAAGACTCGAGTTCATCTGTTTGTTCTTCAATCTCATCACATGCTTCATCATCCAAGCAGATGGACCACCCACCCATGAGCTGCTTCATTGCACCAGGGTGGCTTTAGAACGGGCGAAAATCCTCGGAACGCTGAGGTTGCTCCTTGAGGCCTATGGAATAACCGGACTTCTTGTCGCCTTCTGGAAGGAGCTGGGCTGGCTAGAATAGCCAGCCGACTCACACATAAAGGCCTAATCTCTTAGCTAATTGCGGAAAACGAGCCAGCCATGATATTCTCGAATGCCCCGCTTATGGGGATCACTAGGTCATCCGCGTAGCCCACCGTGAAGTACCCTTGGTCGTTCAATACTCTTATGAATCCATCTGCTACTAGGTTCCACAGAAGGGGGTGACAGGACCCATCCATGAGGAAAACCCTTTGTTGCTATGCCTCTGGTCGTACTGTGAAGGGTGAGCTGAACAGCGCGTTGTTTTAACATATTCTCTATCCATCCTTTAATGAACGGACCACCGATCGACGCGTCGATTAATTGTGTAGAACTCGATGATACATTTGACTTTTCAGTTTCAATATTTCCACATATTTCGTGTGGCTTTCCGGTAGGCATAGGGTATAAATGTTCAATACTGTTTTAAACAACAATGTCCATATTCATGGACTCTGTATGTCTACTAACCGTGAGGTAGATACAAAGACACATGCCGTGTGTTTTTTTTTAAATAACATGATTGAGATAAAAAAAAAATATCGATACACCTATTATTTTAACTAAACAGAGAACCTCATGATGCACTCATGAGGTTATCTCCTTTTTCCCCCTGGACCGTTGAGAAACGCGAACGTGTGTAGAATCGGTGTTCAAGTTTATTATTATCTAAATATTAACAAATTGGCCTAAAAAAATATTATATATAAATAATAGGAGTGCATAAAGTGGCAGGAGGTTTACAAGCGCTCGCGCCGTGAGTAATTTACAACATATTTGATCATCTGCTGCCCTGGTACGTTGAACAAGCTTTGCCACCTATCACTACGTCACAGCGACGTCAGTGTCACTACGTCACGCACTACGTAACGCTTGATCAAGCTTGCGAGGGAGAAGCCCCACGCACTTCCCTAGACAAGTGGTTGAGGCGGCGCGGCGCGCGGCGGAGTTTCGAATGCGCATGAAATACTCTCAGCAATTGTGAAACAAACTGCGGAACCAGAGGAGCAAATCATGTGCATTTACGTTTATGATTGGATAGTTGAGTGTTAAGGTTACCGCGCTAATCGCTACCTACGCACTTGCAACTACTGAATGATACATAAATACTACTTCGTAGTGGTCGCATTCCTATTGTCTTCTGTAGCCCTGGTACTTTACAATTAACTTACTTTGAAAATCGAAGAAGCTTGTTACAGTATTGTTGATGTTGTGTTGTGTATTGCTTTGTCGCTTTGGATCTGTCCTCATTAAGTTTGAGACAGTTTATTGATAACATACCTAATTTTAAGAGCGGTCGTTACACAGATACATTACGTGAGTTGATAAATACCTCTCTTTACTCATTAAGTCCTGGTATTACTCAGTTACAATGCTTAGACGAACACCGCCTTTATCTCCGACTAAATTAAATACGACTGAAAAACAGAAAGTCTATGGTTCTGATTCGAACATTGCTCTCGTTGGCGACTCCGATCTTACTAACTTAGCGCTACGTAATATAAAAAGGAGGCGAGACGAGTCCGGGGCTGTTCAGAGTACTATAATGGATATGTTTCATGAATGGGCTACTGAACAAGAGTCTAAATTTAATGCAATTCTGTCATCTGTGGCAGATATTAAGGAGCAAAATACTGAAAATTATGAGAATATCAAAAGTCTATTGAATACCTTAGTACTAAGTACGATGAAGCTATAAGTAAGATTAATGACTTGGAAGAAAAAAGTCGTAATGACCAAAACTATATAAAAATTTTGGAGTCTAAGTTAGATAATATGGAATTGAATCGACGTGCAACATGTCTGGAAATAAAAAATCTGCCTATACAGCAGTCTGAAAATAAGGATAAGTTGATGTCAATTGTTATGAAAACTGGGCATATATTAAATACCCCGCTACAGCCATCGGATATACGTGACGTTTTCCGCGTCAACTCTAAGTCTGTTATCAACAAACCGGTTATTGTAAAGTTAAACAGTATTATAGTTCGAGATAAACTTCTATACAACCTAAAGAAATACAACCGGGATAACAGGGATAACAAACTTAATACATCTACATTAGCGCTGGATGGAAACAAAATGCCGATCTTTATTAACGAAAATCTTACTGCTAAAACGAACAAGCTTTTATCTATGGCACGTGGCTTTGCTAAAGAAAATAAATTTGCCTTCTGTTGGACTACCCACAGTAAAATATACTTACGCAAAACTGAGGGCTCCCCAGCCCTGCGAATTGAAAAGGAATCAGATTTGGAAAAAGTTAATAAGTGACTATCGAATGTAATTTTTACTAATAAGTTTATTTCGTGTTTAATAATATTATTTAAGCTAATGTTGTCAATTTACATCCTAACTATTTTCAAATCTTGCATTGTTTTAAATTATATACATTATTATTTTCAAAACATTCAATCAAATATTACTAATACACACAACAACAGATTACCTACACTTAAAAAAAAATCTTACTACAATATACAGACTACCGTAATGTTAAATATTATATTTATAAATATTCCCACAACATTATGTTCTCCTCTTTTACCTACAGCACTCAATAAAAACAAATATAAAATCTTTAAAAAATACAAATTAGAATTACGTCTTAATATGTATTTAAATACTAGAATGAAAAATATAAATGGAATTATACATAACCTCCATAAATATTATAAAATCTCATTGCTACTTTACAAATCCATGTATCTGAATTATATTATTATTAAAAGAAGTACAAACAAACTCCTCTGGTTAAAAATTATTGTCAATTTCATAATTCCACTTTATAAAAGAAAAAAGATTTAGTGAAATAATCAACGATATAGACAATATTCATATATCTGAATCAAAAATATGTTCTCCCGATAATTGTCTTTCATTAATCCCGGATTATAACAACAGTTTTAATATTATTACGCAAAATATAAGAAGCATCCAACGAAATTACTTGAGCTTCCTCACTGTCCTAACACGTATAAAATTGCATTGCGACATTATTGTATTAACAGAATGTTGGCTATCATGTAGCCCTATTATTCCAAATATGACTGGGTATGACTACCACTATTCAAAATGTACATTTAATCAGAACGATGGTCTAGTTATCTACACAAAAAATAATTTGAACGTGACAGTTGAAGAAGTTGACTTTCCTAATTCAAACTGCTTAGTTTTAAAAATGAATAGTAATATAGCAATCGTTGCTATCTATAGATCTCCACCTAATATAAACATTGATAGCTTTTGTGAAACATTAAATGCGGTTCTAACATCTTTGTCTAAATTTAAGAATATTATACTATTGGGTGACATTAACATTGATATTATCACAACTAATAAATACTCGTCACAATATTTAGATTTAATTGCTTTTCATGGCATGTTACCTGCTCATCAATTACCAACAAGGTTCAGTAGCTGCCTCGACCACGTTATGTTAAAAAGTAATTTTCCTGCTAAAACTCTCATAATAAACTCATCCGTAACAGACCATGATTCGGTTCTACTATCATTAAATCTACAAAAACAAAAAATAAACAAAAAAATTGTTAAAACAAACATTAATCATAAAAGCCTAAAAGAATCAATTAAATCATTAACATATACTGATATCTATAATACAAAAGATCCCAACTTAGCAACTGATATATTCATTGGGTTGCTACAAGATGCTATTAAATCAAATGAAACTCAATGTAAAGTCACTAGGCGAAATACGTTATTGAAACCGTGGATGACTCCAGGACTTCTTCGGTGTATTAAGCATAGAGATAAACTGCACGCCAATGTCAAAGCCTCATCTAATAACATCACCACTAAACTTATATATACAAGATATCGAAACTTTTGTAATAAACTACTAAAGAAACTTAAATTAGAATATGATCGGGATGAACTTAAAAAAGCTGGGACTGACAGTAAAAAAATTTGGAAGGTTATAAAAAATATTAGTAATCTTAAAATAACTAAGGATAAAGCATCAAATCTAATAATGAGAAGTCCAAACAAATCTATAAATGAAGTCAATGGTTTTTTTGCCAAAGTTGGTAAAAATCTTGCCGATAAAATTAAAAATAGTTCTACTCGAAATGACTTTTCCAATTATCTACCAAATGATAATAGAGTTATTAATTCCTTTGTAATTGAGGACACTGATATGAAAGAGGTCGAGGAAATTATCATATCGCTTAAAAATGACTGTGCTGTCGGGTGGGACGGTATATCGTCTAATATAATAAAAACCTACAAAAATTACCTTGTTCCACCACTAACATATATTTATAATCTCTGCCTGACTAGTGGTACTTTCCCTAGAGCTTTTAAAAGGTCTGTTATTCGTCCGATACACAAAGGAGGTGATGGGGGCTGTGTCAACAACTTTCGTCCTATATCAATCCTCACAACATTATCAAAAATACTGGAACGTATTATTAACACAAGATTAACTAAATATTTAGAAAAATTCAAAATTATTTCGAATCAACAATATGGCTTCAGAAAGGATAGATCTACTGCTGATGCAGTACACGACTTAACGGATTTCGTTGTTAATAACCTGGATAACGGTAATAAATGTCTTGCAATATTCATTGATTTAGCGAAGGCTTTTGACACAGTTTCCATCCCACTCTTAATAGATAAACTAGAACATCTCGGCATTAGAGGCAATCAGCTTATGATTATGAGTGACTATCTAAAAGATCGCCTACAATGTGTAAAAATAAACGAATACATCAGTAACGACCTCGAGGTACACTATGGAATTCCCCAAGGTAGCATATTGGGACCGACGCTCTTTCTGGTGTATATAAATGACTTATGTCGTCTATCCCTCGATCAAGGCAGAATTGTCTCATTTGCTGACGACACGGCTCTATGTTTTCATGCAAAAACATGGGAGAAAGTATTCGTTACAGCTCAAAAAGGGTTTAATGCTGTCACATCATGGCTTAAAGATAATATTTTAACATTAAATCCTACTAAAACAACCTACATGACCTTTTCTATTAGAAAAAATGCTCAACCACCGGATAATTTATTCAAAATAATAGCACATACTTGCAACCAAAATATTAATAATATAAACTCATGCTCATGCAACATTCTTATAAAAGTTAATTCAACTAGATATTTAGGTGTCCACATTGACCAGCATATGAAATTTGATAAACAGATAGACACTTTAACAAATAGAATACGTAAGCTTATTTATGTTTTTAAAATTATACGTGATGTAACGGATCCTAAACTAACCAAATCAATCTACTACGCATTATGCCAATCGCTAGTAATATATTGCATTACTGTATGGGGCGGAACAAGTACCTCTACGATTCTACCATTGGAAAGAGCTGTTCGAGCAGTTTTAAAAGTAAGCACATTTCGTCCAATCAGATACCCCACGCACGATCTCTATCAAGAATGTGAGGTTTTAAACGTTCGCCAATTATTTATTTTATATGCAGTCCTCAAAAAACATACCCAGCTTCAATACGATAATTCACTTAACAATAATCGAAAACCCTATATTTTTCCATATAATTTAATAATTAAAACCTCATTTATTAGAAAGTTTTTTCCTTTTCTAGGAGTATACATATACAACTTACTAAACAAAAAAAAAAGGATATATGATATGACAAAAAATAAATGTAAGCGAGAACTAACTAATCTTCTTATGAAATATAATTATATTGAAACTGAAAAAATACTAAGAGTGATAGAATAATTAGACAAGCAAACTCCAACAGTCAGTACAATTACATATAATATAAAAATTTACTTAACGTTGCACATTTTTTTACATTCACATACACATTCTTACATTATATAATAAAATATAAAATACATTAACTAATAAACTTGTCACATTATTTCGCAATCAATGTAATTATTATAACTTCAATTTAGTGATCTTTTTTTTTTTTTTTTTCTCTTTTTGTTTGTTTTCACACACACTTACACACATACACACACACACACATACACACACACACACACACACACACACATGCATACAAACACACACTCATTTAACAACATATTTACTACAATTTTATTAATATTATTTTATATATTACTGTTATCATCTACTAATACGAAATGAAATGTATGTACGAGGGAAGGATTCCAGTTCCTGAGATACAAGTTTCAAACTTAGTTCAGGAGCTGGTTGCTAACCGTAAGATTGTTTAATCTAGATGTAATTGTAGTTGTAATTTAACTCCTTGTAATGTTACTAGATTAAGTTTATGGAAATAAATAAATCATTCATTCATTCATTCATATCTGTATAGTTGTACGCCTATAAAACGGAAAGAAAGAAAAACTTTATTGGAACGCCACGCACAGAATACATACAATAAAATTACATTATTACATAATATATAAATAATTAACAAAATACAAAATAAATTAGAGGTTTGTTGCGCGGCGACATTCAGGAAATCAGCTAAGCACATGCTACAGCAATAGATTACTGTAACGTAGATTTTTAGCTGATGCCTTGAAGAGGACGTGCGGCTTTTAGGTACAGGTAGGTACCGAAACAATCAAAATAAATATGAGAGAATAAGAAAAAGTACACCAATTACACACAGATAATTATTATTTAAACACTTATAAGGGTAACTGGGTTAAAATATTTAATTATCATGCGTATACTAATAATATAAAGCTTGAAATGAAAAAATACTTTAGTGTTAGATAGCCTTTTTATCGAGGAAGGCTACATAACATCACGCTACGACCAATACGAGCGGAATAAAAATAAATAATGTTGAAAAACGGGGGAAAAATCTTTTGAAAGCTTACGTAGCGTAAGTTAGTTACGCAGGCGAAGTTACGCGGATCAGCTAGTTACTTAATAAATAAAATATTACACAATTTTTGGAAACTTTTCTATGCTACTGGAATTATGGAAACGCCTTTGAATATTACGATTGTGTCGACGACTGTCCCAACTCGTTTTCGGGAAGGTAAATATTATTACAAAGACAATAGCATTATTCTATACAAATGTATTATAACCATGACATCTAACTAACGGCAAAGTTCACTTGAAGGTTATTATATATAATAATAATATGTAGCACAATTTACACATATTGCTCTGGGCACAACCTAACTTATACATAATAAGTGTTATGTACTATGGCTTGTACTATGTGTACCAGAAACAATAGACAAACTGTATAGAAAAATGTAGTAGTACAGTTTGAACCCCCCCCCCCCCCCCCCCCCGCAGTCAAATGCCGAGCCTCAATAAAAAAAATCAATAAAATAAATTATTATGTAACATTGAAAAGGCAAAATAAAAAAATAAAAATAATAATAAAAAGAGCAATTCTAAAAACTAACACGTACTTAGAAAATCCTAGCTTTTCTATCGTCATATGACCTGCCCAATTTGTAATCGCCTCCTAAGACTACCACCTCGACAAGAAATCGATGCAGTAGTCTCCTGAAAACTTGTTAACTCACAGCCTAATATAAAACATGTGTTTTTCACTCCACGGTTTTTGTGTCTATACGGGCGAGAGTCTAACGAAACGGTCGGTCGGCCTAGCAAAGTTATAGAGACCTGATCCCACCACTTGTTTACCCTCCAGGAACCTAGTCCTTCTTAGGACCGTATTTCTGATTTCCGTTGCTGTTTACCGTTTACCTCGCTATATTATTATCAGTTATTTCATGTTTAGAAATTATATATCGTCACTGCCTAGCTCTACTACGGGTTTATTTTTCCCATTTTGTGCTTTATAAAATAAAGTAGTTAATTGAGAAATAAAAAGTTTCAGATAACCGTACGTAGCGGAGGAAGTGACACAGAAATGCAAATATCTGGAAGCACACCTTCAGTGTCTCCAGACCCTAAATCACAGCAACTGTTGCCACCAATTTTTGGAGATGGAGACTCCAGTAAGTACCAAACTCAATAAGTTTCTTTTTAATAATAGGAATGTTCCAAAAGGACTCCAGATAAGGGAAGTCCCTATTCTATTGTATAGAAAGAGGCAAGATTTAGGTACCTTAACAAGAACCAACACCTTGCGAAACAGTGGTTGATTTGAAGAAATCTCAGTCTTAGTCGCTGCCCATTTCGTAACGCATTTAGTTTTGTTACTACGCAGGTGTTCTGCGCAGACTTATAGGTTATTACACCTGATAGGTTTTATTTTGCGAGAAGATTCTAAAGTAGGCTATTTTAATTCTGATGATGACATAGGTTTGATATTTGTCATTCATTTTCAGCGACAAGCGATGACAGAAGGCAGGAGGACCGGCCGACTTCCCCACCTCACAGAATATGGTCGCGTTACCACAGTGGATGCATCGCACGAGGTTCCACTTATTTGGACTGGACATCCACGAAACAAGCCCAAGTTTCCAGGACTTCTAGAGCTCGTAAGTTCTATTGTTTTAGACAACTACAGAAGGTAGAATATCCAACTGCAATTATGGGTAGTTTAATGCATATGATTATTCCTGGCCGACATCTTTAATATCTCACCTGTTAAAATTTAAATTAACTATTTTAAATGTAGGATATAGGAAATATTCCCTCTAGTCCTTCGCACAATTTGACACCAAGCCGCATGCATTGGACGCACTTGCTCAACACAAGACCCGAAGTTTGGAATGCCAAGAACAGCGGCCTTATTCCGAGTTTGCAACCGCTAAACACGACATGTCGTTGAGTAAAGAAAAAATATATATATATAAGTTCTATCCTGTTAATTATAGAGTTGAAATTTCAATGCTCAAAATATGTTCAATATATATATATAAGTTCTATCCTGTTAATTATAGAGTTGAAATTTCAATGCTCAAAATATGTTCAAACTTGCGAAGAATATTTATATAATATTTCAAGATGGCAGCACTATTATAGTCAACCTAATACAGACTATATAAACATTGAAATAGAACTTATATTTCAATATTTATAGTTTACGCAAAGTGTTGTCGTGTTTAGCGGTTGCAAACACGGAATAAGGTCCCAGGTCGTCGAAGAGAATATTGAAGCAGTGCTCCGATAAATGGAAGAGTATTTATCCCGACTACCGTCACTGGCGAAGGCAACAGAATGCAATGACGTGTTACGTGACTTTTTGATACTTAAGAAGCCAGGAAAAGGATTCGCGATCTCGAACTTCTAAAACCGTGTAATACTTGTTTTAAGTGATATCAAAGTTTTTTTAAATGAAAAAAGAATGTGTTTTTCATTTAAAAAAACTTAAAATATTTAGTTTTTTTTATAAAAAAATCTATTAACTTTTGAAAAGACACCCAAACTTTGAATTATGATTCTAAAAATATTAACATAGTAGTCATTTCAAAACTTAACATATTTTTTATAAAGAAATTATGTAATTAGGATCGAGTAGATAAAATCTACACCCACATGTTCTTTTTTTTCTAGCAAAAACTTTATTATTACTGAAAACAATATTTAGATGTTTTTTGGCGCTCAAGTTTGCTTTTTCGGTGCAGGGTTTTGAAACACAATGACATGTTCCAACAGCACGGTACCACTGCACATTCAGTCAGCGATTCCATGGCTTTATTGAATGAAAGTCATGAATCAAAAGAAATTTCCGTTGTTTAATCATGTAAATTACATCTGCTTGGACCCGAAAAATAGTAATTGTTTTCTTTTTGTTATAGATAAGGATTTTCGTAGATGCAAGGCCAGCGGATCGGGACTAGCGAAAATCAATATAGGTAAGTAAATTTATGAAATCTGGAAATCTTGTTTGAGAATAGTCGTAACACTGGACGCTTGAAAATAGTTATAAGTTTTTATATACAGATAAATTATACGCGCGGTTATCATATTTTGACGAAATAAGGTATCGAATGCAGAGGCGGTCTAGTGGTTTCGGTCGTCCTAGGCCGTTTAAGCGGCCGCCCTATTCTAATATCTTTGCAGCGTAGAAATGTGAAATTGTTCTGTGCGAAAAATAACATTGAGTTCGGATCTTTTGTTTAATTGTGTTCACCTGTCATATTTTCACCAGGATAAATCTTAGGTTTGGAAACAGATTTTCCGCCCAACATTTGGCCGCCCTAGGCCCGGGTCTAATCGGCCTTAAGGAACGTCCGCCACTGATCGTATGATATACGAGTATGGTATTAAAAACAAAATTAAAGGCGCTATACGTTATATTAATAGAGTTAATATGTATATGTGCCATCACAGTTACCCGAGACCACTTAGACTCTACACCGAGCCAAGTTGCAGTTCGACGCGGAGTTCGGATAGACTTAATACCCCATATATAAATAGTTTCACAAGTTGGTATAGTAAAACTGGGACCGACAGCAGGTACATACCGGGGACCTGAAAACTGTAGTGTGTTTCAGTTTAATTTAAGTCTAAAGTATAACCACACCGCGTCAACTCCGTATATTATAACCTAGCCGGTTTCGCACGTAGTACTACTTATTTGTATCACGATACTATGTATTCACATAAACCTTCCGGAAGAAATTATCTAAATAATGGTGAAAACCGCATTAAAATTCATTCCGTAGTTTAGAAGATGTAAGCGTACAGACGCGGGAAGCGGCTTCAATTTTTTCACTTTTCTAGTAATCATTTAAATATAACACGCTTCGTATTTCGGTTCGCTTGCGAATAGGAATCGAGCTTTGTAAGCCTCATATTGGTGTATGCGGTTCACTGGTTGATCCTTTTGGTCACCATGGGCTTTCTTGTGTCCGGAGCGCGGGTAGAGTTTCGCGGCTTGCAGCCATAAACGACATTTAAAAAAAATGCTTTGGCTCATATTAATGTATCCAGTACTTAAGAACCATCAGGTGTCTCTCGTAATGATGGTAAAAGACCCGACAGTATGTCACTGATACCTTGGAGCCAAGGTAAATGACTGATTTGGGATGCATCATGTTGTGACACTCTCGCCCCTAGCTATGTGCACAGTTCTGCCCAGTTCGCTGGCTCTGCTGCTGCAAAGTCCGAAAACCGTAAAATACAGAAATATTCCGAATTAGAAGATTATTACCTGTTTTCGGCTTTTACAGAAGCAAAGGACAAAGACTTTTACTTGGAGCAAAGAGACGAAACAGCTGGTAAACCAAATTGGTCACCAACTTAATCAAGTTTTTAACGATACTAGGGCTCGCTCGTTTTTATGACAACCTTCGTAGACTAGTGGTTGCGCCGCCTTCGGCGTTGTATCCGGAGGTCGTGGGTTCGATTCCCACCCATGCAAAAAAAAAACTGTACGTTTTTTTTGTACAGTTTCTCATGATCTGGGTGTTTATAAAATATAATATGTATTATATTATTGCTTCTGGTACACATAGTACCCATAGTAATAAATCTGGTAAATAATATCTGGTACACATAGTTATACCAGATGGCAAACGTCTGGATGGGATGTCATTGATTCCATTTAAACAAGCTCGTGCACTGGTTTGGGATGCCACATGTGTTGACACACTCTGTGCATCGCACATTACAACCACGCACAAAAAATCAGGAGCTGCTGCAGAATCAGCCGCACAAATCAAACGCAACAAGTATGCGGAGATCATAATCAACCATCATTTCATTCTATTTGCAATAGAAACGATGGGCCCGTGGTCCGAGGACGCTCTGGCATTGTCCCGCGAGCTTAGTGATAAGCTCCGTTTAGTGACGGGTGACCCTTTGAGTAACGAGTACTTTATTCAAAGGGTCAGCCTCGCTTTGCAACGGGGGAATGCTGCGAGTGTCCTCGGAACACTGCGCTCATCCAATTAACTTTATTATTTATTTTAGTTTTTAATTTTCTTTTTTAATAAAATTGATATTTTTTATTTAATAAATGATTTATATTTCTATAATAATAATATATAGGACAATTTACACATATTGGTCTGGTCACAAACTAAGCTCTAAGCTTGTACTATGTGTACCAGAAACAATGATATAATACATATTATATTTTATAAACACCCAGACTGTAAACGTACTATTTTTTTTTTGCCATTGCTGG
The DNA here is from genome assembly GCA_947458855.1 of Monopis laevigella. Classification (NCBI taxonomy): domain Eukaryota; kingdom Metazoa; phylum Arthropoda; class Insecta; order Lepidoptera; family Tineidae; genus Monopis; species Monopis laevigella. Next base: position 32,530,366 of record OX381576.1, on the reverse strand, counting down.
GAATCGAATCCACGACCTCCGGATACAACGCCAAAAGCGCAACCACTAGTCTACGGAGGCGGTCGACTATTTATTATAGACTGCTGAAAAGGCATAGTCACGTTACTGGTTAGCATAATGTGAGATTTAATCAACACCTATTTATTTATTTAAAATTCTTTATTGCACTAAAAGGTTTGTACAAAGGACACCTAGTCCTATGACGACGAAAATTTTCTCTTATAGAACTATTACAACACTAAAATAATAAGCAAAAAAAAACATAAACTATAAAAGTTTAAAGATGAATATGTTTTAATCCTGGGCGTTTCAAACAAAAAATATTTTACCATTAAGCTCGTAAATTGACGCTTACGAGTAATAGCGTAGATATTTTTTTATTATTAGACGCAAAAATTTGCCCTCAGCTAAAACGATAGTATGCCAGCGATCATTGTTCTTTTGTTATTTATTATCATTATATAAATATGAAGGTATATTTAATTCCTTTGGCTTAGACTTTACTTAAAAACAACGCTACAAGCTTGCTACGGAGCACCCACTGTTGGAGGCTACGAAGGAACCTTCCGCTGGGTTACCCTGACGTAGTCTGGACGGGGTGGAGCTTCCAAGAAGATGTAACACAGTTACAGATTCACAGCTATCTATTCTATACAAAATCTCTAACAAAACTTTATTCATCTACACAAAATATTACTGCATCTATGGTACAATCTCTAGGGTTGTCAGCTTGTGATTTGTTCTTTTTTTAAATGTATCCTCAAGTGAATAATTTAAAATGCCACTGTGATAAAAATCATTCCGTATATAAATTAACACGTTCTGACTGACTGATAATAAAGCGATCCTATTGGTAGTTCCTAATGTTTTAACGTAACGTTGCTACAAAGCAAAAACTCATGGTAGAGCCTTTGGTAGTGAACTCGACTTCATATATTATTGATTTATAATCTACTCGGGACTTGTGGCGTATTTGTGGTCCCTCATCGGATCTATCCAATAAATCTAACGCTACAATGGTCTCCAGACCACTATCACTGTCCAAATATTCTATTTTGATTTACAAAAACTATAAAATAAAATTTAATGAAACCGTAAGTATCGCGTAAACCCCGGATCTTCAGCGGTTACAACTTTTATTACGGAACGTAGGTTTGACAGTTAATTGACATTAAAAAAATATTATAGGGACGCCAGTAACAACAACTCTCATACATTAGTGTAACGAAACGTCACCGCAGGCCCTCCCAACCGTTAGTTACCAAATCTAATTGCCAATGGTAGACGTGTGAAGTTATAGGGACACTTTTCTGTAACAAATGGTAGAAATCGTTACCACCCGCAAGCCAAACGGTTCGTTTGAACTTTATAGGGACTGGGCATTAGTCATAATCGCCCAACTGAACCTGAAGTTAGGAAAAAAAATTTAAAACAGTAACTACCTTATATTTTGAAAGGACCCACTATAAAGGGATTTTAAAAAATAGTGAAAAGGAGGTTAAATATAATTTTAGAAAAGATAATCTAAAATATGTAAATAAATATTTTGTATGTGTTATCCCTCAGTGTCATACATATAACACATAAAGTTTAATATTGTTAATAAGAATATATAAATAAATTATACTGGTTTAAATTTTCGAACTAAAATAATAGGTATTAGTAGGCAATATTAAATTGTGATACAAAGACTTTATACAGAGTGTCATAATAAAGTGTTTGAAAGCAATCTGTTTTAAAAACATCCAATATTTCTCTAGGTGACCGGTTACCCAGATCACAATGAAACCATCCCAACCTTTTAAGAACACCGTTGCTGCCCACACTATAAACTAGAACAATTAAAATATATACCTATAATATATATAATATACCAAAGCTTTTTACAAATATATAAAAATAGGACTTTTCGCTGGTAAGGTATCGTACTTTTCGATTTTATATTCGGTGTGTGTACATAAACCTTTTTTTTATGTAAAATGAAAATTATTTGCATACATCTTAGTAAAGGCCGCAGGTGATATTTCATGCTCGACAAATGTTCCTGAATTTGGCACCCCTAAGACAGGGAGGTATTGATCGCTTTTGCTGAAATAGTAGAAATGCCTTCATCTCTTTCTAACTCACAGGAGTCAATGTAAAAATTAAAAACCTTATTTTATTTAAAACTATTGAGTTTTATTATTAAACAAAAATTCTAATGGATAAAATATTATAGTTATCGTCATTTGAAATCATGTTATCGTAAAATTTGTTTCTTTTTCTGTATTAAAAAAAATAAAGAAAGGTTTGATCCTATATCGCACTATCGAAAACTCGTAGAGGTTTCAGTATATAAAGAAATTCCAAATCTATGCTGTTGTGGGAGTCCATGGTTACACAGGAAGTCGCTTTGCTAAGTCGTTTGAGTACTTAGCATCCGTCATTCTGGAGGAGGAAGGGGGCCCTTTAAGGGACAGCCTAGTGTCCCGAACCCAACTGTGTATCCACTTTGACTCCCCTTTTGCATTTTTTTTATTTTATCTGAGACTAATATATACTTATTTAATATATAAGATATACTTATGGTTCGTTCCACGATATATGCAAGAATTCACAGTAAGCTAAACTATTGTACATACATTATTTTATTTAGTGAAAATATATCAACGAATAATTTAAATCCATTTATTAATTAGAATTAGACTCTAAAATGTTGTTTGATTTAAAAAAATGTCAAACTTGGTATTGAATTAAAAATTTAAATAAATGTCTTTTTTTTAATAATTATTATATTATAATATTCCTAGCATTATTATTTATTACTAGCCTATCATATCATGTTTCTATATATATTTAGATCATTTATATCATAGACCCGCACATGTAAAGTATTACATGTGCGGGTCAACAAGATTTTCTATTATACGTCAATCGGACAAATATTTTAATATCCAAATCTATCTGTAGCCCTAGTGTGAGTTTTTTTAACGTTTACTTTCGCGTTAACTATACTACCGCGTTAACATTTTGACCAATCACACGACCGCATTTCTAGTTCTCAAAATTTCCGCTTGGAGCGCTGAACCGTTTCCCATACAAATTTTAGTTAACTCAAACGCAAAGTAATAGTTAGAAAACTCACACTAGGGGTACTGAACTTTAAGATTCCTTATTTTAGTTATTTTTTCTAAAATCTAATAATCGAAACATATACAACTTTAGTATTTGCATAAAAAAACTGTGAATAGGCCAAATAATCTTTAAGATTTCTAGTGATTAAAATATATTTAACTCATAAAGATTAATAAAAAAAAAGAAAAAGACTACACAAATCAAGAGAGGAGAATAGCTATTAATTTACCTATAATATCCATAAATATGGTAGCATACTCAAAACTCATCCGTTAAGCCCTCAAAAGTTTGTTTGCCCCTAAATATGATTTCTCTGTTTGCCCTAAATATGTATATGCCCTCAAAATAGTAGGTTTTAAAAAACATCGTCGTTTGCTCCGAATAAGCAGGTTTCTTTGCCCTGAAACTTAAAATTGTGTAAATAAACTATTTAAATTTTACAGCTAGCAAGACAATTTATGTTTAAATACTATTCAAAAATTATCTTATTTATATTTTTTACTGTAATTATAATTTAATACACACTATGGCAGATTATTTTATAAATATTAATTGGTTTCTGTACCAAAAGAATATACAGAACTACACATTCTTTAGTAATTAATACCTACAGGCATTTTACTAAATATTAACACAAGCAAAAAGTAATAATCAATACATTGTTACATAATGTAATAGAAAATAAATCAAGTTATAATTAATTTATACAGTATCATATTTTACATACCTACATATATAATAAGCGATCTGTTTACTAGTTGAGAGACCTTAATTGCAGATCAGAACGGTTCCAGACATCTTTATCATTAAAATAGTCAATAACTCAATTATAATTATATGGGCATATTAATTAACATACGTAATATATATGTACGTTATATACGTTTTATACAATATTTAAACTTTATTATACCTAAATAGTTATTATAATACTCTTATAATTTATTGAATAACCTTAAACTGGCCGTTACATTTATTAGAGTCTAAACTTTGGTGTATCAATTTTATCTAGATTTATGTTAACATTATCGTTATTTTTTACAAAACATATTTAAGTTTTTTATATGTGGTGGCTGAGTTGGCTAGACCTCAGACTTAAAAATACTAGTTTTAGGTCTCTGGTTTTAACCCCGGTATGTGAAATCGACACAATGCAATTTTTATAATGTATGCCTCTAATAAAAAAATAATAGGTACTGATCCGATATTGATTATTTTGTTTTTTTTTGATTCGCCTAAACCTTAGATATATAATTTTTAGCTTATATCATAAGTTGTTTTTTTAGTTTATTTTAATATGGGGCTTGAGTCGATTTTTTTGTTCACGCATAATGCTTGTCATCGATGGCGCCCATTTCGTAGTCGCGTCATTTAGCTGGTAAAGTGGGAAAGAACAATATAAAGAATGTATTGATTGTCTGCTTACCATCAGGGACAAAGTCACATCACGTGGTCCGATACAAAATAAAATAAAAAGCAACAAAATAAAATTTTAAGAATCGAATCGCATTGAAATAATAACATCGTATTTTATGTTCAATAAAAAATGTTTAGAAGTAAGTATTGACTGAGACAGTATTTGCGATGATAGTACTAGGTTGTATGTATGGTATAGTAGGTATGACAATGTCTAGAGCTGCGCATGCACTAGTTCACTTTATCAGTGTTTTGTTTGTTTCGCGATAAAGGTTTGTAAGAGATAACCTATTACGTTAATAACAAGTAAATAATCCTCTATGTAGGTATTCTTTTACGTTACAGTAGATAGTTTATAATGGTCTACGAAGATATAGCTACACGAACAGGCAAGGGGTCAGTAGCTCCACCACAAGTTTTTCAAACAATTTCTACAATAGTCGCTAGTAACTTTAATTAAAAATCAAATAATAAGAGTGTTGTAAATATTGTTTGTTTGTTTTTGGATGTGTTGTACTCTTATTTAAATGTAACACAGGCCGTTTAGATTAATTGTATTTTATAATGTTTTACTGACTTTTGTTTACTTGTCATTATTGTTTACGACTTGGGTTCGAATAAATATAATAATATATAACGGTGTGTTTCTGTTCCAATAAAGAGATGTTTATTTGAAAATTAAAATGATGTAACCGGGTGACATTCTTCTTTATATCCATCTTTTTGGCTCTAGCCCTCGCTGCACCTATAATGAACGAAGACGTCTATAGAACTAAGAGGGAAAATAAATCTGCTTCATATGGATCTACAGCGGGACCTTTCGGAACAGCGTCGGCACCAGCACCACTATATAGACAAGTTCCTTCAATCTGTAGACACGACGAAGCACCAGCGCCTTCACTTATCGCTTTTTGCTTACCTTCTAGTAGCCACATGCTTTCTGCTCTGCATTATCGTGAAAATGAACATCCACGGGAATCAATAATGTTTTCCGACCACTAAAAACATCCACAAGCTCGTTCCTATGGGAGTTACGGGGTTACGGACCAGCTAACGTTCACATCGGAGGATGCGCCATTCCGCTGCTTGTCAGATGCGTTCTATCAGTATCCAAGGGCCAGATAATGAAGAATTAGTACTCGCATACTCAGCTTTTTGCTACGGGTAAGGGAACGTGGACTTCAACACACAAGTGCGGATGTACACAGTGAGGCGAGATGGAGCATGCTGCCGCAACAACTGTTTTTTTTTTTTTTTAAAGTCTTTATTATTAAAAAAGATATTTACAAAAAGCTTATATAAGTAGATCTTATTCTATACATAACTTAAAACATTTTGTATAGGCTAGGGGCGCCTTTATAAAACATATAAACATAGTAGAAAAAGCTTGTTAATCAACATCATAATACAACAAAGTAATAGGTAACAATATATACTAAAAATACTTATGCAAATTTTAGAAAAAAGTAATATTACATTTGTTTCCTTTTATAGGAACTAACTTACAAACTAAAGTTTAATAGATAGCTATTTATCTTAAGTTTACCTACATTATGTAGGTATAGAATTATGAAATAAATCACATTAAAATAATAATAATAATAAGTATATACGTGGTGGAGTTGGTTAGACCTTGAACTTAAAAACACTTAGGTCCCTGGTTCGAATCCCGGTGTGTACCAATGAGATTTTAATTAAAAAAAATATGTACATTTCTTTGGCAACACCACTATAGTGGAGAGCACGTTAAGCTGTCGGTCCCGGTTTCACTATACCAACTTGTGAAACTGTTATAGATGGGTTATTAAGTCTATTCAAAACATCGCGACGAGCTAGCCAGTTGTTCGGTGTAGACTCATACAATCGGCTACGACGAGGTGGGATTAAAACCCCTCCGCTGGGATCCTGGGGCGGCCTAGGCACCCGTGATGATATGTATTATAAGTAATTAAAAAATAAAATAATTAAAATAAAAGAAAAAAGTATTTCTATATCATAACGCCGTGGGTAGTTTAACATTTGCGAGTATTAATTAAACATCGGACAATACAAAAACCGGGAGGCACGAGGCGTCGTACGTAATAAGCGGTTAACAGTACAATAAATAGTGATGGGACAATCGATATCGTTTATATCTGTCGATATATTATGGTAAATTATTTACCCGGGTTTTTCCTATATTTGAAATTAGGCTATTTTTACTACGGGGATTTCGTTTAAGGTAATTTGTTTTTAGTTAATTTAAAAATGAATTATTTTATGGTAGGAAATTTAATGTAATTATGCAGGTTTAACAAATTAGTACGCTTTTATTTAATTATATTAAATTAGTTAGCTTTATTTTGAATAATTTGAAGTTTTGTATAATCACTGTCACAGGTACTACTCCAAACTGGAGCGGCATAGGTGATACAGGGTCTTACTAATCTTGAGTAAATTAATAACTTAGTTTTAGATTTTTGTTTAGAGCATCTATTTAAAACCGGACTTAATGCATTAAAGGCTTTAATACCTTTATTACGGAATATTTCTATATTTTTAGACTAATTCATCCTGTCGTCCAAATATAAGCCTAAATATTTTACAGACTTAGACCAGGGAATATGATAGTCACCAAGTTTAAGTTGCCTGTCTGGAGGAAGACGTTTTCTTGTAAACATAATGCATTCTGTTTTATTACAATTTAGTTTAAGCTTCCAATTATTAAAGTAAGAGTTAAGTAATTCCAGTGCTAGTTGAAGTCTACCAATGATTAGAGAGGTGTCATCTGATGAGGTAAGTACCGCTGTATCATCAGCATAACATGCGAGTTGTGCATGCGCTTCAATTCTTTATTTTCAGTAATTAGGCTTATATATTTAGCACTTTTACCAGTCATAATAACACAATAAAATAAAATACCTACATTATCTTATACACTTGTAGTACTATTAATACATAATATAAGCTTGGAATACTGGGCAGCACATTGCAGTAAATCAGTATGTAAATTGTAAGTATACAGAGAATAATTTATAAAATAAACAAAGCTTAAACTATTAGCTGCTGTATAGAGGCATTGTCCAAAATGTAAACCTAGGTATAACTAGCAATATAAAAAATAAACACCTAACCCACATAAAAACAGTACCTAGGTACAAAACACAATATAAATGTCCGGTAACTTATGTCAAGGGCATTATTAAATTTTCACAGTCAAATTACTAAAATAATAAATCAAAATGAAATAATAAACTAAAATATTAAGGTAAATGTCTACATAAAATAAATGTCAAAAACTAATAATTTTTTCATTATACTGTCACCATTAATTAAAAAATGTAAAGATTTTCATGAAATAAATGATTTTGAATATTAATAAAATACAATAAATGTCAACAATAAATAAAACTAATAATAATAAATGTCAATAATAAAATAAAAATATGTGTCGACAATAGATAATAATTAAACGTAATAAATAGGTATAAACAAATGTCAATAATAATAAAAATTCAAATAAAAAAAAAAATGTCAGTAATATGATTAATAAAAATAATTTAAATATAATTTAATTACCTATATAATATAATAATGTCATAAACTTTACTTTACCGCGCGCCTTTGTCATTTAGGTACTCTGTAATGGTATAATAGCCCTTTTTCATTAAATGTCTTTTAATATGCGGTTTAAATATTTATTACATCTTCAGGTACTTTATTAAAGAACCTTGTACATTGACCTACAAATGAGCGATTCACTTTACTTAACCTATTTCCTGTTACAATAAGTTTATTCTTATTTCGTGTGTTACGGTCATGATAATCAGATTTTTTTTGGGAATGAATGGATGTTTTTACGAATATACATAATGTTATCATAAATATATTGGGAGGCTACTGTTAAAATATTTATTTCTCTAAATTTCTGTCGAAGAGTTACGCGGCATCCTATGTTATAAATATACCGTACAGCTCTTTTTTGTAATATAAATACAGACTCAATGCCTGCAGCATTTCCCCATAGGAGAATATCGTAAGATAATAGGCTATGGAAGTAATTAAAGTAAACTAACGACATGTCGCCTCGCCTGCTTTTTCTCTAGAGCCCCTGTTAACTCCAAAGCTTCGTTATTCAATAATATTTTTGTTTCCAGTTGCTTTACGTTTGGTAATACGAATTTAATGCACTTTGTTTTTTTTTGCATTCAATACAAGATTGTTAACGTTGAACCAGTTTGAAACTTGGGATAATGCACAGTTTATATCATCAAAATTATTCTTATTACGATCAACCTTAAAAATTAATGATGTATCGTCAGCAAATAAAACTACTTCATGTTTGTCAACTACATAAGGTAGGTCATTAACATAGACCAGGAACAGAAATGGTCCTAATATAGAACCCTGTGGAACACCCATAACAACTGATGCTCCATCAGACTCTACTCGGTTAATGACCACTTTCTGTATGCGATTGGAAAGGTAAGATGCTATTACTTCCAAAGATTTATTTTTTACGCCATAATGTTAATACTGTGTGAGACACAATCAAAGGCTTTGGAGAGATCACCTAAAACTCCAATAGCATTTTGTTTTTGTTCCCAAGCCTCAAAAATGTGTCTAACAAGACTATTTCCCGCATCAGTTGTAGATCGATCCTTGGTAAAGCCAAACTGATTAGGGTGTAACAACATATGTTCAGAAAAATGCGCTAACATTTAATTGAGCATAATTTTTTCAAATATTTTGCTACAAGCTGGTAAGATAGATATTGGCCTGTAGTTATTTGGTTCATAAGATGTACCAGATTTAAAAAGGGGGATAACTTTACTTAATTTCATAAGATCAGGAAATATGCCTTCGCTTATAGATTTATTATAAATTAGAGCAAGATATGGTGCAATAATATCAATTATTGACCCCAAAAGAGATAACGAAAGCCCCCAGAGGACTTACAAATAACATCAGTGGTTACTGAATTAAACTTAAAAATGGTTGTACACTTCGTAACATTTGCTTGCAAAATTGATCGAGCAATATCAGGCGATGATACTAGCAACTTAGAAAATCTGATTCTATTGATTTATTGTCGATTTTCAGCTTAAAGTTAATGTCCCTTTTATTTCTTACCTTCCGTGTTTCATTATTAATTATTTCCCAAGTTGTTTTAATTTTATCATTTGATTTTTTTTATTTTAGTACTTATATAATTACATTTTGCTATTAGACATACCTTTTTAAATATTTTGGAATATGTTTGGACATAATTGTGGAAAACAGTATCGATGGAAATTTTTTTGAGGCCTTAAAGTTCATACAGTTTTATTCTGCTGGTACGAATACCCGGCGTTGCCCAATCACAAAATTTAGGCTTAAAGTTACTATTAAACGTTTTAGTTGTAAATATAATATTGAATTTCCTTTGTATAAGATTCAAAAGTGCATTATATAATATGTTGGGATCGTTGTTAAGAAAAGGTAAAGTGGATATTTTTTCTTCAATTACATCTGTAAACTGCTCAATGCGTTTTATAGAAATAGGTCTTACTACTATTTTTTTTGAGCTATTATAATAGTAGCCACTAAAAGTGGATCTGTTGCCACAATGATCAGAAGTTAAATGGGAAATTATAGATTTTTCTAATGGTTCACAATCACTAAATATATTATCAATGCAAGTAGCTGAACCAATAGTTATCCTGGTTGGATCTAAAAATAAATTATTTAAATTATGCTACTTGAACAAACATATCAATGTATCTGAAGTAGAAGATTTGTCTAAAAGATCAATGTTAAAGTCGCCACATATAACTAAATATTTGCTTGATTTAGAGAGTTTATCAAGAATATCCTCCATAACACGTTCAAATGAATCATAGCTTGCTATTGGTGGTCTATAAACACTAACTACAATGTGCCGCTCCAGTTCTATACAAGCAATTTCGATAATTCTTTCAATAGAGAGTGCGGCGATGTCCTTTCGTTCTTTACTTTTAATATCATTTTTAACAATAATCATACTACCACCGCATTTGTAAGTCTCTTTAGTGAATGAACTTACAATTTTATGATAAGGAAAATTTATAATTAATTCATGTTCTTTTAGCCAATGTTCAGTTATGCATAATACGTGGATATTGCAATTTTCTAAAAAAAGCGTGATCTCTAATTCTTTAGCTTTAAAGCCTTGAATATTTTGATGAACAATGTTCTATATTTAGTGTTAATGCTACTAGTATTACTATTATTGCTATTTTCATTATTGTCATCATTACTATCACATAAAATATTATTACCATTAAAGTTATTATTGATATTATTATTATTGCTGCTGTTAGCAGGGTTTTCCCTGATTTCACGCATTGGCTTGTTTCGGAATATCATTTAAATAAAGTAAAAATAGGAAGGGTCTCAAAATAGAACCTTGGGGAATTCCCGCTGGAATGTATTTGGGTTCAGATCTGTTCCCATCAACGAATATGGAGAAAGATCTATCCATAAGATAAGATTGTATTATTTTGACAATAGAATATGGAAAACTGTATGCCATCAGTTTATATAGTAATCCATACCACACAGTGTCAAAAGCCTTTTCAAGATCTAATAGTATCATTCCCGTAGAATTGCCTAAATTTAAGTTATATGAAACATGTTCAGATACTCTAGCCAATTGCTGTGCTGTTGAGTGCGGTCTATGAAAGCCAAACTGTTCAGGTAGTAAAATATGCTCAGTAAATCTATTTAGTCGTTTAGCAATAACAGATTCAAACAGTTTCCCTAGTGAAGGTAGCAAACAAATTGGGCTGTAACAGCTGGGAACAAGTCATCTATATATACCCGGTTTTTTTTTGGCAATAAATTTTGCTGATTTCCAGATTGATGGGAAATAGCCAATTCTGAGGCAACCATTGTAAATCTTTGTAAGTTGAACGATACCTTTTTGAGGTAAATGTTTTAATAGTTTATTATAAATTCAACATTACCTGGAGATTTACGAGTTTTAGTTTTTTTAATAAACTTGATAATTTCGTTGGGGAATATAGGATAGAGCAAATTATTGATGTTGTATTCACTTAGCCTAGCTAAAGACTGCTGTACATCGTCGTTAATAGCAATGGTGCTATTCCACTCATACGTTAGATTCATGTTTGTTAAGAAAGTATCAGCTAAAACATTACATTGATCTTGAACACTATTCTTTATTAAGTTATTTTTATTTTTAAGGGCCGGTATTATGCATGTTTTATTATTAACAATTGTCCATAGATTAGCGTTAGGGTTGTCTATATTTTTTAGTTTATTGTTTCAAATTATATCGAAGTGTTTAGTTAATTCAGTTTCTATTCTATTTTGTAATGTATTAATATTAGATTTAATTTCTTTTCTAATATTAGGATCTGTTTGTTTATGAGCCAATCTACATAATTTGTTTTTAAGTTTAATATAATTTTTAATTCTTCTGGGTAGAGGTTTTGATTTAGATGTGTTAGTAGAAAGAGGAATAAATTTATTACGGGCAAGTATAAGTTGTTCTATTTAGTGAATCAATTCTATCGACATCGTGAAATATTTCAGGAGATAGATTTGTATTATTATTAATATATTGTTTAAATTTTTATCCAATCGCCTTAATTATAGTTGTACTGAGAGAAAACTTTGCGATTTATTAAGCAGGAAATACTAAGCAGCACAGGTAAGTGATTAGAAAGTAAGCAGTCTAATGGTTTGAGTTGAGAATCACAAAGTTGAGAAACGTTTTGTATATTGCTAGATAAGACAATATCAGGGGTTGACGGTTTATTAGAAGTATTGTAGTGAACCAAGGTAGGAGATAAGGGATATAAAATTTGATAGTCATTATTGAGTATGTGGGTCAATAGAATATTACCATGTTGGTTTGTTTGGATACAATTCCAGTGTTTGTGTTTTACGTTAAATTCTTCCATGACAAGGAATGAGGAGCTAATGTTAGTAATAATATTTAGATCAGCAGGAAGTAAAGGTTTATTTGGAGATTGGTAAATAGATACCAAGTCTAAATTTTACCCGACAACGGTAAACGTATTCCGATGCACTCGATGTTCGAGTAGGTGAAATATTAAGACGACAGTGGGGTATATCATTTTTTATAAGTATGGCTAACCCTTAACCAGTGCCGTCCGGTTTCCTGTCCTTTCAATAAAATGTATAACCAGGAGTATTGAGTATTGGATCTCCTAGCCTAGTTTCAGAAAGCGCGATAATATCAATTCTATACTCATATGCCATGTTTAAGAGATCGAGAATCTTATTTCGATGCCGCAACGTGGTGGCCGAGTTTTTTTTAAGTCCAAATTGGACTTTAAAAAAAACACTTAGGACCCTGGTTAGAATGCCGATGAGTACCAATGAGTCTTTAATTTAAAAAAAAGTACATTTGTTTGACAACACCACTATAGTGCCTCGGAGAGCACGTTAAGCTATGTATATACCTACCTATATTATTGTATTTATTTTCTTTTAATATAAGTGTATATGTATTTTTATTTGAACAATAAATAATTATATTTAATAAAAAAACAGTTTTAAGTTTAGGGTACCAGCTAGTTTATTAATATATGTGCAAAGATTAATAAAATTGTTGGATTTTTAAATTGGTTTAAAGATAACAGATCGGATTATTTTAAAGTTCTAATGCGACTTTCCGGTCCGCGGTACAATATACATACATACTCGTACATACATATGCTAGTGAGATAATACAAAACAGTTAGGCCACGCCCATATTTGGTTATATGTTTGAAAACACAAAACAGTGTCGCAGGATGCCCGGCATTAGCTGGATATGCAGACTTTTTTCTAGAAACGATGTGTTTTTCTGAAATCATCATGACATCCTTCGTAGACTAAGTACACCGGAGTGAAGTTAGCGGCCAAAAGTTTTCTGCCATTATAACTCGACCAATTTTTTAATCCTCTGACGCACTATTTTAGCAATTCCCTAGGTGGTACTGTGATTTTTTTAAATTTATGACTATGCTATGGAAAAATAATATATACTATGGAAAATAAAGATTCTTTAAACCTACTATGTCTTATTTTATTATGATTCTTTTAAATTTCTGATATCAGTATTGTTTTTTTTTAATATAGGTGTGTATTGGATTATCTAATCTCCTGACCAAGACATACTGGCATATTAGAATATTTAGAGAAGGTTATGAAAAACTATTTTAGCAAGTCCCAAGGTGGTACTGTGATTTTTTTTAATTTATGATGTCTTTAAAATTTATAAATTTGACTATGTGAGTGAAGTAGATCATCTAATCACCTGACCAAGAGATACTAACATATTATAATAGTTAGAGGAGGCCATGACACACTATTTTAGCAAGTCCCTAGGTGATACTATGACTAGAATCCAAATAAATCTATTTATATAATACATATTGTGTGATTTTGTACAATTTCATTAATATTAATTCATTAATTATCCTTTTATTATTATTTTGAATGTGTTTTGTTCTGTCGGAAGTGTTAGTATAATTATGGTTTTTTTTTGTATTGTGTTTGTTTCAATGTGCTTTGTGATTGTTCTTGTTAAGTTGTGCGATTTTTATAATTAACTAATTATTTAACATTTTGCATGCCAAAACTGGCAGAATATGTAGATTTAAATTTATTATGTATCACCTTTGTAACCATATTCTTGCAAAATAAAAATTATTTATTTATTTAGTGATTTAATTATTATTTTTTAACTTATGATGTCAGTTAATTTTATAAATTTGACTATGTGAGTGAATTAGATTATCTAATCCCCTGACCAAGAGATACTAACATATTAGAATAGTTTGAGGAGGCCATGACTCACATTTCATTTCATTTTAGCAAGTCCCTAGGTGATACTATGACTATTTAAAAAAAAAAATATTTATGATGTCAGTAAATTTTATAAATTTGATTATGTGATTTAATTAGATTATCTAATCCCCTGACCAAGACATACTGACATATTAAAATATTTAGAGGAGGTTATGAAAAACTATTTTAGCAAGTCCTTAGGTGGCACTGTGATTTTTTTAATTTATGATGTCATTAAAATTTATAAATTTGACTATGTGTGTGAATTAGATTATCTAATCCCCTGACCAAGAGATACTAACATATTATAATAGTTAAAGGAGGCCATGACACACTATTTTAGCAAGTCCCTAGGTGATACTATGCCTAGTTATTTAATTATTATTTTTTAATTTATGATGTCAGTAAATTTTATTATGTGATTTTATTAGATTATCTAATCCCGTGAACAAGACATAATGACATATTAGAATAGTTAGAGGAGGCAATGACATACTATTTTAGCAAGTCCCTATGTGGTACTATGACTAATTATTTATATATGATTTTTAAAATTTATGATGACATTAAATTTTAAAATATGTCTATGTGAGTGAATTAGATTATCTCATCCCCTGACCAAGAGATATTAACACATTAGAATAGTTAAAGGAGGCCATGACACACTATTTTAGCAAATCCCTAGGTGATACTATGACTAGTTATTTAATATATTTTTTTTTTATTTATGATGTCAGTAAATTTTATAAATGTTATTATGTGATTTAATTAGATTATCTAATACCCTGACCAAGACATACTGACATATTAGAATAGTTAGAGGAGGCCATGACACACTATTTTAGCAAGTCCCTAGGTAATACTATGACTAGTTATTTAATTATTATTTTTTAATTTATGATGCCTGTAAATTTTATAAATGTTATTATGTGATTTAATTAATTTATCTAATCCCCTGACCAAGACATACTGACATATTAGAATGGTTATAGGAGGCCATGACACACTGTTTTAGCAAGTCCCTAGGTTTTACTATGACTAATTATTTAAATGTGATTTTTTTAATTTATGTACTCTTTAAATTTTATAAATTTGAATATGTGAGTGAATTAGATTATCTCATCCCCTGACGAAGAGATACTATAATAACATATTAGAATAGTTAGAGGAGGCCATTACACACTATTTTAGCAAGTCCCTGGGTGATACTATCACTAGTTATTTAATTATCATTTTTTAAATTATGATGTCAGTAAATTAAAATATATATATATATATATGTGATTTAATTAGATTATCTAATCCCCTGACTAAGACATACTGACATATTAGAATAGTTAGAGGAGGCCATGACACACTATTTTAGCAAGTCCCTAGGTGATACTATGACTAGTTATTTAATTATTATTTTTTAATTTATGATGTCAGTAAATAAAATAAAAAAAAATGATTTAATTAGATTATCTAATCCCCTGACCAAGACATACTGACATATTAGAATAGTTAGAGGAGGCCATGACACACTATTTTAGCAAGTCCCTAGGTGATACTATGACTAGTTATTTAATTATATTTTTTTAATTTATAATATCAGTAAATTTTATTATGTGATTTAATTAGATTATCTAATCCCTTGACCAAGACATACTGACATATTAGAATATTTAGAGAAGGCCATGACACACTGTATTAGCAAATAACAAAGTCGGACTCGTCTCATAGAAGGCTCTCACTAAATTTGGCACTAGCAGTGAAAATTTGTACCGATTTTGGAAAAAGTTTAAAGTTAAGGTTATATATACTATACACAATAAAACTAGTTTTTGTTGACCCGGCTTCTCTTGGCTTATTATTTATACACAAAACATAATTCTTAACTTAACTTAACTTTTGTTGCTCTTCACCACCTCTCCCTAATAAAGTCTGCAGACAACTTTTATTATTCCCGTTATATTACTTAAAAAACTACATTGTTTTTGCCTTTCCTCACCTTTCTATTGCCTCCACCAAAGTCCCGAAATTAAAAGTCTGTGGCATCTTCTATTAGCGAGATATTAACTTTCCTAAAAAAAATATTTACCTCCACTTTTCACCCTATTGGGATTTGAATTTAAAATCCCTTGTTAAAGGGTGCCATACAATTGCTGTCCAAATTGCATGGTCCTTGCTATAGTAGTTTCGGCTGGGCGATGATGAGTAAAAAAAAAAAAAAAATACCATCACGGGTGCCATTTGGCTCCCGATAACCGTTTAAACGGCCTCAGGGTCCCAGCGGAGGGATTAACCCATTCTCATTTCGCCGATGGTATTCGATGATGAGTAAGTCAGTCTGTGAAATTCATTTTACGAAATAGCTACCTTTGGTCAAGGCTCTGCAGTCGCGCAAAGTGATGTTGGTAACCTCAGTTTTAAGACTCCCCGAAAATTATTTTGGAGTAAATTTGGTGTATTTGATTAAATATATAACTATGAAAATTATGTTGACATCGTAGGTAATATAATCATCTAATATGTATTTAGCACATATTTTGTATACTCTCTATTTTATTAGTTCCAATTTTTGCCGCTAGTATTCTTTCGAGAAACGGTTTATATTGTTAGCAATCGCCGCGCCGCGCACCGTGGCCACGAGCTGAAACTTGAAAATTACTAGAGGCCCATGTTGGGCGACAGCAGAGCTCCTTAACTCCTCCTTCGGACTAAATGACGTGTCGTTCATTCGATTGTAATCAATAAATAACTTAACTTATATATACTATGACTTGTATATTTATTATTATTATTATTTCGTATACGTGGTGGCCTAGTTGGTTAGACCTTGGACTTAAAAACACTTAGGTCCCTGGTTCGAATCCCGGTGTGTACCAATGAGTTTTTAAATTAAAAATTTATGTACATTTGTTTGCACGTTAAGCTGTCGGTCCCGGTTTCACTATACCAACTTGTGAAACTGTTTATAGATGGGTTATTGAGTCTATTCAAAACATCGCAACGAGCTAGCCACTTGTTTGGTGTAGACTCATAACATCGGCTACGACGAGGTGGGATTAAAACCCCTCCGCTGGGTACCCTAGGGCCGTCTAGGCGGTCTCGGGCGCCGTAAGGCACCCGTGATGATACATAAAAAATCTAAAAGTGCTCAAAATAGATTAGATATTAACAATAATCTACCATTTTCAAAATTCATGCCTGTTGTTTTTACGTTATTACTTAAAAACTACTGAAACAATATATATACGTTTTTTTACATAAATAGCTATTAGCACTGGGGGTAAAATAGGGTATATTATTTCGGTATAGACCTATACAGAGTTCCGATATTCAGATTGTTGGTGCTTTAAGATTCTCATGGAAATAGTTTTAAAATATACCAATTTTATAAATTTGACTATGTGAGTGAATTAGATTATCTAATCCCCTGACTAAGAGATACTATACTAACATATTAGAATAGTTAGAGGAGGCCATTACATACTATTTTAGCAAGTCCCTAGGTGATACTATGACTAGTTATTTAATTATATTTTTTTTAATTTATGATGTCAGTAAATAAAAAAAAAATAAAAAAATGTGATTTAATTTGATTATCTAATCCCCTGACCAAGACTTACTGACATATTAGGATAGTTAGAGGAGGCCATGACACACTATTTTAGCAAGTCCCTAGGTGATACTATGACTAGTTATTTAATTATCATTTTTTAATTTATAATGTCAGTAAATAAAATAAAATAAAAAAATGTGATTTAATTTGATTATCTAATCCCCTGACCAAGACTTACTGATATATTAGGATAGTTATAGGAGGAAATGACACACTATTTTAGCAAGTCCCTAGGTGATACTATGACTAGTTAATTAATTATCATTTTTTAATTTATAATGTACGTAAATTAAAAAAAAATATATATATGTGATTTTATTAGATTATCTAATCCCCTGACCAAGACTTACTGACATATTAGAATAGTTAGAGGAGGCCATGACACACTATTTTAGCAAGTTCCTAGGTGATACTATAACTAGTTATTTAATTATGATTTTTTAATTTATGATGTCAGAAAACAAAAAAAATATATATGTGATTTAATTAGATTATCTAATCCCCTGACCAAGATATACTGACATTTTAGAATAGTTAGAGGAGGCCATGACACACTATTTTAGCAAATCCCTAGGTGATACTATGACTAGTTATTTAATTATTATTATTTAATTAATGATGTCAGTAAATTTTATAAATGTTATTGTGATTTAATTAAATTATCTAATCCCCTGACCAAGACATACTGACATATTAGAATGGTTAGAGGAGGCCATGACACACTATTTTAGCAAGTCCCTAGGTGATACTATGACTAGTTATTTTATTATTATTTTTTAATTTATAATGTCAGTAAATTTTATAAATTTTATTATGTGATTTAATTAGATTATCTAATCCCATGACCAAGACATACTGACATATTAGAATAGTTAGAGGAGGCCATGTCACACTATTTTAGCAAGTCCCTATGTGATACTATGACTAGTTATTTAATTATTATTTTTTAATTTATGATGTCAGTAAATTTTATTATGTGATTTAATTAGATTATCTAATCCCCTGACCAAGACACATTGACATATTAGAATAGTTAGAGGAGGCCATGACACACTATTTTAGCAAGTCCCTATGTGATACTATGACTAGTATTATTTTTTTATTTTTTATTTATGATGTCAGTAAATTTTATTATGTGATTTAATTAGATTATCTAATCCCCTGACCAAGACACACTGACATATTAGAATAGTTAGAGGAGGCCATGACACACTATTTTAGCAAGTCCCTAGGTGATACTATGACTAGTTATTTAATTATTAGTTTTTAATTTATGATGTCACTAAATAAAAATAAAAAATGTGATTTAATTAAATTATCTAATCCCCTGACCAAGACATAATGACATATTAGAATATTTGGAGGAGGCCATGACACACTATATTAGAAATAACAAAGTCGGACTCGTCTCATAGAAGGCTCTCACTAAATTTGGCACTAGCAGTGAAAATTTGTACCGATTTTGGAAAAAGTTTAAAGTTATATATACTATACACAATAAAACTAGCTTTTGTTGACCCGGCTTCTCTTAACTTATTATTTATACACAAAACATAATTCTTAACTTAACTTAACTTTTGTTGCTCTTCAGCACCTCTCCCTAATAAAGTCTGCAGACAACTCTTATTATTCCCGTTATATTACTTAAAAAACTACATTGTTTTTGCCTTTCCTCACCTTTCTATTGCCCCCACCAATGTCCCGAAATTAAAAGTCTGTAGCATCTTCCATTAGCTAGATATTAACTTTCCTAAAAACATTTACCTCCACTTTTCACCCAATTGGGATTTGAATTTAAAATCCCTCGTTAAAGGGTGCCATACAACTGCTGTCCAAATTGCATGGTCCTTGCTACAGTAGTTTCGGCTGGGCGATGATGAGTAAGTCAGTCTGTGAAATTCATTTCACGAAATAGCTACCTTTGGTCAAGGCGCTGCAGTCGCGCAAAGTGATGTTGGTAACCTCAGTTTTAAGACTCCCCGAAAATAATTTTGGAGTGAATTTGGTGTATTTTATTAAATATATAACTATGAAAATTATGTTGACATCGTAGGTAATATAATCATCTAATATGTATTTAGCACATATTTTTTATACTTTCTATTTTATTAGTTCCATTTTTTGCCGCGAGAATACTCGAGAAACGGTCTCTATACTGTTAGCAATCGCCGCGCCGCGCGCCGTGGCCACGAGCTGAAACTTGAAAATTACTAGAGGCCCGTGTTGGGCGACAGCAGAGCTCCTTAATCCTTCGGACTAATTGACGTGTCGTTCCCATTTGATTGTAATGATTAAATTAAAACTTGGATATTTCTTATTATTATTATTTAGAAAAAAAAAACTAAAAGGGATTTAAATAGATCAATATTCTACCATTTCCAAAATTCATGCCTGTCTATTTTTACGAAATTACTTAAAAACTACTGAAACATATGCGTTTTTTATATAAATAGCTATTAGCACTGGGGGTAAAATAGGGTATTTTATTTCGATAAACCTATACAGAGTTCCGATATTCAGATTGTTGGTGCTTTAAGATTCTCATGGAAATAGTTTTAAAATATACCAGATATATAAAAGTATTCTATGACGAAAATATGGGTTTATTAAAATTACATTAAATTTCGTTTTATGTAACCAACATTTGGATTTTTAGATATTAGAACTTAAGAACTTATTGTTTTGTTCATTCAAAGTTGACATTTTATGTCAAAATTCTGGTAACTAACTACCTACAGTGACTGTTAAGTAATTATTTAAAACGCATAATTATACCTATATTATTTGTGGTTTATTTACATTTGAAGTGCGAAAATGGTAGCCATGATCAACATGTCTACAGTAATAAGTATCTCTATCTCGTAAAATATAAAACAATACTATTTTTTTTGTTTTAAAATAACCTTGTATAGGAATTTGTAGGCATCAGCTAGTGATTTAGGAAAACGAGAAGATACCTAAAAGTAACCTAGTTGCTGTGATATTAGTTGTGGTTCACTTTGAGATTGTATACGGCTTTTTTTATATTTACACACTAAATAATGTCGTCGAGCTCTCCATAGATGTCGCTGGTATAGGAAAAAAGTGTACAACGCTTCGATTCAGTGTTCAATTGAAATTGATGAAGCGAGTAATTTTGAGTTGGATACATTTATATCGTGAACGATTCCGATATACACTCAATTTTTATAAACCTAATGCATGGGGCGTTAGGTTAATATATTATTATGACGCGTATGATATTGTGCCACAATGTCATACGCTGTTGCCTAGTTAGTTGGTTAGACCTATAAAGTTTATAGGTTTATTTATATACCTATATAGTGTTTATAGTTTAAACACTATAGTTTTTATAGGTACACTAACCAACCACTCCGGCCGGTACACCACCAGTGACCACTACACATACACACACACGGTTAATAAACCGCAGCGCCATGTGTGTATTAATGATAAAAAAAAATATATGTGCATTTGTTTGACAACACCACACCACTGTGTCCCACTATCATGAAGCTAAAAAAAACGCGCCCCGCGCCAATTGAGCAAGCATGATACATAAATTGTTTCATAATAGTACGATACCGGTGTCGCCAATTTCTGAGGCGAACAAATGAAGAACGGGGAAAAAGGTGTGGCTTCAAATGGCAGCTTAACGCGTCTGACACTTAATAACTGCTTGAGAATACAAGATAGCTATTGTCAAACATGAATGTGTGCGCGTGTCTATGAAGTGAATTGTTTTTTTAGTATAAAAAGCTAAATATTAAATTGCATACTTAATAGTTTCGATAGTGTTGCCACCGACAACAAATATTATAACTTATCGATATAAACCAAATATTTTGGGATTTATAGAGATCATCAAAGATTAATAATTATTTATCGATATACAATTGTAATACACATACATATCATCACGGTCCCCAAAGCAACCAGCGGAGGGGTTTTAATCCCACCTCGTCGTAGCCGATGGTGAGAGTCTACACCGAACAACTGGCTAGCTCGTCGCGATGTTTTGAATAGACTCAATAACTTTGAAAGGATATACTTTGGGCTAATATGATCAAATCAAACAACTTTCCCATGGTAACATGAAAAGAAAAATTTGTATGGGGAAGTCAATTTATTTTTCCATTTGCGACATATGGTTCCATAGAAAAAAGTTAGATTTTATCAGCAGAACCTCATATTAGCCCAAAGTACATCCTTTCAAATTCACCCTGATAGACACTTTCGCATTTATAATACTAGTGGATTTAAAATATGTAGGTATATATAAGAATAAATTAAAATACCTACTTTATTAAATTAAATTATTTATTAAATTAAAACACATGCACAACTAACTACATGTTACCTACTAAACGCAATCTCAACATTTTTGACCGACCTCCAAGAGGAAGTTATAAATGTCGATGCAAACTACAAAAGGCGAAAAACAATTAAATCGTAGCTTGATTCCTCAAAATGTACTGAACATACTCGGGTATGATTGTTGGTAACCAATTTTCTTCTCTTTTAATTGCCTCTACCCATTTACGTTTTAATTCCGGATCTTTCGGGAAACTGGATGTATAGAAAATATAAATAGTATTAGGTATATAAAAGAAAACAATAATTGTATAATATCCATGAAAGTATTTACAAAAATCGAGTTTATCAACTATAAAATCACATCACTAAATTGTAACTGACAAACCTCGTTGGACGGTTCTGTTGTCGCCATAACTTTTGATTAAATTAAATTTAAATGATTATAAATTATTTTAAAGTATCGAAATTCTCATTAAAAATAAAAACACATCACTAGTTCTTCAACTTCTAACTGATGCACATAGTTTGACAGTTAACGTCAGATTTTGATATTTTAATTATGGGTTTTATTATTATCTTTTATTAAGGTTTAATATAAGAAAAACATGTTAAATACATACTTGAAAAATGTGACACTAGGTACTTTTTTTTAAGAGTAGTTTCTACACAGCTTTAAAGCACAATTAACCATTTTTCCGACAATAAAAGCGGAGCTCTTTTCCACTTTCTCCACCGAACGCACAAATCAGACTGAGGATGTAAAAAATGTGAAAGTGTGTGTGAGTGACAAATTTGTCACTCGCGCGACATCCTGCAAATTGAATAGTGCTTACTCCAGTAGCAGCGCGCGGACGGGCACGGTTTTGGACGGGCACAGTTTTTACCTTCATGCCCACTATAGAACCTCGGAGAGCACGTTAAAATGTCGGTCCCAGTTTTACTATACCAACCAACTTGTGAACTGTTTATAGATGGGTTGTTGAGTCTATCTCCATCGTGACGAGCTAGCCACTTGTTCGGTATAGGTAGACTTTGGCCTGTATAAACTTTGTTTAGTTTTTAGTGATTAGAATGTGATGCGATCCTACACTGTTTAGTATATTATATATCAAAAATCAAAGAAAAAGAATAAAAAAAATAAAATAATAATAATTGGCGGACTTTTTTCTCTGCAATTTTCATTTTAATCCTAAAAACAAATAATTGAGATACAAATTCAACTGTTTTATATAATTAGAAAATAATAAATAATTGATCTATGTGTGTGTTTAAAATCCTACAATCGTGACCCGAATACTCATAAAATTCTTGTGTTATAAATATTAATAATTGACAATAAACAGTGTTATTGAACAATGATTTAGTGTGTAAGACTGAAATGAAATGAAATATTAACTGAAAAACGCATTGTGAACATCTAACTGCCCATATATTTGTGATTACACCAGGAATGACAATTTCATATTGATAACCTCAAAAATAAATTAACACAAGGAATTTCCGTTGCTTTCTGTTATTGAAGAAGTGGCATAATAGATCATAGTCTTACAATATGTGCAGCTTGCAGTTGAATTGTACGGCGCTTGAGTTGAATCTCTGCACAGAAACTTCATGTTGCCCACTCAGATAATTTTTGACAGTAATCTTTGCTAATGCAAACTAACATCAAAAGAAGTTGACAAATAGTACACAAATAACAGTTTGTACATAGTACAATCTTGCCCTTTTGCCTTTTTGTTTAAAAAATGGAGTGCAGCTGTTGCTGTGATGGACTATCTAATGACAAAGACACCCTCCAATGTTGTTTATGTCGTGGATTTTACCACTACCAATGCCTAAACTTTACTTTAGGTCAATTTAAGGGGCTCACCCCAGGAGCTCACCCAAGGGGCCCTGTCCAAACTGTGTCAACATAACAAGACGTACCAAATCAAACATTAATACACCTGTCCGTGCTCATCAGGTACCATGTGCTGCAGAAGACTCCATGAACATGTCTGTTGAGATGGTTTCTCAGCCAGTGAATCATGTGTCTGTTACTATGGACAATATTGGCATACTCCTAGACCAAAAATTAAGTAGCACATTATCTGATTTCATGAAAAACTTTAGGGCTGTTATTAAAAAAGACATAAAACAGATAATAAAGTCTGAAGTGAGCACTGCAATGGCTGGCTATAAGAAGCAGCTTTCAACTACCACTGACTTCATGTGTGCCAAGACAGATGCCCTTAAAGTTGATATTGATAATAAAACTAAAACCATCAATAATTTGTTATCTGAGAGCAGTCATTTGCAGTTAGAGATAGGCAAATAAAATTGGCGGATTTCTTCCATGGAGAAAATATCACGAGGATGTAATGTTGAGATTCAGGCGGTGCCGGAAGTATCAAATGAAAATGTTCTGATTATATTTAATAAATTGTGTGAAACAATTGGCACTCCTGTTGAGAGACTCAGTATTCACGCTTGTCGGAGAGTGTCCAGATCTCATCAGACTTCGGATCGGCCAAGAAATATATTAGTGTCGCTTTCAAGTCCTCGAATGAGAGACATTATTTTATCCGCAGTTCATAGGTTTAACAAAGCCAATAAAAACTGCAAACTCAACTCAGAGCACTTGGGTTTAACAGGAGAAATACACCCCATTTATGTTGTGGAACATCTGTCACCGGAACAAAAGACATTACATGCATCTGTCCGTAAGCTTGCGAAGGAATTTAAATATAGGTATGTGTGGATTAAATATGGTGAAATATATATACGCAGGGATGAAACATCAAGTGCTGTTCACATAAAAAATATTGAATCTTTAAATAAAATACAAAAATAAGTTATATTATTAGGATAAATTGAATGTAAAAAAATAAATGATTATTATTGTAAAAAATATTATTATTATTAGATACTACTATTATTTTGTAACTTCTGTTGGTGGATAAATCTTTGTCTATATTTAAATTGAATTAACCTGTATGTAAAAAAATAAAATAAAAAAATAAGTAATTATTATTAGATACTACTATTATTTTGTATCTTCTGATGGTGGATAATTCTTTGTCTATATTTAAACTTACTATTATTAATAAATAAAGTTATAAATAATAATAAAAATATATTGTAGAAAATATTATTATTGTTAGATACTACTATTATTTTCTATATTCTGTTAGCGGATGATTCTTTGTATTGCCTATATTTATCTTACATATAATTCTTTGTGTTGTTTTTATTGATATATATGTAAAAGAAATATTTTGTTAAATATTTACTATCAGAATGTTGGTCGGGCACGTTCCAAAATAGATGTAATATATTTTGGCCTGTTAAATTGTGATTATGACATCATATGCTTAACCGAGACACAAATTTCCAGTATGGTGTGCATGATGGTAAGGCTATTGATAGTCGTTATAATGTGTACAGACGTGACCGCCAGGATAGCTGCTCCTTAAAACGTGAGGGTGGAGGAGTTCTTATAGCAACTAAAAAACATCTAAGTGTAGTTCGTCGGTCATCTTGGGACAGTGGGGTTGAGGACCTTTGGGTGAGCGTAATGTTAAGTGGATTTACACTGAACGTCTGTGTTTCTTGCCGCCTGACATTCCACATAGGGATGTTTCGGATTTTTATGCGAATTGCCAGGACATTATTCTGGGCTCGGATGGAGCAGGCATGTTTGTTTTGCTAGGGGACTTTAATACTGGAAATATCACGTGGGTTCAGGGTTGTGGTACATCGTTAGCGCCAACTGACCCGAAAGATCATTGTTGTTATCCGACACTATGAATATTTGTGAATTAAAGCAGTTCAACCCTATCCCTAACATATGTAATAGATTTTTAGACCTAGTGCTTTCCAACTTGGAAAACATTGATGTTTCTGAGGATGTCCCAATCTGTAATACAGACAAACATCACCTTGCTTATCTCGTATCGGTTCCTAATTTGACCGTGACTAGATCCTTGCCACCTGGGAATACAAAGCGACTTAACTTTTACAAGAGTAATTATACTGAAATAAAAAAGTCCTTAGGTAAAGTAGATTGGGCTGATCTGTTTTCTCAAGATGACATTAATGTTTGTGTGGAAAACTTTTACAACATTGTCCTTGACATTATACGGAAGCATACACCTATAACTAGGGGCAGATCACACGGACATCCAACCTGGTATAGCAAAGCTCTCATATGTTGTTTGAAGGAACAAAATAAATACCACAAACGCTTCAAGAGGTTTGGGACTACGACACATACGCGTTACTCAGAACGAGAAGTAAGAAACTTACGGCCAGCTGACTTTTATTTACAAGACTTATATTTCCTCAGTTGAGGACTTTTTGAATAACGATACTAAAATGTTCTGGAAATTTATTAAAGAAAGAAAGGGATCTTCAACTGTTCCTCTTACCATGACACTCGATGGAAGGATGGCATCTGACAGTTGTTCTCCGACTACTTCGGCTCTGTCTTTGTGGGCTCTTCATCTTTAACACCGACCCCCCTTTCCATTGTTAGTGGTTCAGGCAATGATTCTTTTTCTGGGTTGGCTATTGAGGAGACAGATATCCTTACTATGCTGAAAAAGCTTGATACAGGTAAGACTGCAGGTTCCGATGAAATACCAGCTCTATTCGTTAAAGTGTGTGCAGAGGAACTTAGTACTCCCTTATATGTTTTGTTAAACAGATCTCTGTCTGCTGGTGTATTTCCCACAGTCTGGAAGAGGGCGCCTATCATCCCGATCCTCAAAGCGGGCGATAAAAGAAAATGCGAGAATTATCGACCTATTAGTATCTTGTCTTGTATACCTAAACTTTTCGAGTCTTTGGTCTTTGTCCCCCTCTACAATTATCTTAAACAGTTTTTGTCTGATAGACAGCATGGTTTTGTTAAGGGTAAATCAACACTTGTGACCTATTGGAGTACAAGAAATATTTGTGTGGTGCATTTGCTGGTCGTTTTCAAACTGATGACCTATACACCGACTTTAGCAAGGCGTTCGACAGAGTCAACCATCAACTTCTTTGCGGGAAGATCTCTTCGTTGGGGATTCACGGTGCTTTACTGCGGTGGATCGAATCTTATCTGAGTGAGAGGAGTCAGCTGGTGGCACTTCTAGGCCTGTTTCTATCCTATCTGGAGTGCCACAGGGATCACACCTTGTACCACTATTGTTCTTGGTTTTTATTAATGATTTGGTTGCCCGCCTTGACTGTCCCTGTCTTTTATATGCAGACGATTTAAAGATTTTTAAAACAATAACTTGCACAGAGGATTGTTTGGCTCTTCAGAGAGATCTCGGAACAGTGTCTGAATGGTGTATCCAGAATAAAATGTCCCTTAATACAGATAAATGTTTTATGATATCCTTTTCCAGCAAGAAGAGCAAGATCTGCTATAGCTATGCCATTAATGATAAAATGTTGAACCGCAATGCTGTCGTAAAGGACCTGGGCGTACTTTTTGACCATGGCCTTACTTTTAGACAGCACTATGATAGTATTATCGATAGAACCAATCAGTTACTTGGATTTCTTTTAAGATCGACCAAGGAGTTTAAAAATCCAAACTCAGTCATAGTTCTTTTTACAGCCTTGTTCGCAGTGTGCTGGAGTACTGCTGTCCTGTCTGGTCTCCATATTATACGGTGCACTCGGAAAGAATTGAAGGAGTACAGAAAAAGTGTCTTAACGTGCTGTCGTATAGGTCTGGATGCGGTCGCTTGATGAATGACTACTCTGCTAGGTTGAAGAAGATTGGAGTCCTCTGTCTTAAATGTCGTCGTATAAGGTACGACCTTTTGTGCCTACATAAAATATTACACTCTACTATAGACTCGGATTCCTTACCGTCGTCTATTAATATTAATACTCGACATAAAGCGAGATATCCCAATATATTCTCTCTTCAGACTTACACCAACAACACATCTTTCTACAACCCATTGGTAAGAATGTGTCGTACATATAATAACATCGTCAGGTGGCGGGATGTGCAGATTGACGTATTTGATGGTAATTTTGTTCGCTACAAAAGATCTGTTACGCCAGAGATCCTCAACCGTTTATGATCCTATCTATGGAGTAATATCCTAAGTATATACTTGCCGAAAACACACTGTCCTCATTGTTTCTGGTGGTAGGTAGTCTGTTGTATCTTACATAGTTTTGTTATAGTTTTTCATTCTTGTGTGTTATAACTAAGATCATTGTTATATTTTTGTACATGCAGTTGTGGTTCTTAGGGTAGTGAACGTTTTTGGACCTCAACTGTGCAGCTGCCGCGGCTCGGGTTGCTCATTTTGTCATGTTTTTCTTCTCGCTTTCGTTATATGTGAATTTCGCGGAAGTGGGTGACTTGAGCAGAGGCTGACTGTGCCTTTGTACTCTGATAACGTTTTGTTTAAGCATTTTGTGTGCACTCATTTGGATCGCAGTCTAGACATTTATTGCTAAGCTTATAATTGATGACGATTATTTGACTGCGATCTGCTTGTGTACCAAAAATTAAATAAATATTATTATGGTATTTAGTTCATAATAAATCTCGGACAGTTTTTTTATTTTATTTGAGCGGGGAATGTGACTTTTGTATCTACCTTATGGTAAGCAGACCTATAAAGTCAATGAATAGAGTCGACCAATACATTGTTGTTTAACAATATTGATCGCTCCCACATTGCCAGCAAAATTATGTGGTTACGAAATAGGTGGCGACAAAGAATATAAGAAATGTCTACAAGGTGGATAGAATCCGTAACCCACAAATTTGGAGTTTGCGATCATCCATTCGTCGACGTCATCGAGTGACTTAGTCATATTTCGGTTTCATACACACACACGTACACTTTGAAGTATTTAGAGCCCTGTTTAGTGATTACCGGGTGATGTCCTACACTGTTTAGTAGACAGTTTTTTATTTGTATTTATTGGAGCTCAGCATATGGCTTGAGCTCCGGAATTCCGGTTTTAACAAAATTCCGGAATTCACCGACATATTTCAGTATCGTTAGTAATACCGGAATTGGTGAATCAAAATCGGAATTTCGATATCGAAAAAAATATGCAACTTTGTCACGGTTTGGGGCGCAGCGCGTCATTTTAACAGCTCGAACGAATGCGTTCTTAAGATTTAACTACCAACCAAATTCCTAGGACTTCATGGATCAGGGATCCTACCGGGAAGCCTATCAGCATACCCATTACCGTGTCGATCAATAGAAATTGAAACTCAAATGTATGGGATTTGACATTTCTCTTCGTTCGAGTAATTCTACATTTTCCTATACATTTTTATCAATCGACGCGTCGATCGGTATGTCGATGTAGCTTACCCTTGTATAACATTTTTAAAGGGTGCCTTAAACTTCGGAATTCCAGAACTGAATTGCTTAATATTGAATGACCGGAACTGAAAAATGTCCGATATTCAAGCCCTAGCTCAGCATTTGACTTTATAATAAAATAAAAAAAAAAAAAGAAAGACGTAATTCCTCTTAAAGCATTGATTTTATCTGAATAAATAAAGTCATTTATTTTATAATCAACTTAAATACAACACGTCCTTTTTATACAAAGTAAACAAACCAATTATTTATGAATATACTAAATAATAAACAACATAAATTAGTAACTAAGTTTATTAGGAGCAATGACTCTTCTGCCAGAGCGAGTACAATAACTATTAAAGTTATTAACATTTGCATTATTTATTCCTCCTTCATTGTTGTTCTCAATATTACTTTTGTGAATAATTTAATTATTAATTGAAGCTCGGAAATTTAGCACACTATTGTTATTATCATCTAAATCAAAATTATTATTACTATCATTATGAATTTGTGAACCCCGATAAGAATTCATAAAATGCTTTCTATTTCTTCTATATTCACCTCCATTGTTTGTACGTACCCAATATGAAAGCGACTGTTACGCAACTTTTGTCACAGTAGCAGGAACCCAAACACCTTGTTCCCGTAAATATGCATTATCACTATTTTTTTTTGATAATTGTTTTGCTCCTCCATTATAATACTCACAAGATCTGTTATTATTTTTATATTGATCATTTACCATTTTATCAAATTTCACAGCTTTAGGTTTTAATAGTTTTGAATTTATTGGTAGTCTAACTTTCTAGTATTTTAACGTATACCCATCAACAATTGTGCAGGACTCCAATCTTCACCAGTAATTGGTGTATTTTTAAAATTAGGCAATGATAAATTTGGATCAGATTTATCACAAATAGTTTTTTAATCATCTTTTTATTAGTTTAAACATTTCATTCCGCTAACCCATTTGACTGTATAAGGGTGAGCTAGTGACATGTTCAAACTTCTAAATATTCTTCTGAACTATATTGAGGTCCGTTGTCAGATATAACTTTTCTGGGAATACCAAATCTAGCAAAAATCTTTTGAAATATATATAAGCAAAACAACTTCCACATATTTAGGGTAATAATCTATTGTCTAAATAATATTTTTGGTTGATTTCAAAAAGATCTGCTGCAATTATTTCCCATGGTAAATTTGGTATAGGGTGATTTAATAGAGGTTCTTTTTGATTAGCATTTTGATATTTAGCACACACTACACATTTTTATCATATTTTCAATATCGTCGTGCATTCCCGGCCAATTTAATTACTGTCTAGCTATTATTTTGCACTTCTCAATGCCCCTATGACCTATGAGCCTTTTAATAATTTCACCACGTAAAGACTTAGGAATGATTACTTTATCGCCTCTAAATATTACTTCATTTATAACACGAATTTCTGATCTATAAGGCCAAAATTATTGTACATCACACGATAAAAATATTTTATGTTCTAACCAACCATCAAAATATTGTCATCTTTCATTGTCTCTTGACGAATTAATTCAAGTTTTTCACTTGCTAAATGAACATTATTATTTAAAGCATTTACATTGTGCCTCGGAATCATTTCATTATCACTATCTAAATCCACAGGCACTCGGGAGAATGTCTCTACAATAAATATTTTTTTCCCTGGAATATAGTGGACATTGAATGTATAAATCTATAAACGCAACAACATTTTTTGTAGTCCAGCAGGTGTGTCGTTTAAATCTTTGATAAAAATAGATTCCAAAGGTTTATGATCACTCCGTTACCGTAAATATACTGGTAAAATATTAGACACCCAAAACCAATAGCCAAAAGCTCCTTTTCAATTTGAGCCCATCTGATTTCTGGTGATGTTAAAACTCTTGATGCAAATGCCACAGGATGACCATTTTGAATTAGGCCCAATCCATGTAAACAATCTGCATTAAAATAACTCAAAACTGGGGCTTGAATTACTAAATTTTTCATTCTGCCAAATATAGTACTGCAATTATCATCCTATTGGAAACAAGACCCTTTTTTTAGTAAATTACATAGAGGATATTAAATTTCAGAATAATTTGGAATAAATTTAGCTAAAAAATTAAGTATACCAAGAAATCTTTCAAGTCATTTGCGGTCTTTAGGGTATCCTATTTTTTAATAGCATCTAGACTAGTGTTTCTCAGGGCGAATACAATTTCTACCAAAAATATGTCCTAAATACTTTAGACTATTCAGAACAAATTTGCATTTATTTATATTAAACTTCACTCCATTATTTGAAGGTCTTTTTAAAACTTCTTTCATTATATTCATCAATATTTCGATCTCATGCTAAAATATCGTCTATAAAAATCTCTACACCATAATATTGAACTCAAATGGCATGACATCCTATGCCTTCAACAACACCTTTATAATCTGATGTTAAAAAAAAATTAAATAGTAATTTCATGTGCTCTGATAATTAAATTTAATTTTATACACGCTGACCAACCTAGTAAACTATTACAATTAACATCAGCACATTTTTTTTTTGTTCAAACGTTGATATTATTACATTTTAAAATAGCATTGAAATATGCAACTACAGGTAACTATTTTTACTAACTACTCTAATAACGCAGCTATTTTTCTGTAAACATTCAATATGAAATCCAGCTGCTTGAAAATTACTGAATGATATGACATTAGCTTCTGCACCACAATTTTATAGGAAAGTCATTAACTTCAATTATTTGACATCATGCTTTGGTACTATTCAATAAATTATCAATAATAAATTCTTCTTCTCCTTCAACCAATTCCAATTGTCTTACATTTTGACCATTACAAACATTTGTAAAGTGCCCAATATTATTGTATTTATAACATCTAACAGCCGGGCATCGATCAAATCCATGTGATCCTTTACTTTTACATTTTCTTTGATTGATATTATTATTTTGTTTATTAGCAGAAAAATCTTCTGCTTATTTATTATTTTGGTAATTTTAGTACAGAAACGAATTATTATGAACTGCTGCTATTTCTGTAGATTTAGAATTTTCTATATTATGAATTTTTGGTATATTATCTCCTTCTAAAACCTCAATTTGTTTATTTGATACTTCAGCTGAATTACACCATGAAATAGCATTTGATAAAGATATTTTTTTTTTGCAATAACCTTTCCTCTAAATTCATATTATTTATCTCTCTAATTAACTGTGTCAATATTAAGCTTTCTCTAAGTTTCTTAAAACAACAATTCTTACTCTTAATTTTTAATTTGCACATAAAATTTTATTTAAACTGTCAGTACCCTGTTTAATTAAAAAAAATACGTGTTTCATCATAGTTTAAATTTTTTCAGGAATACATCTAATATAAAATTTTTGTACTAACAGTTTATAATCTCCCGCTTCACCAACAACAAAATCTAGTTCATTATATATTTCATGATCAATTTTCCCAATACGGTATAAAAATAAGACACATTTCTCTTTATCTCATGATTTATTACGACCAGAAGCTAGAAGATACCATTCGAAACATTCGACTTCATTTTTTCCAACAATCCCCCAAATTTTCATCAAAGCATAATGGCTTTGGTTGTTTAACACAATTATTTGTTGATTATTCCGCCATAATTAATGCCGAATTTGCATTAAAAAATATATTTTTCACTTCTGACACCATAAAAAAATTGATTTTGACAGAATAAGTAAACACATTTATTTTATAATAAACTTAAATACAACAATTGCACTACGAGTATCCACGCTGCTTACAAACATCTACATACAATGAGTTAGAGACGATCCCAGATGCAGATTTTGCTCTAATGAGCTAGAATCAATGCAGCGCCTAATGTGCCAGTGCGATGCAAGGGCCATGCACAGAATGAAATACCTGCAACAGGCTTACCCGGAACCGGAAAGCTATAGGCCCCTCAACTGGAGGACGTCCTCAAATATGTCAGCAGCATATTTGAGGATGCGAAGGACGAGTGAGGGGTAAAGGACTGGTGAATACACAAAAGATAACACTGGGTCGAAGTGTTCTGACTGATGTCAGAACACCAACCAATAACTAATAAGATCCACGCTGCTGTGAATTCGTAATTGTGACGTCATCACCTTTTGTCAGATTTCACTCAAAAATGTTTGAGATTATTTCTTCAATTTATTCAAACTGTGGACAGTTGAGCCCAAAAGTCACTCTGTTGAAATTTCATTGTATGGAGTGTGACAGTTTATTATTTTAGATATCTACTTTTAGAAATCTTACTATTTTATTTTAAGTAATGTATTGTCGAAATAGTCAAGAAATGTAATTTTATATGCGAGGATTTAATGTTTCAATAAAATTGATGTATTATTTTGGACTAATTCAGCCAGTCTAAGTATTTATTAAAAAAAAATGCTGTCATATAAATTGGCATTACTAAGGATTGGGGTCTGCGTCACTTTAATCTACTTACCCATCTATCTACATTAAAAATATTCCGGAGTTACCTAATTGGAATAATTTTATGTAAAATATTTTATTTTAAATAAATTAGTTTTTTATAGTAAAATAACTTAGATACACATACATTTAAATTTATATACATAACTTCTACAGGGCCTCAGGGTACCCAGACTCAGGGTATTCAAAGCAATCATAATCTCTACATATATATATCAATTATCTGACCGTTTGTTTTGATCTTGTCTCTAATTAACACTCATAAGGCTTAAATATAAAAAGATTCGTAGGAAAATATGAAACAAAAATTTAAAAACATTTAAAATCTGCACGTACTAAATTATGCAAGTTAAGTATCACGTTCTTTCATTTTACAAAATATCTTCGGTTTACCGGTTTTGATCACTTAGATATTATACCTATGTCCATTCTCAATAATTAGTCAAAATAACGATTTCTGTTATAAGCGCTCTCCTCCAATCAGAAAAGGTTAACAACTACTCTGATTGGAGGAGAACGCGCTAATAGCGGAATTTGTTATTTTGACAATCTGACGTTCACGTTATAAGAACTGAATGTGGCCGCTGGTAGGTATATGTATAAAATTGTAAAAAACAAATAATAAAATCTTTTCAGCGTTGGAAAATGTTTTTTATTTAAATATTGTAAAAATGCAATATTATTTTATAAAACCAGCTGTCACTATTTAAAAAATAATTATTGGTTACTATTATAGTTTAGTTGTATTGGACACGAGCTCTCAGTCTAACAGAAGTATCGTCATACTTAGTAGGTAGTCTCACCAATAAATACATGAAAAATGATTATTTACATTTACAGACAAATATCATATAAATTATCCGTACTTTAGTAGTTACATGGTTTATTAACCGTCAAAAAATATAGATTGATTATAGAGAACGGTCGCTAGTTATGATTTGGATCAGGCGTGGAATTTTTTGATTATCGAGGCGGTAGTCTCCTTTCATGGTGTAGGTAGTTATAAAACGCAGTAGCCGTTAATTTGTTGAAAACTCAGAGACCTGGGCCCTATTTCTTAAACGTGACAATTGTAATTTACCATGACAATTTATAATACATTGCTTGATTTAGTTTGTTCTAAACAAATAATTCCAACTAAACAAAGTACTGTATTATAAATTGTCATAGTAAATTACAATTGTCACGTTTATGAAATAGGCCCCTGGCATTCCACCAATCATGTGGAATGATAATAATTATTTTTTAGCGTAATATTTTCAATATGTATTTTAGTTATATACTTACGGTCTTATTCATAAAAACTTACGAAGCCTTTATTGATGCTTTATAACAGCTCAATAGCAAAACACCTCAAAACGTTATTCATAAACGCACAATAAACCTCTAATAGTGATAAACGTACGCAACATACGCGATAAACAAAGCTGTATTCTATTTTTGGTACAAATTATTTTAATTTAAATGACGGCTGAAACCGCGGGGCACAGCTAGTGTGACTGAATTTTCTATCAGTGTGCGCCAAACCTTATTATAATTATTTCATTAGAGGTGTCAAAAACGTTTTTTTTTTTACTTTTATGGTCTTGGTTTTCCGCGATTCTGCCAACTTTCTTGACAATCAATTATTTTTTTCTATCATCACATCACTAAATCAGCTAATAAACGTCAAATAGTTATAGGAGCTTTATTGGAGGTTTATGAATAACAAAAAAATTATCGAGCCAATAGCCTTATTGAACATTTTAACTATTGAGCTCTTTAAGAGTGTTTTAAGGTTTTTTTATGAATAAGACCGTAACGGTAACAAGATTACAAGAAACAAGATTAAATGTTAATATTTTTTTGTTACAAATTTCTGTCAGTGTGCGCCCAACCTAATTTGGTTCAAGTCCATTCGAGTTGTAAAATTTTGAGAATTTGTTGATCGGAAGCCGACTGGGCATTATTATTTTTATTTGTAATATAATTTTATGAAGTAATAGAAGTCATTTAATAAAATTTTAAACCAAAAAATTAACGGTCTTATTCATAAAAAATCCTTAAAACACTCTTAAAGAGCTCAATAGTTAAAACGTTCAATAAGGCTATTGGCTCGATAACTTTTTTGTTATTCATAAACCTCCAATAAAGCTCCTATAACTATTTGACGTTAATTAGCTGAATTAGTGATGTGTTGATAGAAAAAAATAATTGATTGTCAAGAAAGTTGGCAGAATCGCGGAAAACCAAGACCATAAAAGTTAAAAAAAAAACGTTTTTGACACCTCTAATGAAATAATTATAATAAGGTTTGGCGCACACTGATAGAAAATTTAGTGACACTAGCTGTGCCCCGCGGTTTCAGCCGTCATTTAAATTAAAATAATTTGTATCAAAAATAGAATACAGCTTTGTTTATCGCGTATGTTGCATCTCTCTATATCTGTACCTATGTGATTTTTTTATGATTGCATCTCTGTATGATAATATGTAACTTGCAATTCGCAATACTTGTTTCACATACAATAAAAACTGTCAAGTGACCTAGTCATGTTTCTGTTTTAGTCTGTGGGTTCACCGGTTGGTTGGTACCGGGACTACTGCATAGATTTATTGTTGAGGTGATAGTATCCTTTCATGGTGCGGTTACGAAATAAGCGACTGAATTTATGATAAAGCAGCGGGGATATTAAAATAGACTCGTAATGTAAACTTTTTTGATTTTTTTTTCTTTCTTTTTGATTCTTTGACATTTTGTAACCGCATCATTTAGCCAGCATAGTGGGAGCGATCAATATTGTAAAACGACAATGTATTTATCGATCCATTTATGGACTTTGTAGGTCGGCTTACCATCCGGTAGATACAAAATCACATGTCGTGTAATAAATAAATAAAAAAAATCAGATGTGACGGCAGTCGGCACCGCCATTTAATTTTTGTAGTTTGAAGCGGCACAACTTTGTCTTTTTGGACAAATTACCGCGGTGAAACAAGATTAAATGTTAATATTTTTTTGTTAATTTGTTAAAAATTTGTCAGTGTACGCCCAACCTAATTTGGTTCAAGTCCATTCGAGTTGTAAAATTTTGAGAATTTGTTGATCGGAAGCCGACTGGGCATTATTATTTTTATTTGTAATATAATTTTATGAAGTAATAGAAGTCATTTAATAAAATTTTTAACCAAAAAATAAAATATGTATAAAAAGGGAGGTTAAAATAGGTTTATAGTGGGCTCCTGCCTTCAATAAAGTTATGGAGCTGTTATTTGACGTTTATCACTATTAGAGGTTTATTGAGCGTTTATGAATAACATTTTGAGGTGTTTTGCTATTGAGCTGTTATAAAGCATCAATAAAGGCTTCGTAAGTTTTTATGAATAAGACCGTAAATATGTATAAAAAGTGAGGTTAAAATAGGTTTATAGTGGGCTCCTGCCTTCAATAAAGTTATGGAGCTGTTATTTGACGTTTATCACTATTAGAGGTTTATTGTGCGTTTATGAATAACGTTTTGAGGTGTTTTGCTATTGAGCTGTTATAAAGCATCAATAAAGGCTTCGTAAGTTTTTATGAATAAGACCGTTAGCGTAAAATAATTCAAACAATGTTCTAGAAATTGCCCTATGCTAGAAATTATTTATTATTATTTCGTATTGTTCTTTTTTATCGCCGCCCATTTGGTAACAGCATCATTTGGCCGGCCATAGTAAATCGGTCTAATAAAGAGTTTTCCAGTAGTTATTATTTAACGCAACAGATGGCGTTTAGTCGCTATCTACAAAAACTGTCAAATTGATAGTGGTAACATAATACACCCAAAATTTAGGGTAAATAGGAAAGTTAATAACTTTATACGAATAATTTATAAAATTTACTTAACTTTGTTTAATATATACACTAATATCCTGAGCAGTGCCTTACGGCACCAACTTAAGTAATATTTTTTCTTTTAAATATTATCATTTAAGTAATTAAATTTATATTTCTAAGGTATCTTGGTCTTTTTACAAAGTTTTTCTTGACAGGGTATCTACTAAAGATTATAGAGTGCAAAAATATAGAGTAAGTAGATACATACATAAGTGACAAAATATGGTAAAAAATATAACACGTCTTGCAAAATTTAGTTTTAAGTCAAAGAGAATTTAGAGTCTATATTTGAGTAGTCTATATGAAAATATAGACTACCTAAGCATAGAAACAGCATTTTTTGACAGTTTTTGTGGATATCTCTCCTGCTGCCATCTAGTGAAATATTTTGGAACCGTCTAAAAGAAAACTCCTCATT
This sequence comes from Monopis laevigella, assembly GCA_947458855.1. Taxonomy (NCBI): domain Eukaryota; kingdom Metazoa; phylum Arthropoda; class Insecta; order Lepidoptera; family Tineidae; genus Monopis; species Monopis laevigella. The sequence goes on along the minus strand of OX381576.1, from coordinate 32,492,006 downwards.
CTATAGAAATTACATCGTATTGGTCCCTATTCATAAATATTGTATGTTTGTCATGAGTTAGATACTAGTCACACATGCTAAAATAAAATAAAAACTTTGATTTTGTAATAATATTAATGATTTTAAAATAAGATAATATATTATTATGTTAGTATTTAAATGTTAGGTAGATAATAAAATTGTTGAACTACTACGAACTTTATTAAAAAAAATAGGTAAAATATGTTTAAAAATTGTAAAATAATGTGCGCCCGACGATACATTTTATTCAAAATATAAAAGCTACCAAAATAAATAGCTGTTGCGTAGTTTTAGTTACATCGGACCGCCTGTCTTTTTTTTTGTAAGGTTATACTGACAGTGATAGTTGGTGATAATCGCATATATATTTTAGCTGAATCTGTAGTTAATCGTGTTAAAAGGTATAAAAACATAGAATATAATCAAAATAAATATGTACTTGTCTTATAAAATTCCCCACAGTGAATATTTAGTGTTCCAATAGTGAAATAGAAAAAAGCGACGCGGAGCCACCTTTCACAGACGGGATCGCCCCCACAATGACGGCCTGTCGTGGATTTTGTATGAACATTTCTGTCTGGCAAGTTTTTGTAATTATTTAATTAATAATTTTCTATTAAACTTGCAAAAATCTCTCTATATATTTTTAGAATACATAATAAACTATTAATATATATTTTTTACCACTATAAATTGTTGTAGTTTTGTCGCTTGCAGAGATGTTAAAAAGTACAAAATTTTCATGTTTTGGAAAATATAAATACATTTTTTATTGAAATAATATATTAATCTCTTCATACATTTCAAGTTAAAGAGTTACTATTTGCATAATAATAGTTGTCTGTGAGTATCTAGTAAATTTCTTTAACAAACATGTTGAGTTTTGTAGTTCTAGATTTTCAGAATACAGCCTTAATAAAAATATAAATAAATGCTAGTCAAAAAGAAACTACCTGGTGGTGGGAAGGGTTACAAAGTTTATGAACGGAGTTGATCAATAATTGTTGGATCGCTACCACTATTCCGGCTAAATAATGCCATTACGAAATGGGCGGCGACAGAGACGAGTTGCATTACTAGTATCTATATTTTAATATCTTCGTCGCCTTCATCGTCAATGGAACCACCCATTTCGTAGCCGTACCCTGAAAGAAGACTACAATCTCGACAATAAATCGATGCAGTTGTCTCCTGAAAACCGGTGAACCCACAGACTAAAACCGAAACATGACTAGGTAGCTTGACGGTTGCTGTATGCAGTGCTTGCTGGATGTTTGCAATGCTTGGTTGCTTCATGCAGTGCTTGGTTGATGGATGCAGTGCTTGCTTGCTGTTTGCAACGCTTGGTTGCTTCATGCAGTGCTTGCTTGCTGCATGCAGTGCTTGGTTGGTAGATGCAGTGCTTGCTTGCTGTATGCAATGCATGGTTGGTGCATGCAGTGATTGGTTGGTGGATGCAGTGCTTATTTGGTGGATGCAGTGCTTGGTTGATGGATGCAGTGCTTGCTTGCTGTATGCAATGCCTGGTTGCTGCATGCAGTGCTTGGTTGGTGCATGCAGTGCTTACTTTGAAATCTGATTATAACGTTAATATATGCAAATTAAGTACTGTAATAGTTGTTTGTGTGCTGTTGCTTAACTTGTTGCTTGCATTATTTGATTGCTGCATGCAGTGCTTGCTTGCTGCATGCAGTGCTTTCTTTCAAATCTGATTATAACGGTAATATCTCCTAATTAAATATTTATATTAATTATAGGGCAATATTCCACGGATACTTCAGACACTCTTTATTTTCCCGTCTTCCGTTTTAATGCACAAGGCGTTAGGGTACATCTTTATATAGCCGTGTTGAGTAGACTTTCGACCTAAAAACACTTCCAAAGTTTTAATTCCAAAGAGCGGCAAGTAATAAACAGTTCAGATGAGAAATTGTCATATAATGTTTTTAAATTTTAATAGAACAAGAAATTTCACTATACCATTTTGTGAAACTGTCAACTGTAGTGTTTGTTATGTTTTGTATTAAAAAACAAATGAGTTTTCAAAGGTATTTTATCCCAATTATTTTGTAGTTGACTTATGAATATCATATGATGACTTATGAATCAACAGGGTGATTATGAAAGGATGTACTTTAAGCCAATATGAGGTTCTGCTGGTCAAATCGAACAACTTTTCCCATGGAACCATGTGTCGAAAATGAAAAAAAAAGATTCCCCATACAAATTGATAATTTCTAGTTTGTATGTAGCAATTTTTATTTCATTTGCGACACATGGTTCCATGGAAAAAGGTTTTCGATTTGTACAGCAGAACCTCATATCAGCCCAAACTACATCCTTTCAAAGTCACCCTGTATGATAGTTAGAAGCTAAAAAAAGAAGTATTTTTAATCTGAATACATATTAATTATTTATTTCTGATTAAATATTATTTATTTATCTGGTTTACATAAGTGAACGCGCGCAGATAGGTACACATTTGTTATAGGTACACTTTGTATTTTATTATCTGCATAAAGTTACATAAATTAGTTAGTATTAATTTATACATAATAAATAAATAATTATTTATTTATAAATAATAAATTAGTTAATATTAATTTATGCACAATAAATTACAATGTTCTTAATGGTCTGCAACACCTGACCTTTTCTCAGTACATTGATACCGCATATGTGTCCTTCAAGCAGCCATTTGGATATAATGACATTTTTATCATAGTTTGACATCTTGACCCCTTGTTGCATTGAAAATAAACAGTATAATTGGTGTCCTAAGCCAAACAAGTACAATAAATTCATTATGTATTAGTCGAAAACAACGCGTCATAATTATTTCTACTTACTAGGTAGATATGTTGTATTATTATTCTATGTAATTATTATCTATACTTTAGTTACTTGTATCTATAGTACCTATACTTTGGTAAAAAATATTCAACATTTAAAAAAAAGTTTTCAAAGGAATGACTACAGTGTATAGGCAGAATGACGTAGAAGGTATAACAATAATGGTCTGTCGTGTAGGCATGAAGCTAAAAAAACGCGCCGGCGGACGGGCACGGTGTTTACCTTCATGGTCGTAGGTAATTTACTGTTTTACTATATGTGAGTATTGGAAAAACAAAACTTTAACTAATCTCATTTTATTTTTGATACATTCTTAATTCTTACTATCACGTCATCGTCTAATATTGCGGTTTATGATCACAAACAAGTACTCTTTATTCCAGCACCAGTAAGGAAACTGGGGGGTAAACGACCACATAAGGTTTCTAACAACTCTTCCACGTAGAGGAGAGCAGGTAGGATTCGTACACTTTTTACAATAAGTGTGAGAGCAAAACTAATAGCTATTTTAAAATAATTTTCAATGACGCTGAATTACCTACGGCTTTAATAATAATATAGTTCAATGTTGATATAATGTAGCATGGTAAACTTATGATGAGTTTCCCAAAAAATGGAAACACGTACATAGTAATTGAAAAGGCTATTAATATAAAATTTTATATTTATTAAGATTATTAACATAGAATTAATAAAGAATTAATATACACAGTAAGATCTATTTTTAATCTATTCTTGCTGTAGAAGCAGATTTGGGCATCGAAAACACCTCTGATAAGTCAACTGTTTATCTTTGATATTAGGGAATCCCATGAAGGTAAAAACCGTGCCCGTCCGCGCGCCGTTGCGTTTTTTTAGCTTCATGGGGAATACGGATCCACCCCACTCATAACTGTTACCTTCGTACAGTTATGAGTGGTGAATTCGTATTCCCCAACCAAAAAAATCTAAAGATAAATTCAAAATAAAAATAACGGTTGAGGTTATCTTAAAATTAATGTTTACATAATAGCTGTTAGCCTGTGGGCATGAGCAGGCCTAATAGACACACAATTACTAAGGTATCATCTTCAATAGTATAGATATGACTGCTGTACGAATGCTCCCTCTGTACGAAGCCTACCTGCTCTCCCCTACCTCTGTAGCCCTAGTGTGAGTTTTTTTAACCTTTAACTGTGGTCGTGGAGTCTCACAGGCTCCGCGGTGTTTACCATTTCTTGATTTCACATACTACCCCCAGCTCCCCGCGATCAAACGGCTCAGTATCTTCACTTTTATTTGTGAATCAACCGTTAAGGGTGTAGGTTATGTCGTTGGGTGAGTAACATGTGAGTAATCATTATCGGAATATTGTCCGGAGCCTCTCAGGCTACACGCCCATTATTCCCAGACAAAATGTTTTAAAAAATAATTTTATTTATTGCATTTTTTTTTATTGTAAAATGGCTGAAAGTTGTAAAGCAAGTACTTCGAAGTCAAAACGACCATCCCAAAGCTCTCTTTAAGGTCCTGCAAATAAAAATTGCGAGTGTCATATCCATCTTTTAAAGAACTGATTGAATTGTTGTTAGCCTCGGATCATTCTGATAATGAAGAATACGTAGCAGATTGTTTGGTAACTAAGCATGGTGATGTCAGCCGAGGAACCCGAAGGGCGTGTATAATATGCCCGGCAAAGAAATACAGAATGACAGCTAATGAATGTATCGGATGCAACAAAACCGTGTGCCTAAAATGCTCTAATCCTCTATGTTCTGACTGTTACTAATTTTCTTTATTTTGAACGGTTGTCAATTTTTTTTTTCAGAAGTGGATGTTTTGGTTTTTAGTTTCTAAATATATTATAACTTACGGAAAATTTACTGGTTTTGTTGTGTAAACAATTCTAGTCACTTTAGATTCTTAAAAGTTAAACCTAGTATGTGCCTTATTTTTTTATTTCTTAAATTTACATAACATAATTAATAAATGTTGAATACGTTTTCACATTATCTTATTCTTAGACACCTTACTTTTGATATTAAATATATTTTAGCGATCTACAATCATTACCCCATAAAAAAGTGCATGTCAATGTAGGAGCCTGTAAGACTTCACGTCCACAGTAGTGAAAAAAAAATCTGACGTCCACAATTAAAGGTTAACATTTACCTCCGCGTTAACTAAACTACTGCGTTAGTAGTGTAGTTAACGCGTTAGTTCTCAAAATTTCCGCTTGGAGCGCTGAACTATTTCCCATACAAATTTTAGTTAACTCAAACGCAAAGTAATAGTTAGAAAACTCACACTAGGGGTACTGAGCATTCAGATTTAACAACTAACTTCGTACGTTCGTTGTAAGAGGCGTCCCATACTAGACCCATACGAGTGTTTAAATAAAAACCCTGAGGCTCTACAATGCGCAAACCCATGGTAGAGCCTCTGATCCCGGCATATGCACACGCGTACACGAGAACTCGCTGTATCGGAATACGTGGTTACCCCCCAGATGGTCGGTGGTAACCACCGACTCCGATACCGGGAGTTCTTGTTCGAGTTGGGATCAAAAACAACGTTATTTCATACAATTGATATTTCCAAAATTTATAATATTATATATTTGTTTTTGTAATTAATTAGGAACTCGAACTACACTGGAGAGCAATGAAAAAGGGTCAGTAACATAAACCTCAATATCTCGAAAACTAAGAATGCTAACTTATTGAAATATAAAGTAGTTTGTAGCTTATTTAATAACGAATATTTAAAAAAATTAAAAGTACTGGTTGTTATTAAGTAATATCAAAAAGGCTAAAAACAAAAAAAAATGGATTTTTATGAAAATAGAACTAAGTATTCAATGCATTTATATTTGCTTTTGTTTTTGTCCTGTAAAAAAAAAATGTTATAAAAAGTGCTCCAGATATAAAATATTCATTATTAAAAAGCTAATCATGTCGCTCACACCTGAAGAATGTACGAGAATCATCACGATGCTGGAAGACGGGCGGAGCCAGCGTGATACAGCAAGAACAGTCGGTGTATCATTATCGACGGTGCAGCGAGTTGTCCAACGGTTCCGGGAAACCGGATCCAACCTACGCAGATGGAACAGGCAAGGCTAGATGTACAACAGAACGAGAAGATCGATACTTAGTCACCACAATGCTCCGAAATCGATTTCTTACGGGAGCTGCACTGAGATATCAGTTCCTACTCCTTCGAGGAAGTAACCCAAGTGTATGGACTGTAAGGCGACGGCTTGCTGAAGCTTATTTGAAGCCATATAGACCTGCAAATGGCCCTAAACTAGAGAGCGAACATCGTGAAGCAAGACAGCGATATGCGCGCGAGCACTTGAATTGTACTCTCGACGATTGGTCAAAGGTAATGTTTTCAGATGAGTCCAAATTTATGCTCTATAAACACGACGGAAGGCTGAGAGTGTACAGAAGACCAGGAGAACGTTATAAACAAGCCTGTATTGAAGAAAAAGTTGCATACGGCGGAGGCTCGATACTAGTGTGGGCTGGGATTTCTTCGGAGAGTCGCACAGAGCTAGTGCTAATTAAAAACGGCACTTTAAATGCCGAAAGATATGTGGAAGAAATTCTAAATGAGCATGTCGGTCCATTTATGTCAAGCATGGGTGAGAATACCATTTTTATGCATGATAATGCCCGTCCCCATACTGCTAGAATAGTGAATGATTACCTGCAAGAAGTGGGTATCAATCCAATGGAGTGGCCAGCTCGCAGTCCCGATATAAATCCTATCGAGCATGCCTGGGACGAGCTCGGACGAAGTGTGAGGCAACGAAACACGCCTCCAATTACGCTTCGTGAGCTGAAAAATGCATTAATAGAGGAATGGGAAAATATTCCCCAGCATCGCCTCCGAAACTTGGTCTATAGTATGCCAAACCGCATGGCTTCGGTATTGACGGCTCACGGAGGTAATACAAAGTATTAAAATAAAATTATACTTATTTAATAAAAGATGTGTTATTATATTCACAATTTTTGTTTTTCTATTCAATTGATGCATTTTAATTTTTTGCGTTTTTAATAAGTTAAATGATTAGCAACCAATAACTTTTAATAATTCTATTTAAGTGCTAATAAATGATCTATGAAACACTCTTTATTTCAATAAGCTAGCATTCTTAGTTTTCGAGAAATTGAGGTTTATGTTACTGACCCCTTTTCATTGCTCTCCAGTGTAGTTATGCAGTGGTTAACAAACAACGATGTTTCACTTTTCGTATTACCAAAAAATCGTTCTTGATCTAAGCTCGTACGAGATCTCACGGTATCGGAGTCGGTTACCCTGCTGGACATCTTGCTGCTATTCTTGACTCATCAGACAGAGTACTGACCTCCATTGTTCCATTGTCCACTTTGTTAATTAGGTCCAGTCTGCTGTTTGCTGTAGTTAATTTTGAAGCTCTTGCTGGTCTATAAGCTATTAGATTCCTTTCTTTAATCGTCTTGTAATTGTTCTAAGTCTCAGACTATTTGCTACTTCTTATCCCAGTCCTCAGGAGCAGCAGAAAAACAAGTCTTTAGAACGTTAGTCATTATGAAGCAGCCATCTTCGATGTACACCTTCTCCGTCCCAGTCTTGGTCTTAAAGTTTAGTACCCCGTCTCCTCATCGCGTCTTATTTGGTACTTTATGGAAGTCCGAGAACACAACCAATCCGAGGCAGGCTACCTTCTCGCGCTGGCTATATAAACATGTTGTATGATAATATTAAACAGCATTCGCCTTGTACATATATCTGGACTCACTGTAGGTATTTTTAAATATGAGCAGGTACCATCAGCCCCGGTGGATCGGCCCCGGTAATGTGGCCGATGGGAAATAATATATATTAAAATGATCGCAGAACACACCTTGTTTAAATTGTTTCAATAGTTTACATATTTTTTTATAAAGGAAATGATAATAATAATTTATCATGTTTTATTGTGCTATATAGCCTATATGGGGAAGATCTAGCCAATTTTTACTTAAAACAAATCAATGTACAGTTTTTATTATTATTTTATGCCTTATTAATACTTATGTATAGGTATATTTTACGCTTTGTTCCGTTTTTAAAAGTTATGTTTATTTTGTTGATGCCAAAACAATGGAATTTTAAGAAATATGCGCAATAAATTATTATTTGTTTAGACTTACACTAACTCATACTATGTACCCGCTCTATTTGGCAAACATACACATGCTAGGTCAAATAAAATAAAATTACATAAATCTTCAGGGACGTAAATTATAAGATTGTTAATTTTACTTAATATCGTTCTCTTATTACGATTACAAATTAAATAATGGTTTGATTTATTATCTGATTCAATTTTTTTTTTATAAAATGTTTTTTTTTTAAGTTTGACCCCTTTGTTTGTGCCATTGTAATTCTAAAATGCTCAACAATGTGTAGACCGATTTTAATGCGTTTTTTTTTATTTGATATTTTTCCGGTATAGGTTCTTAGATGTTTTATAAAAATAGGTTCAGGCGTTAAAAATAATAAGTCATTGCACATTGGTTCTCGGTAAATTTAAATTGCCAATTTTGCTTCTGATTGTTCTATTATGTGCTAAGGTATGTAGTAAATGATCTAGATAATTTGGATGAGAAGGTTTAATATAGTTCTGTGTCTTAATTTAATTGTAAGATATAGTAGAAAATATTTTTTAAAAAATCTAATTATATTTAATAATAAATAAGCTGTTGAGAAGTTGTGCAGATCACTAAAACGCCTGAAAGTGCTAGGCAATCGCCAGCTCGTCCCGCCAGCGAGCCTTTATGTTACCTAACGTAAGGTAAAATCGTCAGCTCAGAGAACTAGTCAATAATTTAAAAAAAAAAACAAGAGTCTGTAGCAGCAGATCTTCCTATCTATAGTTACTAGCGACTATACTAGAAACTTTTTGCAAAATCTTGTGGTATTGCTACAGATGTGTTGTTCTCGAGCTATAAGCACGCACGTACGGACAGTCAGAACGTTACATAGGTACGTATTAGAGATATGTGCGTGTATCATATTATAGCTACAAGTGTACCGAATTGTTGTTTCATAAAAACGAAACGACCAACGTGTCTCTATATAAATATCATACCTACGCAATTTGTATGAAATCGTTTACATACACAATATAAACAAATAATATTTAACATATTATTATTTTTATCAATATTTACGTTAAATATTTCTCAAGCATTTTTAATTCGCTCATGAATGTAAACTGATTAGTCATTGTTATCTTCGACGATAACGTTGCAAAGTCGCTTTCGTCGACTCCGGCTCTAACTTTGACCGATTCTCAAAGACTTTTGCGGTGTTGTTTATCGTTTACTTAAGTAACCAGTTCTAATTAAGAAAGTAATGTTTTAATCATCCAGTAGGACATAGGGTTATCGTTTGGCTGTCCCCTCTCTCCCCGCGGGTGCGCGGTGCGCTATTTACCATCATACAAAATGATCAGTTGCGAACAGTTGCTTGCGCGAATTGTGTTGTCTCCCGTAGTCAAGTTTTGCTGAAAGTCTCGGTCGGTTTACGATGTAGCTAGAGAGGTGTGAAAAATATAACTGAAAAACCTGTCATTATGGAAAAAGGTATTTATTTTATTTGTCTTAATTCTGTTAGCTTTTTTACTTTTTTATTTAGTTATACTTATTTTGTTTTCTACTTCTTGCTTACATATTTTTGGATTAATAATAGTTTTACTGAATTGTTTAAAAACCTAAATGATATTTAGAGTATGAATTTAAAGAGTGCATGATGTTTTAATCTTCAAATCTATAAATTCTCTAAGAACCATTAATAATTGCAAATATTAAACAGAAGTCATAAAATATTTATCCTTATTGCTCTGCTATTATAACGAATTTAATACATTCTTGAGCCAACTGCAAAATATGAATTAATGTTTCACTACTGTTTTTGAGTAGTTTAAGGTATTCATTATTTTTTAGCGAATACACAGTTATCAGTTTTATTAATGATAATTACATCATGCATAACAAAACAACCTTTGCACCTCTCTATACCTTTGCGTTCGATTCTGTACATTGCCGCCCACCGTACTTACACCAACATGTAAATAAATAAGGTTTTATTTATTACCACCTTAGGATTTTGTTTACAATTTTTCCTTACCTGAATATTTTTAGCGCATATTCAGCCTAGGTATCTACACAGCACGCTTATTTATATTATAATTACTTAAATGTTTAATTTCAAATTTTTGTAAATAAAATCGCTTTGCTTAAGCTAGTAACCTATCACTGTCTCTCATATAAATTGTGCAAACAGTTTCTTATCAACTTATCAAGCAATGCGCTCTGACAAATATTTGATGATTACAACTGTCATACTTGTAAAAAGCACTGTTTCAATATATATCAACAAACTTGTAATCAGAACTGGTAATCGTACTACTATTCCACTGCTGATTTTGTGACGTTGTTAATATTCAAAACACAATAGTCATTGGTGATTAGGGTGGAACTAGAACCAACAGCTTAACGTGCATTCTGAGGCACTATAATGTTGTTTATTTTAATTAAAAACTTATTGGGCAGCTATTGTGTTTGAACTGGGGACCAAAATCTCCTCTAAGATCTAACCAAATCAGCCACTGCGTTGTACCCTTCTAGCTAATATAATAATAAAAAATATATAGGATATCTACAAAAACAAGTATATCTGAAACAACGATGCTTATACATACCTACCTACTATATATTGTATATACACACAGACCAAGGTAAACGACAAATATTGTTTTTTCCTTGAATGTGCATCGAACCCACGACCTCAGGAACCACGGAGGCGGTCCTTAATACTCGTTTAGGTGTTGTTCCATGGGACCATGGACATAGGGTTGCCAAACGTCACATATATTATATACGGCGATTTACACGGTGAACCCCACGAATTCTCACGAATGAATAATATAATAATATTTCTTAATATAATAATTTTATTCTTATCATGCAATAACTTTTGTTTATCCAGTCAATTGAATTAAAAAAATAACGAAAATAAAGAATTTTAGTAACATTTTAGGCATTACAATATTAAAATATCCCCTATTAACTACTTAAACTTATATCAACTCGACCAATCACTCAAACGCACCATGAACGACATCTTTTGTTAAAACATTTAAATTCATCGAAATTTGATCATATCTAATTGCGCCATTTAAGGGCTGAAATACGTCTGCTGGGTCAGCTAGTAAGAGAAAATAATTTTTGTTTGTTCCGGATAAACTCAAAAACTACTGAACCGAAAAAATTTTTCACCTATAGAAAGCTACATAATCAGCGAGTAATATAGGATGTATTTTGTTTTCGATCCGATTTCTTTTAAGGGGATCTAATATATTTAATTGATTGATTTGTGAAGTCCATTAGATGACTATATTTTGGTACAGTCACCATTTGGACATGACAAGTCAAAATTATAAATTTCATACTATAGAAAAGAAAGGGTTATATTTAAACACTTGCTGGTGCCCGCAACTTCGTAATCGTGTTTATTTTAAAACCAAAAAAAAACTGTTTGCTATATTTTTTTAATAGATACCAATATTTTTACTAAGGTAAGTAAACATGTTTACCATGGCTACAATGCCTGCGTATACCCTTTCAATTTAAATAATAATTCTATTAAAAATCCCAATTTAATAATTTTGGGTTTTAGTAAGTACTTATTATGGCCAAAAACATAACATAAAATGTCAACTTTATACAAAAATATTTTAATGCACTTATATTTCATTATTGCATATATATGGTGGCTGAGTTGGCTAGACCTTGGACTTAAAAACACTTAGGTCCCTGGTTCGAATCCCGGTGTGTACCAATAAGTTTTTAATTAAAAAATTATGTACATTTAATTGACAACGCCACTATAGTGCCTCGGAGAGCAGGTTAAGCTGTCAGTCCCGGTTTTACCATACCAACTTTGTGAAACTGTTTATAGATGGGTTATTGAGTCTATTCAAAACATCGCGACAAGCTAGTCACACTAGCTATGTAACATATAGTTTAGCATACCAACATCGCAATATATATATAATATTTTACATCATTTAGGTATATAAATTTAATTAGTTAATTAATATTTATTTTATATACGTGGTGGCCGAGTTGGTTAGACCTTGGACTTAAAAAAAAAACACTTAGGTCCCTGGTTCGAATCCCGGTGTGTACCAATGAGTTTTTAATTTAAAAATTTACGTACATTTGTTTGACAACACCACTATAGTGCCTCGGAGAGCACGTTAAGTGTCGGTCCCGGTTTCACTATACCAACTTGTGAAACTGTTTATAGATGGATTATTGAGTCTATTCAAAACATCGCGACGAGCTAGCCACTTGTTCCGTGTAGACTCATACCATCGGCTACGACGAGGTGGGATTAAAACCCCTACGCTGGGTACCTGGGGCCGTCTAGGCGGTCTCGGGCGAAGATATATATATATATATATATATATATATATATATAATTGATATTTAGTAAAGCAGTATTCACTGAGCTATTCATGTTATTGCTTTTTACCTATTTCTAAAACGAATGTATAAAACTACCATTACAACGCAACTAGTCACGCCAAAACTAGGTAGACCAAACAATTATAGAAGAGTTTGTTCTGAAAACCCGAACGGAACAAAATCGATAGTTCATTCATCCCGTTTATTCTGAATGAATCTAAAGCTGCATAGAGGTAAAAAACGAGTTGCTCTCTATTTTTATTAATGGATTTTACCTTCTCGCTATTTTAGGTAATTAACTATTTAAGGTAATAAACTTAAGTAGGTACCTACTTCATTTTATTTAGATGAAATATCGAAAATAAGATAATTATCGTAAAATATTAAGGATTTATCCAAATATAGAACGAAACATTCGCCCACGGAGAGGTCCCGACCTTGATGTTAAATTATTAGGCTAATTTATTAATAGAATTGTTAAAATTCTAAATCCTTTTGCTGATAAGGAAAGGATATAAAGTCTCTATGGGGTCAGCCGAGGTCAAGACTTAGATTATTCGTAAAAAACAATCACAATTAATATTACATAAGAGATAGTGTCTATATTGTATACAGTATACGATGGCTGACCCAGTAAACAGTCGCTGCAACAAACTTTCAAGAACCTGACAGCTGCATCGAAGTTTGTCCCAGAACCACTCAGGGTGTAATTGAACCATATTTATATATAGACCTTAGAGACGCTCCAATAGTTACAGAACTGGAAAGTGTGTCAGCTGAAAGTGGACCAGTAGGGATGGGAATAAAATCCCTATAAATTATATATATAAATAAAAATCAATTGACGAATGTATGTAAGCGCATTACTTCAGAACGGGTGCATCTATTTTGCTATTTTTTTTGTCGTGTTTGTAATTATAAATGTTTGAAAATCGTACGGACATAAGATAGTTTTGGGTTAAAAATCTCCATAAAAGATCTCCATATAAAAGTGAGTGAGCGAAACAGGCAACAGTAGGGAGAACTTCAAAAGTATTGATACACTGGTTCTCTTTCTTACATTTTTTTAGCTGTTACATGTTCATGTACAATGTAATAAATCACAAGGTCAGTCATTGGAAGTGTGGAATACATTATGAATTGTTGAATTTATGTATGGGCAGTAGTTCGTTGCATGCTTGCGACTTGGCAAATCATTAGTGCTATTCGCACATTACAAAGCATTGCTAGTACACATAATACAGTCTAGAGCTTAGTCTGTAACAAGGGCAATATGTGTGTAATGTCCTACAAATTATTAATATTAGGTATTGTTTTTGTACAGATCGTTTTAAATTAAAAAAGTATTCTTTTTTATACCACTGCGACAAACTTGCCACTCGTTTTAGTGAAAACTGAGAATGCAATCGGTGGAAATAAGTGTGATCGATAAAGGCAGAATATAAACCCCTCCGCTGGGCACCCTAAGGTACCCTAAGGCTCGTTAAGGTACAGGTGATGATACAATGCATATACATATTGTTTTTGAGGTAACAAATATTAAAAAAAAAAAAATTGGCTTCGTTAACACTACGAGTATTTCAGAATCTAGGTGAGAGGTCTCTAGGGTTTGTCTCTGGAAAACAGGTACCCGTGCGTCATTACAAAATACCTATCGTGTTGTTTAAAATAAAGTTTACTATAGAGAATTTCCAATTGACCTATATTTTAATAATATTAAAAACTCTAACCTATAATAAATATTCAAGTAATATTATTAATGGAGTAGGTACTCGGAATATTACTATAACACTGAAGTAAAAAGCTATATTAAAGCGGGTAACAAAAGAAAGAAACATTTTATATAAGAAAATTTTATGGTAGTAAGTTTTTAAGTTTTATTATCTCGAAAACTGAAGGTGCTATAGAATGAAGTTTGGTACACATAATTTTCTTTGAAAATAAATTGATAAGTCTTTCGCCATTTTTAATCTATAGTAATAATATTATAAAGAGGTAAGTTTGTGAGTATGTATGTGATTTTGTGAGGTTTCAGGGGGTAATCTCTGGATCTACTAAAGCGATTATGAAAATTATTTTAGTGTTGGGTAGCCCATTTATCGAGGAAGGCTAATATATCATCACACTTGGAGCAGAGCATCAATAAAAAATGTTGCGAAAACGGGGAAAATTAATTCCTTTTGGGCTGCGTAAACAGTTAAACTTACGCAGACCAACTTGCGCGTGTCAGCTAGTTTCCTATAAAGAATGAATAAAAGAAGTAGAGTGGTTTCTTAACTTTTCTATATTTTATGATGGAGAGGTGCTACTGCAGTAATACGTTGTATAAAACTAATATGTTAATACTTATAAAACTAATGGAGGCAGTCAAAAAAATATTTTATTAGTATATTGCAACAAATGCAGTCTTAATGTTAATTTATTGCAACTATTGCAGTATAATAACGTTTCAATATACATATATTGTACAACCAGATATAAAAAAATAGGTGAAGGAATAAAGTGGCCGATGTAAAAGTTTTAAAAGACATTTTTTTTTTTTTAATATGTAGAACAAATTACACAGTTATTGCTCTGGTCACAATCTAAGCTCTAGGCTTGTACTATGTGTACCAGAAGCAACATATTATATTTTATAAACACCCAGACCATGACAAACTGTACAGAAAAAAAAAACAACTCATATTTCGGTCGTGAATATGCGACAAGTAGAGGTAGAGATAAATGGAGCTCTCTGCCTGGGGAGAAACAAAAAATATGCTACTAGTCATAATAATATATTATTAGTCCATTGCAACTATCAGTCACAATATTATTTTATCAGTATATTGCAACCAATGTCTTAAACATTGTTTTAGTCTATTGAAGTCATAATGTTTTTATTAATCCATTTTAACTAGCATAAGTTACAATCTAAGCATATGGAATATTAATATTGGCTTCTTAGTTGCAATAATATAATATGATATGACACGACACGACACGACACGACACGACACGACATTACATGACATGCCATAACATAATATAGCATAGCATAGCATAGCATAACATAACATAACATAGCATAGCATAGCATGGCATGGCATGGCATGGCATGGCATGCCATGACATGACATGACATGACATGACATACACAACACGACATACAACGATATAATACAAATTATATATTATAAACACCCCGACCATGACAAACTGTACAGATAAAAACTTTTTTTTTACCATGGGTGGGAATCGAATCCACGACCTCCGGATACAACGCCAAAGGCGCAACCACTAGTCTACGGAGGCTGTCAATAGACTTATGTAGTCTTAACATTGCTATGTAGCCTATTATAACTAACGCATTCTTAATACGAGTATTATTTTTATAGTCTATTGCAACTAATTCAGTCATAATATTATTTTATAGTCTATTGCCACTAAGATACAATATCATTTAATTAGTCTTTAAATATTATTTCATGGTTTATGTAGGTTTTGTAATATAAAGTAAGTAAATAGATTTTAAACCCAATGAGTGGCGTTTGCGCACAAACAACAATTAAACCAAAAAAAAACGGACAATAAAATCTAAAAGTTATTTTTATATTTATTATTTCTCGCATTTTCCAGTACTTTTTAACATAATGTAAATGTTTAATATACAGACACGGAAAGTCTAAAATTGTTTATTATATGTATCTAATAGACATTTTTTTATTATATGTATTGTATAGAGATGAACAATGCATTTGTATTTTATTTATGGTTCAGTATTTTAAACCCAACAATTTACTTCCGACGCAACGTTTATTTTTCTAATCAAATTCATTTATTTGTTAAAACAATTATACAAAATGTATACATAGTATACATTCTACAGATGCTATAATGTAATTAGTTCGCTTTGTTTCACCTTACCAACACCTTATAAATGTTAATTACAATAAAACTAAAAATCAATAAATATTATGTATACCTAAATTTACATTTAAAATATGGAAATAACAAACAAGTCGTATACAAATGAGCCTCATGTTAATTTATCATTTAAAAATTCATTAATAAAATTGTTTTTGGCAATTAGTGTGTTGTCATGCCCATTATCATATATATGAGTGTTCTGGAACACTCTTATGTACAAGGGCTGTTTTGCAAGTTTCACCGTAGAGTATATTTAGATGCCTTCTGCTGTTTATGTAATTTTGAAACAATTGTGGATTTGTTTTATTTAACAAAATAAACTATTTCTAGAATGTACAGACTTTTTACAATAAATAGTACTAATTAAAATATCAGTAAGAAAAGAAACAAAAATCTGTACCTTGATCTAATAAAAAAAAAAATCGGGTTGGAATTTTAATAGTCTATTTTTTAATAGACCGTAATCTATCATTGTTCAATTCGCCAGTCTGTCTGTTTATTTCTTCGTCGGGACATCACTTTGAAACTACTGGACCGTTATATGCTTTGTTTTGTTGAACAACTATTAGCTTTGGGGGTAAAATTATTTTTCGATATACATATAGGTCAGATATACAGGATGTTTATGTTTCAAGAGTTTTTATAAATACATCAAATAGAAAGGTATGATCTATGAAGCAAAGGTACTTACTAAAACCCAAATTCATCGTGTTTTTTTTTACATTATAAAGCGCGGGCATGGTAGCCATGGTCAATATGTTTACTTTACCCTAGTAATCTGTGTTTTTTCTTGTTTAATATAAACACGCTTACTAAGTTGCTCGTACCAGCAATTTCAGAATAAAATCAATTTTATTAGTCTATCCGGTCTTCAGTATTTCAGATCTAACCAATTTACTTCCGTCGCGACGTCGTCAATGCATTTATGACGCTAACCCTATAAAAACTAACATTAGGAAGATGATTTGGCAACGAATTTATGTGGCTAGACGAGATGGATGCATTGGGCGATTGGACTTTCTAGATTAGTGAACCGAAATCTTTTTTAGGGATTAGTTCGTGAAACTAATTCTGTTGAAATAGAAATAGGAGTACAGACAATGTTGATAATATAAATACTTATGATAAAATTCTTACCAATTAGATGTTTTGATGTTTGACGCTTTAAATAACTTTATCAGTCAATAGTTGAAGCTATTTTCATGAAATTTTTGCACACATGTCTTGTCTGAAATATAAGCTACTTTATAATTATATCTAACTAAAAAGTTTCCTTGAAATTACCATGATATAAATATTATCAGTTCGTGTAAAATTATTATGGATCAAATTTAAAACTCCCTGTGGATAAAGTTACGGATAGAAGTTAGTAATAAAACAAAGCCAATGGCGATTGATTATTTTTTCTTAAAAAAATAATTAATACTTTCTAGGTTTACAAATTAGTTATTTTCCACTAAGAACCACTTATGTTATGTGACACTCGGGAGCACTCGGGTATTGAAGTTTTTTTTTCCACGCGGACATAAATGCCTGCATAATTATTACATTATAGTAAATTTTATCTAACTAATATATTAAGGGTAAAATATTAATTAGCCGTTTTGTATTAAAACATTTTATATACACTATAGTGCATGTTAAGCTATCAACCCCAGTTTCTAAATACCGACTTGTAAAACTGTTTATGAGTATGTATAGACACCGCTACGAGTTTGGAATGTTCTCGGCTTAGACTTTATTCACCTATTGTGAATAAAACCAGGTACCCTGAGGCCGTTAGGGCATCCGTGATGGTACGTACGTTTTTTCCCCATTTATGCGTTATTATCATATATTTGTTTACCTTTTTAGTTGAGCATGACATGTGAACTGATATAAACCTGATGTTGTGAATTTAGGGATCGGTAAATAATTGCCTAAAGTGGCCTCTAGGAATGTTTACGTAAAACGTATTTAAAAGATTTTAGAGTAGTTTGTTAATTAACACTTAATTATTATCCATATCAAAGCTCTTTCAGCTTATATGTTATGTTTAGTGTATATTATGTTTATCTATTTCAATTCACGTCTCTGTTAAATATCATCAAACTCTCCTAGATTTCACTCACAAATAAAGAGGTAGTTTATGTAGTAAGTTGTATTTTCACATTTATCTGTTTAGTAATGTATATCTACATAATGTAATAAATAATTACTTGTTTTTTTTTCGTCAACATCTATATCATAGGCTAAAAGACTTAGGACGGTAGTATGTAAAGGGGAGTGTAAAGGCAAGTAAAAAGAGTGATATAAAAGATACAATCAGATCGCATCTTGAGCGAAATATTTGGCTCTACATTTTTTTGCTGCAACTTATAAAAAAATATACAAAAACGATTAATATTATAAGTTATGTTAATTAGTTACATATAAAGTATACAGTAAAGTATAAAGTGTATATTAAATTATTAAACTATTTATTTTTAGTTATGTATGATATATATGTATATGTATATATATATATATATATATATATATATATATATATATATATATATATATATATATATATATATATATATATATATATATATATATATATGTTCGATAGCATAGTACACAGATGTGGTATATGTACCTAGAGAAAAGTTTGAACTTGTCATTTTATAAAATTTATAATTAAGAATTAATACTTTATATCTCATTTCAGTACTTTCGCATTAAATATGTGCATTAATCATGTGCATTTCGCATGATTTATTTGAAGCTATACACTTGTAATATCACAGTTAAACAATTAAATAATACAGAGTTTTACTAAAACTTTTAAGATAAAAAAAAATACCCCTGCCTAGGACATGATTGAAATGTTAATAGGATTTCTTTCAACCTTTCAAAAAGTACACAAGCAAGGTAGTATAATATACCTTGCTTGTGTACTTATGTGTAGTATATAGGTAAAGTATTGATAAGTACATAGTACATAGCTAAAAGTACACAGTTGCCTGGGGTTGCCAACTTTCAGGCACTAATAATTATAATGTGATGTGAAGAGAACTTATCGCATTTTGATGCTTATGGTTTTAAAATTATATAGAACATAATATAGTAGGTAATCCATTTGTGCATAATATCTTCTTATTAGTAAATATTACTAATATCACATAAAGGCAACTGAGTACGTCAATTGGTCCAGTACTTTCCACAATCATACACACTACCCTTATTCAATATCAAGTCATGTCTATACAAAAAAAAGGGATCTACATTCTATATAAAAAATATGGGATCTACATTTCTAATTTGCTTCTTAATATTTTTGATGAAGTTCAGTACAATATTATTGCACGGGCTATGACTTTATGTTGAGGTGGTACGATATAGTATAATAGGACATTGTCAAACAGGTGTTTTTTAAATATATATATACAGTGAAACAATTCTATTTATTGCACCTTTCGTGATTCATGATATAATATTGTCGTTGCTTTGTTCATAGCTTTGACGTGTATATGTTTTTCATTGCTGTTGTATTGTGTATTAATATTTGCTTCCTTCTTCTATGTTAATATACAGTGTTTGTATTATTATTTATTTATCTTTACGTCAAGGCTTTTACGAGAAGGAAGATTTCCAACCGCTTGTTTAAATTTCAAATGCTTTACAGTCATAACTCTACTTAAACGCCGATTTCAGTTTTTTTCTTCTTTAATATTCAGTGCTTGAGTTCAACAATCAGACTTAGTAGACTTAACCAATTATAGATTGTTATTCTTGGTTAAGTACGTTCTTGGATTTGGCATTGCCACTTTTATTTTTATTTTATTGGGGCACGGCATGTGACTTTATATCTACCTGGTGATGAGCAGACCTACAAAGTCCATAAATGGGGTCCAAATATCCATAATGCCCTATCGTAACAGCCCGTTTCTCAACTGCACCCTGAAAGGAGACTACCGCCTCGAAAAGTAATCGAAGCAGTTGTGTTCTGAAAAGCGAATCACATCAGGTGAATGTAAAGGCACATGTCATGATTAATCAAAAAACATATGTGTAGTATTTGTGCACGTGCGATTTTGCGATTACTTAAGACTTACTTATCTTGACGTTTTTTGCTTGGTGCTTACGGCAGTCAACTGAGATTATAATCTCTGATTGATTAACGTTTAGGACACTATCTGCGTGTATCTACATTATCATTACTACAGGAAATATCATATCATTACGCACGTATGGCGTGTTCATTAGTCTTGGGGGGTTATAATTAATGCGTTTTTCGGGTAAGTCTTATTGGTGGATTTCTATAATCTACGGTAACGGTAATGATCCGTTATTTCCATACAAGAAAGTAAAAGGTCTTATATTGGTCTGTTAATTTTACTATGAGAATAACGAATCATTACCGTTGATTATAGGAATCCGCCTTATAAAACTTCGTTACATTTAAATGCAGTTTTTTTGCTGTAGTTTTAGAAAAACTTTTCGTGCTCTTTATTTTATTGTATATTAAATTTTCCGAAGTGGATAGAAGTGGTTAACAAAATATTTCATAGATATTAAACATGGATGATGATTTATGTTTTACAGTAAGAAAATTGGTGGTGATTCCTGAAATAATTATTTTTACATATCATTACTAATCATGTATGTATATTTTAGGGGGCCCCGTGGATGGAGAAGCTGTAAAGGAGTTTCTGAATAGCAACGAAGAATTCCTCGACAACTATATTGTTGAAAACGTAGACGTGGATGTCTTAGAGAGATGGCTGATCAGAAAACTGCGAATCGTTCGCGTATGTCCTTGAATATTTTTATACTCTTTAGATGTAAATACCTATTCTATTGCTTTATATTTATACCATTAGTTATAGAGATGCAATAATAAGAAAAACCTGCGATTTAAAAAAGCTCTATTCCCGTTTTCAATGACTCCAAAATAAGAAAGAAAATTTGGTAAAAAAATACAATTCTATAATTAGATTTATTTGGTTTGCAACATGTTGTGTTTCTTATTTTAATACAATTGCTGAAATGATATTTTTGTTACTTAGTTTTTATGGGAATTCCTATACCTAATATTATAGTAATGGTTCATTATTTTATACAAAACTGTTTACTTCCGTAGCTTGATCAGTCATTTTCGTATATGAATAACGAACTGTTAACTAAGATTATAGAAATCTGCCTGTAGTAAAAAACAACTTAATTCTAGTATATTACATTGTTTGTTTATTAAAAGAATATTCTTAGCATCATAAAACTAGGCCATTAGGTCAGTTATAAAATTATCCAAGTGTTAATTTTGCGATAGGCAGGTAATTTGCATAAATGTCAACGCTTTATTCTAGAATAAATAATCTGCCTATAACGTCAAGATCCACAGGCCAATGAACTAGTCTTATATTGAATGAAGGTGAACCCTGAAGATTGCTGACGGTCTTGTTGTTAGAGGAATTATAGTTTTTATCTGTACAACTTCGAATCTTGAGGATATATTAGGGTATATCGTACTACAATTCTGCCTCTAAGTAGATTCTTTAACATTTTCCGTACCTAGTTACGCCATTGAGGTTTTATACGGAGGTCGTGTTTTCAAGTTACAATATATGTACGATTATCTTACAATTTTTAGTTAAGGGCTGCTACAGGCTAGAAGGTTTCGTTGAGGGTGTTAAGGGCTCGTAAGTCGCTCATTGACGCCCTTAAGGATATTTTTGTAAATAATTTATCCATTTAAGACTTTTAATGGCTCGTTGACACCCTTGAGGCATTTTAGTAAGTTATTTATACTTATATAGCTTGTATAAGCTCGTTGGCGCCTTTAAGGATATTTATGTAAATTATTTGTTTATTTAAGGCCCGTTGGAGTTCGTTAGTGCCCTTAAGGATATTTTGGTGAATTATTTGTCCTTTCAAGGCTCGTAAGAGCTCGGTGGCGCAATTAAGGATTTTTTTTTTAATTTTGCGTCCATTTAAGGCTCGTTTTTACGATCTCGTTGGCTTTTGGTATATTTTTTATAAATAATTTGTTTATTTAAGGCCCGTAAAAGATCGTTAGCGCCCTTAAGGATATTTTTGTGAATTATTTGTCGTTTCAAGGCCCCGTAAAAGCTTGGTGCAATTAAGGATATTTTTGTAAATTATCCGTCCATTCAAGGCCCGTAAGAATTTGTTGGCGCCTTTATGTATTTTTTTGTAAAATATTAGTCCATTTATGACTCGTATAAGCTTGTTGGCGCCCTTAAGTATTTTTTATGTCCGTTTAAGACATGTAAGAGCTCGTTAGCGCCCTTAATGAATGTTTTGTAAATTATTAGTCCATTTATGAGTCGTATAATCTCCTTGGCGCCCTTAAATATATTTTATGTCCATTAAGGCCATGTAAGAGCTCGGTAGGGCCTTTAATGATTGTTTTGTAAATTATTAGTCCATTTATGAGTCGTATAATCTCCTTGGCGCCCTTAAATATATGTTATGTCCATTTAGGCCATGTAAGAGCTCGGTATTGCCCTTAATGTTTGTTTTGTATTATTAGTCCATTTATGACTCGTATAAGCTCGTTGGCGCCCTTAAGTATATTTTATGTCCGTTTAAGGCATCTGAGGACTCGTTAGCCCCCTTAATGATTGTTTTGTAAATTATTAGTCTATTTATGGCTCGTATAAGCTCGTTGGCGCCCTTAAGTATTTTTTATGTCCGTTTAAGACATGTAAGAGCTCGTTAGTGCCCTTAATGATTCTTTTATAAATTATTAATCCATTTATGACTCGTATAATCTCCTTGGCGCCCTTAAATATATTTTATGTCCATTTAGGGCGTGTAAGAGCTCGTTAGTGCCCTTAATGATTGTTTTGTAAATTATTAGTCCATTCATGACTCGTATAAACTTGTTGGCGCCCTTAAGTGTATTTTATGTCCGTTTAAGTCATGTAAGAGCTCGTTAGTGCCCTTAATGATTGTTTTGTAAATTATTAGTCCATTTATGACCCGTATACGCTCATTGGCGCCCTTAAATATATTTTATGTCCATTTAGGGCATGTAAGAGCTCGTTAGTGCCCTTAATGATTGTTTTGTAAATTATTAGTCCATTATATCTCGTATAAGCTCGTTGGCGCCCTTAAGTATATTTATGTCCGTTTAAAACATGTAAGAGCTCGTTAGTGCCCTTAATTATTGTTTTGTAAATTATTAGTCCATTTATGACTCGTATAAGCTTGTTGGCGCCCTTAAGTATATTTTATATCCGTTTAAGACATGTAAGAGCTCGTTAGTGCCCTTAATTATTGTTTTGTAAAATATTAGTTCATTTATGACTCGTATAATCTTGTAACCGCCTTTGGCGCCTTTAAGTATTTTTTATATCCGTTTAAGACATTTAAGAGCTCGTTAGTGCCCTTAATGATTGTTTTGTAAATTATTAGTCCATTTATGACTCGTATAAGCTCGTTGGCGCCCTTAAATATATTTTATGTCTATTTAGGGCGTGTTAGAGCTCGTTAGTGCCCTTAATGATTGTTTTGTAAATTATTAGTCTATTTATGGCTCGTATAAGCTCGTTGGCGCCCTTAAGTGTATTTTATGTCTGTTTACGACATGTAAGAGCTCGTTAGTGCCTTTAATGAATGTTTTGTAATTTATTAGTCCATTTATGACCCGTATAAGCTCATTGGCGCCCTTAAGTATATTTTATATCCGTTTAAGTTATGTAAGAGCTCGTTAGTGCCCTTAATGATTGTTTTGTAAATTATTAGTCCATTTATGACTCGTATAAGCTCGTTGGCGCCCTTAAGTATATTTTATGTCCGTTTAAGACATGTAAGAGCTCGTTAGTGCCCTTAATGATTGTTTTGTTAATTATTAGTCCAATTATGACTTGTATAAGCTTGTTGGCGCCCCTGAGTATTTTTATGTTCGTTTAAGATCTGTAAGAGCTCGATAGCGCCCTTAATGATTGTTTTATAAATTATTAGTCTATTTATGACTCGTATAAGCTCCTTGGCGCCCTTAAGTATATTTTATATCTGTTTAAGACATGAAAGAAATCGTTAGTGCCCTTAATGATTGTTTTGTAAATTATTAGTCCATTTATGACTCGTATAAGCTCTTTGGCGCCCTTAAATATATTTTATGTCCATTTAGGGCGTGAAAGAGCTCGTTAGTGCCCTTAATGATTGTTTTGTAAATTATTAGTCCATTTATGACTCGCATAAACTTGTTGGCACCCTTAAGTGTATTTTATGTCCGTTTACGGCATATAAGAACTCGTTAGCGCCCTTAATGACTGTTTTGTAAAATATTAGTCTATTTATGACTCGTATAAGCTTGTTGGCGCCTTTAAGTATTTTTTATATCCGTTTAAGATATGTAAGAGCTCGTTAGTGCCCTTAATGATTGTTTTGTAAATTATTAGTCCATTTATGACTCGTATAAGCTCGTTGGCGCCCTAAAATATATGTTATGTCCATTTAGGGCGTGTTAGAGCTCGTTAGTGCCCTTAATGATTGTTTTTTTAAATTATTAGTCCATTTATGACTCGTATAGACTCGTTGGCGCCCTTAAGTGTATTTTATGTCCGTTTAAGGCATGTAAGAGCTCGTTAGCGCCCTTAGAGATTGTTTTGTAATTTATTAGTCCATTTATGACTCGTTAGCGCCCTTAATGATTGTTTTGTAAAATATTAGTCCATTTATGACTCGTATAAACTCGTTGGCGCCCTTAAGTGTATTTCATGTCCGTTTAATACTCGTAAGAGCTCTTTAGAGGCCTTAAGGGTTGTTTTGTAAATTATTTGTCCGTCTAATGCCCGATTTCACCAACGATCCCTAACTCTAAAGGAGCCCCTTAATAATAATTTTAACATATTTGCTATGAGACAACTGTCATTAATTGTCTCTTAATTTTGTTAGAGTTGGTGAAATCGGGCATAAGTCTCGTAGGAGTAATTGGTTTTGTAAAGGATATTTTTATAAATTAGTTGTACCGTTAAGGCTTGTAAGAACTCGTTGGCGCTATAAGGATATATTTTATAAATTATATGTCCGTTTAAGGTTCATAAGAGCCCTGTAAGAGTTCGTTAGCGTCCTAAAGGACTTTTTCGTATATTATTTTTAGGATTACAGCTCGTAAGGGCTCGTAAGAGCTCGACGTCTTTAGGAGTATTTCTGTAAAAGATTTATCTTTAAATGGGATAAATTAGATATTTACAGAGATATCTTTAAGGGCTCTATGGGGCTCGTAAACACAATTTATCGATAATGATTTATTTCTATACATAAATTAAATCTTAATGATTACGTTGATTGCGACGTATCTGGAGCTCGTTATCGTGTGTTCTGTACAGCAGCTTACATTAGTCTGGATGTTAATTAAAAAAATATAATTGTAGATATGTGTAATTATAGTACAAGTGTAGAGGTTAGTGTGGTGATGAGGCTCTTAAGATATTCAATTCATTTAATATTAATAAGTTCCATTTTGACCGATCTTTTGTTTCTCCGATATATTTGTATGGTCACAATTCACAGCTTTGGTTTTGTAATTATTTCTTAGTATTTTTATTTTTCAATACTCGTCCTTCAATTATAGGTACTTGCTTAACATTTATATTTAACAATGTAAATGTTAAATAAAAGTGCCTAGATATTCGGTATCAATTTATTAGGTGTAAATTAGAAGGGCGTAACAAATCAGTTCCAGATAGGATTTTGCTTATCATCGACGCTATCGGCTACTGGCCAGATTGATCGATAGGCACGTTTTGCTGTAAACATCTAGTCCACGCTTCCTTGATCAAATTTCTAATGAATGTAGGGTACGATTGACGTAATCTGTATTCCCTTTTGATCTGTCAACATCATTTGATGAAAATAGTAATTTTTAACCTTATATTTTATCAAATTGGCTAAATCGCATTAGATGACTTTTTAGTAGCTTTGTGGATTATTTTATTAATGACATGTATTTGGATGGGCAATCTGTTTTTTTTTTATATATTAAAATTCGCCTGGTTAGCTGCAAATTTTATTAGAATGATAAAATGCCCAGCATATGTACTATATTATTATTATATATATAGGTACCAAACCAAGAAGTTTTGATTTTATAATATTATTATTAGACTTAATTTTTGTTTCATTTTCCTTTAAGTAATGAATTACGCCATCATTTTCAAAATTTACAATACCGTAATCTTTTAGAGATACAATCTATAATATTTTGTGTTTGATAAAGAGCTGCTTAAACTATGTCTTTACTATTTGAATGATTAAATACACATAAATAATAATGATTTATAGTATATTTAAAAGCAAAAATATTGGACATTTTGATTAGGCATTTCAATATTTTTGTTATTTTTTTACATTAATTATTTATAATATTATATAATAAGATATTTAAGTAATGTAAAAAATTGTTAAAATCATACCATATACTTTTATTATTATATTCTGTGATAAACCTGAGGAATCATAAAGGTACTTATAGATAAAAAAAATCAGTTTTAAATCCTCGATTTCTTCAAGATGTTTTTCTACATGATTATTATGAGCGATCATAGGCACTTATTTAAAGTTCAAATTAGTAATATAATAAAATTCATCAATGAAGAATAAACTGGTCAAGTGTTATAAAAAAATATTTCAATACCAATGATGTAAAAAGGAGTGTTTAAGTAGTTCGGCCACGTTGAAGGTATATTATATAAAGTGTGGAATGAGAAGGTTCTATAGAACTTTACCTCGGTTTACATGGGTTCTGTATTTTGCGTCAATTAATTGACTCTTCATCACTAGTGAACGGAAATTTGGGAGCAATTATAACTAAACTTCTTTTTTTTTTCGAGAAAAAAAAGTTTTGTTTTTTAATATATATTTTCATATAAATAATGCCTCATTTTTAAATGTAAATATTACAAAAAGGTGTTTTTTATCGGGAATAGGTGAAGTTTAAGTATAATTGCACCAGAATTTCCGATCTCTATTCATCGCTCCTATCTATTTACAGTATAAAATTTTAGGTATTGCCTTATTCATAAAAACTTATTGAATCCTTCAAGAATACTTAAGTTATATAAGGTTTTGTCTCTTTTATTTAGCAAATAAAATTAATATGCGTAAAAGAGACGAATCATTCCATAACTAAAGTATGTTTCAAGGTCTCAATAAGTTTTTATGAATAAGGCCATTAGAATATAAGTCGCGCATGTATGAGACGATGTTTGAAAGGAGGAACCTAATTAAGACACATGGCACATGGATCTCCCTTCGTTAATAAGGGAAAATATATAAGATAATGTGACCCTAGTGTTTGTTTTTTAACATTCTCATCGTAGTATCAAGTAAGTGACACGCTTCTGTCAAAATAAGCTATCCTATTATTGGAGATTTCTTACTTACCGCATTGAGAATATTTCAATAATGTAAGTTTATTCAATAGGTCCTATGAACACAAGATGGTATGTGTATAAATAGCTTCATACTTTCCACAAGTATAAATCCAGAATGGATTTCACCACCGATTGAAGGCAAATGGCACAACCAAAACTCATAGCAAGTAGCCTTCTTTTGGTTAAGAATAATCGGGTTACCCAAATAGAACTAGTGGCTGGGGGATACAGCATTTTCTTTATGACCAGCAAATATATTTTTAATAAACTATTCTTGGAAATTTCTTAATATAAAGCACATTATATACATTTTGCTGATGATTAAAAATTTTGCTGTACAAAAATACTCGTACTGATCTTAAATATTATTTTAGAAACTGAGTGGGGAAAGAAAGAGTATTTGTCGTTGGAAGTTCTGCGTTCATGCTGATAAAGGAAGAATGCTGCAGGTGAGGATAGTATATAAAATATAAATATTTGGCACAACTGCACAATGTCCTGCACTCAAATTGTTTCAAGGTTTGACTTTGCAATACAAACACTTAGCTTGTAGAAAACTTTAGTGCCATAGGTCGCCCATAATATGAAAAACATCATGACGAGATTGTTGACACGTTTTTTTATTGTTGTTTTTTTTTCTTATATAAGTAGATAATTTATTTATTTATTTACACATATTTTATTTTTCAGGAAATAACTGCTTCCATTATGAACCATCCGACTCAGGAGCAGGTTCTTTGGGAGTTAGGCCGTTGTATCAGCTCAGCAGTGGGAGTCGATGGATTCACACTATTTCGCATTAGACCCAATCACCCTGATCGAGTTGATATTCTTAAAAAAAATAAGGTTGGTGGTTGAAATATATAATAAGAAATATCATCACTCTGCAAGCGTCCGATACAGCGTCAACATAGCCAGCGGAGGGGTTTTAATCCCACCCTTTTGTAGCCGATGGTATGCATCTACCTACACCGAACCAGTGGCTAGCTCGTCGCTATGTTTGGATACTTACAATAACCCATCTATTAACAGTTTCACAAGTAGGTATAGTGAAACTGGGATCGAGAGCTTAACGTGCTTTCCGAGGCACTATAGGGGTGTTGTCAATTTTTGTTTTAATTATATTTAAGTTCATTTGTATACACCGGGATTTGGACCGGGGACTTAAAGCCTGTAGTGTTTTTAATTCCAAAGTCTAACCAACACGGTCACAGCGTATATCATACGAACATAATGTATAAAGATTGGTGGTTAAGTTTATTTTAAGCAAATATATTAAAACCCTTACAGTTCTGCGCGATTTTATTCAGAAAACTGATTGGTGAGGAATTGGTGCACTTTTATAGAGATGTGTGCGAACAGTGTTAAGCGCGCGCGCAGGTCATTAATATTCCTCAAAATCATTATAACAACTTTTTGTTTATATATAATACTTATAACTAAAAATAACTTAATGAAGTATAGTTTGTACATAAACTATAATTTATTACGTGATTTTTTATTAAGAATTTAAAATTGAGCACAGTTTAGATAGAGTAAATTTATTTTAGGAAAATGGTTTTGTATAGCTATGAAAAAGTTTAATCATATTCGCCCTTTTTCTACAACATTTGTATAAACACACAATAACATAATTATATAATCAAAATTAGTTAATAAATCATAAATTATTGCTGGTAGGTTACATCACGTCAATTATCCACCAATACAATGTGCCTTGAACTAATTTTGATAATAGAATAATTTAATCAATATTTTAGCAAGATTTATAATTGTATCTATACTTTGTAACTTAAATAAGTTCTCACTATAAGACCTACAGAATGGCGTCTGTCTATCGACAGCCTCCGTAGACTAGTGGTTGCATCTTTGGCGTTGTATCCGGAGGTCGTGGGTTCGATTCCCACCCATGGCAACAAAATATTAGTACGCTTTTTCTGTACAGTTTGTCATGGTCTGGGTGTTTATAAAATATAATATGCATTATATCGCTGCTTCTGGTACACATAGTACAAGCCTAGAGCTTAGTTTGTGACCAGAGCAATATGTGTAAATTGTCCTACATATTATTATTATAGTATAGGTAAATTGTCCAACTCTACTATTCAAGATAGATAATCAAGGGCTCTAGGAAAAACGTTCAGAGAGGCGGCAAATCGCATCGCCTTTAGTTAAACAGTATGGATTTTAAAAGTTAACAGCATATCCCTTTCTTAGGTCTCTATATTTCGCCTATACAGATACAAAGACCGTTAAGTGACCTAGTCATGTTTCGGATTTACTCTATGGGCTTATCGGTTTTTGGATACTACCATATCTATTTCTTGTCCAGGGGCTTTATTCCGAGTTTGCAACCGCTAAAGACGACAAGACGTTGCGTAAACTATAAATATTGAAATATAAGTTCTATCCTATTAAATATAGAGTTGAAATTCCAATGCCCGTAAGATGTTCAAACTTGCGAAGAATTCGTGTATTTCAAGATGGCGGCATTATTATAGCCAACCTAATACATACTATATATCCATTGAAATAGAACTTATATTTCAATATTTATAGTTTGCGCAACGTCTTGTCGTGTTTAACGTTTGAAAACTCGGAATAAGGCCCCAGGTGGTAGTCTTCTTTCAGGGTGCAGTTTCGAAACAGGCAGTTGAATTGACGATAAGGATATTAAAGTAGACTCGTCCATCTCGTAACCGCCTATTTCGTAACCGCATTATTTAGCCGGCATAGCGGGAGTGATCAATGTTATTAAATAATAGTATTAATATACTCCATTCATTGACTTTGTATAACTGCTTATTATCAGGTATATATACAATATGCTCCATTAAAAAAAACCTCACCCGTATAGTGTCGGTGGAAAACTATAAAATCAATATTTTTTACAGAACTGTTATGGTAGCACTAAATAACAAATTCCTTAAAATAGTTACAAAGTAGTAAGTTAGGTAACCGAAAACCTATAAAAGTTGGTTCTATTCTAAGATTAGTTTTCTCACTTTAAAAATAGGACAAACCGACATTGTAAGGTGGGAGTTAACGCCAGAATAAGACTTCTTTAAGTTTATAGGATACTAAAGTAAAATGGATTTCGGTTCGTGCTTTTTACTACGCTACTCACCTTTTTACAAACGTTGAAACATTGTCTGAAAGCTAGACTTAGTAAAGAAGTAAAAATTTTCCTGAACGGATATAAAATTTTATGTATGTCTTAAAATTTCTTGAATATTACTTTGGAGATTTTATGTTATTATTCATTTTAACAATGGTATCCAATGGATACACTACAAAATAGCACCTAAGTAATAATAATATGAATTATACATGATAATAAATACTTTGTGTATAATATAACATATTAAATATCATCACGGCTGCCTATCGGTATCCGAGAACGCCTAGGGGTACGACGGCCCCAGGGTACCCAGCGGAGGGGAATTTAATCCAACCTCGTCGTAGCTGATGGTATAAGGGTAGCCTTACTACACCTAACCAGTAGCTAGATTGTCGCGATGTTTGTATAGACTCCCATCTATAAATAGTTTCACATTTTGGTATAGTAAAACTGAAAGCGACAGCTTAACTTGCTTATTTTTTAGCTAATCAAATGAAACAACTTTTCCCAAGGAATCATGTGCCGCAAATGAAAAAAAAAATTGCCTTCTCCTTACCAACTAGTGATGTTAAAATGGCCAATTTGTATGAAGAAGCCAACAATTTTATTCATTTGCGACACATGGTTCTATGGGAAAAGTTGTTTGATTTGATGAGCAGAACTTCATATGAGGCCAAATTACATCCTTTCAAATCCTGTATATCAAATTATATTATTAACTACAATAATGAATGTATTGAAGCTAGTTCATACTCCCAGAGAAATAAATAAATATTGCCAAAATTGTTTATCATGTCGACATAAATACATAATAATTACAAACCTAGAGTGATGAAACGTTCAAAGGCTAGATAAGTACATAATATGTCACAGGAAAGTTCCTAATGACGATTTTGAATGTAACATAGCAATGTTTTATTTGCTGAAGACAGTAGTAGTCTTTGAAATATATAATCCATGAAGGTAAATGCGGCGCGCGGACGGGCACGGTTTTTACCTTCATGGTATAATCATAATAATAATAATACTAATAAAAATATAAGTTATATAAACCACTAATTTGGAGGTCGAAGCTCGGCCAACTAAAGCTAGTAAAGGCTGTGCTGTTTATAATTATGTTTATTTTTGCAGAACGAAGTGCAATCTGAAAAGCTTCCCGAAAACAGTTACAATTTCATTATAGAGTTGTCTGAACGGAACGAGCCGGTCCGCATTAACGACGGACCCATTCTCTACAACAACCAAATAAATTATGTAAGTAAACTAGTTATAACAATTTCATTAAAAATAAAATATAGCTATATTTCATTTATATAAAAAAATATAATAAATATATTTAAACTTTTACCTGAACAAATTTTTAAGTTTATTAAAATGTATACAAAAATATTAATACTCCTACTCAAGTTTTAACTCAAGTAGTATTAATAGACAATATTATACATTAATTATATGCCAATTACTATATCTAATACAATATTTTTTAAGGTATATATAACATAAACGAGCTACTTATCGTTTTTATTATTGATCTTAAAAGCGTGCTACTTGCATCTGAAAAAAACTGCTTGCGAAAAGTAGTAAACGGTTTTACGCGTAATGGCGGAATTTGGGAGTCTGCGTTTTAATCTTTACTAAAAATAACATAGTGTGTTTAATTTTATTTTGTTACAGTGCAATGCGAAGCACGTAATGTTTCAACCGATACCTCAGTCGGATGGTCGCAACGTGGGAGTTCTTCAAATGTGGCGAAACGACCACAAGTTCTACGAAGAAGACGAAGAAATCAGCTCGTCTTATTTGGTTTGGGGCGGCATTGCCCTGCACTATGCTCGTCTTTACCACGACATGCAAACGCAAAGACGTCTTGGGGACTTTCTGCTTACTGTTGTCAAGTAAGAGCTTTGTTTATTTTTTAACGATATTTAAAATTTTACATACAGAAACGGGCTGTAAGTATCAAACATTAGAAAGTTCTCATAGTAGTGAACTTTTGTACACAATTGTAACAAATTTGAAAATAAAATTTACTACCATCTCAAGTAATAATACTCCACTATAACAGCAGATTTGGAAAAAGTATCATGAGATATAATTTGATAGAGTTTGGATACGTGATGAATGATTCAGTTTAAAATACTTTAAAATCAACGGTTTTACAACTAGGTACTTCTTTCTCAAAATTTTATGTTCCATATATACAATGAAAACTAGGATATACCTGATATTTAAATAGTCTAAATTCTAAATGACCTAAGAAAAAATATATTTCTTATCTTTCTACCTATTTTTGTTATAATCGTTGTATGAAATTATTTATAGGTCCATATTTCAAGATATGGTGTCAATCGAGACCTTGGTGCATAAAGTCATGAATTTTGCCCAAAAGCTAGTTGATGCTGACAGAGCATCACTGTTCCTCGTAGACTCGAAGACCAGAGAGTTGCACGCCACTGTTTTTGACATTGGAAATGAGAATGAAAAGGAGAAAGAGACAGAGGCCGATGGCACCGAGAAGAAAAGACGGGAAATTCGTTTCCCTCTTGGTACGGGTATTGCAGGTCATGTTGCTGAAACTGGCGAAGTCTTGAACATAAGAGATGCCTATAAGGATCCGCGTTTTAATCGGTATGTACTAGTAAAATAAACTAAGCTCACTTCTAAGTCAATATTAAATTATTAGAATCTGTAATTTAAAATTTGTTGTCTAACATCGTATCTACTTTGATAAAATATATAAGTCTTAAATATTTAAACTGAGCTATTTTAGAAGACACTCACCCAGTTATACTACAGTTTGTAACTAGATGTAATACAGTTTTTAACTAGTTCGGGAGTCAGGGTATCACTAATGTAGCTTTATAAGGTACTAGCTGATCCGCGCAACTTCGTCTGTGTAACTCTAACCGTTTACGCAGCGTATGCTCTTAACAAATAATTTTCCTCTGTTTTTGCAACATTTTACTTCGCTCCTATTGGTCGTAGTGTGATGTTATGTAGCCTATAGCCTTCCTCAATAAATGGGCTATCCAACACTATATAATTTAAACCAATTTATTTTTTAATTTAAACCAATTGTTCCTGAGATTACCGCGTTCAACCAAACAAACTAACTCTTCAAACTCTTCAGCTTTATAATATTAGTACGTATAGATTTGTTCCTAACTCATAAATTGTGTTTTTTTGTGGTCAATAAAGTTATCATTATTATATGCTAAACTATTGAACAAAAGGACAGTCTATTCACAGTTATTTTCCTGTAGTGATAAGGTCGACAATGGCGTTTTAGCAGGAGGAAATGATAAGGCTGAAATTTTATTAGACAAACTAAATTAGCTACACTCTCTCGCACTCATTAATACTGAATACCTATTAACCCAAAGACTAAAACGGAATCGTGACTGGTCTAAGTATGATTCGGTTTTAGTCTTTGGGTTCACAGGTATTCAGGACTATATATTTATAGATATACTTCGTTGATGGGTTTTGCATCTCTACAGCGCGCTGTAGAGATGCAAATATAGTAGCTATTATAGTATATTACGCAGCAGCAGCGTAATATACTATAATAGTATCTAAAGAATACCAAGTAGAATTTTATTTTTATAGTCTTTCAATAGGTTTATGATATATTGTTGTCGACAAATAAATAATTTAGGAGTGTAGCTACTACATCGACATCTTGTCGAGATGGTAGTCTCGGTAGGGTGCAGATGTAAAACGAGAATTTTATTTGACGATAAAGCAGCGAGGGTAGTAATGTAGAATCGTGATGAAAATAATTCGTAACCGCATAATTTTGCCACCATATATGAGCGATCAATGCTGTTAAACAATTCTGTAATAGCTTGACTCCATTCATGGATATTGTAGGTATGCTTTAGTTGGATAAAAAGTGATGCTCTAAAAGATAATAAAAATATTTTCTTTTCAGGACCGTGGATCGTCTCACCGGATACAAGACCAAAACAATTTTGTGCATGCCAATTTACATTCGCAACAATGTCATCGGTGTAGTGCAGATGGTTAATAAGAGAGTTGGATACTTCACCGAGAGTGACGAAAAAGCATTTGAGATGTTCGCCGTATACTGCGGCTTGGCTCTTCACCACGCCAAGCTCTACAACAGAATCTCCCGCTCGGAGCAGAAGTACAAAGTTGCTTTGGAAGTTTTAAGTTACCACAACACTTGCACCAACGAAGAAGTCGAAATGGCTTTAGTGGAAGCTCTTCGCCCCAAACCGGTGGAGTTGGACAACTTCTACTGCAGCCCTTTCCTTATCGATGACTTCCAAAAAGCCACTGCAGCGATATACATGTTCATCGATTTGTTTGGTCTAACCACCTTCGACCAAACTGAACTTGTCAAATTCGTTTTGACTGTTCGTAAGAATTATCGTCGTGTTCCATACCATAACTGGACGCATGGGTTTTCGGTTGCTAACTCTATCTACAGCATCCTGAAGCGTGTCGAAGTATTTACTGCTAATGAGGTGATTAACGTTCTGTTTACCATGTATACACTTATTTTGGTTACTTTACATAGGTACCTAGAATATATGTAATAGGAAAATTTAATTGTTAATTTTCTCTACATATAATTTTACGAACGTTTTTATTAATTGGCTATATATTTTTTAATGGATAGTAACTATTGCTACTTTAGTATAAATTTCTTTACATTGAAATATATATCTGCAAAAACAAAAAATTACATTGAAAACTTCCTTAATTAGATTTGATTAGAGAGATCCAAGACCCTCCTCAGGTTTCTGTATTTGTTAATCAGAAATTCTGGGAGATTGGATAACTCTGAAGTAATAGTTGGTGCATTGTTTTTGATGTATACTATTTGAAAAAGAATACAGATATTTGGGCGTTCACACTGACATGTCATAATATCGAGCAATGGAATTTTCGAAAATTGTATAAATTATACTTTTTTTCTTCAGAAATTAAAAAAAAAGCGGCCCCAGCCTAGTGGTTAAGTCACTGCGCAACCGATAACAAGGTTAAGCAGATGACAACAAAGCCGGCCTGGGATGGGTGACCGCTTTATACAACGAGGCTATTTCATCATAAACACCGCAACAAGTTCGCCACTTGTTAGGTGTTGCCTCCGAATACCATCGGCGAAATGAGGACGGGTTAATCCCTCCGCTGGGACCCTGAGGCCGTTTAAACGGTTCTCGGGAGCCAAATAGGCACCCGTGATGGTATTTATTAATTTTTTTATTTTATTTCTTCAGAAATTAGCTCTTTTCATTGGTTGTCTGTGCCACGATTTGGATCACCGTGGCAAGAGCAATAAGTATATGTCGGACATTGAATCTCCTCTCGCTGCGGTATACTCCACATCTACAATGGAACATCACCACTTTAACCAAACTGTTACCATTCTCCAACAGGTACGAGTTATTTGAATAATTAGGAATTGTAATGATTTGATTTTTCATTGTAAAAATTGATAGGCTACCGTAGAACCCTAAACGAAACTCATAAAAACTACTCAGTATCTGATATTTTCGATGATAACGGTTTTAAGCGTACAACTTGAGACCGGTTATTCCGCAGACCGATAATTGAAGGCCAACTTCAAATAATTGGCCACAAGTTAACGCACTCCAATAAATAGTGCCCAATAAAACTCATGCCAACAATTGAATGCTCTTCGGATTATCGGTCAGATTCTGATAAAGTTGTGAAGTTCATCCTTAGTTGTATTGTCATTGCTGTATATGTGCTAATACTTAAATGATTGTACTGATTTTTCAGGAGGGCCACAATATCTTCAGACAGCTGGCCCCTGCAGACTATAGAGAAGTCCTCGGCATGCTGAAGCATTGCATCCTTGCCACAGACCTTGCTCTGTTCTTCCCAAATAAGGCTAAACTGGAACAACTAGTCAACACCAACCAGTTCCATTGGTCTCTTCCTGATCACAGGTTAGACAATGATATAAATATACTAGGTTTTGTTAAGGCACTTTTTTTGAAAATTATACTAATACAACTGGCCTTCGAAACTTTTATGGAAAGCATCCAAGATGGCGCTGAGAGGATAGTATTAGATAGATATTAGGGGGTATTTGTGGCTTTTTGGTTTATATGGACCACACGCCACACAGGTCTACTGCTTTGTAGCTAGAACAATATGTGTGAAATGTTAAAAACATATATTATTATTGGTGGTCCCAATTCATGGACTCATGCTCAATTAATTATGATTATTGTTATTTTTAGGTTTACATAATATTTTTAGCGTTACATAATATTTAGTAGAAACCCTAAACCTAAACCCTAAGAACAACATTAAGAGGTATGTATGGTATACACGGTCAATTTATATATACAATATATTATAAAATAATAATATGTAGGACATTATACACCATCATACAATATATTGCCATGTTCATAAATTAAGATCTAGGCTCGTGTACCAGAAACAACTATACTAATACATATTATATTTTATAATTACTCAGATAATTGCGAAATGTACAGAAAACGTACTAATATTATTTTGCCATTAGTGGGGATCGAACCGACGACATCTGGATACACTGCCAAAATCGCAATCATTATTACGGAGACCACTCACTCTACGGAGTCTACGGAGGCGGTTGATGGACATTTCATATGTTGATAATGATATATGTTATTTTGTATATGATTTTGCGTTCATAATAATTATTTTAAAGGTATCAGTGAGATATTTTTTGAAACTTAAAAGCGCCCTAATATGTCCTTCGAAGCACAAATTATTAATCTAATCATAGTAAATATCGGCCTTATTTTTTTCAGGGAGCTAATCCTTGCAGTATCAATGACCGCAGCCGATCTGTCGGCTTCAGCAAAGCCTTGGGATATTCAAGTGGAGACCGTGAAGGTGATCTTCCAAGAATTTTATTTGCAAGGAGATGAGGAGAGGGCTGCTGGACGTGAACCTCAGGCAATGATGGATAGAGATCGCCCTGAACAGCAAGCTGCCAGCCAGGTAATACATGAAGGGAAAAATTATAATAAAAAGTCCTAGCCACCATCTCTTTTATGAAAAAAAAATATATAGCGACCTGGTTTGGTGAAGATGTTTTTCTTTCTCTTTAATTTTTTCACTGAGAAGGAAAAGCAAATGTTTGTTAAATCCTCTTCAATATGTAGGAGCACACAAAGAAACAGAATTGATAGACCCTAAAGCGCCAAAGTTCAGTACAATTATATTTTTCTACTACTTTTTTAGCAAAGTTTTATTTAATAAATAAATATTATGTACATTTGTTTGACAAACCCGATATAGTGCCTCGGACAGCATGTTAACATGTGGGTTAATAGTTAATATAACTTTGAATTTATTTATAGATTTTGAATCTATCCAAAAACTGAACCTGCGAACCTGCTGGCCACTTATTCGATGTAGGACTTAGTAATACCATCGGTTACGATATAGGGAGATTAAACCCTCCATTAATCTGAGGCCATCTAGGCAAAAAAAGGCACCCACATGATATAACTATATGCTCTATAGAGTTTTTCAGTGCTTCTGATTTCTATTATATTTTTTATATAACTTATTTCAGGTGGGTTTCTTGGTAGGCATTTGTGTGCCGTGCTACAGTCTCCTAAGCAGAGTGATGCCAGAGACTGAACCGCTCCTAACCATGTGCCAGGAAAACTTGGAGCGATGGAGAAATATTCACGAAGAAGTGACCCGTGTTATGGAGGAAAATAAGGACGAAGAAGGCGCTATAGCCTGCCTTCCTAGCCATCTCTATCTGCCTGTCGATAGCCCTTAAATATTCACTAAAGGCACATTTTAATTGGTTTATAGGGAGTCGCATTTGAATGTAAGAAATTTATTCATTAAGAATTTTAATTGATTAAGGCAATGTTATGAGGAATCTATATTCAATGTTTTCCACATTTCTCATATTCGCTATAATATATTGCACTCTTAATTATAATATGATGTTAAAATTCAATTATTATAAAACTCTTAGGCGCGTAAGAAAATTGAACTTAATCCACTGCCAAAAAATCTATCTAATGTTTGTACTGCATGGAATCATATTAATGTTATCAATACTGGCATATATGGAATTTATATTACTCTGTATAGAATCCATCATTTCGTTATTTATATATTTGGCTAAGGTTAAATTAGATTATGCAAAAATACTTCTCTTATTAAATCTCTGAAACTGTGTATAATATTTGGTCAAAAATAATACAGTACATCGCTAATTATGCTAATTTAATAAAATACAGTGTGTGTATTATTCTAAAAAATAAAATTATTACAGTTGATACTTTAAAAGTTGTCATTCTTAATGTCACAAGTAGGCATACGTTTCATATATGCGTAAAAATAGTTGCACCTTTTTTACTTACATATTTTGACCTATAAGTATTTTATAAAAAATATATTTTATAAATCAATACTTAGAAGTAGGTATACCTACTTAGATCATTCGCCACTTATTTAGGCGATTTTAAAATACCTTTTTATCAGGATACATACCTATACTATATCTATATACATACCTATACTAGTCGTGTTTTCAATTATAAAAAAAGAAACAATTATAAGTAGTTATAGTAGATATAATTATTGGATTTAATGTTAGAATTTCAGCTTAGAATTGAATGTGCTTGAAATGATCTCAAATTAAAAAAAAAAACTACGCTTTCACGGTCTTCTTTTAATGTTTGTTAGTTTGTAGAAATTTATGGATATCATATACCTACTAATTGGTAGAAAGAAAAGTGGTTGTTAAAATTTGGCAATGCCTGACACTACTTAAGTGAAAAAAAAGCAGATAGCAATTTTTTTTAACACTAAAAGCGCCGCCGTACTTATTTTGTCCCACTTGTTTTTTTTTTAGTGCTGGTATAATAAACCAAAAAAAAATCATTTAATTTTAGATTTTATTATAAAAACAGTCACAAGTTTAAATTAGTTTATTAAATCTTTATTGTCTAATTAATTTTATTTTAGTTTAATTATAAAACTTGTTTTAATATGTTTTTTTTTTTTAAATACGCCAATATAATGAATCTACTAGAAATATTTAATTTTAATAAATGTTAAGCTTTATTTTAAATGCATTCAAGGAATAATTCTATACTACTATTATATAATAAGTGTTAATATTAAGTTCAAAAATTTTTAGAATTTAAATATTTCATATAATCAGATATTCTTAATAATTATATATTCATCTTTATATACTAGCTTTATTGTTATAGCTTTAAATGTAGTGGTATTAACCAATGAATTGTAATGTTTATGTATTTAAAATAAATAAATAAAATTACAAAAAAAAATGGTCTACATCGTTATACTAGCATAGAGTCGGAAACACCACTTGATAGCAGTGGGTGCACCACTTCTGTCAAATTTCAAAACTATTTTTTAGTTACAGTTTTAGTCGCTGAATGATTTCTTTGAGGGTAGCCCGAAGACTTAGACGCTTGTTTTTGTTATATTTAAAAAAAAAAATATAATAATAAATACCGTCACGGCTGCCTATTTGGCTCCCGAGAACGTTTAAACGGCCTCAGTGTACCCAGCGGAGGGATTAACATATCCTCATTTCGCCGATGGTATTCGGAGGCAACACCTAATAAGTGGCGATCTTGTTGCGGTGTTTATGACGAAATAGCCGCGTTGTATAAAGCGGTCACCCATCCCAGGCCGGCCTTGTTGTCATCTGCCTTGTTATCAGTTGCACAGTGACTTAACCACTAAGCTGGGGCTGCTTTTTACTTTTCATATTTAATTATAAACAATATTATTGTGCATAAATGTACTAATTTTGTAAGATAAGCGTTCATAGTGATCTTGAATGTGAGAAGTGCAGCATTTACGCAGTGATATCAGTGTTTGTGCTATCTCAACGAAACGTTCAGTAAAATGGCGGTACCCATTTTACTGTTGATACTTTTCTCCTTCACTTGACACTGGCATAACTATACCGTATGTTAGTATACGGTTATGTGGCCATTCCTAATTATAACCTAGTCCTTTCTCTATTCTTCAATCTTTATTCCACTTTCACTTTATATTCGATTTATTTTTTATCTACCCGCAGTTGTCGTAGCCGTAGGACTTAAGTGGTGGTCACACTGACTCACGCTTATGCCGCATAGATAACCAGAGTTTGATAACCAGTATTAAAACAGAAAAATAAATCCTGTTTGATAACCCGGTTATCTCAGAAGGATTTTTCATTTTTTTTTTATAACTGGGTTATCTACGAAGAATTTGAATTCGTGATTGTAAACCGCAAGGACGTCATTGATAACCAGTCATCTAGGAGGAATAATCATAATTTTTGAAGAACCTCAATTTCCACTAAAATATACTGTCTTGATACTTATATTATCATTCTATGACATTGTCATAATATTATTATGAAATGATTATGTAACCACAGGATGTCTTTTGCTTATTTATGATTATTTTTCCTAGATGACTGGTTATCAAATGAATGATGTCCTTGCGGTTTACAAACAGCAATTCAAACTCTTTGTAGATAACCCAGTTATCAAAAAAGAATTAAAAT
The DNA here is from genome assembly GCA_947458855.1 of Monopis laevigella. NCBI lineage: Eukaryota > Metazoa > Arthropoda > Insecta > Lepidoptera > Tineidae > Monopis > Monopis laevigella. The sequence goes on along the minus strand of OX381576.1, from coordinate 32,450,675 downwards.
CTTCTTAGATAACCGGGTTATCAAACAGGAACTATTTTCCTGTTTCAATACTGGTTATCAAAATAACCAGTATTAAAACATAAGCGGCTGGTCCTGACTATACGAATAACTGTAAATTCATCATTATTAATTTTAGAGTTATATTTCTAGACAACAACATTATTATTATTATTTTATTTAAAATTATTAAATTTTTTGGAACATTAGATCAAGTTTAAAACTAGTATAAAAAAATCATGAATATAATTAAAATATATTATATTTTATGATTAATAGTTATGATATACAAATCATTTGGCATCTCGATCTTGAGCTGTGGTACCCGATATACCGACTCCATAAGATGGTTGGTCGTGGAAACTGATGAAAAACCTGAAACCAATTAAACTTTTAAATACAAAATTTCATAGTCATGGAAATTCATTTAAAAAAGTTAGTGTATGTGAAAATATTGACGATCATTTATTTGTTCTGAAACTTAAAATTTCTTATTTCCGAATCCAATAGGCGACCTCAAATACCAAAGGCCCTACCATGAGTTTTCCTTTCGTATTAACGTAAAGTTAGTACGTCAGGAAACACCAACAGGATAGCTTTATTTTTGAAAACAGGACACGTTTGGTAGAACCTAGGTATTAACGCAGCGTTTGCTTCGTAGCAACTTAACGTTAAAACGTGATACCACCAATAGGCTCGCTTTATGTAATCCTGTTACCAAAAAAAAAACGATCCTATTGGTTGTTTGTTTCTCACGTATTAACGTTACGTTGCTACAAGGCCAAAACCCATGGTAGAGCTATTGTTTATTTTAACGGTAGCGTTAGATTGTCAAATAATGAAATCCTTTATGTACAATGGTCAAAAATGGTGAAGAATTTACATCTATACTAAAAAAGCGCCTGAAAAAAAACCCTCTAACCTTTTTGATGGAACGCCAATTTCTTTTTGTAAGAATTCAGCAAGACTCTTCGAGATGCCTATGTTTTCTTTAGGTCCAAGGTTGCCGATGGAGACCAGCGTGGCTACGGCTCCCGGAGTCTTGGCATCTCCTCCAAAGCATACTCCGTTATCGGCACTGATAGCACACGAGCATTTCTATAACAAAATGCGAGATTAAATTTGGTTTGTATAGTTAAGTAACTGAATACCTATTACCTATTAAATAGTACCTGTTACCTAATAATTGGATTTCATCTCTAATACACATGAAGTGCAAAGTGTACTTATAACTCAAGAACCACTTAACCGATTTTCGTGATTTTTCTTTAAAAAAATTAAAACTTTATCAATGGAATTTCAGGCATTTTAATGATCTTCTGCCAGTATTGTATAAAATAGCTTGTCCTAACTGACTCACTTAGTGCATTACTTAAGTGTGGTCCTGGCAGAGTCACGCTAGTATGACCGCTGGTATAGATCCACCGCTTTAACCTAACTTGAACCAAGTGGTCTAGACAAATGAAGATAGTATTTTTTTTATTGGAGCACGGCATGAATTGGGTCAATCAATAATTATTCTTAAACAACTTTAATCGCTCCCACTATGCCGGCTAAATTATGTAATTACGAAAAGGGCGGTGACAAAGACTATTTGCATTTTGAGTATACCTATTATAATATGCTCGCCGCCTTATCGCCAATAAAACCATCAATTTTGTAACTGCACCTTAAAAGGAGACTACCACCCCGATGTACTCCTAAATACTGGTGAACCCACAGACTAAAACCGAGACATGATTAGGTCACTTGACGGTTTTTGCATCTGTATGGGCGGTGGTAACGCTCAGTAACCTCGTAAGTAGCTATATTACTGTCGTGATCTTGCCAGAATAACGGGATTACGACCGAATCACCAAAATACCCCTCAACTTTTGAACGGAATGATAACATTCTGAAGGGAATGACAAATCTGATAGTCGGTTACAAAATATCAAGTCTGGTGGTACTGCTAGTACCACGTTTTCTATGCCCATAGCCAAAACTATACGAAGCTATGATAAAAAATTTAAAAAAATAGAAGGGTGTAAAAGAAGAGGATTAAAGTAATTGGCAGTAAAATACCTACTCCAGTTTAAATAATATATAGGTATATAACTTTTATTATTTATTTGGCTATCACAAAAACCTAACTGATATGAAACACTTGTTCCTATCAAGATCAAGGTCAATTGATGAAATTGATATTTAATTTGATGATATATTCTCATACGAGTATTATACTGTGGGTGGTACGACATTATTTTGTTACAGCAACAAATGCGCCGTACGGGGAATAAAACAGAAAAACTATTAACTGCATCCAATGCGTACGGGGAATAAAAGAGAAAACTATTATCTCAATAATTATTTGAGATAAGAACCTTTGAATTTTTAATAGTTTTTGTAGTTTAGCTTTAGTATTAGTGTTTGAGTAATTAACAATAAAAATCGGGCAGTTGATTTGACAATAAAGCAGCGAAAACATAGACTAATAGTAATGCATTTGTCGTTTTGTAACCGCATCGTTTATAGGTATATCCGGCAGAGTGGGAACGAACAGTGAACGTCTTTGTAGGTTTGCTTCCTTCTAGTAGATTTAAAGTTCCATGCCGTGCTCCAATAAAATTAAATAAATTATGGCACAAACAAAAAAAAAATTAATTAAACTATAATTACAAATAAAGGCAAATATATAAATTGCAATTTAATAAAAAATCATAATAAAAATAATAAATAAATAAAAAGTTTTATATTTTAACGGATGCCTATTGCTTGACATCAGCTTATATACGAGTATATACCTACATATATAGTATACTATTTTAAAAATAAACAAATATATTCACCTCTGCAGGTTTTCCAATCGCCGAAGCCATGATTGGAATTAATCTTTCCAGAAAATCCACAGGGATTTTATTTTTTGGCACATTTGTAAGAATATTTAGCAACGGCATCTTTAATTTTATTATATCCGCGTTATCTACTTGTTGTGTGTAGGTACGAGGTATTATTTTTAACTGCTGGCACTGGTCACATTATCAATGATTTATGTAGTGTTACCATTGGAAAAAAATATGTGTATTGCTAACATAAATATTATTTAGTAAACTAAACTCAAGAGGAAAACAACAGAAAACAAAAAGTATATTTTTGCATGACCTTGGATAAATTTAAATATAATATTCACTAAGAGCTACCTAAATGGGTCGTGTAAATCTATTATACTATTGTAATAGCTGTTGGCCGCACCAGAAATACTGAATTCTAAAAACGTTACATTATTGTTCTATTGCCTATTTGAAGTCGATCTGTCCTATTTATTAACCAAATAAATGTACCGATATTTTTATTTCACTGCTTCATAGATATTTATCAGTTAAAAACATATGACTTAAACTTTTAGTCGGCACATTTAAAAAAATGGGCACTTTTGTTGTATAAGTCGTATAATTTATTTATTTTATTTTACAAATTAGGTAGCATAGTCGTAACATTATATGAACATGCACCCCTGAATGAACACCTAAATGTATTTAGCATATCACAAGGATAAACTAAAAACTACCATGTTGGAATCAGAATCGGAGCACAAATCCTAACATTTTTTTCGACATAGGTACTGTGAATGTTTAAACGAGAGAGTCAAATATAACTCTAAGATCTTGAACTTCAGAAAGTCGACTGTGGCTGTATCTATATTGTAACTGTAGTTTAAGGTTTATTTTTGGTAAATGTAATAAATTGATAACATTACTGATATTTACATTTACTATTATGTTAGATACTAGCCACTCATGAATGTGAAGTATTAATGTAATTATGTAGACGTGTGCAATCAAGCGCAGCATTAATTCTAGAAAATAGGATGCCACCTTGATGACATCAGCATATGACTGACAGTTGCAACTAAATAAATCGGGAAAATCAAATTTGAACCTTGAGGAACGCCTGTAGTTAAAGGGAAAGGGCGAGAATCGTACCAATATACTGTTACCAACTGGGATCTTTGAAGAAGGTAGGACTAGACCCATGTCAGTAACTTACCATTTAAACTAAGATGATTTGCTATTGAAAGAAGAACATCGTGATTTACTATATCAAAGGCCTTTGAAACGCCCGTATAAACTAAATCAACCTGATTTTTTGCTCTAGAAAGGATTACACATATAGGATATATATTCGATTAAGTTCGAGTTGGTAGAGCAACCAAAAATAAAACCATGCTGGCTGAGATTAAGCCTATGTATTATATGATTCAAAAGTGTAAAGGATGTCTCATCAAGAACTTGAATTTAAAACCAGCCCAACATGGCCCGGTAAATCGTTACCGGGCCATGTTGACAAATTTTTTTGGCAAGAATTTTGACGAAATTTACTTAAATAAGTTATATAAATAACTTGACATTAACCCCTTGTTAACAGATTTATTAAAAATAATAGTTGTGTGGACAAAGCAGATGCACACAATCTTATAAAAATTGATGCCATCGAGTCCGGCATTTTTGAAATATTAAAAGTCTTTAGGGATTGTAGGTAATATAAATAGATCATCGACAAATTGACATCGGAAAATGCAATGCTTTGGTAAGGTAGGTAATATAAATAGATCTGCCCCATTATCGACCAATATAGTACATATTATGAAGCAGATTGTTGGTGATAGCGCTGTACTAAATGTAAAATATTTGAAAAAATAATGTTAAGTCAATTATTAATACATTTTAATAGAAATAAATTATTACATAATCATCAATACGGGTTTACAAAAGGTAGAAATACAACAAATGCTGGTACTAGATTGATTGAGGAAATATTTAGTTCATGGGAAAAGTCTCAGGATCTTATTGGTGTTTTCTGCGATCTTTCGAAAGCATTTGATTGTGTAGATCATGAAACTCTGTTAGGTAAGCTGGAATTTTATGGAGTTGGCGGAGTAGCGTTAAATCTGATACGGTCATACCTAACAAACAGAACACAATGTGTCAACATTGATGGTAGTGTTTCTAAAGGATCTCTTGTGAAAATGGGAGTTCCCCAGGGATCAATTTTAGGGCCTTTTCTCTTTCTTGTATATATAAATGACCTTCCACACATGGTACAGGAAATAGCGCAGATAGTGCTGTTTGCTGATGACACGTCACTATTATTTAAAGTTGATAGGAAAGACAATATATTGTCAGTAGCAAACAATACTCTGACTATGGTTTCTGAATGGTTTACGGCAAACAATTTGGTTCTAAACCCTAAAAAGACCAAGTGCCTGAAATTCTCTTTGCCAAACGTTCCAGTAGTCAACTGTTCACTTAAATTAGGCGGCACTGAGCTGGAATTTGTTGACTCCACTATGTTTTTAGGAATCACGATCGATTCCAAACTGCAGTGGAGAGCTCACATAAACACTTTATCTAAAAGATTGAGCTCAGCTGCATATGCAGTCAGAAAGATCAGACTTTTAACTGATGTAGCAACAGCCAGGCTTGTGTACTTTGCTTATTTCCACAGTATTATGACTTATGGTCTTATTATCTGGGGCTCAGCTGCAGACATAGAAACAATATTTATCCTTCAAAAAAGAGCTATTAGAGCTATGTATGGCATGAAGACCCGCGAATCCCTTCGGGAATTTTTCCCTAAAATTGAAGTAATGACACTGCCCTCCCAATACATATTTGAAAATTTATTATACGTTAAGAAAAACTATACTACGCTTAATAAAAACGCAGATAGGCATACTCGTAACTTAAGAAATATAAACAAAATTGATATACCAAAATTTAGATTACAAAAAACTAATAAATGTTTCCTAATATACAGTATCAGGTTATTTAATAAATTGCCAAATTCAATTATAGAACTTAATGATATAAAATTTAAAAATTGTATTAAGCAAACTTTAATAGCAAAAGCATATTACAAAGTTAATGATTATATTAATGACAGAGACGTCTGGAAACATACCTCCCTGCGACTGGAATCTCTCAACTAATAAATGTGATGCAGTAATAATTCATTACTAAGTACTTATTATATTATTTTTATTCTACATTAGGTAATTTGTTATATTTGGAGAAGGTAATAACTTGTTATTACTATTTTTTTTTTTTGTTTTTATTTATTTTTAATATTAAGTATTTTGGCTAGGTAATATACCTACTATTGTTTTTCATATATTTAAATTATTATTTTGTTAACAGAGCTACATAATACGAATCCGTTTTCGATGTTTGCGCGTGTCTCAGATTCTATAATGCATATGGCCTAGTAATGTGTCCTAGTAATATGATGTGTCCAGCGGATTTCCTCTCCTTTGAAGGTCATTGCAGTGGTGGCGCGTGTGCCGGGTTCTGGTCTGCACCCTAAGGGCCTGGTTGAGCAGGAGGATGGCTGACACATACGTTACGTCCGTGATCGGGTGCTGCTGTGGGGGCCTTGGATCTTCGCTGGACATGCATAGTTTAATTATTATGTTAAAAGCGGAGGTCTCGCAAAATTGTCGGATAGACTAGCGCGGGCATCGGGGGGCTTTGGTGTTTTGTGATTCTGTACTACCTCTATATTGTAAAAAAATGGTTTATCTGCTATGGGGTGTTCTACTCGTGCTCTTCAGCAGGATGAGGGTAAATTATCATATATAAAATATCACATATTATAAGCTAGTAAATAAGCATATCTCCTGATGGTCAGGTACATATGTGGAACGCCAGAGTTTTTTACTTGCTGGTGCCTTTTTCTCCGGGGTGTCTCTGGGGGACCAACATGCGGTTAGTGTTTGCGCTCTGATTGATACATTTTTGTACTTTTATATTAATTATTACTTATAGTGGATATTTGGGGCGTAGATATAATCTGTTAGGTTGGTCGGCTCGGTGGCACCTTTGCATGGCAGATAACGATGGACAGGTCAATGGAACCAGCTAACCACCTAGTCTTACACTGGTTGGTTATGTGGTGTGTGTTCGGTTTGGTTTCTAATTATCTTATGTATGCAAAAGCCTAACCAAGCGCACACTTAGACCTTATACTAAATATAGTTTTTTTTTTTTTTTGACTATGCATAAATACCTGTAAAGGTTTACATGAAATAAATATTTTTGACTTTGACTTTGACTTTGACTAAAATATACATTTAGTACAGCGCTAAAACGTTTTAATGTTAAGTACTAAATCCCGCTCTATGCCAGTGATGTAAGATTTAAAATAGTTATTCATGATAGTTTTGGTACAAAATCTAAGTGATACAAATATATCCCTATCAGACATCATCGTATTGACACGAGGATTGAAACTTATTAAATTCTTACATTTAATTATTCTAATAGGAATTCTTTAAATTACTTACTTTTCTTTAAATTTACCCTAAATTTCGGGTAAATATTTATGAATGGTATAGGTACATTCTGATAATATATTATTATGATAATATAAGTTACGAGTGTAGATAACTGTTGTCATATGAGCAAAACAAAGATTATTTTTTATATTAAACAAGCAGAGAATTTGTATTCAAGTGACAAATACCTATGTGGTCGAGGAGTCAGCAGAAAAAAAAGACATATTATGTATATAAGACAGACATCGACTGAATGTTAGATAGAATTTGTAGTAGGTAAATCTATAACCACTATGTACCTATCAGACATTCTTTGAGACGGTAAGGCTGATAAGTGAATCATCATCTATTTTATGGTTTCTCAAGCTATCTTAATTATCTACAGTGTAGATTCTTCACGATACAATATACTTTCTACATACCAATAGCGTAATTTAAAGCATAATATAGATAATAAAAGATTATATTACTTATTTCTATAAATTTACAATATCATATTTTAAAATTATAAATAAGAAATTTCCTTATGATCCTTCAAAACTGCGCCCAAATGTTTTCCAGCGATATTCATTATCATGTTTGTGAAATGACAAAAAAATCCTAAGATGTTTCTTGTATTTATCTTTTTTTTTATTATTTTGAAGCTACAGGTGGCACCTAGATTATAGCTCGACCTCTATTCATGGGTCACACCGTCCGGTCTCTTGCCATCTTCAAGGTTCAGACCCACAGGCCAGAAACAAGAGATCTTCTTATAACATAATAATGTTATTGTGTCTAGGTATTAAGCCAACACTCCAGGTAAACCATGGTGACCGCATGATGTGACCACGGCTCCGCAAATGCAACTATGAGGATGACAAATCGGTGCGCCTATCCTGAGGGACACCGCTATTCTAATAGTTTGCAGGTCGAATAAAGTTGCCAAGGTAAGCGATGGAACTATATTCATTTGTTTGTTTTATTGGAGCACTGCATGTGACTTTGTATCTACCTGATGTTAAGCAGACCTACATAGTCTATGAATAGGGTCGATCAATAAATCGTCGTTTAACAATATTGATCACTCCCACTATGCCGGCTAAATGATGCGGTTACACAATGGGCGACGACAAAGACGAATAGTATATTTAAATATACTGCCTTATCGTCAAATCAATCGTCATTTCGTAATCGCACCATGAAAGGACCTTGACAAGATATCGATGCAGTAAACTCCGGAAAACCGTTGAACCCATAGACTAAAACCGAAACATGACTAGGTCAATTGACGGTTTTTGCATATGTATGGGCGGTGGTAACAATTCCAGTCGGTCGGCCTAGCGAAGTTATAGTGCTTTCTACCAGTTTTATGGTAATATCGAATGATCCCGATTTTACTATAATATAAATACTAATCCGTAAATATTCCAATAAAGTAAATCCATTTTTTTTAAATTAGTTTAGCTAAAATATTTAGTAAGAGAATAATTAGGAGTTTATTCTGACGGTAAAATATTTTTAGGCGTTTTAAAAAGTATTCGATTTTCTTAGGGATATTTTACTCTTTTAAGAATATAGAAACATATATTTTCTTCAAATTGTTCCAATTCATATAGTAATATAGTTATTTTGGCAGGAAATGGATTGAACACAAGCAAAGGAGACTTGTTGGACAGTGTAGATGTTTTGTCACAATTTTGAGTAATAAAATATGTTACATTATGATTTCACCTCATCTAATAAACGTACACATATTATAATACATATTTAGTAAATAAAATTGTACTATATTTGTTTACTTTATTTGATAATAACACATCTGTTAAAAATATTAATATGACCCAGGATAGCTTTAAACTACCCATGAAGGCTACATGCTACATCGGTAAGTAGAAAATAATATATTATTAAGTCATACATACACACACACACACATATACACACTACATCACCGTTTAGTAGTATTAATAATGTTTTGATAAAATCATTATTTTCAACGTATAGTATTGCCATTCAACGTGGCAAGTTTGTTAGGTACCATTCCAAGTATATAAAGATACTTTTTATTTAGTTTAGTTTAATTTTAATTTTTAGGTATGTATTAGATTATTATATCATTATTATTATTATTAAGTTTATTTTATTTTACTATTGTTAAATTACATTTTTTAAATTACATTTTTTAAATTACATTTTTTAAATTATATTCATGTTATGTTCAATAAACAATGTGTTACATACATACATATCATCACGGATGCCTTACGGCGCCCGAAACCGCTTAGACGGCCCCAGGGTACCCAGCGGAGGGGTTTTTAATCCCACCTCATCGTAGCCGATGGTATGAGTCTACACCGAACAAGTGGCTAGCTCGTCGCGATGTTTTGAATAGACTCAATAACCCATCTATAAACAGTTTCACAGGCTGGTATAGTGAAACCGGGACCGACAGCTTAACGTGCTATCCGAGGCACTATAGTAGTGTTGTCAAACTAAATGTACATATTTTTTTTTATTAAAAACTCATTGGGTCACACAGGGATTCGAACCAGGGACCTTAGTGTTTTTAAGTCCAAGGTCTAACCAACTCAGCCACCACGTATATAGTCAACAATGTGTTACCTACATGATAATATATATATATATATATAAAAAGCGGCCCAGCCTAGTGGTTAAGTCACTGCGCAACTGATAACAAGGTTAAGCGAATGACAACAAAGCCGGCCTGAGATGGGTGACCGCTTTATACAACGAGGCTATTTCATCATAAATACCGCAACAAGCTCGCCACTTGTTAGGTGTTGCCTCCGAATACCATCGGCGAAATGAGGATGGGTTAATCCCTCCGCTGGGACCCTGAAGCCGTTTAAACGGTTCTCGGGAGCCAAATAGGCACCTGTGATGGTATTTATTTATTATATATATATATTATTGCATTATATTTAACTACTGACTAATATCTCTTGGCTAATCTTATCCCTAAAGAAGGTCATGCTTTGAAACTATTTCGTTAAAAATATATTTTTTTATTACCAGATTAGTACTTTTAGGGCATGTAACGATTTTATCTCCCACGCATTTGATTCTTTTATTACTTTCCATTGCCAAATGTGATCAAACGACCCAAATTTCAAACAATAGAACTCTTCAATGTTGCATAATGTTCTAAATTTAAATAAAAAAGAATTTACTATTCACCTGCTGATCGACTGGTCTTGATTTGGATTTTGTTTGTTGTCATTATTTTACTTTGTAAGAAGTTTTGAGCTTCATTTTGCTGCTTTAGACATTTTATTTTCTTTTTAGACAAATCAATAAAACTCGTCACAAGAAATAAGCAAATTTTATTTTATTTGCCCGCTTACATCAAGTGGTTATCTATACTTATATAATAAAAGGTAAAGTTTGTGAGGTTGTAGGGGCTACTCTCTGGATCTACTGAATCGATTTAAAAAAATCTGTTGTTAGTGTTGGATGGCTCATTTAACTAAGAAGGCTATATAACTTCACGCTACGACCAATAAGAGCGGAGCATAATGAAAAATGTTGGGAAAACGGGGAAAATTTGTTCTTTTGAGAGCTTCCGTTGCGTGGCCAGACAAAGTTGCGCGGGTCAGCTAGTATATATATATTAATTTAGTTAGAAACCTCACATAACCACGTGTGACGCGGCACGTCAGTAGGGTGCGGTTACATAATGGGTGGTTGAATTGACGATATGACAGCGAGTATATTAAAATTCTCGTAATGCAATTCTTTTTTGTCGCCGCCCATTTCGTAATCGCATCATTTGTCCGGCATAGTGAAGGCGTTCAATGCTGTTTAAGAACAGTTATTGATAGACCCCATTTATGGACTTTTTAGGTTTGCTCACCACCAGGTAGATGCAAAGTCACATGCCGTGCTCTAATAAAAAAGTAACGCATACGCACGCCGGTCGTGTGCCGTTTTTGCAATATAGTCACGAACACGAAATTGTGGGCGCTTGTAGTTGCTATGCTAGTTTAGTATATATGATGGCGACGATACAATTATGCGGTGAAATTATTAATTAAGCAAACATAATATTATTATTTTCATTGATGAAACACTGGTTACTGGAGCGATGTGGCTGGTGATGGGTCCTCTGCTATGATTGGATTGGTTGTTGACGATCACAACTCAATAAGGAGAGTTAGTAGAAAACCTTGAAAGAAAATCACGCTCGCACGTGGTCGCGTTCGGTGGAACCTCGTGGAATAGTGCAAGGAGGTCATCGTACGAGGAAGAAATAGTGCCTTAAGGCTGTTCCTTCTTTAAATTTTAACAATTTCAACCCTGGGCAAAAAATATACAGTGTTAAGAACTGGACCCTCCGTTAAAAATTGGTAGCTCAAAAAAATATTTAAAAAAAACCCTAATAACAATAAAAATAACCTACCATAGAAAAATAAAATTATAACAAATAAATTTCTTCCAAATCACTGTCAGAAACGCAGACGGTCTCCAAAAGACTCTCTGCATTTCCTCGATGTAAGTATAGCTAAACTTATAAGTTTTCCGAGGAACGATCCAGCCCTTTGGTCACCTGATGTTTCGACCGTTTTAATAATTTCCTAAACATTTCATGGGCCCCCGGCCCCCACGGTCCCATGGTCTCTACTCCTAACGGCACAAATACATACTGTCCAGTGAGATTTCAGTATTTCCGCCGTTTGAGACTTTCTACAGAGAAAGCGGTAGAGCCAACCTTTTGAGAGGTTCCGGAAAGGTGCGAGGGTGCAAATGTGGCGTCTCACACTAGATATCTCCCACCTTTCCAGGGCACTAAAGTCATTCCATCAGGTCTCTTGCCATCATTCCGGGACAAACCATTGGGTTCTAAAATAGATGGCACCGGAATAGTGACAATTACGAGCCCGATGGATTATTTGATTTAGTTTGGGGTATCGCCTAAACCTTCCAGCACTGCAGCAACATGACAAACCGTGGTGGCCGAGTTTATAATATACATTAATAAATATAAAGAATACAAACGTTAATATATAAATACTTAAAGAGTTACACGAGGGTAGTAATTTCTGCAAAAGTTTTAGTACAGAGCGGTCGTGGTCGTTTTTTGTGTGCGTGTGGTGGTGGCAAGCTTCACAACCCTCGACATTCCACTTCTTCCCGACTGCTGCTCTCCTGGTACATTCGTAACGTCCATCGCATGTTTTTATTTAGTCAGTCCAACTCAAAAGAGTTCCTCTACATAGGTTTTAATGGGACCGGAATAGTGACCATGTTAGATAGGGGCTACGACTACATAACCACAGGTCATACGGTTATGTTCTACTAAGTATTTGTGTTATATAATAATTCCTCGCGTGCATGATGGCAAATGATATTTTGCAATTTTGACGGCGATTCACTCGTCAGATAATCAAGATTGCACATCCGCCGTTTAGGGTGGTTAGTACAATTCCTAGCTAGCAACCATGAGTGAAATTATGGCGACATAATACTTTGTAGAGTGGACGACAATGTATATTAAATATTTTAGGTGAGAAATCACAAATTCACAATAACTCTACCACAAGTTTTTGTAAAGATACTTTACAATAGTCGCTAGTAACTATAGATAGGAATCAACCAATAAGAGAAGTTTATTTGAAAAATAAAACGATCCCTATGGTTGATCCCTATCTATAGTCACTAGCGACTATAGAATAAACTTTTTGCAATATATATAACGTGTGCCTTACGGCGCCGGAGACTGCCTAGACGGCCTCAGGCGCCCCAGCGGAGGGGTTTTTAAATCCCACCTTGTCGTAGCCGATGATATGAGTCTACACCGAACACTATGATAGTGTTGTTAAACAAATGTACATATATTTTTTTAGATTAAAAGCTCACACCGGGGTTTGGTCCCGTGACCTAAGTGTTTTTAAGTCTAAGGTCTAACTCGGCCACCACGTGTATTGTACAGTTACTAACTACTAAGGTTTTTTAATACCTTACGTTTTATTTACCGCCTCTGAGGCTCTCTTGTTTCTTATTATCTTAACTTTAATACTTGAGAAATCACTATTAAAGTCGCTTGATTTTTGGTAACAGGGTTAAATAAAGCGCTCATATTAGAGGGTCTTCACGTTTTAACGTACACAAAACACGTGGTAAAAAGCTATTAAAGTCTAGTTGGCATTCGGAAGTCATGGTTTCCATCTCCACTCATGACAATAGAAATTAGTAGGTTTTCCCGTACAGTATACGGATCAACGTAACCATAGATGCAGTAGTCGGAGGCGGTCGATATTCCGTATAAATTGTCGTCATACGGAATCTCAGCCGCCTTCGTTCAACAGCAATTTTTTGCAGTCAGTTAAACTAGTCGCATAAAAAATCCCAGTAGTTCAACTGCTTAGTTTAATGAGGGTAATTATTTGACCCCAAAAGTAAGCAAAAAATCTATGCAAAAAATTTTGCCGCTATCTCTTTGGAAAACAAATCTCACACGAGCCGTACAATTTTCCGGTATAAAAAGTGGCCGTTGTGCTACTTCAGACTGTAATCTATATATTTCTGAGCCAAATTTCATCGAGATCAGTTCAGACTTTATGGCATGATTGAGTAGGTCACTAACATTTATAATATTAGAAAAAAAAATCATTTTAATATTTTCCACGGTTTGATTTTTGTTTGTATGGCCACTGAAAAATCAAAACTGCGAGCTATTATCAAATACGAAATGCATCCTAGCACATACGCGTTTTCAACGACGTTTTTGGACGAGATGCGCAAGTGAACGCATACTGCTTTTTTGAGATTGTTCGCAGTAGAATTTACGCACATTGTGTTGACAACGGCGTGACAACAGGTAAATATAGGGGCGTCAAAGACGTATGCATTTCGAGTCTATTTTAATATCTTTCGATATCGAGATAATTTCTCGTCAAATCAATCGCCAGTTTCGTAAGCTTACCATGAAAGGAGACTACCACCTCCACAAGAAATCGATTCAGTAGTCTCGGTTCCGGAGACTACTAAAATGTACACACAGACTAAAACCGAAACATGACTAGGTCATTTGACGGTTTTTGCATCTGTATGGGTGGTAACGAGTCCGGTAGGACGGCATAGCGAAATAATAGAGGCCTTCCGTCCACCTAAACAGCAATAATAAAAATAAAATTTTAAAGTATTAAAAAGAATAAAAACTTTATAAATCCTTATAAATACAAAAGAGAAAGCCTCATTGACGTAATATACATAAAAAGAAATTTTAAAACAAAAATAAATGACTGACTACGTAGAAATAAAATTCAACTTGCAACAAAGCTTTAATTCAAATCCTTTCAGACATTGTTTTTCAAACCGTTTATTGAACCAATGGCAATAGCATACCGGATACTGTAAAAAATTCAGAAATTTTGGACATATTTAAAAATGGATTAGTCAAACTAAAAGTAAAAAAAATGTAGATTGGATTCAAAAGGATCAAGATTGATACACATTAGGACACAATTTAATAGGCGGTTTATGAAAGATTTTTATTTTTCTAATTATAAGATACTTTAGACTGGATTGTTGTCCTTGAAATACGTGAGTTCCATTCATTTTTCATAGAATATTTGTGGTTTACCTACCTATAGGTTTACCGTATAATTTTGTGGTTAGTTCTTTTAACAATTTGTTCGTGTTCTTTGATATGAAGTAAGTACATAAATATTATATATTCATACAAAGGACGGTAAGAAAGTAAATATTAGTAAAAAAAGGTTATCGAAAAATAAAAATGTGTCTTCAATGTATTTTGATGTAAGTTTTTTAACGCTGTTCAGACATTTTCACCCTTGGCTTGGCCTTCAGAGCCTTCACATTAAAATTACATGCTTCTTGCGCTGAGCTCACATACGTGCCCCTATATTTGTTACATAGCATCTGATCTGCTCAAGTTGGTATAGTGAAACTGGGACAAACAGCTTAAGGTGCTCTCAGAGGCACTATACTGGTGTCGTCAAACAAATTAACTTTTTTTTTATTAATAATTAATTGGTACACATCGGGGTTTAAACCGGGGGCTGAGGTATAACCAACTCAGTCACCACATGCTTGTTATGTATACGTGTTTATAGTTTTTATTTTATTTCTCAAACAAATTATTATTATATTTACCTATTAAGAAATTTATTAATTTATAATCTAGCATTTTGCAATAAAAGAAGAAAATCTGTTATAGTTTCTGTAAAAATAGATTACTTACCTATAATTATAAAAGTGTATTAAACCTAAATTAAAATCCTTTTATTAAAAGAAAATACGTTAGCATTGTCACCGGAGTATCAACACGACGAAATTGCTACACGAAGTACGTCGCCATTGACGACGAGGTGTTGGGGGAACAGAACCCTTCCGGTCGCTACCCTGACGTAGTCTGGACGGGGTGGGGCTTCCAAGAAGATGTAACACGGTTACAGATTCACAGCCACCTATTCTATACTAAAATTTCTAACTAAACTTTGTTCGTCTACAGTGAATCTCGCTAAATCTATGGGACTTTCACTAGGGTTGTCATCTTATAATTTTTATACTATTTTTTTTTATTATTAAAAAATCTATGTGTTAAATAAACATGCTCCAGTCCTGACTCCTGACTGATTGACTGACTACGTATTTATCATTGCTTAGCCACAACTACTGTAGCTAGAAATATGTTTTTTATTAAACAATAACTTTTTTCTATATTGACGGTAAGTCCTATATTAAGGAATTTATAAATTTTCTGGAAACTTAATATCTCGGTACTGGAAGGTGTACAACTGTCTTTAGTGAGACTAAAGGCACCTTTATACTATATTGGTTTTAGGGGTATATAATTAATTTTGTTTAAAATTCTTTATTGCCAAAATTTTACATAGGCAAACCTATGCAAAGGCTGTTCTACTAGCAAACAGTGATATACATGACAAGAAACATGAAACATTTAGGAATGGACGGGATTTATTTTTATGCAAACCCCTAATATGACGGAGCAGGGTCGACAAAAGCTAAAATAGCATATTGTACACTCGCGGCCAAATAATACGGGGCAGTAAGAAAAACTACAATGACTCTTATAATAAGTTTAAAAAAACAAGACCAACTATTGGAAACATTATCCTCGGTATACTCTTCGTCGTCCATCATGTGAATACAACATAAATCAGAATACATTACTCTTGCGCATTGTAATATTGCTGTAATATTGCTGCCTGAGGCTCTACCATGGGTTTGCCCATTGTAACAACGTAACGTATGCGTATACGTAAGCAACAACCAATAGGATCGCTTTATTCAATCCTGTTAACAACAATAAAACGGCCCTATTGGTTGTTGCTCACGTATACGCATACGTTACGTTGCTACAATGCGCAAACCCATGGTAGAGCCTCTGATGTTCCCTTAGAAGATTTGAACCATTTGCAGGTCTATGTGGGTTCAAATTAGCTTCAAGTCGCCGCTTTACAGTCCGCTCGCTTCTGTCGTCTCTACGGGTCTCCCAAAATTGTTTTTTCACTTCATCAGCAGTGAAGCACCGATTTTGGAGCATGGGCGTAATAATAAACCGATTTTCTCTGCCATTTCGTCTGCCAGTTTCTGGTCTTCCTACGTTCTGCCAAGTTTCTTTTAAAACGACTCGCTGCACTGTAGAAAGTGACACGCAGAAGTCAGCAAAGCCCAGCAAGAATTACAATTCTTGTTGGGCTTTGCTGACTTCTGCTTTCTTCTGTCGTGTCGATATGCGTACATTCTTCTGGTGTTAGCGACATGAAATTAATTCAATAATGATGGTGACAAACGCCAATGATCACCTTTTATCATTTTCATTTGACAGATGAAGTGAGAAAACAAGCAAAGGTAAAAGAATTTCGACATTTTATTTCTAAATTTAAGATTATTATTATTTAACTTTTTTAAATTACGTTGTAGATCATTTAAGGTTTTATATCATAAGATATTAAATTTTTTTGTAATTTAAAGTTTTTTTTTTCGTGCGAAAAATGGTACTTTTTAATTTGAAAGTTACAGTGATTTTTGTCATCGACCTGTTTTATTTGATAATTTTATATAAAAAAAGATTCTGGAATTATCTGATGAAAATCTAGAACATTTTTTAAGAAAAAAAGAAAAAAATTATGCAAGCAGATGGCAATTACCACATTTTTAGGGTTCGGTGAGAACGTTCGACTGACGGCATCAATACATATATATTTTATTGCTTCCCATATATTTATAAAATAGATATCTGGTGACCAAAGTGCTGGCTCGTTCTTCGGTCAACGTATTAGCTTCGCAATACAACGAGGTAACGCAGCCAACCTTTTGGGGACACTTCCTTCAGCAGCGATCTGGATTTTTGTTGTAATATATTTGTTTTATAATTTATTAGGGGTTTATTTTGTTAGTTTTCAATATTTTTTTATTACTTAATACTATAAAATAGATTGTATAATTATAGGTATAGGTAAAATGTAAAAAAATAATTATGGAAATTAAGAAATCCTTAAAAAATAAATTAACAAAAAAAATAAAGGTTTAAGAGAGAGAAAAAATCGAATCCACTGCGTACGAGATTTCAGTGTGTCAAAAACAGATCATCGTTATTATTCAGGTAAAATTAAAATTACATTCATTCAAGATTTCTTTCAACAATATTCCAAACGTATTGTTCCTTGCCAAATATTCCTGAATTTGGCACCCCTAAGGCAGGGTGGTATTGATCGCTTTTGCTGAAGTGCTAGAAATGCCTTCATCTCTTTCTAACTCACAGGAGTCAATGTATACATTAAAAACCTAATTTTATTAAAAACTATTGAGTTTTATTATTAAACAATAATTCTAATGGATAAAACATTATAGTTATCGTCATTTCAAATCATAATTTCGTGAATTTTGTTTCTTTTTCTATATTAAAAAAAATAAAGAAAGGTTTGATCCTATATCGCACTATCGAAAACTCGTAGAGGTTTCAGTATATAAAGAAATTCCAAATCTATACTGTTGTGGGAGTCCATGGTTACACAGGAAGTCGCTTTGCTAAGTCGCTTGAGTACTTAGCATCCGTCATTCTGGAGGAGGAAGGGGGCCCTTTAAGGGACAGCCTAGTGTCCCGAACCCAACTGTGTATCCACTTTGACTCCCCTTTTGCATTTTTTATTATTTAATATTGATTATTTTTTTTTATACTTATTTAATCTATACTAGTATTATAAAGCTGAAGAATTTGTTTGGTTAAACGCGCTAATCTCAGGAACTACTGGTTCGAATTGAAAAATTATTTTAGTGTCGGATAGCTCATTTATTTGGGACGGCTATAGGCTAGATAACATACGCTACGACCAATAGGAGCGGAATAAAATATTCCTTTTGAGAGCTTTCGCTGGTTACATTCCTTCGCGCGACTGAAGTGCCCCGTTCAAAGGATTTATTTCGTGACACATACTTTACACGAACTTTTAAAAAGCATTACGGATTTCGGACGGCTGGAACTAAAAATCTGTAGTATTTGAAACTTTTAAATATAAAGTCTCACAACTTATATACTACCTAAATATTTTAATACCCTCTGTACCTATGAGTAAGTATGGTATAAAGGTACTAACTAAACAAACTAATGTAAAAAAATGTTAAGTTCATCTAATGGTAATGATAAAAAATAATAAAATGCATACGAAAAACTATTTGTAGTTCAACTTTTAGTATCTAAAATAATTCATGCATTTAAATAAATAGTAATTTATTACACATAAGTAATTCTAATATAAAATAAATTAAAAATTAAATGTAGATTACCTTCTAGACTTACCCCTATTAGTCGTAGTAGTGTAATATTATGTAGCCTTCCTCGATAAATGGGCTATCCAACACTAAAATATTTTTCAAAATCGGTTCCTACAAAAGGAGGTAATCTACTGAAATCACAAATTTTACCTCTTGATAATATTATCATTATATTAAGAATATAAATATAATAAATTAATTCAAAAAAAGTATATCTCAATAAAACAAAACATAAGGCATAATTAATAAAATAATGTTATAATAAAATAATATACTTACTATAATTAGCAATTTTAAATTAAAAAAGGCATTAAATTTCCTCCGTTGCCGCCGAAACATTTAAACACTAGCGGCATTGCCGCGCTAGATTTCCAGTAAAATTTTCTAGTATTATGTCTAATATATACATATTATATATATAGTACATAGTCCTACTAGGTACAACACTCATATATGTACGTAGCTAGTATAAATGTTTGTATACAGTTTGTTTGGCGTTGTATCCGGAGGTCGTGGGTTCGATTCCCACCCATGGCAAAAATATATTAGTACGTTTTTCTGTACTGTTTGTCATGGTCTGGGTGTTTATAAAAATATAATATGTATTATATTGTTGCTTCTGGTACACATAGTACAAACTTAGAGCTTAGTTTGTGACTAGAGCAATATGTGTAAATTGTCCTACATAATAAAAAAAAAAAGTATTCAACAATATACTAACTAGCATTTGTCAATCTTTTCGCTAGATAATAATTAAGATTTCTAGAGATTAAGTAATATTCAGCTCAAAAAGAATATTGACATAGCCTCTCATGTCGAGTTAACACAACATCTATTGAATCAACTCCTTTTGAATCATTATTTCTTAGGTAATAATAATATTTAAATGTTACATACAGTGATGAAATATTTGTACGAGATTTTTTTTCAAGTACTACCTATCACGGTCTATCAAGAAACATAATATATATATACTACCTATTACGGTCTATCAAGAAACAAGAGTATCACATCGCTTTTAAGGGGTAGGTAGAGAGTAATGTACACCGCTTTGCACGATCTTTACTTTCTTTACTAGCTTCATCCACATCCACCAAGGTGCAGGTGCGTCTGGTTGTTATACTTTGTCAGTTAGGTTCTAGAACGTTTTTTTGACAGTTCTCACAAATTAAGTCGAATATATTGACATCTGTTTTAAATTTGTGTACCTAAATATATATACTTAATACATCACATTTATTTTTCTTATTAAATTGTTAGTAATTAGCTACAAATTAAAAGTTTTTTTCCGGGGAAAAACATATTTTGGGATGGAATTAGGTCAGCAGTCAGATACGAATTTTGAAAACGTTAGATTATCGCTATATAGTCTATGTGGTAATTTTATTACATACTTTATTTTACTATTCCCTTATAGTATATATTATTTTTTTAGAAATAAAAATGCAATGAAAAAAATCCTGGTAGGTGGGACTCTATACGAGTGAAGTTAGAAGTCCTAGTTTCTACTAGATGGCAGAGTAGTCTGTTTTTTATTTTTACTTTTTTCAGTATTTTATATTTATGCATTTTTATAAATTCCTCATTAGGAAAAAAATCCTTCTAACTTCACTCGTATAGAGTTAATAGAAGAAAGCTAATAGAGGGCGTCTGTGTATAAGTAGATAACAAGCAATGACAAAATTCGTGAGGGGTGACTGGAACCTGGTTGGCTCAACGGTTGAGCGCCTTGCCGCGATAGCGAGGTTCGTGGGTTCGAGTCCCACCCACCAGGATTTTGTTCATTGCATTTTTATCTTTAAAAAAATAATATAAGTTTATCCTTATAGTATATATATAAACCAGCAAGGGGTTATTCCATAGCCCCTTGATCCACGTTATAAAAACTCCTGCTTGATAATGTTTTAAACAATCTCCAGCACGCACCTTAAAAAATGTTTTCGTGCAAAAAATATGATAAGTAGGCCAAAGAAGATATCTATAATAATAATAAAAAAATAATCATATTGCTTCATATGTGGTTCAAAAACACAAAAACGGTCAGAGAGATAATAATAATGTTTTTAACAAAACTTTTCTAATATTTAGTAACCCTTAAGGGGTTTTCTAATTCTCTATCTTATGACGTTATTCCGTTTGATGAGATAACAAAAAACTGTTATTGTTTAAATAGTTATTATATTTTAGTACACAAAAATAAAATATGAGAGAAATCTCTATTAATACTCGCAGGTACAAAAATATTATGGGAACGACAGCTTTAATTCCAAAGATACAAAGTATACATTTTATATATGAGAATTTAAAATGCAATATTTACTGATGTATTTAGCACCATATACAGAAACTCTTTTAACTTGAATCTTATGCAATAAACCAAAGGTTTTTTAATTTAAGATATATGTACTTTTGTTTGATAGCATCACTATAATCTTCAGAGAAAAGGGAAACTAGTTTATAGAAAAGTTTTTTTTTGCGGTAGGAGGAGTAAATCTTTTAATGATGCCACTACCCAGAGGTGCAGTGGTCATATCCGATTCCAGCTGGGAGGTGACCCAGTGGTGTACGTCCTAAAACCTCCCCCCTATACTATCCACTGACTTGTCCCGTGACTTTGGTATTGTGATAATTTATTTATAGAAATGTTATTCAGTCTTTCCGTACACAACCTCGTATCCCTTTTTTTTATTTTTTTAGGCTCTGAGTTTAACCTTAAGCTTGTCTGATGGAAAGCAACGATGAGGTCGACGATTTAGCACGTACCTACTTACTATAAAAAGGAAACTATCACCTCAATAAGAAATAAATTCAGTAGTCTCCCGAAAACCGGTAAACTCAGAAACTAAAACCGAAACATAACTAGGTCACTTGATGGTTTTTGCATAATTGCTCCAAGTGACAAAGACAAACTTGAACCCCTGAAATACATTAATAAATAAGCAGCGTAATAGAGATATAATATTTCACACAAACAATTTAATATTGTTATTATACTCAACAAGTTATATTGGCATATAAGAAAAGAAACTATGGCACTGCCCTAGGGTACAGAGTTACATAACTACTGGATACTTCACCTAAATGTCGAAGCTTCGACTTGGTTTTTATTTTAATGACTCCTCGAACGGACGTCATTAACTTCATCTGTTACATGACTTAAATGTACACTTCGATTTGGTTCTTAATTACTTTGATAATAAGAGCTATAGTGGTGTGCTTACAGTTTAACAATTGACATTTCGAAGAGTCTGGGTGGGACAACTTATGTTGCTAACACAATGTGCATGAACACGCGCTGCTTAAAAAAATATAGAGGCCGAACTTTTTAAACATTAATAACTAGAATTTATAAAATGTAAGAATCCAAGGAGCTGTCCTTGGATTCTTACATTTTATAAACCAACGACATCGGGCCTATCAATTTCTGTATATGTTGACAGGAAAATATACGCAAAACAAATATTTCAAAACAAGTATTTATTATTAAATGTTGTTATTTTAGCTACGTGTGTCTGGTCACAATGAATCTGTCTTTTCCTGGAATCTACCTTGATTTAACAGTTTTCCAACAAGATACAGTGCATAGTCCTATTGGAACAATGTATAAGACTGTATAGTCCAAATATAATATGAATAAGGATACATAACACACCGTTGTGCCTTTGTTCTAATATATTCATGATATTATAATAATGATAATAAATATTTAATATTCGTTAAAAATAAATTATTAACAACAAATAAATGACCTAAACAAAATAACAATATAATTTATGAAATAAACTTACCCAGAAATGTATATATAAATAAATACAATAATGAAGTTTAAATACCTACTACATGTCCACAAATTTTGCCTCGGTCTAAAAGTTCCCATAACACTGACAGCATTGCCTTTTTGGACTATGGGTTACCTAAATAATTTAATAAAAATAATAAACTTATTATAGTAAAAAAAAAAACTCTCGTCTTATTATTACTAACTAATAACTTAATTTACTATTATTTGGCAAAAATCTTTAAAGTACATACATTCAAAAAATACAACGGTATATCAATTCAACGGTGTTTAGTTTTTAACTTACACCCTTATCTTATCAAAATAATAAAAGTTTGTAAAAACGTCTTTAAATATTTTTGATATGAAAAATAATATCATGTAAATCATATTTAAAAAATAACTTTTATATCTTCCAGTCGCCCCATGTCGGCTCACTTGTTTAATATATTTGATAAAATCATAAAATGCTTTCTTGCCGTGCGGTGTCTAATTTTTTTTGGTAATCGTCGGTAATATTTTAGAAATTATCTGATAGATGACTAGCTTGAATGGATAACTTCCAATGTAACTTATATCATAGATATTATTATATTGTAACACCTAGCAAACCCAATTTAATGGGCTAACCAATATAACCATAGAACAGATAGAAAAATATCGGGACACGACTATTTTTATTTTTATTTATAGTCGGCAGCATTTAGGGGAAAAAAATAATTTCTAATTTTTATTCCTTTTACAAAGATAGTGATTTCAGAATACCCTTTTTTTAACGGACCCACTCGGACGGATTAACACTTATTAGCCGAGTTGGTAAGACAGTTTTAGGTCCCCAGTTCAAGACCCCTGTGTGTGCCAATGAGTTTTTATTTTAAAAAATGTACATTTTGTTTGACAACACCAATATAGTGCCTCGGAGAGTACGTTAAACAGTCGGTCCCAGTTTCACTATATCAACTTGTAAAACTGTTTATAGATAGGCTATTGAGTCTATCCAAGCCCCGTGACGAGCTAAGCACTGGTTTGGTGTAGACTCAGAATACCATCGGTTGCGATGAGATGGGGAATAAAATCACGCCGCTGGGTATCCTGAGGCCGTATATGATGGTCTCAGGCCCCGTAAGGCACCCGGTATGGTACGAGTAACAAAATATAAAAAGCAAAGACCGTATTATCGTAAAAAAAAAAAAATAATGTAAAATTATAATTATTTAATTCACCTAATTTAGGGTTCACTAATAAATCAAAGTTAGGTCAAAATAATAAATCTTAATCATCTATCAATTGCAATTAATAAGGACACATAAATTACTTTAAGCTTAGCATCCTACGTAATTTGTGAAAAGCAACGGGAGGTCACTGACCCGTCAGTATAATCACAAAAGACTAGCCCAGACGGCTTTAAGACCCCAGGTGTAAGATTAATGCACTGCCTTCCTCGCTATTACTCAAAGACCTGGCATAAACTTGCCAGATTTTTTTTTATATGGGTACGTTTTAATATGCTATTTAAAATATAATTATTTAATGAGATAAAATTTGATTGTATAACTCGAACACTGCTGTACCGATTATGTTTTTATCAATAGAATGCTCAATTATCAGCTAATAACAAGGGCTATTTTTATTATCGATTCGATTTCTTTAGCGAGTGAAACTGAGGCCCAGCTAGTCGAAATTAATAAAAAAGTGTCAAAAATTAATAAAAATAATTATTATTATGTATTTCGGCAATACATAAGGGTTAGCTCATCAAACCACACACTAAGTATAAACTTGTGTCGTGACGAATATAGTTAAATAAACAAAAACAAATGAACTTTTTAACTAGATTTATGTGGGCTAACAAAATCTATAATCATTAAAAATTTCAAACAAAACTGACTAGTAGTTCTCTAGATATTTAACGTGGACAGACAAACGGACGGCCAGATACTAAAATCTCCCCATAATATTTCTTTTTGGAACCTCAAAAAAATACCTTCTTATTTAGTTTTCTCGTTCCGATCATATTCAACCTTCAATACAGAAAGTAATTTCGGATATAATAAGCCATAATTGCTTACAAAAATTTCGGTGAAACGGAATGGTGACAGCTGCATGCTCGAAGATTGTGAGCCCATTAATATATTAATTCCAAGAACAGATAACTATGTATAACTATTAAAAATATAATTCCTCCTTGCGTTATATCCGGAGATCGGGCTTCCTCCCCAGCTATGGCATTATTATAAGAATTAATACTAGCTAATGCTTTCAACTTCTGTCATCAATGTACCTACAGATTTTTTCATTTATAATTTGATAATATACATTCTATAATTGAACTTAATACCCGGTTTTCGAGAAATTGGTCTGGCACGGCCATCGCAGGTTTTTAAATGGGGAGGGGGTCAGGGTTGCCAGAATTAACTTACAACCTTATCCTAATACTGAATTTTAAATATCATAAAAAGTTACAAGTTGATGAGCAGTCGAATTTTAATTACCGATCATATTTTGCGATACATGAGAGAGAGACAATGTACTTAGCAAACCATGGATTCACCGTGCGGGTGCCGGGTCCATCGCGTGGTTGAAAGGCAGGGGAATGAACTTCAGCGTTCCCGGACTTAAGACCGCGAAGTAGGTTTAAAGGCCTTTTGAACTCTCACCTGCACTGTGTTCACTACCCTCTCTACTCAACCAAATATTATATGATCCTGTTAGCGCCATCCTGGAAACACGCTCCATAAAAGTTCCGACGGCTGTTCTCGGAAGGCCAAGATCCTTCAATAGACGGTGCAAAGACTTTGCTGGAATTCCTCTTGCACCAACTTCCACTGCATAAAGTTGAGTTTTAAATCCGTTTCTAGTAATTTCGTTTGTGAGATCAAAATATTTGTTCGACTTGATGTTGTGGTCCTTAGGTATGTTTGTTTCCCACGGAACGGTGAGTTCTATAAGTATTACTTTCTTTAAGCACCGAGAGTACACCAGTATGTCTGGTCTATAGGCTGAAACTGCTAGTTCGTCTGGAATCTTGTAATGTATTTTAAATGTATCCATGAATATTTTCCAGTCTTGTGCTTTGTCCAGGATTAAGAAAGGTTTACTTTGAGTTTTCTTGAGTTGTCCCTCCTTTACAAAACTTTACTTACCTCCTTTACTTTAGTCAGTCCGTACCAGTGTGTAATTACCGTACATTATGTCTAATTTATTTTTTTCAAATTACCGTACTTTTGCCGTACCTACGGTAGGTAATCTATTTCTAGGTAGGAAATAACCATCAAAAAGTGCATTATTGCTGTAAAAACAAAAATCTATATTAATTTCTACTCCTTGACTTTTCTTATTTCATACATTTCGGGAGGGGGTTTGAACCCCCAAAACCCCCTACTGGCTACGCCCGTGCGGTCTGGACAGACAGGTCTCTGTTAGAATAAATTAATTCGGGTTTTTTTTTCTTAAAAACGTACGGTACCCTTAAAAGGATAAAAATGTTTAAAAAATAACTTATCATCAATAAAATGTCGAAAGACTTTCAGAAAAAAACTGTCTTACTGAGTCTTCCTCATACTGCAAAACCGGTCGATAAGAAAACACTAAAATATTTTTTCATTTCGAACTAGTAGCACCTCAGATTACCGCGTCTTTAAAAAATTAAACTTTTTTTTTTACTTGAGCATTGCATGTTACGTATCTGCTACTTTACTATACTACTTTGGTTACGAAATGGATGGTGACAAAGACCAATTTGCATACCGAGTCTACTTTTATAACCTCACTTTATATTAATAATACAGCCCATTTCTTAACCGCACCCTGAAAGTAGACTACCACTTCAACAACAAATCGATGCAGTAGTCTCCACGAGAGTGACAGTAACGACATAGCGTTTAAACGTACTTCGTTTATACACAAGAATATAAATATCGTTTTTATTACGCTAATTTTCTATGGTAAACAATGTAATAAAATTACTTTTAAATTAACAAAGCGATATTTCTTGGTACCGGCCGGTTTTTAACCATGCCTATTAATTCTTCTGTGACCATGCGTAGTACTGTCTGTTAAAATCTGGTAACGTCACTAACAGTTCTCGTAGAATAGAGTATCACTTGACAGTTTTTGCATCAGAGGCTCTACCATGGGTTTTTGGTTTGTACCAATGTAACGTTAAAACGTGAGGAACCACCAATAGGATCGCTTTATTCAATCGCGTTACCTAAAATAAAACGGCTCTATTGGTTGTTGCTCACGTATTAACGTTACGTTGGTACAAAGTAAAAACCCATGGTAGAGCCTCTGAGCCGTGAAAAAAGATAATGTTTAATGTCCAGTACATATATAATGACAAAATTAATATATCGGTAATTGAAAGTAACGTCAACATTTTAAGTCAGACTTAAAATTCTACAAATTTTGGCAAATCTTCTTTTTTTTTAAATAAATGTATATTTTCACACATTTATTCAATAGTACAGTTTTCAACCTCTTATAAGCTATTATAGCGTGCTGTGATATCACGCAGATTTTTTGGATTTCAGATTTCAAATATTAATATCTCAAAAACCTAGACAAAACTAGTTTCTTATTTTAGTCTAATTTATTTATGAAATCAAAAATAAAAAGAAATTTTCTCGGAAGCCCATTGTATGGAAACCGGTCGGTCCATCTAATGAACACCATCAGTTACATGTTTTAGTATTTGTTGCCGTTGTTAAAATAGTAAATAATCTGGCAGCACTACCTATGACATTATTCGAAGCACTAGGCTGGGACACGATTACACAACGGCTTGGTAACCTAGACGTCTACATGGCTCACATCTGTCCATCTGCCTTACACCTTCCTCGTTAATCTATTGTATTCTCCAAAGAAACCTACTCTATGGATCTATTATGTTACAATTACAAAGCTAAATTACCAAGTGGCTAGCCCCTAGTTTCTAGAACGTTGTTTTGGTGAATCTGTGGTGAAAAATAATTAACAAGGTAGAAATGTAACATGATGTCCTAGTGACAGGAGGTAGGTAATTCTTTTAGTTTAAAAGTTGACTTTTTATTCATTGATGGCTATTGTTAGAGTTTCATACGTTTTAAAATATATATTAGGCTTTATATTTATATTAGCGGTTCTAGTAAAAAGTTCAATAATCATTATTTGAAATAATATTTGATTATTGAGCAAGCTGTGGTCAATATAACCACGAAACTCAAATAGGAACTATTGATGTATCAATCTGCCTGGAAATTGGCTCATATATCGCCGATACCGATATATAAGATACCAAAATATTATAACCATCTGACTAACAAGTTTTCGCTTTTGACACTAAAAAAAGAAGTGCCCTCGAAACTATGTAGGTACTTGTATAATTTATGTAATGGTAAAATTGACTGTACACAGTTATTGAATCAATTATGTTAGCGCATTCCAAGTAATTCTTAGCGAATCCGGAATAGTTAACCACACTAGCTTTTTTTATTTAGGTTCCAGGATGGTTTTCTTAGGAACGTCGACTATGACGTATACCAAAGTTAGAAATATCACCCCTGTTTTACACCATCTGCCAGATCCTTCTTTTTCTTTCCCCTTCCGTATAAAATTTTTGGTCTCTATTGGATATTGAAAATTAACCTTATTTCTAATCATTGTAAAACACGTCACTGTAGGTTTTATACATACATCCTCGTACATATACGGCCCCAGGGTACTCAGCGGAGGGGTTTTTAATCCCACCTTGTCGTAGCCGATGGTTGAGTCTACACCGAACAAGTGGCTAGCTCGTCGCGATGTTTTGAATAGACTCAATAACCCATCTATAAACAGTTTCACAAGTTTGGTATAGTGAAACCGGAACCGACAGCTTAACGTGCTCTCCGAGGCACCATAGTGGTGTTGTCAAACAAATGTACATAATTTTTTTAATTAAAAACTCATTGGTACAGTACACCACCGGGATTCGAACCAGGGACCTTAGTGTTTTTAAGTCCAAGGTCTAACCAACTCGGCCACCACGTATATTAGTAGTAGGTTTTATAAGAAGAGAATACCCCATTTTTGCCTTCTCGTGTTTACTATTTTTTAATTCTCCAATATATAGGGATGCATTAATTGATGCGAAAGAAACTAGGTTCGGTTTTATGTACCAATATGTCTTATATATAGATAGGTAGGCATTACTATAAACTTCCGCTCAAAATCTATACTGCATACTAAAGTGTGGTCTTAATAATTAAACATAAGTTTAATAATTTAGTAACCTTTCTCAGGCATTACAATATGCGGCAACATTATAGACATATTGATACAATAATATACATACATAAATATTGTTGATATACTAATATAATATATAGGCATATATAATATATGTATTTATTATTTATAATTATTTTATCACATCGTACGATATAAGATGATAATAACGTTGCTACACGTTGTATATAATATTATATCTACCTATCTTATTGCGTAGGATATATTACAGCATCTAGTTATTAAACTATAAGTAGCTTATAATCCTTCTTGAGTTATATTTCAATTTTAATCTATGCAATAAAATCATAAAGTCGCTCACAATAAAAAATGTAGGTAATACTTCAAATTACATATTAAATGTATATTAGAAAATAGATGACATAACACTATACATATTAGTATTATTAAGGTAGTATTTAAATCAATATGAATAGTATTTAAAATCTATGTTTGATTCACTTTGCCCCAATATTACCCGGGTCCCTCACATGTGCAAAGACATTCGTGGAAACCTTTTCCAAACGGGACGGAAAATAGACCAATATATTGTAAAAACACGTCCAGTCGTACACATATATTCGCGAATACCGCCCTACACTTGTGGGTTCGCGTATTATTGCAAATGTGAGAAACCCGCCTTTACATAGCCTCAGCTCCTATGTTCTTAATGGGTACTTTAATAAATGTAAAAATAATACACTCCCTTTTTTACACTTGACTTTTACAGAAAAATTCTTTTAAAATTTTAGCCCGCCTTCGCGCCGTATCCACATATAATAATAATAAGTAGGACAATTTACACATATTGCTCTAGCCACAAATAAAGCTCTAGGCTTGTACTATGTGTACCAGAAACAATTATATAATTACATATAATATTTTTATAAACACATAGTATATCCTTATTGCATCATCTGAGCAAGAGCTGCAATCACTTGTCACAGACATGAAAGATGGATGTATTGAAAGAGGTCTCCGAATAAATGCGGGAAAATCTAAGGTGTTAATATTTGAGAGAAATGATATAACGAATGCGACAATTATGATTGATAATGAGAAACTAGAACAAGTGTCTGAATTTATATATCTGGGTAGTGTTTTTACTAGGGATGGTAGATATGAAAAAGATATTGAAAGGAGAGTGAATGCAGGCAATAGTGTCAACGGAGCGCTGCGTTCTATGATAGGTAGGTCAAATATTACTCAAAAAGCAAGACTTGCCATTCATAACGCAGTGCTTGTACCTACACTATTGTATGGAAGTCAGACATGGGTATGTCAGGATAAATATGAAAGCAAAATAAATGCAGTAGAAATGCGCTCATTGCGACGAATGTGCGGTGTTAAAATAACAGACCGAATCCGCAATGACGTAATTCGAGAACGAGTGGGACTGAAAAAGAGTATAGGCATGAAAATGAGAAAAGGTATGCTCCGCTGGTTTGGGCATATAGAAAGAATGAGTGATGAAAGACTGACGAACCAGATATATAAAAGCGAGGTGAAGGGTGAACATGGCCGAGGGAGACCAAGACGTATATACGTACCATGACCAAATTGAAAAGGTTTTAAAAGACGGTGCTATTAAGAGTCTCCGAAATCGGCGTGCCTGTATGAGAAGAGTTATGACTGTGGAAGAGGCGAAAGGAGTATGTAGGTGTATATGAAGCTCTAGGGACAAGTGGCGCTCGGTTTTCTCTGCCTACCCCGTAAGGGACCTGGTGTGAAGATAAATAAATAAATAAATAATAAACATAGCCCATGACAAATTGTACAGAAAAAACGTACTAATATTTTTAATGGCCATGGGTAGGAATCGAACCCACGACCTCCAGGTACAACGCCAAAGGCGCAACCACTAGTCTACGGAGGCGGTCAAACATATAACATATGAGTCAGGAGTATGGCCTAATGCGTTACCCTCTCCACCATTAGGAACATTTTTAGTTAATTCCTCTCTGAGAATAGCAGTTGCGCTATATTTAGGTTCCGAAATTTGTCAATCACATATTTGTATATGTGGTTCTCAGGTGAATGGTGGTAGCCACCACGGTCTCAGGTGCAATAGGAGTGCTGAAAGATTCTCTCGCCATCATGCTCTTAATGACGTTATTAAAAGAGCTTTGTCAGCAGCAAATTTTCCATCAGTCTTTGAACCCCTGGCCTAAGCCGAGCTGATGAGAAGCGGACCGAGTGCCATGGCGTAATGGGCGGAGACTCATTCGGGATGCAACTTGCGTTGATACAGCTTCATGGCCGCTTTCCA
The DNA here is from genome assembly GCA_947458855.1 of Monopis laevigella. Lineage (NCBI taxonomy): Eukaryota > Metazoa > Arthropoda > Insecta > Lepidoptera > Tineidae > Monopis > Monopis laevigella. The sequence goes on along the minus strand of OX381576.1, from coordinate 32,419,310 downwards.
TATAAAACGATCTTCTGAAAATGGAGAGAGCCGCAGAATCTGCAAGTAAGAGCAAACACCAAAAATATTCGGATCTTATGTTTAGTTTCATTCGTTCTCAACTCGATTTTTTTTGCAATTATATGTAATAGTTGAATTATGTAAAAAAGAAGCTTACTGAACATAAAATTTCCGGGATACAAAGAAAAATGGTCATTAATTCTAGTATATGACCCTACCGAGGATTCAGACGCAAATGAAATCGAAAAATTTTACGACTATTTAGCAAATGTTGTACAAAAATCTTATAAGAATAGTATCGTAATGGGCGATTTTAATGGTCAAATTGGGAAAAGAGGAATCGTAGAAGAAAAAATTTTAGGTAATTATGGTCATGGAAAAAGAAGCAAAAACGGAAAACGTTATAATTCGTTTTCGTATATATGTATATATGGCATTAGAAAACAATATGACTATAATAAACAGTATTTTAAAGAAAAAAAAACAAGAAAAAGTGGACTTGGATTTCTCCGGGGGCATCGTATAAAAACGAAATAGATTTTATAATAACAAATAACCCTAAAAGTTTTCAAAACTTCGATATAATACCACCTTAACTTCAATACTAATCATAGGGTGGTACGAGGAACTTTATTTAAATCTGAACGTTTTAAATCAAGAAAAAAATACTCACAATATATACAGTTATAAACCAAACATCCAAGAAACAATAACAACAGATAATAATACACAGAGTCCAAACTTTAAATCACACATACAAATATCTTATAACAATATGATAAATAGCATATTTTTTTCTAATAAAAAACTAACACAAAAAAACATACTAAATTATAAGTGATGAAACAAAACATTTAATGGAACAAAGAAAATTACATATAATTTGAAGAAAGATAAAAATATTTATAAGGTAATAACAATTAGTAAGAAGATTAACATCAATATTAGAAAGGAAAGAGCAAAGAAAAGATTCGAAACAATACAACATCATATTAGAAAAACAGAAGGTTTACAGAAAGCGTTAAAAGAACTAAGAACAACTAAAGACTAGATATCAAATTTTAAAAATGTAGCAGGAATAAAAGAAACAAAAAGATAAAATATACTTAAAACAGCTACTGATTTTTATCGTATCTTGTACCAAACACAAAATCCCAATGATACAGCGTTAGAATTGAATAATGAGAAAGAAGCTACCATACCAGAATTTTAAAAGTCCTGGTACAGATTGTATTACCAATGAACACCTAAAAATATTAACAGAGGAACATTAGAAAATTTTACAATTCTCTTTAATAAAATATTAGCAACAGAAATAGTTCCAGAACAATGGCTTAAAAGTGAAATAATTCCCTATATATAAGAAAGGCGACAGAAGCCATATCGAAAATTATATCAGTTTAATGTCTAATGTGTACAAGGTGTTCTCCAAGATAATTTCAAAAAGACTATCAAATTTCTTGGATGAAATACAACCTATGGAGCAGGCAGGTTTCAGATCGGGATTCTCTACATTGGACCACATACATACACTGAAACAACTTATATAAAAATGCCAAGAATACTCTAAACCACTGTATATTGCTTTTGTCGACTACACTAAGGCGTTCGATTCCCTAGAACACAATTATATATGGAAAGCACTTTATGAACTGGGAATCAACAAAAAATATATTAGAATTCTAAAATATATCTACGGAAATAGCATCGCACAAGTTAAACTCAAGAAAAAAGGCGAAGAATTTCCAATAAAACGAGGTGTCAAACAGGGTGGCCCACTATCGCCAAAGATTTTTTCTGCAGTACTCGAAGGAGTTTTTAGAAAAATAGAATGGAGTGCGTATGGTGTAAACATTAATGGCGAATTATTAAATCATCTAAGATTTGCAGACGATATAGCTTTAATATCAGATATACCTTATGCACTTCAGGATATGCTTCAGAACCTAGCCTTGTTGAGCAAAAGAGTGGGTCTCTGCCTAAATAAAGCCAAAACTAAAATTGTAACTAATAGAGAAGAGATTTATATTATTCAGTATGACAACACTTATACTTATACCTTGGGCAATATATTTCTTTCAATGACCTGATGAATAAAAAATTGATTTTAGAATATCCAATGCATGGAAAAGATTTTGGTCATTGAAGGAAATAATAAAGAACACAACATACCATATGTCAGATAAGGAAAGAATATTTAATACATGCATTTTGCCTTGTATGACATATGGTAGCCAACAAATTATATAAGGTACACCTTCCTAAAATACCATAATACCATTTTTGTCGAAACTTTTAGTTTTTGCTCTGTTTTAATGTAACTAAGATATAATATTAATTTATTATTATATTTTTGATTTGTAGGTAATTTAGATCGGCATTTGTTTGTATTAGTTTATTTATAGGTAATTTATAATGTAGTATCATTAAATGATCAGCACTGCTATCCAACGGAGTTAACGCCGCTAGTGTCCTTGGTACCCTACGCCCATTGTCTCATTTTCAAAATTTTTAATATTGTAATTAATTATTTTTATAGGTAGGTATATTTTATTTTATTTTTTATTTATATTTTTTGTAGAGTATATATATGTATTTTAAAATAATTTGATTAATATTTATTATTAAGGACACTGCATTTGCAAACGCGAAGTCTGCGTTCTCCTTACAAAATGAGAATTCGCAGTTCCAGTATTACTCGACTACTGTAACCCTAGTGTGAGTTTTTTTAACGTTTACTTTCGCGTTAACTATACTACCGCGTTAACATTTTGACCAATCACACGACCGCATTTATAGTTCTCAAAATGTCCGCTTGGAGCGCTGAACCATTTCCCATACAAATTTTAGTTAACTCAAACGCAAAGTAATAGTTAAAAAACTCACACTAGGGGTACTGTTTGCCGCAGAATTAAAATAATAATTTTGTTGGTTTTAAATGTATTAATTTATTTTTTTGTGTAGGGGTTTTTTTTAATCAGCAAAAAATGCTTATTTTATTTTATAAATTATAATACAAATTTATTTATTTCCAAAACATAAACAAATTTTTGCGAACATTTACCAAAATTTATAGATATTTAATTTAATTTTCTTGGTGTATTATTTTAATTATATTTCAACTAATGTACTAATGAATAAACGTACCCTTTATTACCAACATAAAACATCAAATTGCAATATTTTAAGTACCTACGTTTGTATAGGCATCAAGAAGACTGCAGATCCCTTAAGTGAAAAAACATCTAAATGTTGTTTTTTGACGCTCGAGTTCGCGAATCTTTTTCCTGCCCACTTAAGGGATATAATAAAGTTTTTTTTTGGAAAAAAAAGGACAAGGAGGTGTAGATTTTATTTACTCGATCCTAATTACATAATTTCTTTATAAAAAATCTGTTTAGTTTTAAAATGAGAACATAAGTAATATTTATAGAATCATAAATCAAACTTTTGGTGTCTTTTTAAACGTTAATATATTTTTTATAAAAATACTATCTATTAAGGATCAAGTAAGTAATATTTACACCTCTACGTTCTTTTTCATTAAAAATAAACTTTGATATCACTGAAAACAACATTTAGACGTTATTAGACGTTCGAGATCGCAAAACCTTTTACTGGCTTCTTAAATGCAAATTCCAATATTTTAAAATTATAATATTTGTTCCAAATTTAATGTAAAATGGAAAAGATACAGGCCAGAGCCTCGATAAGGTTTTTTTTTTAATGAGAACTCCAAAATTGTGTCCTTATAATAAGAATGTTTTATTATTGTGATACAGTATACCACAGTTGGATAACTATTACATTAGACCGCATTATTTTTTCCACGCATACAATAAGTCACCGATCACGTCACGCTTGGGTACTTCTGGTTGGAGTTTACTTTCACTGCAGCGAGCAGGCTTGACCCTTGACCGGAGTTGAAGTAGGGTGACTATGTTTGCATTCGATACTTACATAAAATATACTTAATGTGTGTTTTTTTTTCGATAGTGCCAAATGTTATTTATTTAAATTTCTACTCTAAATATTATTTTAGGTATTGCAAATAACTATAGAATCTATTTAAAAAAAAAAACAGTTACTTAATTAATTCTGTCCTAAAAATAATTGCCAAAAATAAAATCTATTAAAGCCAAAAAAGCTTAAAAAACTCCAATAAATGCAAATTGTTATCGTAACAAGTTAATAAAATATATTTAGACAAGTGGCGCTGTTTGAAACTAGGAGGAAGGCCTCTATAACATCGCTAGGCCGACCGACAAGACATACGAACATAAAATCAATAAAAACGCAAAAGTGACCTAGTCATGTTTCGGTTTAGTATGTGGGTTCACCGATTTTCCGGAGACTACTGCATCGCTTTCTTGTCGAGGTGGTTTCTTTCAAGGTGCGGTTACGAAACGGAAATTGGAATAAAAATCAAAATACAAAGTACGTCTTTGTCGCCGCCCAGTTCGTGACCGCATAATCGATCAGAACTTTCAATATTGTTAAACAACAATGTATTGATTCCATTCATGAACTTTGTAGGTGTGCTTACCATCAGGCAAATACATTAATTCTTAAAAATAACGTAATATAGTCAAAGATGATTTTTATTGATACTTAACTAAACATTTTTAGTAATAAAAAAATAAAAACGTGTATAATTAAAATAAGCACTTTATGCTGGGTCCTTTTTTTCAGTGCCATAAATTTAATGTTCTAATATTTATGAGCACAGATATTAAAAACTAAATAAATATTTACATATCCTGAAATTGTATTTAGAATAGATGGTTTCTATTGTTAGGAAGATTCCTCGAGTGATTGGTTACAATAATCAGCATGTAGAGTAAATGAAGACAAGAACTATTACATAACGGACAAGTGGTCCTCTGAGGTAACGCATTCAAAATAACAAATTTATCTCACAACTTATGAATAATCTCTGTCTATTTTTGTAACATGCGTATGGGCACAATTTAGAATGGTCTGAACACACTAATTGCATATTTTTTTCCACTGGTTTGTTAACGTTTATTTTTCTAATAACGTGTGTGTTGTTTGATGATTAGCTTTGTGTTTACTTTCACTGTGCTGTTTGTTTTATTGCTGTAACCAAGGTTGTTTTATACATTGACATTATTTTTGATTATAACATTGGCTTAGGTTTTATTATAAATACAAACTATATAATAGATTTAATACTTTTTTTGGAAAAACAATTCATTTTACCTGTATTAAACTTAATTATTTTAAAAAGTTTTTAGGAAGGCACTTATATATTTTATTTATATGATTATACAAAGTAATAATATGAATGTAAAATACTTACCTAAAGGGATTAAAATTATAATAAATATATTATTTCCATATCACTGTCAGTGGGAAGTGTGCCCAAAAGACTGGCTGCGTTACCTCACTGTATTGCTAAACTAATTCGCTGTCCGAGGAACGAGCCAGCCCTTTGGTCACCGGATTATACTAAGTATATATTAGTCTACTAGTTTATATCGCGATATTAGTCTACTAGTCGCGTAGCTCGTCACTTTTTCGACGTAGACCACAACATAATTGGCGAAAAACGCCGCTACAAGGTGGTAAAACATAGATTTACGACATTCGTCAATAGTCACTGCATATTTGTTATGATGGAAAAAAATATTTTTTACTAATATACTCTCGTCAAGATCATATTGTTTCCTCACATTCGTCAACACTGCACTCAGCGTACGTACCATGACGGCCGCCTTAAGTTTTTGTTAAAAAAATACCCACATATTTATTTAAATTAAAAGTTACAATGATTTTTTATTTAGTTTACGGTCTAATCAACAGGGCCACTTTTCTATTATTTTTATGAGTGTGATGTGTACCTAATTGGTACGAGTCCATAAGAGTGAGATATAATAAATATTGCTCTTTTTAAAATTTACATATTAACTTGGTTAAACCTACCAAGGTACCTTGTTAGGTTTAACCAAGTTAAGGAGTTGTGTTTATTTAAAATACGGCTGAAGTATTTTAGGTATGACTAAACATTAGACTTATTTATATAGTCATCCACCTACAAGGTAGATAGACGACCTTGTTAAGACCGCAGGAACTCGCTGGATGCAAGCCGCTTCCAAGCGGTCCTTTTGGAAATCTATAGAAGACGCTTATGTCCAACAGTGGACGTCCTACGGCTGATTATGTTGATGATGAGACATTAGATTTAAAAACACTAAAATTCTTAGGTCACGAGTCAAACTATGGCATGTAGTTTCCAATGATAAAAATATACCTAGATTTGTTTCAAAAGTAGTGTATACGGAAAGTTTACAGGTGGGTTAATCAATCTTTACTAACACCACAATGAGCTAGTTGTTCATTTGTTTGGTTTAGACTGTAAATAACATTGGCTACATCGAGAATACAACCTCATCGCTGGTTACGTTGAGACCGTCTAGCTATGCGCCTTTAGGTACTTGTACTATTATTTCTTCTGTGCTTTAGGTACAGGGTTTGGCTACAAAAGGTTTATATAGTTGCCCATGTTTTTTGGTCCTTATTTATGCATTCATAAGCAGACTTGACCTGATGAGTTTGTGACGTATTCCCTCGGGGAAGTCGGAACTCCTACCGAGAAAACCGTCGTAAAACAAAAGAGATATATATTATTTGAAGCTATTAAAATTTCTAAGGGTTCGTCAAGAAAACAACAGATTCATGTATGATATTTATTAAACCGTTCTGAATTTTTATACTTAAAATCTAATTAAAAAAAAACTTACAAAAGGTGAATAAAATAATCATATACATAAAACATGCTTAAAAAAGTCCACACTATATGAATTTTACTAAATTTAAAAAATAATAACAAGCAAAAAAAAAAAGGTATATAGAATTAAAAATAATTAAAAAAAAAAAATAAGCTGGGTAAACAATTACATCAAAATCACGGGTGCCATACGGCGCCCGTGATGATACACCGGTTTCGTTACCATCGCTTATACAGATGCAAAAACCCTCAAGTTACCTAGTCATGTTTTGGTTTTAGTCTGTGGATTTACCGGTTTTCAAAAGTCTATTACATCCATATATTGTCGAGGTGGTAGTCTCCTTTCATGGTGCGGTTACGAAATGCAGTGCGAGGCTATTGAAGTATACTCGTAATGCAAATTTGTAGGTAGATTCAAAGTCATGGTCTAGAAAAAAAAATAGCTATTTGTTGTATTCAGAAGTAGACTGAAAATTGTAAAATAAATAAATCATTATCGTCTTGCGGCAATCCACAATACAACGCGCCGTGGGAGATTTCCAATTTTGGCACGAAGCTCCCAGCAATAGTTACACTTTAGATAAAATAAAATATCTTAGCTACAAAACATTGTTTATAAGTCTTGGTTTGTTTATCTGAACTATACAATAGAAATGTTGACCGTGCTGCGGTTACGTAACAAGCGTGGGAGATGCGGCAGGGGCGGCGTGCAATTGGACATAGAGTTCAAATCTTGGTTCAAACATCAGTACACTGAGGAAGTATTTCATGTTACATAATGATGCTGTTGTTTTGTGACTGTATTGTACTTGTCGGTTTTGATACGTGGGACCTTAATCATCATTTTGGTATTAAGGTTGATTTACAAGATTTTTTTCTTAATGACCTTTATGTGGGACATCATGGACGTCATATCTGTGCTAAATTAATAATAATAATAAATGTAGACGATTTCTTTATTAAAATTTTATTAAATTTATTATATACATATATATCATGACAGGTGCCTTACGACGCCCGAGACCGACGGCCTCAGGGTACCCAGCGGAGGGGGTTTTAATCCCACCTCGTCGTAGCCGATGGTATGAATCGACACCGAACAAGTGGCTAGCTCGAAGCGATGTTTTGAATAGACTCAATAACCCCACCTCTAAACGGTTTCACAAGTTGGTATAGTGATATCGGGACCGACAGCTTAATGTGCTCTCCGAGGCACTATTGTGGCATTGTCAAAGAAATGTACATATGTTTTTTAATTAAAAACTCATTGGTACACACCGGGATTCGAACCAGGGACCTAAGTGTTTTTAAGTCCGAGGTCTAACCAACTCGGCCACCATTTATTATATAATAATAATATAAGACTTACTAATATATAAGTAGTATAAATAAAGTAAAATTATTTATTTTTAAATTCATTATTTATATTTTTTAAATTTATTATTTTAGGAGATTTTAAATATATTGCCCATAAGTAGCTCTAGCATCAGTTTTTGCCAACGTTAATGTTACACTAGAGACGTTAGGTTTTTTTTTAAAGCTTTTTTTGCACAAATTTAGTACAAAGACGGACTTATTGCCGCGAGTCATTCTCTACCAGTCAAACCTTTGGGACAAATTAAATAGTAAGTTATTTGTCGTATTTAAAAAAAATAAAGCATTAGTATTGGTGATCCCAATCATAGAGTAGCGTTGTCGACAGCAAAAACCCATGCTATGTGACCCATTCGTCACAAAGTATATTTTATAGACAGCATTTAACCATTTACGCGCGCACGAAACGGAAGCTCTCAAAAAAAATACATTTCCCCCGTTTTTGCAACATTTTTCATTGATGCTTCGCTCCTATTGGTCGTAGGTTAATATTATTTAGCCTATAGCCTGTCTCGATAAATGGGCTATCCAATAAAAATATTTTTTCAGTTCGAACCAGTAGTTCCTGAGATTAGCGCGTTCAACCAAACAAACAAATAAACTTTTCAGCTATAAAAAATATTAGTGTGGATTATATTGTTGTATACCATATTTTTTTGTAGTCTGCTACGAATCTTTTAAAACATAATAACTACCTGGTCATATTTCGGTTTAGACTGTGGCTTCACCAGTGTATAGGAGACTATATCATTTATTTATTTTCTTCATTATCAGGGTGCGGTTGTGAAACGGACTCGTAATGCAAATTCGTCTCTTTCACTGACCATTTCGTAAACGCATCACCGTCTTAGTGAGAGCGATTAATGTTGTTATACAACAATGTAGCTATTGATCGTACCTATTCATGGACTTTGTAGGTGCTTCTATAAAAAAAAATACTTTTACATAAAATGGCGCTTCAGCAAAATGGTTATACTTTTTAAAACATACTCGATGATGCATAAATTCGACAGCTCTAAAGTTTATTACATCGAAGCATATTTTTTTTTATCCCCGGCCGTCATAAAACTTGTCTCGGACATAAGTCGTCACTTTTTGATATCAGTAGGGGTCGCTTCGCCGTGTCCGCTTCTTTAGGCAATATATGCACTAGTATATTTGAAGTATTGGTGAAATATATAGGTATGCACTAAATTTCTATTAATACCTTACTAACAATGGCAGTTACTAAATTGTAGCAGACGAAATTTGTTTACCTCTAACAGTTGTTTCACAGTAAGAGTATTATAAAGTTTCCTAAAAGTATTCGGTCTATTGATTTAAAAACATGGAAAAGCTCTTATATGGCAGCTTTGTGCATACTATAGCTCTGGGTCTAATAATGAATGTGATGCATTAGGTTTTGTCTAATTTGTTTTGTTAATTTATTCATATCGAACCAGCAATGGACATAACATGCTGAATGCTGATGATGTTATCTACGATGTTAGGTGATGATGATATAAAAAAAAATATATAAATACAAAACTGTATATTATTACTGTATTATAAAATGTGCATTATCTTTTAATAGTGCTAAAAGATTTTTTTTTTTTCAAAATTTATGAGAAATATCTTCAGTTACTGACTGATGACGTATATAAAAATCACAGATAAAATAATACTGTACAGACCGTCAAATATAATTTGGCGTTCCAGTGGCGGCGCCTCCTACGCTCTTGTTTTTTATGTATATTTTTCCTACATCTCACTAGAAAAAAAAATCTGATATGTTTGCATTTTAATTAATTGGTAGGTTTTCTAAATCTGGGTAGGTATTTAACTCGTCAAGGGTCCATCGCCGCAAACCCCCGTAGTTCGTTTTTTGGCCACACGCCAACTTATATTTGACGGTCTGTGTGCTGATGACGCCGCTCCAAAGAGGGGAAAAATATTTGTTAATACTCATTTTTTTTTAACTTCAATTTATATATTTTACCTAGTTAAATTAGATGTGTATCTAACACAATTCATTTGTTTCAGATAACGATATTAATACATATATTTTATAAACACCCAGACTGTCCCGGACCATGACAAACTGTACAGAATAACGTACTAATATGTTTTTGCCATCACTGGGAATCAAACCAACGACCTCCGTAAACAACGCCAAAAGTGCCAGCACCAGTCCACGGAGGCGGTCTAAATGTAATCCAAAAGATACAATAATAAAAATACGAATTATTAGGTATTCTTTTATCATCAGATAAAAATTTACCAATAACTGAATACGTTTTAAACGCCATTTATGCGGTTAAGCACCTTTATATAAATACATAAAATATCAATTCAATATCATTAATTCATCATAAAATCCAAAGGTTAAATAACATTAAACAGTTTAATATTTTTTCCGCTGTTATAGACACGTTACAAGATCGATCGAATACTTTGAATTGAAATTGCAATAAAAATAATACCTTGGCAGTGCAAATGAATGTCGCTTAAAAACAGTTTTTAACCTTATTGAGATAAAGTGTATACTTGGTTAAAAGGTTGTAAAGTTGCGTGGTCATTACTTGTTTTTGTAGGACTATTATGGTTAAGCAGTTGCGTAAAGTGCGGACACTATCTTGTGAGCGCGTACGCAAGATGCTTTAAGCGCATCTTTATAGTACAGGAGACGACAATCGTTTTTGTGATTAGATGGAAAATTACAACAAAATAAATTGTTTTCATCTATTTAATATTAGTCCTATACAGATTAAGCCTCTCCAAATAGAGACAAAATATTTGGTAATCAATTTAATAGCTTTAAGTTATTATATTACCTAATAAGGAACACATCCAACAGACTTTATTTATATCAAATAATCCATGAGACCAATAAATAATTTAATGTCAAATATTTAAATTTAAATTATTGGTTGATCTCGTAGTAACTCACGTATTTCGGAAGCCCGGAGATGGATTAAGAATCGACCAGATGAATGTGAAAATAGGTAACTAGTGTGGATATCTGTTAGTAAATTACAATTAGCTGATGGTAAAATCTAGAAATATTGTGCATACCTTCGGTAGAATATGTAAAGTGGTAATTAAAATAATATGATATAGCATTTAAGTAGCCACTTTAATTGTTTAAAAATAAAACATTACAAAATCCAGACTTATTTATGATGCGTTAAAATAAGATACATTGAATCTATCAATATATTTTGAGAATCCGCTGAAGATATTTTCTTATACCTGCATTTATACTTACTTACAGAAATGATTAAACCTATTGCCTATTTTTTTTTTTTAGTTTTGCAATGTGTCTAATTAATTTTAATTGGTAAGTTGACATTTAGCGATAATATTCGGTATTATTAAATAACTTTAAATTCATTACTTAATTTGTTACCTCTCATAAAAAACTGCTAACTCCCGGTCTATTCCATCATTTACATTGCAACCTCGTAGTCTTTACGACTCCATACGTATCGGTTACCGCATACATTTTATAGTAATTAGGTAATAAAAACAATTCACAAATCTCGCCTCACGTTTTGCATACCGCGACTTGCTTATTGCGAATGTTTTAATTAACATTTGTTATGACATCAATTCAACTTAATTGCTGCATGGAAAGATGTATTTTTACCCAAATAACATACTGCTTTAGTCTTTTTGTTGAAAGACTGGTCAATTGGTTTTTAAACCGTGATGAAATTTTTGTCTGGCTCCTATTAAAATATATTTTTTTTAATCTGTTTTTTCTTTCATCAAAAATTTAAAATTTAAGAAGGATTTCAGAGGCTTACTTAACCAATTCCTTGTCAAAGTGGAAGTTTATTAGTTTTATAGACAAATGATAGTCGAATCGACCAATGATGTTGTTAATCGAAATTGTATTGGTCGATCCATTCATGTTCTCCATACCATCAGTTATCCTAGTTTTTTTTTGACGTTTACTATCCAGTTAACTATACTTCTGCGTTGACTTTTCCACCAATTAAATATGCTTATTTTGACATTGTCTGAAAATAAAGCGGTACTATTGATGGAGAGTTATTGATTGACGAGTAAAGTTAAAAATATGCTAAAATAAAATATGTACTTACTTTCCCTTCACGTTCTGTTCGTTTTTCCACTCTGTTCATTGACTGACCACCTGTCAAGTTGAGCTAAAAAGTGGACAATGAATTGGACAATTAAATAATTGGCAGGTATACGTAATGCCCTCGCAAGTTTGGCAACAACAGAGTCGCAATGATCGTTCCAATAAGAAGTAAAAGTGGTTTTTGGCAAAGTGACGCCCATCGGCAGAATTCACATAAAACAATATAGTGGAAAGGCAGCATTCTATAAGCCATATTTATTATATTGTGTGTGATGCTGAGAAACAACACTTCCAGGGAACGACATAGGTACAGGTGGAAACATGTGCAGGCGGTTAATTTAATGATAAAACAGCTCAAATAATTTTTATTGTATTGTAATAAATAAAATAAAAAAATAATAACATACAGATTTTGAAGGGCCTTGTACTGCTTTCCACCTTAAGCTAATCGACCTTAGGGCTAAGTTCTCGACAGATATATTGTTTTAATAAGTTGTTTACATCATTTAGCCGGTAAGTGGAACTTAGTGGTAATCGAACCCACAACCTCCGGATAAAATAGCAACAGTGTGCGTAACTAACTAGAGGCATCTAGTGAACAAATAATAAATCTTGACAGTCTGATCATACCTTCAAGTATGTCCCCATTGGAGTACGCGTGAACATAATAAACAATAGTGTAAGATAGTGGCGACTTTCTAAAACATAACAAGAATAATCATCGCTGGATCTTTGTAAAGTGCATCATTATGTGTATGTGCTAAGCTCAAATTATGTCACTCGAGTATTTATTTAGCTGAAGTTGGGAAACTTTTAATATATGCATTTTTTTTTTCGAAGCACGGCATGAGATTTATTATTCACCTAATGTTAAGCAGACCTAACCAGACAAAGTCCATGAATGGGTTCGATCAATATATTGTTAATCATCGCTCCCATTAATGCCGGCTGGCTAATTGATGTGATTACGAAATGGGAAGCGACAAAGACGTATTTGCATTACGAGTCTATTTTAATATCCTCACTGCTTTATCGTCAAACCAGACGCTCGTTTCGTAATCGCATCCTGAAAGGAAGCTACTTACCACCTCGACCAAAAATCAATGCAGTAGTCTTCTAAAAATCTGGGACCCCACAGGCTAAAACCAAAACATGACTAGGTCACTTGCATAATAATGCGGGTCCGCCAAATAACTTTTTTTTTTGAAAATGCTATAAAAAAAAACTACTGAATATTTTTTTTCAAATTTCTTTTTTATTTGAAAGTACAATCCTTCCGGTTAATGATGGAAAATAATTTCATTCAAATGGCTGCCTCGGCTGGCCATGCAGTAGCCTACACGATCGGTCCAATTTTTAAGTACATTATCGATTGTGTGCAGCTGTATTTCACCAATGGCTTCACGAATATTGTCCTTTAAAGCATCAATTGTCTCTGGCTTGTCGGCGTAACACTTATCTTTGACGGCACCCCACAAATAATAGTCCAACGGTGTCAAATCGCAGCTCCGAGGTGGCCTAACGACATCAGCTCTGCGGCTGATAATGCGAACAGTGACTCGTTTTGGGTGCACCGGCTTTTTAATGAATGTGTGCGGGTTTTCTTTCTGTGCCCCAAATGCGACAATTCTGCTTGTTTACATACCCGCCAAGATCGAAATGTGCTTCATCTGAAAAGATATTTTTTTCGGCAAAATCCGCATCTTCTGCAAGTCGATCGCAGGTCCACTTAGCGAAGCGAAAACGCATTGGATGGTCAGTCGTTCGAGCGTATACACAACCATATTCGTTCAGCGGAAGGATAAAACTAATTATATGTCAAATCAGACATGAGCTAAGTGTTGCCATTCACGAAATAAGCACTAGTTTGAAAATAAACGTTAGATGGCGGACCCGTTATAGCATTCAGTAGTTTTAATCATTAATGGTTGTTATCTATAATAGTCAAAATATATCAAACTGGATTTTAAACAAATGCCACTTTAATAGTTTTTTAATACTTTTCCAAAAAAGCTTGTTGGACTTGTTGTCCCTCTGTGATGTTTACGCGCCATATTACGTTCAACGTTCATACACAAATAACTGCTTAAACTTCAAAACGAGATATTAATGTCTAAATTACTAAATAATGGTGGAGAAATGCATGTTTTTTTATTGCGATTTTTACATAACATAGCTTATTAGCTCACCCACAAACAAACATAGTTTAGAACCACGTAAAAATTAAATATATCCTGGTGGGAGGGACCAGGATTTTATTGTTGCATTTTATCTTAAAAAATAACAATATAATTCTAATGACCCGAAGGTTTGATTCTCAGATAATGCCCAACGGCATTAAGTCCGCCTTTGTATTATGCAATAAAATTTTATAAATAAATAAAATATAAGATTACCCTGATAGTTATAATAAATGTAAAAATATAAAATACTGAAAAAGTAAAAACAAAAACAGACTTCTCTGCCATCTAGTAGTAGAAACTAGGACTTCTAACTTAATTGAAGAAAGCACATAGATAATAAAAGTAGACTACAAGCAATGACAAATTTCGAGAGGGGTGACTGGAAACTGGTTGCCTTAGTGGTTGAGTACCTTGCCGCGAAAGCGAGGATCGTGGTTCCGAGTCCCGCTCACCAGGACTTTTTTCATTGCATTTATCTTCAATATCCTGTTATGTTTTATAACAGGATATTAAAGATAACAATTAGTGACTTTCAAGAAAAACTTGACCCTCACTTTTTCATTTAAACAGAACTAAGCTATGCTACAATTATGCTTTTAAACACACTGGGTCTTGCACACGAAACCCAGTAATCTTCTTTTTAACACAAAATCAATTAATAACAGTAAAAGACAAGACTCGCTTACTCAAACTTTTTTCTTGCATTATCCTTATTTAGAAACTAAAGCCTACTTGACACCGACTCGACAATAGACGCGAATGTCGAAATTTCTACCAAGGTCCTGCAACCTTGTACGCAAAGAGTTTGTGCTTGAGTTGGTATTTTTATACCTATTATTAATAATTAATATAAGATAGGTTTTACGAAGACTACTGCATCGATTTCTGTGGTAGTCATCGCATGTCGAGGTGGTAGTCTTCTTGCATGGTGCGGTTACGAAATGGGTAATTGGATTAACGATAAGGCAACGAGTATATTAAAATATACTCGTCATTGACGCCCCCCATTTCGTATCACATCATTTAGCCGGCACAGTGAGAGCGATCAATATTGTTTAAGAACAATTAATGATTGACCCCATTCATGGACTTTGTAGGTGTGTGCTCACCACCAGGTAAATAAAAAGTCACATGTCGTGCTCCAATAAAAAAACAATAAAACCTTAACCGCCTCCGTAGACTAGCGGTTGCGCCTTTGGCGTAGTTTTCGGAGGTCGTGGGTTTGATTCCCACCCATGGTAAAACAAAATTATTATGTATTTCTGTACAGTTTGTCATGGTCTGGGTGTTTATAAAATATAATTATATCGTTGTTTCTGGTACACATAGTACAAGCCTAGAGCTTAGTTTGTGTCCAGAGCAATATGTGTAAATAAATATATATAAAAATATATAATAAATCTTTAAAGTGGTTGGAACTTTTTCTTCCCACCTAAAAGATACTCCCCTCCCTATACTTCGTTAGTCTGATCGACCGCTTTCACCTATACAGATGTAAAAACTCTCAAGTGACCTAGTCAAGTTTCGGTTTTTGTCTGTGGGTTCACCGGTGTTCAAGAGGGCAACCACCTTTACAAAAAAATATTATTCCTTCAGTGTACGGTTACAAAACGATGGATGAGAGAAGTCTCCTTATCATCAGGTAGATACAAAGTCATATACGGTACTCTTGTAAAAAAAATATTTTAGACGATCCCCACTCCGTGTCATAAACCTAGTAGGTATTTTGTATATTATTATATGAAGATCAATTAATATCTATACCATTTCAAATTTAGAGACACGCACAGACTACACTCCAACACAGCTACAAACACAAATACACTTTACTTTACTGTGAAAAAAAATCACCATGCAAATACTTACATGGTGACTTCAGATGCTACCTTGGGCTAATATGAGGATCTACCAATCAAATGGAAAATCGTTTGCCGTGGAACAAATCTCAAATATGTCGCAAATAAAAAAAAAGCCTTCTCCATAAATAAATACCATCACGAGTGCCTATTTGGCTCCCAAGAACCGTTTAAACGGCCTCAGGGTACCCAGCGGAGGGATTAACCCGTCCTCATTTCGCCGATGGTATTCGGAGGCAACACCTAACAAGTGGCGAGCTTGTTGCGGTGTTTATGATGAAATAGCCTCGTTGTATAAAGCGGTCACCCATCCCAGGCCGGCCTTGTTGTCATCTGCTTAACCTTGTTATCAGTTGCGCAGTGACTTAACCACTAGGCTGGGGCCTCTTTTTTGGGGCCTTCTCCATACAAATTGGTTATTTTAATATTAATAGTTTGTATGGAGAGCACTTCTTTTTTTTTATTTTTTGCAGATAGTTCAGTGGTTTTTTTTTGACGATTTTATCTCTAGAGCTTTATACTAGCTCAAAGTACAACCTTACGAAGACACCCCATATACCTTTACTCCTAATAGCTTAAAGTTTAATTGTGTTTAATTTAAATGTTTAATATAAACTGAATATATTTATTATTAATATTTCTCATTAGTGTATAATAATAACAATAAATAAAGTAAATTAATTTATTCCACATAACAAAACTAAACATTTTAATACTTTTTCCAGTAAAAAAAATAACAAATATACTTAGTTTCTATACAAGAAAAAAAATTCCTAACTATATTTTAACTATAATTTATAATATTACATAATTTTTTTAAAGATAAAAATGAAAGATAAATTAAAAATTCCTGGTTTAGTTGATAACAAGCAATGACAAAATTCGTGAGGGGTGACTGGAACCTGGTTGGCTCAGCGGTTGAGCGCCTTGCCGCGATAGCGAGGTTCGTGGGTTCGAGTCCCACCGAACCTCGCTACAAAGCCTTAAAGGTCAAAAAACTTATAACAAAACATATAACATGAAACTTAGCACAGATTTCCAAGGCTAGCATTACAAGGAATGAGCGGATATCATTCTGTGGCAGGAAACGACATATGAACCGACCGCGACGTGAACTGAGAAAGTATCTTATGTAACCGGTTCACAATGATATGATGGACTCGGGAGATCATCGGAGAAGAATATTTCCTTTAGCTCTGACAAAGTAAAAATAAATCGTCAAGTTTTAAAAAGGAAAAAAAAACTTTTCTTTTTTGGTTCGGGTTCAAACGTTCTATTTTATTTTCTTCTCAACAAATTTATCTTTTATCAGTTTCATTTATTAAGTTATAAAATAAAGTATTATAGTAGTATATTATATATATATTTCAAAAGTATTTTTTAATTTTTTGAGTGCCTCTGTGGTTACGCCGTTAAAGTTTTATCCGGAGGTCGTGGGTTCGATTCCCAAATATCGCAAAACAATATTTCCTGGTCAGCACTTCTGGCTCACTAGGACTTTTTGGTCACTTGGACATTTTGGTCACTCTGTGCGTATAAGATAAGTAGGTACCCTCTGAGAGCGTGCAAGAACGAACCGTCCGCAGCCGTTTCTAACTACCTACCTACCTTTCTGAATAGGATTTTATTATATAAATAAAAAAATAATAATAAAAAATAAAAAAAACCATCACGGGTGCCTATTTGGCTCCCGAGAACCGTTTAAACGGCCTCAGGGTCCCAGCGGAGGGATTAACCCATCCTCATTTCGCCGATGGTATTCGGAGGCAACACCTAACAAGTGGCGAGCTTGTTGCGGTGTTTATGATGAAATTGCCTCGTTGTATAAAGCGGTCACCCATCCCAGGCCGGCTTTGTTGTCATCTGCTTAACCTAGTTATCAGTTGCGCAGTGACTTAACCACTAGGCTGGGGCCGCTTTTTATTATATGTATAGAAATAATACAAGAATGATACCAAAATTTGTAATTATAAGCGTGCTTATTGTTTTGGTTTTTTCCTAATATAAAAGTTCTATAATAATAAGTAAGAATTACAACTATATATAAATACTAACAGTTGCTATTGGTACATATTTGCATACTTTACCCGTCAAACATATATCACGTGTTGAATGTCGTTCAGAGATTCACACCTCATTGCTAAACGACGCCGTTCATAAAAACGCAATCCAAAACACCGAATAAATATTTGACAATAAATATTAGATTTATATTAAAATAAAAATGATTTATGAAGTGCATTATGGTTATGAAATATGATATATTTTGCAACGTTTGTCAAAACTAGGTAATATCACAGTGCATAAAAGAGTTATTAAAAGAAAAAGTGGTATCCATTGCAGTTTATTGTGATTTTTTCCTGAAAATAAATAAATAAATATAAATACCTAGGCAAGAAGATACCTCAATAGATTAATAAAATCAAATACGCAATAAAACGAGCAATAAAAATATTTTTTTATTACAACAAGCTTTCAATAAAACTAACTACATGGGCGCCTACCGACCTAAGAAATTAGCACCTTCACCTCTTAATGCTACTTAATTTTATCTTTCTAAACTTATATTAAAGTTTATTTTAGTACATTTCTCAATATTATTTGAACGCTTAATTCAATAAATGTGAAGTGAACCTCGGATCTTCACAGTCGTCCGGTTGGCAAACACACCCATAGTAAGTGCATGTTTACATTTCCTAATCGCTACTAGAAAAGCATTCAGACTATGCACTTCTGATAACGACCTTCGGGTTCGAGGGAATGTACTGCATTGCTGTAAAACTATTGCATGATCAAGCTATCATGCATCAGCAGCACTATCTTATAATATAAATGACACGATTTTTATGATTATTCGCGAACATTTTTATATGAATATAAAGAAAAATATACATTTCCATGCATAGTTATAAAAAATCAGCCGCAGCAAGGCATTGCAAAAAATGTTTTGTAGTAACAGTGTTTAATAGACATAATAATAGTAATTTCATGCAAAGTGCCATATAGCGGATTCAACCTGTAATCGGTAACCGTCTGTCATACAATAATACATAATAACAGATTAAGCTAAACATTCTTAACTCACTCGTAGTATGTCATATATGTATCAACACGGGTGCCTTGTAAACGGCGACACCGCCTAGACGGCCTCAGGGTACCCAGCGGAGGGTGTTTAATCCCACCTCGTCGTAGCCGATGGTATGAGTCTATACCTAACAAGTGGCTAGCTCGTTGCGATGTTTTGAATAGACTCAATAACCCATCAAAAAACCGTCTCACAAGCTGGTATAGTGAAACCGGGACCGACAGCTTCCGTGTTCTCCGAGGCACTATAGTGGTGTTGTCAAACAAATATACATACATTTTTTGATTAAAAACTCATTGGTACATACCGGGATTCAAACCAGGGACCTAAGTGTTTTTTTAAGTGTCTCATAAAAAAAAAAGTATGTCATAGGTATGTATATCAAATCCGAATAATTTTAATTTGGTCACCATCTTTATAATAATAATATAAAAGACACACCTATTGATATTATATCTATTTTTTTTTTTCAAAACAGTTCTGCACCCTAAGCATATTTTCAATTTTTAGAAAATTCCTGCTCGCATGTACAATTATGTGCAATAAAAATGTTTAAGCAGGTAAGTAAGTATTGCCCTGGTCACAAACTAAGCTCTAGGCTTGTACCTACTATACATATTATATTTCAATTCCCATCCATCGTAAAAAAAATATTAGTACGTTTTTTACGATGGATGGGAATTGAACCTATGACCTCACGAATACGAATATAACGTTAAAGGTTCGCCCACTAGTCTACGGAGGCGTTCAAATTGGGATAGGTCAAGTATTGCACATCTGTTAGTTACTGGGAGCAAACGTCGTCAATATCCACACATCAATAACACTGTCTCATTTATTGCAGGTATATAGAAAATATTAGTAAGTATATAATGGTACGTCTTTGTGGATTAGATTTTTTTTTTCTTTTTATACATATTGTATTCCATTATTTGATGTATAAGTAAGAGTTAAATGTTTATGTGGTGGAAACTGATTCTGACAGGGACTCCTAGTGTTGGGATCAGGGACTTACCCAGTCTGAATATATATTGTATTTTTGTTTACTTAATAAATTAATTAAAAAAAATTAAAGGCTTATATATTCCGTGGTAATGGCAACGATTATTTATTCTCATATAAAAATGATAGAGTCAGCTGCGGACTTTAATACACATATATAATAGTAACCAATCGTTATCGTAGATTTCTACAATAACTAATAATTTTGATTTATTAAGCGAATTAATACTTTCTTGAAAGACAGATCACACATCTATAAGAAGAAGAAGTATATAATGTGCAATCTGTTAAAGTAATTGTAACTATTAAAGTTATTAAAACTTTTTAACAAAAAAAAATAACCGACATCAAAAACACTAAAAAGTATAAAATAATGAATATTTATAAGTTTTATTTAGTCCTACTGGATTCTACTTTATGAAGTTGGCACTGCTTAATAAAATAATTGTCGAAATTGGTCAAAATAAAACTGATACATTCGACGCCATTTTTAACTTTAATCGTTACATTTACTTTAACGGAAACTTTGGTGCAACTGGAGCTAAAAGGTGTGTCTATTTATACTAATAGAAATTTCAGTATTTAGTATTACCCATTGAATCAGTTGTAGGTACCTGCATTGTTATTCGTGAATCGTTCTTCAGAGCGAAGGCTAAACATCAAGGCCAATGGCCGTGGGTAACCAAACTCAAGAAGGTAACAAGTAAACAATTTGGTCAAAATTAGCATTTTTATGTTGTGTCACCAAAGAGGATCGGGAACGCCATATTAGAGAAGTTATGCCATAAAATTTTGATCAATATCTCAAATTGCTAAACAGTTATTTTATTACTATGTATTATCTTGAACGCATTCCAAGATTTGTAAATGTAATAAAAATAAATGGTAGCCTAATGCTTTGTTTTAAGTTCCGATTTCGAATGCGATATTTGTTTATTTTACAACAAAACATATTTGTCGAATGTGTTAATTGTGGTTGACGCCTGCCGCGCATTACTGGGCAAACATCTATCTTCACCCTTGACCCACTTTAATGAGATTGCGACAGAAATGGTAGTTTTTATAGAAATGATTAAAATATGGAGAAAGGTACTGCATGTCCTTTACATCACTTAGGTTATTTTTTATTGGAGTACGGCATATGATTTTGTATTCACCTAATGGTAAGCAGGCCTTCGATGTCCATGATTGGCTTCGACCAACAAATTATTGTTAAACATCATTGATTGCTCCGGCAAATTGATGCGGTTTAAAATGGGCGGTGACATAAACGTGTCTATTAATATTGACACCGCGATTTAAAGTCAAATTAACGCGTAATGTAACCGCATCCTGTAACGACACTAGCACCTCGACAAGAAATAAATGCAATGGTCAAAACCGGTGAACCCACGGACTAAAACCTAATCATGATTATATCACATTATGGTTTTTTCATCTATATGGTAACGAAACTGATATCGGCCCAGCGCAGTTATGGTCTTATAATATTTTATAGACCTCTGATCATGGCTCTGTACTGTAAGTAAAAACGTATACCAATACTATTTGCCATAAGTGAGAATCGCAACAACAACCGCCGGAGCCAATGCCAATGGTGTAACCACTGGACTATGGAGGCGGTCTAAATAATAAGCTTCTATCTTTGGTTCTAAAATGCGAGACTAGTTTCACAAGCATCACTTGGACACTTTAGACTATAGAAATAAACTGGGTTGGATTTTATTACCAGGTAAACAACACTTTTTCTATATCTCGTCCTAAACGTTGGTATTTTGTGTCTACACCGAATAAGTTGTCAGCTCGTCGCGGTATTTGGATAGACTCAATAACCCATATGTATAAAGTTAAAAAAAGTTGGCTTAGTGAAACTGGGACCTACAACTTAAAGAGGCACTATATAGTGGTGGTAGTCAAACAAATGTATATATATTTATTTTATTACAATTTTATTGATTTATTGATACACATCGGGGTTTGAACCGGGAACCTAAAAACTTAAGTGTTATCAAGTCTAAGCTTAAACCAATTTAGACACCACGTATATAAAAATATATTCCACATTTTTTTTTTACTATATCTACGTAAAAAAAACTAAGTAAGTAGGTAAATATCACAAAGTTAACTCTGTGGTAAATATAATAACTTTTAAATGCTAAAAGTCTGACTACTGACCCCATGTTCACATTACCTAACCTGGCGCCAATATCCACATACATAGATAATTATGCACACTTACACATTTCCATAGAGTAATAATAATTAATCTTAACGAAAGATACAAAAGATGATGACACAAAAAAATTGTCTTTGACAAAGCAATCAAAAGCATTCATACATATTTATAAAGTATTTTATCCTAAATAGCTAAACAATAATATATGTTATTCGATTACATTAAGAACCAATTTTCCTTGAGATTTGTTTATGAAATTGGCGGAAGGCAAAAATTATAATATTAATTCTTGTTTTATTTATTTTTTATGTAAATGACTATAAATAAACCATTATAATAATTGCTTGGAATTAAGATCTTATACATACCAATATTATAAATGCGAAAGCGAGACTTTCTGTCTGTCTGTTTACGGACGATTCTGGTCTAAACTACTGAACCGATTTCAATGCAATTATATTTTTATATGACGTTAGAAAGCTGACGTTAGGGAATAAATAAAACAATAATAATAATAATTTGTAGGACAAATTACACATTTGCTCTGGTCACAAACTAAGCTCTAGGCTTGTACTATGTGTACCAGAAGCAACGATATAATACATATTATATTTTATAAACACCCAGACCATGATAAACTGTACAGAAAAATCATACTAATATTTTTTTGCCATGGGTGGGAATCGAAGCCACGACCTCCGGATACAACGCCATAGGCGCAACGGAGACTATTTAAATAAAACAACAATGTTAAAACAACCCTATAACAAAGAAAACAAAGAATTAAACCTATCTTTATAAAAAAAAACACCTATTATAACCCAAAAAAACTTGAGAATGATCTTAATTTAGTTTTCACATACAGTTTTTTTAGGTGTGAGGAAGTTCTCTATATCTTTGCTAGGCCGACCGACCGAACGTCGTTTTTTCCCATGCAGATGAGGAAACCGTCAAGTGACCTAGTCATGTTTAAGTTTTAGACTGTGGGTTCACCGGTTTTCCGGAGACTACTGCATCGATTTCTTGTCGAGGTGGTAGTCTCCTTTTGTGTTGCGGTTACGAAACGGGCGATTGATTTGGCGATAAAGTAGCGAGGATATAAAAATAACTCGTATTGCGTCTTTGTCGCCACCCATTTCGTAACCGCATAATTTAGCTGGAATAGTGTGAGCGATCAACATTGTTAAAGAACAATGAATTGATCATTCCCATTCAGGGACTTTTCAGGTCCTTACATACCTGAGATACAATATATTATATCGTTACACATATCGTGTTCCAATAAAAGTTTTTGTGTAAAAAAAAGGTAAATCTGTATCTTTTATTTTTATTTTCTGACGTGATAACGTAAAGGGAAATAAAAAAATCAGGCACACAAAAACTTAGCAAAGGGTTTGTTGTTCCTTTTCGTTAATCATTATTATTTTGCATTCGATCGTTACTTATCAATAAATGTTAAAAAAAAGTAAATCGTCATAATAATAGGACAAAAATTTTAAAGAATGCAAGGCATTGTTTTTTTTAATATTTTCAGTAGGCACCCCATATAATTTGCTTATCTCAAAATTGTGTTTATATTTTTGTTATATTAATGCGGACTGTAAACCAACAACTAATCTTACCACAAGGGTTGGAATTCTATGAAAAATAAAACTGAACCCCGAAAACACACTATAAAAAGTCGATTATTCTATTTGATTACAAGAAATCTAACCAACTAGATGTTAGTATAATAAGTATATTCTTATTGTTATTTAAAATTAAGAATGCAACAAAAAACTAAATAAGTAGGTATATTATTATTCGAAGAAGTATCGTTGATCTAAAATTGATATGTATATCCTTACTATAAACAAAGGCTCCGGATATATAAGCTTATATCTCATATTTATCTTCCATTGTGTTAGCTATATCTTAGCTTATCTCTGAGGAAGCCACATCTCAAATTATATTACTTACTTGTAATATTACTTAGTAATAACTGGTTCTGTTCGCTAATATGTTTAAAGAAGGGAATTTTAAATTAAAATATTTTAATTCGAAGATAATATTTTACGATCCACGCTTGAAAATTTTAGATTTTTTTTTATTGGAACACGACATGTGATTTTGTATCTACGTAATGGTAAGTAAATAGATCTACAAAGTCCATGAATGGGGTCGATCAATACGTGGTTGTTTGCAATATTGATTGCTCCTACTATGCCAGCTAAATGATGCAGTAACGTAATGAGCGGCGTCAGAGACGTATTTACGTATTACGAGTTTATTTTAATATCCTCGCTGCTTTATCGTCAAATTCTTTGCCCGTTCCGTTACCGCATCATGAAAGGAGACTACAACCTTGACAAGAAATCGATGCAGTAGTCTCCGGAAAGCCCAGAACCCAAATGAACCACAGACTAAAATGAAACATGACTAGGTTTTTGCATCTGTATTAGCGATAATAAAGATTGTAACAAGACCGGTCGGTCGGCCTAGCAAAGTTATAAGGGCTTTCCCTAAGATAATCGATTCCGTTAATAACATTGCTTTTGTGAAACCTCCGGTAAAAAATGGAATAATTGTAAGAATATATCATAATTATTTTATTATTATATTATATGCATACTTTATTTATTGCCTGCAACTTCGTCTACGTATTTTTTGGCGCGTGATTCGACGCGGTACGTGGTTTAAAATATTAAAATATAGCACTATGAGGTTTTCAACTTTTTTTTAACTAATACTTCGGTCGATTTTGATACAATAAAGATTCCTATGTTTCAGTAATTAGGTTGAGAATCCAAGGAGAGGCTTTGATTGACTTGATGCCACAAATAAAAAAACAAATCGACAATCAGACAAAAATTACAAATAAATATTTTTACCTTAAATATTAATCTACTTCCTTCTATAAAGTAATAGAAATAGAATATATTAATCATTTATTAGTTACAAATAATTTATTACAGAATTCAGTCAACGGCATGTTTAACTGAGGTCGTTGACAACAGTTAGTTGCTTAACTTTTTGTGTTCATTTAAGGCCTACGATTTTCGGTCTTAAGTCATAATACAATAGTAGGGTTCAAGAACAATTCTCACAGCGTTCGTCTCGCGGTTTATGCACCAGGAAGAGAAACCGCATATAATAATTGTCATGTTTTTATTCGCTTAACGACTTAGCATGAATGGATGCATTACATTATATTCCATAATATCGGATATTATTTATGCTATATAAAAATATAGATAATTAGTACTAGAATTGGTTGTAAAACGCAAATGTATTCAATGGAAGCCGGCAAAAATAAATCAAGCAAAGTCTTTGCAACATATTTTATAAGATCTTGGCCTTCCATAAACGACTTCCAAAGTGACGCTGACAGGATTTTATAGAGAACCAAATTCAGTATTTGGTTTGGTAGAGAAGGGAATGAACACAGTGAAGGCAGGTCAGAGTGGAAATCATAAAAAAACCTGTACTTATAGTCCAAACTGCAGCAGTTCTTTTCTTCCTTTCAAGTGATGGATCATGGAATCTATAGATAATATAAATAAAATCGTTTTTTCGTTAAACCAGGTGGAACACACAGCGCTCCGTTTAAAGCTTAAAGAACCTTCGGGACCGGACGGGATCACCAACTTAATGCTTAGCAACGGGTGTTCGAACTGGATACTTTTATCGCTTGTAAGCAAGCGGGAAAGCTGCCGAAGATTACAAGGAAAAATGTCCACCTATAAAAAATAAGTATAGAGAAAAAAAAATTAATATATTTTAATTCCAAATGATAATATATTACGATCCACGCTTGAAAATTTTTATTGGAACACGGCATGTGATTTTGTATCTACCTAATGGTAAGTAGCTACAAAGTCCATGAATAGGGTCGATCAATACGTTGTTGTTTAACAATATTGATTGCTCCTACTATGCCAGCTAAATGATGCGGTTACGTAATGAGCGGCGACAAAGACGTATTTGCATTACGAGTTTATTTTAATATCCTCGCTGCTTTATCGTCAAATTCATTGCCCGTTTCGTTACCGCACCATGAAAGGAGACTCGACAAGAAATCGATAAGTAGTCTACGGAAAGCCCAAAACAGAATAAACAACAGATTAAAATAAAAGATGACTAGGTGTTTTGTTTTTTTTTTCATATTAACAAAGTAATTTTTATTCGATGTAAATAAAATAACATTTAAAACTAACATAAAAAAATAACTATACTTACAAACAAATCCAAAATTAATAATAAATATTTAAAAAAATAAAAATAATAATAAAAAAAACTAGGTTTTAAGATTTTTACATTAGTGCCCAAATTAATTCGAGAATTAGTTAATTTATTTATTATTTTTAATAAGAAGAACACACTTGTTCGGCGTACAGTCAAAATAACATCGGCGATATCGAAGTTCCAATAAAACAGGTAAAAGATACAAATTATATGCATATTTCGGAACTGGAGATTGTAACTTGTAACTTTTGTAGTAGGTATGATAATTTCTATTATTTTGGTTTCATTATTTTGTTATGTTAACCTATACCTCCAAGGCTATGCGTAGGCGATCCTTTGGAATGTGACTCATAAACTTTTGTAATATAATAAAACAGTTATAAAAATTTGAATGATATAAAATACTTGTTAAGTATTTACATTCTCTAATTTAGATATATATTTTTAGAGTAAAATTGATTAGATTGACTGAAATCTACTCCTGTATTCCATGTCGTATTATAGTAGAAAACAAAACCTTAATAAGTGAATGAGAAATAATTATATTTTAGTATGTGTCCTAGAACTTTTTCAATGTGGTTTATTTAATAAAATCTTAAGAGATCTCTGTATATCTAAACCCCCTATACATACCGATGCCCTGGGAGTCAATTTCTACCAAATTTCATAATACCCTCATTATTTAAAAATGCATGTTAGCATGAAAAAGACAATAATCTAGATCATAAACCTAAAGCTATTTTAATCGTTGAATGATTTTTATTTTAATTTAATATTTTTTTATTTCTTCATCGAAACAGTTTACATTTCACAATATAAATTAACTTAAATATTACAAAAGAAACCTAAATATAAAAACCCTAAGAAAATTAAATTAAATATAAATGAATGTATTTTTTATGTGTATCTAACACATAAAAAATACATTCATTTATATTTAAAAATACCTACTTGTACAAAAAAATCCTCACAGTGTACGCGCGGCATCGAGCCCAGAACGCTGGCGATATTTTCCCTTTGAATTGTTAAACTTAGTCTCAGTGAGAGAAAAGCGCCAGCTCTCTGGTCACCTGTGACGTCAATCAATTTTGGAATAATCTCTTTGAGAAATTTACTGGCTTCTGGGCCTCATGATTCCATTGTTTACATTTTGTTAGTACATTTATTTTAGACTCTACATTTAAGTTTAGGAAACCTGTATTAGAAGGATCCGCTCCTTCGAAGACAGTATATTTAGTACATAATGCATGGTGACATTGAAAGGATGTACTTTGGCTAATATGAAGTTCTACTGATCAATACGAACAACTTTTCCCATGGAACCATGTGCCGCAAATGAAAAAAAAATTGCCTTCTCCATACAAACTAGTAATGTTAAAATGACCAATTGTAAAGGGATGCCAACATTTTTTTTCATTTGCGACACATGGTTCCATGGGAGAAGTTGTTCGATTTGATCAGCAGAACATCATTTTATCCCAAATTAAAATGATATAACTTAAAACTAAAACAAAAAAAAAAAATGTTAAAAATAATCACTAGATTTTTATATAAATAAAATATTAAAACTTGAAAATGAAATACAATTAAACGAGCAAAAACAACAAGTAACCATTTCCCATCAAGAAAAAATATCCAGACTACAACTAGTATAATTTTTACAAAAGTCATGAGAGCAAGAAAGTGTCATTAATATATAACTAATATTTTGGATACATTTGAAAAAGTGGCCCCAGCCTAGTGGTTAAGTCACTGCGCAACTGATAACAAGGTTAAGCAGATGACAACAAGGCCGGACCTGAGATGGGTGACCGCTTTATACAACGAGGCTATACCATCATAAGATGGGTTAATCCCTCCGCTGGGTACCCTAAGGCTGTTTAAACGGTTCTCGGGAGCCAAAAAGACACCCGTGATGGTATTTATTTTTATTTTGGATACATTTTTCACGGTCGCAAGTCATGCTAAACCAATTAAATGATGTAAAATCGTCATTTCATAATGAGTCTTCATTTTAGTATAAAAACATTAATCGAGATATTCTTTGGACAAGTACTAGTCTAAAATAACTAAAACTGAAGGAAGTGATTTTAATCGTTAGACATTTTTCTATTATTTAAGCGGTTTATTAATATACCTTTATAAATATAAATAGAATTAAAGAATGATTAACAATAATGTAACTAATGTTTTAGATCTATTTACTATTGAATGATGTAAAATCGACCTTTTATAATATGTTCTTCATTTTATCTTAAAAAAACTTGACAATTGATTGATATTATTTAAATAGTAATAGTCATAGTAAACCTATCTTAAAACAAATAAAGGCTTACAATAACACTTCCTCTTTTATTTATTTGTAATATGTTAGTGATTGACAAGCGCACACTTTGCACCCGTCCTATTAAGTTCGCTTATATATTTTTTGTGTCATTCTTGGATTAACTCTTTAACACTTTTTCTACAAAGTCATTTAGCTGCAATGATTGCAAAGGCATTGAATTTTAAATGATAGAAAGTAGAGAAATGCGGATTTTCTTATCTAATGTTGTGATGACAACTTATTCTGCCACGTAAGTATATATATACATATATATATATATATATATATATATATATATATATATATATATATATATATATATATATATATATATATATATATATATATATTATTATATATTATAAATACTATATACTCGTATTATTATGATAATTGTATGGGAGGTATTATTATATCGAATCTAGAAAAAATCCGGAAAGCCTATGGTGTTGTTATACCACCTCTTCTGTTCGTTACATTACGATTCACGACTTAGGCTGAGTTGCACCAAAAGTAACTCTTCGTAAATGTAAAGATTAAAGTTAAAAATGGCGTCAATAGTAACTGCAAAATAAAATTGGTACATTCGATGTTTTTTAACTTTAATCGTTACATTTACAGAGAGTTTATTTTGGTGCAATTTGCCTTAGGGATCTTCACTTTGGTTCCGTATAACAATAGACCAGAGGCTCTACCATGGGTTTGCGCATTGTAGAAACGTAACGTACTTGTATACATATACGCAACTTGTATGAGCAACAACCAATAGGGCCGCTTTATTTTTGGTAACAGGATTGAATAAAGCGATCCTATTGGTTGTTGCTCACGTATACGTATACAAATACGTTACGTTTCTACAATGCGCAAACACCTGGTAGAGCCTCTGGTCTATTGTTATACGGAACCAAAGTGGGTGAACAAAAAGTTTATTTTTGGTAACAGGATTGAATAAAGCGATCCTATTGGTTGTTGCTCACGTATACGTATACAAATACGTTACGTTGCTACAATGCGCAAACCCATGGAGCCTCAGTTTTTAAATCTAAATGAGTTGATCTAAAATTTTTGAAACAATTATGAAATACTTAGAAAATTAAAGTTTTTTTTTAAATTTAGTTTACTGATCAGATTGCATCGTTTTACACAGTAAATATTAACCTTTCATCAAATTTAGCTGCTGAGGCCAGGCTTCGATGATTCTCAAACATGCGGCTACGAAACGGGCAGTTAAGTAGAGTATCTGATCAAACTTTTCCCATACAGTCACTACCTTTTGGTCTTAATGATTTTTGGAAGCATTATAAATATCGTTACCTTTTTTTTTTGTTTTTTATGGGAATAAAATATTAACCCCTGAAATCCCTCTATATATATCTTAAAATAATTCCTATTAAATATCAAGACAACGTATTCACCGTTTATTAAAAAAAGTAAAATGTATTCACCGTTTATTTTCTCTTTAATAAAATGAGAACATTTTTTCCTAACCCTTTAAAGTTTAGGGGTAGAAAACAGTTTTGGCGTGAAAGTCGTTTTGCTCCCTAAATTGTAGGTATAAATAATCCCATACATGCTCTTGATTGAGGCTCGGGGGAAGGTTTACAGACATATCTATGGTAGCGTTACCGACTCACCGTCATGCGGAGAGAAAGGAATATAACGTGGGGAAAGAATGATACTTTCCGTTGAATCAGCATGAGGATCGGAGAGCCCCATCAGACGCTTAAATTGCTCAATTAGGATAAAGCGCGCTACTTTATCGTAAGAGTAAGACTTTGTCGCCGCCCATTTCGTAACCGCATCATTTAACCGGCATAGTGTGAGCCATCAATGCTGTTTCATAACAACGTATTAATCTCCCATTCATGGATTTTGTAGATCTGCTTACCATCTGGTAGATCTCTCATTTCGTGCCCCAGTAAAGAAAGGTCAAAAAAAATTATCAAAGGTCCTTTTCGTCAAGATTTTTAAGTAATGATTCCTTTTTTGTTCAAAAAGGAATCATTACTCATTTTAAGTACAATGTACAATGCTTGATTCTCAATTCTGTTGTATGATATATTTGACTGTATTGTATATATTGGTGGGTATTTTAACTTATAAGGAGTATTTTACGGTTTTTACTGTAATATACGTGGTGGCCGAGTTGGTTAGACCTTGGACTTAAAAACACTTAGGTCCCTGGTTCGAAACCCGGTGTGTACCAAGGAGTTTTTAATTTTAAAAAAATTGTTTGACAACACCACTATAGTGCCTCGAAGAGCACGTTAAGCTGTCGGTCCAGGTTTCACTATACCAACTTGTGAAACTGTTTATAGATGGGTTATTGAGTCTATTCGAAACATCGCGACGAGCTAGCCACTTATTCGGTGTAGACTCATACCATCGGCTACGACGAGGTGGGATTAAAACCCTTCCGCTGGGTACCCTGGGACCGTCTAGGCGGTCTCGGGCGCCGTATGGCACCCGTGATAATATGTATGTGTAAATGTTATAAAACTAAAATACTCTTTAAAATATCTAAGTAAGATATACATAAGTATTATGTAATAAGGAAAAACGAGTTTTAGAAATTTATATAATATGTCCAATGCACATAAGTGCCAGGATAAAGGTAATGAGAAAGGAAATAAATAATTTTTAACTCGTTATCTAAGTAAATTACTATATACTTATTTGTAATACGTTTTCTTTAAGGAACATGAAACTAAAAAAAAAAAAAAAAAAAGTAAATTACGATTTGTCACATTAATGGCTGCGTGATATAATAATAAATATTTGAGTGAGTGAGAGAGCGTTACTGTAATGAATTTCGTGACAAAATGTAATAAGGATATTAATTATGAATAGCTCTTCCTTATATTTAGAGCGAAATTAGGTATTATTTAATCACGACTGGTTCCTCCAGTTAACTGTGCTGCCAGACAAACATTTATCATATTATTAATCCAATATTTTAACAAAATAATAAATAATAAAATTTTGATATAAGTACCCTTATATACGTGGTGGCAGAGTTTTAACAACACCACTATAGTGCCTCGGAGAGCACGTCACAGTTTTACTATACCAACTTGTGAATCTGTATATTATTGAGCCTATACAAACATCGCCACGAGCTAGCTACTTGTTCGGTGTAGACTACGGCTACGACGAGGTGAGATTAAAAACCCCTCCGCTGGGTACTGGGATTATATATATATATATATATAATATAAGTACAAAAATTGCATAAATTTATCTAGGAAAAGAACAAAATCTAAATAACAAATTACATTTAAATAACCTAAATAAAATAATAAAAAATAAACCTCCTCACAAAATAAACATTTCCTCAAGGTTCCATGGGAAAATTTGATCGATTTGATTTGATCAGTAGAACTACATGGGTACTAGCCCACAGTACTTGTACTATTATTTATTCTGTGCCCAAAGTACAACCTTTCAAAGTTGTACCTTTCAAATAAAATATCACAATAAATGGTAAAGTCCAAAATTAAAAAAAAAAAAAAATTTGAAATCTACGGGCTTTCAAAAATATTGAATGAACGAATCAAAGGTGTATAATTTTCGTACGTGTGATTACTATTCTACAATAATTTATGCAACACTGAACTTACGACCTTTACTTATGATGATAAACTTGTTATGTAAGCTATAACTTTTGCCCAACTGGAGAAGGGACATTCATTGCATCTGTACTTATTTACGATTTATAATTACTATCATTTTCGGCAACTATAAAATATTAATTAACATCCAAGGTCTGAAGGTTTTGAAATCTACTAAACGTCGTACGTTCCTAAAAATATTAAGTAAGTCGCGTCAGTTGTAGCTTCGACACTTTTTAAGTCATTTTACTTTGCCTGTTTCGCGATTTTAAATGAGTGGACTTATTTTAATAGCTAACAAATATATTTAAAAATCAAGATTTTAAGCCTTTTTAGTATAATTTATATCAGAATATAGTCAAATTAAACATTTTATTTTCGGCCAGCAAAGCGACTAGTTTTCGGCCACCAATATGGCCATTTATTATGAACTCTTAGAAAAGAAAAATAAAATTGAAAATAAGATATTATTATATCTTAATTTGACATACAAAATATTACCTTATCCTTATATACAAGGCGCAATGACAAATTTCGTGAGGGATGAAATCTGGTTGGCTCACTGGTTGAGTACCTTGCCGCGAAAGCGTGGGCCATGGGTTCGAGTGCCACCCACCAGTAAATTGTCATTGCATTTTATATTAACATTTTCAATAAGTATACCTACAACATTTTTTTTATTGATTATTGTATATATTCTGACTGTGGAATATGTACCTCGGTATAGGTATAGGTATTAGGGCTTGCAAATATTCGAAAAAAAAAATTTCGAATACTATTCGAATTACTCGAATAATACAAATTAAAAAAAACATTTTAATAATGATAAAGCCATCTGAGTCGTACAATCATCTACATGTAAACAAGCAACACATCCTGACCAACTCTCAAAATAATCTCATTGATCTCTCCCAAAAGACTCATTGGCCTCTGCAGGAATTAAGATTTTAATTCAATAAGTATGTTGAGTAGTGCATAGACCATAAAAAGGGGGTGGGTTTAGAAGAAAAAGGAATATGATAATGAATATTTAAAATCTTTCCATAGAAATGACGAAGAGTATGGAGTTCAAGCGATGACCCTGAAAGTACAGAATGAATGGCTTACTAATGGGGAAGTTTGTATTCTTTCAGCTATGTAATGGCGCACTCTCATGTACGATTGGTCTCCGTCACTTATTAAGTTCTATGTTAACGCCTTTCATATATCCCTACCTGACCAGAGTAATCTGGTAAGATAGGAGAAAGCAACAGATAAGACATGTTCACTAGGTGGTGTCTCTGTAGGGACTACCAGACATATACTTATTGGATTCTGCTTGAAAAATGCTATTATTCACACCGACATGATCAAGTTTTAAAAATTACTCGCGAAGCTGTAAGTCTCGGTATTGCTACAGCCAGAAAAGAATTATCGACTAATCAAAGATTAACTACTTTTGTAATGGAAGGACAACTCATGAAAAATCTTGTTCTTCTCAATCCTGAACAAAGCAGCTGACTGGAAAATACTCATGGATACATTTAAAACTCAATACAAAATTCCGAACAAACTAGCACTTTAAGCCTATAGACCAGGCATACTAGTATACTCTCGATTAATGCGTGCTTTAAGAAAGTAATACCTGTTGAACTTACTGTTTCGTGGGAAACAAACATTCTTAAGGACCACACCATCAAGTCAAATAATTACTTTGATCTCACTAATGAAATTACTAAAAACAGTTTTAAAACTTAACTTTATGCAGTGGAAGTCGGTGCAAGAAGAATTCCAGCAAGGACTTTGCATTGTCTATTAAAGAATTTTGGCTTTCCAGGATCGATCATTTAGTATTTGGTTGGATTCGGAAAGGCTTTTAACCCTGCTTCACGGTCTCAAGTCCGGAAACACTGCAGTTCACTCCCCTGCCTCCCAACCACGCGATGGACTCGGCATCCGCACAGAGAATCCATCGATAGCTAAGAACATTGTGTCACACTATGATGTTTTAATCCATTTCATATTATTTTATCAGCTAGGCATAATTTAACACTTTAAATTCTTAAAAGAGCACTGAAATACGACTTACAACAGTGACGTTTCTAAGGTTTAGGAAATTGGTCGAATGTTCGAATATATATATTATTTAAATTTATAATCGAATATTTGTTCTTTTATTAAAATAATTCGAATATTCGATTGCAAGCCCTAGTAGGTATACATACAATAATCATCTATAAACTTATACCAGGTATTAAATATTACTTACCTATTTACTACCCACCACGTACATTCTACCATCATAAACACCGGTATATTTTCCCATACGAATTTTGCGCACATGTCAATAAAAAAATATATAAATGGTGTTTGTATTGCAAATATCATGTATGAGATGCTAAGTTTTTTGACGTTTTTATACGGTTCAACAAAATAATTTTAACATTAAAATACATCAAAAATTAAATGGAATGACATTTTATTTAGTTTAATTTCATATGTCTTGGCATATGAAATTAAACTAAAAGAAATACTATACTATAATAAATAGACCCCAATGTCTATTTAATAAACTTGCAAAGTTAAGGAAATAGTAAAACCCTAAAAGTTATCAAGGCTTCGCCGTCATTTAATAAAAGCAACTAATATACCTACTCCATAAAATATGTAGAGCGTAATTTTCTTTCTATTATAAAATTTTAACTGCAGTTGCATTGGGTTAAGGTGAGTACCGATAAGTA
Source organism: Monopis laevigella (assembly GCA_947458855.1). Taxonomy (NCBI): domain Eukaryota; kingdom Metazoa; phylum Arthropoda; class Insecta; order Lepidoptera; family Tineidae; genus Monopis; species Monopis laevigella. The sequence goes on along the minus strand of OX381576.1, from coordinate 32,383,915 downwards.
GGTCTAAGCAATTATTATTTTATGCCAAGGTGCTGGGTGAAGGGGTTGAACTTATACATATTTAATGTAAACCCCTTGTCGTCGTTACTTATAGGTATACAAGTGTTTAAGTATATGTGTTTATGATTAGGTTATATTTATATATATTTTTATTTAAATAGTAAGAAAATTGATATAAATAGTAAAAAAATAAAATTACGATATATTACGCTTACCTTACAAAAAAATATATATTAGGTAATGAGTATGTATGTTTCTGTTATGGTGTGTGCGTTTTCTGTTTGTCATATTAGGTATAATATTAACTTCAATCTTAATACATATGACAACCAGCTGATGGTAAGTTCTCAATCAAGAATATCAATGAAGCTACAATTGGTCAATTCCACTATGTTGCTTTAAAAACTTTTTCACGTCTCGCTGAAATGACTCAAGATTAAAGGAAGAAGGGAAAACGCACGCTACAAGGTATATTTTTTTTATCGCGCTACGTGACTTTGGAAGGTTGTACTTTGGGCTAATATGAGGCTCTATTGATCAAATCTAACAACTTTTCCCATCGAACCTTGTGTCGTAATTTCGCAAATAACAATATAAAAAAATGCTTCTCTATACAATCTAGTAATAGTAATGTTAAAATAACCAATTTTAATCTTAAGAGATTTTTTTCATATGCGACATATTCAATTTAAAAATATTAATTATATAAATATTAATTTAATGAAAAAAACATTAATCGATAATTTTAACATAAAAAAAAATGTTTAAAATATTAAAATAAGACTTCAAATAAATACCTATTACAAAATTTATGAAAAATAAGGACCTGCCTAAAAAAATTAAGATACTCAATTTTTGAGCGAAAAAAGCTGTCAGATCTATTGTCTCCTGAGATGTCGATGAGCTTTGGCGCTATTTCTTTGTACAGAGATTTCGCTTCAGATCCCCACTGACCCATTGTTTTCACAGCAAACGAAAATACTATATATAGACTCTTATTTTCGACGTTTGCTTACTTGAGCTTGTTCTGCCGTAGCGCCAGCCCTGACTGGGGTACCCTGAAGATGGATGGAATGTATCCCAACATATGAAATGCCATACAAGGGAATGTCCCAGTCTCCATGGCACCAGACTCATTCCATCTGGACGCTTGCCATCGCATGACGCTTGGCTCTGGAGGAATCTATGAATGAGGCCATTGATTGGCACTGTGGCGAAAAATTCTGCCGACAATTTTTGAATACGAGAGGCTGTTGTGACCTAGCTCATCAACATCTTTAGCACATGGAAAATTTTGTTGTCTACAAAAAAAAATACATTCTTTTTATTTTTTATTATTTAGTATACAATCAAATTTAATAAAAATAAATTGGAATACTATTACACCACATTAATATTTGGACTTCTTATAAACAATTAAAATGATTAGGTAATTTCTTACCTTGCAATTGTTTTTTTATTTTATTATTTTAGAATAATAAATACTGTAAAAAGCACATTAAAATATATATATTTATTTATTAGGTATTTGGAAAACCAACTTCCATAAATCATATTAAATTAAATATAATCTATTATATCATGGTGACTTTGAAAGGATCTACTTTGGGCTAATATGAGGTTCTACTGATCAATACGAACAACTTTTCCTCATATTAGCCCAAAGTACATCCTTTCAAATTCACCCTGTATATAAATATTCTATTTATTGGATAATATAATAATATATTTAAAAAAACTTTATTTTTCTAATTATAATGAGTGTAAAGTTGCGTGTTCGATCTTCAATCTCAGGAAGTGGGGGCTTCAAATCTAATGCCGTAATTCCTGACCTGTGTCTAGGTGTACTATTGCGAAGCTAGACTTCAAGAAAATGCTTGCGCAAACCGTTTAGAGTTCCTTTAGTAAACGTATCGTATGTCTTTAATTATAGATTCTAAAGCTGTTAAAATTATACGTGTTTTTAAAATATTTCGTAATCGAATGCTTGGCCATATATTGTACACCTAATCGTGTGTTTTATTTATTGTTTTATTGTCAACATATTTTATGTACCTACTTAGTGTTTGTTTATTAGAACTAAGTATATATTTCGACTATATCTATACTATATTATAAAGACAAATGATTTTATTATTTGTTTGTTTCGAATAAAACCAAAAACAATATACAGGGCGAATTTTTGAAGTGAGTCTTCAAGGCCAAATCCTGAACTACAAGGAATAGCGAAAAATACAAAAAGTCTCGGGCCGATTTTGATATAAACTGAAACTACCTCATTAGATTTTTTTTTAAATCTCCTAGCCGGGAATCGAACTGGTTGATTTAAAAAAAACTCAATAACGACATTATCAGCATAAATATCAAATTCTGATAAGTAATATCTAGCGGAAAACTAAAGAAAGAATTTCGAAAGAGCATTTTCCGCTGTTCCTTGTAGTTTAGTTTGGCCTAGAAGGCCAACTTGAAAAATTCACCCTATCTTTTCAAAATATTATGATGACTTATTGATAGTTTTAATTATTAACCTATTTTTTTTTTTTAATTATTTATTTCATTTAAAATAAATTAAATATTTTTAAGTCGGCATATTTTTTTAAATATTAAAACCGAAACACGACTAGGTATTTGGTATGGCCAATGGTTACGAAACCGATCAGTTAAAGCTAACCAAAGTAATATATTATGGAAAGACGGTATTTTTTTAAAGCATTTTTTTGGAAATGAATTTCGATTTAATGGTGGCATGGTATACGTGGTGGCCGAGTTGGTTACACCTTTGACTTAAAAACATTTAGGTCCCTGGTTAAAATTTTTAGATTAACAACTCATTAGTAACATTAGTATTAGTAGAGTTGTTAAGAAGTACTGGCTTCTTAAAGGTTTCGCGATCTCGAACGCCCAATAACGTTTAAATGTTGTTTTCAGTGATATCAAAGTTTATTTTTAATGAAAAAAAATGTAGAGGTGTAACTTTTACTTACTCGATCCTAATTAGATAGTATTTTTATAAAAAATATATTAACTTTTGAAAACACACTCAAAGTTTGATTTATGATTCTAAAAATATTACTTTAGTTCTCATTTTAAAACTAAACAGTTTTTTATAAAGAAATTATGTAATTAGGATCGAGTAAATAAAATCTACACCTCCATGTTCTTTTTTCCAAAACAAAAACTTTATTATAACTGAAAACAACATTTACAACGAGCTATCCACTTGTTCGGTGTAGACTCATACCATCGGCTACGTCGAGGTGGGATTAAAAACCCCTCCGCTGGGTACCCTGAGGCCGCCACTCTCGGGCGCCGAAAGGCACCCGTGATAATATTTATATTTCTTTTATGGTAGCGCTGTAGATTTCTATGTATTACCTATAATTTCTTCCGTTTTGCCCTGAAACCAAACATATTATTAGGTCTAATGGCCACTAATTGGAAAAAAAACTCAAGCTTGTACAGATAGAATTAAAATTATTTTTTAATATATTTATTTAAAAGATAATTAAAATTAATAACAAAAATATATAAGTGTCTAAAAAGATAAATTTTAATTATTAAATAATATAAGTTAAAAAAATATTAAAGCACAAATTTTCAGTCTATAGCCTTAATAAGGATTATTTACTTCTTTGACAGTTTTCACCTAAATCTTACCGTTTTTGGGAGAGATGGTAAGATGCAGAACAACAAAGTCCATGAATGAGGTCGATCAGTACATTGTTGTTTAACAATATTGAATGCTACCACTATGAGGCGGTTGCGAAATGGGCGGCGAAAAGACTGCTGTTTGCATTCCGTTTCGTAACTGCACCTTTAAAGGAGACTACCACCTCGACAAGAAATCGATGCAGTTAAGTAGTCTCCGGAACTTTGTCGCCGCCCATTTCGTAACCGCATCATTTACCGGTATAGTGGGAACGATCGTCGATAAAGCAGCGATAGCATAGGATATCAAAATAGACCCGTAATGTATTTGCAGCCAGCCATTACATAACCGTTACATTACATTAAGCCGGTATAGTGGAAGCAATCATCGATCTCTTGTCGAGATGGTAGTCTCCATTTATGGTGCAGTTATGAAGCGGGCGAATGTGACAATAAAGCAGTGAGATTCATAATGACTTTGTCGCCAGCCATTTCATAAACGCATCATTTAGCCGGCATAATGGGAGCGATCAATATTGTTAAACAACAATGTACCGATCGACCTCATTCATGGAATATGTAGTTCTGCTTACCATCAGATAGATACAAAATCACATGCCGTGACCTTAAAAAAAATACACCCTTTTTTCCTACTTTTTTCCTTGCACTTTAAGCTCATTCATTATGTAATATCATTAATAGAATCAGTTAAAAAATGTAATTCATTTTTTTTAACTATACCAACTACTTAATAATGGTTTATTTCCAATAGCGTTAGCAACCAAGATGCATCCTTCGGTTCGACACTCATTCTTCACTTACAGAGAGGGGCGAACTCATAAAAGTGAGTGCTGTGTCTTTTTCTACCAGTTGCGGCGATCGCCGAGTTAGTACACAACCTCCGCGAACATGAGGGGGCAATCCATAACGGTGGGTCAAATTTGTTAAAGTGCAAATAATAAATACGTGAAAAAGTGAATTTTAAATAAGATAAGAAGATGTGATTTGTTTTGTGATTGTTTTCGACGTGTTTGTTCTTATTTTTATTTTTTTTGTTTGAACACATAAAATATAATACATATTTAGTTATATTTAGGTTTCTAAAAAAAGTGTAAGCTCGCGTATAAAAGCCACATTAAGTTATAGGCAATTCACATGCAAGATTTATAAATGCATAAAAAAAATAAAAAGCCTAAGCTGTATTACGCCAAGGAGTGTTCTACTAACCTTATTTTTCTAACCTAGGTCATAGTTTACATGATTGCTGTAGTATTAAATAATTATAATGACGTTCAGTATGCGAAGAGTTCTGAAAGCGTTGACTTGGCAGGTAGAGTAAAGCCGCCCAGTTCTATTGATTGAAGATATTTCAGTTATATTGAAAAAGTTTTTTAAAAATTAAATAATGTCTTGTCTTTTTCTTTGTATAAAAGCTCGTGTATGTAAAATATTGTTATCAAAGCTGGTATGTTTATTATTTTAATACATAATCAAATAGTTTTTTTTTTGTTATACCTTAGGTTTTTGTTATACCTTAGGTATTTGTTTTAATATAACATGTCTTGAATTCTAAATCAATATTTTATCAAAATATGTTTTTCATTATGATTTTTACTCGTATCAGATATCTTTATAATTTAAAAATTTTCGGTAACATCTAAATTAGGTTCGCGAAGTGTTTTATATATTTTTTTATTTATTAATATTTTTAGATTAATTAATTTACTACTATCAAATGCCGGTTAATTTAAAAGTAAATAAAATAAAATGTAAATGTTTAATATATTTTATAGGTAAATTTTAATACCAAAGAAAAAACTCCACATTTTATTGTAGGTATCTACTATAATATCACCCGCCGTTTAATTTAAAAGCTCCGTTGATCGAAAATAAAATACCCATGTCACTCGTTGATAAACTTTCTATAGGAAATAATATTTTTTATCGAATAAATAGTTTTTTAGTTTATCTAGAACAAACATGCATTTAAATCTTTTTTCTTTGTAATTACAGTAGCTTTAGTATAGGATATATAGTTTACTATTCTTATTATAATTACATTTTTTATTGAGTACTTAATATGTAATTTATTATTTAATAAATTTATTAATCGATATTTATTGAATTAAAATTTTTATTTTTATTATTTATTCTTGTGTATAGGTAGATTATTAAGTTCATTATGCATTTGACCGCCTCCGCTAATATATTCGGGGGTCTTATGTTCGATTCCCACTCAAGGAAAAACAATATTAGTACGTCTTTCAGTTTGCCTTTGTCTGGATGTGTATAAAATATAATATATACCTATATATATATTATCATTGTTTCTTGTACGCATAGAGCTTATTTGGTGACAGGGCAGTACGTGTGCAATTACTGATATAGAACCACCATTATTATTATGGTTGTAAAACTTTTTCAGTTTTGTTAGTTCGATCATCTCGAGCACGGACAGGGGTCTAACTATATATTATTATTATAGACAGCCTCCATAGACTAGTGGTTACGGCTTTGGCGTTGAATCCGGAAGTCGTGGGTTCGATTCCCACCCATGGCAAATAAATATTAGTACGTTTTTCTGTACAGTTTGTCATGGTCTGGGTGTTTATAAAATATAATATGTAATATATCATTGTTTCTGGTAAACATAGTTCAAGCCTAGGGCTTAGTTTGTGACCATAGCAATTTGTGTAAATTGTCCTGCATATTATTATTATTATACACAAAAGTGTCGTGTTTCAATTAAAAATAATTACGGACGATTTTATTAATAAAGATTTTGTTTCAGTTTTGGGTGCTGTGCGCCCTAGCCGCATGCTGTGCGATACCACTTCCGGAGGCTGATGTGGCAGTCCAGGTTAACGCACGGGTTAAGCGGACTCCAGGCGGCTGGCACTCGCCCCCAGAAGGCATCTGGAAAAAGAAACTTGTATGGAAGGAGGAATATAAGCAAATTTGGAAGAGTGAGAAAAAACTTGCATGGAAAGAAGAATGGCGAAAAGAAAAGATCCCCGTTTGGAAAACCGAAAAAGTTGCACAATGGAAAAGTGAACAGGTCCCTGATTGGAAAGTAATACAAAAACCCATATGGAAGGAAGTACAAGTTCAAATCTGGAAGGACGTTCAAGTTCCTGCCTATAAAAAGATTTCTGTTCCGGTATGGAAAGAGTTCAAGAGGGCTGTAAATAAGGAGATCGAAGTGCCTGAATGGAAACAGTCGTATGTACCCGAATGGGTAAAGGAAGGAGTTCCCGGAGAAAAATACTTAGGCAAAGATGATCACGGTTGGGAATACACCAGCCACGATCTATGGAGGAAAAAAATGATCTGGAAGCCCATATGGAAGAAAGTAGTCCGTATCGAGCACAAACAAGAGTGGGTCACAGATAAGAAGCTCGAATGGAAAGAGGAATGGAAGATGTACTGGAAAACTGAAAAGAAACCAGCATGGATAACACAGAAGAAACAAGAATGGGTCGAAGAAAAAGTTCAAATTTGGAAGACCATCCAAAAGCAAATATGGGTTCCTGTTCAAAAGAAGGTCTGGGTTGAGAAATACAAGAAAGTGTCTGTTCCAGTATGGAAAATCGTGGAGGTGCCGGCTTGGAAAAAGGTATACAAGCCTGTATGGCAAAAAGTGTGGGTACCGATCCATCACGAACACCACGGCTGGGATTAAGTCTGGAGGAATAGGTATAACCGACAGTTTTGTACATATAGGTGTTAAAGTATAGTCATTTTGTTAATTATTTGTTACCGAAACGTCATCTGGCTCTGTAGCACGGAGGGCTGTGATTATATTTAATAACTATTGTTACAAAACACAATTTATTTAAATATTGTTACAGCACCCCGTGTTATGCTTAGTGCCGTTTTAAAAGTTGACCTTTCTATTTTACGTTTTTGTTTTTTGTAAATACGTCCAAACCAAATCGTAAGTAAGATCAAGGCGTACGTGAAACCAATGCGATTACGTTTTGCCATAATTACCGCGAATTAATACAAATTTATTCATTTTTATGTGTTGGCTTTGCGTGCGCCTTTTAACTTTAATTCCGTTTTCAATTTTGCTTAACTTGCACATGAATCTGAAATATTTTATATTCAGTGCAGAATTATGTTACTGTAGTATTACTTAGTATTATTACTGTAATATAGTTATTGTTTTTTAACTATTAAAGAGGCTATTGTGTTTTATTATGTTAATCTATAATACTTTATTAATGATTACGTCTGTATTTTAGTACATATGTAATCATTATAGGGTTTAATTTTGGATTATTTTTGACTGTATGTTAAAATTCGTGTATTTTTATTTTTGTAATAATTATCGGTTTCATATTGAAATTGTTTAATTAATTTAGATTACAGTCACTTTGATAGTTAGAGCAGATAACATTGTTTGTATTATTCAGTGTTATTACGCAAATACCCATAACTTCAGATTTCACATATAATTCGCATTAACACTGCATTTCTACATTTTCTTCTTGTGAATCTTTCAATGATAAAGTTTTAATTTTAATAAATGAGAAAGCTTAAATCGCGCCTTTTCTTGTGTATTTTCTTAGATTTTATGCATAATGTAGTCAGGTAAGTATAATAGTTTCAAAATAGGGATAGTTCGAAAGTGATGAAAATGGTATTCCGAGTATATACAAACATGTGGCGTGCTCATCGCAATGTGTATAGAGACTTAAATACATATATTTTAATTTAATGTGGCCATATTATGTTTCTTTTAAAGGTAACGTTATATATAAATAACAAGGGAATAGAGTGCCCTCCTTTTTTGATCATGAATTTTTTATAGAATTTCGTTATTTTGTCAAGCTTATGGTTCCGTTATATGAAATATTATTATTACTTACCATATGGTGGATGAAAGGTCACATGCTCCTGCTCTATAAAAAAAATGGCTGTTGGAGTCTTTGCAATGAGCAGGTTACTTATTTTATGTATACTCGGAATTCAATTGACCCCGTGTTTTGATTCAATTAAATCACGGTTAAATTTTGTGAAAATAATATTAGCGACACTGGTGGGCTAGCGAAACTCAATCGACCTAGGTGGGGTAATAGATATTTGACCCAAATTGATTAAACTAAAATTTCAATATATGTTGTGCTTTTAAGTGGTATAATTGGTGACGGTTCTTATACATATGTACATCTTATTTACTTACTTAACAGCTGGCGAAATAATCCATATACGTATATACTAATATATTAATGGGCAAGAGAGTAAAGGGAGAGTAAATTGAATCCCGGGTCAACATAGGTATATTATATTTGGTCATACCTGAAGGAGATGGATATAGAGCAAGGAGACTACCACCTGGACCAGATTTTGATGCAATAGTTTCCTGAAAACCGGTGAACCCACAGACTAAATCAAGACTGGGTCACTTAACGTCATGTGTGGTGACGAGACAGGTCGGTCGGCCTAGCGGAGTTACAGATACTTTCTTTTCACCTAGAGTATATCAAAAGACATCGTTAAAGTGGATACAGTAGTAGGTATTTTTAGGTAGGTATATGGTAAAGTTATATTAGAGGAGTAGGTATCAATATTATAAAATCTATAGAGTATATATAGGTATAAAAATATAAGGTGCAGTAAATAAAACAAAACAAAAATGAAAATGGTTTTTAGAGCAGGGGGGTAACCACCGACTCCGATACCGTGAGTTCTCGTTCAAGTTGAGATCGTAGACAGAAAAGGGTCCGGAATGGGTGCCTAGGGTAATGTTGAACGGTTATGAGGGGTGAAGCGGTTCAAATACCTTGGTCATATGCTGTTTGACGACCTTGAGGATGACGCAGACACCGTGCGCGAACGCAGAGCTATTGCCATGCGCAATATGCTTGCACAAAGAATTCATAGATATACACGGGAGGTAAAGCTGATGCTGTATAAAGCATATTGCAGAAACCTGTATACCTATCATCTCGCATAGGTATGATTTTTGTTATTGGAGCACGGCATGTGACGTGTATTTACCTGGTGGTGAGCAGACCTAGAAAGTCCATGAATGGGGTCAATCAACAATGATCGCTACCACTATGTCAGCTAGATGATGCGGTTTTGAAATGGGCGGCGACAAAGACGAAGTGCATTATGAGTATATTTTAATATACTCGCTGCCTTATCATCAATCCAACCACCCATTTCGTAACCGCACCTTGAAAGGAGACTGCCACCTTAACAAGAAACCGATGCAGTAATCTCCTGAAAACTGGTGAACCCACAGACTAAAACCGAAATATGACTAGTTCACTTACCCTGTCTACTATACTACTTTTGTAAACATATTTACCAGTGAGATCGGCATTTAATTTCTGTCACAAAATATAATAAGTACCTACTGCATTTATGGTAGGTACTCGTATTGTCAATCTAATATTCTAAAGAGCCCTTTACAAAGAAGCCAGTGAATAAAAGTATTGTAGGCCGTTTAAGTATTAATCAGCTGAGACAGTTGTGTATTTACTTTAGAACCTTTGGTATGTTTTTATTGGAGCACGGCGCCGGCGGCCTGATCGTTACCATGCCTACTGATACTATACATGGGGTCGATCAATACATCTACAATGCGGTTACGAAATGGGCGGCAACAAAGAATTTGCATTACGAGTCAGCGATATAACTGCCAGTTTCGTACCTAGCCTAAAAGATATCGATATTTTATTGGAGCCTAGGTACCCAGTTAAATATCGATTTCTTGTCGAGGTGGGGTTTTTACCTTAATGTACCATAATTATTAAGCTAGCTTAATTATGAATTTAAATTAACAATAAAAATATAAAACGAGAGATATACATTAGTAAAACAATTAAAATTCATTATTTTAATTTCGTAAGTATAACAAGTTTCACTTTTAGCTTTCTCGGAATTACCGTTAGTATATATTTGAACATTTGTTCATTAAGTATACCTTACTTATAAGGCGGTACTTAATGCTAATCCCATATTCATAATGAATTAAACTGCTGGTTTATTTACGGATCAAATCATATATTTTTTTTTACATTAAATATGGATTTATATGGATCTAGATTGAATGTTATTTTAGGTTAAGTGTTATATATTATGTTTATTTGCACGGCATATGACTCTACCATCTGGTGGTAAGTGGTAAAATCCAAGAATAAAAATAAGAAATAGTCGAAATAAATATATAAGACTTATCCATAGATAGCTAAAACCATTGCCTTAAATATATGTTATTTACGCTTATTTTAAAAATAATCGTTAATCGGCATCATGTTATTAATTATTTTACTTCTTCATATCATCGATTACGCTAATGTCTAGTATTCCGATGTTACTGAATATCTATTTAACAAACTTGGTCTTTTTAACGTGCACGTTTTGTTTCCGGCACCCGTAACTGCCCGTAAGTATGGCCATGTTTTCCATTACCACAAACATTTACGGTAGCTCAATATCCGATATCGTAGATAAGTACACGTTGTCCTTTTTATACAAACAACTCTCTAACCCTAATACTCAATTTTACGTTAAGATTCGTTTTCTTTTTCTCTGATGACCGTCCTTTGTTCTGACAGAAGAAAACCTTCTTCTTCTATTGTTTGTAGCCTCTACGCCCGTATTGGCGTAATTTTGTCAATATCACGTCGCTGACAAAATTACGCCTGGGTATAAAGTAAAAGTGGGATAATAAGATAAAAGGAACCGGGAAAGGACAAGGGTAGAAAAAGGAATGGCGACATGACCGTATTAAAACATACGATAGTCCTGCCAAAATCAAGTAAAGGAGGAAAAATAATCTACAGTAAAATGGTTTCCGTCACTTTACTGAACATTGTGGGTTTATTTAAGATAACACAAACACCGAGTACACTGAGTAAATGCTACACTTCGCACACTTAATAATACTATACGAATGCTTATTCTACAAAATTATACACGTTTGCACAATAATATTTAATAAAATTAAATATGATAACTGTAACAGAAACACGGTCTACAGTCTTCGGGCTACCCTCAAAGATCCCGTGAAATGTACAGATTCGTTTACGGTGTTTGCTGGTCGCCAATGGAATTTGTTTCCTCTGACTATAAGATCAGCTCCTTCAATCAGTGTTCAAACACTTGCTCACAACGCGTCATCTGAACACGTGGACTAGATCCACGTGGCAATTTTGTTCGGTATGGTATGTTTGTCTATGTATTGCGTGTATTATACTATATACCGTAATATAGTAAAGTAGTTCAAGTATTGTTATGCATAATTGATGATATATTTTACTTTTTTTTTTAAACATATCTGCATACCTACTATATTTCAATCCTACAAAGGTTAGGTTAGTTAGATTAGAAAATGTCTAAGGCATTAAACTTGCCTATGCCCAATTTTGTGCAATAAAGAATTTAAAATAAATAAATAAAGCTTTCTGGCACACGCCGGAAACGATGCTCATTTTAAATAGTCGTTTGCTCTATTCTCCATGGAAAATACAGATATTAAATTAATTATACACAGCATAGACAATTCAAAATCTACTGGGTGAGATGGAATTCCAACGTTATCATCTGTTAATGATATTTAATTTTCTCTTTTATATCTTTTTTCTCTTTTTTTTTTACTAGAACCTCCACGAATGCATATTATCCTAACAATCCTTAAACTAAATATTAAATTAAAAAGATAATATACGGTTTGAAGCTTAATCATTGGCCTTTATTTTTTTTTATTGTATTAATTAGACAGCCTCCGTAGACTAGTGGTTGCGTCTTTGGCGTTGTATCCGGATGTCGTGGGTTCGATTCCCACCCATGGCAACAAAAATATTAGTACGCTTTTTCTGTACAGTTTGCCATGGTCTGGGTGTTTATAAAATATAATATGTATTATATCGTTGCTTCTGGTACACATAGTACAAGCCTAGAGCAATATGTGTAAATTGTCCTACTTATTAAAAAAATTAAAAATCAAAAATCAAAAAAATGCTTTTAAATGACCCCTAAAATAAATGATTCCATTTCTTTGCTCGCAATTGTAGTAACAGCGCCAGGTAAAATGGATTTATAAATAAAACAAATCATTACATTTATACTTTATTGCTTTTGAAAAAATACATCTAAGATTACCTATATTAATAATTAAGTAAACGTGCTCAATACTGAAAAAATACTTCAATATAATATTAATAAATGCATCATTTTTCTTAAATATATAAAGAATATCTTTGTTATAATACCTATTTGTATATCGTCACCGCGTCGTATAAATTTTTAAAAACAATACATATTAAACTAATTTCGTATAAAATTATGAAAATACTCTATTGTATAATTCTAAATATTATATTGTATAATTCTAAGTATTATATTGTATAATTCTAAATATTATATTGTATAATTCTAAATATTTTATTGTATAAAAATAGCAAAGCTTTTAAAACATTTGCTATCAATTTATTTGCTTTAGGAATAAACTAAATACTAAAGCTCCCCTAGCAAAGCGCCCAAGATAGTCTGATAAAATAGCTTGATGACATTTTATTTCTGTACAATTCAATGTCAAAATTTTTATTACAGTTATCTTGCCGCCGTGTTAAGAAGAAACAATATCACATGGTATGACAATTCAAGACCATTGCAATCAAATACATTCTTCAGAAATATAAGTTTATATGAATATAATATTTTTGTTTTGTTCAACATTATTAGTTTATACAGGTTAATATTTTAACATTTGCAGTTAATTTTAACTGTAAATGTTAAAATAATGAACAGCCACGAAATGACAGTACGTTGTTGCGGCAATTAATTCTCATTTTATGTAATGAAGTTTAACTATTATAGCCACCAATTTGGCAATTTAAATATAAATGTCTCATCATGACATTTTTTTTAATTATTGCTACACGCCGAGGTCTGAACCAGTGTCTACAGATCGAATTAATAATCGTTGCGAACTGACAATATTGTTTTTTTGTCATATGCAGTTTGACAGTTCGAAGCATTGGCTAAGCATTAGCAAGTGCTTAGCCACGACTATTAATCCGAACCCTAGTGTTTTAAGTCAAAAACATTATATATATAAAAGACTACAAATTATAAGTAAAAAGTTATATATAAAAAAATATACATTAATTATCTAAAAAAATACAAAAATCAATAAAAATATTTTTTTCACGGAAAAATCATATAAATAAATTATAAATTGGCATTATAATTTTATATAAAAATAAATTAATGTAAAAAATGGTAATAGTAAACAATACTTCAAAATGTTACGCATAAAAAATAACGTTACACACAAACATAAGAATATGTTGAGTTTTAGGTAAAAATCATATTCAAAAAATGCAATACAATTATAAGTAAAAAGTTAAATATAAAAAATATAAATATTATTGACCATTTAAAAAAAAAAAATATTTTGTGAAAAATCATGTAAAAAAAATTACTTATAGTTTTATAATTATAATTTTATGTAAAATAATATAAAAATAAATTAATGTAAAATAATAGAATGGTAAACAATACTTCAAAATTAATGTACATATAAAAATTAACCTTACCAAAAAACATAAAAATGCATGTTCCTTGAAAAAAAGGGTTATTAAATAAAATTACAAAAAATATATAATTATGACTAGTTGAAACTATAATTTATCTAAAATTAATCCTATTTCATAAATTTCTAAAAATCAAAGCAGTCCTTTAAAGTTAATCGTCCAATGTTAAAAAATAATTGATAATGGTCAATTTCAATTCATTTTCATTTCATTTCATTAAATTGACTTATTGCAAGTCTGTTGATGTGCAATGTATTAAGAAGCCAGGAAATGGATTCGAACGTCTAAACGTTGCTTTCAAGAAAAAACAAGGTGTAAATATCACATACTAAATCCTCATTCCACAGTCTCTTTATAAAAAAATCTATTAACTTTTGAAAAGATAATTTCAAAAGTTACTAGATTTTTTTATAAAGAGGCTGTAAAATCTGGACCTTCTCGTTTAAAAAAAAAAATTAATATAACAAAAAAAATACAAGGTTTGAAGTTATTTGACGTTCGACTTCACGAATACATTTCCTGCGCTCCTAAGATTGTACTTTAGACGTTCAGTGCACACCTAATATTTATCACTACGCAGGTTTTCCGCGAGAACTACACAGCTTTTATATTATAATATGATTGTAAATCGATCACTACACTCACATGGAGCTAAATACTATACAGGGTGTAAAAGTTTAATATAGTACCATTAAGTATAACTAGACGACCTCGGTTTTTATTCCTACCTCATCGGAACCGATATAATTCTAAATATGCACCGAGTGGCCAACTAGTCGCGGTGTTTGGATAATCCATCTATAAACAGTTTCACAAGATGGTATAGTGTGACAGGGACCAATAGCTTTACTACTGGTGCCGATCTAAGGCACTATAGTGGTGTTGTCAAACAACTGTACATTTTTATTAAAAACTAATTTCTCGCCGGGGTTTTAACCAGGGACCACGTTTCACTGTAGCGTTTTTAATACGCCATATGTATATATAAGTTAAAATAACTCTAAATACAGCTCTTCACATGATGTTCTACAAAATAATTTAAACAATTTGATTCTATGGTAAAATAGAAACAAAGTTATCAGAGCGAAAAACCAATTTGCTGTTTGCATCCATTTATTGCCATTTATTGAAAAACATTCGCTCTTTCCTAGTAAAACTTGTTTGTATTCATGTCCTACGAATCGCTGTATATAGTGTTTCTTTTACACCCTGTATGTATGCGAATTAACAGCCTTTAATTAAACTACATACTAAACACAAATACTCGAGTAAAATTTACTTCTTATTACATAATTTATTGCTTTATGTTGGTATATCCTACAATTGGACCGTAAAGAATGATTATGGTATACTTTTTTGATAACTTTGAAACTAATTTATTATTCAACAAATTAATTTTGAATGTCTAAATTAGTTTTAAACTTGACATTGTATTCAAGTCAGTAAGGCCGTTACAAATTATATAAGAAAAGAATACCGACAATGTTCATGAATGGGGTCGATCAATAAATTGTTGTTCAATAATATTGGTCGATCCTACTATGCTGGCTAATCGATGCGGTTACGAAATGGCGCAAAAAAAACGAACTCGCATTACGAGTCTATTTTAATAATATGCTCGCTGCTTTATCGACAAATCAACCGCCCGTTGCACCCTTAAAGAAGACTATCACACTACTTACTTGCATTATTATTTAGCACTAAAGTGCTGACACAAAAGAGGAAAAAAAAACGTATTCGTGTCAGCAAATGGGCATTATATATGTGCGCGAATGACAGTGATAATTAGTGTGCGGTAATTGAACTTATATATTCTTTACCACGTACCTACGCATACGAGTGGTAAGGAAAATCCGTCAATGACCTAGTCATGGTCGCCGGTTTTTCATAAACTACTACATCGATTTCTTGTCGAGGTAATAATCTCCTTTTATAGTGAGGTTGCGAAACGGGCGATTGATTAGACGATAAAGCAGCGAGAACAATAGAATAGACTTATAATGCAAATAAGTCTTTGTCGCCGACCATTTCGTAACCGTATCAATTAGCGCGGGAGCGATCAATATTGTTAAACAACAAGGTATTGATCGACCCTCATGGACTTTGTATGTCTGCTTACAATTAGGTAAGTACAAAGTCGCATGCAGTGCTCCAATAAAAAAAATTTAGATAAAACCATAAGAGAAACTATTTTATAATTGTTTTGTTCTTTATTTTATTTGGATTTGGTCATAAATTAGCGGCTGCCGAGTCGAATAAACATCAAACCAGTTAAAAAAGTATGATACACCATTATTTAAGTTTTCTTTACGGTCCACCGGGACTATATGCGACAAAAAGTCATTTTGATCATGTCTCACATAATACTTAGCCTTAGTGACTTCATAAGGTCATCGAGAACCTCCTCACTGTAGAATAAAACTACGCTAACTTCCTTTTTCATCTCCTCAAGCTGAGCCCGAGTTCGCATTTCCAGTAAACGCACGGCATGTTGCAGACATAAGTCGGATTTCTTCCCAATTATTCCAGAAACCTAAAATATATATTTTTTACATACACACATACATACATAATATCACGGTGCCTTACGGCGCCCGAGACCGCCTAGACGGCCCCAGGGTACCCAGCGGAAGGGTTTTAATCCCACCTCGTCGTAGCCGATGGTATGAGTCTACACCGAACAAGTGGCTAGCTCGATGCGATGTTTTGAATAGACTCAATAACCCATTTATAAACAGTTTCACAAGTTGGTATAGTGAAACGGGGACCGACAGCTTAACGTGCTCTCCGAGGCACTATAGTGGTGTTGTCAAACAAATGTACATATTTTTTTAATTAAAAACTCATTGGTACACACCGGGCTTTGAACCAGGGACCTAAGTGTTTTAAGTCCAAGGTCAAACCAACTCGGCCACTACGTATATATTTTATTCCAATATTACTTCTTTAAAGATAAAATGCAATAAAAAAAATCGTGGTGTGCGGAACCCGAACCCAAGATCCTCGCTTTCACGGCAAGGTACTCAACCACTGAGCCAACCAGGTTCCATTCACGAATTTTGTCATAAGTACATTGAATGTTATTCATCTATATTTATATCCGACCGCCTCGATAGACTAGTGGTTGCGCTATTGGCTTTGCATCCAAGAGTTTAGTGGCCCTATTCCGAGTTTGCAACCGCTAATCACGACAAGACGTTGCGTAAACTATAAATATGGAAATATAAGTTCTATTGCAATGGTTATATAGTATGTATTAGGTTGGCTATTATAATGCATCCATCTTGAAATACACGAATTCTTCACAAGTTTGAACATGTGTAGAGCATTGGAATTTCAACTCTATAATTAACAAGATAGAACTTAATTTCAATATTTATATTTTACGCAACGTCTTGACGTGATTAGCGGTTGCAAACTCGGAATAAGGCCACTGGGGTCGGTTTGATTCCTATCCATGGCAAAAAAATATTATACAGTTTGTCATGAGATCATGACAAACTGTATGGCGACCCTGGATGGCGCAATCAACCCAGGTAAAACAAAAAAAAAATGTAGGAATTTTTTTACATAAAATGGTCACTAACTAAGCTATAAGCTTGTACTATGTGTACCAGAACAGCGTTACTAATGCATATTATATTTTAAGACCATAGCAAAACTGGACAGAAAAACGTAATAAAATTGTTTTGGCATGAGTAAGAATTGTACCAACGACTTCCTGCGGGGTGAGAAGGAACTTTAACTAACACTTTCGCTTTCGTCAGTAGAATCGTTTTCGTCTTGTCTATGGTCAGAACCTGTATGAATAATATACGGAAGTACTGTAATGCATCTTCAAAGTTATTAGGTGGATGATTTTTCGATTGAATTCTTCAAAGAAACGAATAATTGATGTTTATCTCTTTTCTAACGTTGAATCGAAAGAATTATGGTACAGTTTTAATAATTTACATGATCTATTACAGCACTTACGTATATTGTTCATAGTAGTTCTGGCCATAGACAAGACGAAAACGATTCCACTGACGAAAGCGAAAGTGTTAAATAAAGTTCCTTTTCACCCCGCTGATACAACGTCAAAGACCCAACCACGAAGGCGGTCTATTCGATCGAAAATTCTTCAAAGTCAAAATAGTCAAAGGTATGTAAATATTATCGGTTTCATTCTCCACCCCCCATTCCGATTATTCCTGCCGAAGTTAATTTCTTATTTCACTAGGAAAATACTAATATCTAAACGTTACCTTAGATAAAAACAATGTTCTTCTACAGACATCACATTCAGTGTGTTCGCCGACGTTCCACAAGAAACTTTTCTTTTTAGGTGGTTGCTTGTATATATTCATCTGGAAGAATAAGCAAGTTATTAAAAATAATTATAAAACTAGGAATCCCTAGTATACAACAGGGTCACTATGTCTGTCTGTCTGTTTGTGCAATTAATTCTTTTAAATTATGCATTACATCTTGAGAACGTTATTTTCAACAGAATTATAAAATTCACAAAATGGAAGAGTCTTTGGTTTAATATTTTTCATGAAACTGATTAAATATATCGTTTCAGGTCAGTTTGCGGGTTTGATATAAGTGTTTGAAAAAAAAATAGTTTTGCGGTAGCATTATGTAAAAATACATAATGAACATTTTATATTTTAGAAACATAACATTGTAGGAATAAGAAACACCTCTGGGCGTGGCGTTCGTTGTCAATTGTTAAAATCCATACTTTTGACTGATTCCATCGTATTGTTTAATTTGGCATAAAATGGGCACCAAGGTATAGTCAACAGGTTTGTTCTACCTTAGCAATAATATTAACAAATAGGTTATTTTATTTTTAAATAACATGCACTTTGAAACAATCCAACCCCCTTGCATAACTTGTCCAATAAGCCAGTAAGACTGCGTTCCAAAACGAGGTAATAATTAACCGGTGCGATCTCTCGAAAAAAGAAAGAGACGGAGAAATGTACTATTTGAATTTTGGAACAGCCCCTACTAATAAATAAAACAATAGATACTTACAGACATCCCATACTTGTCAATAGATTGTCGGTAAATAAGCTCATCTCTTAGTATGATATCCAAAGTATTATGGACTTGAATTTTGACAGCTTGGGAACATCTTGGGTCGTTGGCGATTGATATTAACAAATGCTCTAGCGAAAACATAGTTGGTTCGCAACTGTCGCGTACATCCTGGAAAAAAAAAATTTAAATACATATAAGATTAATAGCTTAATGCTATACTTAATAATAATTCATATTGTTTAATTCATGTTGGCCAACATTATCTATATTTAATAACCATTACAAAATTCATGTAAACCGGACAAGTAGTTCCGAAATATTATCTATAGCTATTCCACATATATTCCAGAAAACAATATGTTCAGACTTGATTTCAGCTTGGCTCCCATTGTTGATCGAAGGCTGCCATAGAATGAAATTTTAATGAAGTAGGTACCATCAAATATTATTTTTTCCAAATTGTTTGAATTTTTCAAGATGAAACTGCAATTTAATAATTTACTTCTATATTTGCAAAAAAAAGTTATATTGAATATTGAGAATGGTGGTTATTAATGAGATCTAAAGAGAAAAGTAGTATGTAGTGGCCGAGTTGGTTAAACCATAGACATTATAGTATTTAGGTCCCGGATTCAAACGGTATACAATGAGATTTTGTTTGAAAAAATAAGGTACATTTGTTTAACACTTTGAGCTGTCGGTCCCACTTTCCCTATACCAACTTGTACAACTGTTTTTATATAAGTTATTGACTTTATAAAAAATATATCAATAATACATACCTGAAAATCATTTTGCATAGTCATAAGCCAGTTTTGGGGTGCAAAATAAACACTTTCAGAAATAGTGAATCCAGTGCAAATGGAGGAGCTGTAAGCCTTAGGAAAAACCACGATAAATTCTCCGGGATTTTGTGTAATTTTAGACAAAGAAACCTTGTTCTCTATAAGCAGTTTTGGAGGAAACATTGCTATGTCAGATGGCAGCCATATTGCTTTATTTTGACAGTATGCAGGGGCTAACGTTTCTACGGCTTTGCGAAAATTTTCACTCCAATCGTTTGGGATTCCGTACCTGTTAAATAATTAATAAACACATAAGCTTATAATATTCACTAACCGAATCGATACAATTAATCTATTATAAATATTTAAAAAATGAGGTATGTAGATTCGGTCCCCAGAATGTAATAATTAAATTTCTATTTGTTAGTGTTATAAAAAAATAGCACCATATTTCGAGTCGCCAAAGGCAATAGCAATCAATAAACTTCAGCCTGTTCCTCAAATAATTGTCAACTTTTTGTTTATGAAGCAAGGTAAGATTTTATTTTGCTGGGGACCGAATTGTGTCCTAGCTTTATTTCCCCACTAACGGATGACGGAAAATTGTGTCAAGGTAACCTCTTAAATAATAACTATTCGCTAATACAGGTAGGTTTTTAGATGACCAGTAGGTCAACGAAGTTCAAGTCAAGGTAGTTCTCTGTGAAGATACGGGATTTACCTCTTTATCTCTTTATAAAAAATCATAAACTTGGTTCAGTAGTTTTGTTGTAAAACAGGTAGAGCGACACACTTCCAAATTTAATTCAGTCTCTATCCAATACTTACAGCCTTTCACACGAAAAACTATTTCAATGAGACAAACTATGCTTCAGTAAAATAAATTCTGACATGTTTGATCCCATAGTGAAAGGGATCAAGATCACATTCGTTAGTAGAACTCTCTAAGTGTATTATTCTTTACTATATTATGTATTATTCTTTATAATAAAACTAATTATATGATTCAAAATAATACCTAGATTTATAAAAGTCTTCATGGATAAACCAAAACATTTATTCTCTTATGTGTCACTTTCCATGTTATAGACTAGAAAATAAATATTCTACCACACTATGAAGTGCTAAATATTGTTTCTGTTACATTCTGTAGTGTTATTATGGGTAAACCAATAGAAAATATCATAATTACTTACCATATTTTAGGTGCACCTTCATGTAAATACTCGATCCATGGTAGGCCATGAGGGTCTCGGTGCCAACAGCTGGTAGTAAATACCATCCCTAAATGTAAGGCCGGTACAGTGGCACTTAGTACTGGGCCCATAGAACGGAGTACTGAACCTTGGTTATTGCTTAGAACCTGAAAAAAATACTTTTAATTACTGATGGAAATATTGGAAGGCTAAATAACTTCATTATACTGCTGTTTGTTGTTTAACATTGATTACTTCCACTGTGTCGACTAAAAAATTCGATTACGAAAATGGCGGCAATAGAAACGAATTTGCAATAAATTCTATTTTATTATCATCTATGCCTTATCGTCAATTTCGTCCGGTTCGTAAGCGCACCCTAAAAGGAAACTAACACTTCGACAAGAAATCGATTGCTACTGAAAAACCCGGTGAACCCACATTCTAAAACCGAAACATAAAACGTTTTTGTATCTGTTGGGCGGTGATAACGAGGTCGCTTGGCCTAGTGAAATTGTAGGCCCTTTCTCTCATCTAAACCTTAATTTTTTTCACTTTTTTTTTTTTTTTTTTTATAATCTTTAAATGGCTGAAACTACGGTTTTGCCCTTGGCGTTGTGTCCAAAGGTCGCAGGTTCAATTCCCAAACATGGAAATACAATATTAATACGTATAAAATATAATATGTATTATTATCGTTTTTTTCTGGTACACATAGCACAAGCCTAGAGCTTAGTTTGTGACCAGTGGCAAAATGTAAAGTCCGACATATTACTATTTGATTGTTATATAACTTAATTGATATCAGAACAAAGTATCAAACTTTTAAATAATTTCAGCCAAAAGTTAAAAAATAAATAACAAATTAACTTACGTAGAAAAAGTAAATATAACTTTAGAAATATTACCTTCCATGCAATAATAATCTTATTTCTTACCTTCAAATTCCATGGGTGTTTCGAATAAGAATCACTTTTATTTTTCGTAAACCCATAGCCTTTTTCTCCGGTATCGATGGACGCAGTATTCACACAAATATGTTCTCCGCCAAATAAAACATATTCCCAATAAGCTTGCTCTACTTGTGAAGTGCTGGGATGTGGATTGTTGGGAAAATTTACTTCCATACTTCGCTGGGCTATCTGTAAAGAAGATATATTTGGTTCACTGAAATAATTACTGGTCTTAAATAAATTAAAATACCTACTTTAAGTATTAGTTAGTAATGTGAAAGCATTGAGAATCTCTTAGAATACTAAATTGATAATTTATTTACATAAAATGGCTTAGATTAATTCGGCCAAATTTTACCCTTTACATAAACTGGCTACGTGGTGGCCGAGTTGGTTAGACCTTGGACTTAAAAACACTAAGGTCCCTGGTTCGAATCCCGGTGTGTACCAATGAGTTTTTAATTTAAAAAAAATTATGTACATTTGTTTGACAACACCACTATAGTGCCTCGGAGAGCACGTTAAGCTGTCGGTCCCGGTTTCACTATATCAACTTGTGAAACTGTTTATAGATGGGTTATTGAGTCTATTCAAAACATCGCGACGAGCTAGCCACTTGTTCGGTGTAGACTCATACCATCGGCTACGACGAGGTGGGATTAAAACCCCTCCGCTGGGTACCCTGGGGCCGTCTAGACGGTCTCGGGCGCCTTAAGGCACCCGTGAAGATATATATATATATATATAAACTGGCTTAGATTAATTCGGCCATGTAAATATTACTGTGGCGCAAAGGCATGAAAAATGTTTGGTGTTTGGTGGGCTAGTTACGTGCATATCATCAAAAGTTGTTAATTAAGAAATAGTCTCTCTGCAGATTCTGCTCTTATGAGCCTTCTAGCCCACTTATCTAGGGAAGAAGCCCGGAAATTATCTTTAGCAATAACTAAACATGTTTTACTGACGGCGACCGGCTGCTCAAAGAGTTTTTTTCAGACAGTTTGGCCATCAGAGGAATAATTTAGAGTTTTGTACCGTAAGCTTCTCCTCTTTGTGGAGGATGTTGGGAACGTTTAGTTCGCCACATTAAAGTTACCCTTAAATCTACCCTACATGAAAAGGCTCGTAAGAATAATTATTTTCAAACTTACTATTAAAGGCAGAGGCAGTTTGTTATAGATTTCTAAACTACTTGAATATATTTCAGTGGATTATTTAGACCAATACACCCAAACGACTATTAATGTTTTTTAATTGTTATTTTTTTGGTGAAATTACTTTAAATCAATCTATCTCTACATTTTTATATAATGTATATAAATTGTTAGTTTTTATCCAAATCCTCCAGCAGATTTCTTTGAGCATTTTTCGCTATTCTTCGTAGTTTTTTATTAGACTATAAAGGCATGTTTCGTTACATACTGTAAAGTACTTACATTTTTAAAAGTTTTTATGTTCATATAACGTCCAGGAAGTACACAGTCTTCAGTTTCATCCAAACAAGTCATTTCGTCATCATCTTCGTCCTCAGATGTCACTTCGCCGAGTAACTTCATTTGTCGATACAGTGGATTCCTAGCTCGAAATAACATTTTGTTAAAACGTTTATTCCATTCACTTTCTACTTTTCTTGTTATATCTTGACGTTCTTCTGTAAAATAAACAAATATTATACCGGATGATTTTAGCATTACTGTAGTTATGTTATTATGTATCAATGCGGAGCTCGAAACCACCTAGAAGACCTCAGAGTATCCAACAGGGGAGTTTTATCCCATCTACCTATAGCCGATGAGTCCTCACGATGTCAATATTTATTGTCAACAAATATGGACTTTATTGGTCTGCTTACCATTAAGTAGATACAAGTCACATGCCACACTTCAATATAATAAATACTTTGTGTGAGGAGAGGTAGGTACTGGCATTTACACACACAGAGATTAGTAACTGTTACTTTATATCCCGGTAAAAAAACATTGTAATTACCGAGACATAAATATAATAAGTCTGTGTACAACTATTGTGGATCAAATTCAAATTGTCATGAGTTTGAAATGAAGTCGCCAGTAAAAATAAAGTAGGTATACTTACTGCAAGTCAGTGTGTCATATGGTAAAAGATATTTGCAATAAATTCTATCAAGTTTGGTTTCGATGTTGTTAGATTTAGAATAGTTCATTTCTTCGGCTACTTTAGACCATTTCTTCTTTTCAATCACCTCTTTTAATCCTCCCATTCTTTGTACTTTGTGATAAAGTTTGGCTAAATTTACCTCAATTCCGTCAATCTGAAAATATATTTTGTAATAAAATTAAATCATTTAGTTCAAAAAACTTAACAAATGCGAAAACACGCTTGGAAAGATCCGTTTTTTTCCGCAACCTTTCATTTGCGGAAATAATGTTATTTTATTCCCATATTATTCGCTTTCTTTCGATACCCCGTAAGTTTACGACTCATTTTCACCTATTAAGAAACGCTGACTCATACCTTTCGCTACCGTCGCCCTAAAAAATATCTATATCTATTCCAAATTTCTAGTAAATTTAATTAGTAGTTTTCGAGATATTCATGCGGTGAGACACCTGTTTTACCATAGTTCCTTATTGGGAAAACTAATTCTCTACAGCTGAGTAGTACTCTCGTATTAAAAAAAATGACTAAGAAAATACCGATTTTAGAATAGTTTTACTTGTAGTTTTTATTAATATATTACCGTTTAAAAAAACAACTATGTATAAAGGTTATGAATACTGACGACTCTATTCAGAAACATTTAGATATTTCCGATATTTATCTCTAAAACATTTATATCCGTTACATATATCCCTGTCACATTTATATACAATAATAGAGCAGTGAGAGTCTAGTGGTACAATAGACATATACAAAAGATAAAATTGCGATGAAATATTACAATGTTAAAAATTCGCTAGACTTTCACGGTAAGTGATACAATAAGAGATTGATCCCATAATAAGTAGATAGAACATAGTTGGTGAAGAAGTTATATAGACTTTCTTCAAATTTAGCAAGATTATGATGATTTTAAAAGAGTCTGTTTAAAAGTTTTACATTTTATGTCACTTTTAAAATCGGGCTTTGTAAATTTGGATAAAATATTTTAAAACATGATCAAAAATGAAAAAAAAAAACACATTTTAAATGTGTTTAGTGCTAAATTAATTGAATTGGTGTAGGTAATTGTTTCCATTGGCTATATTCTCTTTGAAGTGTACTTGCCATTACGGGTTAGAAACTTCAGCTCATTTCTGCATTTTTTTGTGTTGTGAAATATGTTGGAATTATATTTATTTTTTACTTGACTCCTTCCATAAAAATATTATAAACTTTGATTTAGATAAATTATTTTACAGTTTACCACTTGTGATAGATTTTTAGGGGACGTTCGCCTAAACACCCCCAAGCGCATAAATGAAGTTTTTAAACCCATTAGAAATAGTTTATGACTGTGGAAGAATGATCATGAACCAAAAACAGTGAGTCAACCGTTATGTATTATTTAAAATTTCGCTGTTGCCTAGACCTTTAAAGCACTTTACATACGCAAAGATATGTATGTAGTTTCTTAGCTGTTAGAGTTTTTTATAAAATCTTGTAAAATTTCGCTGTTGCCTAAACATTTAAAGTATTTTATGTACGCAAGGATATTTTGTGTGTAGTTTATTTGCTGTTAGAGAGTGTTAAGTGCTTTACTGGGTTCGATTCCCACCCATGGCAAAACAAATATTAGTACAGCTTTTTCTGTACAGTATGTCAAGGTCTGGGTGTTTATAAAATATTATATGTATTATATCATTGTTTCTGGTACACATAGTACAAGTCTAGAGCTTAGTTTGTGACTAGAGCAATATGTGTTAATTGTCCTACATATTATTATTATTTTATACAAATCGTAAAGCATTTTACGTACGCAAAGATAGTTTGTGTGTAGTTTCTTCAGTTTCCTTAAAGAGTGTTAAGACCTTTCCTATTATTTACACAATGAATTCTAGGTAATGTTTAGCTCGTTTTCATATACGCTAAATTATGTAGCGTTTAATTTGTATTAGAAGAAGAAGCTACAAGTTAGAAGTCTAAAGAAATAGTTTATGACTGCGGAAGAATGATCATAAACAAAAACAGTATGCAAAGATAGAGTCACGCGTTAGCTTATTATACAAATCTTGCAATATTTCGCTGTTGCCTAGACATTCGTGTTAGGTGGGAGGAAGGTCTCTATAACTTCGTTAGGCCGACCGACCGGTCTCGTTACCACCACCCATACAGATGCAAAAACCGTCAAGTGACCTAGTCATGTTTCGGTTTTAGTCTGTGGGTTCACCGGTTTTCTGGAGACTACTTTATACATCGATTTCTTGTCGAGGTGGTAGTCTCCTTTCAGGGTGCGGTTACGAAATGGGTGGTTGAATTGACGATAAGGCAGCGAGTATATATTCGTAATGCAATTCTTCATTGTCGCCCCCCATTTCGTAATCGCATCATTTAGCCGGCATAGTGGGAGCGATCAATATTGTTTAAGAACCATTATTGATTGACCCCATTCATGGACTTTGTAGTTCTGCTCACCACCAGGTAGATACAAAGTCACATGTCGTGCTCCAATAAAAAAAAACAAAAAAAAACATTTAAAGTATTTTACGTACGCAAAGATATTTTGTGTGTAGTTTCTTTGCTATTAGAGTGTGAAAAGCTTTCCTACGATTTACACAAATAATTCTGGTAATCTATTGCTCTATTCATTTATTCCAACTTTTGTAGCGTTTGATTTTTATTAAAAGAAAGAAGCTACAAATGATCATGAACCAAACACAGTATGCAAAGATAATCAAATCTTTTAACGTAGTATAAGAATTTAACAAGACAATAGAACGGTATGAAAACATAATTTATGCACTTGTTAGAACATTCACCAGCTTTTTTGACGCCTGGCTTGACGATCTTTTCAATATATATCCATAAAATAAAATACTTAATAAACGTAAAATATAAATAAAAAATACTTACCAAAGGTGGTCTTTTAAATACCACATTCTGTGTAGCCAAGTATGATTTTATAGCACAAATTTCTCTGGAAGCCGAAGCCCATCTCATATACATTTTGCAAATATATTGATTACATGATGTAAAATTCATATCCTCAGGAACAACATTGCATGTCGGTTTGAAATCCACGGGTGGTTTTATTTTACATATTCCAAATTTCTCAGCTTCAGATCTTATAGATTCAATGTACACTAACGGATTCTGAAATTTAGATAATATTACTAGTCTATAGGATAAATCCTCGGATTCAAACCTTCAAATTTTATTTATTTCATATGGTTTTAAGATTGATATTTACATGTACGGCAGTGGTAGATTCAGTCCTGCCTGGTGCCTAAATTTACCAGAAATCTACTAATATACATATGTTTTTCAAATAAAATAAAAAATGTTACCTCAAACTCTTCAGCAGTGGGTTTATAAACAGGGGCTTCAACCATTGTAGCATCTTGAGAAGGTCGGGGAAATACACAATTATTTTCAGACTTCATTTTGTGACTTCTTATAAACGGTCTTTCAATCTTTTTTGGGGGTATATTTTCTTCTTCTGGCTTTGAATCTCCTTTCAATGTACTTAGAATGTCCTTCAGGAATGTATGATTGGTAAGTGAGTCCCCGGCATTACGCTTAATTAAATGTGGATCAACTTGTGAACGAGGAAGTATTCTCGCACTCATCATTGACTTATCTAGTTGTTTGCAATTCATAATTTGTATAATATATGGAGAATTCTCTTCAAAAAGATCCAAATATAAACTATGGTTCTCGGGTGGTGTACGCATACGATGGCGGTAATTAATAAGCGCTTCATTATCTGAATCACTGTCACATTGAAAGTTATATACATCTTCCGCGTCTTTATTTTTCTTCTCGACAATTGAATGCATTTGATCACGAATTTTATCTAAAATATGACAATTTTTGCACATTTTTTGCCAATAATTCAAAGTTATAGACCCTATATCGTCAAGAGTTCTAACATTTTGAATACTGTTCGAAGGGCACGGCGATGGGCAGCGATCATTTGATTTATCTGAACTCTTCCTCTTTGCCTTTACACTTACTGGCAGAGGCATTTTGAATGTATTTGAAGTTGCAGGTAAATCGTCACATGGTGGTGTGACCGTAGAAGGCATCGAAGAGGGCGGCGATAAACTCCGAAGAGGTGCATTATCATCTAAATCATCGGAATTTGATGTAGTATCAGTGCTTGTACCATTCTTTTTATTAGAAACATCGCTTTTAGTAGCAGAAATAGTTTTATCAACCCAGTCTTGAATTTCGGTTCTGTTGTAAAGTACATCCAATATATCTACTGCTTTGGCAGTTGGTTTTCGCGTACTCTTTCTTAATTCTCTATTCATGACCATTTTATTTGATAGATTAGCTTCTCTCAATCTGGTTTTAATTGTATTTTCTTTCATCTTTTTAATTGAACATAGTTTATTTAATGGTGTATCATCGTCAGAAGATAAATCTGAAGACAAACTTTCAGACATCTTCTTTTTCTTAACTAAACGAGAAGTCAATTTTACTGCAGCTCTCTTTCTAAGTCTCATCGACTTCTCTGTGTCAAAGGAATCTGTTGTGGGAGTAGATGTTCCAGACGACTGTAACCTAGTGCTTCTCAAATTTAATTTGTTGCTTTTTACTTGTAATCTTTTAGCAATTTTTTTTCTTATTAAAAGTGATGGTTTTGAGATTCTTTTTATGGTCGAATTACTGCTGCTTCTGTCACTAGTACTGCGTTTGTCCTTTATTTTGTTAAATCTTAGACTTAGACTAGCTTCAAGATCAAGTTTATTTAGCATGACTATGGCTTCTTGTGAAAGGATTTCTGTAATGTGATAATAATGTTAAAAAAAACATTTAGGTAGTCCACGATCCTCCAATTTTTATCGATACTCTAAAATGGGACAGATTATAATGGTAGATTTAGCAGAAATAGTTTTAACCAATAACTATTTTACTTTTGATAATAAATTCTATCACCAAGAGAAAGACACTGCCATGGGTACGCGCATGGCACCTTCTCATGCAAATTTATATATGGGTTCTCCCGAAACAAAATTTTTAAATAGTCAAATTCTCAAACCTTTAACATGGTTAAGATTCATAGATGATATTTTCATGATTTGGCCTCATAGGTTATAAACTCTTAATACATTCCTTAGTCAACTAAATTCATTTAGCAGTCTAAGATTCACTCATGAAATTTCTAAAACCAACATAACATTTTTAGATGTAGATATTACTTATAATAATCATAATATTTCAACTTCTGTTCATTTTAAAGAAACCAACAAGTTATAGTATCTGCATTACAGTAGTTGCCATCCGTCGCACACAAAACGGTCTATACCACATTCACTTTCTATCCGCGGTAAAAGAATTTGTAATAATTCAACATCTTTGGCTAAATATCAAGGCAGAATCTTCAATGGGTTATGTAGGCGCGATTATCCCCCAAACTTTTTACACAAACACATGAACAGGCTTTCTAACACTCCAAACGCTATACACACACAACAAAATTCCCTTTGGCTTATAATACCATACTTCCACGGGGCACACAAAATTCAAATTTTATTAAAGGATAGCTTCTCTACCCTTAAAAATAATAATATTACACGAAATCTTTTGGAAACGTGCCCTAGTAACGTATAAACAAAATCAAAATTTAATAGCTATTTTCGCAAAAAAAAAAAATACACGGAGCAATAACACATTGTTAGGTACACACAAGTGCAACCAATCTCGTTGCAAAACATGTCCCATAATAAATTCCGATATCAATATACAAACTCATCATAACCCATGTCATCAAAATTCAAAATTTCGCACAATGTACTACTTCTCATTGCGTATATATGCTGGAGTGCAGATTTTGTAACAGTTTTTATGTGGGAGCGACTACGACACCCCTTCGTACTCGCATGAATGGACACAGACATTCAGTAGATTCTCAAATTAATAATATTTTACCTGTGCCCACCCATGCACGTATACATACCACCTTTAACAATTGTTTCACAGTAAGAGTATTAAAGAGTTTTCCTAAAACTATTCAGTCTATTGATCTAAAAACATGGGAAAGCTCTTTTATATGGCAGCTTGGTGCATACTATAGCCCTGGTCTGAATGTAATGCATTAGGTTTTGTCTAACTTGTTTTGATATATAAATTTATTAATATCAAACCAACAATGGGCATAACCTGCTGATGATGTTTTCCATGATTAATAATACCTTTAGGAATTGGTGAATTTGATAGACTGGTTACTTCTGGAGATGATGAACTTTTAATTTCTTTAGAGGAAGTCAAACCATTACGGCTGCTATTGTCATTTGTATTATTATCTTCTTCAAGATCGTCACTAGTCTCTCGGTCCCATTTACTCTCATGGCGATGAATATCTGAATAAAATATTATTATTGTAACAAACAATTTAAAAACATAATAAGTTTCCATGCATAATATTCTAAGTATGAAAAGGTGGCAAACAAAAAAAAAATTACAACAAAAAAAAACACACTTCTAACTAAAGTTTTATAATCTATCTCACATGACTTCAAATTAAGCATAACTTGTATTAATGTTGTAAGCTCACTTTACAAAAATAATTCTAAAAACACATTCAATATATAATATGTTGGTTGGTTTCTGATAAATACTAATATAGGTAGGTAGGTAATGCAAAAATTAAATAATAATTAAAAACAATCTTACTCTGGAAAGTGACAAAGTCCAAATATTGAGATGCCTTTAAATTAAATGTAGTAATTTTTTGTGACCTATCCAATGGTGGTGGTCGGGTTGTATTTGGAGTAGGTTCATTACGTCTTTCAATTCCTGAACTGGGCACAAATACCCCTTGGGCAAATTTACGTTGAGCTAACACTTTCCTAATAAATAAATGATCAAATTAAAAATTAAAAAAATAATGAAAATAAAATAATAACAAATAGGATGTAAATGCGACTAAACATTTAGATTGAGCTGCATTACCTTACTTTCGGTAGTTAAATGTTAATGAATAACAACTATAACAAGAGGCTATTGTATATCATTTTTAAATTAACAAAATATTTATTAAACCTTTTTATGGATAAATATTAAAGTTAGATTATGCAGATCATTTTTTGTTTACAAATCAACAATAATGGATGATGTATATTTATTTTAGTTATATTCACACTTAAGGCTTTTTTAAATTGTAGCATGGCATATGACTTTGCCTAACCTAACGGTAATCACTGCTGTTATATGTATTAAAACATTGTTGCATAACAGCAGTGACCACTCCCACATTTAGCCAGCTAAATGTTTACAAAAAGGGTGGTGACAAAGACATATTTGCTTAAATTATCAGTATATCCTTAAAGGAGACTATTAACTAGACAGGAAATTGATGCAGTAGTCTCCTGAAAACTGGTGAACACAAAAATTAAACCCAAACATTCAAGTTATGTTGCGTCGCCTAAGTCAAAAACGTATATATTTTGACAGTGACAGTAGGCGTGAGGTACGCTGTCACCTGCCGAAGTCTATACAGTTTTGATTGAGGGCGGCACGACACGTCGCCTCGCCTGATTTTTCTCTAAGGCCCCAGGTGCTGGTTCCATTGTGTGGTTGGGAGGAAGGGCAATGAACTGCAAAGGGTAAAGGGTTGAAGACCTTTCTGAATTCAATTCTCCCCTTATAATAAATATAGGTCATAATGGAGAATTCGAGATCTGCCAGACAGAAAGAAAAATCTACTCAGTTATTGAAGGATTCAATGTGTAGGTATCAGCTCTATTGTGTGGATCTGGTATGAGCCCTAGAAAAAATATGCAGAACATTTGGATTTTAACAGCTGGTGACTGTATGCACATTTTTATTATTTTTTTCTTTTCACCCCAACACAGAAAGTTTAATAAATATGATAACCTAACAGTGCATTTCAAAGCCAACACCCAAGACCAAGTTTGAGTCCCCCCACCCACCAGGATTTTTTTCATTGCATTTTATATATTTAAAATAATATTATCCTGATAAGGAATTTATAAAATGCATAAATATAAAATACTAAAATGAGGTAAAAACAAAATACAGACTCCTCTACCATCTAGTATTAGAACAACTTGGTCAACCACAAACCTTTTCAATTTGGTCATGGTACTTATGTCTTGGTCTGCCTCGGCCACATTTACCCTTCACCTTCTTTTTATATAACAAAGTTACAGCGCATTACATGGGGGGGATGGAGGGTCAAAAATCTTCAAGAATTGCGTATACTTGAACGCTCCCCAATGAGAAAATTCGTGAGGGGTGACTGGAACCTGGTTGGCTCAGTGGTTGAGTGCTTTGGCGCGAAAACGAGGATAGTGGGTTCGAGTCCCGCACACCATTTTTTTCTTTGCATTTTATCTTTAAAAGTTTAGAATAAGATATCACAACTTTTTTTTATAATAGCATAAGTGACTGCATAAATCTGAGATGGTAAGAAGATTATGCAGTCCATGAATAGGCGCTACCAACACCAGAATCAACAGATGCATAGCCGATGGAGTCTACTATGTCAGACATTTAAAATTCACCCATCGTTTTCTATAAGTAAGAGGAAAGACATGCTGGCAATGCATTCCACTGTTTTATTGTACAACATATAAATTATTATTTTTTAGTCCTCAAAGGAATATATCCAACAGTATGTGGATGCAAGTTTTGCCCTCCAGAATACTCTCTATGGAGTGTTCTGAAGATATAGAGGTGGTAAAATACTCTCAAAGTAGCCACATCTCTATGGTGCTATAGAGATTGGAGTTTATTACAAAATTCACCAATAATTCTCACAGCTCGCCTTTGGAGTACACCAAGTATTTGGCAGATCCCTCAGAAACCGTATTTTATGAAATGTAGCACTTTATTTATTATCTCCAGTTTTTTGGAGGCTGTTTTTGGTAATATTGGTGTAAAGAGCTGTACTGTAGCACCTTATTTATTATCTCCAGTTTTTTGGAGGTTGTTTTGGTAATATTCTCAATATCCCTGTGAAAAACGCATGTCAAAGCAGGCTGGCATTGCAAAATCTCCAAAATGAACAATCAAACAAAATATACAATATTAATCCTAATCAATTAATAGTGTATACTATAATAAAGAGTGGTGCAAAAGACGAAGAGACTACCGTTAGTGATTTGCTTACATTTTCTAGGCTATGACAATTTAAATCATTATTATTCCAGCAAAATAAGCAAAATTAAAATTGTGGTCTGTGGCTACATTTTATTGGTTTATTGTTACATTTTTAATATCCCTTGTAAATAGGTTCACATTATTAACCATAATTCATTAAAACTATCCCCAATAGAGATTACTTAAACACTTATAGGCAAAGCTACTGCGTCACTACAGAGATGTGCAAATACTGATGGAATAACATCTGTTTCAAATTTAGTTCACAACTTCTTCCCAAACTCAGAATGGCCTGACACTCCCACTGGGAATCCATGGAAAACTAAGAATATTGTCTTTTACATCAATTACGTCCCTCTTCATATATCTTTTATATAAGTATCTGGTATCCGCACTACAAATCCATTGTTTAATACAAAACATTATTTTTCTCTTAAGACTTGTTAAACTTTGTAAAATCAGCAATATAATAAGGTACTTATTAAACAGGTTTCACATTAAATCTAGTAATATAAAAATTATTACATACCTTTTCATTTTGATGCCAATAACAATATATTTCAATAACACAATATTATAATTTCATAAATGTTACTTTTTATAATTTGATTTAGTTTGGCATGGTTTTATTGATAGTTACAGCGTGGAATACACAAGGCGTGTTAATTTTCAAAGTTTGCAGCAAATGTGTTTCATGGACCCCCTGGATTCTTTATAACCTCTTTCCTAATATTTGTCAATTAACATTGTTTTTTATTATTATATTTTTATAATTAACATTCACCAGAGTATATTTTATTAGATGTACATAATAAACAACTTCAAAACATGCACCTGTAAGACTTGTTTTCTTCTTATATGCAAGAAAAGCTACAATGACGCTCCCCTTGAGGCATTAGCATGTAATTTGTTATCTATAAGCTATTTTCCCCAAAATATTATTTCTAACACAATTTTAATATTTTATCGTAGATTACATGTAAATTTATTCGAAAAAAAAACACGAATTTATAAACAAACAAGTAGCGTGCTAAAAGAAGCTCGCTTTTGGTAAGACTGAGCCAAGGGGTATCAACTACGGTATGTGCATTTGCGCCACCTCTGGGCAAAATATGCGAGAAAGAGACTATATACAACAATACGGAAACAAGAGAGACAGCATGATATACAACAACACGGACACAAGACGATGCAAAACGGATACATATTTTTTTTTTTTTACTCGGAAAGCAAATGAACTTATTATTTCTGAATTATTTTTAATTTAATAAAACATGGGTTTTATTTTATTAATATTAAATAAAGAAGTACGTTTTGGTATAAATATACGAATAAAACGCTTTCTTCATTAAACTACGGCGTAATTACAGTGTAAATTAATTTCTTGGTAACTAAACATGGCAGAATCACGCGCAAAGCGAGAAGCCATTCAACAAGAAAAATTAAGATATTTATTTATTTTACGAAAAAGCGGCATATTGTTTATAAATGTTTATTTAATTGTGATGTGTTCTTAAATTAAAATTTTGCAAATGTTTACACTTGAAATTGTCTTGCATTAATAATTTATTAGGTGACTATGAACTTGTGTCGTTAAAGAAATCCTATGATTTTGTGTTATTAATTTCTGTGTAATGGAAACAGGAAAGTGTAGTAAATGCAGAGTGCGGATTAATATCCTCGTATACTGAACCTTTCATAGGTTTCCTGCAGCTACTAAGCCTAACTCGGTTACATTTTCTATTACAATATGCTTAATTAATTTAATTAAAAACGTATTATGAAATGATGTTTTATTCAACTGTACCTACTTAATTTACCCTTAAATATTTTTCTTTGGTGTGAATTTTAATTGAGTACGTTATTTGATTGATGAAAATCAGATATCTACTCAATTAAATTTCACTTCAAAAAACTTTAAATATTTATTATCAGGAGGCCATTTTGAATTTTTTTAAATTTTAGTTCCCAGGGTTAACGCTGTGGCGCTTAAAACTTGTCGGCATTTATTTACTATGAAGTTGGCTTTCTTCTCTCGTAGAGAGTATTAAGTTCCTTGGACTGAGCATTAGAGGTGGGCGTTTTTCAATCAACGATGCCGGCATCGGATCCCAGTAAGAGATGCCGCGCAACGATGCGGGTTGACTTCCAGTTTCGGTGCCGAGAAAACGGATGCCGCATCGCATCGTCCCCGGCATCGGCATCGGCGCAACTCGCGTTTCGTTTTCGAGCGACCGCACCGCATCGACCGCGGCACCGGCATCGGGCGCAACATCTCGCGTTTCGTTTCCGAGCGTACCACAGCGCATCGACCGCGGCATCGGCACCGGCATCGGCGCAACATCTCGCGTTTCGTTTCCGAACGTACGGCACCGCAACTACCATGGGCATCGGCATCGGTGCAAGATTTCGTGTTTTGTTTTGACTCACAAAATGTAAATTAGTTTTTTTTTTATTAATTATGTTAATTAGTTGTTTATTTTATTCAACTCCTATTGGGTACGTATTTATTAAAAAATCATGTTTTTGATGTCATGTATTTTTTTTTTTCACTATATTATAATGTGCCCATGTCCGTCGCACATTAAATATTTATTATTATTTCAGGAGGGGAGGGGGGTCAAAACCTACAAAAAGAAAAATTATGTATTAATTTATACTACTCCAATTTCGTACATTTCAGGAGGAGGGGGGGGGGGTCCCCCCCCCCCCCCGCCCTTAAAAAAAGAAAAATACTGTATTAATTTAGTCTAGGTACTCATATCTCATATCAAAAATAGGGGGGTTGCCCCCATTTTTTTTTTATAGTTAGGAAATAATAAAATTCCGTTCGGCTTTAAGAAGCTTTTTTGTTCATTCATGCTGTAGCAAAAAAACTAAAAAACGATGCCGGCATCGGATGCCGATTTTATGACAACGATGCGCATCGATGCCAAAAAAATACGAAAACGCCCATGTCTACTGAGCATAGATTAATAATATATCTACTATTGAAGACTGAGCCATAGAGTATAATTATCCTTCTTCTTCTTTTACCTAAATGGCATTCTACGCTTTAAGCATAATTTTGCCAATGACAAGTGGGTAGATTAAAAAAAATTAATAATGTACGGTAAAAGTGGGATAATAGGATGCAAGGGGATTCTTTGAGGGTAGCCCGAACACTGTAGACGCGTGTGTATATTATATTTTTCAAATTTAATTTTATTGAATATTATTGTGCAAAAGTGTACTAATTTTGTAGAATAAGCATTCGTATAGTAATATTGAGTGTGAGAAGTGTAGCATTTACGCAGTGATCTCGGTGTTTGTGTTATCTCAAACAATCCCACAATCTTCAGTAAAATGGCGGTACCCATTTTACTGTAGATTTTTTCCTCTTCACTCGACATTGGCAGGACTATACCGTATGTTTGCATACGGTCATGTCGCCATTCCTTTCTCTACCCTAGTCCTTTCCTTTTTCCTGTCCATCCCATTATCCCACTTTTACTATAATCTACCACACTAGACACTGGCAAAATTACTCGTAAGGAGTAGAGGCCATTAATTAAAAGAAGAAGAAGAAGGATGGAAGGGAATAGGGAAAGGACTAGGTTAGAATTAGGAATAGCCACATGACCGTATGCAAACATACGGTATAGTGATGCCAGTGTCAAGTGAAGGAGGAAGAAATAATCAACAGTAAAATGGGTACCGCCATTTTACTAAAGATAAAGGGATTCGTTGTGATAGCACAAACACTGTTGTGAATTGACTTAATTTTAAAACTAAAATATTTTGAAAGAAGTTTGATTGTCTTAAAATAAATGTCAAAGATGAAAAACGTATTTTATTATATAATTTATTATTTCGGTTGTAGCTATTAATATTTAAAGAATCCGAACATACCAATCGTTTTATTGTGACTGTGCGTTATAAGTATAATATTAATAGTAGAGAAGCTTGCGTAAGTAATTATTATTTTAAAATATGGATCGTTCAAAAAAGGAGCGATCTTTGTTGAGCGAGCTTTTACTATAGCCGAAAAAGAGTGCGAAAATGCGTTTGAAATACATTCCGCAGACCAGCAGTTAGTACAGTCCTCATTTATATATCTAGAAGAAAAGGCGATTTCATTATTTAAAGTCGATGACGCTATTAAAGACCTGTGGTTGAGCGACGAAAGCATGGACGAACAATTATTTTTTGTCGACTATGATACCGCAGAAACGTATAAAAAGCGTTATTTTACAATGAAGTCAAAATATGAGGAACTAATAAAATCGAATTTACATCTAAACAATAATGGCAGTATTAGGAGCTATAATATCTGCTAATAGGCCTAGATGTTACAGCGAAGTCGATCACCAGCGTAAGCGTTTCGTGTTACCTAAAATAGAGCTACGCAAGTTCGACGGAGAAGTGCGGGATTGGCTCGGATTCTGGGGTCAATTCCACAAAATTCATGACGACGAGGATATCGATACAGAAGATAAGTACCAATATTTTATTCAAGCCACTGTAGTGGGATCAAAGGCTAGAGAACTAGTAGAGAGCTATCCTCCGTCGGGGGATAGCTATTATAAAGCCATAGAACAGCTAAAGAATAGATTTGCTCGTGAAGATATGGCCATAGATTATTATGTCAGAGGCTTGTTGCAATTGGTACTAACACAGCGATATTCTAACAGTTTATCTTTGAGAGATTTATATGATAAACTATTTACCAATTTACTAGCTTTAGAAACGTTGAATGTGACTACAGACAAATATGCCTCGATTTTATTTCCAATGGTCGAATCTGCGCTTCCTGTAGATATATTAACAGCATGGGAGAGATCCTATGAGAAGAAGGGAGAAAATCATTTATCAGGATTATTGGAATTTTTGAAGAAGGAAGTCGAGAGTAGTGAAAGGATTTTAAGAGCACAAGAAGGGTTTGAAAATGCTTTAATAGAAAATAAGAAAGAATTGTATAAAGAACCTACAGCAGCGTGTATTGTTGCAAGTGAAAATAAAGAAACAAGAGTGAAGACTTGCATATGGTGCGATAAAACATCACACACTAGCACGGAATGTTATACAGTTTCTAAGCTTACTTATGATGAAAGAAAGGAGATAGTTAAGAAGAAGAGAGGGTGTTATATATGTTTAATGATTGGTCATAATGCTAGAAATTGCAAAAAATATCCTAAATGTATGATATGTGCTAGACGACATACGGTTGCTATGTGCCCCGATATATCTCGTACTAATAACAATAATACAAGCAGAACTTTAATAGAAGAGCCAAGACCAGGAACGTCAGGTGCAATGGTATGTCAACAAAACAGAACTACGTTGTTACAGACTGCTTTAGTAAATGTTATGTATGCAGGAAACATTGTCACTGCACGCGTTTTATTTGACAGTGGATCTCAAAATTCTTATGTAAAAAATATGAACTAATTCAAAAGTTTAATTTGAAACCTGTAAGCACAGAAATTTTAGGTCATTGTTTATTTGGTGGTTTGAAGACAGACAAAGGTGTGTATAATATATTTGAGTTAAATATTTGTAGTTTAGATAGCTCCTTTTCATTAAAAATTAAGGCGTTAGAGCAAAATAAAATTAGTGGAGCTATACCTAGGATTAATAATGTACAAATTTTAAATCAATTAAAGTCTTTAAATATTATTATACATGATCAAGGTTTTGAACCTACAGATGTCTCTTTACTTTTTGGGGCCGATGTTATTGGATTTTTGTTGACTGGCAATATTGTAAATATTAAGGATAGTTTAGTAGCCATAGAAACTAAAATAGGCTGGACGCTACAAGGTCAAGTTTTAAATACTCATTCCTGTTTAAATATTCCTTACCTTTCCAATATCTCCGTGACTGATCTATGGGATATTGAAGCGATAGGTATTAAAGATCCGGTAGAAACCCAATGTAGGTTAGATAAGGAAATACAGGTCATGCAGTTTTTCAGAGACACTGTAACAGTAAACAACGAAGGCCGGTATGAAGTGTACCTACCGTGGAAGGAGGGCTTTAAAGGATTGAGGATTAAGGAGGTAGCGTTTCAGAGACTTTATTCTGTTACAAAGAAATTGGACTCTACAGGTAAAATTTTACAGGAAACGGGCATGAATTTAATTGATTTAATACCTCGTTTATTATTACAATTTCGTATGAATGCTATCGGGATTACAGCAGACATACGAAAAGCATTTTTAATGATTTCAATTATACCAAAAGATAGAGACTATTTACAATTTGTGTGGTGGAAGGATATAGAAAAGCAAGAAATAATAGTGTATAGACATAAAAGGGTTGTTTTCGGGATTACCTGTAGTCCATTTTTATTAGCAGCTACTTTGAATTATCATTTGGAGAAAGCGCCTGAAAATTTTAAAGATATCGCGATTCGTCGAGTCAGTTTATATCAACAAGTTAAACAAGTTTTTAATTTTGAATATGATACATATTTTTGGACGGATTCAGCAGTCGTACTTACATGGATTAAAAAGGAAGGAAAATGGTCAGTTTTCGTAAAGAATAGGGTCAAAGAAATAATTAATGCAACTAGATAGACCAATGGCGTCATATTTCAGGCTCACTAAATCCAGCAGATTTGCCATCGCGCGGCTGTAATGCGGAGGCGCTACAGAATACTCGATGGTGGGAAGGCCCACAGTGGCTTAAATGTAATATATCAGAGTGGCCACTTTCAGATTTTGCAGTCGAGTCTAACTGCGAGGTAGAAAATCAGGTTTTAACAATCGCTACAGATACAAACAATTTTATTAAGCGTTTCGAATATTTTTCTAAGTATATGAAGATTATTAGAAGTATTGCGTGGATTAATAGATTTGTTTTTAACTGTAAATATATAAATAAAAGGTTACGCGGAGAATTAACTTATAAAGAAGTAGAAGAGGCTGAGAAGATGATGTTTAAATTAATACAGAGAGAGGAAATAGATGAAAAGATTGTTAAGGAAAAGTTTAATTTAGGAGGTCTTTTATGTGTAATAACAAGATTAGTTTTAAGTAATGAACCTACAAGTTTTAAGTATCCTATTTTATTGCCAGGTTCTAATATTATTATACAGAGACTAATATTACATAACCACTGTTTGCTATTGCATGCCGGGATTGCTACTGTTGTATCTAATTTAAGAGAACAATTTTGGATAACAAACGTGAGACGGTGGGCAAAGAAGATTATTGCCGACTGTGTTGTATGCAGGAGGTTGAAGAGTAAGGCTGTCAGTGCACTCGTTGCACCTCTGCCAGAAAATAGAATCAAGAATGCCAAAGTGTTTGAAGTCACGGGTATTGATCTTTGCGGACCATTATTTCTTTATTCAGGACAAAAGGTATGGATAATTATTTTTACGTGTGCTGTATATAGAGCTGTTCATCTCGAGCTAACAGAGTCGATGGCTACAAAATCGTTTTTAATGGCCTTACGACGATTCATTGCGAGACGTGGCAGAATAAGTGTTGTATATACAGATAATGGCACAAACTTTGTCGGTGCCAATAATTTTATGAAGAGTTTAAACTGGGATCGTTTACAGGAATTTTCAACGATCCAGAGATTTAAATGGATATTTAATGTACCCAGCGCTCCATGGTGGGGTGGATTTGGGGAGCGATTAATTAGGATTTTGAAGGATCTTTTAAGAAAAATGTTTAAAGCTCATTTAAGTTACGTAAAATTAGAAACTTTACTGTGTGATTGTGAAGCAACTATGAATTCGAGACCCCTTACTTATGTTGCAGACAATTTAGAAAATCTCACACCTTTAACGCCCGCTTGTTTTTTACAAGATATTTATCAGAGCAATGTAGAAGATTTAGACGAAATTGACCATACGAATATTAATTTACGTTTACGCTATATTCAGAATTTACGCGTAGACTTTCGGAATCATTTCAGGAATGAGTACTTGGCTTTTCTAGTTAATGAATCTCCAAATAAACATGTATATAATCTTAAGGTTGGGGATATTGTAATTGTAGAGTCTGATAGTAAACGTCAATTTTGGCCATTAGGTATTATTATAGAATTATATAAGGGTAAAGATAATCTATATAGGAGTGTAAAAGTAAAAACGGATAAAGGTGTTATTTTAACAAGGCCTGTTCAAAAATTGTATGCATTAGTCGATGCAGAAAAGTTGTCAAATTCAAATAATAGGATTAGTGATGTCAGCGATAATAATGACATACAGCAGATTCCAAAAGATGACACTTCTATAGTACCTGTTAAAACTAGATCAGGACGTGTAGTTAAGAATCCTCAACGGTTTAATATATAAGTGTTGTTATTTTAGTTTATTTTACCTTTGTTTTCCGGGGAGGATGTTGTGAATTAACTTAATTTTAAAACTAAAATATTTTGAAAGAAGTTTGATTGTCTAAAAATAAATGTCAAAGATGAAAAACGTATTTTATTATATAATTTATTATTTCGGTTGTAGCTATTAATATTTAAAGAATCCGAACATACTAATCGTTTTAAACACCAAGATCACTGCGTAAATACTACATTTCTGACACTTAATATTACAATACGAATGCTTATTCTACAAAATTAGTACACTTTTGCACAATAATATTCAATAAAATTAAATTTGATAACTGTAAAAGACCCGCGCGTCTTCGGGCTAAATAAGTCCAACGAGTTTCAGCGACGCGAGTGTCAGGCAAAGCTTAGCATTATTATTATAATACTAATTGTCATCTATCAATGTCTAAAATATAATTACATAATTTAAAGTAAATATTATTTGTTAATTATTTACATGGTGCCGAAACGAATGAAAAATAGAAAAATCACTATGTCAATTAATGAAGATGATTCTAATAATAAAGTTCTAAATCTTAGGGCGTACAGTCCATTTCGGATTCAAGACAATCGCGACAATCTAGCGACGGCTTGGAAGCGATGGTTGCAAAGCTTTAATTGGTATGCTACAGCGATTGATTTAGATAAATATCAACCTGCAAAACTAGTTGCAACATTTATGACCGTAATAGGAGTGGAAGCAGCCCCGATTTATGATACGTTTAATCTGTTAGATAATCAACATGACGATTTGTCAGTTTTGACAAATTTTCAAATTATTTTATACCAAAAGTAAACAAGACATATGAACGTTTTTTACTTTTCTATCGATTTCACTAAGTCGAAAATCAATCATTTGACGAATTCCTAACACAAATTATTAATCAAGCTAATCGATGTCAATTTAATAATTTGCTTGAAGAATTTTTAATGGACAAAATAGTTATTGGAATACGTAATGATTTTCTAAGAGAAAAACTTTTTATAGAAGAAGATTTAAATTATACTAAAGCAGTTAAAATATGCAAAGCTGCAGAGTTAGCAAAGTTTCATGCTTCAGAGTTAAAACTGCATAAATGTCGAACAAAAATATAACTTAGCAATTGACGTAGTAACAAATAATAACACATCAATAAATACTACATTTGATTTTGGTCGATGTGGTACTAAACATGCTAAAAGAAAATGTCCAGCTTTTAATGAAATTTGCAGTAAATGCAAAAGAAAGGGGCACTTTCCTAACATGTGTCGTCAATCCCAGAATATAA
Organism: Monopis laevigella; assembly: GCA_947458855.1. NCBI lineage: Eukaryota > Metazoa > Arthropoda > Insecta > Lepidoptera > Tineidae > Monopis > Monopis laevigella. Next base: position 32,340,900 of record OX381576.1, on the reverse strand, counting down.
ATTTGTGCGGTGAACAAATAGTAGAAGATTCTGAAGCTGATGTTATTAGAGTAAACTGCATTAAGAATTTTAATCAAGTCAGAGCTGACTGGACAGAAATTTTAACTTTACCAAATAATATGAATATTTCTTTTAAATTAGACACCGGAGCACAATGTAATGTTATTACTGAAGATGTAATATCAGCTTCTGGTGTAATAATTAAACCTTCAGCTACTAAGTATATAATATCATATAATAAAAAATACACACCAGTAAAAGGCGAAGCTTATATACAAGTTACAACTAGAAGAAATACTAAATCTATATTAAAATTTATTGTTGTAGAAAATGGATTACAGTGTCTTTTAGGCAGATCATCTTGTGAACAATTACAATTTATTAAAAGAATTGAAGCTATTGATAAAGAAGATGATATATTTCACGGTATTGGCTGTATAAATAATTTTATATCTATATCTATACTATCTATACTAATATAATAAAGAGGAAAGATTTGTATTTTTGTATTTTTGTATGTTTGTAATGAATAAACTCAAAAACTACTGGACCGATTGCAATAATTTTTTCACCATTAGAAAGCTGCATTATTCAGAAGTAACATAGGCTATATAATATCACGCTAGGTCCTATAGTTGTGGAGCAGTAACCAAAAATGTTTTAAAAACGGGGGAAAAGTATCGTTTCTGAGGCCTTTTGTGGCGTGCGCTGAGCATATAGTTAAAGTTATACAAACCTGTGCGAAGCCGGGACGGGCCGCTAGTATGATATAGATTTGATTGATAATCCACAATTAAAAATTCACCCACCTAGAAAAATCCCATATGCACTAAGAGATCAAGTAAAAGAAGAATTGAATAAGATGGTTGAACTAAAAATTATAACTCCAGTAACTACACCAACACCAGCAGTCTCGCCTATGGTTATTATTAGACGAAATGGTAAACTTCGTGTCTGTATTGATCCTACTGAATTAAATAAAAATTTGCGAAGGAGACATTACCCTTTACAAACTATGGATGAAATATCTTCAATGCTTCATGGGACGAAATATTTTACATTGTTAGACTGCATAAAAGGATTTTGGCAAATTAAAGTTACAGAGCTTCAAAATACTTAACATTTTCAACACCATGGGGTAGATATAGTTGTTTGAGATTGCCCTTTGGATTAGCATCAGCGCATGAAATTTTTAACAAACTATGCACAACATATTAAGGGACATTAAAGGCGTTTATTGTTCAATGGATGATGCCTTGTTGCATGCAAATTCTCAAGAAGAATTAGAAAAATTACTAATAAAGTATCAAATAAATTTAAAGAAACAGGAGTAAAGCTTAATGTTGATAAATGTATTTTCAAAAGTTAAAATTTTTAGGTCATATTTTTTCAGACACGGGAATTTTACCAGACCCAGAAAAAATTGTAGCAATAAATAATCTTAAGCGACCTAAAAAATTGGTAGAACTTCAAAGATTTCTGGGAATGGTAACATATTTAGCAAAGTTCATTCAAAATTTCTCAGAAAATACAGCTCCTTTACGTTTGTTATTACAAAAGAACATTGAATGGTATTGGGATACTCAGCATGAAGAGGCATTTATTTCATTAAAGGAAAAGTTAAAAACAGTACCATTGCTGCGCTATTATAATCCTAACGAGCCCGTAACATTGTCTGTAGATGCTAGCAAACATTCTGTTGGAGCAGTTTTACTTCAAAATGATCAACCTGTAGCTCACAGCTCAAAATCTTTAACTAAATCACAAATGAATTACAGCCAAATTGAAAAAGAAGCCCAAGCTATTTTAACAGCGTGTAAAAAAAATCATGCACATATTGTTGGTAATAAGAATCTTATAATTGAAAGTGATCATAAACCTTTAGAAGTTATTATGAAAAAACCATTATGTGATACGCCGGCAAGATTACAGAGAATATTATTTGAAATTCTTCCCTATAATCCTACTATTATATATAAAAAAGGATCTGAATTGCATATTGCTGATACTCTGAGTAGAGATTGTAATAATTTACCAGAAGACGATGAACCTTTTACTTTAGAAATTGATGTATTCCCATGTCGCGTCAATGTATTTTGGATTAAAAATTGGCTATTGAAACAGACTTGGAAGTGAATTTACTACGAAAGTCAATTTTAGAAGGTTGGCCTAATAATCAGAAAGATTTACCAAACCATTTAGCAAAATATTGGTCATTTAGAGAAGATTTAGCTGTTTATGACTCTATTATAGTTAAAGGTATTCAAATAGTAATTACAAATCATTAATTAAAGATACACTTATTCATTTACATAGAAGTCATAAAAATGCAGAAAGCTGCTTAAAACTAGCTCGTGATACTGTATTTTGGCTCAGGATGAATAAGGATATAATCAATTTTGTTAATAACTGTATACCTTGCATGGTATTACAGAAGGATAAACCAATGGAAAAAATATCTGAAGAAGAAGTTCCAAGTAGGCCTTGGCAGTATATTGCAGCTGATTTATTCCAATTTGATAATAAGATTTTTTAAATAATAGCTGATGCATATTCAGGCTTCTTTGATTTCTTTCATTTAAAGGTTCAAATTGTTCTTCTGTAATTGATGTGATGAAAATATGTTTTTCTGTTCAAGGAATACCGGATGATCTAAGAACTGATGGTGGACCTCAATTTTCTAGTGATGAATTCAAGCGCTTTGTAAGAACTTGGAATTTTAATCATCGCATTTCTAGTCCTTATTTTCCTCGATCAAATGGCCTAGCTGAGCGTTATGTACAAGAAGCAAAAAATTTGTTAAAGAAATGTAAGCATGATAACTCGGATATCTTTCTTGGATTATTGTCTCATAGAAATACGCCTAGATTTAATATTGGTTCGCCAGTACAAAGTTTAATGGGTAGAAGAACTAAAACTTTAGTTCCATTTTTAGATGCTATGTTAATGCCAAAAATAATCAATTCAGAATTGGTGGCTCAAACTTTAAAGAAATTTAAAGAAACTGAAAAATATCAAGCCGACAAAAATAAAAGAGATACGAGAAATTTAGTTAATGGTGAAACAGTTCTTTTTAGACTTTCTCATCGTAATTGGATTCCCGTCAAAGTTATAAATAGAATAAATGGTACAAAATCTTACATTATTAAACTGAAGAAGGAGTAAGATATAGAAGGAATTCTTGGTTTCTTAAACCATTGCCAACATTAACGGAAATGTTTTTACTAATGGTGCTGACAATACTCCACCTGTATCCCTCAACGATGGACGAGTTAAAAGGATAATTAAACCCCCAGAAAGGCTTAATTTATAAAAGAAGAGAGATGTCAGGCAAAGCTTAGCATTATTATTATAATACTAATTGTCATCTATCAATGTCTAAAATATAATTACATAATTTAAAGTAAATATTATTTGTTAATTATTTACAGCGAGGATTTTTTTTTTAAATCGGCATAATTATTATAAAATGCCTGTCTTTTTGAACTACTATTAAAAAAGTTGCTCAATAATTTAATAATGTGGAAAAATCGTTTAGTTTCATTAATGCGCTCACAGGATTTAGAAAGAACTAAATTTAAAACATTCGCGGAGCACCAAACATACAATGCATGCCGACATTGTTGTCGAACTAAGGACCGAACACCATTTAGTTCAGATGACAGAACGGCTGCGCCGTCGTAAGTTTGACCTATTAGTTTTGATAAACAGTTAAAATTGGACAAAACTTCTAAAATAATATTTGACAAAGTTTTAGCAGTGCTATCGGAACTTAAATCAATATATTTAATAAAACGATCAACGAGCTCAGAATTATGAAAATATCTTAAAATAAGTACTAATTGTTCCCTACCGCTTACATCAGGCGTTTCATCCACCATTACCGCAACAAAATCGGTAGCATTTATCTGCTGCTGTATATGTTCTGTTATTACAGCTGCTACGCTCGAGATAAAGTCATTTTGAATACGGTTTGATAATCCTCTGAACGCATTAGATAAAGTCGCTAAATGATTTTAATTCTAAAATACCATCATATTTCGCGATCAATTCTACAATTTCTAGAAAATTAGCTTTATTATTCGATGATGCAGATTCATCATGTCCCCGAAATGATAGCTCTTGTTTTCCCAAAAAGCAAACGATATCAATTAAGCGCTGAAAAATAACTCTATTACGGTCTACTTTTGCGTTGTATCTATCGATGTCTATTTTTAACTGTGAATAGCACGGTTCAATACGGTTTTTGCCAAAAGCTTGCAAATTATAACAAGAAGATAAATGTTTTTCGGATTGTTCGTGTTTTTTAGCTGCAGCCGAAAGATTATGCATATCTACATAACCAGTACTATTCCAAACATTGTTATGGTTAGAGAATAAAAGGCAAGGGAAACAAAACAATCTATTTGTATGACTACAACCCGTCAACCAAGTAAATAATTCGTATTGTTTTACATTAAATGATCTATTTATCTTACCGCTGATTTTAAATTAAGGGAATTATTGTTATCAATCATTTTTAAATCTAATACCGGCACACAACGACCATTTGTAATAACTTGTCTTTTTTCTTCCAAAGTAAGATTTAAAAACTTTAATTTTTTAATTTTTTTAAAAACAAAACGTACTGCATTCGCATTCCATTTTTAATACATAAAGAAATTCAAATTAGATCTTTAAAAAACTATCTCCACAATGAAAAGAATCTCACGCGTACCGATTGTGCAAACAAACTACATAAAAAATCAAATTTCTTCCGTGAAAATCAAGGCCGTAATAATTACGTGTTTATTATAAACCAAAAAAAATAATTATTATACATTTTCCTAATTATAAATCATATTTAAAAATGTTCACAAAAATTAAAAAGCTAAATTTATGTTTATATCGTGATTATAATTATGTTGGTGTCATTTCACTTTCGCGAAAAAGTTAATTGATACCTATATTATCCGAAAAGACAGTGTCTAAAGGCGCTCGGTAAATTGCTAAGGTTCCTTGTGTTGCGTGTAGTTTATTATCTTTGTATTTCATATACAGACAAGGTTTTTACACGTTTTCTATGTGTGCAAACTTAGACATTTTTGTTCAACACACATACTTTTATGCATGTGCGCGTTTGTCGAATTACAAATTAAATCTAATAGTTGCCAATAGATGGCGCTTTTCTTATATTTTATGAATCATCATCATCATCATCATCATGCCAGCCTTTCGCGCGTCGACTGCTGGACATAGGCCTCCCCCAAGGATCGCCACAACGACCGGTTTTGCGCTGCCTGTATCCATCGGCTTCCCGCGACCTTTTTCAGGTCGTCGGTCCATCTTGTGGGGGGGCCTGCCTCTGCTGCGTCCTCCAGCACGCGGTCGCCACTCGAGAACCTTAATGCCCCAACGGCCGTCCGATTTATGAATAGTTAACATAAATTAAATGTTTTAATAAAATATCTATTATTGTGCATTGTGTCAGGGTTATCAGGGTAGACAGTGTCTTTTTGTCTCTATGAGATGCACGCTCCTGACTGTAGTCATTCCTATGAAAACTTTTTTAAAATGTTGAATATTTGTTACCAAAGTATAGGTACTATAGGTACAAGTAACTAAAGTATAGATAATAATTACATAGAATAATAATAAAACATATCTACCTAGTAAGTAGAAATGACAATGGCCCTGCATTTTGTGATTAAAGGCTCAAACTTGGCACAATTATTCCTTGGGTAGTATTGAGTAGATTTCGCCCGGTAGCCATCGGTAGCCACCGCGCGGGTGGCGAGGGGAATGGGGGGAAGTTTGATTCCGCCGTGCTCCACTGTGAGCGCTTTTGTGCTAAACCTAAAGCTGTAATAGCAAGTTTGGTGTAGTTTTCAGATAATTTAAGGATAAATAATTCATTTCCATAACAAAAACAATACTTGTCCATAGAAAAAAACAAAATTATTGTACAAAATAACAACATCATGGACTATATTTTTTTACATCAACGTCGTTTCATTTTAAACCGTAAGAGATATTGTTACGAAAAAAATATATTCTAAAACCCACATTTACTAGTCATCACGTCGGGGTCACCAATGTGGGTATTGTGTAAGGATCCTGATTAAAACACAATAGTTCACCACACAATTATTATATTGTCAATCTATTCAGATACACGAAGTACACAAGATACCATATACCATATCAGATACCATTCCAGAAATATAACGTTTATTGCAATCCAGTTATAAAAACTAAATAATAAAAAATATTATTCATCACAAGGCAGAGTAGCCAAAGTGGCCACTTTTTTCGGCTACGAATTTCTCTTGACTTTTCCAGGTTTTCCAAACACATTTTTCCTGGCCTTAATTGGCTTGGAAAAGAATGTTAAAAATACATACGTAATTATTATTATTATTTTTTGAAAAAAAAAGGTGTTTGGGGAATTTATGAAAGTCTAAATTGATTGTTTTAGCTATATTTTCGAACAATAAGGTATCAAGATTTATTTTATTTTCGTCGAAAGCCCTTTATTTTAAAATACCTATTCATAAATTATAGGAAAGTCAACCAAAATCACCCAATTTGATACAATACAACCTTGATATTTTCCCTCACCTTCTAGCGATTTCCCTGACATATCCCTAACTTTTCTAGATTTCAATAATTCCCTTACTTTTCCCGGTTTGCCTTGTTTTTTCCAGAAAGTGGCCACCCTGGTAGTGTATATGCGTCTTTGATCAACAATACAACTTTTTATCGAAGTAACTGAGTGAGTAGTAGTCTGTTCTAACTAATATCAAAATTAAATGTCTTGAAGGACAATAAAACCATCATTTTTAAAATTAAAGTTTATCTGTAGTAGTTGCCACTATACAGGATCAACTCTGAATAACTTATTTGCATATTAAAACTGTTACACCTGGTGCTACATTGATTTTTAACTACAGCAGTTGCGGTAAGTCCGTTCATATGGGTTGCCAGTTGTCATCAACTTTGGTCCACAACCAATTAGATGGACAGGGTAGATTTTGAGATGATGACAACTGGTCTCATACATAGACCACATGGTAAAAAGCTTAAGATTTGTCATTAACAATAAAGATGTGTTCACAGATCCTCTTCAATATATTGTTAGGCTATTTTAAGGCTGTTGAGTTTTACCAGTAGTTTTCAACATTATTATCAACATCGTATAAACTTAATATACCAACGTAGTGAAATAGATAGGTTAATATTAGAGAATACAATCCCGAGCATGTTTACCAATCCCGGGAATACGGGATTTTTGATGCCTAATCCCGGGATCCCGGGCCTATAACGGGATAAAACTATGTGGTTTCTAATTGGGCTAAAATGAAAAAAAAAACTTATATAACTTAGTTTTTTTTTTTTCAACACACCAGTTAAATTATCACTTTGTCGTTGCTTTATACGGCCCAATAAAAAACTTTAATTTTTTTTGGCAAGTGCAGAGTTTTTGCTAGACAGTTGTTTTTAAAAAAAAATTAAAGCAGCATCATTATCATCATCATACCAGCCTTTCAAGCGTCCACTGCTGGACATAGGCCTCCCCCAAGGATCGCCACAATGACCGGTTCTGCGCTGCCTGTAGCCATCGGCTTCCCTCGACCAGTCCATCTTGTGGGGGGGCCTGCCTCTGCTGCGTCCTCCAGCACGCGGTCGCTACTTGAGAACCTTAATGCCCCAACGGCCGTCCGTTCTGCGAGCTATGTGGCCTGCCCCTGATATACGATCCCGCAAGGAAACGCCGAGCATAGCGCGCTCCATCGCCCTTTGTGTGACTGTGAGCTTTTTCATGAGCAAAGCAGCATCCGCTGTGCATAAATTAGAATCTCGCCGACATATTGCTTCTACTGTCAAATTAATTGGGGTCAGCACATCACGATTTTATTTACCAATTGAAATTCAACATTTTCTAAACGAATTGGATGATTGAGATATATAAGAGCTTTTTGAATGATACTTAACCCCGTCTAACGTGGCATTTTCTTGTACATGACTTCAACACAACTTTTTTTGTTAAATTATGATACAACCGTCAGTCTTGTACAAACTCTCATAATAATCTAATTACATTTCTCCTAAAAGATCTCTGAATAGCCTCTGAGATGGAATCAAGACTTCAGTATATATCATACATAAACAATTTATTTGTGGCGTGCCTGTACTTCCTCCACTCATAAATTATTGCACAATATTGTTGGAAGAAAAACGAACGATTGTCATGTAAATGTATTATGTTTTTCCTTAAAAACGACAAAGTGCATGGCTACAGAGTTGACGCGATGACCGTATGACCCCCGTAACTATTTGCCTTATTAGTCGCTTAACAAAAGTAGATATCCGTAATGCAATAATTGTTTCACGAAACCATGGATACCACACCTGAAAAAGCCGCTCAAGATGCTGCTATTTTGCAACAAGGGCTAGTCAAAGAGCAGTAGCTGCCCAGCGTCACTTGAGCCAGGCTGGTGTATCCCGAGTATAAAGACGATTTCAAAAGACCTGTGCTTTCAATCAACATAGAGACAACCATCAGCCGGTGTAGTTCTGAGAGAAATGACCATTTTATACTTCGTATTTTCTCAACCTCTCTGCGCAATCGGGTGTTGATGTGCAGCAAGAACAGAGATTCGTTCCAGGAGTACTATCAGCAAATGGATAGTAAAAAGAACCTATAAGAAATCTTATCCAACAAATCTGACCCTAAATTGACTGCAGGCCACCAGTTTCTGTTCACTGACGAGTGCAGAATATACCTGCGTCGCAACGACAGGAGTGGTCGGGCCTAAATGTGCTAGGCGGAATGAATGATTTCCCCTATGCTCTTTTTGAAACGGATATGGCGGCGCTTCCTGCATGATGTGGGCTGGTATCTCTGGACGGAAAAACTGTGCTTGTTTTCATGCATGAGAAAGGCCTAGGGGACGGGCTGACAGCAGACCGGTACATCGCCGATATTCTCCAGGATCATGTTGTTCTCTACGAGTTTGTCGACCGAGACTTCATCACGGTAACCGATATCTGGTATTAGCGTTGCCGTGTGGTAACGCTAATACACACGTTTCGTATGACTTTGGCAGTTTCTTGACGAAGCTGAAATACGTACTATAGACTGGCCTACACTCAGTCCAGGTATTAATCCCATCGAGAATTTATGATATGAACTCAAACGAAAGGTATGGGCCAGAAATTCGAGCGTAGAAGAATTGAAGGCAACGTTATTAGAAGAGTAGGATGGCGTGTTTTAAACACCATCAAAAAATAATAAGATCAATGAAGAACCAACTGCTATAATCATAGGCGTATATAAGGATCATCCAGGATGTTAATGATTCGAAATTCTAGGCAGGACACTTAATTAAAATAACTTCTCAATAAATTCAATGAGGAAATCATGTTCTACAACCGAGAAATACTATATTCTACATACTTATTATAACCTACATAATATGTTATAGCATTAAATCCCGGATGCTCTAATAAATAATCGTGGTCATTTACCTCTATATTTATTGTACGTTGATTTTCCGGACTCAGCTGGGGCAGCCCCGCCGCCTTTATTATGTTTTTTCAACAGATTGTGTTTAATTTATTTAATAACTAATTACAACACCCATTCCCAAATTATCATGTTTTCTTTCACACTTATGTTCAGAGATAATTCATTAATAACTTATTATTGAATGGATATTGATAATAATGATATATGGATAAATTAATATATACTATCACTGAGAAACGTTTTTATACAACAGGGCTATTTCATCATAAACACCGCAACAAGCTCGGCACTTGTTAGACGTTGCCTCCAAATACCATCGGCGAAATGAGGACGGTTTAAAACCGTACCCTGAGGCTGTTTAAACGGTGTTCGGAAGCCAAATAGGCACCCGTGATATCCCGTATAATCTTTTTTGTCACTGTGAAAATTGTCTGATTTCCATTAGAAAATGCAGCTTTTTACAAAATTGTTATAACAATGATCAATAAAATGTTTAGGATTCTTAGGTAGTTAGTTTCATAATGTATACGAATATTTAGTTCTTTTATTTTTTTATTTGGACATTAAAAATACCAATATGATTATGGTTTTACCAAGATGGTTACTTAGATCAGTGCTAGTATAAAACATAAATAATAATATGCTACTTTGCCTTGTGATGAATAATATATTTTTTAATTTACTTTTTACAGTCGGATTCCAATAAACGTTACATTTCTGGAATCCTAGTAAATGTGGGTTTTAGAATATATTTTTTTTCTATCACAATCTCTTACGGTTTAAAAAAAAACGACGTTGATGTAAAAAAATATAGTCCATGATTTTGTTATTTTGTTTAATAATTTTGCTTTTTTCTATGGACGAGTATTGTTTTTATTATGGAAATGAATTATGTGTGCTTAAATTATCCGAAAACAATACCAAACTTGCCATTATAGCATTAGTTTTAGCACAAGAGCGCTTACAGTGGAGCGCGGCGGAGTCAAACTTCCCCCCCTTCCCCTCGTCACCCGCGCGGTGGCTACCGATGGCTACCGGGCGAAATCTACTCAATACTACCCAAGGAATAACTGTGCCAAGTTTGAGCCTTTAAACACAAAATGCAGGGTTCCCATATAACATGCACTAAATACTCCACTAATTCTGGCTACTGGCTTGATGGCCAATGGAATGATTACATATTATCTAATGCCTCCGGTCGGTACTTTCTGTATATATAAATAAAATTATACTCTATGAATGAACGGTACCCACGGTACCAACCAGTAAGATCCTAGACATGTGACAATCACAATATTTTAAGGATTGATTCCCAATTCGTTCATTCACGTTGACGAACAGGGGCCTTAGAGAAATTACACTCCATTCCATCGATGGAATCGCTCTCATTCAAATAAGTATAAATTTTGACAGTTGTCAATAGGCCTTGAAATCGGACGAAAAAATTGGTAGAGAAGTGGCAATTCCATAGAATCTATAGTAAGCCAGACTCACTCTGGAAAATATTTGACATTTGTTTGTATAGGATTGGTAGAGGAATCACCAAATTTTCCATATTCCGTAAGGACAACGGAAAAAAAAGTTGACGATTTCAATTCTGTCTGGAATAGGCTCACGGCTTGTTCGATTTATACATTTTTTAAAGTTTTTATCATAGGAATGTTTGTTTGTATGTCCGAATTGTATTAAAGTTGTTACTACAGAGAGAATAGATTAATAAATTATTACTGCTTCAATAAAAAATCGTACCAAAGTTTTAAAAATAAAGTGGATATTTTTATATATGATATTGGTGTGTCGAATTTAAGGATAACTTCAAAAGCTTATTTTAATAAACTAATATGACAAGTTTTTAGACTGATATGGTACAAGGTACAGATTAATAGATAACAAATATAACATGTTCCATCCCACAAAGTAGTATCTATTATTATTAATTTACATCAACAACCTACCAAAAAGCAACTTGAAGGGTACTACCATTCCAATGTAACCTATTTTAAATGGCTTCAGGAACACAGTCTTGATGCTTATAATATTAAACCATATAGGTATAAGAATGAATTTAATAAATAATAAAAGTTTATTGTTAAGTTAATAGTAATACTAAGGATATATTTAGAAAGAATTATAAATAAAAAACACACATAGGATAAGTTGAGTCATTTAATTACCAATACATAATTTATAATCTAAATTTATATACCTACACTTTTTGAAGTTAAATGAGGTAACTGTGCATATGCAGGGCATGAAATAAGGTTTAATGTTGAGGAGGAATAGGGTAAATATTAGTGATATAGGTTCTATTTATTTTACATAAAATATTAGTTAATTTTACAAAAAAAAATATGACATGTGTATATTTTTAGGTATCTACACAATATTAATACACTCCATAAATATAGACTTACCATATCCAGGAATAAAATTTTAAACTGTAGCCCATACTATATGGCAGTTAATTATATTTTATAAGTTACCCGAGTGTATCAATAATGATTTGAAATTTATTTAATCTACAGACCAACTTAAAAACACCTAAGTAATTGTTAAGTTTATAGAATAAATTAATATTTTGAAAATGAAATTATATGTAAAATAACAGAAACATTAATCATCTTATTCAAGAAAACTTGGTCGAGTGTTTAGACTGGAGTAATGTTTTATATCTTTTTTATCAAAAAATATTTTCATTGGCAAAATACCAATGATCATACTTAAATATGTTAGTTTAGATGGTCTCTGGGTACATTGCGGATGGTTTAGTGTCAATGAGTTATTATGACCAATGGTATTCTCAGTCTACCAATCAAGTGGCAAGCTCATATTGGTATTTGTATAGGCACAATATTTTGACTCCGTGGTGTTGTCAAACATTTTTTTTAGAACATTAATTAAACAATAACTGATTGGTACACACCGGCAATTGAAGTTAGATCTAAAACTGTACTGTTAGTCCTATGGTCTAACCAAGTCGGACACCGTGTTCTGTAGGTATATTGTAGGAAATATAAAAAAATAAAAGTTGATTTTCTCTAATCCATTGTTTTAATTTATAATTTTTACTCGCTGTTCTAATATACTCTCTAGCTTATAGTGTAGGTACCAGAAAAAAATATACTAATACATTGTATTTTTTATGTAGGGTTTTTAGCCTCTTTTGTGATAAATACTAAAATGATGTTAACAAGATACCCACCTACCCCAATACAAAAACACATATGGTACATGATACAGTTGTCTTTCACAATATTCACTTTGAGGCAATAGGTGTTGACAAACAAATGCGCTGGTACACATTGGAGTTTAAACTTGTGACCTAAAACTGTAGTTTTAAAGTCTTCAGTCTAACCAAGTAATGCACCATGTTTGATAGGGATATTATAGGAAATATATATGAAAAAAAAGTTGATATTCTCTAATCCATTGTTTTAATTCATTAATATAAACTGAAGGCCAGCTTTTCCAATATGTTGGCCAACTACTGCTTTAGTTGGTCTATTAATTACCCCTTTTTTGTAAATTAGTTTTGTATAGGACACTTTATTTTTTTTTTATTCATGCTTTATACTCTAGCTAAGGGCTCCTTTTTTTTTTACTTTCCACTTGTGTCTGGCCACACCTATAACAAAGACATTTATTAAAATCAAAAATAGTATCTTAATACATACATTTATTATTAACAATATGTAGGCCATGTGTGGGAATCAAACTCATGAATAAACTCTCATCTAATTCTGTAAGATATTGAAGAAGATTTTTCATGTACCTACAGCACATAATAGGTACTTAAATATTGTAAAATAATGCTCAGCATGTTGTTCTGCCTATAAATGCATTTCCTACCAAACAAATTCTGCTAATCTAGACAAATGCTAACTTATTTATCATAACATATCACACACGTTTAAAGTAGTTACAAAAACAGCTTAATCTTTGTAGCAACATACTATTTGATTAGGTATTACATCGCTAATAGTCGGCTACAATTCGATGTGAAGAAATTATAATGTATTTAGTTACAAGACGAGATTAACGTTCTTAAAATATATACTTACATCATCAAGAAATCAACAATTTTCCTGCATGTTTCCGTATCTATGTATTTTTCCCTGGCGTAATATTAATTGGTGTACTTATTTTATTATTAACTACTTAATAAAACACCATAAATATAATATTTCGTTACATGTTTATGAAATACGAAATTTTCTAAATTTTGCTAAGTACAAATGACAGCTGCTGTCTGGAAAATAGTGAACGAAATGACCGGTTTCATTCGTTCCTAAGCCAGAGTGCCTCTCGCTTTTAATTCTCTACCGAAATTGGCGATTCTGGCTCACGCTTACCGTTGGCTTGAAGGCCAATGGAATGAAATTTCTCTAAGGCCCCAGATCTAAATTATTGAATGAGCAAAAACAAAAGCGTAAACATTGAATTACGATAATTTTGTTTTCAAAAAAAAAAAAAACGTCGTCGTCGTCATTAACAATGTTAAAAGGTTACATCAAGTAGATATGATCGATTAAATAATATTTCATTGAACGATATAATCGGAACATAAAGATATGATCGAATATGATTAAGGGCCGATTTTTCAATACCCAGTTAAACAGTCTGATAGCAGTTATTCTATAGTTAGCAAGAAATTAGATTTTTCAATGGTTGGATAGTGTCAAAGTGACAGATAAACACACTAACAGTGGAATAAATTTATCTGGTAGTTCAAGTGTCAGTTAAAACTTATCAAGCTGTTTGGTCTGTCATGTTTATAATTTTAAAGTATTTTTGCGTGTTTTTCTTTTAAATTCGGAAACATAGAAATGTTTGACTCAATGAGGAGTTTTCTTTTTGCCGGTTCCAAAATATTCCACTAGATGGCAGCAGGAGAGATATCCATAAAAACTGTCAAAAAAGGCTTTTTCTATACTTGAGTAGTCTTTATTTCTATATAGACTACTCAAATATAGACTCTAAATTCTCTATGAATTAAAACTAAATTTTAGTATTGCAAGACGTGTTATATTTTTACCATATTTTGTCACTTTTATATGTATCTACTTACTCGTTATTCTTGCTCTCTATAATCTTTAGTAGATACCTTGTCAAGAAAATCTTCGTAAAAAAGACTATGGTACCTTAGAAATTTAAATTTAATTACTAATATGATGATATTTAAAAGAAAAAATATTGCTTAAGTTGGTGCTGTAAGGCAAAGCGCTCAGGATATTTTTGTATATGTTAAACAAAGTTAAGTAAATTTTATAAATTATTTGTATAAAGGTATTTGTTTCCCCATTTACCCTAAATTTTGGGTGTATTTTATATATTACCGCTATCTATTTTGACAGTTTTTGTAGATAGCGACTAAACGCCATCTGTTGCGTTAAATAATAACTACTGGAAAACTCCTCATTGAAGATTTACCTATCGAAGAAGAAATTATGATGGTGAATTATTTAAAACCAAACCGGAAACAAGAGTAATCAGAGAAAGATTTGACCATACCAGCTGGGATGAGGATGAATTTAGGAAAGGATTTCGTTTCCAGAAAGAAACTGTCAATATTTTACTTGCAATGATAAAAAAAAAATGGATATTCAACGGAAAGGTACCTAAATTAATTCTATTTTACTTCCTTTTTTCTAACCTAACTACACCTACATACTCATTAGTAGCTATTTCTAGTACCTAGTGTTTGTTTACTTTAAACCCATGAAGATATAATCATATAAAACTCAGTGCTTAAAATTATCACTGATAATTTAAACATTAAGTACCTATATAAACATTTTTTTTCTTCAATTTTCAGAAACCAATGTGTTCCACCCATCCAGCAATTACTCCTCCAGACGAACAAGCAGTTTCAGCCTAACGACCAGACCAAAGAGTACTTTGTTATACTAGAAATAGAGTGATAACTCAAGGGTTTTTTTGAGTAACGAAACAGCAGCGACATCTTTTATTTTTAGCCCGAACAACAGAAAAAAAATCGAAATGTTTAGACCATGCTTCAATAGATGGCGCTGGTGGTCAACTATTTATATACGTATATATATATATAGATCTTAAGGCTGAGTGGTACCAGTCTGATAATGTAATGTAGCGATTAAAAATGGTGTCGAAAGTACCAAATTTATTTTTCAAGTCGATGTCAATTAGCATTAACGTAGCATTCGACGTCATTTTTAATCGTTACATTACATTAACAGGCTGGTACAAATCAGCTTAAATGTTTTTTTTATGAAACTTATATTTGTAAGTTTCATAATATATATATAGGTAACTATAAAAAGGCACTAAGTAAGTCTGTTAAAGAGAAAATAAAACAAACAAATACTTTTTTCTCGATTTATTAAAATGATTTTTGGCTAAAGTTTGCACATAATCGTTTTCGTCTTCAATTTGCCTTTTGCCACATATGTTGTTTATATTTTTACAATAGTTTTTTAAAAATAAATTTACCGTGCTGTTAATGATACAATCTACAACAACTTTTGCAATCACCCACGCAACAACATTTTGATTTATTTGGCATGATTTCAACAACAATAACTTCACTTAACTCTAAAAATTTGTTTTTGAAGCAGTGAATACGGAGGAGAAAATCTCGACTCGACTTCAACAACAACAATAACTATACACTAGTATACGAACACCAAACACAGACGTATTAAAAATACTAAAAGTACGTAATTTAAAATAATATATCTACAGAGTTACAGACTCAAGCACTCAAGCGCACAACAATCACCGAAGTTGACCGAACTTGACCGAAGTCGTCCGAAGTTCACCGAACGGCCGAACGACGGATTCGGCAGGATCCGGAAACTGATTTGTTATTTTTTTAATTAGTAATGTCACTGTATTTTGTTTTTTAATCTAGCAAGTTTAAAAAAAGATCAGAGACATCTATTACGAAAAGCCCGAACTACATTATTCTCCTTGTAGAAATTTGTTTCCATATTTTTTGTTCGAAGATTGCACAGCAGACATACTGGTGTACTCTCGGTGTTTGAAGAAAGTAGTACTTATAGAACTCACCGTTCCGTGTGCAAGATGCTTAAATAATTAAAACAATATGTTGATGTATCTAAATAATTTATCATTAATTATAGTTTAAAATTAAATAATTTAGTTATAAATCATTACATTTGTTGATGAATAAGTATGTCAATTGATTATACATTCGCCACCAGAGGGCGCTGTATATTTTCTGACAAACGAGAGACTTCGACGACGACATTGTGTGTAATGGCGTCGTAGAAGTGAGTCGTTGATTGTAACGATTTGTCGAGTTCTGTAGAATCTATTGTACTTTCGATTCATTAATATATTAATGTAAACAGTTTTAGTTTTATTTAATATATTATACCGTAAATAATTAAAGAGCTAACAAATCAGAAGTGAGATCGAAACAAGCACGTCCGACAAAGAGTTCATTATTGTCTACAAATTAAGATAAGTATAAGTTATTATTTATTCAATAATTAGAGAGATTTGGCATTTTTTATATCGCTGTGAGAGAGTAAATGTGAATATAAGTCTATAAAAAAATAAACATCAAAGATTTATTTAATTTACAAAGGAAAATGGGCAAACATTTTTGGGAAGAATGTTCAACAATTTTAAAGGGGAATCTTCAATACAAATTTATACTTCACTCGTTATTTATTATTTATTTATATTGTCAATGCCTGTTTCAGAGGACTAAAATTGACATGTTAGACGATGGCAGATTATGGAACATGGTGGACAACGTGAATGACACGTTAGCGTATTCATATCCCTGGCCTCGGACGCGGTGCTCTACACGGACGTGGCGCTCTGCACGGACGAGGCGCTATGCATCGCTACAATGACTTGCACGGATGCGGGGCTCTACAAGGACGTGGCGCTCTGCACGGACGAGGCGCTCTGCATGGCTGCGATGATTTACACGGTGGCGGCGTTCTGGATGTCCACGGCGCACTGTGTGACGGCGACGTTCCAGATTGGCAGCGGGCCAACAATTGCTGCCAAATTGTAAAAGGTAGTAAAATGATGAATCAGACAATGGGTACTTGGTTTTTTGACACATTTAACAGGTCCTTACAGGTAATCATTACTGTTAGTTATGAAATACACTTAATAAAATTTTATCGTTATCTCGAAATTTATCCAAATTTACAAAAATATAAGTAGGTAATGATTTGATTGAACAAGGCTAATAAATGCTCTTTAAGATTATTGGCATAGCTGAGACATCAGAGACTATCGAACCATCAATAATAATTATTTGTTTAGTAATTTATTTTATCTAGGTACAAAATATTCACAAACATACATTAGATAATTCGTAAGAGAGTAACAAACTCGTGTACCCTTAAACAAATCCATATAATAATAATAATAAAAAAAAGAAAAATCTAGGTAATATAAAGTAAATTAAGAAGAAACAAAATTATAAGTTATAGGGATAATAAAGCTACAAATACTAAATTATGCAAATTATATGTCGCCAATGGCTTTCTTTGTTTTGGAAAATATATCAATACTGTGCGTGTTTTTTTTGTAGTTATCACAATTGCGTCAAAAATATATTAATTTGGTTTACTTAGTGTAACAATGTTTTATGTAAAAACTGTTTTGAGAACGAGATCATGTTCGCGCTACTATAAAATTATCTTTTTCTAATAAAGATGGAGAATCAAGTATATTTTTTACAATTTTACTCAAAAATATGGAGCCAAAATAATAATATAATCTACGGTTTTGGGATATGTTTATGTCGCCTACTATTATATTATTTAGACGTTATTAGAGATTAATAATAAAAATAATTTATAAGTTTATTAATCCAAAAATATTGAACAAAATTCAAGTAACAAAATATAATGAAGTGTTAATTATGTTCCTTATTTAATAAATTAATTTTATTACATAAAACAGTATTATGTGTGTTTCTTAATTTAGAATTTAAAATACACAGATGAAGGTATGGACGAAAAATTATCTTTAAATAAATATACTTAATTATCTGGGATTTACATGTTTAGGTAATAATAAAAAGAAACATAAATATTATTAAAACAGTTTTATTAACTGGGACAATACGAATAACGTAATGCGTTACCAAAATTGGTAGGTATAGCCAAACTGGTATAGAGGTTAGGTTAGGACGTAGAAGGTTAGCCAATTAATTAATTGTCCGTATTTATCCTCCAGATAAAGATGTGATTGAATGAAAAGATATTATTGAACGATATAATCGTAGGATAAAGATATGATCGAATTATAAAGATATAATTGAACGATATAATCGGAGGATAAAGATATAATCGAATGACAAAAATAATATGTTTGAAAGACATCAATCAAAAGTACCGCATCTTTTTTATGATCGTGATTCTTTATCTCGGTCACTTGAAAATGCCATATCAAAATGATTGAATCATTCGCGATTGTCAAATGTCTATATGGTTTGTACTTTGTTATATTGCGTTAGACATGGGCGTTTTCGTATTTTTTTGGCATCGATGCGCATCGTTGTCATAAAATCGGCATCCGATGCCGGCATCGTTTTTTAGTTTTTTTGCTACAGCATGAATGAACAAAAAAGCTTCTTAAAGCCGAACGGAATTTTATTATTTCCTAACTATAAAAAAAAAATGGGGGCAACCCCCCTATTTTTGATATGAGATATGAGTACCTAGACTAAATTAATACAGTATTTTTCTTTTTTTAAGGGCGGGGGGGGGGGGACCCCCCCCCCCCTCCTCCTGAAATGTACGAAATTGGAGTAGTATAAATTAATACATAATTTTTCTTTTTGTAGGTTTTGACCCCCCTCCCCTCCTGAAATAATAATAAATATTTAATGTGCGACGGACATGGGCACATTATAATATAGTGAAAAAAAAAAATACATGACATCAAAAACATGATTTTTTAATAAATACGTACCCAATAGGAGTTGAATAAAATAAACAACTAATTAACATAATTAATAAAAAAAAAACTAATTTACATTTTGTGAGTCAAAACAAAACACGAAATCTTGCACCGATGCCGATGCCCATGGTAGTTGCGGTGCCGTACGTTCGGAAACGAAACGCGAGATGTTGCGCCGATGCCGGTGCCGATGCCGCGGTCGATGCGCTGTGGTACGCTCGGAAACGAAACGCGAGATGTTGCGCCCGATGCCGGTGCCGCGGTCGATGCGGTGCGGTCGCTCGAAAACGAAACGCGAGTTGCGCCGATGCCGATGCCGGGGACGATGCGATGCGGCATCCGTTTTCTCGGCACCGAAACTGGAAGTCAACCCGCATCGTTGCGCGGCATCTCTTACTGGGATCCGATGCCGGCATCGTTGATTGAAAAACGCCCACCTCTATTGCGTAGTACTCTATTTTATCTGTGATTGCCGGTAATTATCGATTATCGCGAGTATGTATTGGCGAGAGACCCCAGGTTTGTGTGAGTTTATTTGAGTAAATAATAATTAATTCACATCTGTGGCTCCCTGCAGATTGCGCAGAGTAAGTATACTATGTATTATTCAAGTTATAGTCATCAAAACAATTACATTTATTGTTTAAATTAACAAAAACGATGAAAAACAGCAGGGACTCGACACATTGTAACAATGGAGGAAAAGGGCACTGCTAAAAAGTCTTTGCCTGCTACTTAATCCCATGGCAATCCATGTTTTTTATCATCAGTTATTACTTGAAAAGTTAATTAAAATAAATAGGTAATAAAAGTTAATTAAAATATATAATAAAAGTTATTAAAATTTTATAATAAAAGTATTTAAAATTTTAATATTTTATGATGAATTATAAATAGGGCTGCTATCCATCTGGGTTTTCCCGTATTTGATCCAGCTTGTGGGTCCCGGAAGCGTAACATCTGACCACTTTTTATATTATGGGAAATCTGATGAATTGAATAAAACTCAGTAAATTGTTAAAAAGTGTCTGCAAAAATATGCCTATTTGGAGTCAAGTGTGTTCACAATTTAATTATATGATGGCTGGAAAAGGGTTCAGTAATATCATTCATTTATTGATGTGATGGTAAAAACCCAGGATATTAAAGCGTACTCTTGAAATTCTTACATGTTAAGAACTTAATTTTCTGTTGCTATATAATTGTTTATCAGCTTAAAGCAAAATATCCATTATAGAACACACACCTCATTCATTGTTATAATATTCATACGTTCTGGCGTTGAAGAAAAGTTTTGTCCTTCATTCATACATATTAGAACTGTTAAAAACATATATACCTATACTCTATCCAAGGTGAGAGGTTTGCAAAAAGGTTATAGAATCATTAGAAAAATACAAATTTCCCCGTTAATATATTATTTATTAGAAAGATTTAACACTAGAGTGCATGCACCCTAAAACACTCTCCTAGAACGCTCGCGCGGGCTACATGTGAAGCCCACTTGCATGCTCTTATATTCTTAAAATCATGGAGTAATTAAATAAAACACAATATATTATCACAAATCAACTTTATTTTTATCTATAAATGCCACTTATTAAACAAAATTTCTTATGTAGATTAAAAGCTAAGCTTAATTCACAAACTTCAAAAAAACAACAATATTTGGACAGAAAGAGAAATCTGTTTTATTTACTAAACATTATCAATCTTATTTCTAATATATTTTTTAAATTGTATATAAAACAAATAATTAAAATAAACATTAACTTTTACTAAATATCAATGCTTTGTGGACAAACAGTGACCTGATGATCGTTACAAATGCGCCTCATACGTAGCCCAGCCAATTGACAAGCGATTTGTGATGGTATCCATGGTTGGGAAGCAGAGGAATGAACTGCAGTTTTTCCAGACTTAAGACTAAGTGCAGGCTAAAGGTCTTCACAATATCAACAAGATCACCATCTGAATATTTAATACTAATATTTTCATCTTACAGATAATGAATAATACATATGTATCCTGCCCATACAACCGCTACCATCGAGTCCTTACTTCTCGTCTCCCAAGACATCTTTTAAAATGTGAACGTCAATACCCAGAGTTATCAATCTGCCCGTACGACTACACCCATAGGATGCCTAATTCTGAGTTAGCCGAGCACATGATAGACTGCCCAACTATGGTAGATGTTGATGCTGATAAATTATATAATGCCTATTTTGGAACTCCTGATTTGTTGTGCCCTACACTCCTGATAGATGACCCTGATGTTATTTCATTTAACCCGGATTGTAATCCCCATTTAAAATTTGCTGAAGCTAAAAAGGGGAAACTAATGAAATTGGACTTTGATGATATTCCAGATCAAGTGAATGTTGAAACTATAAAGATAAATGTTCTTCCTACACCAATCCATAAAGTAGAAGTTCTTCCTACACCAATACATAAAGTAGATGTTCTTCCTACTCCAATCCAAAAAGTAGATACAACTCCACTTAAATTTGACCCTGATTTAAAGTTGGCTGATGGGTCTTATGTTCGTCCTATTCAAATCCCTGAGACAACTTCATATGAATTTGATGCTGATTTCAAGTGGGATGATGAGTCCGATGTTATTCCTACACCAATCCATAAAGTAGATACAACCCCACTTAAATTTGAACATGATTTAAAGTTGGCTGATGAGACTCGTCCTACACCAATCCGTATTGTAGCTACAACTTCACTTAAATCTGACCCTAGACTATATTGGGATGATGAGTGTGATGTTCTTCCCACACCAATCCATAAAATACATACAACTCCACTTGAATTTGACCCTGATATCAATTGGGATGATCAGTCTGATGTTCATCCTAAAATAGACATAACAAATCAATACTATAATTCAAATTATGATATTGGTTCTTATAATTATGCTGCAACAATACCTAGGATAATTATATATCCATATAATTTAGAACCTGATTACGATTGGGATGATTAGTGATGTTCATCCTATACCAATCCATAAAATAGACACACTTAAACTTTACCTTGATTCAAAGTATGATTATAATTCTTATGCTTGTATTATACAAATGCCTAAGATAAATACAACTCCATATAAATTTGATGCTGATTTCAAGTGGGATGATGAGTCCGATGTTCTTCCTACACCAATCCATAAACTAGATACAACGCCACTTAAATTGGAACCTGATTTAAAGTTGGCTGATGGGTCTCATGTTCATCCTACACCAATCCATAAACTAGATACATCTCTACTTAAATTTGAACCTGATTTAAAGTTTGCTAATGAGACTGACGCTCGTCCTACACCAATCCGTATTGTAGCTACAACTCAACTAGATTATATTGGGATGATTAAAGTGTTATTAAGATATAATATTGATTTATTAAATTAGATATATTATATTGAATAAGATTTTTTTATGCCTATAAATTAAAGGAATATTTTTATGGTTCACAAAGTAGTTATATACAGGGTGAATTTGAAAGGATGTACTTTGGGCTAATATGAGGTTCTGCTGATCAAATCGAACAACTTTTCCCATGGAATCATGTGTCGCAAATGAAAAAAAAATTTGGCTTCCCCATACAAATTAGTCATTTTCACATTACTAGTTTGTATGGAGAAGGCGATTTTTTTTTTCATTTGCGGCACATAGTTCCATGGGAAAAATTGTTCGTATTGATCAGTAGAACCTCATATTAGCCCAAAGTACATCCTTTCAAAGTCACCATGTATATATATATATAACTATAACTAGTCAAGGTTAATATAACATATTTTGACATATACCTAGGTATAATCCATAACTATATGTGAAAATATTTAAATATATTTTCTTCTTTTACCTAAATGGCATTCTAAGCTTTGAGCATAATTTTGCCATAAATATATTTTATTATAATGTAATCTATTATAAATATTTATTATTTACAGAATAGGTATTTTTTAAAGAAATTTGGTTTAACTTGAAAATGTCAAAATTGCCAAATTAGGTTTAAAATTTTGTAATCATATAATGTGAAGCAATAGTAGATTAGCCATTTCTTGCCTAATGTAATGAAATGATACCTTATTATATCCTGGCACAGAAATAATAAAAGTAATAAACAATACAATTAATAAAATTGTAGGTTTTAAATCATAAGTACATAGTTTATTGGGCACAGAAAAAATACTTAAGTTGGTATACACCAAGTTTTATAATGAGTCATTATTTATTTACCACTTTAGTTCTTTTTTTCCTGTACCCAAATATTATTTTGATAAACTATTAATATGTATCAAATGTCCTGCATATTATCAATATTTGTAAGACAAAATAAAGCTATTATTATTCTATTCTCCGTAAAATGTAGCTGATCGATGACAGCTTTTATGACATTATTGCTAGTGATGTGATGCTGTCGATATTAAATATCTATTGATCTTTTGATAACATTAAAAATAAGCACCAAATTGATTTCAAAGGTTTTTGATTCTTTAATGCGGATGGTGTTGCGCATGTTATGTTGTAATGAAAACATAACAAAATAGCCATTTGAAACTTTTGCTAATCTGAAGATTCAAGCGATTTGAAACTGGTAGGTCGAACGTAATAACGTAATCCAGTGAATCGATTAAAATATATACCAAAGATCGTATAGTAAAATATCAATCTAATCTCTTCGACAATTTTCGAGACATAATTAATATTGGAGACTCTTCCAACGATAGTGTGTCTAAAAATGGTGACATTGACTTATGGCCGGTATACACTTTGATTAGTTAAGTGCCAAGTGATTAGTGCCTTGTTTAGTGATTAGCAGGTGCTGTCCTACACTGTTTAGTTTATAATATACCTCGGACAGTTTTTTATTTTATTGTAGCTCGGCATGCGACTTTGTCGTGCGGCATGCGTTATCTACCGGGTGGGGTAAAATACATTGTTGTTTAACAATATTGATTGCCCCTACTATGCTAAATGTAGCGGTTACGAAATGAGCAAAGACGTAATAATAGCATTACGAGTATCCTCGCTGCTTTATCGCTAAATTAATCGCCGGATTCGTAACAGCACCATGGAATGACACTACCACCTCGTCGATGCAAACGAATGCGGTCGATCAATATTGTTCGCTTATTGGTAACAACTATGCCAGCTAAATGATGCAGTTACGAAATATGCGGCGACAAAGATGTAATTGCATTACCAGTCGCTGCTTTATCGCCAAATTAATCGTCCGTTTCGTAACCGCACCATGAAATAACACTAACACGTCGACTATGCAAACGAATGTGGTCAATCAATACATGGTCGATCAATTCATTTAACAATATTGATCGCTAATTGATAGACACTATGGCGGCTAAATGATGCGGATATGAAAAGGGGCGGCGACCAGGGGCCTTATTCCGAGTTTGCAACCGCGAATCACGACAAGACGTTGCGCAAACTATAAATATGGAAATATAAGCCCTATTCCAATGGTTATATTGTATGTATTAGGTTGGCTATTATAATGCAGCCATCTTGAAATACACGAATTCTTCGCAAGTTTGAACATGTATGGAGCATTGGAATTTCAACTTTATATATTATAGAACTTACATTTCAATACCTGTACTTTACAAAATGCGCGACGGTGAACGTGTCATAACTCGGAATAAAGCCCCAGGACATTCAATTCGATTCTATATTTCAGTAATTAGGCTTATATATTTAGCACTTTTACCAGTCATAATAACACAATAAAATAAAATACCTACATTATCTTATACACTTGTTATGTAGTACTATTAATACATAATATTATAAGCTTGGAATACTGGGCAGCACATTGCAGTAAATCAGTATGTAAATATACAGAGAATAATTTATAAAATAAACAAAGCTTAAACTATTAGCTGCTGTATAGAGGCATTGTCGAAAATGTAAACCTAGGTATAACTAGGAATATAAAAATAATAATAACACCTAACCCACATAAAAACAGTACCTAGGTACAAAACACAATATAAATGTCCTAAACTTAACTTATGTAAAGGGCATTATTAAATTTTCACAGTCAAATTACTAAAATAATAAATCAAAATAAATAATAATAAACTAAAATAGTAAAGTAAATGTCTACAGAAAATAAATGTCAAAAATTAATTAAAATATGTAAAGATTTTTTTTTCAATTCAATTCAATTCGTTTATTCAGATATTATTTTTACACAGTTTACAATATTATGCAGCAGGGCCCGAACTAGGAAAAAAAATCCTGTATCGCGGGCCCCAATTCAATTAACCTAATGTACATTCACAAAGGCTACCTAAACTTGTTAACAAAAGATATTATAGTTGGATACACGAAAATTATTGAAAGGTACATTAAGGATATATTATAATAAATTATTACACAACATAAGACAAAAGTTTTAAAATTAATTACTTAACACTACAAATTGCAAATATTACAAGTTAAAATTTTATTATTAGATTAGCATAAAACACGGAAAGACGAACAATAGTAACAATAACACAGAATTTTAAGCACATAAAATAAAATAAATAAATAAACAACAATTCAGGTAGTACTAATTACAAGCAATTCAATAAATATATTGTTTTTCATTTGGGAATCCATCATTAAATATTAAATACATATATACATACATACACACACATAGGTACACACATACATACATATATACATATAAATGAAAAGAAAATAAATAATTTACATGAAATAAATGATTTTGAATATTAATAAAATATAATAAATGTCAACAATAAATAAAACTAATAATAATAAATGTCAATAATAAAATAAAAATATGTGTCGACAATAGATCATAATTAAACGTAATAAATAGGTATAAACAAATGTCAATAATAATAAAAATTCAAATAAAAAAAAATAAAAAATGTCAGTAACATGATTAATAAAAATAATTTAAATATAATTTAATTACCTATATAATATAATAATGTCATAAACTTTACATAATTGCATTACGAGTACCCTCGCTTCTTTATCGTTAAATTAATGACCCGTTTCGTAACCGCACTTAAACAGGAGACCACTTTGACAAGAAGTCGACGCAGTAGTCTTCGAAAAACCGGTGTAGACATTTATTTTATTCTTTTTATCACACAAAAACAACCTTAAAAAAACACGAGTTTTTTACTTAACAGTCCTGACGTGTTTAGTGACTGTTTAGCTGCATGTGAGGGGTGTAGGAGGGCGCGCGGGGTAGCTACTTCGCAGGAAAAATAGAATGCGTTCTAAACACTCTACTTCGCTAAATACTAAACAAGCACTTAACACTAAACATACACAGTCCGAACGTGTTTTTTACTAATCGCTACAAACTATAAAGCACTAAACACTAATCAAAGTGTATACCCGCCATTAGGCTGTGCAGTATTAAGTGAATAAAATTGTTTAGATAATAATTACTGCCATATTGTACTTATTTAAGGTAATTATACTATAATTACGATATAAGAATTTATTAGTTTTTATATATTTTCTATCTACCTATACATTATATCGATAAAAATCAAAAATCCAAATTTAGCTATTTGCCCAACCCTAGTTAGTTTAAGAAGCAAACTCAAAGAAAAAATAAAACTTTTATATGCTTTCAAATAAGTAAATAAATGGTAATTCAGTGGATTTTATATAATTTGATAAAAAACGTAATTTAGTACCTAAGTATTTTGTTAAAAAATATTGTGTTCGTATTTTACGTTTTCTACTTTAAATATACCGTTTATATTATCTATCGTTTCCTTTACCCTTCATTAGTTGTAATTTGTAATATTAGCTTAAACTTAATTGTGTGAAACTTAAATAGAACTTTATATTATTAGTGAGTGTTTAATTTAAACTCCATGTAGGCGGCGAATCCCTACATATGTTTAACATTGTAAAATATGGTTTACTGCTATCTGAATTTTGAAGATTACACATTGCTCTAATGCATTTCTTTTGAGCTTTGAAAATACTATTCTTTTCAGTAGAATTGCCCCAAAAAATAATCCCATATCTTAAAGTAGATGCTATATTACCGTAATATGCTGTTAGTACTGTGGATTTATTTGTAATCTTTGATAATTTTCGCAATGCATACCTATGAGAGTATTAGTTTTTTACATATTAATTGTGTTTAATCCCTCCATGTTATTTTGTTATCAATAATAAGCCCCAATAACAATAAATAAAAATAAATTTTGTTGTACTAACTTCTTCAATAATTATCTTTATTTTATCCTTATATTTAACACACATTTAAAAATCATTTGGTCTTTGCTTAAAATTCATTATCTTAGTTTTATCTAAATTTATATTTAAATTATTTATTTGCAACCAGTTTATTATATTCTTCAACGTATTATTTACATCGTCTTCGAAAGTATTAATATTATTACATGTAGGTACATACAATATTACTATCATCAGCAAAGAGAATCTTAGGATAGTGAGTAGCTTTATTGAAATCGTTAATATAAAGTAAAAACAATAACAAACCTAAAACACTACCCTGCGGCACACCATAGAGTACATTTTTTTTACTTGAATTATTCAAGTATATCTCTTTACATTTAGATTTTGAACTTATTCTATTAATATGCGAAATTTGAAGTCTGGTCTTTAAATATGATTCAAACAATCTATTTTTAATGCCGCGTATTCCATATGTGTCCAATTTATCTAATAGTATTGTATGATCAACAAAATCAAAAGCCTTTGTTAAGTCCATATAAATGGCTATCACAGGTTTCTTATCATTAACATTATCAATAATATTTTTAAGTAGCTCGTAAATGGCTAGATTTATAGACATGCAAATTCATATTGTCGCCGCCCATTTTTTAACCGTATCATTCAGCCGGCATAGTGGGAGTTAAACAACAATCTATTTATCGATTCGATTTATGGATTTCGTAGATCTGCTTACCATCAGACACTATTACAAAGACAAATGACGTGTCCCGATAATAATTAACGTTAATTTTCTAGTATAGCCGCTTATAGCCAGAATGCATCTTGTGACAATTCCACTGAGCCGAAACACGGGCTAGGTTAGATTGGGTTTGTTGAATTGTTTTATTACGGATCTTCGGTTTCATCGTCATCATCATCGTCCATTAGGACTATTTGTATGACTGTATATATGTACCAAGTAACAATATGTTACCTATTATATAGAAATACCAAATAGTTTTTTTATTTATAATTATGTAACATGCAACAGGAGTTGCGGGCACCAGCTGGTTAATAAAATAAAATTGTATAGCATAAGAAATAAAATTTCCTATGACAGTACAAAAATTTTTTTGGCCCTGCAATCAACATACTCTTTTTATTTCACAATAGGCCTGGAACTACATAGTAATTCCATGGTTTTCTAAAAATTTCTTCAACTTTATGTCAATATAACATTAAAGTAATAAAAATTATTGTATATTTTATTTATTTGCCTGTTTTTTATTGTTTACCATCGTTTTATTTTTACCACTATGGTAAAAATAAACCTTGTTCACATCTTTATGTGAACAAGCTTAATTTTTATTGAAACAAGCAACTTTAATGACCATTAATTAATATTCTTGACCATTCATGATGAATAAAGTGCATGAATTAGTACTTCATATATAATAATATATACACACCGGCAGAATTAGCGGAACACAAAAAAAAGAGAGAGTATAAAATAGTTAGTAGGGCAATCTCTGCCATTCTTAAATTAATGTGTTTTTCAGCTCGCTAGGAGGTGGCATTTTTGATTTGACACTCTTCTTTCGTAAGTCCCAAACGTGTTCAATCGGATTCATATCCGAAGACCGTGCTGGCCACTCCATCACCGTAACACCAACATGGTTTAGGTATGCATGTACTGAGCGAGCACTGTGAGCCCGAGCATTATCCTGCATTAAAATGAAGTCGTTATCAATAAATGGGGCAAATGGCACAACATGTTCCTCTAAAATCTCCCTGATATACCGATCAGCATTCAGATTCCCGCTGTCGACTACCACTAACTACGTGCGAGCTCCTAAACATATCACTCCCCAGACCATAATTGAGCCGCCGCCTTAAGCCACTGTATTTTCAAAATTAGACTGTAAATAATGCTCTCCTTTGCGTCTCCATACTCGATGGATGGCAGGTATGGAGACGCAAAGGAGAGCGTTAGTTACAATCTGATTTAACAGAATTCTACATTCATCAGTAAAGAGAACCTGTCCCCACTTGCCAAAGTCCCAATGATGATGTTCACGAGCAAAGTATAGTCGGTTTGTGCGATGGTGTCTCTCAAGTTTTGGTGCTTTGGCAGGTATAAATGAGCCTATACCAACTTCCTCGAATCTTCTGCGAACTCTCCGCTCACTCACTCTTACTCCTCGAATCTCCTCTAATGCATATCGGGCCTGGTGGGCAATTCTCGCGCTTTCGACATTCATCTCGATTCGAGATTTTTAAACGAAAAATGACTAAATATGCCATTTTTTGTTTAAAAATATCGAACATTAAACGAAATAAATAATTAATATTAATTAATAAATAATATATATACAAATATTAAACGAAAAATGACATATTTAGTCATTTTTCGTTTAAAAATCTCGAATCGAGATGAAAGTCGAAAGCGCGAGAATCGCCCACCTGCACCGACGTAAGTCTCGTGTTCCGACGAACTTGAAGTTGTAGAAAACGGTCATTTCTCGTTGAAGTACATCTTTTCCTGCCTTGTCCTCTTCTCCTCACTAGAGAATTCGTCAATATGTACCGTTTGATGCTACGATGAATCGTTGATGAGGATCGACGAAGTCTTGTTTCAATCGATCTGTAGGATTGACATTTCTTCTCATTTCATCTGCCCTGATGATTTCTGATAGCTTAACGCTATCAGAAATCATCAGGCATACTTAGATGTTCGTAACTTATCAATAAGCAAGAAAACACAAAAGTCTCATAAAACCGCAATATAATGTTTTTCAAATGGAATTTATGAAACTTGCACTAGGGCTACTGAAATCTTACATTTTGTTTATGAGATAACTGCACTGCACAATATTTCAATGACCCTTCCTGATAAAATTTCATGTTGAAAATATATTTTTTAAAAACATGTGTTAATCTACAAGAAAGACAATATTCTTAGCTATCCATAGATTCTCCGTATAGGTGCCGGGTCCATTGAGCGTGGTTGGAAGGCAGGTGAGTGACTGCAGCATTCCTGGTCTTGGGGCCGTGAAGTAGTTAAAGGCTTTTAAATTAACCCCTGCACTGGGTTCACTACCCTCACTAGTGAACCAAATACCATATAGTCATGTTAGCGCCACCTTGGGTACATGATCAATAAAAGTAGACTTATTACGCCGCACAACGTTAAGCTAAACTTTAACCAAGACGACGTCTGTCAATTTTCAATGTCACCAAGTTTACATTACGTCAGAATTGCATCATATCGGTTAAAGTTTAGCTTAGCGTTGTGCGCGTAATAACCCCGCTGACGGCTGATCTTGGTAGGCCAGGATCCTGCAAAGACTTTGCTGGAATTCCTTCTGCACCAACTTCCACTGCTTTTAAAACTATTTCTAGTAATTTCATTTGTGAGATCAAAGTATTTGTTTGACTTGATGGTGTGGTCCTTAAACGGTGAGTTCTATAAGTATTACTTTCTTCAAGCATGGAGAGTATACCAGTATGCCTTGTCTACAGGCCGGAACTGCTAATTTGTCTGGAATTTTGTAATGATTTTTGGTTTGCTTGAAGATGTCAATAATACTTAAAATATAGCATTAATTCTATACCTATGTTTTATTTAATATAACGTACCTAAATAACATTATTTTTATAATAAAAAGAAGACTCATAACTAGCACAACTAAATATAATCCTGCAGTGAATAATAATATTTTGGAGATACAACATCAGTTTCCAGCTCTCATATGAATAGTTACCTTGTAGGCATACACCTATTCATTTAAGAGTTAGAAAAGCAACTCTTGGCTGTTGTGGTGATTCAAACAAGCTGTTACTCAATTTTCTCAAATGATTCCTGAACATCAAATCTTCAAAATTGACCTCCGGCTTGCTCAAACAATGCCAACATTTTGAGAGGGACTACTTGTCTATAGTTTGGCCTGCCTGGGCTGACGTCATGAACCTAGATATTTTATGATTCATTACATTTAGAATGCTAGAAGTTCAGCCTTCTACACGTACACATTACTTCCACTTAATGAAAACTTTTCCTAGAGGGTATAAGGATCGGAGATAGTCTTATTAATATATCATGATCAGCATTGCAGTTACACTCACTGGTGGTATAGTTAGGTCCTACACTACAGCTTATACAAATTATATATTGGTCTAAATAAAACCCTTAGTCGGTCTTAAAAGGCCTTATTATAATATTCTTTTTATAAGAAATTGTCGATGTCGTCTGTTTGGTGTTGTTGTCAAACCTAGAACTCTGTCAAAGTAATTGTCATTTTATATCACAGTCTCGTCAAATCGTCGTCTAAAGCTATAGTCAATAATACGGTCAATAATTCATAACATTCCCACTTCCCAGTATCCAACGCGATCAATCTGCGGCCGCGGTGGCGATCTCAGCCGTTCACACCAAACACGCGATCTATAGTGTTGCCAACAACATTATTTTTTAAGGGATTGTACCATACACTAAAAAAAGCGTATTTTGGGTATAAATCTACAAAAAAAATAGTACGCATTGAAATTTCAATAAAACAATTTTAATCTTACTTTTTTTAAATATAATTTTTTTAAAGATAAAAATGCAATGAAAAAAATCTTGGTGAGTTAGACTCGAACCCACGAACCTCGCTGTCGCGGCAACGCGCTCAACCGCTGAGCCAACCAGGTTCCTGTCACCCCTCACGAATTTTGTCATTGCTTGTTATCTACTTATACACAGACGCCCTCTATTAGCTTTCTTCTATTAACTCTATACGAGTGAAGTTAGAAGTCCTAGTTTCTAATACTAGATGGCAGAGGAATCTGTTTTTATTTTCACTTTTTCAGTATTTTATATGTACCTATGCATTTTTATAAATTCCTTATTAGGATACAAAACCACTAAGAAAAACCACCAGACACAAAAACAAAATTTCCCCGTTGAAAGACTGGTCTAAACATATGCAGTCAGAAAGATCAGACTATTAACTGATGTGGCAACAGCCAGGTTAGTGTACTTTGCCTATTTCCATAGTATTATGACTTATGGTCTTATTATCTGGGGCTCAGCGGCAGACATAGAAACCATATTTATCTTGCAGAAAAGAGCTATTAGAGCAATTTACGGCATGAAGACCCGGGAATCCCTTCGAGAAATCTTTCCTGAAATTGATATAATGACCCTGCCCTCCCAATACATATTTGAGAACTTATTATATGTTAAGAAAAATTATAATATGTTTAATAAAAATGCAGATAGGCATACCCGAAACTTAAGAAATATAAACAAAATTGACATACCAAGATTCAGATTACAAAAAACTAATAAATGTTTTCTTATAAACAGTATTAGGCTATTTAATAAATTACCAAAATCAATTATAGAACTAAATGATATAAAATTTAAAAATTGTATAAAGCAAACTTTAATAGCCAAGGCGTATTACAAAGTTAATGATTATATTAATGACAGAGATGTCTGGAATCAGTCCTCTCTGCGTCTGGAATCTCTAAACTAATAGTAACTGTCATATTGTAATAATTCACTTACTATTATAGGTATATATATATATATTTTTATACTACAATAGGTAGATATTTTTTTATATATTTTTGGATGAGGTAATAACTTGTTATTACTATAACCTTTTATCATTATTTTAATTTTAAATATTTACTATTTTCTACAAGGTAATAATTAGTTATTACTTTACATTTATGTTAATTTGTCTTATTTATTTTAAGTTATTTTGTTAACAGAGTTATAGAAGAATACATTTCCATGGTTTTTTTTTTAACTAGTTGATGTTTGCGCAGGCCTTGGATTCAGCTATGAATTTGGCCCTGCAATGTAGTAGTATACGTATCCAGCGGATTTCCTCTCCTTTGAAGGTCATTGCAGTGGTGGCGCGTGTGCCGGGTTCTGGTCTGCACCCTAAGGGCCTGGTTGAGCAGAAGGATGGCTGACACATACGTTACGTCCGTGATCGGGTGCTGCTGTGGGGGCCTTGGATCTCCGCTGGGCACGCACGTTTGATTGTTATCATATAAGAAGCGGAGATCCCGAAAAATCTTCTGCTGATAGACCGGCGCTGGCATCAAAGAAATGTTGTGTTCTGTAATTCTGTACTTTCAATATTGTAAGATAGTATATCTGCCTTGGGGTGTTCTACGCGTGCTCTTCAGTAGGATGAGAGTATATACCACATGCTATAAGCATAGGTTTAAGTCAATAACCATGCAGGACCATGCTCCTCCGATGATACGGTACATGTGGAACATCAGAGTTTTTTACTTGCTGGTACCTTTTTCTCCAGGGTGTCTCTGAGGCGATCGACTTGTGATCAGCGTTTGCGCCCTAAAAGATACCTTTTATCTATCTACTTGTAGGTATATTTTGATTACCTATACTAAAGTATGTATATTTGGGGCGTAGCTATGGTCTGTTGGGTTGGTCGCCTTGGTGGCACTTTTGCAGGGCAGTCAACGATTGACAGGTCAATGGAACCAGCTAACCACCTAGTCTTAAACTGGTTGGTTATGTAGTGTGTGTTCGGTTGGGTTGTTTTTTTTTTTTTTTTCTTCCCGCAAGGACAATAGTTTAATAGTTTACGATTTGTTTATTTTGTATTATATTCTCAACATTTGTCTGTGGGAGGAATGGCGACCTGGCCAAGTACACACAGGACCTTATATATACTCTTTTTTTTTTTTTTTTTGACTTTTCATAAATGCCTGTAAAGGTTTACATGAAATAAATATTTTTGACTTTGACTTTGACTTTGATCTATAGGTCAGGTAAGTATCTACAGGTCAGGTTAGTATCTTCAGGTCAGGTAAGTATCTACCTACAGGTCAGGTAGGTCCTACTTTATATTTAAAATTACGAGGTAAGTGTCTAGGTATATATCTATATATCCGTGTCGCGTCATATGTCGTGTTACTGTGATCTGCTCGGTTTGGGTAAGTCAGCGTCCATCTCCACTGATTAGGTAAAGTATTCGTTAAAGTCCTCATACGCATTAAGCTATGATGTCTAGGTCTCGTCTGCGAGGTCGTGTAAACATCAGATGACTCTTATATGATTTGTTGGTAAGTCAATAGTCTGTAGGCCGGCACGAACTGCCAGCGACGCTTCGATCAAGCTAACAGCAGCTCCCTCGTCCAGCAGTGCAGACGTCTCGTAGTCATCGTTGGGTCCGGTTATAATAACTCTAATTACTTTTAGAAGTACACAACTGCCATGACTGCAATGATTGATAACAGCAGCAGTCTGTCCAGTCTTCGTCAAATATTCAGGTGTTGACGTATTTACAATGGTTGTCTCAATCGCATCGTCTCTTAGTCTTGGTTCGGCATGAAATATTTTATGGTGTACACGTTGACAATTATTTATATTACATTTAATTTTATATTTACATGTCTGCAGCTGATGCCGTGTCGACAGACAGGGAAAAACATCTTTGTTTCTATCACATACTTCCATCTGTCATTCATGGAAAGTTGCAGAAACAATCTTTGATGTCGTGGTCTTCTTTACATAAACGACATGAACTTACTTGGTTTCATTATGAGATGATATATATCGTTAGTTTTATAATTATTATTAGGTACATGTGTACTCGTTGTCATAGGTATAAAATCAGCCGTGCTGTAGCGGTGTTGATAAGCTAGTCAGAAACGTCTTGCAAATTGTTAGTCTTGTTATTTCTTTGTTTTTCTATTCCCCAAAGATATTTCATAGTCGGCGGTAATTTAAATAACACTTCGCGAACTAATATTGGGTTGTTTATTAATGTAGTCATAATTGCAACAATATTTTGTACTTCAGTCGCGTCAGTCAGACGCTTTCTGTCTCATGTCGTCATGACGGATGTCGCGCATGCTCCTTAACTTTGATAGCATTGTGTCAATAATGAAGTCTGGTCTACCGCAACGTAATTTTAATGTGTTGATGATTTTTTCCAGGTCTGATGCGCTCATGAGTAATGCATGTACTGTGCTTTTGGCTTCTCCCCGGAGACAATTTGAAAGTCTGACAATATTCTCGTCATCTGAATAGCCACATACCTAGTCGTGTCGTATTTTTGTATTGGTTATAAAACATTTGCCATTCTTCTGGGTTTCCGGAGAAAATGGGGAGGTCTTTCACACTGGGTTGTCAAGCCATGCATTTGTTCAATGTTAATTTTTGCAGCAGGTTGGTTTGAAAGTCGGTCGGTAAGTAGATGCTGATTTGAAGTCGTAGGTGAAATTTTATGACCGTGGAATGCCGGAAATCTGGAAGTTGAGTTTGATCGAGGAGATGTGCGGCTTTTTGACCTTTTGTACTCCATTTGGATTTCTAATCTTTGTCGTTCTAGCTGTTTTTGGATTTCAAGAGCGGCTCTTTCAGATTTAAGTTCTATTTCGGCGATGTTTATTGCAATCAGAATTTGTAGGTCTAAAAGTCTTTGTTTTCGTACGGTGGAAGTGCAGCTGAAGGTAACACTTCTTCGGGTAACATATATCTGGCGTGAGCGGTGTCGTCGTCATAAGCCTCGTCTAGCCTAACCAAACGCACTCTAAGACCTCATTGTTAACCTTTTTTTTTTTTGTTTATTCATAAATATCTGTAAAGATACATACTATATGAAATATATATATATATATATCTACATGAAATAAATGATTTTGACTTTTTTTTTGACTTATCACGACGAAAACGCACAGACCAACGCGATCAATCTGCGGCCGCGGTGGCGATCTCAGCTATTCACCAAACACGCGATCTTCGCGTTCGGGCAGAGTGAACCAGTGTTGCCAACATATTTTTTTAAGGGACCGTACCATACACTAGAAAAAGTCGTATTTTGGGTATAAATCTAGAAAAAAAATTAGTAGGCATTGAAATTTCAATAAAACAATTTTAATCTTACTTTTATTTTTATATTAAATTTTTAAAGATAAAAATGCCATTTTAAAAAATCCTGGTGGGTGGGACTCGAACCCACGAACCTCGCTGTCGCGGCAAGGCGCTCAACCGCTGAGCCAACCAGGTTCCAGTCACGAATTTTGTCATTGCTTGTTATCTACTTATACACAGACGCACTCTATTAGCTTTCTTCTATTGACTCTATACGAGTGAAGTTAGAAGTCCTAGTTTCTAATACTAGATTTTTATTTTATTTCAACCAAGTAAAGTATTATAGTTAATTCATCAGTCGTCATACTAAGTAGAAACTTGTGTCGTGACGACTGATTTACATTAGGTGTTTAATTTAATTTATTTATAGGCCTACCTATTCACTCTGTTAATTAAAACACAATAAAACAAAAGTAAGAATAAGCAAAAAAATATAAAATAAATCATATATATATACGAGAATATATATATATAAACCATGAATAAGTAAGAAATAATAAAATTGAAAAAACGGAATAATAAATAATAAAGCGTAATTTATGTTATGTTTTAGTGAAAGCTGTGTGTATGCGAGTTTTTGTGATATGTGTATGTTTAGTTATGTAGTTGCATATATTAGTGTGTCAGTGGTATTTGTCAATATGTAGAAGTTCAGTGCTTTTGTAGTCTAGACTTAATAGCCATTTGGTAAGATATTTTTTTAGCTGAAAAATAGTCATTTTGGGGATTTCGCTAACTTTGTTTTTGTAGTTGATCTTGTTATAGACATAGGGTCCTAGGAAATTTTGTTGTTTTTGTGCGAAGTTGGTTTTTGTTCGTGATTGTGAAAAATAAATACATTTGGGTCTAGCTTTGTCAAGTGTATGATGAGGTTTGAGATGCTGCCATAGGTCTAATTACAAACGAGTGACCGTTTAATCTATAAAAATACGTGTACCAATTTTAAAAGTGTAACTCTAAATAAATAAACTAATAATCTTCTTGTTACGCAAGTTAATTAATTACTTCAAAATTAGCAGCTGAAACTGGTTTAAAAAAAGTTATGAGATGGCTAGACCAAAATCTTTTGACCCTTAATCTCGAAAAAACTAAATTCATCCCCTTTTCTATCTCTAACCGTTCCCAACCCCCTGCATCTTTCTCTCTTGTGGCACATGCCTGTACATCTAATACCTCAATAAACTGTACTTGCTTGAAAATTCAATTAGTGAAAGAGATCCAGTACCTCGGTATTATAATAGACCACAGACTATCATGGAGACCGCACATAAACAAACTCGCCGGTAGAATAAGAAAACTATTTTTTATTTTTAAAACGCTCAGACATATTTCAGATAAAAAAATTATCAAGGCAGTATACCTTTCCATGTGTCAGTCAATTCTAACTTACTGTTGTTCTTCCTGGGGAGGTGCGTGCAAAAGTTTTTTAATAGTCCTAGAAAGAGCTCAAAGAGCAGTGCTCAAGGTTATGGAATTTAAACCCTACAGTTACAGCACTATTGAAATATACAAAATTCTCGACCTCCTTACTGTAAGGAAACTTTACATAAAATCAATATGTTAAAAAATAAGCAACACAAAAACACCAAAGACAATATTATAAATTTAACATCAAAAAAACGAATAATTACAGCATTCAAAACAAAACAACTAAAAACTCGGTTTAGTGAAAAACAAGCAATATTTCTCGGACCATATATCTATAATAAGCTAAATAAGACACTCAATTTATATAAATACACTAGTTATAAATGTAAGCAAATTTTAAACAAGTAGTTGATGGCCAGTGACTATGATTCCACTGAGAAAATTTTGATGGTTGAAAGGTAAAAGTCAAAATAAAATATTGATCAACGTATCGACACCATTCATGGACTTGATAGGTCTACTTACTATCAGGTAGATGCAAAGTCACATGCCGTACCCTAATAGAAATAATTATATATGCACATACATATATAGATATATATATATATATATATTACGAGATGAAGGGCACTTATTCTTATTATATTTCACTCACGTTACACTGCCCCAATCATATCATATTATATCTCCCCATTTATACAAGTTTATAATATTTTCACTATGACTTACCTGCTTAATCTATGCATGCGCCTATTTATGTATATATAATATAAGTCTATTTATGTATATATAATTTATATATATGTATATAATGTATAGGTGTATTTGAATATAGGTAATAGTGTATAAATATATATCTATGTATGTATGTGAATGGATATTTGTTATTTACTTATCTATTAAATATAAAATTTATTTATTTTAATATCATTTATTTTTAACCATTATTAACAAAGATTTTAATTTTTAATACGTTTTGTAAAGTAAGTAATATTGTTACAAGCATTTTAACTAGACCGCTGTGTAGGGTGGAACTGGGTCCTCATGGCACAGGTACTCCTACCTAGTATGAGGCCTAGGGCTACTTTTAAAATAGAAACCAGCCTAATTTGTACATTATTTATATAGGATTAAGATTTTAAATTTTGTACCTAGGCTAAGATTTTGCTCAATAAATGAAATGAAATAGGTTTATTTTAAGAAGGAAGAGTTGACGGACTGAGAGGGAGTTAGTTTCAGACATTAGCGCTGTTGTGGAGTATCCAAATGGTTTGTTGAATGCAACTTTTAGTACAGCTCGCTGAGCTCTCTCTACCTGCATGAGATGAACAGCGTGGGCTCCACCCCATGCACTAATGCTGTACCTTACTAGCGATTCCGTATCTGAGCCATACACCTGTTTGATCATTGTTTTGGTCATAACGCTCCTAAGTTTACGAAACAAGTGCATGGTTTTCCTTATCTTGGAAGCCAGCATTGAGATGGCAGTGGAGTCTGTTTTAATTTTTACTATTTTATATTTATCTATGCATTTTTATAAATTCCTTAATAGGATACAAAACTACTAAGAAAAACCACCAGCCACTAAAACAAAATTTCCCCGTTGTAAGACTGGTCTAAACAACCAGTTTTAGTGGAAAATCCACTAAGTTGGCAACACTGGCGACCGCCCGTGATCGCGCGTGCAGACTCTGTACGGATCGCGCGGGCAACCGCAGAACGCGTTTGGTTTGAACCTGTCGATACAAGTACTATTGCAGTAACTGATCGCCACCGCCACCGCGTTGGTTTGGCTAAAGCTTTGAGTATCATACAAACGTGCGACTCGGCCGCATAGAGTATAATTAATATATACAGAAACTCGTACACCAATTATGTACATCTAGTAATTGACATAAACCAATTATGGACCGCTAATGATGGACTACTGTCCTTTGTTTGAATGTAAAATAGAATGGATACAGTTTGGTACATTGAAAATTAAAAACGTAAAGTTTATTAAATACACGAAATAATTAGGTACTCATCAAAATATTACTTCAGAATAATTATTTAAAGAATTACAAAAAATATACCATTTCTAAAATACTATAATGAGATCAATATTAACGGTAGGTACATCTAATAAATGTAGGTACTTACTCATAAATAAAAATATGTCTTTTTTACATGGATACCCATTTAAAGAATTACAAAAAGTACACTAGTTTAACGAACACTCTCGATAATGAGATCAATATTTCAAAATTATTTCAAAGTAGTTACTTAAAGAATCACAAAAAATATACTATTTCTATTCTAACATATTATATGAGATCAATATTTCAAAATTATTTCAAAGTATTTATTTAAAGAATTATAAAATATATACCATTTCTAACATATTATAATGAGATCAATATTACAAGGTAGGAACATCTAATAAATGTAGTAGTATTAGATAGTCTTAAATACGTCTTTTTTAAATGGATACATATTTGAAGAATTACAAAAATTGTACTAGTCTAACAAACACTTATAATGAGATCAATATTTGAAATAGAAATTTCTGAAAATTTAATATCAGTATAATGACAAATCTTAAAATTTATAGTTAAAATAGGTATTTGGGAATTTATAGTTAAAATAGGTATTTAGGATTTCAAACTATAAATGTGAGGTATTTGTTCATTTCTTGAATTAAGTAAAAACACAGGTCTATCGGGCCAGTGTTTCCTGTAGAAAAAGTCATGGTGCTCACTTCAAAAGAATTTTTATCGACAGCTTCGATGAGACATCGAGAAATAGTAATAGAGAATTTTAAAGTCAAATCAATCGGTTAAGAAGAAATCTCCATGGAAACATCTTTTGCGAAAATTTAGGTACAGATCAAATAAGGAATTACAAATAAAAGACAGGAAAACTCAAGAACTGAAATTGATAATTGAAAGGTACAGAAAAGAGACAAAACGATTACAGGAAGATAGAAAGGCAAGAAAATATATTATTCAGAGCTCTAATACGAAAAATAGAAGAAAAAATCCAAGTACTGAAAATAATAAGATTGTTATAGAATCATCAAAATGTTTTTACGTGATGATATTTTTTAGTTTATTAATTTTATTTTTAGGATTAGTTTTTTTGTTTAAATATGTTGATTTTTAAGAATATCTACTTTTTGTTTTCGAGGTTTTTATAGGCTTGATACCTTTACATTATATTATTAATATTACAATTATGAGTTTTTACTTCAATTAACCTTTCTCTTACTAATTATTTTTTATTTTCCACCTATATTTTTTTTATTTTATGCTATTTCTGATTGCACTGTCACGAATATCAGATTTCTCTGGCACTAAAAATTTAAAATCAAATATCTTTGCAAAGAATTTGTGAACATGAGTGCCTAACTCATTATTATGTTTCTGGACACAACTATTTTGGTAGCCACTTATTTAATGACTTGTGAGAATAAAACAAAAATGCGCCAGAGGAGTCATATGAATATGCCAATTCCCAAGATTCACCCTTGTACAGTGTTTTTATATGATATTTAAATGATTTAAGTAGAATATCTTCTCATATTTAAAAAAAAAATCCATTACTAGGTAATATGGAAATCTAGTAATGGACACTCCATTACTAGATTGTCCATCATTAGTCCCACTGAATCAAATAAAAAAAAAAGACATATGTGATCCGGGGCCTTATTCCGAGTTTGCAACCGCTAATCACGACAAGACGTTGCGCAAACTATTAATATGGAAATGTAAGCTCTATTCCAA
Organism: Monopis laevigella; assembly: GCA_947458855.1. Lineage (NCBI taxonomy): Eukaryota > Metazoa > Arthropoda > Insecta > Lepidoptera > Tineidae > Monopis > Monopis laevigella. Next base: position 32,299,212 of record OX381576.1, on the reverse strand, counting down.
TGGCTATATAGTATGTATTAGGTTGGCTATTATAATGCCGCTACCTTAAAATACACGAATTCTTCGCAAGTTTGAACATGTGTGGAGCATTGGAATTTCAACTTTATAATTAACCGGATCGAACTTACATTAAAATACCCGTACTTTACGCAAAATGCGCGACGGTGAACGTGTCAAAACTCGGAATAAAGCCCCAGAAAGGAAAACATAAACAATTCATCACATTTTTGCAATAGATGAAAAAAAAAATTATGTTTGTACATTTTGTCCATCATTGAAAAAAATGTGTTAATAATGGACAGCGGCCAAACTATAGGTACCAAGGATCCACATGTAGATGAAATTAATCAATATCAAATATCTCGAAAATTAATAAACATAACAATAAAATAAAATGAAAATGCAAAACTGCAATACAAATGCGAAAGAAAATGACATTTTTGCACTCACCTCCTTAAGGATTTGACCTAAGAAACTTGGATTTAATTTGAAGAGATTCAAACGACACTTTTTCTTCTTAAGCCACTTGAAAACAAAATGGCCGATTGCAACCAAATGTCAAAATATGACAAGACAAGTGACACTACTCTATGTATCAGTGTTGCCAATGTCCGAATTTACATTCGTACTCTTATTTTTGCCGTTTGTTTAACTTTAATGTCCATCACTAACGCTTTGTTCATCACTAGTACATTTACGTTACCACCAAGTTGTTATCACAAATATGTAGTAAATAAGACATAGATTAAACCCGTAATATAAGGTTTTATTGAACAAATTATTTACATAGTATGACATTAAATGACAAAAAAAAATATTATTATTAAATATTACGACATTCTTCCCTAGTTGATTTTAGATCACATAGTCCTGAAGGTATCCTGGTTGACGGTGTGGTCGAGCTGACTGCCGTGGCTCAACAAGAGACTCATCAGGAGGAGGTGATGTTGTTACAGGAGTTTCATCATAGGCATCTTCATTTTCGCCCAACCGCTCCATACTTACATCATCTTCATGACATTGAGACGCACTGGGCGCCAGATGTCTATTTGAGACTATTATCTCCCTGCCGCTTTGTAGTCTCACTAATGAATGAAGAGGATTTGCTTCTAAAAGGTCTACTTCTTTAACTAAATTATCATATTTACTAGCCCTTACATGATTTTTGTATAGGACAGTAGAACAATAGGCAGCGACTCCATTAGTCACCCCAAATGGCATAATGTTTTATGTTTGAATTGAAATAGGTTACCACAAGCTTCAAAGGCAGTAAGGTTTTTCTTGAGATAATATCGGTATCTGATGATAGGGGCGATAAATCAATTTTGCTGAAAACCTTGAATTTTGCAACTTTTGAAACTAAATCTTCCATAGAAGGGAGAGGATATGCATCTTACTGTGTAAATTTATTGATTGTTTAAAAGTAATCGATGGCCATTCGTTTCTTGTGATTCTCGCACGTTACAAGTACTTGTGCTCTCCAGGGTGACTGACTTGGTTCTATAATTTTATCTTTCAGTAGTCTTTCTACTTCCTGATTAATAAATTGAGAATCAGATTCGGAATATATTCTAGATTTTATTGCAATAGATTCATATGGCAAAAGATTTGAAAATAAACTTACAGGTTGAATATTAGCTTGTGATAAAAGGCAGTTTTAAAGATGGTTTTAGTCCTCCAAAATGTACCTCTAATGCTATGTTGTTAAAGAACATCATGTCCGAGTATAACATCAGCACATAATTATTCCATAATCATGAGTTTTGCATTTATATTCTGACCTTGAATAATTATATTTACATTGCAGCATTCTTCAATTTGTGTAAGTTTGCAGTAGCCAATGTGACCTTTTGTTTGCATGATTCTTTATGAATATTGTAGTTATTTATAAGACGTCTGTCAATAAAACTAGCAGTACTGCCAGTGTCAATTACAAGCTCTAGCTGTAATTGCATTATTTATAGACTGGACTGCGGTGTACGCCAAGGGGGGCTTACGTCTCCGGACCTTTTTAACCGTTACATCAATGACTTGATTGAGGAACTGAGAAGCACTAAAATCGGATGTCATATGGGAGGTATATGTTTTAATAGTCTGAGCTATGCTGATGATATGGTGCTTCTCAGTCCCTCGATCAAAGGTTTAGCACGTTTTCTCACGGGCTGAAGTATAATGAAACTAAATCAGAAATGATGGTTTTCAGAAGTGGTAGAGGTCCGGAGGTCGTTCCAGACGTGCGTCTGAATGGTTCAGCAGTTCGGGTTGTGCAGCATTTTAAGTATTTGGGCCACATACTCACATCTGATCTCAAGGATGATATGGACATCGAGCGCGAGAGAAGGGCGCTCGCTGTTCGATGCAACATGCTCGCACGCAGGTTTGGTAGGTGTAGTAGGGATGTCAAAGTGACATTATTCAATGCATACTGCCAGTCCCTCTACACATGTCAACTCTGGGTGAACCATACACATAAGTCGTTTAGCACTATGAGGGTGCAATACAATAATGCTTTTCGCATCCTCATGCGCTTGCCTCGATATAATAGTGCTTCGGGCATGTTCGCTGAGGCGCGCGTCCCCGACTTCTTTGCAGTGACGAGAGTGCGTGTGGCTTCTTTTTGGGAAAGGCTGCGTCAGTCAACTAACAAAATCCTTAAAGCGGTATGTGAGGATCTGACTAGTCCTATATTTAAGTACTGGCTGTCAACTCATATTGAAGCCAATCATAAATGAGTGGTTTTGTATATAGTTTGTATATATCTAGCTGTATTATTGTTGTTGCGTGTTGGTATTGTTTTGTTTGTTAAAGTGCTACTTGGACAGACGGATCAGTATCATTATGCGGCAAAAATATGTAGAATGTTTGGACTGTAATATTTTTATTTATTATTACTTGTTTTAGTCTTAAATATTATGTAACTATGGGTTTATACCTGAAAATAAATCATTATTATTATTAATATTGGTACCGTTGTTTTTATTAAGTCAGCCCCCCTAGCCAAGAGCATTGTCGCCTTTTACGCTCGAACGTCGCAGAAGCGTGAAAGAGAGGGAGATAACAAATTTATTATCCTATTGGTGTATCTATATTGTTGTCTCGTTTTGGTTATTTCTGTAACGATAAAAACGAAAGTGACGTCATCACCAAATGTCATCTTCATACAAAACTTTCGTGCGCGCTTTTAGCGCTCATGCTCTTGGCTAGGGGGGCTGTAGCTGATAATATACACGATAGAAATGAATTAGAAGACGATTGATTAATATGCGATGATTTATTATTATCTTCATTGATAGCTGCGACGTTTTGAACAGGAGAGCTGCATACTTTAGCAAAATGTCCGGGTTTCCCACATTTAACACAGGTAGTTTTAGCAGCCGGGCATTTAAAGCGAGGATGTCTATGATTACCACAGTAATAGCATGATTGATTTGAGCAATGAGGAGTTTTTGAGGAAGAGGAACTGCTAGTTGTCGTATTAACAATAGGGATTGGAGACTCTTGTTGATAATTTTGATTTGAGCAAGCTCTAGTGTTCTTGCTTGTTCGAAAGCCGTATCTAAAGTTAATGTGATATTTTCGAGTAAACGAGTTCGGATGGAGGAAGACGACATTCCAGGGACAAAATCATCTCGTATATATTCACTTTCATTTTGTTCGGCAGTTACTGATTTAAAATTTATAGTATATTTTTAATGTAGTCAAATAGTCTATTCAATGGGTACGAGTTACGAAATAAAACAAAACTAATAAGTATGGAAAAATCCAAAGATATTTAATCATGGAATTATAATTCTCACAAAAATACAGAAAATTCTTCTTTATAGTAGCTATTAATAATAATAAATTTATTTATACTAATGGAAACATTACATTCAATGAATGACAACTATTAAAGTTTGGTCTAAAAGAGTAGAAAACCGAGGAATTTGGAATTTCAATTTGTTCACATGGCACAAGATATATGACCTATATTTTTCACGCGTTTAAATTGCTACCACGGCCACAAGATAATGAGGTAATTCTTTATCCATAATAAAAATAAATTACTATAAAACAATACAATATTTGTTGGTATTTTTAATTTAAAATATGTCTTATATGTTTTAACTTATGCCCAATAGTCCAGTAAAGGGGTTTTGGGGGACACCCCTCGTCGCTGTTATGTTTAAATAATAAAAAAACATAATTAAACTGAAAATGAAATTAAGCAATGTAGGTGATATCGGCAGGTAGTTCCACGATCCAGTTTTTTTTTATTATAATTTATATTCAGCCATAATAATTATTATAATATTAATATCCAGTTGCATATTATTTATGTTCAATTAATGCGGCCTCAATTTCAAAATTTAGTTCCTCTTTTTTGTTTTCTACACTTTTTAGACGGACTATACTTAAGTACTAAAAATATTTTATCATGGAACACGTTTCTAATATATTTTTTTTTTTGGACATTACGGATTTTTTTACCTATAGACTAATTCAACAGCTCATAGTAAAGATATAGCTACTTTTCTATAATTATTTTATAGAACTGGGTCATCTATTAACTATAATGAAATGGATATAAAGGAAGTAAATATAAATCTTAATTCTAGTATCAGTGTAAATATGAGATCAATACTATAAAATACTTTATTGGAAAAACATTTTCTATAGAAGATGAAATGGCACGAAAAGAAAGGTATGTTATATATGTATTATATATGTACCCACTTAGAAAAACTTTGACACAAATAATTCATGTTAACGTCTATTATTAAATATCCATATAATAATGTATATTAAGTACATGACCCAAATTAAATGCAAAATAAAAAACTTATAAATTAGACGATGAAATATTTTAATACTTGGCTTCAATCAGGGGTTTGATTTTTTTATGTCAGCGGATGACTATTATATATATATCTATATATATATATCACTGAAATGTCAAAAAGTCGTCGATTTCATAAGTTTGTGTTTTTGAATCTCACGGGTGACTAAAATATCATACCTATGATATCAATACGAGTGCCTTTTACCACTCGTAAAGTCACCGATGCCAGATAACTGTTCCGTTCCACCATTGAGTTTTTAAGATTTAGCATAGACTTATCAATTATTATAAGAAACAAGAATGACATATTGAACGACAATCATTATTTTCTTCGTGTAACAAAACGCAAGTAGGTCTTGTGAAGTAAATGAGAAATTATTTGTAAGTTGGTACCGCACATGACTTTCAAAAATAGGACTTTTGATAAATCGTGATTTCCTAGTCAGCGGTGATATTTTTCTCATTGATGGTATCAAACTCATCGCTGACATTCAAAAATCGCACCCCTGTGCCCTGTTCATCAAAACTTACAAGTCTACACGTTCACAATTTACACTTTACAAGAAAGTTTTTACAAGTACGTGTAAACTACGTTTATCAAAAAATATTTACAAGGTATGTAAAATTTAACGCTTGTAGATTTTACTTGTTAGTTCTAAAATCAAAAATAGTAGGTAGGGACACAAAGTATTCCCGTGCTTTGGCTGAAGGACTTGTTTCCAAGCCATAATAAATCAAATAAAAAATCCCGCCTTTTATTTAAAATTTGAAGAACAGAGTATTGGCGGCAACGTAATGCGATTATTTTTTCGTTTCACTATACCAACTTGTGAAACTGTTTAAACATGGGTTATTGAGTCTGTTCAAAACATCGCGACGAGCTAGCCACTTGTTCGGTGTAGACTCATACCATCGGCTACGTTGAGGTGGGATTAAAACCCCTCCGCTGGGTATCGAGGGTATCTTCCTTCGGAGGGTATTTAGAGTCGCCAAGGAAAACCCCTTGTGAAATAGGTCTCCAAACATTGTCAAATCGTTCATATAACTGATTGTCAGGACCGCACATTCTTATTATTATACACTTTATATTATACTAGACTGTTTTATTATTATAAAATTCACCAACAACATTTTGTCCTGCGCATACCATAGAGTAGATAATTATTAGATATGACAAAATATATCATAGAGTAGTAATCATATTTAGAAAGGACAATACAATATTTTATAATGCTTTAAATTAATACCAATCAAAAATTAAAGAATCAATTCTAACGTAATAGTGTAAGACCTGTGATAAGACATAAAAGTCCACCTTGCTCACTCTAAATAAAACTACTAATCGCTTTAGGTTGCTTTGCCTGAAAAGGTTAGACCTAAATATGATTTGTCTGTTCGTTCCGAATAGGTATTTTTCCAAAATTATTGTTGTTAAATCCGACGTTTGCCCCAAATACTTCTTATGACCCGAAAAAAATACTAATTTACCTACTTTTCTTCATAATAATTTATTTTAAGTCGGATTTTTTTATATAATTTAAGACTGAAATATTGACAAGTTCAACGATTACCTATTGCATTAATAATTGGAAAATGGTCTTTTAAAATCAAAATTTCATAAATGCAACAAAATTAGAATAATTTATTCGAAAATAAATTACAAATTATAATCAGACATAACTTTTTAAATAACATCTATAAAAATTACAGCGCCCAAGACCGTCTAGGGTATTGAGTCTATACCGAAAAAGTGGGCACCTCGTCGCGTTATTTGGATATTTTTTAGGAGCACGACATGTGACTTTGTATCTACCTGGTGATGAGCAGACCTACTAAGTCTATGAATGGGTCAACCAATATTGTTCTTAAACAATATTTAACGCTCCTACTACGCCGGCTAAATGAGGCGATTACGAAATGGGGGGCGACAATGACGAATTGCATTGGAGACTACCACCTCCACAAGAAATCGATGCAGTAGTCTCCTGAAAACCGGTGAACCATACTCACTAACCCATCTATAAACAGTTACTCAAGTTGTATTATGAACTCAGAACAGCTTAACGTGCTCACCGGACCACTATTATAGTGGTGTTGTCAAACGCATGCAGCTATTTTTTAATTAAAAACTCATTTGGTAGATACCGGTGGTAGTTTGAACCGTGGACCTAAAACCGTAGTACTTTAAATATATTTTCCACGTTTCTAAACCCGGCCAGCATCAGAAACGCGGATGTTCTATCTCTGGGCCATTTCTAATGTCTCCAAACTTTGGAGCCACTGCGAAATTAACGGAAATCCAACCATTTTTATAAAATGTTTTTACATAATTCACAAATAAGCAACTTTAGTAAAATGACATTATAACTGAAGTAAAACTTTTGAGAGAACGTTGATATCAAGTTAAACTAAACGTCAAAAAATAATAGAATACCATTAAAAAAACCTTCCATACACGATTGGAATAGTAGAATACCTAATTTGTCAAAAGTCGATACAACGTTCAGTTGATATGCAATCGATGTACAATTGACAGCTAATTTTGTTAGTAGACTACCAAAAGTGTGAAATTACGTATAAGCTTAGCCGTTGATATCCAATCCATACAACGTTGATTTAGCGGAATTGAGCCCCTTTATAGCACGAATATCCCGTACTACCCGGGGCTTTATTTATACATGAAAGTTAACTAAATCTATAATACTACACCTACAAAAAAAACTATAAGAACATATGTTAATGAACACATCTACGACGATTCCGAAAATATACTTAACTCAAAACTTACAAAATAAACATAGAATTACTAACATACAAATACTCTTTTCTAAAATTACTTACTCCTTACCATACATATTTTTATTTATAAAATTATAAACAATTACACATGCTTACAATCACACATACATACAGTCATAAGCAAAGTACATATTAATAACAAAACCACATATACTATTAATTTAGGTAATATAATATAGTACTTATATATTATGTTAGAAAATATATTCTATATTAAGTATATACTTATAGGTATACATTTTTTAAAAGTAAACTAAGTATATTGCATTGAATATTGCACCATATAAAAAAATATATTATAGACTATTATAATCTACCCCGAACTATATATAACAGGTTATTTCTTTTAGTATAGAGTATTGGAGAAAACTCTAATGAGCTTCAAAAAATATGTTTAGAATTTAATTAGAAAAATATGTCTATATGTTACGTATGTTATAATAAATACTCTAAAATACAAGTGCTTATTAACAAACTACTGTTACAGTGAAATATTTTTAAATAATCTACATTTATACCTATGACAAACTTTCAGAAATGATAAAAAATACCGTTAAAATTGAAAGGTTATTTTTAATCATATACATACATATACCTAGACTATGACAATCTGAACGTTTTTTTTTTTTTTATTATATGTACTTTGTGTCAACACATATTAACTGTCATAATAATCCTAAGTTTGGTTTTGGCACTAAATTATTGGTAAAATATTATTTTGCTTTTAAATACATATAAGAAACAATGCAAATAAGACAAATTTTCTAATTGCCACATTTTAAATTATATTCTTGGTAGAAATAATCTATATCTAAAACTGCGAGACTTCGGTGGGTGACTTAATGGTCAATATAACAACCAAATTCATTAAATTCGCCTATTATCATACTTTACATGTGTACATGCATATTTATATAACTTGCATTTTAATTAAGTTGATTTTGGAACATAATTTTCACTCAATGAGGAGTTTTCTTTTTGCCGGTTCCAAAATATTCCACTAGATGGCAGCAGGAGAGATATCCACAAAAACTGTCAAAAAAGGCTGTTTCTAAACTTGAGTATTCTATATTTCTTTATAGACCTTAGAATATATATAGACTACTCAAATATAGCCTCTAAATTCTCTATGAATTAAAACTAAATTTTGGTATTGCAAGAAGTGTTATATTTTTACCATATTTTGTCACTTTTATATGAATCTACTTACTCGTTATTCTTGCTCTCTATAATCTTTAGTAGATACCCTGTCAAGAAAAACTCCGTAAAAAAGACTATGGTACCTTAGAAATTTAAATTTAATTACTAATATGATGATATTTAAAAGAAAAAATATTGCTTAAGTTGGTGCCGTAAGGTAAAGTTCTCAGATATTAGTGTATGTTAAACAAAGTTAAGTAAATTTTATAAATTATTCGTATAATGGTATTTGTTTTCCTATTTACCCTAAATTTTGGGTGTATTTTCTATGTTACCGCTACCTATTTTGCCAGTTTTTGTAGATAGCGACTAAACGCCATCTGTTGCGTTAAATAATAACTACTGGAAAACTCCTCATTGAAATGAAATTAACAGCTGAACACCAAAAATTTAATAATATAATATACTTTTTTTAATTTATTCATCATCTTGGTTGATCAACCAAAGTTAACTTGTATAAATTTATAGTGAATATTTTCGTTTACACCTTAAACAGATCATTGTAACAAATACTCTATAAAATTATTAATAAGCTAATAATACTTTTATTAACACCAATTCTTAAAATAAAAATATTGCACATTTTTTAACATAAATTACCTACAATTATTACTAGATTGAATAATAATACTCAACTTTTTGAACTATGCATTTTTTTTTAATAATGGTAAATAACAGTATAAAATATGTTTCTGTTACTACTGTACTTTAATTTATTCATTTCACTATTTTTTAATAAGTAGGTACTTTATCATTATTATATATATTTGTACCTAAGTTTTGGGATTATAACACTTCTCTTCCTTTATTTGTCCCACAAATAGAGGAGAGACAAAACATATCGTTACGACTTCATGATCGCACTGTGATTTTTACTTTTTGGCCAAATGCTGGCTAAATTGAATTTTAATTATTATATAACTCTTTAGTAAAACGAACTAACCCATTAAACACAATACTTATACTGATAAAATACTGTTTTGCGGGTCTAAGCCCATTTTACCATAAGGGTATCGTTTATTTTATACACCATTTCTATAACTTACGAAGAGCTGTCAGTTTAAATAACAGCTCGTTAAGATACTGCTAATAAAACATTCAATCTACCCACTTGACATTAGAAAAATTACGCGTAATCCATAGAAGCCATTAACCCAGAAAAAGTATGAAGAAAAATCTTGGTAAAGTTATCTTTAATTAGGCCCAGAATCCATCAAAGCGGAGAGGAGATGCTTAGCAGCCAAGGTGTACCCAAAGCTGTTCGGAGATGCGTTCTGGTTAAGCTTTAGTTTCCTCCAATAGCGGTGCTGTCATTTAATGGACGCAATATAACGGTCGTAAAATGACGGCCGCGTTAACGGCGACGACACGTGGAATACGAGATATCGACGGCCATGTTTTATGGATAACAGAACACAAAGTACGTGTCAACGATGGCAAATGGATAACTATCAAAAGATCTATTTAAATTTTCTCAAATCATTTTCTTTGCTACAGTTGAAATTATATATATATATATATATATATATATATATCTAAACCATCACGGGTTCCTTTTCGGCTCCCAAGAACCGTTTAAATAGCCTCAGGGTACCCAGCGGAGGTATTAACCCTCATTGTATAAAGCGGTCACCCATACCAGTTCCGGTCTTGTTGTCATTTGCCTCACATTGTTATCAGTTGCGCAGTGACTTAACCACTAGGCTGGGCCGCTTTTAGAGCCGCAGTTGACATTTATTTTAAAATAATTTGTTCAACGTTATTTAAAAAACTTCAAAGACTCTTCAGCTCCGTATATTATTTACGCCATCTTGTTGACACAGACAACGTTTTAGTAGCGGCACCGCAATCTTAGGAAATCAATACTTTAGACCGGACAGAGAGGGACTAATCGTTTAAATCGCCGCTATTATGTCTGTTTTGCTCGTGCAAATTTTAATATGAGACATCCTCTCCTCTCTGTTCAACTGTATGCACTGAAGCTATCGGAGATGAGGTGTAGATCAAGTTAATTCTATTGGTTGTTTACAATACATCATCTAGTCAGCGCTTTGGTGGAGTCTGGACCTTATCATTACTTTTCTACCTTAATCGTAGTTTTCTTTCAAGACAAGTTATAGATAGGAACATAATTAATTATTCGAGTAAATTTAATCAATAATGATAATATGATAAAACAGATGCCGACATGATATGTAAATGCTGTATGAATTCGGCAATATATTCTAAAATAGTAGTAATATAGGTCTAAAATACTAATCTATTTTTAATATTGCATAATGTTTAATATATTTGGCTAAATTTAGTTTAACATTAGCTATTTTATATTTAATTATTAAAAGTATACTTAAATTTTAATTTTTAAAAGTATACTTTTTGATATGAGATTTTTTTTTCGTTGTTAGAAGAACAATTGTTTTTCATTTATTTTTAACGGACACACATGTTATTGTTATTTTTATTTTTATAAATACTGCCTTTAGCTAGGCCTTGGGGTCCTTTACTTAAGCTTGGATTAGCCCCCCTGGCGAGTGAGGTAGAGCGTTTGTCCCGTTGATCTGGGCCTTCGACTAGAACGGATGAGCCCATGAAATTTTCTGGATTAGGACCTTTCCATGCCATGTAATCCTCTCTAAAACAAAATCCTGTATCAGTGTGTAACATAAATTTGAAGCTTTTCACCCTAGTGGTATTTATGAAATTTAGCAGTCTAGAAAACATATATGTTAAAACTTTGGCACAACATAAAACCTAACCAACTTTCAACGTTCCAATTAATAGAACATGTCAAAACTTGGTTTGACAAAAAAAAAAGCAGTTGAGAATAGTAGAATCTTCCTTCCTTGAATTCTTAATGCTTCCTTGTGGGTATCCCGAAGACTATAGTCGTGTGTTTCTGATATACTTTTCATAGTTAAGTTTATAGGATATTATTGTGCAAAAATGTACCAATTTTGTAGAATAAGCATTCATAAGTGATCTTATGTGTGAGAAGTGTAGCATTTACCCAGTGATATCAGTTTTTGTGCTATCTAAACAAATCCATTTCTTCAGTAAAATGGCGGTACCCATTTTACTGTTGATATTTTCCTCCTTCACATGACACTGTCATAACTATACCGTATGTGAGCATACGGTCTCGTGGCCATTCCTAATTCTAACCTAGTAACCTATTCTTAACTGTTCAATACTTGTAACAAGGTACTATGGTGAGACAGTATCGACGTGTCAATACTTTATACACACAATAACACTCTATATCTTATGTTCCCACACACCCCTCGTTTGTGGGAACACATTTATATGTCGTGGGTGACATGTTATATTTTCATTTATCGGGCTATAATAAAATATTGTTGTTATATACTTAATGCCTGAGTTTTTCTATTATAGATAATAAATATTGTAAACTTACAGTAAAAGACCTTCTTTTGGTCCCATCCTCATTTGTGGATTTGGCCCTGAAGAAGCACTCGAATAAGTAGACTTGTAATTGCTTTCAATATTAGATGATGTAGATTTTAATATTGGTCTGCAATGTAAAAAACATAATTATGAATATAGAATATAATTTTATTTTCAATTAGTTATTTTATTATTACCATTTATTCAAACCAAAAAATCCATACAAATGTGGCTATATCGGGTATCCTTACTAAGCTTAACAAACATTAGAGTGGATTCTATCGGGCATAGCTATTTTAGGCTGGATTTTATGCAATGGATAAATGATATAATTAGTTTCAATTACATAATATCTATATTATCTAATGCTGTAAAGATTTCCATTATTATACAAATAAACAAACAAATTCAAGATATTGTAAATGCATGCGTCTGTAAAACTGATATCCATAACTATTTATATATAATATTATAAATAATAATAACATAAAACAAAAAAATATATAAATCTACTAAACCAAACGATAGCATTCGACAGAAATAAAAATACCTATTAGGTCAATATTGTTATATTATAAGTATAAAAATTATATTAATATTATCTATATGAAAATGGTGTATGATTTTAATACAATTATTTGTTTAATGTATTTTGAAAATGTGATTACAAATATATGTGAAAACTAAATGTACAATTTTGGCTTCTAAGATACCGGGACGACCTAGTTCCAGTAGCCAGGGACACAATTTGTAATAGTCTTATGATGATAGAGTATAAAGTATATTTTTAATTTATAATTATATTCCATTGTAGTGTTTGTGTGTAATTATTTTTGTTATTAAATAAATAAGTATAATTACTATTACATAATAAAAAGGACACACACATTATGTCTAGTACAGAGAATTGTTTCTAGCTACAACAACTATTTATTCCATATGCATAATCATATGCAAACACTAAAACAGTATTGTGCAATTATAATACTATATACTATTTTGAGGAAAATATATTAACTAATCTACAGTGTAATAATTTGGCCAAACACTCCACAAATATTCACAATAATACATCATGTGGGGAAAGTGAAACATATTTTTATTTTTTGATGATATGGTGTTTTTTTAGTAGCGATTCATGCAAAATATAACCCTTTTAATTAACCTTCGAGGCTTGTAGTTGGTGACAAAATCATCAAATATATGCTCTAGTTTTGTTTTACTTACCCCTTGATAGAGGGTATTCTTGTATTAAGTAGACATGGAGTCCTTTTAAATTATGGTAAAATTTTAGAAATATATTAAAAAACCTAAATACGATTACGCGATAAATAAACTATAGTAAACAAGATAAGACAGATAAGGAAATAGAGTAATAATATTTTTTTGAATTAAATCATTAAGGTATGCACCAACTTTTTTTTTTATTAAAGGATGCTAAATCTTCATATAGTTTATAGATGTAATCCATACATAACCGAATATAACCTTTTATTAAATTCAGGTTAAATTTTGTAACCACAAAATTGGCGATCGTTAAATATAATGCTACTAGAGTCTGCTTATAACCACCTGTCGTCAATAAATGCCAATTGACACCATATTTATAAAACTGAATTCAATGGCTTATTAATTATGTGTTTCACTTACCCCATGCGACCTTAGAATCATTTAACAAATTATAAAACATGCACACACACCATACAGACTGTAATTTATTAATAATATTATTATCGTATAATCAGTGATATGGATTACTATGAAATATTTAATAACAATATTTAAAAATAAAAATATTAAACTTTTATTTTAAAATTTAATACAAATATTTCAAAGTCTCCAATGTGAAGGTACATCGATTTAAATATTAAAATAATTCTACTACTTTATTTATATAGAGTAACAAACATTACAATTCCATTCTTAAACACTATACAAATATATATCTTGACCAAATTTTAATAATAATACAATATTTTCTGAATAACATAGTGGAAGTCTTTGCAAGAGGAATTCCAGCAGTCTTTGCATTGTCTATTGAAGGATCTTGGCCTTCCAAGATCGGCCGTCGGAACTTTTATAATATGGAACGTGATTCCAAGATGGCGCTCACAGGATCATATAGTATTTGGTTGAGTGGAGAGGGAAGTGAACACTGTGTAGGGGAAAGTTAAAAGTTCTTTAACCCTAATTCGGGGTCTCAAGTCTGGGAACGTTGCAGTTCATTCCCCTGCCTGTCAATCACGCGATGAACCCGTCACCAGTACGGAGAATCAATGGTTTTTTTTCTTTCTTTCGTTTCATGACTATTTAAATTATCATAAGTTTCTTTCTATCTATTACATGTATTTATGCTATGTATGTAGGTATGTTTTATGTGAGTATATGTATGTGGTATAGTACAGTAGGTATATTAAGAAGTAAATATAAACGTAATTAGTATGTGGTAAAGTACAGTAAGAAGTGAATATAAACGTAATTAGTATGTGGTAAAGTACAGTAAGTATATTAAGAAGTGAATATAAACGTAATTAGTATGTGGTAAAGTACAGTAAGAAGTGAATATAAACGTAATTAGTATGTGGTAAAGTACAGTAAGTATATTAAGAAGTGAATATAAACGTAAGTAGTATACATGTATTTTATAAAGTAATAATCTGACTATAAATAAAATCCGATTAAAAATTATATTACAATTAAAAGATGGTCCAAGATTTTATTAAATAGCAATATTGTGTTGTTGTCGTACTTTAGTCTTTCAGTCCAATTCTTCACGCGGGTAGTGAAAGCTGGCGTTGCAGGCGAGAGCGACGCACGATTCTTTGACGCATCCAGCACATCACCAAAACTGACCAAATTTTTAGAACCCATGTAAAAGTCACGTTGAATAAAAAAACACCAAATGTATTTTCTAATTAACATTAAACAATAAGTGAAATAAACCTTCTTGCTGTGAAGTTGAATTTCGACAGAAGAATTTTCCCAGATGCCACGGACAAGATCACGGTGATACGCCATGTATCCCTACTCAATACGAAAGATTTATTTTTGTAAGAATATAATTTAACTCCCTGGAGAGTTTGCCGGGCAGGCAATGGCTCCAGTCCGTTGTCAGCTCGATCAAACATGCGAGGCACTCATAAATTATTATAATGCGTGTACCTTTTAAAACTAAGACTAAAAATCATAAAACTCTTAAAACCTATAATTTTTTTTTAAATATATTTAATATTAAATGAGTAATAAACGATGAATGTAAAGTTCAAAATGTACTACTCAAACTTAAAATTAAGTGTAATGAATAATATTATATGTATAAAGAAATTAATTTACATATTTACACTTATACTTTGTATAATAATTTAAGTTATTAATCAATATTAATGAATTTAAATTTTTCTTTATCTATATTTATTAGATACTAGCTTATGTTGCTTCGCCCGTACTATATTTGTAAAAAAAGCTTAGCTCTCGTCATGAAGGGATAAATTATTATTCTCGATAGCGGAAGGTGCTACATCCTTAAACTTAACCGTCATGTTGAGATAAATGATTTTTCTCGATAGCGGAAGGTGCTACACCCATAAAATTATATCTCAGAAATGACGATGTGATACAACAAAGAAATTTTGACTCTTCTAATTAAATTAATACAATAAATAACGTCGCGGTTTCACCCGTGTCGTTAAATTTAAAGGAAATCGGCCTAAAAATAAAATAGAAAGCCAATGTTGCTTTGCTTATCATAGAGTTTCCTATTGGTAAAAGATTTTGTTAAATATGTTCTCTTTTTAATATGCAATTAAATTAATGAATACAAGTATTACTACTGTTTGAAAAGGTATATAATGCTGCTTGATTTATTAGAGTGATACAAAGCGACGAAAAACCTGAACACATTCGTGTGTAATTAATGCAAGTATGCGCAGATTTCCGAACAAAATAAAATACAAGTTAGAATAATCGTACATGTGCGCATTGTTCGAGCTATTCGCCGGGAACCATACAAATTCATACAATAACGTTATAGGGGACCGGAAATGTGACTATAATTGTCTTTCCATTATTAAATGAAAGGCAAGTTTGTATGGAAAAGGAAAAGTAAACTTTCTTAAATTATATTTTAGAACTCACCCAACGCTAGCTTGAGAGAAAGACGTTTTAGTAGCATGTTTTTCTTCCTTGTTGCAAATCTTTTTGGGTGTTTGTTCTTCGGTAACCACAGATGATAAGATTTGAATGGCACGTTCCTCGTTATAACCAACACTGTCTAATGCGATTGATATTACTTTGTCCGGTATATTAGGATATTTTTTAGCAATCTTCTTTTTTACTACAAATAGACACAAGTACATTAATTTTATTAGTGCAAAATATGCTTGGCAAACTTAATTGAAAGTTAAGTGTGGTAAAACATAGAGTAGGTAGCGATTATATGAATACATTTTGACTATGGTTAAAAATTTACAAGTACTTGATTCAAATGAAATTCTGTTTTCTATGTACGTAGAACGTTCTTTTGGATTCGGTTATGAAACGGTCGTTGATTAAATAATTAAGTAGCGAATATGAATAATAAAGTCTATATAATCGTAGATATATATTTTTTTTAATGAAATCTGAAACCTGATAAAGTAGACGAGCTTTACAGTAATTTTTACTAATATAATAAAGAGGTGACTATGAGGTGAAGTTTGTGAGTGTGTCATGTAGGAGGTAATCTCTGGAACTCCTGCACCGATTTAAAAAAATCTTTTAATGTTGAATAGCCCATTTATCTATAGGCTATCAAACATCACGCTACGACCAATAAGAGCGGAGCATCAATGAAAATTTTTGGGAAAACAGGGAAAATTTGTTCCCTTTGAGACCTTCCGTTGCGTGGCTGCGTAAACGGTTAAAGTTATGGTATACGGTACGCAGACGAAGTGGCGCTTGTCAACATGCGTTAAATGCTATGTGTTAAATGTCCCACATATAATTTTTATTTATTTCATTAAGGTATAATTTGGAGTTACTAATATTTTTATACTCACAAACTTCCTTCTCTTCCATAGTTTTCATGATGGTCACAACTTTTTTGGGTGGCGGAGGTACTTCTTTCTTAATAGCTGGTTTAGTGACAATTGTCTCCTTTTTTGTGAAACCCATTTTCAGTAACTCTTCTGTCGCTTTTTGGACGTTATTATCCTTGTTGCAAAGGACGTCTAGGATTAAAGTTTCTTCCGCTTTCGGAAATATGGTATTTAAATATCTACAATCAAAAGGATAATATTAAAATAGCTTTGTAATAAGTATGTAAAAGGTATATTACTTAAAGTCTGGTTCACTTTAAGCCCTTTAATCTTGTAAAAATACTCGGATCTTTTGACAATTAGTAAATAAGTGTTACAAATATAAAATAAACGTTATATCAGTAATTTTCAAAAGATCTGAACTGGTTTTATTTCTGCTTATAATTTGAATTTAGAATTGTAAATAGAGGAAAGATATCGATATACGAGCCAATAGTCTTTGACTTTTGACAAATCAGCAATTTCAAAGGTAAAAGTAATTAAATATAAAGTAAATATTTGGAAGAAAGAGGATTTTTATAAATAAAAGGGAACAATAAAAAAACTAATATACAGAGTGACTGAAAGGAAATTTAGATTCTTCATACAATTTGTTATTTTAACATTGCTAGTTTGTAAGGAGAAGCCAACTTATTTGCGACACAAAGTGCCATGGGAAAAGTTGTTCAATTTTATCAGTAAAGCCTTATATTAGTCCAAAGTACAATCTTTTAAAGTCACTATGTATATAAATTAATATCTGTATCATCATGGGTGCGGCGAAGAACAGATTTTGATGACGAGAGGCCCCTCGTTATTAAAATAGTATGTTAAGTCTACGTACACCAAGCATTCTAATAAATACTTTGGATGTCCTTTGCTAAATTTTCTTTCCCATATAATTTCTATATAGTTCCTAGTAATTTTCTTTTCACAATTTAAATAAAATATATTACAAAAAACTACCTTTGAAACTGAACATTACACACAATTCTCACATTCCATGTCTTAAAGGTATGTAAAAAAGCAAATTTAAATTTCATTTTGCTTTTAGCCACACAACTTGTCATTAATAATAAAAACTGTGTATTACCAATATATCGTAAGTACAGATATGCTTTGATTTATTTACTTTTTTAGTATTGATTAGATTTACCGATAAGATTGGCTTTGGTCTCTTTTGGTTATAGATAAAAGTTATCTAATTTGCTTTACCTAAATACTTCGTTACAATTTGTGAAACTATTTGGTAAAAATAGGCATACGTGGTGGTCGAGTTGGTTAAATCTCAAACGCAACACTACAGTTTTTAGGTCCTCGGTTCATACCCCGGTGTGTACCAATATTTTTTGTATGATATACTAAAATTTGTTTGAGAACACCACTATAGCGTTTCGCACTAATTAACTGTCGGTTTCAGTTTCCTTATACCAACTTGTAAAACTGTTTATGGGTTATTACGTCTACCCAACGAGCTAGCCACGTTCGGTGTAGGCAGACTCATACCATCACCTACGACGGTTGGGATTAAAACCCCTTCCTGGGTACCCTGAGGCCATTTAGTTTGCCTCTAAATTTTCTAAATAATAACCTATTTAAAAGTTGCCAATGGCAACAAATGCCATAGTAACTTAGTAATTTCGGTAAGTTGAATTAAAAAGGTGGGGATCTATGTTGGATCGAAACATTTATTTCGACGCTCATGTAGGCCTTATAGAACGACTTTTCTCTCAATGCATTAAATTAAATGATAGTTCCTGTCTCAACAAAGAAGATACGTACTACTTGTAGTCTATATTTATAGTACCGTTGAGATTCTAAATCAGATGCATGTATGGGCCGACCAGCGCAAGATCCATTGCTTGGAATTGTCAAAATTTTGTTTTTTCAGTTTGACACTCCAAATCGGTTAAGCATTAGCAATTGCTAATAGTAGGGGTGCCCAAGCGGGGAATTTGCGCGTTACTCGAGCGCGTCAGAAAATCATATAGGGAGAAACCTTACACCTAGTAATGTACTTCTACCATATATGAACCCCTATATTAAGGGTTCATATATAGTAGAAGTACGTTAGTTAAGGGCAGCCGATCAGATTAGTAAAAAAAAATATCCTCAGGAAAACTCGTGCGCGTCAGATTAGGTAAGTTGTAGAAAAGGGCGTGTCGCAAAGTTGTAAAAAAATTGAACCTCTGACATGCTAGAGTATTTCCATGTGACTGTTTTTTTTTTAATAAATTTGTACGCGCTCTTCCCCCCACTAAAATGATAAACTTACATAAACTATTGTTCGTTTTAGGACCTATGGCGCTTTAGTAACTGCAAATTTAGCATCCCGGGCTCCCCTGCTATAAGCAACGACTATTAATCCGACCATTACGTCGGGGCCACAAAACCGCGAATTCGCTATGCGCTGCAATAAGCCCGTACGACGCTCAACGCTGACGCTTGCAGCGCATAGCGAATAAGCGAATTCGCTTGTAGCGTCGGTTTGTGGCCCCGAAGTTAGAGTCTATAATGTCAGTGTGTTTCTATAATGTTAGTGGTTGCTAAGCTGTGCTGAGTTGCCCCAAAATAAACTCTCTGTAATTCTAACGATTAAAGTTGCGTACAATGTACCTATTTTATTTAGCAGATTGAATGACAGCTGGTACCTGCTATTAACGCCCTTTGTTTGCTACAATGGTGCAACGAGATCATTTTAGCCTAAGACGTTGCATCGAACTGTCAAACTGCATTAAAAAACTAAATTTTGACAGTTGGAAGTAACGACTATTAATCGCGGCCTAAGATTACTTAGCCAGTTTAATTTACCCCCGGTAAATGGGATCATGGTTGTCTATTCAGCAGCCAGTCATCTAACACGTACATATCGAACAAGGGTACAATAACCGTTAGTCAAACTAGAACTAGAAACGGGTTAATGTTCGTTTCAATAATTAAACCAATCAGATAATTGGCCTTTGGACTCTATCCATATAATACCATATACTAAGCTATACTAACATTATAAAGCTTAAGAGTTTATTTGTTTGGTTGAACGCGCTAATATTCTAGTTGAAAAATTGTTTTAGTGTTGGATAGCCCATTTATCGAGGAAGGCATTTATAGGCCACATAACATCACCCTACGACCAAGGAGCGGAGTAACAATGAAAAATATTGCTAAAACGGGGAAAAATTATTCCTTTTGAGAGTGTACGCTGCGTAAACCGTTAAAGTTACGCAGATGAAGTTGCGCGGATCAGCTAGTACCTTATCTAACTGATACTTACTTGAGTTTCATTTTTGGTGAATGATGTGTTTTGGTGGATGCAGTGTCAGCAGATTTATTATGATGGTAGTTTATAACGTAACTGGCAGCAGACCCAGGCCTTAATAAGGACGGAGAGCCTAAAAAACAAAAAAACATATAGGACATTTCAGACATATTCTACTAAATTTATTAGATAACACTGCATATCAAAGTTAAAATTTAACATAATTTCCATTAAAAAAATGAATTTTATTTAGTAGATTTAGGCTCCTATAAATAACATTAAACAATCAACAGCAAACACTAAAAAAGTCATCAACACTCTATTCCCTTGTATTGGCTTGATAGTTGGCATTCCGTGTCGTGGCCATTGTACCTAAAGAATTTCGTTATTTTGACAATCCAACGTTACCTTTAAAAGAAAACAGAATTTCCCCTCTTACGATCACAAACTAAGCTATATACTATGTACGTACCAGAAACAATGATACTTAAATTGTATATTTTATAAACAAACAGACCAATGCAAACTAAACAAAAAAAAATATTCATATTGTTTGTTTACCATAAGTGGGAATTGAACCCACGGCCTCCGGATACAACACCAACGGAACCAACTAGACTATTGTAGTCTGAAAAAACTCGCTCGCCATACTTACCATGTGGAGTCGCCGATAATGGTGTCAAATGATGCGATGATCCATGATTGGAAGCCGACACACCCTGTAAAGAAACAAGTCATCAATTAAGGGCCCTGTAGTCGACATGATACCCATACAAACGTATTGGCGTCAAGTACCAATATTACAACTTGGCTGTTAGTCAAAGTTGAATTATAATTTTTTATTGTTAATTATACGTTATAGTATACATTTATATATATTTTTATTTACGATTTATTCATTATTGGTTTAAAGTTATATTAATATAAATTAAAAACTTTTTGACAATTTTTTTTTAAATTATAATAAATAATGTAATACGACTAAAGACGCCGTGTAAGGCGAAATATGTCGTATTGAAATATATATATATTTTATTTATATTAATATAACTATAATTATACGTAAAAAAATATGTTGTGGATAATAAATATTCTTATATTATAATATTACATTTTATTTTTCTAAACATATTTTAAAAAACCCAATACCAATATAGAAATATGCGATGGCTTAACACCGTTTTTCATTCGTGATTGCTGGTGAACTTTGTGCTCCTTTATCGATTTTATTTAACAGGTCACTGAATGAGGGGTTTTTTCCGCAAAGAAAGAGAAATAAGTATATATAATATAATGGAAAGAGGCAAATATCGTTCCCATTCATAAGAAGGGCTTAAAAACAAATATAATTAATTACCGCCCTATTTCCATTTTGAATATTTTTAGTAAGGTTCTTGAGAAATTTGTTTATAATAATATATATGCCATTATAGTCATAGTAGGGATATGGATATACCGTCGGCACAGCATGGATTCGTGAAGGCCGTTCTACTCTCACAAATCTCAAGGAGTTCATCTCATTTGTAACCGATTCTATGGATAAGCGTAGTCAGGTTGATGTGATCTACACTGACTTTGACAAAGCTTTCGAGAGGGAAGATCACACCATCCTGCTGCGTAAATTACAAACACTAGGCATTCGTGGCAACTTATATCGTTGGGTTTGCTCTTATTTGTGCAATAGGTCTCAAAGAGTTTGCATGGGCAGTTACAGATCAGATCTCGTCCGAATTCCCTCTGGAGTCCCGCAGGGGTCCGCTGTTTTATAATGCGTATTTATACGATATTTACAAAGTTGTCCACAGTTCAGAGTACGTTATGTATGCCGATGATACGAAGATATTTTTAAAAATAAATAGTATTGATGATTGCTTCAGACTTCAACGGGAATTGGACTCTTTAAATATATAATATTATAACAATAATATAATTAACGTGAATGTTTCTAAGTGCGCTCATATCACCTTTACTCGAAACAAGAGTATAATAAATTTTATTTATAATATCGGTGGCACAACTATTCAAAAGGTAGATATGATACGCGGCCTGGGTGTGAACCTTGATTCTAAATTGATCTTAGATCAACATATAGATGCCATCGTCAACAAGGCTTATAGGAACTTGGAGTTCGTAACGAGGCTGTGTTCTCCTTTCACTGACATCCACTGCATAAAAATAGTCTATTATGCCTATGTTAGGAGTGTTTTTGAGTATGCCAGTAGTATTTGGTCACCCCAATACACCATTTACAAAGACAAAATCGAACACATACAGTCCGTCTTCCTAAAACACCTGAACTATAGAGTAAGGTTTAAGGGTAGTAATTATCATGAATCATGTAGAAAACACTGACTTCTACCTCTAGAGTTAGGCGACAACTACTCGACATGGTTTTTATCTTTGACCTGGTTAATGGAAGGTTGGACTGTCCCGAATTGTCACGAATTGCCAGACTATGCAATGACAGTTTTGTCAATATTTATATTTACTCTGGTAGTAAGCAAGATTTCAGGGGAGCTGTGGCAGGACGGTTGGAGTCCTCATTTTAGGCGGCTGACGCAATAGTCTATGCTACACACTCATACACATACACACACGCACACACACACAATAAGTCACATGCACTCACATATTCTAACCAGTATGAGCTATGTTCTAATTTTTTTGTTATATTTGTGAAATTCTATTATCGGCCATTTGTAGTATTTATACTAACCTTTGCAAGTTGTATAGCGGAATACACTCCCACAGCTCCTCTTTGTAATCTAGAAACCGATGGAGACATTGAAAGGGGCCCCGGTGTAGTTATCGGATGCTTTTCCACTTGCAAAGCACTTATCACCACGGCTTCCCTGTTATAATATCTGGAATTTAAAAAAAACTTAATAAGAATGATATTTTCATTTAGTAAGCAAAAGGTTTCAGGTCCACCAAGTATGGAAAAAATGGATAAAACGGTTTCAATAGAAGTACAAGGGGTCTTTCGCTATTATAAAGCAATAATGAAAATCGACGATGAACCACCTTTGGTTTTCACTACGAAACGATTAAACTAAATACGTACTGTGCATTTATTAGTCGTGTTTTCTCCATAAACATCATTGATATATCTTAATATCAATGATGTATTTGGAGAAAACAATTAAAATATAATTTACGACGTAATCATGTTTACTTCAAAAACTTAATGTAAAAACAATCGGCCGAACATTCGACTGTCATCATTTATAGTAGTGAGGCCGGGGATGCTAAATTTGCAGTTACTAAAGCGTCATGGGGACCTGTTGGATTGTTAAGGTTAGGTCCTAAAACGAACAAAAGTTTATGTATGTTTATCATTTTAGTGGGGGGGAACACGCGTACAGATTTTCAAAAATGTAAAAAAATGGAAATACTCGAGCGTGTCAGACATTCATAGCACGCAATGCCTTTCTGATAACTGAGAGATATTAATTATTTCTTTTATTACTGGAGTAATAAAAACAATATTATCTATGTAAACTATTCTGTTTATTTTTTAAAATAATATTATAAATTACCTAGTATGTACTTCATAGATTTGTTGGTACACTATAGGGTGTGTGTATTACAGTATTTTCAGTTTTCTTATTTATTTGCACAAACGTAAAATAAAAGTTAAATCTATTTTATTTTAATAAAAAATACTGTTTAGTTAGAATTCCTGATTATTACTATTTTATTAAGTACTTAGTAATATTAGATAGTATTAAATTAATCTCCACGAAGCAATTTGGAAGCACCAAGCAAAGGTCATTTTACGTAACTATCTCTGTAATTGTGATATATTGTAATATAACGTGATGCGCAACATGTCTTGGACAACACTTGTGATTCAAAAATCACAAGTGATGTTTTGGGTAATAGTAATACCACAATGAGATATCTCTTTTTCCGTACTGTGATGTGATATCATATTACATTTAGATGCACTGTTTTGCGCGTATGTCGTACATCTACTAAAACAAACACGTGTTTGTGATCAACTGAGATACCATCAGGGCGGCAGACGGTGCGAGATAAAGAGTGAGAAGGAAAAAGAGGCGCGGAGTGAGAAATATACCGCAGCTGCACTCTCCACATTTTGTTGTTATTTTAGCTACATCGCCCCATAAAAAAAGTCAGATTATATTTTTTCCATAATCCTTAAAGGATTTCTTATAAAAATAAAATCAATCGCGCTCGAGTATTTCGAGGTGACTTTTTTTTACAACTTTGTGACTCGCCCATTTCCTTGAACCACGCTGAAATTATCAGATTATTAAAATATACACTTTTCTTCTTGTACTTAACTTACTCGTACCTTGTCTTAATCTGACGCGCTTGAGTTTTTCTGAGGATCTTTTTTTTTACTAATCTGATCGGCTGCCCTTAACAAACGTCCCTATAATAAGGATTCATATATGGTAGGGGTTAATTACAAGGTTTCTCCCTATATGATTTTCTAACGCGCTCGAGTAACGCGCGAAAACCCCCCTTGGTAGGGGAGCCCCATTATTAGAATTTAGAATGTTATAGTTATCTATACTAATATTATAAATCTAAAGAGTTTGTTTGGTTTAATGAGCTAATCTCAATAACCTGGTTCGAAATGAAAAAATATTTGGATAGCCTATTTATCGAGGATGGCTACAACATCGCACTACGATCTATATAAACGGGTTAACAATGAAAAATGTTGCAACAACAGGGACAATTACTCCTTGTGAGAGCGTACGCTGGGTAACGGTTAAAGTTACGCAGGCGAAGTTACGCGGATCAGCTAGTTATGTAAATAAAAGTTTTATTCTGGTCACCGCATACACTATACAGGTATAAAATTTAAAGTTACCAGTATATTCATACTTTAACCCAACTTACAACAAAACTTACTTTTTAAGCAGTATCTTAATATGTGTTTCGCTGACTGTAGGAAACATAGCACTAATTTTGGCCACTAAAGAATCAGTGTCAGAAGTCAATGTGAGGGAATCTTGAAATTTCTCGTTAAGGTGGGATACCCTCCCCGGAATTGGACTCCCTTTTGGAGTTAAACATAAGGCTCGACCTAGGATAGGACTATCAGTTGGTGTACTATACGCTCTTGAATCCTGAAATCAAAGTTTTGATATAAATTATACTGTATATAAATGCCACATTTAACCACTGCTGTACTGACTACATTAAAAACTTCGAAACTTATAGAAAAATGCGAAATTAAAAATTGATGTAACGATTCACTGGTTGTATTGTATTGTAAAATTCTTTATTGCACAAAAGCTTAACACTATTGTACATAAGCGATCTTAATGCCTTAGGCATTATCTACCAGCTAATCTTTGGGAGATTGACCAAAAAAAACAGGCAGAGTGCTATTTAAAGCAATATATAATATAAAATACAAGGTATATAGATAAATTATTAGATAATATGACAATACATACTGGTATTATAACATATAACATGTATACATAAACTTACATAAATAACAATATATAGACATACATAAATAAGTAGATATATATACATACATAAATAAATAATTTCGCATACCTACAGTAATCATTTACCCTTACGGGTTTTATTAACACCTCGTGGTAACCAACAGTATTCTCAGTCTACACTGAACAAGTGGTCAGCTCGTCGCGGTGTTTGGATAGAATCAGGTTATTGGGTAAACAGTACTATAAACAGTTTTACAAGTTGGTATATTGAAACTATGTTGGTCCCAGTTTCAATATGCTCTCCGAGGCACTATAGTGGTATTGTCAAACAAATATATATTTTTTTATTAAAAAATTCATTGCTACACACCAGGATTTGAACCGGAAACCTAAAAACTGTAGTGGTTTGAAGTTTAAGGTTTAACCAAATTGGTCACCAGTTATATGGTTGTAATCATTCAAACCAAATTTTTGTTACTCGTCACATACTTATTGAAATCACATTGTACTTAGCTACTTATCACAATATATACCTACTAAAACACTTAAAATATTTGCAAAAAAATAATTATTTACTTACAATATAAGCCTTATGTAATCCTTTAGGGTGAAACATTTTGGGTGTACCCTGAGGGCTATTTTGAAAAGCATGCTGCAGTCGAACGGGTGAAGGGTAAGGATGAACGTGATATGGTGAACTGTGATTTGACTGCTTCGTACAATTGTATTAAGGTGCAAAATCCGTTAATAGTACAGACATGTTGTGTAAAACAAACCAAAACTGTGAAATAGCACATAATTAGGGTATAATAAAATAATGATTAAGTATAACCACAGTAAAATTAATAATTAATTTATATAAAATAATTATTTAAGTAAAATCAGGATAAGTGTGTCCACAATATGTATGGTTTTTAGATGCACTGTAAATTCAATTTATATACTTTGCCATAAAATGTTACTTAGAAAACTTTTTTTTATCATCAAGGGTGCCTTATGGTGCCCAAGACTGTTTAGTCTAGATGGACTCAGGGCACCCAGGAGAACGACTTAGTTTCCACCTCATTGTCGCAGATGGTAATCTGGATCTACGCCGATCTTGATTCTCGTCACAATGTTTATATCAGCAAAATTAAATAAATATACTTTAGTTAGGGGCTGTTCCAAAATTCAAATATTAATATATCAATAGCTTAGGGAAAAGAATAAGATTAAATTTCACCAATAGCTTTCAACATTATTATTAACATCTTAATGGACAAACTTAAATCTAGTCAAAAGAAGTGGAGTGAATAGATTACATTAAATAATGTATATTCGGAGTCTATCTTAGCATTTGCTGGCGACCTCGCAGTGCTAACACGCAATCCAAAACAATGCCAGAACCTGCATACTCTGTTAGATGAGTTCTGTGTATGTGAACGGCATGAGAACATAACAATCAAAACGCTTCTGTCTATGTCTGGGCAGACGAAATACTAAGTTTACATCATAAGACCCAGATCTATTCATAGCAGGGCAGAAAGTAGCTCCAGTAGAGGAAGCCATGACTTTCAAATTCCTGGACAGAAGAATAGATTTAAAAGGAAGAACACCATCCTTAGATGTTGTGGAACGCTTTATTAATGACATCAACAAGGTAGATCAGCAGCCAATTAGTAATGTCAAGAAAGCTTGGATTTATGACTTATCATCTTGTCTAACATGGCTTTTTTTGTATACGACTTCAACAAAACTCTTCTGGTAAATCTGGATGCAACTGTCATAAAGAAACTTAAGTCTTGGCTTGGATTAGCACAGGCCACTGACTCCTCCACGCTGTTCAGGGGACAGCAGCAATTTGGGATGTATTTTAAAAAGCCACCAAAGTTGTACAAACATCTACGTGTAACCAAGCAAAAAATCCTGGGTAATTCTCGGGATAATCTGATTGCACCTCTCCCAAAAGACTCATTAGCCTCTGAAATGGAGTCAAGACTTCGGTTCCATAAATCTTTTATGAGCACTGATCACCATAAGGTGATTTGGTTGGAAGAAAAAAGAATGTGTTAAAGATGATATTTAATCTAAAAGGAATTTAAAGTGATGAAGAGCATGGCCACTGAGTTCAGGTAATGACACAGTTTATATTCGTCCAGCCCTGAAATGGCGCACACTCATGTACCATTGGTCTCTGGCACTTATTAAGTTTTATCTTAATGCCGTTCAAATGTCCTTACATGACTATAGTTATCTGGTAGGATGGGGGAAGACATGTACATTATATGGTAGGGACTGCCAGAAAAATACTTGCTGGGAGCAAGTATATGTTCTACTTGAAAAAGGTCATTACTTGCACCAACATGATAAAGTTCTAGAAATTATTTGTGAAGCTGTAAATCTCAGTATTGCTAGAGCCAGAAAAGGATTATCAAGAAATGAAAGACTAACTACTCAAGAAACTCATAACTCGCAAAAAAGTGCACTTGTGTTTTCTTATTGACTCTAATTTAAATTGTTATATAATTAATAATTGTTGGTTTTTGTAGTCAAAATTCATTTTAATCTCACTATTAATACTTATTTCACTAGTGACACTATTTAAAGCGAAGTGGTAGGATTTGTGCAAAAAGTTTGCAAAGCATATGCTATAAAATGTCTGAAATGTAAATATCAAATACCTAAAGTGGATGACAAGAACCCTAAAATTAAGTGTCATGACTGTGAAAGGTTGATATGTGTGAAGTGTAGTGGTCTTTTGGCCACAAAAATACAAGTGGCCATTCTCCAGTCTCCTACTCTCAAATAAAATACTTATGACCTGATTGCGAACTAGGTGTAACTACATAAGACAGCAACTGTCTTCTACTGTTTCAGTCCCACCAGCGTTAAAAAACACATCATCAAGAAGTAGCAAACTCATTCACAAGACAATTTGAATAAACTTATGTAAGAGAACAATAGGCCCAGATGGTGTACCCGTCATCTACCTTAAAAAATGTCCACTTCTGTATGAATAATTAGAAACCATTATGACACTGTCATACAAACAAGGAGTTCTGCCAAAAGATTGGAAAGAGGCCATAGTTACGCCAATCTACAAGAAAGGTGACAAACGAACTCCCTCTAACTACCGCCCCATAAGCCTAACATGTACAATTTGCAAATTAATGGAAAAAATCATAGCCGCTCAAATAAGAAAATTCCTGTCCAAAGAAAGTATAATTATTAAGGAGCAACATGTGTTTGTCCCAAGGAGATCCACGGTTACCAATTTTCTGTTGTGTTGACAAATGGACCAAAAACTGGAATGAAAACCAACCCACAGCCATATAAGAGGTTAGAATAGGCGAGGAACTATCTGATGCATACAATGTCCTGAGTGGAGTTCCACAGGGATCTGTCCTTGGTCTGATACTATTTGGTATTTTTCTTACTGACCTGAAGCAAATGATTCAATTGTGGATGTCTTTATTTTCAGATGTACCAAATTAATTGGCAATCCGATTATAAGTCACAATATAATCCAAAGTGACCTTACAGGACAGGATCTCACCATGGACAAGGAGTGGCTTCTCACTTTGAATACAAATAAATGTACCATTTTCACATAGGTAGTAATAACCCAATGGTATCATACAGTATTGAATTGACTCACTCAAAAACAGGTACATCTCAAAAGAACTTGAGCATTACAATAACAATTAATATTAAATAGGACAAAGATATAATTAGTATATAAAAAAGGGCAAATTATATGTTGTATCTGATCATAAAAACATTATTTAGACAAATAGTTGTTTATAAAACATATATATGCCCGTAACTTGATTAAGCGTTCCAGGTGTGGAATCCCTATCTCGAAAAGGATATTATTCTCTTGTAAAAGGTACAACTCAAGCTACAAAAATGGTTGTCTCATTAAGAAAAAAGACTTGAACACCGTTTAAAAGAACTGGAGCTTAAAACCTTATAGCAGAGAAAACAGCACAGAGACCTGATTGAGACCTTTAAAATAATGTAAAAACACTATGATGTGCCTGGACACTACAAAATCTCTTCACACTCAGGGCCAACACAGGCCTTAGAGGACATGCACACCAAGCCATAGTAACCCTGCATTATATATTGAAGGATATTGGCCTTCCAAGATCAGCCATCGGAACTTTCATGGAAAGTGTGTCCAAAATTATGGAAGGCGCTAACAGGATCATATAGTATTTGGTTGAGTAGAAAGGGTAGTGAACACAGTGCAGGTGATAGTTAAAAGGTCTTTAAACCTACTTTGCGGTCTTAAGTCCAGGAATGCTGCAGTTCATTCCCCTGCTTTCTAATCAGGTGATGGACACGGCACCCGCATGGAGAATTCATGGATAGCTCTATATCTCCTTCTCTTTCTTTTTCCCAAGAGTTGCACAGGTTAATAATATTTGACTTTGGAACAGCCTCTTATTATGATGGCAAAATAATACAAGCGGGCGACTAAACAATAACAGCAGCAGTTTTGAATTTAGTTTTTTTTTTTTTTTCTGGTACCTAAATGATCTGCACATTCTGACTGAGATAAAGCAATTTTAGGGTGATTTGGACCACAGTCGGAGCAATCGATTGGTTTCACCAGGTCACACTAGGCTAATTGCAGTATGCATTTGAGTAATGCAATGTTCACTCAGGTAATAATAAAGTCATATTGATGACCAATGAAATTCAGAGATATGTTTAAAATTATAATTAAAATATATTACTCACTTACCTTGAACTTGCAAAAAAACCATCCAAACTTACATGGACACACTTAGTATAGATAGTGGCAAACAACTTGAACATAGCTGTTCTTTTGTGAGTATGTTTGTAATGACATTTTCAAAGAAAGCAAAATACATTTGTTAGAAAAAAACAATAAAGGTATGTTCAAAAAGTTTGCTGAAAATTTTACTTATAGTAAAAATACACTATCCAGGAACCATGGATGTATGCTGAGAACGCACTTTACTTAAAACGTTTAGAAACATACTTAAAAACATTTTACAGAACCACAGTAAACTGAATAAATACAAACGCATACCTGAGAATGCCTATTAAACTCCATAGCAATATGAGCTGCATTTGGTGTTTGTTTGTGTTTAGATTTTACTTCATCCATCGTAAAATATTGTTTATTCTTAAAATTATAGTCAGGTGTGATTTTTTTTTTATAATCTAATAGGTGTTTACGGTTCACTGAACATAAAAAAGACAGATTTATTATTATTTAACGGTTCACTAGCGGTAACAAGGCCAAGGGGCTCAACAAAATAAAAATAATGCAATTGTTTTGTTTTTCGTTTCGACGAATATATTGTCTGCGTTCCGAATTGATTTAAAATTAAATATTAACACAGACATATTAAACAGAATAAAATATTAAGATGCGTTCGCTAATCACGTTCCAGATAACCAGCGGTTGGCGTACCAACATTATAAACTAGTATGTTGTAGTTCAAACCGACTGGATCGGCTCGCGTTAAGGTCGCTCGCCATGTGGTGCAGCACCCGGACTAGTTGGAGCGTGGTACTATATCCCTCGCGGAAGCCAAATTGCTCAGGAGCCTTACCAAAGAGCCAATCGATAATCGAATCGAAATACTCATCGAAAGCGTAATGTATGGGAATTGGCGTTGCCCGTCGATCAGGCTCTACCCATAGAGTAAAATTCCTATACATTTTTTACGATCGATGCGGCGATTCGAAACAACTTAGCCGGGTACGAAAGTAGGGTTATAGGCCGATAGCTGCTCGGCTGACGCTTGTCTTTGCCGGGCTTCGGCAGCATAATGACCTTCCCCTGTTTTCAAGCGGTGGGAAAGTGTCCAATACGAAGTACCCCATTAAAATGTTTGGCGAGAGTCACAATGGCTTTGCGATGAAGATGCGCAAGTTGATGGTTAGTGATCCCATCGGATTCCAAAGCCTTTTTGGGCTTAAGGCGGAGCGCTCCACCTCAGCGGGAGATATGAAAAAGTGCCTCGGGAGGGGCTCCGGATTGGGACCATTTAGGAATTGCCGCACTGTATGCACTATTCCCTTGTTGAATTGGGTGGCGATGGTGAGATAGGGCATGAACTGCCCCCTCAGGTGGATGCCCAGGAGGCCGGCTCGGTCATAGGGGGTGTAAAATTTAGTTCCCGCACGACCGACTAGCGGATGGATGGGTTGGGGAGTTCGGGTCAGAATCCTAGTAAGGCGGTACAGGGCTCCTAATGTACCGTCCTCGCCGATGATGTCCATGTAGTTCTACCATGATCTCCCCCGGAATGTGGCGATCTCTGCGGAGAGCTCTTCAGAGATTTTGTTGGGGTCGCGGAAATCCGCCCAACACCTTTGGAGTCGCCGCTTGTGTTGTATTTTTTTCCGGAGGGTATGAGAGAGGGCTAGGCATTTTTCACCTGTGTTTGGAGGCAGCTCATGTGTTGCCGCCTCCTTGACAGAAATAAAGGACTCCATGAGTTGTCCGGCGGCATCCTCAACGTCTTGCGGTGTGTTGAGGTTCGATCTATATAGGTCCCAATCGGTTTTGTACCGCCCTCTCGCGGCGGCGACGTCGACCTAATTGCCCAGCACCACAACCAAGAGCAGGTATGACGGGAGTCGATGTCATAGAGGACTTCGGCATGGGTTGGGGCTCTAGAGAAAAAGCAGGCGAGGCGACAGAGCCCCTGGACTCGTTATGGCTTGGGCCAGGGCGATGTCGAGAACGTTGGCCGCGTTATTCACCACCGTTGGGATGTGTGTCGGCGAATCCGGTCCGAGCACTTCGTACCGCTTCCTCTCCGAGTCATCGAAGAGGGCCCTATCGGCTGGGTTGACCAGTCGTGGGACCGGTGGGGCGGTATGCCGCATAGATATTGTGGGTGACGCTGAATAATTGGAGACTGACCCCAATGGTGCGGATGTGTTCGAACTCCACGTGTGGAAGCTCTTCGTGGACAAGGTCTCTACGTACAAGGACTACGGTACCGCGGTAGCCGTAGCCCCGCTCGGAAACCTCCAATCGTCCCGCCTATAAACGAATAAGTTCGGCACGCGGAGTTCGTTGTTGGGTTTCAGTTTCGTTTCGCCCAGGAGGATGAGCCTGATGGATGGGGAGCCTGCTCTAGGGCAAGAAGTTTCAAGTCGTTTCGATGGCACAACACGTCTCCAGGGTTCCAATAGATAATACGGAACTCTAGCCCCGTAGGTGTGTGTGTAGATGGACCAAGTCCTGCAGGATGACTTCCGCCGGTTGCTGCCCGCGGTTGACCGCTTGCAGGACTCCCAGCAGGACCGTTATCGCCATTAGGCGACCGCGTTTCTCCGAGTAGCGGTGGGATGGCGGCTTTTTTTTGTAGGGGGGGGGGGGGGGGTGTTGTTAAGGGGACCCGCTCCTTAGTGCAGTGGCCAAAGGCCTGGCAGCGGTGACACTGCGGTGGTCCCGCCCTGCGGACACATGTCGACACTGTGATATTAGGGATCGCAAGGAACTCCTGGATCCCCATTAGTTTATTTTGTTCTTCGCGCGTCAAGTGAGGGAACTGCACGAAGAACTGCCTTACCGGGAAGCCACAACGAAAAACCGATCGACTCGTCGATGGATAAAATTGTATAGGAAATATTGTCTATGGATAGAACTCGATCGCCGAGAAACGTCAAATCACATACATTTTATTTTCGCTTTCGATCGATCGACGTGGCGATCGGTATTTCATGTGGCTTCCCGGTAGGGCCCCTGGTCTTGGTACCATGTCGACTCGGTAGAATGCCGAATATCCATGCCACCGATGGACTATTCGATCTAGATCTCTTCATCGGCCTCATCAGACGAGGAAGATGACGATCCGGAGGATATATCTTCATATGGTGGTAGTTTTGTTTATTTGGTGGGTGATGGGGGCACCGGAGACCACCGCGACCTACCTCCCGGCAAGGTTCGAAGTTCGTCCGACCACTTGACGAGAAGTGGATGGTACGACCTTGTCCAGAGCGGGGCCTCGAGGGTCGGGATGCATAGACTCTGGTTGTGGCCGAGTAGTTGGGCCCGAAGATTTATATCGCTGTCTAAAGACAGGCTTGGGCGCCTTATCTCGGCTTCGGTCAGACATTTTGGTTCTGGCTAGCTCTTACAAGGACTACTTCTCAATACAGGAGAATACACCACTATGTAATAAATACCTTTAATAATAATAATAATAATAAATAATTTATTAAGGTTCAACAGAAACAGCCTTACAATATATGAGGAAGAAGAGGAAAAGTTTTTTTTTTGTTCTTTAGTTAGGTAGTAGGCTGAACACGAATGCCACGCCAACCACTGCATTAGGCAAGACTGTGTCGCAGATGGTGGCGAGTGTGCGCGTGATGGTAATATGATTATTATATAATGTTAAATATATCAGAGTTAAAAATAAAACATAGTTAAATTAAGAAAATTGGAGTGACTATTGTTTAGTATTTATATAATTATTTAGAAAATATGTGTGATTAGTGTTTACACACTAATGCAAGTACAGCTATTAATTGAATTTTATCGTGGAGTACCTACACAGTTATTATAGTTATTAATACCAGTATATTACTATAGTTTTAATAATTATGATACTGTATTGAGGGTCGCCTCACACTCCTCATAGTCGAGAGATAGAAGCCAGACTTTTGTTATCTTTTTTAGTTTATAGTTGGTGAGGTTAATCTAAGTGAAATTGATGTAGGAAGAAGAATTATATTAGAAACTGTATATTAATATATGATCAAAACGATTACAAGCTAATATAGTATGATTTGGATCCCCTAAATCTAATTCAAATTCACATAAAGTCGTAGTCATAATATGAATTTTATTATGGTGAAATGCAAGCAATTATGATTAAATCTTAAATGTGATATTATTGATGATTTGCGTCTATTAAAGTTTAATTTTGAAAACCATGGTTTAAGTGGAATGGTTGGTTGAATTTTAAAATAATAACCACCTCGACTTTTTGCACTTTTGATCCAATGTCGAGTCCAGCTTTTTTGAAGAAAACAATTTAGCTAAATTAATTAAGTCAAAAAAATTTTTTTTTTAATCTTCATTAAACCTTGGCAGCTTCATCTGCAATTTTATTCCCTAAAATTTGTGAATGTCCAGGAATCCATGCCAAAACTATTATTTATTTTGAATTTATATAGCAAATCTTTTAATTTAAATAATAAATATTTTTTACAGTATTTAAATGGGTTAGAGGCAAATAAATCAAGCAAGACTGCTTTTAGAATCAGTAAATATTATTTAATAATTACAATTTTCAACTCTAAGTTATTCAACACTTCAATAAACTGAAAAAGTGCAATTGGAACTAAAAGATTGTGAAGAAAATACAAGCCATTTCTACCATATGGTGCAATAAGAGTAGTGAGATTTTGGTCATGCATGACTCATGACAAATTATATAAATAATTCCCTCTTTGTCATTATTGTTGCATCCCCGAAGAAATATGATGAGCGTTGAAATCTCCAATAATTATAAACTTAGATGTGGTTATTTTTGATTAACAATTTGTTAAATAGTTAATATTAAATTTTTCATTTGGTGAATTTCCAATAATATATTTTTGAATCTGTATACATAATAATATATTTTGGAAGTTATAATCAAAATCGGTGTTTATGATTTCAGTGTTTACGTGTTAGCGCCTTTCCCGCTAGAATTGGTGGATTTTTGATCTTCTCGCGGAAAACTGGGTGAAGGCTTTAGCGGGAAAAAAATATTTAGCGGTTTCTGTCGGATTTTTCCACTTAACTTTGAATACAATCTTCCACAAGGAAGATTGAAATTCATAAGTTTCTAAGCAAAACTAGCAATTTTAGTTACGTTAATTTCCACCTATTTTAAATTCGTAGGCTGGTATTACTGAGACGGAATAGATTGCTCGGGACTTCCCCCATTATTAGATAAGATTGTCAAAGTGCTTCAAGGATGGAATTTGGAACATGGAGGTGTCATTGAAAAAAAGTGGTGCGGGAGAGGCATTATATGTACCTATAAATTAGTATAATAAAAATAAACTGGTCGTGTAACATATGGGAAAAAGTTTAGCGGATTATTTTTCAATATTTTTTTTATCTGGAAGAATTTTCAGATAATTAGTGCCTTTCAAATTTATAGTATAATTTTATAGGAAACATTATTATTCATAGCTATGGCAACACCGCCGTGTAGTGTGTGAGAGTCAGCTGGTGGTCAAAATTTAATAAAAAAAAAATAAAAATAAAATGTGTGAGAGTCTTTTCGTTTAATTCACCCTCCCCTTACACCCCAAAAGAGGTTATAACAACCTATTTTAGGGTGTAAGGGGAGGGTGAAAAACATCATAAAGTCCTTCCTACTGTCAACCTCACCTGCGGCCACATTCTGTTTCTTATAACGTGATCGTTAGATTGTCAAAATAACGAATTCCGCTATTAGCGCGCTCTCCTCCAATCAGAGTAGTTGTTTAACCTTCGCTGATTGGGAGGAGAGAGCGCTAATAACGGAATTCGTTATTTTGACAATCTAACGATCACGTTATAAGAAACAGAATGTGGCCGCTGGGGCCTTACCAAAGAGCCAATCGATAATCGAATCGAAATACCCATCGAAAGCCAAATGTATGGGATTTGACGTTTCTCTTCGATCAGGCTCTACCCATAGAGTAAAATTCCTATACATTTTTATCGATCGATGCGGCGATTCGATTAGCGATCGTATTTTTGGTCAGGCCCCTGCTCGTGGTTCACCCTGCTGGAAACAGACGAGGCTCTGTGACCGAATATTGGCGGTGTAACCATTCAATATTTAGCGGTGGCAGGTTTTTCACCGCCTGGGTAGCTACCACCATCCATGTAAAGCCCGTCAAGCGAGCTTTATCGTATTTCGGAGTCAATCGGTGGACAATCAGCCTGTGGTAAATTGCTTGCGCGGGCAGAGGGCCAAAGGTTGAATATCCTGCGTACTTGGAAGGGATTGTATCGACATGTTGGACAGGGATACCCGTAGAAACATTGTTTCTGCTGGCCTCCGGCTGCCCAGTATAGGGGCCCGCTCTAGGTTAACCGCCACGAGAGGGGCTGCTCCATCATGTGGCGCATAATTTTGGAGTGGTTTGTCGTGCCGGTTGGTGACCGGATGAGATCCCAACAACCACTTATGGGATGGTACGGAATTAAATTTCTGTCGCTCCTCGTTACCACTGCTGCAGAATCATGATGGATCACTGTTTTTGATTGCAAAAGAGAAAGCACAACTTCTATCAAAATCTTTGAATCGAATCCCCGAATCGATGATGAAGGCATCCACCTACTACTATTATAACCGACTGTGGCTTCACAGTGCCTAATGCTCGCATTAGGCAATCCGATGTGCGCGAGGCTCTCCATTCACTTGACATTCGGAAGGCCAGTGGTCTTGATATTCCTGCAGTTGTATTAAGCAACTGTTATCTTGAGTTGTCTCCCGCCCTCAATCGACTTTACCGCTGCAAAGTCCCTTTTAAGATGGAAAAACAATAAATAAATGATATTACATCACTTGTATAACAATTATGATATAGAATGATAAATTAAAAAGTTGCTTAGGTTGCTGTAAATGTAGGTACATCTTGATTGAAAAAAATCCTGTATATATTTATATGATGATATTTGTATACATTTAAAACAAGATGCATCCCGTGGTTGTACAAATTTATTTAAAATAGTTTTATTTTATTTTAAACAGTTTGCGTTGACCTCAATCTTGCCTGTTGGAAAGCAACAATGAGTTCGAAAATATAGCATTTTTACTCTGTAAAAAGGAAACTATTGCAGTAATCGCTCAAAAACCGGTAAACCCACATACTAAAACCGAAACATGACAAGGTCACTTGACGATTTATTCATCTGTATGGAAGGTGGTAACGAGACCTGACGGTTGGCCTAGTGAAATTATAGAGGCCCACCGCTAGCAACCCACCTAATAAAAAATACAACCCATGTTATTCTTTGCTTATGTAGTTTTCTATATGAAAGCTTTATTATCCGCTATTAACATGGTCTATATTTTATTTTAATTTAAATTAAATGGTGAGTCACAGCTGGTTTATTATAGGTTATTATGGGCCTTCTATTTATTTTAAAATTTTGTTCACATAGGAGTTACCAGCTTATTTTGGGAAGATCAACATTCATTTACACCAACCAATGGTTAAATGGTATTTTGATGAGGTGACAAATGCTCTTCAGACAAATGCAAGCCTTTGGATAAATATCCCACAGACATCAGGAGAAAAGGAGAGCAGCCGAAAGGAAACAAACTGTTATTTGAATGAATTATATTCTAAAAAATGGTTATTATCATTTATAATACAATAACTATAGAATATACTACGCCTATATAATAATATCTACCAAGGTTATATAAAAAAAATTAAAAAAATACAGAATAGGGTATTTGACTCCTTTTAGAAACCCGTTTTATATGATTCTCTATTACATAATAAGCACACTATATTGATATTTCCGGGATGTCTACTCTATTATTAATAAAAAATAATGTTAAAGTTTGAATTTCCACAATGGCGCTAAAAACGCTGTTTTGCAGTCTATGTCATGTGTGACGACACACGCAAGTAAACAAACAAGCACAGATTAAATAATCTTCTATGTATTATTATACTCTATTCTATTGCATCCACATGATTTATGATCTGTGTATTGTTTTGTTTACTTGCGAGTGACGTTACCAGACATCAACCAATCAAAGATGTTTTTGTTATAAATAAAATTGTAAAAATTATTTAATTTTATTTCGTGTAATCTACAAAAGATATACATAATTTAGTTTAAAATAAAGTGAAATATGATTTTTTACGCCATTGTCTGATAGGATGACCACAATTTATAGTATATTTTTAATGTAGTCAAATAGCCTATTCAGAATTTTCATAAACTTGTTTAAATAGTTTTCAAGCTACAGATGTTGACACAAGACATTCAAAACATATCATGCAGCATCTTAAGTCAATTAAAGTTAACATACGAGTATGATTGGTTTTTATATAATTTTGTTTAATAAATCTTAATTTAAATCAAGACTTAATTAGGTATTTATTTGACTCAAGTTGCGGAAGTATGTCTAAAGATAGGTAAACTAAAAAAAATTGAATTGATAGTCAATAGGTATTACATTGAGTAGTTATATAAGTAGGTTTATTAGGTTTTAGTTTATAATGAAATAGACATTGGTTAATCTAACACTCATAAACTACTATTATGTTGTACATATTTGCCAAACTACGAGTATATAAACCTATTGGATAGATGTTAGCAGTAAATATGTCTTAAATTTCTATAGAATATGTATATTTTGATAAGTAATAATTTTAAGATTATTAATTAAAATAGCAATATACAAACTTAAATAGCTAATAAAAAAAAGCTTCGTTGCTTATATAAACTTACTACTGAATATCTGAATCTATACTTTAGCCAGTTATTTAGAGTTTCTACTAAATAATATTATTTGAAGGTCAAATTAAATGCTTAAAAAACGTACCTACATTCATATTAATGGCAATAAAATAATAAGCCTACATACACTATATGGTTTGTTATTATTTATTCTCAAAGCGTAGCATATAGATCAGCTTTTAGTTCCAGATGCTTTAATTACGTAGGCTACTAGGTAAATATATTTATGGTCTAATCATAATATATTTGATATTTGATAAGTATTTAACGTCGGCGAATCCCACACGCTTGGTAAAGATTTAGTGATATATGACCCTAAAAACTAGTTAGGTATACGAATTGTATTAACTTTTAGCAAATAATATTGGATTTAGCTTTTTTAATTGTTTATAATATTTTAAAATGTTATATTTAGATTAATATGTGAGTTATTCTAGAAATAACAATAATGGGACAATGAATTTAAAGAATATTTATGAGTAACAATTTTGAATAATTTTGCAGTAAGAATTCTGTAAATGCAATGACGTTCTGCATCTGATAAACATTTATTGGGCCTTCTTCTGGCCAAATCAAGTTTGGCCCGAATACTAAAGCCAAATTGTGAATATCCATTAAATTGTATTTCGACTCATGTTGAACCTGTAACAAGACACAGGCGTTTCAGTTAAATTAACATTATATACCTATATATGCATGTGAAAAGGTTAAACAGGTGGTAAGTAATTTATTTGAGTCAAGGTTGCATATGACGACGAGTATCCAAATATATCAATATATAGTTTCCAATATATTTTTTAAGTGGAAGGAAGGCTCTATAACTTCGCTAGGCTGACCGACCGGACTTGTGTTTCGGTTTTAGTCTGTGGGTTCACCGGTTTTCCGGAGACTAGTGCATCGATTTCTTGTCGAGGGGAGTCTCCTTTCATGGTACACTTACGAAACGGGCGATTGATTTGATGATAAAGCACCGAGAATATTAAAATAC
The DNA here is from genome assembly GCA_947458855.1 of Monopis laevigella. NCBI lineage: Eukaryota > Metazoa > Arthropoda > Insecta > Lepidoptera > Tineidae > Monopis > Monopis laevigella. Next base: position 32,258,791 of record OX381576.1, on the reverse strand, counting down.
ACTCGTAATGCAAATACGCCCATGTCACCGCCCTTTCGTAAAGGCATATATTAGACGGCATAGTGGGAGTGATCAATATTGTTAAACAACAATGTATTGATCGATCCCATTCATGATCTTTGTAGGTCTGCTTAACATGAGGTAGATACAAAGTCACATGTCATTAAAAATAAAAAATACTTACTTCGTCAAGAAATTCTACCAAGAATTTTAAAACCAAATAATGTTCAGGTGTAAGGCTTTCAAGGAAAAGGGTAGTAGCACGATCAAAACGTTCATGGGTCGGCCATTCTGAAAAACACGTATTTATTAATTTTAAAAAAAAACAAGACGAAATGAGAACGTCCTTTGTTAAAAACAACATACTAAGAATGATATAAGTATACCTAATTAGAGGGAGTCCGGGAGAGCCTAAGAGTGTACTTTACTGTACATGCAAACTCGCCCAGACTCCCTTTGCTAAGCTCATTTTGTTCTGAATCTAAAAAATAGGAATCGTCTACTTGCTGTTACTTTGTGTGCGTATTTATACGTAAGTATAATTTTTTTTATTTCTTTTTAGTAGCATCCAAAAGAGCTGTTACAGTATCTATACTAGGTAGGGAGAGTGGGGTAAAGTAAACATGTTGACCATACCATGGTTACCGTATCCTGCTTCGTAGACCTATTACGTCGCACAAAGTTAAGCTAAAATTGACCCAAAAAGACGTAGTAGTGTGTCAATTTTCAATGTCACTAGGTATGTATTACGTCAAAATTGCATCATATATTGATTCAAGTTTAGCTTTGTGTGCGTTATCACGCCGCTGATCCCCTTAACAATTTTAATATGTAAAGTAGATATATAAAAAAGTTAAAAAGTAATTACCCAAGAAAGTGCTGACATCTTTAAATAATTTAAAGGAAAGGAGAGGTTCTTGCAGTTCTCTCAAAAATGTTTTCAGGAAAGACGCTGCTGCATGAGCAGCTCTAAATCTGAGCTGTGTACCATTGTTGCATTGTTCTTGCATTTCACGCATCACTTGCTTTTTCAGAGTCCGACGGAAAAGATTTTTAGTTCGGATTTCTAAAAAGAATAATTGAATAAGTATTTATTTAAATTTAAGGAGGTATCCAGATATCGTGAGCTTCGATTCCACCCGAGAAAAATATATATTAGTATGATTTAACTGTATAATTAGTTAGCCTTGGTTCATATAAAATAATAAGTAGGTATGTAAATGTATCGGTGTTGATAAGCTAAATGGCCAAAGAGCAATGTGTGTTTCATGATGTATTACTATTATTATATTTATTTACCTGTCATATCACTTAAGAAATCAATACAGTTTTCCATAATTGGAGGAATAAATCGGTTACATCTTGGGTGCTTGTATTGAATGTGCAGTAAAGAGACACCGAATTCAGTTGTATTAAGAAGTACTTTGTTATCTTTAAACACTAGAGCGGCAGCTCTTTCAGCTTTGCGGTTTAAGTCTACTAGACTGTTGTCGTATCTGAATAAATAAATGAAAAGTAAATATTAAAAAGGTTTAAAAAGCTTAGTTAATAATTAATAGGGTAAGGCAATTCATTTCTGCGCTTGACTACGGATAAGGTCTATCTTCACACTTATTCTATAATTTCACGAACATATTTATTAATAATGGTACATATTATGAACGTTCTCTAATGACATATGGTTTCTTTTCTTCTTGGCCCCAAAATTAATATAATCCTGTAGAAATATTAGAAATTAAAAGATACTATTGATAATCTTCAACCTATTGGTCCTTTACTTAGTATAATAAAGCTGTTTCTGCCAGTTTCCTACCGTAGTTCTTTAAAACTTGCTAGGTACTCAATAGATTTTACTGCGCCAATAATTCAAAGTTGATCGTATATTGAGTTTACACCGAAAAAGTGGCATGATTGTCGTCACAAGTTTGTGTAATGTTATTGTAGCAGTGTTATTGAATGATATTGATTTAAAACGACAGGGTAGAAGGTATACAATATGGCGGCCCTAAGTTTTATATTTCGAAATCAGGTCCTATCAGCTAGTTATTAAGTTATTAATCAAAATACTTTGGGCTAATATGAGGTTCTGCTGATCAATACGAACAACTTTTCCCATGGAACCATGTGCCGGAAATGAAAAAAAAAATTGCCTTCTCCATACAAACTAGTAATGTTAAAATGACCAATTTGTATGGGGAAGCCATATTTTTTTTTCATTTACGACACATGGTTTAATGGGAAAAGTTGTTCGATTTGATCAGCAGAACCTCATATTAGCTCAAAGTACATCCTTTCAAATTCACCCTGTATATATATATATATATATATATAAATTATGCAGGTAGTGTATGGTAATACTTACTCTTCCACTTTGTCAGGAACAAGAATACATCTCTTCTCAATAACATACCTAAAGTGGTAAAGATGTTGGAAGAATAAGACTTTAAAATTAAATCTTTTAGGGTTCCTTTTCTTTATGTATTCCCAATAACGTTTGATAAAGTTGTTGGGATGCACGAAGTATAAACCTTTCAGGTGTTTGACAAATTTTCTATTTAACAAGTCGTTTATAGTATGACACCAACTAAGCGGAGGACAATTATGGTTTTCCAATCCATAATTAAAAAATACGAATATGAAATCCATTTCGATGTATTCGTCAATAGCAGACATCATATACCTAAAAGATAAGTTAGATTTATTTTATATTTATTAGTTTAGTTTAAAAAAATAAATATCATCACGGGTGGCTAACGGCGCCCGAGCCTAGACGGCCTCAGAGTACCTAGCGGAGGGGTTTTAATCCCACCTCGTCGTAGCCGATGGTATGAGTCTATATACACCGAACAAGTGGCTATCTCATCGCGATGTTTGAATACTCAATAACCCATCTATAAACAGTTTCACAAGTTGGTATATTAAAACTGGGACCGACATAACGTGCTCTCCAAGGAACTTTGTTAAACAACTGTACATACATTTTTAATTAAAATCTCATTGATACACACCGGGGTTTGAACCAAGGACCTAAGTTTAGTTTTTAGCACATTAAATAGGCCCTTGCTGGTAAGCAGACTTATAAATTCCATGAATGGGGTCAATCAATACATTGTTATTCAACAGATTTATGTTTCCAGACACTTACAATCTGGATATCTTTAAAAAAAAGAATGAATAGGAACTTCCAGAGTATGCGAGCTCCACATTCTACCGCATCGATGCTTTCCATCAGGCAAGATTGAGGCCAAACTCAACTCTAGGCTGTCATTACTTAGATATAAAAAATAAAAAGCAGTCATCGCTCCCACTATCAATGACGGATAGATGGTGCTGTTACGAAATTAAAGGAGATAAAGACGAATTTGCATTACGACTCTACATAGTAGCCTCGCTGCTTTGTAGTCAAATCTATATTTCTATCGTTCAAGCTGAAGCGAATTTTTCATTAAGCAGTTACGCCTACATATGCGGAGGGACTATACCCTCCCCATGTGTAGGCGTAACTGCTAACTGAAATAGTCATCATCAGCAATTACCTAATAAACTTAAGTATACCGTATGTCGTTTTAGTAGATATACACTTACTTCATAAGCTTATCTGATGAACATTCAGAAGATGAAGGCATGTTACAGCATGACAAAACAATGATCCGGCGTCCATATTTGTCATCTCCAAATACCTGAATTAATTCAAGAGCATCGAGTGCAGCCCTGTTGTAAACCTAAAAAAAAAAGTTTTGTTCAATATTTTTTATTAATTTTATAGGTCTATTATTCAAATTAAATGTTATTCATTCGTTAAAATTTTTATGAATATTGAATTAAACTCGATAAAAGTCAGATAATATATTACAGGAAACTTGGGATAGTTATGCGTAGACAGAGTGTGTAAGCAAGAGGTATAAAACTTAATTATAATTCCTACAAGCCATAGGCCTATAGCATATATTATTATGAGCAGCTGACACTATGCCTAATCCGAAACTGTTCAAGGTTACGTAAGCCAGTGACAACTAATTAAATAATGATGTGTTTCTAAAATTATGTAGGTACCTACCTTTTTCTTTGGCTTTAGGGGTGGGGCCAAAGGGACCACCCATTTAAAATCATCTTTAGAGATATCTTCGATTTTTCTTTTTCTTGAAAGTGGGCATGGTTTGTCATACTTTCGGAGTTCATTTGTTATTACTTTCTCTACAAATAAACGATAAAAACTATGGAGTTATTATGACTACTACATATTTGTTTTAAGTATTTTATTGAAAAAGACAAGAATATATACCTATACCTAATATATGAGGAGAGAATTCAAACAAAGGTCACAAAGAAATCGATGAAAATGGGAAGAATAGAAATACAGTGTGTTAGTAAAAAAAATATTACAGCAAAAGGATTTTTAGAAAGGTAATTTTAAGGTCGTTTCTTCCATTTATCAAACAAAAAATAACTTTAAGATGTTACACCTTGAGCTGCCTGTCGTAGCGCATATCATCAGACTAATTCCGACCGCTCTGGCTGTTAAATAGAGAAAATGTTTTATATGGAGATAACGGTCAAGGAGTGGGTCCGGCGCTCAGGAACTAGGAACCAGGAATGCTGTGTGCGCTGTGCGAGGCCTTACCTAACCGCTGCATGTGATTACAATGCACTCAAATGCACAAACTGCAAGCGCAGGCACCTGACCAATCACTGGCATTGCCCAATTTACCGTCGGGAGGCCAGAATTAGGGGTATCGAAAATCCACCTCCAAACCCAAAGAGAAACCCCCAGTCCAACCAACCACTTCCTCAAGCCCCGACTTTTACAGAGCTATACTAACTTAATGGCTCCGGGCCGCAATACTACTATCCAACCGCCTAAAACAAGGAAAAACCCTGTTCTAGGTTCGACTTCCCTCACCTACCAACAAAACCAGAGCTCCTAGTCCAGCCGCCCAAAAAAAGGGGACAACCTCCGTGGACTAGTGGTTGCGCTTTTGGCATTGCAGGTCGTGGGTTCGATTCCCACCCATGGCAAAACAATATTATATTAAGTAGTACGTTTTTTTTGTACAGTTTGTCATGGTCTGGGTGTTTATAAAATATAATATAAAAGCCTAGAGCTTAGTTTGTGACCAGAGCAATATGTGTAATTTGTCCTACATATTAAAAATATATATATAAAAAAATAACCTGACGCACAACAACCTCCTAATTTTCCCGTACACAGCCACCCAAACAAAGGGTCCAAAGACCCCACCAACCACCACCACCACACCCGAATAGAGGACCAATCACCAGCGCCTGCCCCGCGCAAACGTAAGGGTCGACAAGCGAGCCTACACCATCTGGCGACTCAAACCTCCACGCTGCGGGTTTTCAGAAGATCGAGGCTGCCGGATGTTTGAGGCGGCCATAACGATCCTTATAGAGACCCTGCAGGCCGCCAACACTGAACAATCCCCGTGTGAGACGATAATCAAAGGCCTCGCACAACTACACTTTCACCTTCGGGGGTAGTTCTTCGGATCTTATAATGGACCCCGGGGGTGTTATTGAACTATCATCAGTTTCGTCTCCTGGCCCAGCAGCAAGGCCCTCACATAATTCTCCCGGGGGAGACGAAACTCATGCCAAAAAACGAACTCCTGGTGCCGAACTACTTCGTATACAAGCGTAACGAAACCTCGGACAACCTAAAGTCAACATCGGAATACATAAAGACAATGAACTTTAAAAGATTTACGCGCTAATTATTTACGGTCTGTCGTCTTCATCGATCCGACTTTCGACGAGGCCTGGATAGAAGAACCCCTACCCTGGTAGTCGGACATCTCAACCCCAAACATCCGGCGTGGGGTTACCGACCCATCAACCCGGGTAGGGTCCTGTCTAAGGACACGGAGGACAAGGGCTATGAAGTCCTAGGACCGGATTCACCGACACACATTCCTACGTCGGTGAACTACGCGGCTGACGTCCTTGATATAGTAGTCGCCCAGGCCATCAGATTCCCAGTCCACGTCGAGGTCTTGTATGACATGGACTCACAACACCTCCTACTGCTTGTGGTGCTGGGCACACAAGTTGACGTCAGCGCCGCAAAGGGGCGATTTAAAACAGACTGGGACCAGTAAAACGATATACTCAACGGCTTTTATCTTGCTGGTCCCATAAACTCGCCGGACGATGTAGAAGCGACGGCAACCCGCTTCACGGAGTCCTTAGTGCATGCTAAGGAGGCGGCAATACATGAGCTGGCTCCGCATACTAGCCTAAAGCGTGAAACCCACACCACCTGCGACTTAAGCTAAAGCTTAAAAGGCGTCTCGAGAGGCGCTGGACGAACTTTCGAGACCCAAGCACCAAACGCGAGCTCAACCGCGTCAAGGAAGAGCTTGCGGCGGAGATGGCAGCATTTTAGGGGGAGGATTACATGGACTCCGTTGGTGACGACAGTACCTTAGGGGCTTGTACCGTCTCACCAGGAGACTAACCCGAGTGCCCGAAGCAGTTCTGTTGCTCGACGACGCGGAAAACCGCCACTACGCCTCCCAAGACAGAGCCGATATACTTGGCAGGCATCTGGAGGGGCAATTTAAACCTTTCCCCGTCGTCGAACAGGCGTTCAAAGGGCATCCTTTAGATTAGTATGCACTAATAATAAACAAAATTATAATAATTGAAAAATAATTATAAAAAAAGGTTAAAGTTATTATTATTTTTGACCTGAGTAATAATAGTAATAAAAAAATACAAAGACCAACGGGTTGTAACCGACGGTCCATTTCATCTTATTGTATTTTTTTGTTTCTTGGTTGTAATAGGTTTAGATAAACCCTTAAAATACTGAAAAGCGATAAAATTGGCTAAAACGCCCTTAAGTTTTAAAATATCAATTAACAAAAGCGTAATATACTCGTTCTTATTTTATCGCCCCTCGTATATGTTAAGGGTAGATAGATGTACCTATAGGTAAGTTTAATCAGAGATAGGACCGCGGGGAGCGATGCGCAAATGCATTGCGCATCCGATATTGATGAGTATCACTGTGCGAGTTTTTTTAACGTATACTGTCCAGTTAACTATACAACTTTTTTAATTTGTATGGGAAATAGTAAACCATAATTTTAAGAACTTAAAATGCGAACGTTTGATTGGTGAAAATGTTAACGCAGTAGTATACTTAACCCCTAAGTAAACGTTAAAATATCACACTTTATCAAGTCATTCTTAGAAAATAAAGTGATTCTATCGGTGGATAGTTAACGGTTGTCAGTAAATAACCGTAACAACTGTTATTTTTATTATTTAATTTAGATCTAAGATCTACAGCTGTTTACAATTCTTTATAAAAAAATAATTTACTTATAAAAAAAAAGCTTTAAATTAAAAATAGTTTTAATAAAATAAACAAAGATTTTTTTTTTATGTGTGTGTGTGGTGTATGCTAATAGTGTGTATGATGTTTGTAGTAAAACACATTTACATACATAGGTATAGTATATAATCATATTAGAAAATACTGGTTAAGATACCTACTTATTTCGTATATCACTTTTGTGTGTATGAGAAATTCTGTTAATAATAAAGTTCTTACTAAAATTTGCCATATAGACACTTAAATATAATATCAAATTCACTTACTTGAAGTCCCCGGTTGTTCTTCGTCATTAGCCATGTTTATATTAAATTGAATACCACACAAATAACATCAACTTTAATAATAACACATGTTTGGTTCACGTTTCTTCTACCTCACGAAATCCGGGACTTACTTACGGGATGAAAATCTATAAATCTAACGACTGCGCAAAGGAGCTTGTGCCTGAAAATGAAATACGATTTTAAACCTTAAGTCAACGTGTTATGGTTGCAGTTCTGAAAACTAAAGTAAAAAGTTGAGGTTCAATGTTGACACATTGGTCTTTTCTCAAGTATACCAATTTAAAAATTATTAGTTGGCGGGATTTGGTGTTTAAATTTAAATCAAAGGGATTTCATCATCATCTGATTTAATCATCGTGCAATGGATTTGGGGTTTGTGTTATTTTTCCTCCTAACGCCACTAAATATTGTTTTCTATTAGCTTATTATTTAGGCAGATCCAGAATTTTATGGAACATCAGGTCCCAAGATGGTTCTTTATCAAGATTTTCGGGCGAGTTTTCATCAGAGTTAGTTACTGATAATGTTGCAGCCCGAACCCCAGATACAACGGCGTAACCACTAATAGGTGTTTCTCTTCTTTCAGGGTGCGGTTACAAAACGAGCAGTTGATTTGACGACAAAGCAGCGAGTATATAATAATACTATAAATTCTTATTTATCTTGATCGCCGCTCATTTTGTAATATCAAAAACAAGCCAGCATAGTGGGAGCGATCAAAATAGTTCAACAAAAATGTATTGATCGACCTCACCGATCGTTTAACAAAAAAACGATCACACACTTACGTACGACAGAAGGAAAACATGGGAAGTTTACACACAGACCTATTTTCCTATTCAGTTTTTTGCGACGATCTTAGAATTAAGACACCTACTGCTTATAGAGATTATGTGGGTAGGTAGGTTGCCTTATAATACTTTGCCCCGACCTATATAATAACCCCGCAGATATAGCGGGGTTATATAATAATAACCCCGCTATATCTGCGGGGTTATTATATAGGTCGGGGCAAAGTATTTTGCATGTTTGAAATTGTGATAAAACCTCTTTGTTGTAGTGATTATATCTGGTTGATTTTGATACCATTATTAAGGTGACATTTTGGAGAATAAAAAAAAAGGTAACAACAGTTTCTCGTAATTTTGCAATTGTTCTTCTGTCCGCCGAAATTAATTAATCTAACTAAATTTTTGATCAGAAGTCCCAAAAATTCTACAGCAACGGGATGTCTCATGACCAATAAGTTATCAAACAAAATGGCACATATACAGAGTGGATTTTTGAAACGGGACAGTAAGGGCAGCGTACCTTAACCGTTACAGTTATAAGAAACGTTCCTAGAAGACCATTCATAAATTTTATAGTTCAGATAGGCTGAACTGCATTTTTCATCCAGTCTTCTTTATAGCGGATTATAAAGGATCATAACAAAAGGGTTAAGGTACCTTATTGAACCCTCCGAAAATCCATGCTATATATTATAAATTTGAAAAAAAATATCTTGAATTTGTAAAATACAAAGAAACTTTTTCCCCAACCTAATATTATAGACTACTCACCACAATCTTTCCCCTTAATTATCAGTAAGTTACAGCATAGAATAACGGAGATATAATGGGTCTTAAAATAAAACCCGAATAATTTTATGGTTAATATATTTATTACTTATTCTAATATTTACGTCATATTGGACAACTCGTCTAATGGGTCAGGATAAGTAAAAATATGAAAAGGCTGGATGATTATATACCGGTGGTCCAAAACTTATAATAAAATTTAAATAAGTTCAGTGCGGTAAATGAAAGTCATTTAACGCCTAAATAATTCTAATTATTTACATAATAGGTAGGTTATCTCAACAATATTAATTTCGAGAGTTTCTTTTATAATAACTATATGAGCCTGAGCCTCAACATATTCCGGCCCGTTAAAGGGTTTGCTTTTCTTCTTCTTCAGTCTTCTCCGTGAATGCTTGGTGGCTGTAGTTCAGTCATCAGTTGATTGCGGAGACAATGACCTGTAGAAGGAAAGTAGGCCATTAAGAGACGCTGGTAAGGACTGCAAAAAAGCTAGTGGTTGCGCTTTTGGTGTTATATCCGGAGTTCGTGGGTTCAATTCCTAATGACAAAAAATATTAGTACGTTTTTCTGTACAGTTTGTAATGGTCTGGGTGTTTATAAAATATAATATGTATTCATATCATTATTTATAGTATACATAGTACAAGCCTAGAGCCATAGGCGTATATAGTGGGAGGCCGGGTGGGCCGTGCCCTCCCCTGGAAAATAGCCCTAGATACGCCAATGCCTAAAGCCTAGTTTGTGAAAAGAGGAATTATGTTCTTAATATTTTTGTAACTATTAGTATTACAACTGTTTGAGGTTTACTGGTGCCAATGAAAACAATAAAATGTTTCATTTACAGAGGCAAATCAAACTAAAATACAAACCTTTTCAAATGAACTTCTATAATTAAATTATTAATTTAGCTGGTGTGCGTACTTGCAAAACTGGGTATAATTTATGATCCAACATAGATTAAAGAAAGTTTAAAATTATGAGGTTGACAAATCAGAGCTCTTTTGAGGGACCCCGGCTATTGTAATATTTTTAATACTCCACCCAAACGTATTTTGTAATTAGTATTTCAAATAATTTTGTTAGAAAATACATTCTAAAAAATATTTTTTAGAGCAAATGCATAGTTTGTCATTCTTGCTGCACAATAATAATAAAAATAAATACGAGGTTGGTAAATGTCTTTATGTACCTTTATGGAATAAGACATAAAGCCATATCCACTTTATAAATTACGATAGTTGCCAGAACCTTTCTCATTAAAAGAAAAACACAGAAATCCAGACACTTGTATAAAATTATAACCATTATTTTCAATACAAAGCTGTATTTTCTTTTTCTTACTTTTATTTGAAAACATATGAAAACATATTGTGTTGTTACTTTCAATGAGCATAAGCATTATTTTAATATTTTTTTTTTTAATAAATATATATTAAAAATGAGTAGGTACTTTCCTCTTAAGTTTGCCACTTGATATTACTTACCAGATTTGATTCCTATAAGCGACACTTATTTTCGATTCCCAACTAGGAGAATAAATTGTTTCAAAAATCTAATGATGCAGTTTAAGTTTTTATCAAAGTCGGGTCCGAGACTCCGTTGAGAGTTTTTCACTATCCCCTGTAGTATGTCCTTTAAGATAAACTTGAAAAATTCACCCTGTAGACTAGGTGTATTTTATATCACTTTTAGAACAGTATTGTTTTATTTAAAAAAAAACCTAAAATAAATTATTATATGAACAAACGACAGCATCCGTAGTGGTTGCGCCTTTGGCGTTGTATCCGGAGATCGTGGGTTCGATTAGCACCCATGGCAAAAAACATTAGTACGTTTTTTCTGTACAGTTTGTCATGGTAGTGAGTTTAGTATGAAAGTTAACGTGATTTGTAGATCTTTTTTTGTACTTTAAGTTAATTATTTTATGTTTTTGTATAGGCGACACTAAAAGGAAAATATACGTGTTTCATTATTTTTATAATAGAACACAGTATTGTGTTTTAAAAAAAATGGCGGACCACGATCCGGTTGCGGATTGCTATTTTGTGGACCTTAAGCAAATTGCACAATTTCTGATATAATATATTGTAACATGTTGTACTTATTTTCGGGAGTAAAAAAGCTGTTCTCCAGATGGAAATGATTGATATTTAAGAAAACACCGTTTTAAAACACAAAAATATGGAAGAAGTCAAACTTTATTTTTAATACTTCCCCTTATGCGAATATGTATATAAACTAATACATATACGTGTATAACATAAAATAAAGTTAGATAATAAATAGCCAAGCACGTAATACACAGCCTCGGTACTAGAGCATGCTATAATAATTTGTTGTTTTCGCGATTCCCAATTAATAAAAGAGTTACCAAATTTGCTTACCAGACAGTCACATTGATAGCGTTGTAACCAAAGCATCTAAGGCACTGGGCTTTGTTATAAGAATTCCTTCAAATTTTAAAAACGTCAATACCCTCAAAAATCTATATTGTTCGTATGTTCGTAGCTTCTTGGAGTACGCATCACAAATATGGAATCCCAGATATATAAGGTACACAGAACACGTGTAGAAAATATTCAAAAAAGATTCTTGCGCTATTTATGTTTTAGAACTGGTCAAAGGAACTTAACTTATGAGCAAAAGTGTATTAAACATCACTTTCTGCTCTTGGCAATTAGGCGAAATATTGCAGATGTAACCTACCTTCTTGATATATTCCGCGGTAAAGTAGATTTCCCTGAATTGATTAGTCAATTAAACTTAAGGACCTCGGGCTTAAGAACTAGGAGTTCTACCATCTTCCATCTGCCTATTGCTTATACAAATTTTAGGCAAAATGCATATATTTGGAGGACGTGCAGTTTATTTAATAGTAATTGTTCTGACTTAGACCTATTCTATACAAAGCCGTCTTTTGTGCGCAAAACCCTAGCCAGATCATTATGTGAGAGAATTTAGTTTTAGGTATAATTGGTAATTTTGTTGCACTTCTTTATTGTTATTTTCTTTGTATTTTGTTTTTGTTTATTTTTTGTTTGGTATAAGACTATTATTATGCATCACATTACATTTATATGTGTAAACTTATTAATGGCCTTATATTAAAATACTATAACTATAAATTTGTTAGCCGTAAGTTGACCTGAAATGTAATAAATAAATAGTTTTTTTTATAATGACCAACAAATTGATCACCATACACCGTTTTCTGGCAAAATTCCAGGTAGTAAAAACATGATTAAATTGGTTAAAAGGTTATATGTAATATTCCAGAATAAATTCTGTTTGTTTTATAATAGGTAACTATAGACAAATATTGGTCAATGGGAAAATGGTAAAATAAAACATTCACTCACCTTTACCTCTAGAGAACCAACTTCAATCTAAATAAAATTTGTTTGAAAACTTCTTTAGAAAACATGTTGTAAACTGTTATTAAAATTTAATTTAATACAAATAAAAACTTCTTAGTCTTTTATACATAGAGTTATTATCACAGTTTATATTAATATACCTGAACTATTAAGGGAATTCCATTTATCGGTTTCATGATTGTTTGTAAACAAAACAAACAGGCACCTAACCTATTGTATTTTACCTCCAGTTTATATGTCTGGGTAATGAAAAGTGTTTGATTTCGGCCTTTTCTAATCAATTTAAAAGTATTTACAGTTTATAAAGGAAATTACTTTAATTTACCAAAAAATATACAATAATGTTAAAAAATATTAAAAATACAGCCACATAATCTTTAACACAGATTATATAGTAATTTATACTACGTACCGTGATCTGTAGGTTCGTTCTATTATATGATGATTTTTCTAAAACTCAATTAAATATTATACATTGAATGTTATTCATTAGATCAATTTATAATATTGTAATAAAACAAGCAATGTACTACGTTTGACGGCATATTGGCAAAAGTATTGCATAATGGAACGCTCAGACTACTGCACTAAAGAAAGATAGAAAATTACAATAGGCAAGCCGCATGAGATAGCAATATAGAAAATGATACCCTTAAAAAATCATATCTCCCATTTTTACTATACTAAAATGACTTAAAACTTTAATAACCAATATGATTTGTATGAATAAGGCCTAACTTTAGAACTAATATGTTATTACTGATATCTGAAATAAATAAAGTGCGTTAGATGTGTTTCTTATTAGGTAAAATATATAAATTAGAGCTATAAAATGTTATTGCCAATATATTTCGCATCTCTTTTGAGCAGCGTCATCCGTCAGTGACTGACTTTTATTCAAGGAACATAGTACTCTTTATAATATAGAACTTTATTACTGTCAAATGTTACTGTCACTGCCACCTATTTCTTGTTGAATAAGGCCTTGTTTTCTAATTTCTACTTATTATTACAATTATCTTGTAACAAACAATATTACAGCCACTATTATATGTAATAGCAGCTATGAGCACATTAAATCGAAACGATAACGTTACCAATAGCTAAATACCGCGCCTGTAAAAGACTGACAAAATTATTGGCAAAAAAAGGCGTTATGGTTTAGTTATTTTTTTACTAAAATAATAAATATGTGTTTAGCAAAACTCAATAAACGTTTTTAGTTTGGAGTGATTTTAACTTATTGTTGAATGTTTATTTTATGTGAAAATGAAAAATAAAAGTGCAATTAAAGTAGAACCCTAAAAAGATGACAAAAATCCTCTAATAACGTCGACTAATAATATATTTTAAGAAGAACACTTCCATCATTTTTTTTTTCCCCTAAGTGTAGGTGTACCTCTAAAAATTTATCTAGTCGACGTTATTCTTAAAATATATATTTCCCTAAGTGTAGATTTACCTCTAAAAACTTTACCTAGTCGACGTTATTAGAGGATTTTTGTCATCCACTACACTGCTGGTGGCAAAGCTAGCATCCATCGACAAAGTTGCCAAATCTGACGGTAATTTATAATATATGCGGCTAGGGACTCATGCAGCCACCCTACTGTAAGTGACAGAGAAAGCTCCCTCAGAGCAATCTGTATCTGCCACTCAAAAAATAAATAAGACAATGAATTCGTGCAGGTATTTAAGATAAAAGCATTTTTAATTTATTAACTTATTATTATTATCTTAAATTAATGGCCTCTACGCGTGCGTGTAATTTTGCCAATGTCTAGTTGCGGGTAGATAAAAAGAAACGAGTGAAAATGGAATAATAGGATGGAAAGGACTAGGTTAGAATTAGGAATAGCCACATAACTGTATACAAACAGACGGTATAGTGATGCCAGAGTCATTTGTAGAGGAAGAAAAACCAACGATAAAATGGGTACCTCCATTTTATTGATTTTATCGGGATAACACAAACACTGAGACACTTCGGATATGATGATCTTAAGTGTGAGAAATGTATTTCTCACACTTAAGATCACAACGGAATGCTTATTTTACAAAATTAGTACATTTTTGCACAATTATCCTATAAACTTAACTATGAAAAATATAATAGACACAGACCTCTACAGTCTTCGGGCTACCCTCAAGGAATCCCAATTTATAAACATATGGTACGTTCGAGTACTGCTTAAAAGACTTACAAAGCTAGCTTAGAATTATTTATTTGACAGGTGTTTTTTAGTACTTCGCTTTGCTTTGGATATTTGGTGACCTCACAGAAAATAAACAAATTACATCATCGAATTCGCTGCGAACTTTTGGAAAATTTGAGTAGTGCACATCAAAGAAAATTGTCTGTGGTCGCAATTGTGTCAAATTTTACTTTTTTTTGTTTATTTTTATTGTTCCCCATTTCACTTCAGTTTCTGAGCTCTATTTTGAATTCTCTTATGAATTTTATTTATGCAGATAAAACTGGCCAAGTACTTCAACGCTGCGACTGCTTTGCTTCCTTTTGTGTACTTTGACGGCTGATTCGATTGGCTTAAACCATAAGCGCTTTAAGTGAAAAACTGTAGTAAACAAACACAGTGTTCATACAATACAAACTATCGAAATTGCGCTAAAATCGAATTTCTCCTCTGCACTGGTGCAAATTGGTTTTAGTCGAATAATAATATACGCGTTTATTTTTATATTAAATTTGGACCGATAGGTATAGGTATTTGGACTGACAGCAGTAATATAATGGAATATAAAAGCATCTTGAACCGGTGTTTATAGTGTATACAAAATGCATATTTAACGTAAGGGCAAATTGGGCCGCCCGGCTCCCTCTATCATCGGTCTGACATTAGAACTTTTCACCAAAGTCGATCCATCTCCTAATGAAGTTTCACCTGGTTATTATAATTTATTAAAACCAAACTTATTATTATTCGTTGTAGGATACAATGTTTTGGACTCGGGTATGTATAACGCTCTAGAAAAAAAAGCATTTTTCATTAAGAGTGATAATTTTATGTGGGTATATTTTACGGGTAAATACATTTACATGGTAACATTGTTACTGTGCGCGTCCATGTCAAGATCGGCAGCAGACTTCTCTCGGTGGCTACGGCAGAACGGTAGAATGTTTCGTGAAGCGAAGAAGTAGTGTACAAGCGAAATATAAAGTGCATAACTTTAATTTACTATAACAAACTTGTTCTTACTTTTAAATAATGTTTATAAGTGATTAAGACCTAAGTGATTAAAAGTGTTATTGTGTTGTTAATGCACCTGAACTGATTGCATACGTGCAATGGAGAGTTACGATTGTGTTCTTTATGTACTATAAACTTAAAGCTTCAAGACTTTTTCTGAATAACATCGAATATTTTTACCATAATTTAAGCAATAAAAGAATGCATTTGAAATGAAGGCATTACTGATAATAGTGGCAGCTGTGAGTGTGAATGCTTTGAGTGTTTTTGGTGAACAAGTTTTGCTGTTGGATACAACTGGAGAGGCAACTCTTGGCTGGACACGCTTTCCCTATGGGCCACAGGCAAGCACCCCTGGCTGGCTTGAAGAATCCTACACTAATTTCGAGAAACAAATAAATTGGCGATCGTATGTCGTATGCGATGTCGCTCACCACAATGTAAATAACTGGCTGTGGACACCATTCATTGAAAGACGAAATGCTAACCGAATTTATATTGAAATAAAGTTTACCATTAGAGATTGTTCATTATTCCCTGGAAATGCTTTAAGCTGTAAAGAGACATTCAGTTTACTTTATTATGAATTCGACGTGGCGACGCGAGAACAACCGCCTTGGGAACCAGAAAGCTACAAATTGGTCGGCAGAATTGCTGCAGGTGAGGGCAGATTTAATACTAACGCTGAAGTTGATATAAATACTGAAGTAAAGAGCATAGCGGTTACCAAAAGGGGTGTCTACTTTGCTTTTCGAGATCAAGGGGCTTGCATTTCAATTCTTGCAGTAAAAGTGTACTATATCACATGTCCAGAGATAACAATTAATTTTGCTAGATTTCTGGCTACACCAACAGGTAGAGAAGTAACTGTAATTGAACAAGCTAATGGAACCTGTGTAGAAAATGCAGAAATAGCTACAGGAGAAAGTGCACCTGTGTATTTATGTAAAGGTGATGGTAAGTGGACCTTACCCAGTGGTTCTTGTAAATGTCGAGCTGGTTATGAACCTGATATTCAAAATCAAGTTTGTAATGAGTGTGTTCCAGGCAAATTCAAGCCTCAGACAGGAGATGACACTTGTATTCCTTGTCCAGATTATTCCGAGTCCAAAGACTATGCTTCTGCAGTATGTAAATGTGTACCCGGTTTTTATAGAGCTAAAACCGATCCCAAAACGGCTTCTTGCACACAACCACCATCAGCTCCTGATAATTTAACTGTAACTTTTGCTGACCAATTTTCTATTGCCTTAGCTTGGCAACCTCCACACAAAACTGGTGGTCGTCAAGATGTCACATATAGAATAAACTGTATCAACTGCAGCCCTAATGTTGAATATAGACCATCTTCAAGCGGATTAAACAATACAAAAGTAACTGTCTCCAGTCTTGATCCTGTTACTGAATATAAATTTCAAGTATTTGCTGAAAATGGTGTGACAGAACTTACAGGTGAACCTCCTAAGAAAGTAGAAATAACTGCAGTAACAGAAGGCTCTGAAATTAATGTTGTTACAAAATTAAGAGTACTCAACACAGAGAATGATAAAATATTTTTAGCATGGAACCCTCCACCAATTGATTTGACAGACCCAGATGATACAATTGAAGGTTATGAAGTTAAATATTTCCAAAGAGATAATATAGAGAAAGGTTTCAATGCTACACTTAAATCTACAAATGAACCTTATGTAACACTTATAGGTTTAAAGAAAGATACAGAATATGGAATAAGGGTTCGAGCAAAAATGAAGCGGAGTTGGGGTGAATTTAGCAGTGTCATATACTCTAGAACTACGGCTACAACAGACTCTTCCTTTTCAACAGAAGAAGAAGGAGCACAAGTACGGATTGTAGCAGGGGTCATGGTGGCTGTTGTGGTAGTATCTGTTATTGCTATTATTGCCACAGTATTGTTTTTACGATCAAGAAATGATAATGAATGTGACAAGAAACAACCTAATGAGTGCAATGCTTTAAATTACCGAAATGGAGAAGTTTATGCAGGACCAGGACAACCAACAAAAACTGGAAGTAATGCTACAACTCCCCTATTTGCTGGTACTGGATCTAGAACCTACATAGATCCCCACACATATGAAGATCCCAATCAAGCAGTCAGAGAATTTGCTCGTGAAATAGATGCATCTTGTATTACTATTGAAGCTATTATTGGTGGGGGTGAATTTGGTGATGTGTGTCGAGGTAAATTAAAATTTCCAGGTGGTTGTGGAACTGATATTGATGTAGCAATAAAAACCCTTAAAGCTGGTTCCACAGAAAGAGCTCGTCGAGATTTTTTAGCTGAAGCTTCCATTATGGGACAGTTTGAACATCCCAATGTTATATTTCTTCAAGGAGTCGTAACAAAATGCAATCCCATAATGATAATAACTGAATTTATGGAAAATGGATCTTTAGATACTTTTTTGAGAGCAAATGATGGTAAATTTCGTGTTGTTCAATTGGTGGGCATGCTTCGAGGTATTGGAACAGGAATGCAGTATTTGTCTGAAATGAACTATATTCATCGAGATTTGGCAGCTCGTAATGTTTTAGTAAATACTCAGCTTATGTGTAAAATAGCTGACTTTGGGCTGTCACGCGAGATTGAGTCTACAGCTGATGGCGCATATACCACACGTGGCGGAAAAATTCCAGTGCGATGGACTGCCCCGGAGGCTATTGCCTTTAGGAAGTTCACATCTGCTAGTGATGTGTGGTCAATGGGCATTGTTTGCTGGGAAGTCATGAGTTTTGGTGAAAGACCCTATTGGAACTGGAGCAATCAGGATGTTATCAAGTCAATTGAAAAGGGTTATCGACTCCCGGCACCAATGGATTGCCCGGAAGCAGTATATCAGTTGATGCTAGACTGCTGGCAGAAGGAACGCACTCACCGACCTACCTTTTCGAGCATTGTTAAAACTTTAGATAAATTGATCAGATGCCCTGATACCTTACGAAAAGTTTCGCAAAATAGGTCGACAGATCCACTGGCAGGTGAGACACCTGATTTAATTCAATTTGCGAATGTGGAAGAATGGCTAGAATGTATCAAAATGACACGTTATGTTGAGAAGTTCCGTGCGGCAGGCATCACGAACATGGAGGCGGTGGTAGATCTCACAGTGCATCAGCTGGCCGGTTTGGGAGTGACACTAGTTGGCCACCAGAAGAAGATAATGAATAGTGTGCAAGACATGCGCGCCCAGATACGAGTCAGCGGGCCCTATGGTTTTCTTGTCTAGCTCTATATTTTCTTCCCTGTGAACTGGTTTGTGTGATAATTAATTTGATATTCGTGATTTATATGGAACTGTGGCATTTTGTATATTTTTTAAAGATCTATTATAGTTTAAGTATTTAGGTTATTATTATATATTTTTTTATGTACAAGATATTTAGTTATTTTTGAAATGTGTCATTGTTAAAATAATTCAATGAAAGTCGCAAAACTATTTATTGCTTACAGGCCTAAATTTTACCTAAAGTCTGATTTTGTGTATCCGTCTTAACCTTACAACGAACTATTTTTTTCAAGTAAATATATCCTGGAGTGTAGGCAGAAATATTAAATTTTATGTAATATCTAAAAGATTACATTTAATAATCCTTTAGATCAGACATACTCTAAGTTTTTTTTACGCATTTAATTTAGGTAGCGCCTGACGCCAACGTAATACATCTAAAATGTTTCTATGAATTTTAATGAGAAATTAACACCTTAATTTAATTTTAGAAGCAGGATGCTTTCTTTACATATACATAAATTCACAAATTTGTTTATTTAACTGTTTTATATGGTCATATTAGTTACTAATTTACGAAATTCAGCAGTACTTTTTAAAAATAGGTTTGACAGGGCCTATATATATTCCCTATATATATTTCGAAATTAGCAAGTAAATACCTATTCTGGGTAACCCTTTTAAGGGTTGGACCATATATTGCATTAGGTACATGGTGTACTGCAAAATATGTAACCAAATTTTCTCTCATGTCTATTATTCCTGCATAATCATATATAAGAAAATATAAAAATTAAATAAGTAATTGGCTAACGTCTGGTTTTTCGAATTTTTAAGTAGGTATTACTTAACTGACAAATACTTTAAAATGGGAAATTTTCATCAGACCTGTAAATAATATTTTTGAAAGCTGTTTATAAAATCCACTATTTTTAAGTATTTGTGTGATAAGTTATTCGAAAAACAGCGTAAGCAACCTAGAATTTAAAGCTATATTTTGGGAAATTATGAATATGGCTGCCATAGATAGATTAATTCACACAATTATCAAAAAGATATATTTAATTAAATGTGTCTATACCAATGTTATAGAAAATGACTGATGTGTATTTTTAGATATATCAATTGCAGTTTTAATATCGAGCAGCTTTAAACTTAATTACAGGAGCAAAATGTACTTATTATTTATAGCTATTTATTTGTGAAATAATAATAATTAATGCAACTAATTATTTTAGTATTACATAAAAATTTTCTACTTATTGCATTTTTGTTTACTCTAGTAGTTTTTTAGGTATTCAATTTTATGTCATCATTATAAATGACAACAGTATTAATATTAGGCCCTATTTAGGCTCATGTGAAAACTTTTTAATAAGTTATACTTTTACTATCTACTCTTTTAAATAAAATAAAGTTAGATAAATAGTCAAGTACTTTCTTTAAAATTATCAAGATTCCATGAATATTTCAGGATAGTTGTTGTGACCCTTGTGTTGTTAAAGTACTATTCAATAATGTATACTTTTTGTTTCTATACATAGTTAATTAGTATAGTAGAGTATTTAAGTACATACATGTGGTCAAATAGGGTTTATTAGAACCGCAATGTAGTATAATTCTCTATGTATACACATGGTACTACAATTTTATCATTTAACTGATGTGATGTGTAATGTAGAAATTAATTTATTTACTTAAATAGCATGTAAATAAACGCTTTTTTATTTTATATTAATTATAATTTCATCTTAAAATATATTGTTGCAACTGAACATCAATTAGTTTTTCAACAGTATTTATAGGATATTTGATTGATGTTCATTTAAGACTTCAATAAATTGTGATGTTTAAAATATTATAAAATTTAAATAATTTATACACAATATAAAAAAACAAAAAATCAGCAGTCATTAATATTCTGGTAAAAGTTTTATGACTGACAGTCATTAAAATCTTTTTGTACATACAATTTCGAAGAATTTTAAAAGTCATAGAATTTTCGACTGATAAATATATTAAGCTAAATTTTTTTTTTATAATAGACAAACAATGTATGAGTTTAATTAATATTTGGTAAACGCATTTACAGTGATTTTACAGTTGTTTACCTCTGATAGCAGATATTTTTAGTATTTCGCTAGGTTGGCCATACCTACTTATGATAACTATTAGCTCATGTTAGCAAACAACCTATAAAGTATTTCTTTCTTTCTTTCAAACCTTACAAATGGGGTAAAATGACTGTGATTGCACCAATAGTTGTACGAAACAAACGACGTTCAAAAAATTTTTTTATCATAAACCTTATAGATTCTACCATTATTAGAATAATTTATAGTGTTTTATTGTAATATTATAAGTTAACACATTGGATCATATTTGAACACTATAGTTCTTTAATTTATTTTATGTATTTGTTTTAATTTAAAGACTGCTGATAATTTTTTTTTGCTCAACTATTATTATAATATTATATTGATAAACTTGTATTGTAAACCTAAAGTCAAGTTTGTTATATATTTAAATTTATATATTAGTAATTTTATTTTATTTAGAAGGACTAACTTGCTTTGTATTTTGTGATTGATAAATAATAATGCAAGTTATAATAAAATATTACTTTTTTATTTGTTTTATTAATTATTTAATTATGACTATGATCATAACTATTTAATTAATAAAATAATAATAAATTTAATATAGTTTATTATAAATATATTATAAAAATTTGATATAACATATTACAAAAATATTTGTTCAGTTTTTATAAAGAAAAATGAAAGTAAATATTTGATATTTACCTTACAGTAATTATTAAAATCATCAGTATAGTTTTATTTATTTATACGTAATGACAAATTATATTAATAGATTAATTGTATTTAGTAACACCAAGTTTAGTATAATATTAAAAGTAATGATAAAGTGATGTTAGATATCTATAAGTGTAGTGTGCAGGAGCTTTGAGTAATATTAATAGTAATCATTCGAATATTTGTAGTGGTATAAAGTCGAATAGTAAAGTAGGCTTCATTTTTCCAAATTATTTATGTAAACAGCACGAATATGAGAGCAATGTTAGTTGTGTTTCGTATTTGTCGTCTAAAATAAAAATATTATCAATTGGTATACAACCATTTGGAACTGAGTAAAGTATTTATTTTTGCCACCTATAAATATAAAAAAGCAATTAAATTGGCAAAAAAGCTCCAATAGTATAAAATTGAAATAAATATATATTAATGTATATTAAAGACTTTCAGAAATTAGTAATAATAAAAAAATCTAAATCTTGCTGGATACAAACATCGATGGGTACGAATACGTAGTACAGTAGATACATATTAATTAAATTAGACTTGAAATTTTATATAATAGTCCTAAACTTAACCGCAGTTCACTCGCCCGATTCTAGTGGTTTTTATTAACCCCGTGCCTAACCTAAACAACTCTACTGCGGATAATAGATGTCAGTAACCATTCTCCACCAACTATTAAATGCTCTGAAAAATAACTGTGATTAATTTCAGAACTTCGTGGTAGTTGAAAAATGTGTTTAATTCCTTGTACCCGTTGGGTACGGCGGTTAATTGTAAATGTTACTGTCATATATTATCCGCATTAAACCTGGAGGTCACCTTTCAATTGAGTATATAAAACCGACATGTAAGTCGAAAGTGACAATAAGGGCCCAGCGGCCATATTCTGTTTCTTATAACGTGATCGTTAGATTATAAAAACAATTTCCGCTATTAGCGCGCTCTCCAATCAGAGTAGTTTTTTAACCTTCGCTGATTGGAAGAGAGCGCGCTAATAAGGGAAATCGTTATTTTGACAATCTAACGCCTACGTTATAAGAAATAGAATGTGGCCGCAGGATATCTATGGTAGAGTTGCACGGGGGTGGTATACGCACACAGTGACCATAGGGTAACTGACTGGTGCACTACGGTTATATACTGACCTGCTAAACGCAGATGATTATAGATTTCAATTCAATGTTTTAGACAGTTTTTATATGTTATTAAATTAAAACTTCATTAGATAATTCGATGAGATGTAAGCTTGGCTATATAACTTATAGTAATAAAATATTGATACTTCATTATTGCTTTTTTATTTCTAAGGCACCTAAATTAAAACCATGTCACCCTAACCAACGGTTTCTATAACGATGATCACATTAATCTTTGATCAAAATTAGCTAACAAGGATTTTTATTAGTAGAAATTTAAACGCGACATTACACCAATCATGTGCACCGTTAGCTAATTTTAATCATGGTTTAATTTGATCAATGATTCAAGGGGTAAATGCTTTGTTGCTATGACAATTTTCGTTTATTTTTATGACAAGGCTTTTTGTTGTATGTACAGTTATAGTTTATTTTCTCTTTAATAAAATGATACATTTTTTTTTCAAATTTACTGAAAATTTCGGGAATCAAGGAAGTGACACAACATTACTATTTAAAAATATATTTATTGCTTTTCGAGGTATTCTCCGCGAAATTAGAAACATTTTTCCATACGATGGAACCAATCATTGAAGCAACCATTCCATTCGGAAGTTGGGGTCTCCAAAATGGCCGTTTTGTAGGCGTCCACAAAGTTTCAGGTGATGAAAATCTCTGACCACGCAATTTATTCTTTATTTTAGGGAAAGTATAGAAATCATTAGGGCTTAGGTCGGGGCTGTACGGCGGACGGATGGTCTAATAATTCTATGTTTTCTTGCTCCAAAAACTCTTTTGTTCTGTGCGCGGTGTGAGAACTCGTGCGAACTGTCGTGATGGAGGATGATGCGGCGATTGCAGTTCTCTTTACGGAGTTCAGAAACGACCTGTGGCAAACAAATGCTAGCATACCATTCTGCATTAACCGTTCTTTGTCCCTCAAGAGGAATAGTCGCAACATGGCCGGTTTTGGAGACAAACGTGGCCACCATTTTTTTTGCAACACTCCGTGAACGCATAATTTTTGTTGGCTTTAACTCATTTTCGAACCTCCAAACTCGTGACGGATTTTTTGTTTTGGGTTCGTACGCGTATATCCAGGATTCGTCACCTGATACGATGTTGTATACAGCATTTGAGGATCCTGCGTGGAATCTTTCGAGAGTTCTGACGCACCAAGTAACGCGAGCCGCTTTTTGCTCTTCACAGAGCGAATGCGGTATCCATCGGGAAAACAACTTTTTTACACCTAATTTTCATTCAAGATTATTTGTATTTGACTCATGCCAATGTTTAAAGTTGCCTGAATTTCTCGGTATGTCACATGTCGATCTTCCACAATCAGCTTACGCACAGCATTAACGTTTTCTTGGGTGACTGCAATTTTTGGACGCAAACCTCTTCAGCAAACCAGCGATAAATTGTGGTTTTGGATGGGGCTTCATCACCAAATGCAGAAAGCATCCGATCAACACACTGTTTTTGTGTTAAACCACTTCGAGAGTCATAATAAATCATCGCTCTTGAATTTTCTCGAGTCAATTCCATTTTCTCAACGACTAAACAAGTTTGACAAGTCCTTGTGACAAGACCAAGAATCTTTTTTTAAATAAATAAATGGTATTCGATTTTTAAAACCAAGGAGTTTTCAATAAAAAAGATTTTAATATGACAGGAACAGTGGAAATATTCCATTCCCGATATTTTCAGTGCCGACTACGTATTATAGTTTTAGGGTAGAAAACAGTACTGGCCCGAAAGTTAAGTTAATTGCAGTTAAATCAGCATGAGCATCGAAGAGCCTCATCAGATGCTCCTCTTAATACTCGTCCAATCTTAGCTTAGTTACTGAAACATACCTACTTATTTCTGTGATTCTCGTAATTTTAGTGTATTTTATCGTATAAATGTCCGGGTATAACTTAAAAGATATAACTTGTTAAAAATATATTTTATTTAAATAAAATAAAATTATGTACCTAGTACTTATTTTAATTAAAAAAATAAATTAATAAAATTAGTACCTACAATCGGCGTCAAATAAATCGCACCTTTTAAAAAATCTACTTCAAACAACTTTAAACCTTATTTGTAGTCAATAATGACATTACCCTCATATAATTTAATTGATATAATTTAAAAGGTAACGAAAAGAAATCCTAAAATATCAATTATTTTTTATTGGAACAGTACAAAAAAAGGATAAGTTCACAAAACAATAAAAATCCTTAATTAAGCCTTAATTAAAAACAGATTAATTACACAACAAAAATATATATAATACATAAAATTGTTGTTGTTATAAATATACTAGCTGTGCTCGCGACTTCGTCCGCGTGGAATAGTTATTTTTTTATCATATAAACTTTCATCCCCTATTTTATCCCCTTGGGGGTAGAATTTATCAAAATCCTTTCTTAGCGGATGCCTACGTCATAACATCTACCTGCATGCCAAATTTCAGCCCGATCCGTCTAGTGGTTTGGGCTGTGCGTTGATATATCACTATGTCAGTCAGTCACCTTTGAGTTATATATATTTAGATTATTCTTTAATACATATTTTTTGTGTATCTTGAACCGTTTTCACGGCGCACGCAATGGAAGGCTTCAAAGATGAAATAATTTCTCCCGTTTTTTACACATTTACCACTATATCTTTGCTCCTATTGGTCGTAGCGTGATGTTATATAGCCTATAGCCTTCCTAGATAACTGGACTATTCAACACAAAAAGAATTATTCAATTCGAACCAGTAGTTTTGGAGATTAGCGCGTTCAAACAAACAAACAAACAAACAAACAAACTCTTCAGCTTTATAATATTACTAGCGGCCCGTCCCGGCTTCGCACAGGTTTGTATAACTTAGGCCTCAGAAACGATACTTTTCCCCCGTTTTTAAAACATTTTTGGTTACTGCTCCACAACTATAGGACCTAGCGTGATATTATATAGCCTATGTTACTTCTGAATAATGCAGCTTTCTAATGGTGAAAAAATTATTGCAATCGGTCCAGTAGTTTTTGAGTTTATTCATTACAAACATACAAAAATACAAATCTTTCCTCTTTATTATATTAGTATAGATTAGTATAGATATAGAAGTATAGATATAGATTTATCATTGTAATCTTTAAAGTTTTTTGTTGAAATTAAGTTATGTCAAAGACAATTTTATTCACAATGAAGTACTCTTAACCAACAACATATTTATTTGAATAAAGATTAATATTATTATGTTGATACAACTTAAACAAATTATTTCGACCAAATTAGGTACCATAAAAACGGTTTTTGTGAGTTAATCTTAAAAGATAGACATATACTATCGCGGACTGTTTTTTAGATCATTAAAAAAGCTATTATTCTTTAATACATATTTTTTGTGTATCTTGAACCGTTTTCACGGCGCACGCAACGGAAGGCTTCAAATATGAAATAATTTCTCCCGTTTTTTACACATTTACCACTATATCTTTGCTCCTATTGGTCGTAGCGTGATGTTATATAGCCTATAGCCTTCCTCGATAACTGGACTATCCAACACAAAAAGAATTATTCAATTCGAACCAGTAGTTTCGGAGATTAGCGCGTTCAAACAAACAAACAAACAAACAAACAAACTCTTCAGCTTTATAATATTAGTATAGATTAGTATAGATACATAAAGTTGCTTAAAACTAACCTAAAACCTTGTGTTACCCCCCCTGGCCCGGATGACGGCTTATGCATACATGGATCTTACCAATTTTAGGAGCTCTTCTTGAGAGATATTGGTCCATTCCTCAATAACGGCCTCTTCGAGCTCCTGGAGAGTCGTGGGAGCGGGATCATGTGACCGAACCTTGCATTTCAATTGGTCCCAGAGGAGCTCTATCTGGTTTAGATCTGGATTTCTCGCTGGCCACTGCATGGCAGAGATGCCAACCTCTTGAAGCACAATTAATGCAGTGTGAGCGCGAGCGTTATCATGCAATAATGTGAACCCCTCATCAACAAAACCGGTATATGGCATACATGCTCTTCTATGATCTCTGTGACGTACCGATGGGCAGTCAGCGACCCTTGCCCGCGAGCACCTCCAGTCCAGGAGACGCTAACAAGGTCGGTTTTGCCATCGGCCGACCCAAAACTTACAGGAACCGCCCTCGTATTCTAACGTCTCCTGGATGCAGGCTTAAGCGAAACGTCCCCCCTGTCTTCTTTACATTCTTTTGCGTCTATCGTTGCAGAAAAGGCACGCTCTCGTCTGAGAAGAGAACAGCTCTCCATTGGTCAAGCGTCCAATTGATGCTATCTTTTTATTCCTCAGTCTTCGTCTAACGCAACAGCATTAGAGAACCGATTTCTCAAAGATGTCGATACGATGAATTTGGTCGTCTCTCTCCGAGGTGCAGCGACGTCTACCAGACCCATGTCTCCGGGCATGGCCACCGGTCTCCAGGAACCGCTGGTATACTCTTTGAACCGAAAAATGGCTTATGTTCAGTTGCCGAGCGACATCACACTGCCGCATTCCTGATTGCAGTAGTGCAATCACTTAAGCGGCTTTATCAGCAGTGGTATCCATCTTCAAGGTTGGTTTTCTAAGGTGGATAGCGAATAACTCCCATTGAACCTGTCTTGACCCTTTTATACCCACTAAGATACGCAACTAGCGGCGCTTATGAAAGAGCAAACTTGGCATTTTTTTTAAAGTTACATCTGTGGTATCAATTTTTTTTTAATAAAATGAAATGGGGATTTTTTTTAAAGTTTATTTAATGGGCTTTTGACACCAATATTGGTAGGGGTACATGCTCGTGTTAAGGGTTAATAACGCTTGAAAGTTATTTACGCGGAGGTTCGATTTTTTTGATGCCGAGTGTATATAATTTAACTAATAAGTAAAATTTATTATAAATTATTCGGATAATATTTATAATTTACTTGTTTTTTCAAATATGTCTTTTTAAGTAATAATTTAAAGTCACCATAAATCCACATGGATTCAGTAATTACATGAAGTATTAATTTTGAATGCTTGGGACAGCAATAAAATAGACACACATTTTAAAGATGTCTAGTTCAATGGGAAAATAATTAAAGTTAAGAGTCTGATCAAACATTTTCCAGACATTCACGACCTTCTGGTCCTAACTGTTACCATTAAATCTATGAATGTTTAGGGGGTAAACATTCATAGATTTTTGGAGGCGTTATAAATATGACCTATCTAGGCTCGTACGTTTTCCTTTTTTTAGAGTTTGGTATAGGAAAAAAATATCAACACTTAAAATTCGAAAAAAATCACGAAAAAATCCTTACTTTAAAATAATTCCTATAAATTATCAAGACAGAAAACTAAAAAAAAGGAAAACGTCAGTCATCGTTTATTTTTTCTTTAATAAAATGAGACGATTTTTTCCAATCCATTAATGTTGGGGGATAAAAAACAGTACGGGTGTGAAGTTGGCAGCCAAAATCTAGCAGCCTTTATAACCCGACCACTTTAAATAGGTTATAATTACATATTTGTTTTTATATATATGCGACAATATATTTAAATGTTTAACAGGTACATAGTCTTAATATAATAATGAAGCATCATAAGAAAAAACTGTTCAAAAAAATCTTATATATTAACAATTTTATTTTACATTAATTAACTAACACGATTTAAATCAATTAGAATGATATCTATAATATGAAAAAGTCACCTGCGTCCAATTTTTCCTGAAATCTCAAATAATTTATGAAAATTCTTTACATATGACAGCCTCCGTAGACTAGTGGTTGCGCCTTTGGCGTTGTATCCGGAGGTTGTGGGTTCGATTCCCACCCATGGCAAATAATATTAGTACGTTTTTTTCTGTACAGTTTGTCATGGTCTGGGTGTTTATAAAATATAATATGTATTATATCGTTGCTTCTGGCACACATAGTACAAGCCTAGAGCTTAGTTTGTGACCAGAGCAATATGTGTAATTTGTCCTACATATTATAAAAAAAAACAAAAAAGAAAAAACAAAAAAAAATTAAAAGGCTGCTAGGCGTATAACTTCTATACTAGACATAGAATATTAACTAAAATTGGTAAATAGCTAGAATACAAAAGATAGAGTAGAATAGGCATAGCCACCTGCGCTCCATTTTCCATAAAATCTAGAAAAAAAAAATCTTTTATTTATTTTTTCAATTTCCTAGCTGACATTAAGTGCTAGGTTTACTACTTCCATACTAGACATAGGATCATGATAAAAATTGGTAATTAGCTAGAATATAAACTCTAAAATACTATAGCCATACCCACATGCTTTGCAATTGGTAGATAGCTAGAATACCAAACATAGAATAGTATAGACATGGCGACCTGCACTCCATTTTCCCTGAAATCCTGAAAAAAATCATTTATGTACTTTAGATTTTTTTTCTCAATTCTAAAAAGTCTGCTAGGATTACTACTTCCATACTAGACATAGGTTCTTGATAAAAGTTGGTAATTAGCTAGAATATAAACTCTAAAATACTATTGCCATACCCACATGCGCTCCATTTTCCCTGAAATTCTGAAAGAAAAAATCAAAAACTACTTTATAAATTTTAAAATTTTCTAAACAGATTGGAGTTCTTTACTTCTATACTAGACATAGGATGTCAATGAAAAATGGTAAATACCTAGAATATAAAATATAGAGTACCATAGGCATTGCCACCTGCGCTCCATTTTATTCTAAATTACAAAAATTAAAATTGGTAAATAGCTAGAATTCTTTACATATCTAAAAAGGCTGCTACGTTTATAACTTCTATACAAGACATAGAATATTAACTAAAATTGGTAGATAGCTAGAATACAAAACATAGAATAGTATAGACATAGCGTACTGCACTCCATTTTCCCTGAAATCCTGAAAAAAAACATTTATGTACTTTAGATTTTTTTTCTCAATTCTAAAAAGTCTGCTAGGTTTACTACTTCCATACTAGAGATAGGATCTTGATAAAAGTTGGTAATTAGCTAGAATATAAACTCTAAAATACTATAGCCATACCCACATGCGCTCCATTTTCCCTGAAATTCTGAAAGAAAAAATCAAAAACTACTTTATAAATTTTAAAATTTTCTAAACAGATTGGAGTTCTTTACTTCCATACTAGACATAGGATGTCAATGAAAAATGGTAAATACCTAGAATATAAAACATAGAGTACCATAGGCATAGCCACCTGCGCTCCATTTTATTCTAAATTACAAAAAAAAAATCTTTAAATTTACTTACGAAAATTCCTTACATATCTAAAAAGGCTGCTAGGTTTATAACTTCTATATTAGACATAGAATATTAACTAAAATTGGAAAATAGCTAGAATACAAAACATAGAGTAGCATAGGCATAGCCACCTGCGCCCCTAAATTACAAAAAATAATATTTAAATTTACTTACGAAAATTCTTTACATATCTAAAAAGGCTGCTAGGTTTATAACTTCTATACAAGACATAGAATATTAACTAAAATTGGTAGATAGCTAGAATACAAAACATAGAATAGTATAGACATGGCGATCTGCACTCCATTTTCCCTGAAATCCTGAAAAAAATCATTTATGTACTTTAGATTTTTTTTCTCAATTCTAAAAAGTCTGCTAGGATTACTACTTCCATACTAGACATAGGTTCTTGATAAAAGTTGGTAATTAGCTAGAATATAAACTCTAAAATACTATAGCCATACCTACATGCGCTCCATTTTCCCTGAAATTCTGAAAGAAAAAATCAAAAACTACTTTATAAATTTTAAAAGATTCTAAACAGATTGGAGTTCTTTACTTCTATACTAGACATAGGATGTTAATGAAAAATGGTAAATACCTAGAATATAAAACATAGAGTACCATAGGCATAGCCACCTACGCTCCATTTTATTCTAATTTACAAAAAAAAAATCTTTAAATATACTTACGAAAATTCCTTACATATCTAAAAAGGCTGCTAGGTTTATAACTTCTATATTAGACATAGAATATTAATTAAAATTGGTAAATAGCTAGAATACAAAACATAGAGTAGCATAGGCATAGCCACCTGCGCTCCATTTTATTCTAAATTACAAAAAATAATATTTAAATTTACTTACGAAAATTCTTTACATATCGAAAAAGGCTGCTAGGTTTATAACTTCTATACAAGACATAGAATATTAACTAAAATTGGTAGATAGCTAGAATACAAAACATAGAATAGTATAGACATAGCGACCTGCACTCCATTTTCCCTGAAGTCTTGAAAAAAATTATTAATGTACTTTAGATTTTTTTTCTCAATTCTAAAATGTCTGCTATGTTTACTACTTCCATACTAGACATAGGATCTTGATAAAAGTTGGTAATTAGCTAGAATATAAACTCTAAAATACTATAGCCATACCCACATGCGCTCCATTTTCCCTGAAATTCTGAAAGAAAAAATCAAAAATTACTTTATAATTTTTTAAAATTTTTAATCAGATTGGAGTTCTTTACTTCTATACTAAACATAGGATGTTAATGAAAAATGGTAAATACCTAGAATATAAAACACAGAGTAGCATAGGCATAGCCACCTGCGCTCCATTTTCCATAAAATCCAGAAAGAAAAAATCTTTTATTTATTTTTTTCAATTTCCTAGCTGACATTAAGTGCTAGGTTTACTACTTCCATACTAGACATAGGATCATGATAAAAATTGGTAATTAGCTAGAATATAAACTCTAAAATACTATAGCCATACCCACATGCGCTCCATTTTCCCTGAAATTCTGAAAGAAAAAATCAAAACTACTTTATATTTTTTTTAATTTCCTAACAGATTGGAGTTCTTTACTTCTATACTAGACAGAGGATGTCAATGAAAAATAGTAAATACCTAGAATATAAAACATATGCTTTGCAATTGGTAGATAGCTAGAATACAAAACATAGAATAGTATAGACATGGCGACCTGCACTCCATTTTCCCTGAAATCCTGAAAAAAATCATTTATGTACTTTAGATTTTTTTTCTCAATTCTAAAAAGTCTGCTAGGATTACTACTTCCATACTAGACATAGGTTCTTGTTAAAAGTTGGTAATTAGCTAGAATATAAACTCTAAAATACTATAGCCATACCCACATGCGCTCCATTTTCCCTGAAATTCTGAAAGAAAAAATCAAAACTACTTTATATTTTTTTTAATTTCCTAACAGATTGGAGTTCTTTACTTCTATACTAGACATAGGATGTCAATGAAAAATAGTAAATACCTAGAATATAAAACATAGAGTACCATAGGCATTGCCACCTGCGCTCCATTTTATTCTAAATTACAAAAAAAAATCTTTAAATTTACTTACGAAAATTCTTTACATATCTAAAAAGGCTGCTAGGTTTATAACTTCTATATTAGACATAGAATATTAATTAAAATTGGTAAATAGCTAGAATACAAAACATAGAGTAGCATAGGCATAACCACCTGCGCTCCATTTTATTTTAAATTACAAAAAATAATATTTAAATTTACTTACGAAATTTCTTTACATATCTAAAAAGGCTGCTACGTTTATAACTTCTATACAAGACATAGAATATTAACTAAAATTGGTAGATAGCTAGAATACAAAACAAAGAATAGTATAGACATAGCGTACTGCACTCCATTTTCCCTGAAATCCTG
Source organism: Monopis laevigella (assembly GCA_947458855.1). Lineage (NCBI taxonomy): Eukaryota > Metazoa > Arthropoda > Insecta > Lepidoptera > Tineidae > Monopis > Monopis laevigella. The sequence continues at coordinate 32,226,088 of OX381576.1, read as the reverse complement.
AAAAAATCATTTATGTACTTTAGATTTTTTTTCTCAATTCTAAAAAGTCTGCTAGGTTTACTACTTCCATACTAGACATAGGATCTTGATAAAAGTTGGTAATTAGCTAGAATATAAACTCTAAAATACTATAGCCATACCCACATGCGCTCCATTTTCCCTGAAATTCTGAAAGAAAAAATCAAAAACTACTTTATAAATTTTAAAATTTTCTAAACAGATTGGAGTTCTTTACTTCTATACTAGACACACGATGTCAATGAAAAATGGTAAATACCTAGAATATAAAACATACAGTACCATAGGCATTGCCACCTGCGCTCCATTTTATTCTAAATTACAAAAATAAAAACTTTAAATTTACTTACGAAAATTCTTTACATATCTAAGAAGGCTGCTAGGTTTATAACTTCTATACAAGACATAGAATATTAACTAAAATTGGTAAATAGCTACATTACAAAACATAGAGTAGCATAGGCATAGCCACCTGCGCTCCATTTTATTCTAAATTACAAAAAATAATATTTATATAAAAAAATCTAAAGTACATAAATGATTTTTTTCAGGATTTCAGGGAAAATGGAGTGCAGGTCGCTATGTCTATACTATTCTATGTTTTGTATTCTAGCTATCTACCAATTTTAGTTAATATTCTATGTCTTGTATAGAAGTTATAAACCTAGCAGCCTTTTTCGATATGTAAAGAATTTTCGTAAGTAAATTTAAATATTATTTTTTGTAATTTAGGGGCGCAGGTGGCTATGCCTATGCTACTCTATGTTTTGTATTCTTGCTATTTCCCAATTTTAGTTAATATTCTATGTCTAATATAGAAGTTAAAAACCTAGCAGCCTTTTTAGATATGTAAAGAATTTTCGTAAGTAAATTTAAAGATTTTTTTTTTGTAATTTAGAATAAAATAGAGCGCAGGTGGCTATACCTATGGTACTCTATGTTTTATATTCTAGGTATTTACCATTTTTCATTGACATCCTATGTCTAGTATAGAAGTAAAGAACTCAAATCTGTTTAGAAAATTTTAAAATTTATAAAGTAGTTTTTGATTTTTTCTTTCAGAATTTCAGGGAAAATAGAGCGCATGTGGGTATGGCTATAGTATTTTAGAGTTTATTTTCTAGCTAATTACCAATTTTTATCATGATCCTATGTCTAGTATGGAAGTAGTAAACCTAGCACTTAATGTCAGCTAGGAAATTGGTAAAAAATAAATCAAATATTTTTTTCTTTCAGGATTTCAGGGAAAATGGAGCGCAGGTGGCTATGCCTATGCTACTCTATGTTTTGTATTCTAACTATTCACCAATTTAAGCTGATATTCTATGTCTAGTATAGAAGTTATACGCCTAGCAGCCTTTTTAAATATGTAAAGAATTTTCATAAATCATTTGAGATTTCAGGAAAAATTGGACGCAGGTGACTTTTTCATATTATAAATATCATTCTAATTGATTTAAATCGTGTTTTAGTATACATGATATAACGAAATATAGTGGTTAGTTAATTAATGTAAAATAAAATTGTTAATATATAAGATTTTTTTGAACAGTTTTTTCTTATGATGCTTCATTATTATATTAAGACTATGTACCTGTTAAACATTTAAATATATTGTCGCATATATATAAAAACAAATATTTAATTAAAATCTATTTAAAGTGGTCGGGTTATAAAGGCTGCTAGATTTTGGCTGCCAACTTCACACCCGTAAAAACAGTTATAGCCCGTAAGACGTCTTGCTGCTAAATTGTAGGTATAATCTCATACGCGTTCTTTCTCTTAACCGTCATGTGGAGGGAGAGTTAATACTTTGCAGTTGAATCAGCATGAGCATCGAAGAACCTCCTCTTATTTATATTTTCAGCTACCAAGAAGTTCTTCGCTAATTTCCCTAAATTATTAGGAACTTGTGTGTTTTTATTTCACTAGACCACAGAGGCGGTAAAATATTCCAATTAATGATATATTTCAATATAATTTTGTATTACGATACAATTTGCTAACGATAAATGAGGTTGATAAGAAAATTCATTGAAAAAATATAGAAATCATTCCACAAGTTGGTAAAGTGAAACTGGGACCGACAGATTAACGTACTCTCCGAGGCACTATAGATTTTTGATTTATTTTAACAACCCGTTGACCGACCTATTTGTATACATAAGTTTAAATGAAATCAGACGTTATATTTTATAACATACTTATTAAATAGGTAAGCGTACTTGACAAATATAACATAGGTACTTATTGAAATAAATATTATTATCATAAATAGACCATTTATTTGGACTAATTTTGCTATTAAATTAAGGTGTTTGTTCACTCATGTCCGTTACAGAAATCAATCGACACCACCACCGTTATCTAAATTAGGTAGGGTCACCTGTCAAACAATGAGTCAATCGTACACATTGAGCCATAGCGATAATTCAAAAACGCGATGTTGCCAGTTTGTGCAAAGACACGCATTAGTACCGCCCCCCGCCACCCCAGTTTACTAGCGCGCCGCATGGAATACAGTCGCATGATATAACATTTTAGGATTTTCTATAAAAAAGTAAGTTTAAAAAAAAAATGTTGGTGATTTTTTATTATTTTGTGGTATTCATTTTATTTATGTTGCATGACATTGATAATGATTTATAGATTTATTTTAGATAGAAAATAACTTTGAGCGTTATAATTTGCATTTGTTTTTTGGATGTTTTTTTTAATTGTTAAAATTTGTTGTTTAATTGTTGCCATGTTTCATTGTTTCTTTTTCATAAAATTTATTTTAGCCTTCTTCATTATCTATTTTATTATAAGTAATATCTCTATTAAAACTGATTATAAATGTGTTCAGTAATTACATCTTATTATTCTTTAAATGTTAGTCATTTATGGTTTTAAGTTTTTAGTAACATTAAGAAAAAAAGTATTATTATAATTGTCAAGTTTTCAAGAGTAATTTTACCTACTTTGTTAAAATATAATAATATGTTTGTTTTAATCTGGCAGTCAAGGTTGGTTTTGTGTTGTTTCGTGAGTTGCCTCCGCATACCAGCCCAAAGCGTGAAACCCTCTCACACCCCCTACTACTTAAGCTACAGCTTTAAAGGCGTCTCCAGAGGCGCTGGGCAAAATTCCGAGACCCCAGCACCAAACGCGAGCTCAACCGTATCAAGGAAAAGCTTGCGGTGGAGATCGCCGCTTTTCGGGGGAGGTCGTGGGAGGATAACACTGACTCCGTTGGTGATGACAGTACATTAGGAACCCTGTACCGTCCATCCGTTGCTCGACGACGCGGGAAACCGCCACTACGCCCCCCAAGCCAGAGTCGATATACTTGGCAGGCATCTGGAGAGGCAATTCAAACCTTTCCCCGTCGTCCAGGCTTTCAACGGGCATACAGAAAATAGAGTGCAGGAATACTGGGGTGATATACTCCCTACCAGGGGTATTTTTCATTTCGCCGGTTGAGGTGGAGCGAGTCACGCTCCGCCTTAAGCACAAAAAGGCCCCCGGACCAGATAAATCATAGAGCAGTTCGGTTTTCGCGAGGACCAAACACACTCCAGCTCACCCGGTTGCTACACCATATGGCGAGTGAGATAAATCGGGGCGAGTCACAGTCAGGGTCTTTCTCGATATCGAGGAGGCCTTCGATCGTGTTTGGCATACCAGCCTCCTTTTCAAACTTCTAAACTCGCCAATGCCACCATGCGGTTGCTCGCATCCTTTCTGAGCGACCGCCACTTCCACGTGGCCTCTACTTCTACGGAGTAATACATTGAGGCAGGTGTCCCTCAGGGGAGCTGCTTTTCGGCCACACTATCCCTACTCTCTCGGACTAGTGAGTCTGGAAGAGTAACTCTGACGCTGTTCGCGGATGACAGCGCCTACCTCTACTCATCCAAAAGTCCTAGACTCGTGGAAATGCAAAGGATGCTGGATATCCTCCCTTCTTGGCTCGACAGGTGGCGGCTGTCCGTCAACGTGGGCAAAACAGTAGATGTAGATGACATGCCGCCGATGCCCACCACCGCTGAAACTCCGAGGACTGGAGGTCCCATGAACCGACACTGTTAAATACCTGTGGTGTATCATCGACCGGCCCCTCCGCATTGGCGCTATGGCCGAGCATTTGAGCAATCAAGCCAAAGCTGCCCGGTCCATTTTCTGGCCGGTTCATAGATCATCTTAGGCTAAAAGTGTTGGCATCATCTAATGTCAACCACGAACAAGACACGGATCCAGCGTCTGCAGAATGTGTCTCTGCGCATAGCATGGCTGGGGCAGCGTAAGTGTACTGGTCAAAGAGAAAATTTCGGCGACGACTCCTACAACATCGCCATCTTTAAATTCAAAATAATTACAAAAATCAGATTTTGACTACTAAAGTTACTTAAAAACGAATATAATGTCTCATATTTTCAAACGAGCGAAGCCGTCATCTTTAAATTCAAAATAATTACAAAAATCTGATTTTGACTACTAAAGTTAGGTACCCAGCGGAGGGATTTTTATCCCACCTCGTCGTAGCCGATGGTATGAATCTACACCGAACAAGTGGCTTGCTCGTCGCGATGTTTTGAATAGACTCAATAACCCATCTATAAACAGTTTCACAAGTTGGTATAGTGAAACCGGGACCGACAGCACTATAGTGGTGTTGTGAAACAAATGTACATATTTTTTTTAATTAAAAACTCATTGGTACACATCGGGATTCGAACCAGGGACCTAAGTGTTTTTAAGTCCAAGGTCTAACCAACTAGGCCACCACGTATATAAGTTACTTTAAAACGATTATAATGTATATTTTTTGCGAACGAGCGAAGCCCATTAAATTCAAAATACCTATAAAAGTCGCACTTGCCCTGGTAAAATTACTTAAAAACGAGTTCAATGACGTTTAATTGCAAACATTTTTTTTTTGACTTACAATATATACAATTATTTTTAATCGAATTTGACCTGGTGAGGTGACTTTTAAAGTTACTTAAAAACGAGTACAATAACTAGTAAACGAGGACGTTTATTTCCGAAAGAGCGAAACCGCCATATTTAAATTCAAAATAATTATTATATTTCTAAAACAAAAAAAAAATTATGAAGATGTTTTTTTTTTTATTGAATTACAAAGAGAAAAGTTCGGTAATTATGAATGAAAAATGATATCTGGGAAATGTCCACCACAAGCACGCTGGAAATGCGGTAACGGTCAATGGATCGCGATATCACGAGATGTTAACAACTCAATTTTGGCCTATTATTGATGGCGTGGATATCACTGACATGTGGTTTCAACAGGACATATCACACAGCCAATAAAACGATAAATATATTGCAAACCAAATTTCCCGATCGCATAATTTCACGAAACTCAGCTGTTAAGTGGCCAGCCAGATCGTGTGATTTAACACCACTGGTTTTTTTTTGGAGCTATGTGGGACAGAGTCTATACGGAGCCAATCGAAATGATTGCAGCCTTAAAACTCAAAATCCGTGATGTGATTAACAAAATAGTCCCACCATTTTGTCAAAGAATGATTTAAAACTTTGATGAAAGAATAGACATCTGTCAGCGTGCTTGGGGTGGACATTTGCCAGATATCATTTTTCATTCATAATTGCCGAACTTTTCTCTTTGTAAATCAACAAAAAGATTATCTTCATCTAAATTTTTTGTTTTTGAAAATAAAGTTCTTGTTGAATAACCCTTTATAATAATACATATTTTAATAATTACAAAAATCAGATTTTGAATACTAAAATTACTTAAAAACTAGTATAATGACTATATTTCCAAACAAGGGCCAATATTATTTTCAACATAAAAATCAAATTTGACCATGTAAAGTTACTTAAAAACGAGACATGAACGTTTATTTCCAAACGAGCGAAGCCGCCTTCTTTAAATTCAAAATAATTACAAACATCAGATATTGACTACTAAAGTTACTTAATAACGAATATAATGTTTTATTTTCTCTAACGAGCCAAGCCGCCATTTTTTAATTCAAAATAATTACAAAAATCTGATTTTGAATACTAAAGTTACATTAAAACGAGCATAATGTCTATTTTTAGTGAACGAGCGAAGCCGCCACCATATATCGTTGCTTTTGGTACACATAGTACAAGCCTAGAGCTTAGTTTGTGACCAGAGCAATATGTGTAATTTGTCCTACATATTAAAAAAAAAAAAAAAAAAACAATGACGTTTAGTTCCAAACAACCGAAGTCACCATTTAAAATTAAAAATACTCGTTGTAACTACAAATATCAAAATTGTAATCATAAATCTAAAGTTACTGAAAAATATGTAAAATAACGTTTATTTCCTAAATGAGCGAAGCCCCATCTTTAATTTATTAATTTTTGTATGCAGTATGTACTGCTACTCTTGTTTAATTTTAATGTTTCCATTTTTTCAAATATTTTTTTGTATAAATTTTATTCCGTACTAATAAATTCTCATTATTCCAAAAATCTACTTATTTGGTTTTTCTTCGCCACGCTTTGTGTACATATACCTCAATATACAGGTCATGTGGCACGCACGGCTCCGCAAAGAGACGTGACCCCCCTCCGAGCTCTCGTGGTCGACTGAATCTGAATCATGTATATATTACTTTATGGACTGAATTTTTAAACTCGTTCATCGCGTAATATTCAAAATGTATGGCGGATTTAGAATTTAGTTCGAAAAACTAATTATTTAAATATTAGGAACAAAAATATAAATGTTGCAAATATCGGAGGTGGTAGTTTATACATTTGAGAATACTTTTGAATTAATGTTGAGATAAAATGCTACTGTTGTTTATTAAATTATATACGTGGTGGCCGAGTTGGTTAGACCTTGGACTTAAAAAACACTAAGGTCCCTGGTTCGAATGCCGGTGTGTACCAATGAGGTTTTAATTAAAAAAATTATGTACATTTGTTTGACAACACCACTATAGTGCCTCGGAGAGCACGTTAAGCTGTCGGTCCCGGTTTCACTATACCAACTTGTGAAACTGTTTATAGATGGGTTATTGAGTCTATTCAAAACATCGCGACGAGCTAACCACTTGTTCGGTGTAGACTCATACCATCGGCTACGACGAGGTGGGATTAAAACCCCTCCGCTGGGTACCCTGGGGCCGCCTAGGCGGTCTCGGGCGCCGTAAGGCACCCGTGAAGATATATATATGTTAATTAAAATGTGCAAAACGGAAACTAGCCTTTTTCGCTAAATTTAGATACTTTTTAATGGTAAATTATATATTAATTTATTTTCTTATATATTAGTAAAACATAGCTACTTTCTCTGTGGTACTATAACATAAGTTTATTATTCATTATTGTGTTATTTTTCATTCAAATCGGATAAAACTGTGTGTGGTGATTTAGCTATTTTTATAATCATGAAGCTAAAAAAAATGTTGGTTTTGGGTTGGAAGAAAATGTGATAAGAATGATATTAAATCTTTCCTTAGAAATGACAAAGAGCATGGTTACAGAGTTAACGCGATAACCCTGAAAATACAGAATAAGTGGCTTACTATGGGGGAAGTTTGTATTCTTCCAGCTATGTAATGGCGCACTCTCGTATACGATTTGTCTCCGGCACTGACCTGACTAGAGTAATCTGGTAAGATGGGAGAAAGCAACAGATAAGACATGCACATTTTGTAATGTTGCTGTAGGGGAAAAAGGCTATTATTCGCATCGACATGATAGGGTTTTAGAAACTACTCGTGTAGTTGTAAGTCTCAGTATTGCTAGAGGCAGAAAAGGATTATCGACTAATGAAAGATTTATTAAACCTATCTCAACCCTGAACAAAGCATCATATAGGAAAATACGCATGGAAACATTACTTATGAAGAACGTATTACATTCTTCAAGCATGCATTAACCGAGAGTTAATAAGTATTACATTCTTATTGCAATAAGTATTACATTCTTATTGCAATAAGTATTACAATCTTTTTGTAATAAGTATTACATTCTTCAAGCATGCATTAACCGAGAGTAATATACTAGTTTTCCTGGTCTATAGGCTGAAAGTGCTAGTTCGTCCGAAATTCTGTAATATATTTTTAATGTTTCCATAAGTATTTTCCTATCTGATGCTTTGTCCATGATATTAAAAAAGTATTTGTCAAGTCTGTCATCTCTCGGTTTTTGTTTACTTGGTTACCATTTGTTGTTGTAGTAAATCTTTTAATAAATAAATAATGGATGTTTTATAAAGATCAGAGTTTAATTTTAACATGGTAGCAGAGCGAAAACAACGAAAAATATAAAAAGTAATTGCAAGATTCTTGTCTTAAAATTTCAAGGTAATTTTTACTGAGTTCTGAGTTTTGTGAACACGATGGAGAGCAAATCCATTTTGGAGGCTTACAAACTACAGATAAGTAGACTATGTCGGATGAGAATCTTCAGAAGATTATTAGATTTACAACTGCTAAAGAAGTGTGGGATGAATTACACAGGATGATTGATGGTATATCTGAAGATAAAGTTTATGATTTATGCATGAAGTTCTTTAGTTATAAGAAGCAATCTGGTGATGATATGTCTACACACTTGTCTAAGATGAAGAATATTTGGTATGATTTAAACCAAGAAATGATGAAGTCTAAGACTAAAGTTCGTGATTTACCCGAACTTCTGCTTATTTGTAAAATTCTTGAAACTTTACCAGATGATTATTTTATTTTCAAGTCAAGCTGGATGTTAATGTCTAAAGGTGAAAGGACTATAGAGAATTTAACTAGTCAATTATGTTTACATGAGAGAGCTTTAACCTCCAAAAGTGGTGAAACTAGTGTAGAAGCATTGGCAGTTAATAATATGTTCAGTATAAAGGATTATAAAGGTAATAAGAAGATTTTTATTAAGAAGCAGTTTAAATGTCATTATTGTGGAGAAATGGGACATAAAATTAAGCGATGTTCTAAATGGATTACTGACGGCCGACCATCGAAACCAACTCCAAGTACCAGTGGAATTGTAAATATGAATTTAATACCTAGCCATAGTGAAAATGTAAATATAGATTTAATGCCTAGAGATAATGAAATTGCGAATATGAATTTAATGGCATTAGATAATATTTTGATGAAACCTGACAATGAAAGCTGGTTTGTAGACAATGGTGCGACTAGTCATGTAACAAATAGAGATGATTTGTTTGAAACCTTTGAACATTTTTATATGCCGCATACAGTGACAACGGCTAATGGTGAAGCAGTCGTTGCACTTGGTAAAGGAATGTTGAAAGTACAATCTAACTATAAGAGGACGTAAAGAAGTAATAACATTGAATGATGTTTGGTACGTTCCAACCATTACCAAGAATTTATTTTCGGTACTAGCAGCCCAAGATCGTTTACAAAATAGCATATTCGAATCTATGACAGAGATTTGTAGATTAAAGGTGAATAATATAGAGATGCTATACGGAGAAAGAAAACGGTGTGGTGGTCTTTACAAGCTAAATTTAATTAATATATATCCTAATATACCTGTACAGATTAATGAAGTTTCTAAAACTAATATGTTACAGTTATACCATGAAAGGTTAGCACATCAGAATAAAGTTCATGTTAAGAAACTGATAGAACGAGAAATGAACATTAAGTTGGATTTAGACAGTGAGTTATGTGAAGGTTGTATATATGGTAAAGCGCATAGAAGATCATTCGGTAAGCGTGAAAGAGCCAAAATACCTGGTGAATTAGTACATGCAGATGTATGTGGACCATTTCTATGTTCTATTACTAAATATAGATATTTTGTTTTATTCAAAGATGATTACTCAAAATTCCGCTATGTGTATTTCTTAAGAGAGAAAAGTGAGGTTTGTGATAAATTGAAGATTATGTTAGCTGAGTCTGAAAGAACAGGTCACAAAATTATAGAGATTTTGCGTGATAATGGAGGAGAATTCGACAACGAAAGCATAAGAAATGTACTACAGAAATATGGCATAAGACAAAAGCTTACAATGCCATATACACCCGAACAAAATGGTTGTGTTGAAAGATATAACAGGACTATTGTAGAAGCTGCAAGAACAATGATGCATGCACATGAGGTGTTACCTAAAGGGCTTTGGGCTGAATTAATAAATACTTCCGTATATATTATTAATAGGACAGGACCTACAAATGTCGACGAAAAGTCTCCATTTGAATTATGGTATGGAAAGAAACCAAGTATTAAACATTTACGGATAATTGGAAGTAATGGTTATGCACATATTCCTAAAGTAACTAGAAAGAAGTTAGATAAGAAAGCAATAAAAGGTATTTTAATCGGATATGACAATGATAATGGGTATAGAGTTTGGTGTAAAGAGAAGAATACACTGATAAGATCCAGAGATGTTACTTTTGAAGAAAATGTAATAAAACCTAAAAATGTAATTGAAATGCCTACAAGAACGGAAATTTCATCAGATATACCTGAATTGTCTAATGATGTAAATAATGATAATATAGTAAGTAATGAAAGTATTGATGACATATTAGATGATAATATAGATAATAATAGCAATGAAATTGAAGATGATGAAATTGAAAATCAGAACGGAATTACATTAAGAGATCGCGCAAAATTAAAAGTACCTAATAAGTTTAATGATTTTGTTATGATGTCTGTAAATAATGTAAATACTATTAAAGAACCATTATCGTATCAATAAGCTCTGAAAAGTAATGAAAAAGTTAAATGAAAAGAGGCTATGGATAATGAAATTAAAGCTTTAATAGATAATGAAACATGAGAAGAAGTAGAGTTACCAAATAATAAGAAACCTATTGCTAGTAAATGGATTTTTAAATTGAAAAATAATTCTGATGGATCTATAGAACGTTTCAAAGCAAGATTGGTGGTAAAAGGATATTTTCAAAAGAAAGGCATAGACTACTATGAAACGTTCAGTCCAGTCGCTAAGATGAGTACTATAAGAGCTGTTCTCAGTATAGCTAGTAAAGAGAAAATGACGTTAACAAAATTTGATGTGTCAACTGCCTTTTTGTATGGTAAACTAGATGAGGACATATACATGAAAGCGCCGGAAGGTTATTTGACAAAGAATAATTAAGTACTTAAGTTAAAAAGAAGTCTTTATGGACTTAAACAAGCACCTAGGTGCTGGAATAATTGTTTTAAGGATTTTATTATAGAAGCTGGATTTAAACAAAGTACAGCAGATCCGTGTTTGTTTATAAGACAAAAAGGATCAGACCGAATTATATTGGCATTATATGTAGATGACGGTTTGGTTGCGTCAAATAATAAAATGGAAGCTGAACGTTTTATTAATGAGCTTCAAATAAGATATAAAATTAGAGCTAAATCAGCAAATTATTTTCTCGGATTGGAGATAGAAAGTAGAGAAGATAATTCAATAAAAGTTTCACAGACTGGATATGCTACAAAGATATTAGAGAAATATGGAATGAATTCTTGTAAACCTGTGGGAACGCCTATATTGAAAGAACAGATGGATGATGAAGAAGGCGAAATAAGAGATTTTCCATATAGGCAAATTGTTAGAGCTTTGGCTTATCTTATGGTAGGAACTAGGCCAGATATTGCATACGCAGTCGGTGTAGCTAGTAGAAATTTAGAAAGTCCAACTAAAACTGATATTTTGAGAGTGAAACGCATATTGCGATATATAAAAGGAACTCTAGATTGGGGCATACTTTATAAAAAATCTGAAGAAAAAACTATGTTATGTTTTAGTGACGCAGATCATGGAGGTGATTTAACTACAGGTCGTTCAACTTCAGGAATGGTATGTATGTATTCTGGAGGAGCTATTTCATGGAGAAGTCACAGACAGTGCTCAGTAGCTATTTCTTCAACTGAAGCTGAAACTGTAGCAGCAAGTGAAGCTTGCAGAGAGATTATTTGGCTAAGAAGATTATTGTCAGATATTGAAGGAACAAAGGATATTCCAATATTATATATTGATAATGAATCAACAATTAAATTGGCAAATAATCCAACGTACGAGTATCACCAGAGGACGAAGCACATAAGGCTTAGACATTTCTTCATAAGAGAAGAAGTTTCAGAAGGAAACGTTAAAGTTTTGAAAGTGTCTTCAGAGAGTCAACTGGCGGATATAATGACCAAACCATTATATAAACCAAGAATGGTTAAGTCCCTTCGCTCACCAAGGGATGGGTTTAACGAGAGATTAAGTGTTGAACTAGACAAAGAGAGAAGATGTTAAAAAAGTATTTGTCAAGTCTGTCATCTCTCGGTTTTTGTTTACTTGGTTACCATTTGTTGTTGTAGTAAATCTTTTAATAAATAAATAATGGATGTTTTATAAAGATCAGAGTTTAATTTTAACAATCCAGGGTTGAGATAGTTTTAATTAATCTTTCTTTCGTTTCGTGGGAAACAATATAGCTACTATCAGTCCCACTTGTTCTCGAATTACGTCATTGCGGGTTCGGTCTGTTATTTAATTTAATTTTTGCATTCATCTTTATCCTGACATACCCATGTCTGACTTCCATAAAATAGTGTCGGTACAAGCACTGCGTTATAAATGGCAAGTCTTGCTTTTTGAGTGATATTTGACCTATCTACGAGTATCATAGAACGCAGTGCTCCGTTGACACTATTGCCTGCATTCACTCTCCTTTCAATATATTTTTCATATCTACCATCCCTAGTGAAAACACTACCCAGATATATAAATTCAGATACTTGTTCCAGTTTCTCATTATCAATTATAATTGTCGCATTCGTTATATCATTTCTCTCAAATATTAACACCTTAAATTATCCTGCATTTATTCGGAGCCCTCTTTCAATACAGCTTTCATGTCTGTGACAAGTGATTGCAGCTCTGGCTCAGATGATGCAATAAGGACAGCATCATCTGCATACAACAGTGAATTAATCAACATGTCACCCACTTTTATCACACTTCTGTTTTCTTTCAGTCTCTGCAGGCATTTGTCTAGGTATATGATGAATAGTCTGGTGGACATCACACATCCCTGTTTGCCGTCAATGTTGATATTGAAACATGGAGATAACGTACCGTCCACCCGTACGCTTGCTGTACATTTCCTATATAGTGATTGTTTAGCCAGCATGAGACTGCAATCAACACCATAATCAGGCAAAATGTGCCACAGCTCCTTTCTTACAACCCTGTCAAACGCCTTCCTTATATCTATAAAGGCACAGAAAACCTTCTGGTTTAAGGCCTTCTCTGTGATATTACGGAGGTTAAAGATTTGATCCGTGCATCCTCTATCAGATCTAAAGCCTCCTTAAGCCTCCCAAAGTATTCCTTCAGTCTTAAATTCCATTCTTCTCATGAGAATCTTTCCATACACTTTGCTTCCCAAACTGATCAAACTGATGGCTCTGTAGTTGACGCAGTCTACTCTTTCTTCTCCCTTATATAAGGGGACATTACCGCGACCTTAGGAACTCTTCTTAATAACCTTATAAATTCCCGCTGCCTTATCGCATTTCAAACTTCTTATCGCTCTTACAATCTCAGATACATTAATTTCATCCCATACTTCAGACGTCAGTTTAGGTATCTCTGGAGGTGAGATCCCAAAAGTGATGTCGGGGATACTACTTTTATACATCTCACCAAAATACACACTCCATATATATGTATATTTAAATTGGTACATAAAGTCCGCTCTATTGTAATGAATAAAGTGTTAACTAAATAAACCACGGAGATTTTTAGGAAATTTTAAAATAAATACACATACATACATATCATCACGGGTGCCTTACGGCGCCCGAGACCGCCTGGACGCTAGTACCCAGCGGAGGGGTTTTAATCCCTCCTTTTCGTAGCCGATGGTATGAGTCTACACCGAACAAGTGGCTAGCTCGTCGCGATGTTTTTAATAGACTCAATAACCCATCTATAAACAGTTTCACAAGTTGATATAGTGAAACCGGGACCGACAGCTTAACGTGCTCTCCGAGGCTCTATAGTGGTGTTGTAAAATAAATGTACATTTTTAAAAAATTAAAAACTCATTGGTACACACCGGGATACTAATCAGGGACCTAAGTGTTTTTAAGTCCAAGGTCTAACCAACTCGGCCACCACACTTTAAATAAATAGTATATATATATTTTTTAATAGTATACTTAATTTGTATAACTATTAAACCAATCAGTTGTATATATAGAATATTAAAAAATGCCAGCGCATTATTGGGCATTTACTTATTTTATAATTAATAAAATAGGTACCTAAATGCCCAGTAATGCGTTGGCAGCATTTCCTCTCTAAATGAGAAAGCTCAGTTAGTTTCTGTGTAAAAAAGCTGCCAGCTCTATTGTCATTAAAGATGTCCACGAGCTTTGGCGTAATTTATTTATAAAAATCCCCGCAATAAAAAATTGCAAATGTTTGCATATTTTCGGCGCTTGCTCAATTCACGGACTTAGAATTTTACAATAAGAACTCATGTGCTGAGAACAATAACGATAGTCATAGCTTCCTATCCTATCGATATCCACACGATTTATACCTACGAGTAGGTGAATTTTTCAAGTGCGCCTGTAAAGCCAAATCCTTCTTGTTCAAAGAAGTCTCGAGGCCGATTTTAATAAAAATTAAAACTGCATCATTAGATTTGTCGAACCGGTTGATTTTCCAGTACCCCTAGTGTGAGTTTCCTAACTATTACTTTGCGTTTGAGTTAACTAAAATTTGTATGGAAAATGGTTCAGCGCTCCAAGCGGAAATTTTAAGAACTAGAAATGCGGTCGTGTGTACCCCTAGTGTGAGTTTGCTAACTTTGCGTTCGAGTTAACAAAATTTGTATGGGAAATGGTTCAGCGCTCCAAGCGGAAATTTTACGAACTAGAAATGCGGTAGTGTGATTGGATCGCTAAAATAAACGTTAAAAAAACTCACACTAGGGCTACTGTATTATTACTTTTTTTTTGCTTGATACATAATAGCTATATAATATATATTGATATATATTATATAATTAAGCTATTATCTTTCAAGCAACCGCATATCACCGCCCCAGTCCACTTTTTTTTTTTTTTTATAAGAGCTCAGCATGTGACCTTGCTGATGTTAAGCAGTATGCAATGTCCAGGAATGATAGCAACAAGCGGATGCATACAGGTGCACCGCTGGTTGCCATCATTATGCCGGCTTAAGATGCCTATTCACGCTTCGTTTAAAGGACTCTAGGTTATAAGAGGTTATTATGGGTTACTTAGAGTCTATTCGGCCGATACGAGAAAGCTCTGTCTCCGAGGCCCAGTATACCACTCGCCATCCGGTTGCCTCTCCGACATATATTTAACGTGCCATTCATTGCTTTAACGGAAAGCATCGAATTTAAGTTCGGCATGCTAAATAATAAAAATAAATAATATAATAAAAAGTTACATGCGCTACATAATGGTTTAAAACATTTATGGGTATAGAATTTTGATAACAAAATTGAACTAATTCTTACACGTGTTTTATTTTATTATTAGTTTAAGCCTTTTTTTCACATGAAAACTGACCCGTAGGAAGTAGTGTAATGGCCGACTAGTCGGAAGTCGAATGCTGTTACTATATTCTGGGAAAAACGTCATATGGTATACCTTGTTGTGGAAACGCTTATTATTGCATCATTTAAAATGGAAATGTGTATTTTACCTACTTATTTGTACAAACGAGAATTTAATATGAAAGGACATTATTCACTTTACTTAAGTGTAATAATATTGTATTAGAAAAAAAATCATTCAATTATAAGTCCCTGGTTCGAATCCGTGTGTGTACCAATGAGTTTTTAATAAAAAAAAATATGTACATTTGTTTGACAACACCACTAGTGCCTCGGAGAGCACATTAAACTGTCGGTCCCGGATTCACTATACAAACTTGTGAAACTGTTTATAGATGGGTTATTGAGTCTATTCAAAACATCGCGACGAACTAGCCACTTGTTCGGTGTAGACTCATACCATCGGCTACCACGAGGTAGGATTAAAACCCCTCCGCTGGGTACCCTGGGGCCGTCTAGGAGTTCTCGGGCGCCGTAAGGCACCCGTGAAAATATGTATGTATATATGTATTTTCATTCAATTATGTCTCTAACCAATTACTTATCTACTAAGTTTTATTCCATATAATTATTTACATCTATAGATAGTTGAGAGATACTTTTTGAGATATCAAAAAAGCCGTTCCATAATGTATGAGATTTTTTTTTTTTTTTTTTCGTATTTATTTCGTATGTTTTTACAGTTATTCTGCTATCCGGTATGGAGACAAATCAAAGACCATAAAAATAGGTCCTGTCGTTATTGAATTATAAATAGTGTGACTAACCCGACGTTGTTTTATATATAAATACTCGCAATATATAATATAATAAAGGGGGTAGGGGTGGCCGGGTTGATCGTGGGTTTTGGTGTGTACCAATGAGTATGAAACAAATTTATTAATACACATATTACACTTTATCTATGTGCTTACACTTCAGTTACCGCTGAGGACATGTACACGGGCAGATTTACACATTTGTCGCACTGTAGGCTTTTACAATTTTGTCGCTTAGGGTAATGAATTGTAGAGATCGATCGGACCTATAATTCAATACTCTAGTTCTTAAATAAAATATTGAATAAAATTGTATCTTACTGATTTGTATGCCATCTTTTTAATCACTGTAACCCAAAATAAAAAAAATTCAATGGGCACCAAGTTTGACACCCCAAAAATCTGCCGCCCTAGGCTCCAGCCCACTTAGCCTGCTGGTAAATCCGTAAATCCGCTACTACTGAAGCTGCATCTCTTTTCGCATCTTAATCTGATCATATAAAATCTGATACGGTAATAATTCATTATTACTTAATTATTTATTTTATTACATTACTATCCGACACGCGCAACTTCGTCTGCGTAACTTCAACTGTTTACGCAGCGCAGGCAACGGAAGGTCATAAAAGGAATACACTATCTCCGTTTTTGCAACATTTTTCATTGATGCTCGCTCCTATAGCTCCGGTCGTAGCGTGTTATATAGTCTATAGCCTTCCTCGATAAATGAGCTATCCAACAGTAAAAGAACTTTAAAAATCGGTTCAGTAAATCCAGAGATTACCCCCTACAATCTCACAAATTCACAAACACACAAACTTCACCTCTTTATAATGTAATTATGGTATAGATGTATGTTATTTCTTTGGATAAAGTAATTATTGATTACTACTTATTTATATTTAACTTATATCCAGGTACTTATTATTATTTCAGTACCTTCCTGTGTAATTATATACATTGGTACAGTAACAAATTAAAATGAATTAATTGTAAAATATTTTGCCATGGGCTGTTCTTCGTCAATATGTATGTATGGTTTGCGTGGAGCATCAGTTTTGTTGAGTACGACTTTAGACAGTGTTTATACCCCTAAAGATACCAATCTATCTATCTATAATAATAATAAATGAATGAAATCAGCTAACCACATGTACTTACACTAATTGGGTATATAGGGAAGGTACTATATTTTCATATTATGTTTATGACACATTGTCATTTCGTTGGTCGAGTAATTTCATCATCCAAATGGGATATGTGCGGGGAAGATGTGTTAACTATTGTACAAAAATAGAGTATTTGCTATTGTATATTTGTATACTGCTCACGACCAGTATTTTTTTTATGCTGTCCACTGCCTTCCGTTTGCTGGTACGATACCTCAACCCTCTGTTGCATGAACCTCACGGTCTTAGGAGTCTCGGCCATCTGAGTCCTTGACTCAGGTTTTAGTCTGAGGGATGAGGCCTCATCGTATGCGGCTGCTGCAGCCGTGCCAGATACTGCAGCTGCCATCGTGCCGCTGACTTCCTGCTGTTATCTGTATACTGCTACTGTCGTCGCCTACCTACGTGCCAGTCTGAATGCTGTCGAATAGTCTGTTCCTCATTATTCCCTCCTGTCTTCTTATTCTAGTAAAGGTAATTTTTTAACCATACTATACGTATTATGTGCTTATTTTTTTAATTATTATAATTAAATATTTTTTTTACTGTATAAAAAAAACTAATATCTTAAATCAAAAAGAAAAATATTAGGTATCAAAAGTAAAACTACTTTGCAATAGCAAAATTCAATAAAAGACGTATGTTTTTGAAACATGCAAGCGGCGCGGCGAATTGAAGGATCGCTCAGTAAGTTGCAATTTGTTTTTTCCCAGATCTCAGCGGGGTGACTAAACTGCATCATATCGATTAAAGTTAAACTTTAATCGATATGATGCAATTCTGACGAAATGCTAACCTGGTGACATTGAAAATTGACAGACAACTACGTAATTTTGGTTAAAGTTTAGATTAACGTTGTGCGGCGTAATAGGCATTCAGAACGCATTCTTTGAACCATATTTTTAAATTAATTTTACACTGTAATATCACTTTTATTTAATACTTAGGTCTATTTAAACTACTAGGACTGGGAGAGGGGTCAAAATGGGGCTGATTTTTATAATTTATATTTTAGGAACGACGGATGCTACAATAGTGAAACTTTGTATATATCTAGATTCTTTTTATAAAACTGTTAAATACGTGTTTTACTCATTTAAGAAATTTGAAAATGTCCCATTTTGGGGCATAAACTAAATACTGCTTCTTTTCGTAATATAAAGCAATCATGAAACTTTTTATGTATACTTGCTTACATTTCTTATAAAACTAAGCGTGACGAGTTTTATTGTTTTCCAAATTTTCCATTCTTTGGGGTAGGTGAGGAAAGACGGGTATTACGGTTACACAATTACTTACATTTCTTATAAAACTAAGCGTGACGAGTTTTACTGTTTTCCAAATTTTCCATTCTTTAGTAGGTGGGGGAAAACGGGTATTACGGGAACAATGAAACTTAGTTAATATAAAAAAAATGCCTATGAAAAAAACAGAAACGTGTTTTACTATATTTTGAAATTTCAATAGGGGAAGGTGGGAGAGAGCATACAATTTAACCAGCTACTGTTTTTTGTACAAATAATATGACGATCGAAGCCGGGTCAACAAAAGCTAGTCGGATATAATTTGATTTATCTTTATTAAAGGAAACATACAGTAACATAATAACTGTAATCGATCTATTTCTGATCCAATACATTACCTAACTTTTAGGGGTTTATATTGTTATTTTCTCATAAAACGATATTACGTTCACAATTCAAATGTATTGTGAACATTTATAAACCTAAGTATTCGTTCATATAAATATAATAATATATTTATTTTCCGCAATTTGGATTAAAATATCATTTACAAGTAGGTACTTTATTTATTCAAATGCTTCCCTAACTCTCTCTCTTTTTTTATCTCGATCCTCTCAAAAATAGAAAAATGTTGGGAAAATAATAGGGTTTATAATATAATTAGTACATAATATTAGTAATAGGTACATAAAATAAGTAGTTACTTACTATATTTTTAACATGCCTATATAGTATATATTTTTAATGATAGTTTTTTTATTGAGGACATATTTTATTTATAAGTATAACATATTATATATATATATATATATCAGAATATGGCAAACTGTATAGTGTAAAATGTTTAAAATACAAAATGTTTTAGGCTTACAATTATTATTAATTTGCTTGCCATAATTTTGCAACAAATTGAACTGCAAATTTCACATTCTAAAGACGAAATTGGAGGCAGGCACCGCATGAAGGCTTGTCGGTCAATTGTTGTGTAGAGTTCAATACAATTTCTCGTGTCAGATAGAATATCGTACAAGGCGTCCGACCAAATTCTAAAATACGTAACCGTAGAACCAAACTGGCAGCTTTCATATACATAGGAGAGTAAATAGGCTAGGGTGAGCAACACGTGATTGTGTTCTACGACGTTTATTATTTTTAATTGTATATTACCAGTATATTTTTTCTAGATCAAATTCTGAACACGGTAACGTTTAAGATAAGCTTACAGGAGGGTGCAGTTATGGTGGGAAGGCATTATTCAGAAAGCGTTATGTTCTTACGTCATCCACACCTTCAAAGTTAGACCTTTCAGTGGGTTCACCAGTAATAACAGATGACGCAGATCATACCTATACGAGTAAGTGCACACAAATTTATTAAATGTAATTTTTCGGTTTATTTTTTACTAGCTGTCCGATCCGCCTTCGCAAGGAAATACTAATTAATAAAATGAGACCAAATCATCTATATCATAAAATAAAAAATACAAATGTCTGCTAAATTCTTATTCATCAAATGAGCGAACTGTCAAACAGGCGAAGTTAAAATAATTGTTATTTGAATTTTTTCAATTTTCTGCGAAATTTTCTTAATGTTTCGTTCCATACTAGAGAGCTGCGCACGTTGTTTACTGACTGGTAAAAAAACCGTCTGCTGGGCATTAAATACCATTCTTAGTGTTGACCCAAGTAGCCTGGATATAGTTTTCAAATTTCCTCAGGCCAAGGTCTCCCGGATCTTGACCTGCCACTGAGTGTCTGCTGGAAGTATAATGTCTCTAGGAAACCTTAACACAGCTCAAAAGGTTTTGAGCGTTTTCCGGATCAGTCACCTCACTCATGTGACATTTATTCATATTGGACGAAAATCATGGTTTTTGGATATAACTCTGAATTTTGCAGAAGGTATTTCCAGGATCATATCTTCCGAAATATCTAACCAGCAGGTTTCTTTACCAGTTAGTATATCATATTGGCAGGTTTCTAACTGTAATAACCTTCTACAAAGTAATAGAAAACGTAAAATATAATAAAATTGGTTCACATGTTTATTTATTTAAAATTCTTTATTGCACAAAATTGTACATAGGCGAGCTTAATGCCTTAGGCATTTTCTACCAGCTAACCTTTGAGAGAGTGAAATATGCTTAGGGTGCAGAACTTTCGATAGAAGGATATATATATAATTTTAACAATGATGCATAACAATACTTAAACTACTTAAATACTGTATATAATATAATAAATGTAATACATAAACATACATACCATACTAAACAAAAATTGTCACGAGGATCTGGTTTAAGAGTTCAGATAATGAGCAGTGAGCAAACGTTTAAACACCCGATGGAAGGGGCTGATCTTATAGACAGAGGAAGCAAATTCCACTGGCGATCACCTGTTCTATGGCGTGAGTAAGGGAAATAAAATAGTTTTATAATAATAGCTACATAATGAAAACAATTCGAAATTAAATTTTAAAATATATATAATAATCATGGACAAAGCACAGGACTGGAAAATATTCATGGATTCATCCAAAATATATTACAAAATTCTAGACGAACTAGCAGTTTAAGCCTATAGATCAGACATACTAGTGTACTCTTGGCGCTTGAAGAAAGTAATACTTATAGAACTCACCATTCCGTGGAAAACAAACATTCCCAAAGACCACAACATCAAGTCGAACAAATATTTTTATCTCCCGAACGAAATTACTAGAAACGGATTTAAAACTCAATTTTATGCAGTGGAAGTTGGTGCAAGAGTCTTTGCATAGTCTATTGAAGGATCTTGACCTTCCGAGATCAGCCGTCGGAATTTTTATGGAGCGTATTTCCAAGATGGCGCTAACAGGATCATATGGTATTTGGTTGAGTAGAGAGGGTAGCGAACACAGTGCAGGTGAGGGTTCAAAAGGCCCTTCAACCTACTTCGCGGTCTCAAGTCCGGGAACGCTGCAGTTTATTCCCCTGCCTTCCAAAAGTGAAGTCATGGATATCTAAAAACATTGTCTCTCTCATGAACTAAATAATAAAAAGATACATATAACATCGCTAGGGCGACCGCCCACCCATATATGTCAAGTGACTTAATGTGTTTTGGTTTTAGCCTGTGGATACCTAATGGTAAGCACACTTACAAATTTATTTCAACAAAAAAAAAATTCATTACGATTCTACTTGAATGTCTTATTTTATTGTCTGATGTTGAATGAGTCTACTATGTCGAATGGATTTTTAAGTGGAAAATTCACGCATCGTTTGGAGAACCCGGGATTATAGGTAAGAGGAATGACACACGCTGGAAATGCTTTCACCTTTTTTATTGTACGACATATAAACATTTTGTCAAATTTTTTAGTCCTCAAAGGAATATATCTAACGGTATGTGGATGCTTATTCTGCCATGTGCGCGATGTTCAAACAAATTTATGTACTTCACGTAGATTTCAAAATCATCAGGGTTTAAACCCGCTTCAGAGACATTGTCGGACATATTCGGTGAAAAGGACCCATTCAAAAGTTCCAAAAGTATAGAGTTGACAACCCTAGTAAAATTTCAGTTAGCACAAAGTCGGCCATGTTCCATACATTGTCTATTCTATATCCCTACTGCCTATCTTATTTGAATAAAACATTGCACTATAATTCAACATAGCCTAATAAAAACTTACGTTATATTGAACATTATTTGGTTCAAGTTAAATTAGATATAATTATAGTTTTATTTTAGTATTCAGCGTTTATAATTATTATACAAAAGTGGCCACGATAGTTTCGAAACCAGCCATAAGTCTGCAGTTTATTATTTAATAATACCATCTACCTATCGGCAATGCCGCAGTTCAATGTATGAACATTTAACTTTATTGAGGGACCTTGTACCAGGTTAATTACCAAGAATATCTCTAGTAAATTTGCAAAACGGGTGCCGACAGAAAATCCTTTCATATTGCACTTTGGTTAGGAATCTGTGCTAATACAATTATTGAAAATTTATTAATGGTCATTATCGGGGCGAAAGTGGAAATTCTCTCAAATAATGTATATAATTAATAGATAAATTAATAGTTAGGTAATTAGGTTTTGATTTCTTTTTATTATACTTACATTTTATAATTCCACGTTCAATTCCACCAAGTAAATTTTTATTACAAAAACATTAAGGGTTTGAGTCTCGTAAATTTTAAAATATTTTTTAGGTTTAACTTTTTTAATGAGCAAAAAAAAACGCCATCATCATCATGAAATAACTGAATATATGTTTACAGCTTCAGGATTTGTATACACGCAATACTCACTATTGATTTTTGGTGAGCAATCATAAATCATCGTCGCCTGTTTGGTGTATTTTAGACAAAAAAATCTATATCAATTCAAAAGGGTAACGCCGTCAGCGTCTTGGGTCTATGTTTCACGGCAAACTTGAGAATATTTTAATTTTT
The DNA here is from genome assembly GCA_947458855.1 of Monopis laevigella. Classification (NCBI taxonomy): domain Eukaryota; kingdom Metazoa; phylum Arthropoda; class Insecta; order Lepidoptera; family Tineidae; genus Monopis; species Monopis laevigella. The sequence goes on along the minus strand of OX381576.1, from coordinate 32,202,863 downwards.
TTTTTTTTTTATACGTCTAAGACGCGAGCTTAGTGTGTGTGAACCTCACTATTGTCCATGTGGCAAAGAAGTCGACTGCCTGGGGCGCCAAGGTCTATCTTGTTTTAAAAGCGCCGGTCGGTTTTACCGCCACAGCTCTATCAATAATTTGATCCGCAGATCTTTTGCCTCCATCTCTATTCCAGCCACATTGGAACCCACAGGCTTATTTAGAGATGATGGCAAGAGACCTGACGCTATGACCTTAGTTCCTTGGCCTTTGCCGTTGAAACTATGGGACCGTGGGGCCTCGAGGCAAAAACATTATTAACGATTAAATGCCAGTGTTTTGGGCGCCATGCCACTGGACAATAGACTGGAGGAAATTTTTATATTGTAAGTAGGTTTGAAATAGTTTCAAAAACCGATAAAATAATTATAGCGGCAGGAACGTCGAAGGTATTTGCAAATGAAAATAATAATATTACTACAAATAAACCATTTACAAAATATACATATAATAATAACTTTCGAAATCCAAATAATGTCACAAAACGAAGATTAAGAGGAAAATGTTATCGATGTGCTAGTAGTGATCACCATTCTGGTACCCCTGCAGTCATAACCAAAAAGGTCATTTGGCAACAGTTTGTATGCGAAGACCAATCCCGAACAATCAATTAGAAAATGTAACGATAGAAATTGATTATGGATTTAGTTACACCGAACATAATGATTCACGTGACATTTGCGACATAAATATTCTAAAAACAGAAAATACAGAGAATTTTATTATAAAGGTTAACATAGAAAATAAATCTGTAAATATAGAGTAAGACACTGGAGCTGCTTTATCGTCTATGTCTTATGATGATTTTAATGTACATAATACAAATAAGAAGCTTTATTCAGCTGATATAATAATGAGAACCTACACTGGAGAAATTATTAAATCACTCGGCGTTGCTTATTTAAAATGTAAATCAAAACACAACAATTTACTGGAAAACTGTATATAATAAAAATGTTGATACAATTTTTGGAAGAAGCTGGATGCGAGAAATTAAATTAAATATACCTGAAATTAACTATGAACAAGAACTAGGAAATTAATTACGGAAATATAAAAGTGTATTCCAAGAAGATGTAGTCACAATACCAAATTTTAAGGCACATTTACAACTACCGATAATGTATGACCTTTTTTATATTAAACCCAGACGTATACATAAAAAGTATGCATTAAAATAAAAAGTTGATAAAGAAATAGATAGATTGTGTAAAGAAAATATTATTACAAAAATTGATCAGTCGGACTGGGGAACACCAATAGTATCAGTAGTAAAACCAGATGGTTCAATACGGCTCATTACGTTAAATAAATATATAGAAATAGTGTTATATGAAAGAAATGGTTACAATGATAATAAACTTACCGTACAGGACAATTGCATTTTAAAAGGATTCAGAGTATAATGATTTACTTTACAATCTACAATTTAAAAAAAAACTACATATGAGATATATTGGAATAAAAATGAAACTATTAGCTAGAAGTTAGGTGTATTAGCTAGAAGTTACAAATCCCTGGTAAAGGTTATACTCGTATATCGACTTTGCCGGCCCTATTGCTGGCCATAGTTTATTTGTCATTGTGAATTGTCACTTCAAGAATTGTTCTCTATTTTTGGATAACCTAAAATAATTGTGTCAGATAATGGAAGACAATTTATATCAAATGAATTTGAATAATTTTTAACAGATAATCATATTAGCCATAGAACTTCAGCCCCATATCATTTGGCTACTAATGGACAAGCTGAAAAATTTGTACAAACTATAAAGAAATCTTTATGATGTATTGAAAATAAATTCAATAAAAAATGCTTACAATTAAAACACAATTACGAATAACTCCAAATATTAATAGGCAAAGCCCTTATAACTTATTGTTGGGTACAAAAATATTAACAAAATTTGATGTAATCTTAAGATCAAATAATAATTGCAATGATGCTAAAGAGGTATTACCATCAGTTAAAATATTTGGTGTCGGAGAACATGTTCAAGTGAGATCTTGTTCTAACAAAAATTCTAAAAAAACGGAACGAATTTGGAACGGTTTTAGAAAAACTTGGTTAGATGCATTACAAAATAAAAATGGATGATGGAGACATACAGAAATTAAGGCAAAAGATAAAGATATAAAAAATACAATGTCATCCGCCAGTTATCAAATGTATTAAAATAAACAAATATAATATTGAAATGGAAATATTATTTTAAATACGTAATACTATGTAGCTATACTTTTCATATAAAACTAAGAGTCACATGTTTTACTATTTCCAAAATTTCTATAGTGGGAGGTGTGGGCATTTATTTTTACATAATATAACGGGAGCAATGAAAATTGTTCGACTTTACAGTTAGTATACCCGCCCTTAAAAATACCGATCCTTATACCTTTACTTATATATATATATATATATATATGTGTGATTGGTTACTAACCTTTTATTTAGAATAAATATTTAAGGCGTGGATATGGTCGGTGAAGTTGGTCGCCTTGGTGGCTCCCTTGTATGGCAGATAATGATTGACAGGTCAATGGAATCAGCTAACCACCTAGTCTTACACTGATTGGTTATGTAGTGTGTGTTCGGTTTGGTAGTAATTTTCATATTAAGATTTCTAAATTTAAGTTGTTAATCTGATATCGAGGTATAATAAATATTTTTCGTTCTTTTAATAATGAATAACTGCCTAACCAAACGCACTCTAAGACCTCATTGTTAAACATTTTTGTTTTTACTATTCATAAATATCTGTAAAGATTTACATGAAATAAATGATTTGATTTGTTAAACTTCTTATAAAACTAATAGACCCATATTTTTATGATGTTATTAGCGGAAGGTGGGAGAAGGCAATTGACTATTACGGGAACAATGAAACTTTGTAAATAGTATCTGTCTATAAAACTAATATATTCGTGTTTTACTATTTTTGAAATTTCAATAGGAGATCGCGGGGTAGGCATATAATTTAACCAGGTAGGTACTGTTTTTTTTACAAATAATATGACGGGCGAAGCTCCAATAAAAGCTGATTACCTAATAAAAAAAATCAAGTAAACAAATTATTTCTTTTAAATCCTTCAAAGTCGCAGCAGTAAATGTTCCAAGAACGCTGGCAGCATTATCTTTTGGTATTTCTATGGGCATTTTTCAATAAATTTAATCCTATTCATAATAATCGTAAAATAATAATACCTTCGCGCCTAATGTTAGTTTTAAAATGGGCAATAGACTCGCTACCTATAGCACTCACCGGGATTAAACGTGTCACCTTAAAACTTTAATCCACATCATAATAAACCGTCTACCACGAAAGAGTTTACTGTTATCTTACACTAGATGGCGTTAGCGTCAATTACGAATGCACAGCAATTTGTTTAAACGAATAATGAAAGAGAATATTTTCAGCTCAAGGGTTTTACAGTTGTCAAGCGGCATTGTGGCTTCTTGTGGTTTGAATTAAATTCAAATTTTTGGTGTCATAGGATATACATAATTTTGTGTATTTTCTCTATGACAAAATTATTATAATGAATGATTGAATGCATTTCAGTGTAATTGGTAGGGATGTGACATCAATGTTGACGATTAAATAATAATCGTTTTTTTCTCCCAATTAATTAATCGATTTACAAATATCGATTATTTTAGACAAAAATAATCAATTTTTGAAAAAATCGATTGTACATTATGCGTATTGAACGTTATACGTATTGAATGTTATATGAGTTTTTGTAAAACTCAGTCGAATGTGAGGCGTGAGGAGAAACCTTCAAAAAGGAAGGTCACAGAGATGGGGAGCACCAAATGTTGCCAATGTCATTAATCCTTACTAAAATGGTTTTTATATTTTACAAAAAAAAGTAATTTAATTACAAAATAATTTGGAGACCCAAATAAAATTATTTTATTTCCTTGAACATATTTCAATAACAATAAAAACTTCTTAAAAAAAAAAACAAATATCTTAAAATATTTTGGTAGTTTTTTTTATAGATATAATGATTTGGAGTCCCAAATAAAATAATATTATTTCCTTGAACATATTTTAATAACAGTAAAAACTTCTTAAAAAAAAACAACATTTTTAAATATTTTGGTTGTTTTTTTTTACGCCAGCACTGAATACTAAATAGAAAAATCGTTTCAAAACCATAATAAATAAAAATAAAAAAATCTTCCGTTTGGGTACTTGAAAATTCCCTGTTGCGTAAAAACGCAATACTATGAATAATTGTATCATAGGTGGTAGTGGGAGTCCTCTGTTGTTTGGTTGATCATTTATGGAAATCATGGGTAGCAAAATATCATGGACAGTATTTTTATTAAATCTGTATCTTCTAATAAATTCCGTATCATATACTATTAATAAATAATATTTGTGATTATTTATTTAATTAAAAAAATATAAGTTAAATAAACTTAAAAAAGTAGACCTAACCACCGTAAGGTGCCTCTAAGGTAGATGCCAATGTAGCTTTGACAGTTCCTCGAGGACCTTGAATACGGAAAGCAAATGAAATTCCTTATTTTGAACTAAAAATACAAATGTCGTTCCTTAAGGGGATTTTGAGCCGAGTAATAGTTGAGGTAACGTCTTAGAATACGGGTGAGTCTTTTACCCAAAGAAATAAGAAATGTTTTTTTTTTCGTGGTCCAAGGAAAATTATTTAAATAGACTATTTTCTACTCGAAAATCTCTTAGAACCATTGCAGTTTCACAGAAATGTGGCGTGAAATTTATCCTCTTTTCGCATTCCAGCCAGACACAGAAGATCGCGAGCGGGTAAAAATATGCATCCTAAATATTATTGGTTATATTGTTATATGGAGTACTTAGAAATTTAAACGGTATCTGATGCAGGAATAATGGAGGCAAACAATTAGTTTTATTATCTACCAGGTGCGTGTGAGTCACATGTCGAGCTATATAAAAAAAACTTATTATACAAACTTAACACTAGACACAAAATACAACAAAATTGTACTACATATAGATTTATTCGTATAGTTGGACATACCTACTCGTACCTCTATTATATGCCGACTTAAGTCCACGAAACTGTTTTTTTTAAAGTAGGTATGTATAAAGTCGTGAACGGATATGTTTATATTTTAATCACATTTTATTCCTACCAATATAAGTACATATTTCATATATATGATATACCTACTGTGCGAGAAGCCGGGAAACAAACCTCGTCCAGGCTTCTTACACGGGTGTGTTTCACACCGCTAAAAGTTAATTGCTAAACTTACCGAATGGCTTGTGGTTAGCTTCTGGACAAGATCCCTGGGTACCCAGGGATGCCACTGGATAACGACGTTGGAAATATATTAACAACACACAACGCGACAAATCTGAATCACTTGTAGGCGCCTAATAATGGCGAACGAAACTCTACACAAATTTTGATGGTATTTCGAATAGGCCGCACAAAACTCATTGGTGGAGCCAGAACAAATTATTATACAATTTTATTTTAATTCACCATTTATTCTAGACTTACCGTAAGGCTTTTGTGGTGCTTCAGGGTTGAGATCCCTGGGTACCCAAGGGATGCAATAACTTCGATGTTGAACCAAAAGCACTAAGCCACGTAAAGTACGGCGTTGGAACCATGTAATATGAACAACACACAACGCGACAAATGTGAATCACTTGTAGGCGCCTAATAATGGCGAACAAACACTACACATGTAAATGGGATTTCTAATAGGCCGCCCATACTCACTGGCGGAGCGAGAACACTATTCCAAGTTAGAAAACAAAACAATTACTTGTTCACAATTTTATAACGACATTTTCACTGACAGTTCTGACCAAAGGTCATGACCACAGGTTAGCGTCCAGACTATTTATGAACATCGAACATTCCCCGCCCCGGATAGAAAGAATCTATACGCTACACAACGGGCAAACGGGAGAGTGTTGCCACCGCTCTCTTCAAAACGGAATCTCCAACCATAACCTCAGCAAAACGAGGGACTCCATCCACTCCTGGAACCAAGTTAAGAATGCGCCCCCTTCTCCAATGCAATGGAGACAGGTTAGAATCCTTAACCAGGACGAGGTCTCCTATTTTTGGAGGGTCCATTTAATCAGTCCACTTCACGCGTTGCTGCAATATGTGAAGGTATTCGGGCGACCAGCGATGCCAGAAATGCTGGGTCATCTGCTGGATCAATTCAAATCGTGACAGTCGAGTACACTTCACACCTCTGAAGGAGTATTCAGGCAAGGCGACAAGTGGCTGCCCTATCAAAAAATTACCTGGAGTCAAAGCTTCGAGGTCGTTTGGGTCTGAAGAGAGCGGGCACAATGGGCGTGAGTTGAGGACGGCTTAAATTTTACAAAATACCGTAGCAAGTTCCTCAAAGGTTAATACGGTTTCGCCTATCACCCTACGTAAGTGAGTTTTGGCAGACATTATCTGCTACACGACAGAGATTATCTGCTACAAATTTATATACATCATCTAAATAACGGTCGGTGCCCTTGTAGATTGTTCCACAATCGGATCGGATCAACGATGGCAAACCACGGCGGGACTCAAATCTACCAAGGGCAGCGACGAAGGCTTCAGTGCTTAAGGCAGAAACCAATTCTAAATGTACGGCTTTGGTGGACAGACATACAAAGACACACAAATAGGCCTTAACAATTTTAGCGTTCCTGAGGTATGACACTTTCACAAAGAACGGGCCAGCAAAATCTGTACCTACGCCAGCAAAGGGACGAGAGTCATTCACACGGTCCGATGGCAGATCTCCCATTTGAGGCTGCATGGTAGTAGCCTTGAGTCTGTAACAAGGCACACATCGGAAAATTACACTTCGTATGACTCGTCTGGCAGACAGAATCCAAAATTTTGCGCTGTAAGATGGTCAACAAAGCATTACAGCCAGCATGCGAGTTCTTGATGTGGTGATCAGCAACCAACAAATTCACCAAGTGACCAGAACTAGGGAGCAACAAGGGGTGGCATGCTCCAAAGGGCAAATTGGCATTCCGAAGTCTTCCTCCAACACGAAGGAGGCCCAAATCATCAAAAAACGGATTTAGGCGTCCAATTGCTCCCTTGAGCTTACAACGTCCAGCCCGCAGTGTCTCAATTTCAGTCTTAAACTGATCGTCATGAACAACCTTAATCCAATATAAAAGCGAGTCCTTCCGTTCACATGGTGTGAGGACTGGTGACTGGCGTTTCCCCCGGGGGTGTCGACAATAAAAATAAAGCGTTTAATCCACGCAGTTACACCCAACAATTTATCCAGGGAGCTAAATTTATTCAGTAAGAATTCAGGATCCAACTCCACGGTCCTCACCATTGCGAATACGCGGAGACCTGGTAGTAGATCAGTCAACAAAGGCTGGCCATGAGGTCAGGACGATTCAGGGTTATCAACAACAGGTGGGTGAGGAACATGGGTTGGGCCCATTATAACAGATCCCAAGTTTGTGGGGATCGCTACGGGGCCACCTGTACCTACGGGCTTCACATTACCTAGGAGCAACATTCCCAAAACATAGGCACCAAGCAACAAATCAATTGGTCCCGGAATGTCGAAGGTGGGGTCAGCCAAACACAAACCCCTTGTCAGGGTCACCACAGCTGGGGACAACTTTACCTGGGGGTGTTGACCCAATATATTTTCTAATACTATTGCCGAAGCAGTGATACTCGGACAGGAAACCGAGAACGGGGAGAATGTAAAAGTAGTGTTACCAATCAAATTCTCAACTTTCACATTACCAACTCCCCGAACAGAATCCCGGTCAGGATTCAAAGCTAGGCATAGGCCACTCGCTAACCAAGCCGAAACAATGCAACCCTGGGCACCCGAATCTAAAAGGGCACGAACAACCAAATAGTTGCCCTTCGGGCCCCAAACACAAACAGAGGCTGTAGGTAAAATTACAGTCTCTGAGAGGGTGGCGGCTGGTGAGCGGGCAGCGAATACCTATTCCTCTTAACCCGGACGTACCGGAACATTCAGGTTCGGGATCCACTGATAGTTGTGGATCTCATGTGATCGGTCCCATGGCATTGGCTCGACCACATGTCGCCCTGAAGGTCTTCTTTGGTAACGAGACCTTACAGCAGGTAGCTGCGCTGCACACCGGTTGCGACCCATGAGGGGGGTGCGGCCACCATTCCTGGGGGGTGAACTCCGAATATTGAGGGGTGAACTCCGAACGTTGGGGAGTGAACTCCGAACATTGCGGGGTGAACTCCGAATATGGGGGGCGAGGGGCGCCGGTCCTCAGTACGTGAGGAATCATAAAACCTCGGCGATCGTACCTCCCTAGCACCCTGAGGTTCATAGTGAACATGTTAGCGGCCTCCCATATTTAAATTGGCACACAAAACAAGATGATGGCGGCCACTGCACTGCGAACATGGCCGCGACTCACGGCAATCCCTTTGGTGGTGCTTGCCCAAGCACACATAACACCATTGCCTCTGTTCGGCCATGGCACGTCGGGCCTGGACCCGCTAGTTACAAAATTGTTGGCAATGCAAAATCAATTTTGTGCTTCAACAGTGGCCACAACAAACCGGTTCCTGGGACGCTGGCCAGTTTGACCTGGGGGGTGATTACGCGTCCTAAGTTCGCACGCACGTGAATCGTTTTGACGTCATAATGACGTAGTTCAAGCCTAGCGGCTTTAAAAATTCTTAGAAAACGCGTCATAGCGATCGGCGTGCGAGCTAACTTTGGTGCGCGTAATCACCCTGCAGGTGGTTGAACAGGGGGCCGGACCACCTGATGGTCAACAAATCTTGGCCGCCCTGCACCGGCAGAGTTGTCCACTATTCGGCACTCTTCATCCAAAAAGTTCAACAAGTCTGAGAACAATGGTAGGTAGTCAATGCTGTTACCACCATACCTATGCACAAAGCGCAGCTTAAGCTCGGGGGACAACTTCCCGAGCACAATGTTTAGTAATATAAATGACCAAGAATCTACTGGTAGGTTGAGACACTGCATTCACCACAATCATCAATGGATTCAAGAGGTCCGAGCGCAAATCATGTGCCTAACCAACTATAGGCAACCCCAATTGACATGAGTATCAGCCAAACGCCTAATCTTCTGATACCGTTTGGTCAGAAGCTCACGAGCAATTTTATAATTTTCGTCCGTCACGGGTAGGTGTTGGACGATGCCACGAGCCTCTCACTTCAATGAGGACAACAAATATGCCATCTTCTGGCTGGGGGTGAGGTCCCCCCGCCCGTGCACCAGACTATCGAACAAGCTCAGGAAGCCTACCCAGGCATCAAATCGTCCCTCAAATGGTGGGAGGTCAAGGGTAGGCAACCTGCTCAAAAGCCCGGGAGAAGAACCAACTGGCGAAGGCTCGGGGTCCATCTTAACCGACCTATCAATATCTCCGCGAACCTTCTCAGTAATGGTGTCCATGAGTACCAACGCACGGTCATAGTTACAAGTGACCGCTGCATAGGACTCATCCTCTACGGGGTTCAAATCCTCAAAAAAGTCCTCAAAGGCCCTATGTAAGTCCCGCTCATACTCTGGGATCTTTTAAAATCGCACCAAAAGAGCAGCGGAGCGGTCGGGTCTTTCTACCAAATCCACAGCGGATGTAAGCCACCTTAAGACAGCCTTAATTTTATTTGAGTTCTTATTTACAGACATAATTACAAAGTGAACACAATATTAATTTAAAACAAAAAAAAAACAAACATACAAATAAACACAAAATAAAGTTTAAGTTTGCAACAAATTAAAAAAAAAGTTTTGTTATTAAAACAAGTTTTAAGTTAAAACAAACATAAAACAATTTACAAAACCTTAACTACCTAACCATAATAATAAAAAAATAAACTTAATTTTAATTAAAAAACCTACTTAATTATGTTGGAACTGCTAATACTACACAAACTAGGAATATTATACAAACTAACCTGACCTGCCTGACCCTAGAAAAAAGGTAGCAAAGCAGGCAAGCAACATAAGGTCAAAATTATAATAACTAATAATAAAAAATTAATATTTAATCATCAATAATAAATGAAGGTGTACCTTTGGAAGAATTTATGATTTATCCAAATCAAATGGTACAACAAAACCAACAATTAACAAAATAAGCAAAATCTAGCCAACAAACCAGTTGCTAAACTGAGCTAGGAACAAATATTTGTGTACTATCCACGCTCAGCTACCAGAAATGTGCGAGAAGCCGGGAAACAAAATTCGTACAGGCTTCTCACACGGGTGCAATTCGTACCGCGAAAAGTTAATTGCTAAACTTACCGAATGGCTTGTGGTTAGCTTTTGGACGGGATCGAAGTTATTGGTTCAACATCGAAGTTATTGCATCCCTTAGGTACCCAGGGATCTCGACGCTGAAGCACCACAAAAGGGAACGGGAAGCCCACTTACGGTAACTCTAGAATAAATGGTGAGTTAAAATAAAATTGTATAATTGAGTTTCATTCGCCATTATTAGGCGCCTACAAGTGATTCAGATTTGTCACGTTGTGTGTTGTTAATATATTTCCAACGTCGTTATCCAGTGGCATTTATAGTGGTGGTACTACTATCGACAATATTAATCGCAGGTCACTTGCCACCGTTTCGATCCCTTCAATTTTGGAACCTCGGGGTATTTCTAGAAGCGATGGCAAGAGACCTGACGGAATGACGTTGATTCCCTGGAAGGTAGGGTCAAAATTTGGGACGCTACGTGTATTGACACCATGGTCCAGGGATCTGCATGTCGGCCTGGATCTTTAAACAAACGTATTAAATGCAATAATATTATACAAAATTACAATTTTGTTGCTTTCGCTGTGGAAACCATAAAGAGTTGGCTACCATGCTGGTTGATCTCACTGGTGATTTAAGAGCTGGCGGCGGCAAAAGATCAGTATAGCTATACATCGAGTAAATGCTGCTAGCATCTTGGGCTTTATGCCACAGGATAGACTAGACTAGAGGAATATTTTATGTTGTAACTACCAAAAGGCAGTTGCAACTTAAAAAAAAAACTATTATTACTTTATTAATATATGTTCGTAATTTTTTTTTTAATTTTAGGTTAAAAAAATACCAATACAAAGTATATATATATATTAAAAAAAAAAAAAAAAAAAAAAAAAAAATGTCACTATATTGTCACGAATGTTTTTATTTATATTAAATTAAATTCTAAATTCTAGTAAAGCATACTTTAATTGTTAAAATATAAATAGTATTCCCTAGAATATTTTCAGATAATATTATATTATAATAAATTATTTATTATTTTCTTACTGAATACACATAGGTACTGAAGTATAAAAATCTGACCCTGATTGGTACAAGAAGTATAGTAGGTATTAAAACTGAAAATAATAAATTGAAAAATAATATCAAGATATTAAAAGCGAAGAGAGGGAAATTTCCATTTAGAGTTATAAAATATTATTTGGACAAAAATATTGACAATTGTCAAATATAAATATATTTCATACCTCAAATATAAATGAAGGTATATACACAGAGGGTAAAAGGTTTATCCTTAAAATTTATTGCTTAAATGTCATGAAGCTATTTACTTAAAAAGACGTTTAGATTGTTTTAAATAATAATATTTGGAGAAAATAATCGTTTACATTCTGGCCAAAATAAATAAAAACTGTGATAAACTGTGATACATTTTTATAAATTATTATTATTTTACCTAGTTATATTTTCAATAGTTTTAACTTATTAACTGTCGTTTATTTTTAATTTGTTTATTTTTAGGATTATTTTTTGTATTATAAATATTTATGATTTCAATTAATGATGGACAGTTCAAGGAGTTCTGCTTGCTTATGTGGTACGTTAGCATTACATTCACAAGAAAGGTGTTGTGTATTATGTACAGGTTGCTCAGTTTGGTTTCACTGCGATTGCGTCCATCTTCTGCCGGAACAATTAGATGTTATTGCTCCAGTTTCTTGGCTTTGTCCCTCATGTGAACGATATGGTGCATCCCAGACCCAAACAGAACATTTAACCACCGACACATCCACTAATAACTCGTTGGAGTGCCCAATTTGCAAGAAAAATAATTTCAGAGGTAAGAAAGGTCTCCGCATTCATTATGGCCGAATACATAAAAACCATGCTCCGCCTCCTGAAATATTGATTACAGATAATGCCTTTGATAATAATTCCTTCTCGTTCGAACGTTTTTTAACTGATTGTAGACCACATTATAAAATTCTGAAACGTATCCCAAAAGGTGCAAGACAGTGTGTAGCAGAAAAATTATGTACTCTTTTATCAGCTTGCATTAATTGTAACTCCACAAAATCATGGGAAAATCTATTTCTATTTTCCTACACTGCGCTAAAGGTTCCAACTAAATTGATTCCAAGCAAATCACTCACAAGTATTATAAAAGAAAACATTAACTTATTAAATAGAGATAATTTATCTAAAGGATATAAAATTTCAGATAAGCAAATAAAATTATCTAAACGTATTGAAATAAAAGTAGCTGATGGAGACGTCCGCGGTGCTATTCGTATGTTATTATCAAATGATGATTTTGCCACAAATGATGATGACACATATAAGTTATTATGTTCTAAACATCCATCTCCTTCTCGGCCGTTATTTTTTCCTGATCCACCATCTGAAAACTCAACTAACCTCATAGCAAGTCCTAATGACATAATAGACGCAATTCGCAGTTTTCCTAATGGTTCCGCCGGTGGTCTTGATGGTATTAGACCACAAATATTAAAAGACTTAACTTCTTTTTCGGCAGGTGTTGCAGGTACTAAGCTAGTTGATCATCTGTGCGGACTGACAAATATGATGTTTTCAGGTTCAGTAAATATCGATTTTTTAAAATATTTGTATGGTGCTTCACTCTGTGCTTTAAAGAAAAAGGATGGCGGTATTCGACCTATTGCTGTAGGAAATGTATTTAGAAGAATTGCTTCTAAAATCGCTTGCAAAAGTATTTCTCAGTTAATTGGTCCTGAATTATCTCCAATTCAATTAGGTTTCGCAGTTCCTAATGGATGTGAAGCTGCTGTCCATGCTTCAAGACAATTTATTCATTCAAAACATATTACCCCTAAAGTCTTACTTAAAATTGATTATAAAAATGCCTTTAACACTATAGAAAGAGATACTATGCTTAATGAAATACAGAATAAATGTCCAAAAATATTTGCCTATATGTGGCAGTGTTATCACACGCCTTCATCTCTTTTTTTCGGAAATAAAATTATTGGTTCTGAAATTGGCTGTCAACAAGGAGACCCTATGGGTCCTGCTGCTTTCTCACTTACTATCCAACCTTTAATTAATAGCTTGTTATCCGAATTTAATGTCTTCTATTTAGATGATGGTACTTTAGGAGGCGACCCTTCCATCGTTCTTTCAGATTTTTCCAATATTATTTCAAAATCTAAGCAATTTGGTTTGGAAGTAAATAATAACAAATGTGAGTTGTTTTTTACATCAGAAATAAATGATGATATAGTTTATGCGTTCGATAAAATTGCCCCTGGAATAAAAATAATGAATAAAGAAAAAATTACTTTACTAGGTTCACCCCTTGTCGATGAAGGAATCACTACAGTTTTAATAAATAAACTAGATACATTAAAACTAGCAACTTCCAAATTAGTAGATATAGATCCACATATATCTTTCTTTTTGTTATCAAATTGTCTTTCCTCCCCAAGGTGTATGTATACTTTACGCACGACTCCTTGTTGGAATTCACCTATTCTTAATGATTTTGATAATCAAATAAAATTAAGCCTTGAATCAATTTTTAATATTAAAATTAGCACCGAGCAGTTTAATCAGGCTAGCCTACCAATTAGACTTAGCGGTTTAGGTATTAAAAAAGTCACTAACTCATCAATTTCTGCTTATTTGAGTTCTCTTTCTAGCACAAAACCACTTTGTGCTGCAATTTTATCAAAGACAACCACTGATAAAAATATTTTTCATAGAGAATTAGAAGCTATTGATAGCTGGAAAATAATGTCTTCCATTGATGAACTTCCTACTTGTATGTCTCAAAAAGAATTAGATAAACCTATATTTGAGAAAAATTTTAATAATATCCCCAGACATTGCATAAAAGTTGAAGCCCGACTAGCTGCAAGTTGCAAAAGCGAGTCTGGCGCCTGGCTGCGTGCTATTCCCTCTCCATATACAGGCACGCTACTGGACGCTAGTTCTATTCGTATAGCAGCTGCTTTGCGCCTGGGTTGCGATATTTATGAGTCCCATATTTGTGTTTGTGGGAATACAGTAGACTCACAAGGCCATCATGGCTTGTCTTGCCAAAAAAGCGCTGGTCGTTTTTCCAGACATCAAAATATCAACAACATTATCTGTCAATCATTAGCAAAAGTACATATTCCGTCCGTTCTTGAACCATTAGGTCTACAAAGATCAGACGGTAAAAGACCAGACGGAATGAGCGTTATACCATATAAATGTGGACGTGCTTTGGTCTGGGATGCAACTTGTTCGGATACGCTTTGTCAAAGTTACGTCACTTCTTGTTCAAAGCGTGTCGGTGCCGCGGCCGAGCAAGCAGGCAAGATAAAACGTAACAAGTATGCAGAGCTCCTGAACTCATACCTGTTTTTGGCATTTTCGGTTGAGACGATGGGTCCATGGTCCGAGGACGCTAGTGAATTTATCCACGATTTAGGAAAAAAAATAAAAATTGCTACTGGAGATCCTCTGAGCAAAGAGTACCTTGTTCAGAGGATCAGCATTGCGATCCAGCGTGGTAATGCAGCTAGTGTCCTTGGTACACTGCGCCCATCGTCTAACATTCAAAATTTTTGTTATTAATTTGTAGGTATTATATATAGATTTTTTTTTATATAAGTTATTAGATAATGGATTTTGTATATAGTTATTGCTTTAGGTTAATTTATTATATATTTTGTAAAGTTTTGTAAATAAATGAATTAATAAATCTATATATTAATTTATTAAAAAATATTGACAGCAATTCTAAAAGGAAATTGGAAAAGGTTGTATTTTTTTTTTCCTTGTAAGAGTATAAATCGGCATTTCGAGACCCCATGAGTTTGGGGGCCCTGGGCTCGGTACCTATAGCTGCTGGCAAAAACGGTACTGGTTACCTATGAGTAATGTAAAGAGTATGTTTACAAGGGAACTAAAGCAGGATGCTACGGGTGCCTACCAAACATAATTATTGTTCAACAATAATTTAATTGGACACTTGATATGTATCAAGTGTGCAGTTTCAAAGAATTATTGGAGCAATATAAAAATACTAAGAACTTGAATAAAGGTACCTACCTACTTTGTTTGTATTTATCTACTACTTAGATAATCATCATCCACACAGATGCAAAAACCGTCAAGTGACCTAGGCATGTTTCGGCTTTAATCTGTAGGTTCACCAGTTTGCAGGAGATTACTGCATCGATTTCTTGTCGAGCTGGTAGTCTCCCCACAGGGTGCGGTTACGAAATGGGTTAAAAGGACAATAAGGCAGCGAGTATATTAAAATATACTCGAAATGCAATTTGTCGCCACCCATTTCGTAATCGCATTATTTAGCCGGCCTGGGAGCGATCATTTTTTTTAAGAACAATTGACAAGGTAGGCCATGGGCCATAATTGAATCTCGCTCTATCCTAAATCTTGCTTCGGGCCGGCACTGTATGGGTTCACTGGTCTTAAATATATATACATATTAACATCATACCAGCCTTTAGCGCGTCCACTGCTGGACATAGGCCTCTCCCAAGGATCGCCACAACGACCGGTTCTCCGCCGTCTGTAGCCATCGGCTTGCCGCGACCTTTTTCAGGTCGTCGGTCCATCTTGTGGGAGGCCTGCCTCTGCTGCGTCCTCCGGCACGCGGTCGCCACTCGAGAACCTTAATGCCCCAACGGCCGTCCGTGCTGCGAGCTATGTGGCCTGCCTACTGCCGCTTAAGTTTGGCGATTCTGGAGGCTATGTCGGTTACTTTGGTCCTTTTGCGGATCTTATCGTTTTGAATACGATCCCGCAAGGAAACGCCAAGCATAGCGCGCTCCATCGCCCTTTGTGTGACTGTGAGCTTTTTATGAGGCCTATAGTAAGCGACCACGTCTCTGATCCGTAAGTCATCACTGGCAACGCACACTGCTCGCCTTGGTTTTTAAACACTATGGTATTTGGGATGAGAAGATATTACGTAGCCTCCCGAATGCTGCCCAGCCGAGTTGCATTCGACGAGAGATCTCTTTCTCGAAGTTGGATAATAAATATTAACTAAATATAAAATTGATATTACCAAGTTTAAGTTTAAATCTTGGCAATGACTTAAATTACGCGTAAAGCGAAAAGCTATTCCACAAGAAAATTGAATTGAAATTTAAAACATACTGAATTGCACCATGATTATATACTAAACTAATTCATTATTTAGAACTTCCCCTCTTATCTGTCACCTGCATAGTTCTCACAAATGAAGACTAATGTATTTTATAATGACCGATCCACATACTGTGTCGAATGAGTCGATACATACATACATACATACATATCATCACGGGTGCCTTACGGCGCCCGAGACCGCCTAGACGGCCTCAGGGTACCCAGCGGAGGGGTTTTTAATCCCACCTCGTCGTAGCCGATGGTATGAATCTACAACGAACAAGTGGCTAGCTCGTCGCGATGTTTTGAATAGACTCAATAACTCATCTATGTTTCAGTTTCACAAGTTGGTATAGTGAAGCCGGGACCGACAGCTTAACGCGCTCTCCGAGGCACTATAGTGGTGTTGTCAAACAAATGTACATAAATTTAAAAACTCATTGGTACACACCGTGATTCAAACCAGGGACCTAAGTGTTTTTAAGTCCAAGGTCTAACCAACTCGGCCACCACGTATGTATGAGTCGATATTATAGGGCATTAACTCCTGGCATTAGTTTTGGAAAAATCTACCTACAAAAATTCGACAGGCCAAGGATAGGTATATATATATATTATTTATAAATGTATTATTAATTTTATTTACTAAATTATTGTATATGTATGTAATATATTGGTGTATGTATGTTTATGCATTATAAGTAGCTGTTTAGTATATAACATAAATGTTTACTTTCATTATTACATTGTAAAGATTTTTATATTATATTTTATATTTACTGTCATTGCACATATCTTACATAGCTAACTAATTCTCCCAAAAGTTTGATTGGTAGAGAATGCCTAGCGACATTTAGTCCACCTTTGTACTTTTGCAATAAAGTTTTTAAATAAATAAATGTAATAAGCGTAGTAGTAATAATATATGAAGGTCACAAACTAAGTACCAGAAACAACGATATAATACATATTATATTTTATAAATACCCAGACCATGACAAACTGAACAAAACAACCACCTCCGGGTACAACGTCAAAGGCGCAACCACTAGTTCTAAGCTTGTACTATGTGTACCAGAAACTAAGATACCGTTACTTATTATATATTTTAACACCCAGACTAATGCAAACTTTGCAAAAGCCCTTTTTTTTTAGGTGACAGGAAGGTCTTTATAACCTTGTAGACTGAGTCTCGTTACCACTGCCCATACAGATGTAAAAATCGTCAAGTGACCTAGTCAAGTCAGTCTGTGGGTTTACCGGTTTACGAAGAATATCGCATCGATTTCTTGTCGGGTTGGTAGTCTCCTTTTAGAGTACGGTTACGAAATCGGCAATTAATTTGACGATAAAGCAGAAATGCAACTAAAGTAGACTCATAATGCAAATTCGTCATTGCCGCCGCCTATTTATTAACTGAATTATTAGGCAGGCAAAGTGGGAGCGGCTCAATGTTGTTAAGCAACTCTGGGCCCTAGCATAACTGCATCGATAGCCTCGATAAATCGACAAAATCGATACATATTGATTTTATGAATGGATGTTCAAACTTGTTAAAACTTCATTTTATCGACTGTCAAATTATATCGATGTGGTTATGCTAAGATCAATACATTGGATCAAGGTATATACAAGGCATATGTTGTGCTGGTAAAAAATATGCTGTGCTGGTAAAAAATATGCCGTGCTGGTAAAAATGATGTACAGAAAAATGTACTAATATTGTTTTTCTTTGAGTGGTAATAGACCCTCGTACCTATGACCTTCGGACACTAAACCGACCGAGGAGATGGTATAAAATACAGGAGTTTTAGGGTGCGGTAATGAAACGAGCTGTAATTTTGATAAGTCGCCCCCATTATTGTTATCTGTTTGATATTGTAAGTCTACGCCGGCTAAAAATAGTAAGTTGATTGAATAACCCGTTGAAAATTCATAAATCGATTAAATTATAAATGTATTCACCATATCGATGCTAAAAGCCTAGGCTAAACTTAATCCTGTTAAAAGGTTTTCTATATCGAATAAACTGCCGGACAAAACTAGAACTCAAATATTTATTGGTGGGTTCACGCTCTAAAATAACTGAAAATTGGTTGAAATGATTGTATTTACCTTCGTTAAATACTATAGCCAAATTATTTAGGTTATTGAAATGGTTATATTGTGAATTTGGATTAAAATGAATTCTGTCGTAGGTATAAAATTTTAATATTTCGTATAATATTTTTTATTTTGAACGTATGAACATTATATAAAATAAAGCATTTGGAAGTCGCTTAATTACAATAATCTGCATGTATTAGTGTTTTTTTACGATTTAAGAGGACTGTCTGACGAAGCTCTTCAATGCTCATGCTGATTCAAGTGTTACGTCTCCCCGCGCATAACGGTGAGTCGGAAACGCTACCATACATTTATGTAAACCTTTCCCCCGGCCCTCGATAAGAGAAAGAATACGTATGACATTATACCTACAATTTAGGCAGAAAAACGACTTTCAGGCCATAACTGTTTTTTACCCCTAAACTTAAATGAATTTGTAATAAATCATCTCATTTTATGTAAGAGAAAATAAACGATAACTATCCTCTTCCTTTTTGAGGATTTTGTGAGGGATTTTTTAGTGTTTTTTTTAATTTCAGGGGTTTTTTTCTTCCTATACCAATAAATGGAAAATGTACGAGCCTAGGTATAGATCATATTTATAACGCATCAAAAAATAATTAAAATCTATGAAATCGTAAGCTAACAGTTAAGACCAAAAGGTCGTGAATGTTATGGGAATTTTTTTATCAGGCGCTTCCTCTTAAGGGAAATTTTTATATACTTTTTATAGCTCTCATGGTTTATAAAATAGTATAATATGTATTAGTATAATTTTATTCTTATATTAAATTTTTAAAGAATAAAATGCAATGAAAAAAATCCTGGTAGGCGGGACTCGAACCCGCGAACCTCGCTATCGCGGCAAGGCGCTCAACCGCTGAGCAAACCAGGGTCCAGTCAGCCCTCACGAATTTTGTCATTGCTTGTTATCTACTTATACACAGACGCCCTCTATTAGCTTTCTTCTAATAACTCTTATACGAGTGAAGTTAGAAGTCCTAGTTTCTAATACTAGATGGCAGAGGAGTCTGTTTTTTGTTTTTACTTTTTTTCAGTATTTTTTTTAGATTAATCTATAAAGGATTTTATAAAAATGCATGAATATAATTTTATTCTGGTACACATAATACAAGCCTAGCACATATTGCCCTGGTTATAAGTTGGTTATTAATTTGTAATTAGAGCTATATGTGTAAATTTCCTTCATAGTACAATTACGAGTATTATTTTATAATGCATGTTTTTATGATTTATTATATCACAATACTTAATATATCGCCGATTTATATAAATAACTGTGCATATAATATGCTGTGCATACCTATGTGGGAATAACAGCAGATGACGCATATGCTTTTTATTAATTATAAGTATATAAAATGCTACTCGATACAAGTATCATTTGATTGTCTTTGCAATGGACAGTGTAAATCTCAGATTAATAATTAATCTGAGGTGTAAATACAAATAATAAATATCATTGAAAGAAATGAATCCGTGGGTAAAATCTAGAATCCCATTTATTTTCAATTCAATTTTCTTGATAAGTTTGTTTTACAAATTGCTGCTAAACCAAAGCTTTAGTTTACAGCTCTCAGCGACAGGGTTCTCTTTAAATTGATTTCATTGCACCGAGAAGATAATAAAATACAAAGTAGACTGAGCACTAAATTAAATTATGTTCCGAGATTGAAACACTTGTGCTAATCAAATCTAACATTGTCAAATCTTTATCGTCTTGTATCAGTCAGGTCTAAGGACAAGCTACCTACGTATTTTAAGTTTCAACTAATTGCCTATACTCGTCCATGAGCCTTTATTTTGTACACGTACACATACGTTCATGTGTTCACTTAATTTAATGAGATCACTGTTATTGATAGCTGTAAACTATATAGAAAACTTTTTATTTTTCATGGGTGGGAACCTAACCCACGACCTCCGAATGCAACGCCAAATGCGCAACCACTAGTCCACGGATGCGGCGGAGGTGTGTGTGTACAAATGCAGTTTGTCTATCACGTTTCCTACATTCTCTGAGCTAGCAATCTAGGAAAGATATGGTCTATCTTAGTACAGACTTTTGCATTTAAAGTTGCACTCAAATACAAATGTTTTTTTTTTCATATACTCGTATATCCTTAATTGGGAGTCTCTATATCGATCGATCGGTTTCTTTACCCACATTCCATACAGTTGCAAAAACCTTCAAGTGACCTGATCAAGTTTCAGTTTTAGTTTGTGAGTTCACCGGTTTTCAGGAGACTACTGTACATTTTTTTGTTGAGGTAATCTCCTTTCAGGGTGCGGTTACGAAACCGGTGATAAAGCACGTAATGTAAATTATTTGGTCGATTTAGTGGGTGATAATCAACAATGTATTATTGAACCCATTCATGGAGTTTGAAGGTATGTTTACTATCAGGTAGATAAAGTACATCTAAAGTAAATTCTACATAAATAAAAACGCATAAAATTATAATAAATAATACCTATATTAACCTAAATGCGGTAGAAAAGCTGTGTCATTACATGAAAAAATGCTATCCAACAGAACGCATGCGACGTTACCAAAACTAGTGTAAGACTAGTATAGTTAGAATACTAAACTATTTAATTCATTTTTAAATCATCAGTTACTGAAGTATCAGGCATATAAAAAGTTTCTCAGTATTTATAGCGCTGCATCGAGGTCGGTGCAACAGAACGTCCAGCCCATTAATTATTGACTAATCGAAGTCGATGTTCATGTCTGAAACTTCTTTAATGGGTGTTTAGTTTTTTTTAACTAACGCTACCTGTAAATATAAAAATATGTCATGAATCTTTTATAAGTAGGTATGATCTGGTGGCGATACTCTAATGTAAGTTATTATTTATTACCATACAGCTTCGTTAAAATATGACTTATCTCTTTTTTGTCAAAATTTTGGTATGGTCAGACAAAGAAGTGCTCTTTAAAGTTTTTATGAATACTGTAAGATGCGCAGGCGCATGCTTTTGTGAAACCAAATTCCCATTATTTGCCACTGAAAACATTTTTTCAAATATAATCGGTTTATGTTTTTCAATACATTGTTATTAACCACCATTGATTACTCCCACTATTGATCGACCCCATTAATGGAATTTGAAAGTCTGCTTACCATCGCTAGGTGCCTACAAAGGTCACATGCTGTGACCTTTGTAGGTCACAGCATGATGAAAAAAAAATCTCGTTTTAAATATTGTATATACAGGGTGTTTGGAAGGGAGCAGTACATACGCCTAGGGTAGAAACTAGGGATAGTCTGCTACCTACCCCCGCCCAATATATTGACCTTGGCCTCAAGGTTTTTTTTTCATTTATTTTTATTTTTTATTTGACTTTTTTGTGAATTTTTTACTAAAACTACCTGTAGCTCAAAATCTATCCATGGGACCGGTCTGCTAATGGTCTTGTTTTAATCGTTAGAGTCTTAGGGTCCTGCAAAAAAATATTTTTACACCAGAAAATTGTGGAGAAAAAAGTTATGGGGCCTGAAGTACCGTAGTAAGGTAAAGAAATAATTTTAAGGGCAACTTTCTATGGGGTTTAAAAAAAAACTAACAGGGTTGGAGTTCTTCTGATTTTTTTAAAACATCCTCAGTCCATGCCCTTTCTAACGATATGCTAAAAGTGTAATTATCACTTTTAGTTTTAATGTTATTAATTAATTTCCGCAACTAGGGCACTTTAAGCAAAAATTTCAACTAATGAAAATTAAATGTGTTCGATCGTAAAAGGATGGCAAATGAAACAAAAAATTTGGTAATGACTAATGTCATTAAATTACAAATTTAAATTATTACTAATTTTAATTAATTACAAATTTTGTTCAAATTGATGACCATTGACCTGTAAACATGCTCGGCACCTCTTCCTCATCTCCACGGTCACCGTTCCAAGCAGCAGTTCCTCGCGCATTGTATCGAATGCGTCGTGGATCCTGTTAATTAAAACCTCCCTTGTTGGTACTTCTTCTGCGTACACCAACTCTTTCGCCCTTCCCCAGACGTAGAAGTCGAGCGGGGTAAGGTCAGGCGACCTTGGGGGCCAGGGAATTGGCCCACCCCGACCAATCCAAGAATTAGGAAAGCAGTTGTTCAGAAGCTCCCTCACTGATAGGCTCCAATGAGCAGGACAGCGTCGTGCTGGAAGACTATGGGCCGATCTTCGTCAAACACTTCTTCCACTAAATCGGGAAAATCGTTTTCGAGGAAATCTAAGTAGTTTTGCCCGTTTAGGTTGTCTGGCAAAAAGTGCGGCCCTATCAACCGATTACCGATGACGCCTGCCCATACGTTCACGGAGAACCTTTGTTGAAAACCTCTGTGCCTCTTCACTCTTGGGTTTTGATCTCTGGGTGCCCAGTGATGGAGATTGTGGTAATTTACAATTCCTTCCTTGTCAAGTCATATATATATATATATATATCTTCACGGGTGCCTTACGGCGCCCGAGACCTTCTAGACGGCCCCAGGGTACTCAGCGGAGGGCTTTTAATCCCACCTCGTCGTAGCCGATGGTATGAGTCTACACCGAACAAGTGGCTAGCTCGTCGCGATGTTTTGAATAGACTCAATAACCCATCTATAAACAGTTTCACAAGTTGGTATAGTGAAACCGGGACCGACAGCTTAACGTGCTCTCCGAGGCACTATAGTGTTGTTGTCAAACAAATGTACATAAATTTTTTAATTAAAAACTCATTGGTACACACCGGGATTCGAACCAGGGACCTTAGTGTTTTTAATTCCAAGGTCTAAGTGCATAGTCGTTATCCTCTAAGCCTAAAAAATTAAAAATATCAACGTTAGCGGTTTCCTTATGAATTAGTAGCTATGTAACATTGATTGCTACCTCTGTCTTTCCATTTCTCTCTCTCTCACACACATGCTCATGTTAATTTAAAAATTGCCTATGAAATTCACATGCTAATTCATTACATAAGAGCTAAAAACAAAAACTTAATGTAAAAAATTACCTTGAACAGGGGTGTAGTGGAAAGGATAACGTCCATTTTCGCGAAGAACCGACCAGACTTTCCACACGCTTAAACCAAGTGTCCGGGCTACGGTTCTTACGCTTCTGGTCGGATCTTCCTCAAATTCAGCCAATATGCGTTCTTCCGCAGCCAAATTTGGTTAAAATCTGTTCACGCTTGGTTCCCGGAAATTTAAATTTCCAGTTTCTAGCAGACGCCGATAAGTTGAGCCAAACGTTTGGTGGTTAGGCACTCCCGGTTAGGATACCGTTCTTGATAAATCCTCCGTGCCTCGCGCCCATTGCAATGAGCCATTCCATATACCACCAGCATGTCGGTGTACTCTTCGTTGGTAAATCCAGCCATTTTGCCAACAACAAGGTAACAAATAATAAAACTTAACAAAAACGAAGTAATAACAAACTCAACAAAATTAACGAAAACAGTGGAGCGTCGTAACGGCAAGTACGTAAGTTAGCTAAGATGGGTAAATCTTGAATGACTAACAAAGACCCCAACGAGTTACCTGCCCGGCCCCGTCGACCCAAGAGCGAAAGAGACAGAAATACGTGTTGCTGTCGTGTAAGAGTGAGACAACAAATGTTACCTGCCAACTGTAGGCCAAACTGGTTTAAATTCTGGAAATTACATTTGTCTTACAAATGTCGAGTCGTGGTGGTAAAAGTACCCTAGTTGCGGAAATTAATTAATAATAACTTTAAAACTAAAAGTGGTAATTACACTTTTAGCATATCGTTAGAAAGGGCATGGACTGAGGATGTTTTAAAAAAATCAGAAGAACTCCAACCCTGTTAGTTTTTTTTAAACCCCATAGAAAGTTGCCCTTAAAATTATTTCTTTACCTTACTACGGTACTTCAGGCCCCATAACTTTTCTTCTCCACAATTTTCTGGTGTAAAATATTTTTTTGCAGGACGCTAAGACTCTAACGATTAAAACAAGACCATTAGCAGACCGGTCCCATAGATAGATTTTGAGCTACAGGTAGTTTTAGTAAAAAAATCACAAAAAAGTCAAATAAAAAATAAAAATAAATTAAATAAAAACCTTGAGGCCAAGGTCAATATATTGGGCGGGGGTAGGTAGCAGACTATCCCTAGTTTCTACCCTAGGCGTATGTACAGCTCCCTTCCAAACACCCTGTATATTAGCCCTGAGGACTATTTTATAAAACTATTTCAGAAGTAAATGTTTGCATTAAATTATTTTAAAGTATAAATAAATACGCTTTCAAGCGTTATTTTTTTACGAATTACCTGACAAAAATTACAACAATTCGACTAATATATAATTATTATTACATACATGCATATCATCACGGGTGCTTTACGGTGCCCGAGACCGCCCAGACGGCCTTACCCAGTGGAGGGGTTTTTAATCCCACCTCATCGTAGCCGATGGTATGAATCTACACCGAACAAGTGGCTAGCTCGTCGCGATGTTTTGAATAGACTCAATAACCCATCTATAAACAGTTTCACAAGTTGGTATAGTGAAACCGGAACCGACAGCTTAACTCGTTCTCCGAGGCACTATAGTGGTGTTGTCAATCAAATGTAAATATTTTTTTTAATTAAAAACTCATAGGTACACACCGGGATTCGAACCAGGGACCTAAGTGTTTTGGACATTAGCTTTCTTCTAATAGAGGGCGTCTGTGCATGAGAATAACTTAACGTTTTGAAATGCTCCATTTTCATTTATTATTAAATGCTATGACTATGGCATTGTAAATTTTCAATGTGATCAGCAGTGGCGGATCCAGCGGAAGGCCCCCCCCCCCCCCCATAAAGCTAACCTGGGCGAAAGCTTCAGCCTTAAGCATGGAAGAGTTGTCCAGACGATGAATAGAAGGGTTGGGTGTCACGAAAACAAGCGCAAATACACAGTTGTGGGCACGATGGCCATGCCCACAACCTTAATAGACTTGTGACGTCACTCGTTTACGGTCTATTCGGGTCGATAGGCTGATAATATTATATCCAATAACTTAATCAAATTAAAATTCTTGACTTGGGGCAATACTAAGATTGATATTTTATATTCAGTAGACGCTTTCTTTGCTAGTCAGTAAATCATATAAGCAGCTCTCTATGAGACACTGTTCTTAGCTATCCATGGATTCTCCGTGAGGGTGCCGGGTCCATCGCGTGATCGAAAAGTAGGGAAATGAACTGCAGCATTCCCGGACTTAAGACCGCGAAGTAGGTTTAAATGCCTTTTGAACTCTCACCTGCACTGTGTGGCCAAGATCCTTCAATAGTCGATACAAAGAGTGGAAGTTGGTGCAACTTCCACTGCATATAGTTGAGTTTTAAAACCGTTTCTAGTAATTTAATTTGTCAAATCATCATATTTGTGTTGTCCTTAGGAATGTTTGTTTCCCACGGAAAGTTCAGTTATATAAGTATTACTTTCTTCAAGCACCGAAAGTATACCCATAGTATATAGACTGAAACTGCTAGTTCATCTGGAATTTTGTAATGTATTTTGAAAGTATCCATGTATATTTTCTAGTCTGGTGCTTTGTCCAGGATTGAGAAAGGTTTACTTATAGTTTTCTTGAGTAATCCCTCCTTTTTTCCTTCAAAAGTAATTAGTCTTTAATTTGTTGACAATCCTTTTATGGTTCTAGCAATACAAACTTTATTAATTATCATGTTGGTGTGAATAATGCCCTTTTTCAAGTAGAGTCTTGTATCAGAGTATATGTCTGGCAGTCCCTATGGCAACACCGCATAATATCTTATCTATTGCTTTTCCCTATCTTACCAGATTACTCTGGTCAGGTAGGGACATTTGAAAGAAATTAAGATAGAACTTAATAAGTGCCGGAAACCAATCGTACATGAGTGTGCGCCGTTTCAGGGCTGGAGGAATACAAACTTCCCCCATAGTAAGCCATTCATTCTGCACTTCCAGGGTCATCGCATGAACTTTGTAGTCATGCTCTTCATCGTTTTTAAGGAACGATTTAATAATATATTTTTCACATTTTTTTTGAACCCCCTTGTACTGATCTGAACACCGCTCATAAAAGATTTATAGAACTGAAGTCCTCCACCTTAGAGGCCAATGAGTCTTTTGGGAGAGACGCAATCAGATTATCCCGAGAGTTACTCAAAATGTATTGCTTGGTTACACGTAGATGTTTGTACAACTCAGATAGCTTTTTAGTCCCCTGAACAGCATGGAGGAGTCAGCGGCCTATGCTAATCAAGTAAAATCTTAAGTTTCCTTATGACAGTTGCATCCAGATTTACCAGAAGAGTTTTGTTGAAGTCGTATACAAGAAAAGGCCATGTTAGACGAAAGTTAAGTTGTTGTCATAAATTCAATCTTTCTTGACATTACTAATTGGCTGCTGATCTACCTTATTAATGTCATTAATAAAGCGTTCCACAACTAAATTTAAGGATGGTGTTCTTCCTTTAAACTCGATCCTTCTGTCCCATTAATTTGAGAAGCATTATGGCTTCCTCTACTAGAGCTACTTTTGCTCTGCTATGAACAGTTCGGGGTCGTAAGATGAAGAGAAGCATTTTGATGGTTTTGTTCTCATGGCCGTTTATCCACACACAGAAATCAGGTTTAGGCATTATTTTGGATTGCGTGTTAGCTACTACTAGGTCGTTCGCAAATGCTAATATGGATTAAGGATATACATTATTTAGTTTAAATCTATATCCCCACTTCTTTTCACTAAATTTAAGTTTGTCAATTAAGATGTTAATAATAATGTTACAAGCTATTGGTGAACGACAACAGACTTGAAATAGCCCAACATTATTTTTAAGAGAATCTATGAACCCATCTTTATTTCTATTAACAAATCTTAAGTTCTTATAATAATTAGCAATTATTTTCATGATCACTGTTGGGAAGTTATACCATTTTACCGATCCAAAAGCAATTTCCAAATCAATCCAGCAGACACTCAATTGACGCTCGTGCTCCCTGGCATACTTCAAAGATTCCGCAAGTGAGGTGTTGTGTTCCAGGCAACCAGAAATTCCCGGTAAAAATCCTTTCTGGTGCTGGTACAAAAAGTACTTGTGTGTGATCATAAACCTCGATATTCTTGCTTGAAGTATAGAAATGAAGATTTGGACATGGTGTTGGTTAACGCAATAAATCTTGTATCTTTAGCGTCAGTAACCTCAAGCTTTTTTTGGTATAGCAACAAAATCTGCTTTTCCGTACACGGTCGGTACTTGCTTGCTTGACCTTATTTTATAGTAGATGTTATGTAAACACTTGCGAAAGTGAGGAAACTTTTTTATATAATGTTGGGTATGCCATCTGGACCTGGTGGGCAATTCTCGCGCTTTTGACATTTCATCTCGATTCGATATGTTTGAACGAAAAATGACATAATATGTAATTTTTCGTTCAAAAATATATAGTAGATGTTATGTAAACACTTGCGAAAGTGAGGAAACTTTTTTATACAATGTTGGGTATGCCATCCGGACCTGGTGGGCAATTGTCGCGCTTTTGACATTTCATCTCGATTCGATATGTTTGAACGAAAAATGACATAATATGTAATTTTTCGTTCAAAAATATCGAATCGAGATGAATGTCGAAAGCGCGAGAATTACCCCCCTGGTGCTGGCTTTACGCTGTTCTTCCTAATTTGCTCCTCAGTTTCTTCAATGCTTGGTGGATTGCATTGAATCTACTGCAGGATTATGAGGTCGTGTTGAAGGTGAATCCGGGTATGCTACCTCTCTTTGTGGCATTGCATAAGTCTCACTGAAGTGTTTATAGATTTGTTCTTTGGTCAGCGAAAGTCTTCTACTCTTTTCACTAAAAAACTTTTTTTTTTGAGGGCTGGATCCGCGACTGCACGAAAAACTCCTTTCATGGATTTTGTAGGTCTGCTTATCATCAAGTAGATACAAAAACATACCCAGTGTTCCAATAAAAAAAAAGTTTTTTAAACAAATAACATGTTTCGTACAACAGCCCGTAGAAATTATTAAGATAAAATTGAAATGTAAAACATCGTAGAGGGTGTGACTAACTAACCCTTGCTTTCGCGGATTATTATTACGTGCATCCTTCACTTTGCAAGTATTCACGTTTTACCTATTCTGGGAACGGAATATTATTATATAAATATATTCAGTAACTAAAAGTTTTAATACATTAGAACTGTAAGCTGGGCTTCTCCCTTTAAGCCTGTATATAAAAATATATGATAATAAAAAAAACATATAATAATAATTATTATTTAAAATAAAGTGAAAAGATGTGCGAGTAGTGTGGTCTGGGTGTGTGTATTTTAATGTGTAATTTTTATGTTTGTTTGGGATTACTTTCCTATACTTAAACAATAGTCTTTTTTTTTTTCACTATATACTTGGGATTTTAGCCAGGTGGAAAAAGTTATTTTAGATTCGAATAGATTTATAGAATATATACTTAATATTTTATGTTCGATTTTGATAAATAGTCTGGACGCTTATCTGTGGCCATGACCTTTGGACAGAACTGGCAGTGAAAATGCTTTTGTAAAATTGTATATTGATTGTGAACAAGTAATTGTTTTGTTTTCTAACTTGGAATAATGTTCTTGCTCCGCCAGTGAGTTTGGGCGGCCTATTAGAAATCCCATTTACATATATGTAGTGTTTGTTCGCCATTATTAGGCGCCTACAAGTGATTCAAATTTGTCGCGTTGTGTGTTGTTAAAATTATATGGCTCCAACGCCGTATTTTACGTGGCTTAGTGCTTTTGGTTCAACATCGAAGTTATTGCATCCCTTGGGTACCCAGGGATCTCGACGCTGAGGCACCACAAAAGCCTTACGGTAAGTCTAGATTTTAAGTTTAGCAATTAACGTTAAGCGGTGCGAATCGCACCCGTGTAAGAAGCCTGGACGAGGTTTGTTTCCCGGCTTCTCGCACATTTCTGGTAGCAGGGCGTGGTTAGTACACATTCTAGCACATTTTGTTGGTGGGTTTTTTAATTTACCCATCTGTGCAAATTTTTGTTCCCAGCCCAGTTTAGAAACTGGTTTGTTGGCTAGATTTAGCTTATTTTGTTAATTGTTGGTTTTGTTGTACCATTTGATTTGGATAAATCATAAATTCTTCCAAAGGTACACCTTCATTTATTTTTTATTATTAGTTATTATAATTTTTACCTATGTTGCTTGCCTGCTTTGCTACTGTTTTAGGGTCCTAATGCAGTTCCAACATAATTAAGTAGGTTTTTTTAAAATTAAAATTAAGTTTATTTTCTTATTATTAGGGTTAGGTAGTTAAGGTTTTGTAAATTGTTTTATGTTTGTTTTCCTATAGTAAGGGAACTTAAAACTTGTTTTAATAACAAAACTTATTTTGATTTGTTGCAAACTTATACTTTATTTTGTGTTTATTTGTAAGTTTGTTTTTTATTTTTTAATTAATATTGTGTTCACCTACTTATTGTAATTATGTCTGTAAATAAGAACTCAAATAAAATTAAGGCTGTCCTAAGGTGACTTACATCCGCTGTGGATTTGGTAGACATACCCGACCGCTCCGCTGCTCTTTTGGTGCGATTTGAAAAGATCCCCGAGTATGAGTGGGACTTACATAGGGCCTTTGAGGACTTTTTGGCTTTGAACTCCGTAGATGATGAGTTCCATGCAGTGGTCACTTGTGACTATGACCGTGCGTTGGTACTCATAGACACCATTACCGAGAAGGTTCGCGGAGGTATATTGATAGGTCGGTTAAGATGGGCCCCGAGCCTTCGCCAGTTGTTTCTTCTCCCGGGATTTTGAGCAGGTGAGCCTACCCTTGACCTCCCACCATTTAAGGGACGACTTGATGCCTGGGTAGGCTTCCTGAACTTGTTCGATATTCTGGTGCACGGGCGGGGGGACCTCACCCCCAGTCAGAAGATGGCATATTTGTTGTCCTCATTCAGAGGAGAGGCTATATAAATAGCCTAAATAATATAAATTATAAGATTGCTCGTGAGCTTTTGACCAAGAGGTACCAAAATATTAGGCGTTTGGCTGACACTCATGTCAACCAAATATTCGGGTTGCCTATAGTAGGTAAGGTACATGATTTGCGCAAGGACCTCTTGAACCCATTGATGATTGCGGTGAATGCCTTGCAGTATCTGAACCTACCAGTAGATTCTTGGTCATTTATATTACTTAACATTGTGCTCGGGAAGTTGTCCCCCGAACTTAAGCTCTGCTTTGAACATAGGTATGGTGGTAACAGCATTGACTACCTACCATTGTTCTCAGACTTGTTGAACTTTTTGGATGAAGAGTGCCGAATAGTGGACAACTCTGCCGGTGCAGGGCCGCCAAGATTTGTTGAACATCAGGTGGTCCGGCCCCTGTTCATTCACATGGTCAAACAGACCAGCGTCTCAGGAACCGGTTTGCTGTGGCCGCTGTTGAAGCACAAAATTGTTTGTATTGTAGGGACCCTGGATTGCGAACAATTTGGTAACTTGCGGGTCCAGGCCCGACGTGCCATGGCCCGACAGAGGCAATGGTGTTATGTGTGCTTGGGCAAGCACTACCAAAGGGATTGCCGTGAGTCTCGGCCATGTTCGCAGTGCAATGGCCGCCATCATCTAGTTTTGTGTGCCAATTTAAATATGGGAGGCCGCCAACATGTTCACTATGAACTCCAGGGTGCTAGGGAGGTACGATCGCCGAGGTTTTAGGTTTCCTCACGATCTGAGGACCGGCGCCCCTCCGCCCCCCCCCCCCCCCCCCATGTTCGAAGTTCACCCCCTCATATTAGGAGTTCACCCCCCCACATTCGGAGTTCACCTCCCAATGTTCGGAGTTCACCCCCAGGAATGGTGGCCGCACCCCCCTCATGGGCGGGGGCAATGTATCGCCCCCTCGCTTTGCTCCCATGGGTCGTAATCGGTGTGCAGCGCAGCTACCTGCTGTAAGGTCTCGTTACCAAAGAAGACAGGGCGACATGTTGTCAAGCCAATGCCATGGGACCGATCACATGAGATCCACAACTATCAGTGGATCCCGAACCCGAATGTTCCCGTACGTCCGGTTCAAGAGGAATAGGTATTCGCTGCCCGCTCACCAGCTGCCACCCTCTCAGAGACTGTAATTTTACCTACAGCCTCTGTTTGTGTTTGGGGCCCGAAGAACAACTATTTGGTTGTTCGTGCCCTTTTAGATTCGGATGCCCAGGGTTGCATTGTTTTGGCTTGGTTAGCGAGTGGCCTATGCCTAGCTTTGAATCCTCACAGGGATTCTGTTCGGGGAGTTGGTAATGTGAAAGTTGAGAATTTGATTGGTAACACCACTTTCACATTCTCCCCGTTCTCGGTTTCCATCTCTCGGCATCACTGCTTTGGCAATAGTATTAGAAAATATATTGGGTCAACACCCCCAGGTAAAGTTGTCCCCAGCTGTGGTGATCCTGATCCTACCTTCGACTATCCGGGACCAATTGATTTGTTACTTGGTGTCGATGTTTTGAAATATTGCTCCTAGGTAATGTGAAGCCCCTAGGTACAGGTGGCCTCGTAGCGATCCCCACAATATTGGGATCTGTTATAATGGGCCCAACCTATATTCCTCTCCCACCTGTTGTTGATAACCGCTTTGTTGACATTTGTCTTTCTCTTTCTGAGGCGGTTCAGAGATTTTGGGAAGTGGAGGAGCCCCCGGCTGCTACGAAGGTCAATCCTGTTAATCATGAATGTGAATTGTTCTTCCAGAATAATACTGGTCGTTTAGATTCTATTCGTTTTTACACTAGAAGTCTCCTTTTCTCCCCTCACGACCCCCATTGGGTGCATTGAGGAGTCTTGCTGAGAAAAGGTTGGTGTCCATGGAGAATCGCAAGAGGCGTGACCCTGTCTTCCGCAGGAAGTGCATTGAGTTCATGCGGGAATATGAGGTTTTGGGACACATGACGGTCTCAAACTTAGATTGGCGTTCAGTGGAACATTATTTCATACCCCATCACGCAAACCAGTCAGTCCCCAGTCTTCAAACCTCATAGTGAGAAGATAAGAGTGGTGTTTGATGGCTCTGCCCCCACGTCTTTGGGTGTATCTTTGAACCAGTGCCTGCATACTGGCCCGAAGCTTCTCCGGGATATTTCAAATATCCTCATGGACTCGCCGCCATCAGATTGTCTTTATGGCCGACATCCGCATGATGTTTCGGCAGATACTCATCCACGAAGATGACAGGTGCTACCAACTCATTTTATGGCGGGAGAAACCCTCTGATCCCATGCTTATCTATGAGCTGAATACCAACACTTATGGTTTGCGGTCTAGCCCGTTCGTGGCTATTCGTTCATTATTGGAGCTGGCCAACCATGAGCGTTTGAGGTTTCCTCGAGCTTCCGCCATCTTGGAAAATGATTTGTATGTTGATGATGTATGCACAGGAGCCTCCAGTGAGAAAGAGGCTTTGATCTTGAGGAATGAATTGATTGGGATAATGAGGGCTGGAGGCTATGAGCTAAGAAAGTGGATATCGAACTCCCCCACTCTCCTGGCTAATTTGCCATTGGAGCACCAGCAGGATCCCCTCCTCTTCGAAAATATTGATAATCCTACATTGTTGTCTGTTCTTGGAGTAGAGTACAGGCCAGTCCAGGATATTTTCACCTATCGGGCGGACATTTCTGTGCCCAGGATCTGGACTAAGCGCTTGGTCCTGTCCACTGTAGCCAGAAACTTTGATCCAAGCGGTTGGATTAGCCCAGTCATATTTTTGGCTAAATGCTTCCTTCAGACTTTGGACTGCTGGAGTTGGTTGGGACGACCAACTCACTGACACCTTGTTAAAGGACTGGGTTTCGTTTGTTAGTTCACTTCCAGAAATTAATGAAGTCTCTTTACCCAGACCTTTCCTTCCAGCTGGGAAGTACACGGCGAGCCTCCATGGGTTCTGTGACGCTTCAGAGCGCGTATTCGCGATCATACATATGTAGTGTTTGTTCGCCATTATTAGGCGCCTACAAGTGATTCAGATTTGTCGCGTTGTGTGTTGTTAAAATTATATGGTTCCAACGCCGTATTTTACGTGGCTTAGTGCTTTTGGTTCAACATCGAAGATATTGCATCCCTTGGGTACCCAGGGATCTCGACGCTGAAGCACCACAAAAGCCCTACGGTAAGTCTAGATTTTAAGTTTAGCAATTAACTTTAAGCGGTGCGAATCGCACCCGTGTAAGAAGCCTGGACGAGGTTTGTTTCCCGGCTTCTCGCACATTTTATTTAATCTATTATATATTATAATATAAAATATAAGAAGTAAGTAGGATAAGGTCTCGCCGAATGCGATCGGATCGGCTCTCTACAGAGTTGTTAGTTTTGCTTTCCTTAATCTGTGTACATAGATGTGGCCAATAAATTGGATTCGTGGCTTACTCGCTGCTACTAGGAACTTCAATGTTGGCGAAGTGCGATTGCAAAATGAGTTTGCGTTGTGTTTTCAAAGGAAAACGTAGAAAATATGAAGTCTTCATTTGTCGGTGTTTATTTAGCTAAACTTTTAGTTAAACTTTTCTATAGTCTGTCTTGTCATAGTGTGGGTGTTTATAAAATATAATATATATTAGTTTGGTTGTTTCTGGTACACATAGTACAAACCTAAAACTTAGTTTGTCGCTAGGGAAATATGTGGCTTAAACTAAAAATACATTGGTTTTGGACCTTCATGTTATTTAAGTAAGGGAAATTAATCAAGAAAAACTACCGGTCAGCCGTCTCCAGCCTGTACCAAGTTGTGGTCATAATAAAAGGATTTACAGTACCTATTAAAAAATAATAGCAAATACCCTTTTTTGGAAATGAATGAAAAAGGTTTATTAAATGTTATATATAAACATAGAGGAACATTTTTTTTAATTTTATTTTAGTTAAGATTTATTTATATTTATTTTATTTTGTGGAGTAAATAAATGATTAAGACTATAAAAAAATATATAAACATATATACCTAAATAAACTGTTTATGATCCATGGATGGCATTGGGCCCTAATATGCTGGCAACATAAAATTTCCTTTCTAAATTTACATACTCAATTTTACAAAAATAACCTCTGAAATTTTGATGAATTTCGGTACTATTTCTTTGTATGTATAAAGATTACAAGGTACCTACATTGTATAAATAAAATGTGTGCATGTCAGACTGCTATGAAAACTGTATTCGCTTACAATAAGTAACATTTGCGAACTCAAAATTGAATTGGGAAGTTCAAAAAAGTTGGAAAAAGGAATTAATGTAATTCCTTTTTCCAACTTTTTTGAACTTCACTGCAAACTTTTGAAAAACGTAAAGATTGTTATATAAAATATAAGACAATCTTTTGTGATAGATTTATTTTGTCTTTAACGTCCTCGGGCGGGAAGTTCCCAGGGGGGGGGGGGGATCCAGGCCCCGAAAGTGTTATACATACATAATAAAATAAAACTCCTGCGTAGGTGCCTTTCCTCGGGTTTCAGGAACCAACCATTGGGACTGGCCATTGACCATTCTGACAAAAGTATAATTAATAATATCAAAAGAACAAAGTTTGGTACCAAATACCAACCTACATAGTCAGACGCAGAGACAGTGAGGAATTTAAGCAATATGATAGTGTTATAGGTATTTGCATGCAACATACCATTTGATAAGAAAATGATTCATGTTTGAAGTAGTCTGTTCTAAGAACTTGAAAGCAATCAACTTCTATGTTGAATTTTATATTTTTGTTTTTTATCTATTGCCCACGAATTTGCATGCACCAATATTTGTTTTAGAAAAGTGTCCTCAAAATTATCGTCACAAATAAAGACGTTTTCTTACCCAAATCACCTACATTATTTATCTCACCCTAAAGTGTGGACAATTTCCTTTTACTTGGCGAAAGTTTCTAATTTTACTCCTGAAAATCCCTACTTAAACCAGCCATTAATTCCTAATATTTTATTATTTTCTGTCCTATTTTTTTTATCATTTATCCGTTGTGCAAAATCAGATGTTAAAATACCTCGATGTTAATAATAATTTAAATTGTTGTGCTAATCAATTTATATGTATTTTAATGGAGCACATATCTGTATCAACCTGATGGTAAGCAGACTTACATAGTCCATGAATGGAGTTGATAGTAATGGTAACCTAAAATTAAGGATTTTGACTTTGACAAGAAATAGATGGTAGTAGTTTTGTTTCCACCGCTGATAAACTACAACTGCATATGTAGACATATCTGCCTACAGTGTCTACAGCCTGCACCTCGTCCGAATACATCAGACAAGGTAGGTGATTTGGATGCTGAAACTCTTAAACGGCGTAGGTATTTAAATCTCGGCAGTGATTGTATATTTGAGCCGTTTTGACTAGAGACGTTGAGGAATGGGGATTTTCACGGGATCTTTAAGGGACTATCCAGAAGGCTGTTTGAAGTTAACCGTAACCACAGGGCTGGAGCGCTTCTAGCATAGCTATTTAACGTGGGAATCCTACCAGTGTTCTGAGGACGTCTCCTGGCAGTGGTGGCGAACCTTATTTTCTTTTACGTCACTAATAATTTAGTACGAGTATGTATAACTAAAAACATATTATTTAATTTTTATTCATGACATAAAAATAGAAATACAGAGTGACTTTAAAAAGATATATTTTGGGCTAATATAAGGTCCTGCTAATCAAATCGAACAACTTTTCCGATGGAACCATGTGTCGCAAATAAATAAAAAATGCATTTTAATTGCCCCATACAAATTGGTAATGAGGAGTTTTCTTTTTGACGGTTCCAAAATATTCCACTAGATGGCAGCAAGAGAGATATCCACAAAAACTGTCAAAAAAGGCAGATTCTATACTTGAGTAGTCTATATTTTTAAATAGACTACTCAATATAGACTCTAAATTCTCTATGAATTAAAACTAAATTTTGGTATTGCAAGACGTGTTATATTTTTACCATATTTTGCCACTTTTATATGTATCTACTTACTCGTTATTCTTGCTCTCTATAATCTTTAGTAGATACCCTGTCAAGAAAAACTCCGTAAAAAAGACTATGGTACCTTAGAAATTCAAATTTAATTACTAATATGATGATATTTAAAAGAAAAAATATTGCTTAAGTTGGTGCCGTAAGGCAAGTACTCAGGATATTAGCGTATATGTTAAACAAAGTTAAGTAAATTTTATAAATTATTCGTATAAAGGTATTTTTTTTCCTATTTACCCTAAATTTTGGGTGTATTTTATATATTACCGCTATCAATTTTGACAGTTTTTGTAGATAGCGACTAAACGCCATCTGTTGCGTTAAATAATAACTACTGGAAAACTCCTCATTTTAACATTACTAATTTGTATGGGGAAGCCATTTTTTTTTCATTTGCGACACATGGTTTCATCCGAGAAGTTGTTCGATGTTTCCATAGGAGTTGTTCGATTTGATTAGCAGGACCTTATATTAGCCCAAAATGCATCCATTCAAATTCACCTTGTATAATAACCATCATATAGATTTATATTCTAAGACATTCACAGCTGAAGTATCTCCGAGCTGACTTAGCGCATTGCTATGAATACCTACAATATTTTGAAGGCATACGAGTGGTCTTAACAATCTATTGTTTTAAAAGATCTAATATTGGTGGTTGGCTGGTAGATAATGCCTAGAGGCATTAAGTCTGCCCTTTTCTAATAAATAAAGAAATATTTTAAACAATTTTAACAATATATTACTTACTACAAAACAAATAACTACCTCTATATTATCAGAATAAATATTGCACAAAATGATTGTGAAAATAAAATATGATATTAAAACAATATTTCCAAGAATGCAATGTCGAGGCGGTTTCAAGTTGAGCGTGGAATAGTTTCTAGGAAGCATCGATGCATGGAAGGCTTAGGTAGGTATACCGAGAAATGGAGTGGGTATACGAGTACCATATGAAACGTTATTTTCAATTTTTATTACATTTTCCGTTGTAGCTCAAGACAGCAGAAAGTAATTTTCTGAAATCTTATTTCTCGTATTGCGATATAAAATGGAGGCCTTATAAATGTATTGTTCAAATATAAACTGAAAGGACCTAGACACAATGGTTCATTCGCTCAAGGTTTAACTATATTGTGAACAAAATTAATATATAGAATTTCTTCTGATCTCATAATAGGATTCGTTTAAAGTTTTTTCTCCCTCAGCAAATTACTTTTTTTTCTACCGAAATTATTTTGTTATTTTAAAAATACATACATGATGTACTGAGACTTGTAATGCTGATTTATTTAGCTATTATTGGCCGACATTAGGAGGGTGTTATTTTATATGTTAGCGCGTTTTTTTATGTGTGTTCACCATGTTTGTATAAGTTGGTCGATTTTGATAATTTTTCGTTGATAAATAATAGAAGTTTCAGCGGTGGTACCAAATCAATATATGGCATTGGAAACTCCGGATTTTAAATTCTAACACCGCTATTTATAAAAAAATATTCATTGTCCTTAAATAGAACACTTTAGATATAGAAATAGAAAATAACGATATCGATTATTAATTATATATTTGATGATTAAAAGTTACATAAGCAACTCCTTAACAGTTAACAAATTTATAAATAACTAGCGGCCCGTCCCGGCTTCGCACAGGTTTGTATAACTTTAACTATACGAAACGATACTTTTCCCCCGTTTTTAAAACATTTTTGGTTACTGCTCCACAACTATAGGACCTAGCGTGATATTATATAGCCTATGTTACTTCTGAATAATGCAGCTTTCTAATAGTGAAAAAATTATTGCAATCGGTCCAGTAGTTTTTGAGTTTATTCATTACAAACATACAAAAATACAAAAATACAAATCTTTCCTCTTTATTATATTAGTATAGATTAGTATAGATAAAGGTTTATTGTAAATTTATAAATTATACGTGGTGGGCGAGTTGGTTAGACCTCAGACTTAAAAATATTTAGGTCCCTGGTTCGAACCCCGATGTGTACCAATGCGTTTTTAATCTGAAAATTTATTTACATTTGTTTAACAACACTACTATAGTGCCTCGGCGAGTACGTAAAGTTGTCGGTCCCAGTTTTACTATACCAACTAGTGAAACTGTTTATAGATAGGTTATTGAGTAACCACACATCGCGACGAGCTAGCCACATGTTTGGTGTAGACTCATACCATCGGCTACGATGAGGTGGGATTAAAAACCCCTCCTCAGGGTACTGAGGCCGTCTTGGCGGTCTCGGGAGCCATAAGGCACCCGTGATGATATTAACGAGTATTAATTTATTTTTTTAAATTGTAATTTTACAAATACAAGTATTAAACGAACGCGAACATGATACACAGACTACTTTTATTTGTAATACTGATATGGATATAAGTTTAGTAGTAAACTGAGGTCAAAAAATTCATCAAAGAAAAAAAAATAATCTGTTGTGTATAAAATTTTGAGATAATAAATTTACAACACGTTAGCTTAGAAATTTTGGCTTGCTTGACAAGTGACGTCGTAGTACAATGTGACGTCATATTTCAGGAAACTGGAGCACATTTACCTCCTGCAGTATATTCAGTACGCCATCCTTTGCAGCGCCAGTCCAAATTGTTTAGGGCCTTAAAATTTTACTATCAGTATACAGCTGGAATTATACAGCTGGGATATTCGGAGCATTTTAGTTGAACAAAGAAAGGAGAATTTTCTTCTAACAATGTAGAGAGATTTTAGTAGCATTTTTATTTATAATAGGGCAAGCTACTAGTTACTACAACAGAGAATCCTAG
Source organism: Monopis laevigella (assembly GCA_947458855.1). Classification (NCBI taxonomy): domain Eukaryota; kingdom Metazoa; phylum Arthropoda; class Insecta; order Lepidoptera; family Tineidae; genus Monopis; species Monopis laevigella. Next base: position 32,163,508 of record OX381576.1, on the reverse strand, counting down.
TGTGATGACTAGGTAATGAAATAATCTGAGACTCTTACCAAAAGTATGTTTTTTTTTACCACCACGGCCTCGGGTACCCAGCGGAGGCGTTTTAAAGCCCATATCGTCGAAGCAATACTCTTTGGTTTCCCCGGGGTTTATGACATGTATTTTAAGTCTAAGTATTCCCAGGATAATTCTGCTAGGTACCTACAATTATGTTGAACGCATTCTGGTATAGGGCTGACCGGTATTTTTTTTAATTAATTTTTCCTATTTCAATATTGGGCAGAATAAATATCAGTAGAGGCGGCAAGATGAACATGGATGAATTTTTTTATTTTGTATTGTATTTTTTTTTTTATTAAAATAAACTTCTTAAAACATTTATTTTTTGTTTTCATTTCGTTTTTTCTTCTTTTACTATTATGGTGTTGCAGTGGGTTTATTTTTAATTTTGGTTTAATTTGTATACGTGGTAGCCGAGCTGATTAGACCTTGGACTTAAAAACACTTAGGTCCCTGGTTCGAAACCCGGTACACACCAATGAGTTTTAATTAAAAAGAATATGTACATTTGTTTGACAACACCACTATAGTGCCTCAGAAAGCACGTTAAGCTGTCGGTCCCGGTTTCACTATACCAACTTGTGAAACTGTTTATAGATGGGTTATTGAGTATATTCAAAAAATCGCGACGAGCTAGCCACTTGTTCGGTGTAGACTCATACCATCGGCTACGACAAAGTGGGATTAAATTAATAATTAAAAGAGCATTTTCATATTGATATGTAATAAAATCGATATACTTATCATACTTTTCTTTTGGATGATCAATATAAAACAATAATTCTAAAACTTCTATTTTTACAGTACCTAGTAAAAATAGAATAGTATCTTATTATTTAAATTAAAGGATCGTCATTTTTGCCACACAAATAAGCTACAGTTCCTCTCTAAACATGGTTTAATTTAATTTATGTCCGTGCAGTCTGTAGGATGAAGCAATTGAAGTTAGTTTCAGTTCTGCTACGATCTTGCTGCCTGTAGGTTTATAGGCGTTCACACAATGTAAGCAACCCGTTACTTACTCTATTTTTATATATGGAGATACCCTAATTAATTTTTTTTTTGAATTACTTAGGGCGGATTAAAAAAAAAGCATTAATGTAAAGAAATATATTTATAATAAATATATGATTCTGTCAGTCGGTACATTTAGTATGTAAATGCATTTTTTTAATCCCGTAGGCAATTATTACCAATATGCTGTACATTGTACCTTGATCCTTTTGAGAGATGTTATTATACCAGTAATGGAAGCAGTACGTCGATAATAATAGAAAAAAAAACATTGTATTGTTCTGTTAGGTTCATTTAATATACATGGTGACTTTGAAAGGATGTACTTTGGGCTAATATGAGGTTCTACTGATCAAATGGAACAACTTTTCCCATGGAACTATGTGCCGCAAATGAAAAAAAAAATCCCTTCTTCATACAAACTGGTAATGTTAAAATGACCAATTTGTATGGGGAAGCCAAGTTTTTTTTTCATTTGAGACACATGGTTCCATGGGAGAAGTTGTTCGATTTGATTAGCAGAACCTCATATTAGCCCAAAGTACATTCTTTCAAAGTCACCCTGTATATGTACAATATTTTAAATAATTCTTTCTTTTAATCAAATTATTTGGCGATTTTTATTTATCGAGCCTCCGTTATTATTTTGTATTAGGTATTTAATAGTAGATTTTATTTATATCTTGTCTAAATGTTGGTTAATATTTTTTATTATTATTATGGCATGTACATACGGCGCCCGAGACCGCCTAGGATACCCAGCGGAGGGGTTTTAATCCCACCTCGTCGTAGCCGATGGTATGAGTCTACACCGAACAAGTGGTTAGCTCGTCGCTATGTTTTGACTCAATAACCCATCTATAAACAGTTTCACAAGTTGGGACCGACAGCTTAACGTGCTCTCCGAGGCACTATAGTGGTGTTGTCAAATAAATGTACATATTTTTTTTAATTAAAAACTCATTGGTACACACCGGGATTCGAACCAGGGACCTAAGTGTTTTAAGTCCTAGGTCTAACCAACTCGGCCACCACGTATATAAACACGTTTAACTATTTTCTAAAATTTCAATAGAAGAGGCTTTCTCCTCTTATAAGAAGTCTATTGCTTTCGGACAGGATTTCTTCGAATTCTTTCCCTTACTGCTTTGACCACCTTTTTCGTACGAACACTACGTGGACGGCCAAATCTTTTTCTGTCACAAACAGAGGAGGTCTCATTGTATCTATTCATAGCCCGGTACACAATCATTTGACTAATACCAAGTGTATGAAGAGTTTTTAAAATTGCACGTGGCTCCATACCTACTTTGTGTAATGCAATCACAGCGATTCGGTTCTCTTTATCGCCCCACTCCATTTTAATATCGCAAAATATTGTACGATGTATTGGCGCCAAAATTAGAACAATCGTAACACAATGAATAATTATATAAAAATGACACATTCCAAATTCAAATTAATGTATTTTTTTTTAAATTTTAATTGTAACAGTATTTATAACCAGACTATGTTACAAAATTTTGGTAACATCTACTTATTATAATTAGTATTATGGATGGGCCCAAAAAAACTTTAAACGTAAGTATATGGTCGAATTATATGTTATTTTAAACTCCAAACTATATATCTCGTGTATATAAATATATTTATTTTGTCTAACCGGAATATTGAGATATATCACGTGTAATTATAACGTCTGAAAACCAAAATTACCAATGCGTCATCACGTATTCTGTAATATTAGGAAAAAAGGTGAAAAAGTCTCATCCATACATTTGATGCACTTTATAGCTATACAGTGCATGCAGGGTAATAGAAGTTAGTTCAACGTCGTTCGGCGTCACTAACTTCCGAAATATTAATGTCGTGCTAAATGCTCTTCGCTTAAATTCCCTAATTATTACAAAGTGGCTCCTGTCATACTTATGTCTATTACGAAGTTAACTACTATTTAGAAGTTAACGAGGTATTTATAGCTAAAACTTTATATAATAGAAAACCTTTATATTTGACTTTATATTTCCCTTTGGTGTTAGAAACAATTATCCCGCCTTACCCCCAGCAGGGTAAGGCAATCATGGTATGATTTTTTTTGAGGTAAGTCCGTCTCGGGCACCATCGGAGGGGTATAATTTCAACCTCCACTTTAGTAAAATAAAGTAAAATATTGTGGTTCTATTTTTATTATTTTTAATATTTAATGGCCTTATTCTTTAAAACTTATAAAGACCTTGAAGAACACTTAAGTTATAGAAGGTTAAATGAAAATAATATTAAAAATAACTAATATAATAATAATAAAAATGGAACAACAATATTTAACTTTTTAAATCCTTTCTTTGCGAGTCCCCAACCCAACAAATCATGCGCCAACGCACATGATTTTTTAACCCAAAAGATGTAGTTTTTTGTATGATGGCCTAAAAAAACTTTAATCGTACGTATATGGTTGAATTACATGTTATATTAAACTCTAAACTATATATCTAGTAGCAGTGTAAATAAATATATTTGTTTTGTCTAATCGGAATTTTGAGATATATGACGTCACGTGTAATTACAACGTCTGAAAACCAAAATCACCAATGCTCTCTATCGTTTTGTAAATAGAATTATCTATAGCGTAACCTAAATTAAAATATTTACTATTTTTACCATAATGTACGAACGAGATCTAAGTCATATTGCATGTTTCAAACAATTTAGAATTCCTTTTTTTATACTTTGTAGTTTCTATTATTTATTCTTATTTCATCAATACGATATATATATTGGGACCTAAAATAGTTATCTTCTTCTTCACTTTTTCGTGCGATTTATCAAACATTTTCTTTCATACAAACCTTTTCCTGACTATTACAAACAGAAAAAAAATAATTGGCCAAAAAAGGTGTATTACAAACATTCGGCAATTGATTTTTATTTATATTAATAGAATCATAATCAAAGCTTAGCAAAATACAATTTTGCATTCAATTGGCAGCCATCTGAATAGTTAATATCGGGGTATTTTGATCGTTAAATGGGACAGTGCAGAATATTAAACAGTAGACACTTTTATCAGTACGAATGCAGGCAGGCCAAAAATATTCCTGTTGCCTTTACAGCAAACTAAGCGTTGGAAAAACTTTTTATAGGTCGCTTTTTACTTTTTTGTGTACTTCTTTTAAAGCAAAATAAATACTTATTCTGAGAGAAAAATACGTAGTATTTACTGTTAAAGTGCCAAGCTAGGTGAAAAAAAATAATTACTGGTTTAAAACTATAAAAAAAAACCGGGCTGGTTTTCTTGTCCACAACCAGATTGTACACGGATATTAAGGAAACTCAGGTGCACTTTTGAGTAATAGATATATTTATCAAGATTTCGTCGTTTTGGCAAAAACTTTTATAATTGGAGTCTAGTGCTATTTGTTTACTGCGTTATGGTGCATAGTAGTTATACGGTCATTAAAACAACAATTTATGATATTTTAATTACTAGACGACGGAGGCGGTATAATGAAAGTATTTTATATATATTTTTTAATTAACTCTAATCTAAAATTAGGATAATGGTAAATAAACGAGATATTGTTTTTTGGGCCCCAAAACTAAGTTGTTGAAAAAATATTTATAGAAACGGGGATGTGTGATGTCCACCAGGCTGTTAATTTGTATGCCAGGAGAAGGATGAAAGAATTATGAAAATTAATGCTGTAGAAATGCGCTCATTGCGACGAATGTGCGGTGTTAAAATAATAGACCATTATTTTTTTCTCGCAATGTCGTAATTCGAGAATGAGTGGGACTGAAAAAAAGTAAAGGCATAAAAATGAGGAAAGGCATGTTTCGCTGGTTTGGGCATGTAGAAAGAATGAGTGATGAAAGAATGACGATCCAGATATGGTATATATATGGCATCAGATTGAAAAGGTTTTAAAATACGGTGCAATTAAAAGTCTCCAAAATCGACGTGCATGTGCGAAGAGTTATGACTGTGGACGAGGCAAAAGAAGAATGTAGAGATAGAGACAAGTATTGCTCGATTGTCTCTGCCTACCCCGTAAGGGACATGGCCTGAAGATAAATAAATAAAAACTAGACGATTTTTTTTATTTGTAGGACCTCTGCTATTGTTTTATATGATTGTATACATTATTAGTTTTTTTTTTGGTATTATTAAGTACATGATTTAATAATAGGTAATTAATTAACTAGGTATATTTAAACTAAAAATATATGGCATCAGATTGAAAAGGTTTTAAAATACGGTGCAATTAAAAGTCTCTAAAATCGACGTGCATGTGCGAAAAGTTATGACTGTGGACGAGGCAAAAGAAGAATGTAGAGATAGAGACAAGTAATCAATCAATCATAGTAAAGATAAACCTGACTTCTTAATTATTTGAATTAACATGTAGTTTGGCTTCTAAAGTATGGTAAAAATAGGACATATTTTAATTTAGGCGCTATAATTCCATTTACAAACTGGCAATTTTGTTTTTCAGGCGTTATAATTTAATCTGATGCCGTATTACTCAATATTCCATAAGACTTACTGGGTGAAGCACTAACATATTTGTTTATAGAAAATTTTATTTTCAACGTCGTGTCTGTACTTAACTAATTTTCTACAAATATGGCACATATCACATTTGTGCACTATGTTATCAAATATACATACATACATCACGGGTGCCTTAAGGCGCCCGAGACCGCCTAGGCGGCCCCAGGGTGCCCAGCGGAGGGGTTTTTAATCCCACCTCGTCGTAGCCGATGGTATGAGTCTATACCGAACAAGTGGCTAGCTCGTCGCGATGTTTTGAATAGACTCAATAACCCATCTATAAACAGTTTCACAAACCGACAGCTTAACGTGCTCTCCGAGGCACTATAGTGGTGTTGTCAAAGAAATGTACATATTTTTTTGTACTAAAAACACATTGGTACACACCGGGATTCGAACCAGGGAATAAATTAATGTTAAGCGTTACTCATGCATACTGTATAATATCACTAGCTATTAGCCATAGAGGGCTAAAGAAAATAACTACCAGGTAGTAATTAAATTAAACCAAATAAAAAAAGGCATCTTCATTTATATGAACCTCTCGTCGCCACTGGATCCTAGGAGAAAAGGGTAACAACAGCAGGTTAACAAAACCCATTCACTCTAGAACGCCATACGAAAATGCCGCTGAAATAGCGCAAAAAATAAAAACAAAAGAATGCAAGTCGCAGACGCTATATAAAACTATTATGCAATGAATAGCAATCAAATTTAAACTCTATTGCACTGACAATCATTTCAGATTTGAATAATTATTTTATAAATTTATTTCCTTTCTGTCAGTGAATTAACTACATTGGCTGGCTTTAATTTTAATTTTTGTGTTTGTTATTTTCAACGTCTTTTTTAATTACAGTTTCTCTATTTTGTTACAGTCACTGTTGTATAGTACCTACTCTTTATAGTATTTTGTCAGGTAGGCATCTTGGCATCACTATATCTGTCTCCGTAGCATGGCACCCAATATAGTATGTTTTATTATTATTATTGGAACACGTGATGTGATATCCACCTAATCGAAAGCAGACCTGCAAACTCAATGAATGGGGTCGATGAATATATTATTGTTTAAACAACAATATATGCTGTTGTATTGCTCGCTTCTTATGTAGTAACCAACGAAATTTCGTGACGAGTCTACTTTTATAGTCTCACTGTTCGACAAATTAACTGTCCGCTTCCTAACCGCACCTCTAAAGGAAATAGAAGACTACTACCTCAATTAGAAATCTATACAATAATCTCCGTGAAACCGGGCAACCCACAGAATAAATACAAAACATGACTAGAGGCTCTACCATGGGTTTGTGCATTGTAGCAACGTAACGTATTTATATACGTTTACGTAAGCAACAATTAATAGGGCCGCTTTATTTTTGGTAACAGGATTGAATAAACCGATCCTATTGGTTGTTGCTCAAGTATACGTATACAAATACGTTACGTTGCTACAATGCGCAAACCCATGGTAGAGCCTCAGGAAACTTAACAGTTTTTGTAACGTAACCGCACCGAAACGAAACCGGTCGGTCGGTCCAACGAAGTCATAGAAACCTTCCTCCATTTATTATTTACACTACGTAGCACTAAAACGGGTACGGGTGTACGGATAGCAATGCTATTTTGATTGTGTTTAACCACGGTTGTTTGTGAAATTTGATATTCTATCTACTAGTAGGTAGTATATGAATAAAAAATCATTGATGAAATCAAAATTTTATAATATCTTAATTAAATTTATAATAGCTATATAAGCATAATAAAAAACAGAATGTAACTAAATAATTAACTTAAATCCAAAAAAAAAATCCCCACTGAAAAAGTTTTCAAATATAATATAAATTATAAATAGAATTTACTAAAACAATAATATCTCTTACAGATCAGTATCAGAAGTGTGCCCAAAAGGCTGGCTGCTGGCGTTACCTCGCCGTATTGCCAAATTAATACGCTGATCGAGGAACGAGCCAGCTTTTTGGTCACCAGTGTGAGTTTTTTTAACATTTACTTTTGCGTTAACAATACTACTGCGTTAACATTTTCACCAATCACACGCTCGCATTTTTAGTTCTCAAAATTTCCGCTCGGAGCGCTGAACTATTTCTCATACAAATTTTAGTTAACTCAAACTCAAAGTAATAGTTAGAAAACTCACACTAGGGGTACAGATGTTACAACAGGGTTTCGGGGTACTAAATTAAGTTATTGAAATTAAAAATTCTTAAATATAATAATAATACAAAATTAGTCTTTAATACCAATATTGACCTCCTGTGTAGTGGTGTTGGCCTTCCTGCTGTTGGGTATTAGCCTGCCTCAGATATTCGACGTCTCCATAAGCCGGGAGATACTGTGCCGGGAGAGTCTGCATTGGAAGAGTCTGCATCGGGAAAGTCTGCTCCGTGAGAGTCTGCATGGGGAGAGTTTGCACTGGGAGAGTCTGCACCGGGATAGTAGGCACCGGGAAAGTTTGCATTGGCCGAGTTTGCATTGGCAGAGTTTGCATTGGCAGAGTTTGCATCGGCAGATTTTGCATTGGCAGAGTTTGCATCGGCAGAGTTTGCATCGGCAGAGTTTGCATCGGCAGAGTTTGCATCGGCAGAGTTTGCATCGGCAGATTTTGCATCGGCAGAGTTTGCATCGGCAGAGTTTGCATCGGCAGAGTTTGCATCGGCAGAGTTTGCATCGAGAAGGTCTGCGCCGGGAAAGTATCCACCGGGTGAGTGTGCGCCGGCAGAGTCTGAACCAGGAGAGTTTGCCTCGGTAGAGTCTGCTCCGGATATATCTGCCCCGGGAGAGTTTGCATCTGGAAGGTCTGTGCCGGGAAAGTCTCCCCTGGGAGAGTGTGCGCCGGTAGAGTCTGAACCAGGAGAGTTTGCCTCGGAATAGTCTGCTCCGGGAATATCTGCCCCGGGATAGTTTGCATTGGGAGAGTCTGCACCGGGAGAGTTTGCCACGCCAGAGTTTGCACTGGAATATTTTGCATCGGGAAAGACTGCGCTGGGAAAGTCTGCACCGGCTGAGTGTCTGAAAGCGATGTATGTCTGTAGTAAGCGCTACTTGACGTCGCGATACGACCCTGAGCATTCCACAGTGAGCGGCTCCCCTGCGGGAAAACATTGAAATTATCGTTGTTTTCACTGTTACCTAATCCCACGGCTTGTCTCGGCACCAGATGCGTGTAGTGAGCCGCAACACCTCGTCCATGGGTCCCCACCCGCGCCATATCATCCATGTCTTGAATGCCGGTAAAGTTTTCTCTGGGCGTGGGCTGGCGCAGAACATGTCGTTGGGTTCGCATGGTAACGGTCCGTAGCTTTGAACTTGGCGTGCGTGGTAGTCAGCGGTCCGTAGTTGGAGTAGGTATGGGGTCTCTTCACTGTCTCAGCCGCGCGTGTTGACGTCGAGAACCGTCAACGCGTACTGTCACACAATATTAAAAAACAAAATTATATAATTAAAATAAAGCCTTATTTGAGGTGGAATAATAATTATAGTTTTAAAAACGCATGGATTTCGATTTATATTTATTACCTACACAAATATGCATTATATTAAATAGGTCACGTTACAATATTAATTGAGTACAAAAACAATGGAATGTCGTCGCTACTTGCTGCTTAGGTAAAATGTAGTTGCATTTTGAAATTAAAAACATTAATCCTTATGAAATAAATTGTTTATTTATAGATAAAAGTATTTTGACACACAGTAATGTAATTTGACCGCCTTTGGCGTTGTATGTGTGGTTTGGATTCCCACCCATGGTCTGTATGTTTATAAAATATAATATGTTTTGGTATAATTGTTTCTGGTACATATAGTAGCACTAGAGCTTAGTTTGTGGCCAGAGCAATATATAAAAAAAAGGTTGCAACCCAGTGTTATTGACAGTCGAAAATAATAAATATTGTTGAGATTGAGAATCAGTAGTTAATTCGCATTGAAAGAGTTAATAAGTAAATTAGACTATTCTAGCTTTTGTTATATCGTGCAATTCTATATATATATATATATAAATATAATATGTTATAATCGCGGAAACTGAAAGGTTTTAAAAAAAAATATATAATAAATATGTTTGCGCTTCTTTCGCAATAATTTTGTGCTGGTTGTCATTTTATACTTGATATTTAATTGTGTATTTATTAAAGTAATTAACATCTTAGTCATACCTACTAGGTAGTCAATAATTATAATCGCGTTTCAAAACTGACCTAGGAAGGAATCACTCGTTATCGCTTTCATTAAAAGGACAATAATATCTTATTTTTATGTGAAAGTACCAATTATTGAAACCGGGAAAGGAGAAACAGAACAACATCTTAAACATGTCATAAAAAAAAATACATTGCATTTCTTTATAGGAAAGTTTTTGGGTCATTTTAATATATCTACCCCACGTGTTTCTTTAAACTTATATTTTAAAACTTTTCCGAGGACTCTTAAAATACACTCACCTGTATATCTGCTGCACCACCTATAGCTATGTAAAAAAAATATGTCTCTCCCAGGGTCTAAAACTATTTCCATAAAAAAAATCATCTAAATCGGTTGAGCGATGTTTGTTATGTGTTTCATACACGATTTATGTATCATCGACCTTTTTTTTTCATACTAATTATTTATTCAGTATTAGTATTAGGTGTCAGAGAGGAAATTCTAATGATGGTATACTACTCTAATATCACAAAATATTAGTTATTTTTTGGAAACGATACCCTTACGCCAACGAATAATCACTATTTAAACTCTTTTCCGGAATTGAAAACGGATGCCAATGCCGAAGTGGTAATTTGAGTGTGACACATGATTCCTTTACTTAATCGTGCTGTCTCATTCTCTCGTGTTGTTCGCTCTCTTATGTCAACCTTCGAGACCATAAAGTGTGCTCTTTACGTTAATTAATTAATTTAAATTACTTACAAATTATTATTTTTTTAACTAATACTAAATTTAATTTAATCTTCTGTGTCCCAGCTACTCCGTTGACCCAAGGCCCCTAAAATACTCGCAACATTTCCTCTCTGGATGATAAATGCAATACGTTGAATAAAAAGATATCGAGCTCGGACTTCACCAGTAGCCCTAGTGTGAGTTTTTTTTACATTTACTTTCGCGTTAACTATACTACTGCGTTAACATTTTGACCAATCACACGCTCGTATTTTTAGTTCTCAAAATTTCCGCGTTCAGCGCTCCAAGCGGAAATTTTGAGAACTAGAAATGCGGTCGTGTGATTGGTCAAAATGTTAACGCGGTTGTATAGACGGTAAACGTTAAAAAAACTCACACTAGGGCTACAGATGTTTCTTTCATCATCTTTTACGTTAATTGTATTTTTAATATAATAAATTAGTTATACGTATAGTCCCTAGTATTTTTATTGAAAATCTAAAATAGAAGAACCCAATGTGCAACATTGAGTTTAGGAAATTAGAAAGAAGTCGGCTGGAGCCATATCTGGTGAATAAGGTGGTTTCTCGATGGTATTTGTTGAGTTTTTGGTCAAAAATTCGTTCACAATGATGGCCTTGTGCGAAGGCGTATACATACATACATATCTCGGGTGCCTTACGGCGCCCGAGACCGCCTGGACGGCCCCAGGGTACCCAGCGGAGGGGTTTTAATCCCACCTCGTCGTAGCCGATGGTATGAGTCTACACTGAACAAGTGGCTAGCTCGTTGCGATGTTTTGAATACACTCATTAACCCATCTATAAACAATTTCACAAATTGGTATAGTGAAACCGGACCGACAGCTTAACGTGCTCTAAAAAAATCTTTATTTACCGTTTGACCTTCCGGCAAGAATTTCGAGTGCACAACACCGCGATAGTCAAAGAAAACAGTAAATATAACATTGACTTTTGAACGACTTTGGCGTAATTTTCGATTCAGTTGGATGCGCCACCCAGAAGCTTCTTGACTAGTTTGCATGTCAAGCTCGTAAACCTAAGTCTCGTCACCAGCGTTTCATGAATGTTGGGTCAAAATTAATTCGTTCTAGCATGCCTTCAGCGACTCTTATGCGATTGAGTTTTTGGAGAAAATTCAGGTCTTTTGGAACTAGCCAAGCGGCAACATGTTTCATACCCAAGTGATTATTTAAAATGGTACGGATCGACTCGTAAGACACAGAAAGTTCAGCGGCTATCTGCGTTCTCCCTACTTGAATGAGGATTTTCAGTCACTATTTCCTCACTTTTGCTAAGTTCAACTTCAGTTACAGACGCCTACCAGAGCGAGGCAAAGTTTCCATCATCTCGATCGCTTTTGAATACTTTGCACCACTCATAAGCACGTGTTTTTGTTAAGGTCGATTCACCATAAGCCTATTATAACATTTTCAGTGACTCCGAACACGAAATTCCATGAATTTGGAACCATAAACAAATCATCAATTCCTGATACTTTTTTGACTGAATGTATAGAAGACAACTATAAAAAATTACCAAGTTTTATACATATATACCAAAACAACTGTAAAAATATTATATCATATAATATTTATAGATAAGGTATATCTATATTTTCAGGAAATTAAATAGAAAACTACGAGTATTTATTTATTTAAATCTTTATAGCATACAAAATACAAAGGCGGACTTAATGCCGCTAGGCATTCTCTACCGGCAGTCAAACCTTCGGTACAATCAAAGCAGTTAATAAGTAAGGTAGGTGCAATACAGTAACAGAGTTTAAAACAAAGTGATTATAAATACATACAATTATACACTACTTATATATATATATCTTATATATATACATACTTAAACTACATAATACATAATACTACCAACTACACAATGATCTAGAAAATCGAAGTACATACAAAGTGGAAAGGAATAGTAAAAAAAATGAATATAATTAATGGCGAAAAAAAACTACATATGAATTTAGATAATCATAGACTCTTTTTTTTTATATTACTATGTTTGGCTTGTCTTATTTTGACTGGTAATTTATTCCAAAGTCTTGCAGTCTTGAGTATAATATTTTATGTAACAAGAATATTGCATCTTGCAAAGAATACCCACTATAACTGCAAATGGGAAATTGAAATTTCATTCCAACCAAATGAACCTATTGAAAGTGCCAGAATGAAAAAGCAAAGATAGATTGATTACAATTCAATTTCGATACTTTTTTCAGTGAAAGATACGGATTGGTTTAAATTTCATTTTTATTGCTTCACAGACTTTAATTACATTTTTATTTGAAATCCTTTTGGTTCCATGTTAAAAAACTATGCGCAATCTTTAATCTTAAGATTTAAAAAAGCAGGAACCTAATGGCGTCTGTCATTTCGTGTGAAATATCTAGAAAAGTATAACAGTCAGTTTTTAGCGTGGAATTTTATTAACTTTATTTACTGGTCGCGATTTCAGACAATTGTTAATTTATTTACGCAAAACAAAAAAAAACAAAACGCCTGCGTTTTGTTTTTTTTTTTTATTATGTATTTATTTTGAATTATTATTAATTTGGCTAATTTATTTTACTTATAAGTAAAATAGTAAGTGTTGCTAAGCGTAAAAGAGAGAACGACTGAATCAATTTGACCATTTCTTTTTGTTGAAATGTTCGTTAAAGCCCGAGGAAGGTTCTAGTGAAGTAAAAATTGGAAAAAATCACGGAAAAACGTATACCTACACACCATTTACTTTTTCCCATCGAAATCGTTTCTAGTTGCCAATTCTAACATTTCAATTTAAACTCACCAGATAGAAAGAAAATATAGCAAGAAAGTTATAAGAAATGCTCCCAATAGATTTATTTTTAAGAAAATGGATTATGAGCACGTTGTAAATAAATGTCAACAACTGTCGAATTAGTCATTAATAATAATAATATATAATAATATTTAGGACAAATTACACATATTGCTCTGGTCACAAACTAAGCTCTAGGCTTGTACTATGTGTACCAGAAGCAACGATATAATACATATTATATTTTATAAACACCCAGACCATGATAATCTGTACAGAAAAACGTACTAATATTTTTTGCCATGGGTGGGAATAGAACCCACGACCTCCGGATACAACGCCAAAGGCGCAACCACTAGTCTACGGAGGCTGTCGATTATAATGTTTATATATTAATATGTTATATTGTATGATATGTAGTATATTATATATATATAATTCATGTATTTGTATAGCATATGGTAATATATGTATTTATTTATAATTATAAATAAATATATATTTTTTTAAACTCATTATATTTTATTGCACACCTACCTAAACTTAATGTTCGGTCGGCACTGAAAATATCGGGAATGGAATATTTCCACTGTTCCTGTCATATTAAAATCTTTTTAATTGAAAACTCCTTGGTTTTAAAAATCGAATACCATTTATTTATTTAAAAAAAGATTCTTGGTCCTTGTGACAAGTCACAAGGACTTGTCAAACTTGTTTAGTCGTTGAGAAAATGGAATTGACTCGAGAAAATTCAAGAGCGATGATTTATTATGACTTTCCAAGTGGTTTAACACAAAACAGTGTGTTGATCGGATGCTTTCTGCATTTGGTGATGAAGCCCCATCCAAAACCACAATTTATCGCTGGTTTGCTGAATTTCAACGTGGACGTGTCAAGCTCAGTGGTGATTCCCGTCAAGGTCGTCCAAAAACTGCAGTCACCCAAGAAAACGTTGATGCTGTGCGTAAGCTGATTGTGAAAGATCGACATGTGACATACCGCGAAATTCAGGCAACTTTAGACATTGGCATGAGTCAAATACAAATAATCTTGCATGAACAATTAGGTGTAAACAAGTTGTTTTCCCGATGGATACCGCATTCGCTCTGTGAAGAGCAAAAAGCGGCTCGCGTTACGTGCGTCAGAACTCTCGAAAGATTCCACGCAGGATCCTCAAATGCTGTATACAACATCGTATCAGGTGACGAATCCTGGATATACGCGTACGAACCCGAAACAAAAAAATCAGTCACGAGTTTGGGTGTTCGAAAATGAGTTAAAGCCAACAAAAATTATGCGTTCACGGAGTGTTGCAAAAAAAATGGTGGCCACGTTTGTCTCCAAAACCGGCCATGTTGCGACTATTCCTCTTGAGGGACAAAGAACGGTTAATGCAGAATGGTATGCTAGCATTTGTTTGCCACAGGTCTTTTCTGAACTCCGTAAAGAGAACTGCAATCGCCGCATCATCCTCCATCACGACAGTTCGCACGAGTTCTCACACCGCGCACAGAACAAAAGAGTTTTTGGAGCAAGAAAACATAGAATTATTAGACCATCCGCCGTACAGCCCCGACCTAAGCCCTAATGATTTCTATACTTTCCCTAAAATAAAGAATAAATTGTGTGGTCAGAGATGTTCATCACCTGAAGTAGCTGTGGACGCCTACAAAACGGCCATTTTAGAGACCCCAACTTCCGAATGGAATGGTTGCTTCAATGATTGGTTCCATCGTATGAAAAAAATTCGCGGAGAATACTTCGAAAAGCAATAAATACATTTTTAAATAGTAATGTTGTGTCACTTCCTTGATTCCCGAAATTTTCAGTGCCGCCCACGGTTTTCAGTGAAATTTATTTTTCGGTGAAAATAAGAACGTTAAGGTGTTAATGTCCCGAAGGTTTGAATGGCATTAAGCCCGCCTTTGTATTATGCAATAAAGTTTGATAAATAAATAATATGTTTATTTTTACTTAGTACATATTTAATAGTAACATAAGTAACAACACGCACACGATGTTGCCAGTACAGGTACCAGCTGGTTGATTAATATAAATATATGTTGAATATTCTAAAAGTACAAGCACGCTTTTCATATTCAACTTCTGTATTTATTTTATTTCCTTTTAAAGTGGAGACTCAGCTTGGAAATTTTTGAATGGAAAGTAATAAATTTTCATGAAAAACCTTATTACATACATTATTATTTTCTTTTTAATCGAAATGTTTTATATTTTTACTTTCTATTCTAATAATAATAATACATTACACGTCTATTTACACATTATACTACCCTGGTCACAAACTGAGCTCTATGCTTGTTCTGTACCATATTAATACATATAAGTATAATCACAGAATAATAATGTTATTATTATTATTCTGAGTATATAATACATATTTGTTATATTTTTAATTGTAATATTGGAGGACGGATTTACCAAAATAATACTGTATCAATTTCGGGTCGAGGTGGTAGTCTTCTATAAAAGTGCGGTTACGAAACATTTGATTTGACGATAAAGCGCCAAGCATATTAAAATACACACGAAATTAATATTAGTTTTTTTCGCCGCCTATTTCGTAATCGCATCATTTAGATGATATAGTGGGAGCAATCAATGTTATTAAACATACATTTTTAGGTCGCCTCTATTCATGGACTTTGTAGGTATATTTACAAGTAGATAGGTAATGCCGTGCTCCAATATTAAAATAAAAAAAATAAAGTCTTTTACAGTTTTCAGCCGTCTCGTTTGAACGTGAACAGAGATTGGGGAGGCGAGCAACGCGAACGCCTCGTCCGCCTTCAAGACGGAGCGACGACCGGCGCAAGTGGAAAGCAAGCTGCAAGCCTAAAGCCCAAAATAGGGCTAAGTGGCCGTCTTGTAAGAAAGAGTCTTGCATTTTTTTTTTCGTCTTTTCTTAAAATGCTATATTACTACGATCTTCTTTTATTTTATGAAGTATTTCTATCGAATCTAGGTAGCTTTTTTTGTTAAACATTTTATAACATTTATAAAAATACCTACTACTTATAATGTACGTGGTGGCCTCGAGCACGTGAAACGATGAAATTTTTCAGACTGATAGAGTTCTAGACTGATATTATTGTTTCACTGACGTCCACTGTATGATTCTGGACATCATTATTATATTTGCAATTATTAAGTGAATTAAAGTTATTAAAATAAGAAAAAAGAACGGTATTGCACATACAGCACCCATGACTCTATCCGGCTAACTAGGCAGTAGAGTGCAAGATGACCCTTTTTACGGATAGCAGCGCCTACCTATCGTTCGAAAAAAACCCAAGCTCGCCGATAAGATGTAGAGGATACTGGGACGTTCTCCCTTCGTGGCTCGACAAATAGAGGCTATCTGTTGTGAATGTTGGAAAGACGTCCGCCCTACTGTTGATACGCCGCCCCTGCTCTGGTGACAAGAGGTTCAACTGGCTGATACCACCCAACTAACAAAGTTTGGTCGTATAATAATCACGACAATATTTTCGTCACAACCTGAGATTGGAACGATTTGGTTATATAGCAATCGTGTTAACGTGTATATGACGCGAAAAGGGCGCAAATTATAAAACTTTTAATCGTGTAGAAATCGTGTTAAGGTCATATTAAGGCATATAAGGAAGGTAACAGTCACATAAATGTCAGATATACGATCGTGTAGTGATCGATAGACGTCATATAACTTTCCAAGCATTGTAAAGTTATCATTGGTATAACCTTTACTTTAGCTTAATGTTAGAATGTGACAAATTATTAATGCCCCCTTCGAATAATTGCAAAATAATATTAATAAATCATTTTATATTTAAGTTTCCTTTTAATATTACAATAATACGATTTTATGTAGCACTAATAACTATTATATTACATATTATAACTGTAAGTCATATTATACGGCTTTAATTCATTTGCTGTCTGCCATTTTCAGGGTACCGTAAAAGAAGTAAAAACCAGTAGCATATTTTTTTTATGAATAAAAATTAAGTATAATAATATAATATGGTAGTAATTGTTGACGTAGATAATTCGTAAATTGATTAAAAACGACTTCAAGTTATTAAAGAACTCTATATGGCCATGGTATCGTTCCTGGCAATATAGAGTTCATGGCCACTCAGCCCATTTCTTTAATTTATCAGGAAACTCGTATATTCTTGATGTAAAATTTTTATTTTCATTATTGCTTTTATCATCATCGTCTTGATCTTCAGACAATTGTTCATTAGATTCATGATCCATTTGAACATCTGCCATAATAATTTGTGGAGAACTTCTCAAATTAACTAAATAAAAAAAAGAATACATGATTATTGATAGGTGTGTTAAGCTAAAGTATCAATAAAATTTGTACTTACATGAGCAGTGCTTTCACAATTACTATTTTTTTCTACGGAACCATTTTTTGATTCTTTCAAATGTCTAAAACTTTAGCTTAGTTCTAAGTATGTTTTTCTTACTTTACGTCTAAAACTCCCACTCAATCAAAGTGTTTCTAAGACTAACTTATATAACCTATTCAAAACTATAAGTTTTTTAAGGCATGTTAATCTGATATTTAAATCTTAAACCTTGTATAAAAGTCATGTAAGCACACTCAAAAGTTCTTATACGAAACGTGTATATGACGATAGCGTTTTCTAAGTGATAAATATATGATCTTTAATGATTGCCATATAGAAATCTTTTTACTGTAAAAAAGTAATTTTGCGGTCGCAATTATAACTACCTTATCATTGTCATAAAAAATACTTTTATGTATATGAGCTCAAACCACTTTATAATTAAGTTATTTAAGGCAATTTTAATTTGAATAACGGTCTTTTTAACCTTGTACACAGTCGTGAAAGCACACTGAAAATTTCTTATACGAAACGTATATATGAAGATACGTTTTCTAACAGGTAAATATATAATCTTTATATGATTGCTATATAGAAATCTTATTGATGTCATAAAGTAATGTTGTGGTCGCCATTATAACCACCTTATTATTGTTATAAAATATACTTTTATACTACTTCAAAAAGCCATAAAGTGGTCGTAAATGAGACTAATACACGATTATCATATATATTTTGTTAAAACGTCCAGATTTTTTAAAAACGTTCTTTAAAGGTCACAGCTGCAACCTTTATAAGATGGTCATATAATTTGATCGTATACACGTTTTTTGGGCTAAATGAAATGACTAAAGTATTATACAACTAAACGTTCGTATAAAATACTATAACACAATTCCTTGGATTTTGAGGCACCACTAGATAACCTCTACCTAACTTAATGTTATTTAGTCTCTATATTATAGGACTACTTTGTTACTTGGGGCATTAAGTACCTGGGGTACATAACTAACTGGGGACCCTATAGTCATTGTAGCTCTGAGCAAGGCCAAGGCCAGCTCAATACTTTGTCTGATTTTCAAATCTAAATTACTACCCTGAGCCAGGGCGTAAATCTACAAGATCTTTATCCGCCCCAGCTTAGTTCACAAACATGGCCCAGATGCAGCGCCAGCAGAACATCCACCTGCAAATGTCGACCAATGCTCCGTAGTTCGATCGAAATAACCAGTGATAACGTAAAAGACGAGCCGCTCGAGAAGTTTGTTAATCTGATCGCCCGTACCCACATGTACGACCGCCTACAGAGGAAACTACGAGCATCACGGCATCGCTTCATTGTTTGTGCGGCCACCCAATGGCAGCGTACGGTGTAGGCTTCCTATACTGTAAGATCGTAGGCTTTACGTCACCGCGAGAAGTGCTTGTCGAGTCCATACTTCGGCAACGGGGGCTCGCCGATACTTGACTAAGAGAGTCGAATGCCGCGCTACTAACTGCATACACAACATGCTGAAAACATATCAGAATTACTAGATAGATACTTGTAAGTTCGTTGACTGCCAGCAGATTTTCTAGTATGGGTGTGGGTTGCCGATGCTGGTAAAGATACTTGTAAGTTCGTTGACTGCCAGCAAATTTTCTAGTATGGGTGTGGGTTGCCGATGCTGGTAAATAATTTTGCTTTGGGTAAGTGAGTACGGTCCAAATCGGTATCATTAAAGGCTTTAAACAGATCTTTTTCATTATCATCTATCCATGTCTGCTTATTACAGTTAGTAGGATTTATGTCACCCTCGAGTATTTATTCATTATGTCTTACTACAAAGATTAAATATACAACTAATAAAGTTACTTCTTTAAAAAAATTTACACTTTAAAATGTGCAATATAGTATAATTTCCCGGTTTTCGGAAGCAAGAAAGTATTATGAGGAAATGTTTTTACACTTACCACAATCATATTTAAAATAAACAAGCAATATCGTAGTAACTTGACAGTTTAAATTTACTAAAACTTTTAGACAGGCAGTAAAGTATCATTTATAAATAATACTATATAGTTTACTCACATTCAATAATATTCTTCCTAAACAGATAATAACTAATGTATATCTTGGAAGTATTATTAAGATGTTTTAATTTGAGATACAAACATGCAAAAGCATGGCGTCTGTGTAGTAACTGAGATAGCACTATTATGCTTGTTCACTTGTCACCGTTAACAGGCAGTAAAGAATTGAGCGCCACCAAACCTGGTATATAAAATAAAAATACGACTTACCTTAATTTATAGACATTTTTTTTTCCGAATCACTAAAAATAATACTAAGATTTTTTTTTTTTTATATACCTACATATTTTATAAACCTGCTTTAATGTAATTTAGATTTAAGTATTTTGTTTTATTTTATTTCTTGAATAAATGATATTCTATTCTATTCTAAAAAAGTGAAAATTGCAAAATTTTGGTTTAATACAGTGTTACTTATTTTTTACGTGCGAATATGTTATGTAATTTTTTCAACTCGTTACTGAATTGTTTATTAAAGCAATTTCCCTCGTTAGTATACGGGCGCTTTGATTTTCAGTAGTTCAGTGATTGAATTAGGTTCGGCGCCAGCTGTGCTCGCTCAATATTCAGTATATGAGCTCAAATTGAAGGGAAAATTTTTAAATCTTATTTTTAATGCAATTTATTATTTGTATGACTAGACTATTATGTACCTAGATAAATAAATCTCTTTCAAATATAATTAGTAAACGTACGGTGATGTCCGACCTCCATGACATCTTATCCAAAAAATATCTTTCATCCAGAGAGTATATTAGGTAGGTATTGTAACAGCCGTTTTTGTGACTATTACATTACCTACCTAACTATTTGGAAATAAATTAAAACTCTTATTATTTTTGGACTAATTTATTGAGTAGCCATCCAATATAATTTATATGATAATTATTACAAATTAATACGTATTTTTAATATCTTTAAATAACTGCAGGCATTAGCTGCTTTTCCTAACCTAACCCGAACGAATTATCTACTACTTCTTTTACCTCCCGTCACATGTCCGTGGATCTTCAAATTATTTAAAAATAGGAAATTAATTTAAGAATAATATGGTCAGCCCTCTCCAGCCAGTACCATGGTTGCGTTCCAAATACTATTTTATTATTATCAGTCTTTATTTTGTGGAGTAAATAAATAATTAAAAATACAATATGAAAAAAATACTATTTAAACCAGCATTTTTTTTTGTATATATAAATAAATTTTAAAATGGCGCTATTTTTGGTATCCTGAAATTTTCATTCAACGATTGTTGGTGAATTAAATATATCTTCAGTTATATAATATAATTTACATTAATATTTCAATTAAGTCTAAAAATAAATAAATAAACTATAAAGAAAACCCTTCTATAAACATAAAAAGAATGTAAACCTAATAATAAAAAAATAAAAAAAGAACTCTCCTGAAAATATAAAAATATTAATCAGAAAATAAGTTCACCGTGTCCAGATTCTGACCCGGCCCAAATATTCCCATTACACTGGCAGCATTACCACGTTGAACTGCCAGCGAAATGCGCTATTTAAAATAATATCCGTAGCGGGGATCGCCTGAAGTTTCATTTAAAAGAGCACACAATCTCTTCCCAAAGTTTTTGGCTTCGGAACCCCACACTCCCGTAGTCTCCACAGCGAATAGAACAAACAAAAACTATACTTTAAATGTTTTGCTTTAGCTATATATTTAACTAGCTGTGCTCGCGACTTCGTCCGCGTGGAATAGTTATTTTTTTATCATACAAACTTTCATCCCCTATTTTATCCCCTTGGGGGTAGAATTTATCAAAATCCTTTCTTAGCGGATGCCTACGTCATAACATCTACCTGCATGCCAAATTTCAGCCCGATCCGTCTAGTGGTTTGGGCTGTGCGTTGATAGATCACTATGTCAGTCAGTCACCTTTGAGTTATATATATTTAGATTATTCTTTAATACATATTTTTTGTGTATCTTGAACCGTTTTCACGGCGCACGCAACGGAAGGCTTCAAAGATGAAATAATTTCTCCCGTTTTTTACACATTTACCACTATATATTTGCTCCTATTGGTCGTAGCGTGATGTTATATAGCCTATAGCCTTCCTCGATAACTGGACTATCCAACACAAAAAGAATTATTCAATTCGAACCAGTATTTTCGGAGATTAGCGCGTTCAAACAAACAAACAAACAAACAAACAAACTCTTCAGCTTTATAATATTATAGTATAGATAAAATATATAAGTAATAGAGAATATTGTTAGCTATCCATGGAATCTCCGTGCGGGTACCGAGTCCGGAGTGAAGTGAAGGGTTGAAACCTTTTGAAACCCGACCTTGAAACTACGAAGCTGGGTTTAAGACCTTTTCGAATTCAACTCTTTACTATGCACTCCCCTTTTAGGCAGAAATATACTAGATCTGTGTCTAACGATCTACCCAACCAATAACCCTACTATATAATTAATAAGAATATATATTTTATTAAAAATATCTTTAATATTATAATTAAATTTTATTTCAATCTTTCTTTTTTATTGGGGCACGACATGTGACTTTGTATCTACCTGGTGGTGAGCAATCCTACAAAGTCCATGAATGGGGTCAAACTATAATTGTTCTTAAACAATATTGATAGCTTCCACTATGCCGGCTAAATGATGCGATTACGAAATGGGGGGTTTGATCCCACCTCGTCGTAGCCGATGGTATAAGTCTACACCGAACAAGCGGCTAGCTCGTCGCGATGTTTTGAATAGACTCAATAACCCATCTATAAACAGTTTCACAAGTTGGTATAGTGAAACTGGGACCGACAGCTTAACGTGCTCTCCGAGGCACTATAGTGGTGTTGTCAAACAAATGTACATATTTTTTTAAATATACATATATACATAATTAAAAACTCAATGGTACACACCGAGATTCGAACCAGGGACCTAAGTGTTTTTAAGTCCAAGGTCTAACCAACTCGGCCACCACGTATATTTTTTTTTATCAAATCTAATCATATTAATATCATACAAGTATTTAATACAAAAGAAAATATTAATACTATATAAAAATAAATCTAAATTAATTAACTAATATACCTAACATAAATATAAACTGATTAACAATTTTTATTGGGGTTATAACAACAAACACTGGCCGCATTCTCCCGTTGAATCGCAATGCAAATCCTTTGTACGAGGAATGAGCCAGCCCTTTTGTCACCGGAGGAGGCTATAAGGCGTGGTGTTATATCATTTAAAAAATGTTTATCACTTGGACTCCACGGTCCCAGAGTCTTTACAGCAAACGGCACATATATGTAAACTTTCATTATAGAAACATATATGCGTAGCTTGCTAGACTCCGCAGTCTCAGCTGCAATGTTTAGCACTTGGACTCCACGGTCCCAGAGTCTTTACAGCAAACGGCACATATATGTAGACTTTCATTATAGAAACATATATACTAAACATAGCTTGCTAGACTCCGCAGTCTCAGCTGCAGCTCCCGCCTTAAATGCTGTTTCCCTGAGGTATGAAAATGCTAGGTTGTATGTACAGATATCGGAGGTAGGTATATCGATAATATTTCTCAAATCATTGTCTGTAAAATAAATAAATAGTTTGTATTGATGTAAGAATCTCTAAAGTAAAGTTTTTAAATGCTTACACTAAATAGTTACCAAGTATCAATCACTGGTCTTCCGAATGTGAGGTCAAGAGCTGGCTGGGGTAATCCCTGTCTCCGAGGCTTCACTTACCAAGTTTCTATAATGCAAAGTTGGGTGTATTTGTAATAATTTCCCCGTACCCATATAAACCTTAAAGGTTTGCGAGTACGGGGAAATTATTACAATTTCTAATATTTGTGTATGTAATATGTAGTAAGCATTAAATAAAATAATAAAAAAAAAAGTCATAAAACTATAAATGTGTTTGAACAGAACTTTATATTTACAAACATTTTATTGACGCGTACAATATAATACTACTAAGTAACTATTGAAGGAACACTGAAAAAAAATTTGTATATAATAACTCGTAAGAATCGGTTCAGTAGTTTTTAAGTGATGCCCCGACAAACAAAAAGACATACACGATTTCTAAAAATGATAGATTATTTATTGTTCTAGAAGTGTAGCCAATAAATAGTAGTATATTTAGAGTCCATCCACCATTTTTTTTTTATCAGATTAATATTCAGATTCCCTTTACTTTATTATAAAGGTTAGGTGAAAGGTATGCGAAGATGTTCACTCAATATCATACGTGCCCGAAGAGTTGCCAGACCATTGAGCTGGAAATCTGTGCAGTGGGAAGAATAAAATATTTTATTTATTTCATAAGATATTACGAACGGACTAATGTGCACATGTTATTGCATTTACTTTTTATATCGTATTTTTAGGTAGGTACTAAAAATCTAAAACGTAAATGGAGATATATTTTAGGATCTAAACGTCAAGGGTTTAAAGTTTCTCTATATTATTCACTGCTATCGTAAACTATATTTTATCGAATGCCATTTACCCGATAAATTTTACGTACAATCGTAATAGACATTGTCATGTCGATAACTTCGTTAGGCCGATCGGCCGATCGGTTGGTTTTGTTACCACCTTGATTGCTCTCATTATGCCAGCTAAAAAAAGTTCGGTTACAAAATTGGCGGCGACAAAAACGAAACTTAATTTATTATAGATAAGTTAATTTATTTACTTTAATAGCCCTGCTGCTTAATCGTCAAATTTACTGCACATTTCGTAACCGCACCATGAAAGCAGAGTACCACCTCGACAAGAATCGATGCAGTAGGTAGTATCCGAACCAGTCAGAAAACCGGTGAACACTCAGACTAAAATCGAAACATGACTACCTTCACGGTCCGAATGGCGATAACGCCGCTGTCAGCGCTAAAGTTCATAATCACTGGTCGAAATCAAAAAGCGCGATGTGGCTATCAGCGTGCTGTGATTTAGCGCGCTCACAAAAAACATCACTTGTATCTCTCTCTATCTCATAACTGACACATATGCTTCTCTTTCTCTTTTTTAATGTCAAAGAAAATGCCATAACAAAAGTCCAGTATGGCGTCTGTAAATATGTCACTATTAATGCCAAATCATCTATATAGCGAGCTTACGCTCACTCAGACCGATGAGGGCTAACATCGATTTTTCCGTGAATCGGACCGCAAGGTAGGTCATTTGACGGTCTTTGCATCTGTATGGGCTGTGGTTACGAGTGCGGCCGGTCGGCCTAGCTAAGCTTAGAGGCCTTCCTCTCACCAAATGAACACCAAATGCAATTATTAATCCAAGATAAAATACAATATTTTGCCCTAAAACTTTAAACTAAACTCAAAAACTTTTTATCTAATATTCTAACTGCACTCAAGACCTGCCATAACATTGGTAAATCTTTTCCATAAAGCACTCTATTTTACGAAATCTCGTGAAGAGACAGGTAGACACGGTAACTTTATTTAGACCACTCATGGCGCGCGGAACAACTTACATATTTTATATTGCACTACGGACCCGCCCTGGCTACTGGGTTCAATGTAGCTACTGAAGCGCAAAGGACTTCTTTGTAGATCTTTATTCATAGATACATAATTTCGTAGTAGGTATTATGATATATCTCATAAAGTTTACTCAACATTAACAATAACAGCGTGGGAAAATATTAATTAAAAAGGGCCTTTCAATAAAATAAACTTTTTTTCTCGCGTCTTCTAGGGTTTTTTTTTCACGGACGGAAAGTCTATGATTTATTATTTGTATAGATTTAAACTTAAAACATAATTTATTATTAAAAGGAGCTAAACAAACTTTTATAAACTGACACAAGTTTAAAACTAGCGGTTTACCAACGTCAGTGAAGTAAATATTTAATCTTTCAAGGCAAGTCTTCTTTTACTTTTCAAACTTTAAGTCTAGCGAAGTTTCTGACTCTAGTTCTTATTACCAGAGCTCAGAATTATTTTATGTACTTACGAAGGAAAACATCTTATGGATATATTTCTAAGCTTTCAGATTATTTTCTTTTCACGTTTATATTTATTTATCCTGGCTATATAACATACGTGGTGGTCGACTTGGTTAGACCTTGGACTTAAAAACACTTAGGTCCCTGGTTCGAATCCCGATGTGTACCAATGAGTATATAATTAAAAAATGTATGTACAATTGTTTGACAACACCACTATAGTGCCTCGGAGAGCACGTTAAGCTGTCGGTCCCGGTTT